>JACEFO010001924.1:1375370-2750740 GCA_015342445.1 Digitaria exilis | reverse complement strand
GAAACATTTTTCTTTACAAATAGAGCCTAAATTAGGATTGCTCATGATTGGGGACCTTGGACAAAGTCTATATCACCCCCAACCTATGGAGATTGGACTACATAACCCCCCAACCTATGGAACGGTCTATATCACCCCCTGAATTTCTCAAACCGATCAAATTACTCCCTAAATCAGTTTTAAAAAATCATAGTAAATCACAGAAAAACCATAAAATAGAAAATCCAATTGTATTGGACTCCAAATGAGTAGATATACACATTGAACATGTAATATGGTATGTTTTAGTACATTTTTTTCACTATAGCTTTAGATATATACTTTCCCCATATTTGTAAAAAAATGTATAAAACATATCATATTATATGTTCAGTGTGTATATCTACTCATTTAGAGTCCATCACAATTTGATTTTCTATTTTATGATTTTTTTGTGATTTACTATGATTTTTCAAAATTAATTTAGGGGGTAATTTGATCGGTTTTGAGAAGTTCAGGGGGTGATATAGACCGTTTCATAGGTTGGGGGTTAGGTAGTCCACCCTCCATAGTTGAGGGGTTGATTTAGACTTTTTCCAAACTTAAGGAGGGGGCACGTTTTTCATTTATTTTGCTTAAAAAATTTTAACCGCTCTCTCTTTTTTCACACGCACGGTTTCTCATCTTGGTTCAGTAGAAGAATTATTTTCATCAAATCATGCATACAGTAGATATTTCTAGAAAAAAAAAGCCCTTATATGTCACCTAAAAATTTCTAACTCATATGTCATCCCTGAAGCTACCTTACCTAGAAATATATTTTGAATTTATAGGATAAAATTTAAACCTTACATCTGTTTTAAGCCCCAGTTCGTAAAACAACATTTTAGAAAGAGGTAAAACATAAAACACTGCCAGTGCTGGCTAGGCCACCCAAATTTGTTTATCTCGCCTTTCCTGTCTCATCGTGTCCCAATTCATGCATGTTGCCCCTGAAACCTCGGGGTTCTCGATGCTGTCCTTGTAGACGCTGGTTATGGGGGGTTAATCAAGATTATTGTGATCGTGTCTGGGCCTACCGTGGCAGATTTTGTCGTAAGTGCGTGCCTGATTCCGACCTGCTTGCTTTCTTTCCCTGGTCTTTGACTCTTCACCAGTAGATTGGTAGCAGCCCGGACTTAACGCTAGGTAAGGAATAAGGTAGCTTTTCTTTTCGAACCAGGAGTAAGGTAGCTTCAGGCTTGCTCGCTGTGAACAAGTGTTGGTTGTAACAAAGTTAATACTAGTTTTTTTGTTTGGCCACGCAAGGAGGAAGTCAGGTAGATATTGTTGGTACTTTGATTGATAGCCTTTGAACATTAATGACAAAAGATACGTAAATGTATGCTCCATTAGGCCATTCCCAACCCAATGACTAGGATGGTGTCCATAGAATTAAATGAGCTGCCACATAGGATAAAAGATGATGTGTCAAAAAAATAAATGAAGAAAGAGAAGGAAACTGAGTCTTGCATGAGACATGGTTTCTACACACTATCCAAGACATAATGAGAGGTGAGCAGCATTAAATTCAAGTATTGCTTAGTGGTGTTTGCATTGGAAGGGTAGTGTCTAGTGCTAGTTTTTTACTTATGTGGATCTTAGGGACATAATAACTAGTGTCTTGGGTTGGGAATAGCCTTTACTTATGTGGATCTTATGGACACAATAACTAGTGTCTTGGGTTGGGAATAGCCTTATAACATTGCTCATTACCTAGATATGTGTTTACATTGTTTTATTTTTTTCTTGGTGAAATTTACATTGTTTTTTCAGTAAGTAGCAGTATATATACTCTCTTCATACTGGTAAAAAAATGGTATTTAGTAAAAAAAAATAACGTTTAGGGCCAATGGCATTCCCGTCAACAAAGCTTGCATGTGCTCCATAACCTCGTTTTTTTCCGCAAACGATCGATGCTCCAGATGTCTTTTTTTTTTTGCAAAGGGAGTATATACATAGTACTCCATCCATTCTAATTTATAAGCCGGTTGAATTTTTTTTCCCCAACTTTGGTCACTCGTCTTATTCAAAGAATTTGTGCAAAAACGTCAAATTTAAGTTATTTTTGAAGAATATTCATTAATAAAGCAAGTCATAACAAAAATATTGATATTTCGCATAGTTTTTTGAATAAGATGAATGATCAAAGTTGGAGCCACAAAACTCAAACGACTTATAAATTGGAATAGAGATGTGTAATAAAAACAGAGACATTATTAAATTAATAAGGCAATACATATACATATAAAGAAGCAAAGGTTTGTGGATAGCTATAGTGTTAACTTATACTTTCTCTGTTCTTGAATATATAACATTTTGGACAACCAAATTGTTTCATTTTTTAAAGAACTAGTTGTTATAGACAGCATATATGCAAGGACGGGGGAGTAATAATTAGGTCACTTGGTGGCACAAGCAATCCATAAGAAACAGCTTAAAGAAAAGACAAAAAGAAGATAATAACGCGACAGCTTCAGGGATGATTTGATTTGAAGAATCTTATCCAGACCGGTGGTTTTGGAGCCAGGTGCTGGTTTCCGGTGCCTTGACTCCCGAGTCTTGGCTCCAAGGATCCTGTCAGCCAGGAGTTTTTTCTCACAAAGGCTAAGGGTTTTTTCTTTCTGTAAATTTTAACCCAAAATAAACTATACTTTAAAAAACAACCCACCCGAAACTATTTCTAAAAATATAGTTCGCAAGATCAAACTATATTTTGCGAATAGCCCGCAAATAGCTTATCTTCCATGACCTCTGTTTAACCGCAGAACAGAAGATGCCAAGTAGCAGTAAACGTTTAATGCCTGTTTGAATTCTGTAACAAATAATTGTACAGAGTTGAGGTCAAGGTTCATTACAGGGCTAGCATCACACTAAAACAAACAAAGCATGGGACATGGCTGAAAAGGCTATACAAAAGGAAATGGAAAAGTGTTTTGTCCATAATTAAGCTCAGGACCAGAACTGTCCTCCTAACGGGGGAATAGCTGAGCCCATCCGGATCCACAAACAACATCGATGAGACCTTGGTACAAGATCACAGCTCAAGCGCACATGCTTGCAGCTGTTATTCCTTCTAGTCGTCTAACTCAACAAGCTGAGCTCTCCTCTCAGCTGCCTTCTTCCTGACGAAGATGCCCCAGCGCATGGCAGCTTTGATCTTGAGCCACCCAACGACAGCTTTCCCAGGCGCACGAGTGCGGTCATCCTCAAAGCTCAAGTTCGGGGAAGGTGCAGGCATGTAAGATGGGAAGTTGAAGCCGTCTTCAGTCAGGTTGGTTCCTGCACCACCCATGCTCAGAATCCGCAGCATTTGCTGCATTTCTTCATTTTCTAGTATCTCATGGCTCCTCATCCTGATCTCCTCCATCAAATAGTCATCAACCCCGCCACGGTTCTCCTGCGGTTGTGACCACTCATCAAAAGGATTCATCCCTGTTGGCTGCATGGATTGACCGAGTGCAGGGAATTCAAAACTTTGGTGCTGTTGTTGCGGAGGTCCCAATGCTAGCATACTGGGCCCTCTTGAAGCTTGAGCCTGAAGGGATGAACCATTAAACTGACTTTCAGGCGGCAGTGCACCCCTATCATATTGCATGGTGATGTTTGTGGGAACATTCTGAGCGTTGGCTGCATATCTTGCTGACTGGTTTCCATTGTATGCACTTCTTCCATCTGCTGAACAGGACAAGTAATTCAGTGATGTCAGTACAGCGGGCACATGATAAATTGATTGGATTCACACAAATATCATGCTGCATATTCCATGGTCATAAGCACAACCAACAATTGTTTTTCTCATAAGAAAAACAAAAATTGTTGACTTAGTGTTGTAAATGTTGTTATAAAGCAAACAGCTACAGTATGGTGCATCATTAGTTGAATTCCTTACTAATGCCCTGATCCTAGCATCAAGAATAACTGAACAAGCCTACCTGAATGATCATTTTGTAATCCGGCATGCACAGAAGCAAACCCTTCTTATGGTATCAGAACATAATAGAGTGAAAGAAAAAAATGAAGTAATCAATTGGTTTGTGTGTAACAGTGAAAATAAGCCATCAGAAACCTTCATTATCATTTTTTGTGCGTTAACGTTGGGTAGCCAATTGGAAGGTCTTGGGAAGAAATCACTGGGCATGTCATGAGAAATGATTAAAAAACACTGGCAATACTGTATAGTGCCATTGCAAAGATCAACAATAGAAAATTACATCCCATTTGTCATTAGCATTTAGTAGCCCACCATAACATATCATCCTCCTACTTTATGTTATTTCAGTTATGCCCTCTGCAGTAGTATCATGCTAATTCTCCTTAAAAAAATATGTACACTAGAGCAAAGCTAAAAGAAAATTGGTGAACAAGAAAGTTCAAGGATAAAATGTCACCTTCATTCGTAGTACCCGTTGAGGAAGGTTGTCCAGCTTTTGCTGGAAGGGACAATTGCTTCTGTGAATCGGCTGAACCATATGAAGCTGGATTGCTTGTTGAAGCAGCTGCAGTGTCACTTCTTGTTGTGACAGATTTCTTTTTCTGCTTGAAGCTCAAGAGTGCCTTACCATCATATTCTACAGCATGCATCCAGTCCTCATATGCTTTCTTTACCAATGCATCAGCATAGACCTGCAGTTAACGATGAATAAGGTCATAATTTATTCAGTAGACCATATTATGGATAGAGGATTGGACTCCAGACCCTCAGGGATTAACTGATAAATCATAAAAACTCTCAGAGCCATCCTCTCACCCAAACACCCTCTTAATGTTCATGACTTCCAGGTCTTGACTTTAGCTTTCAAACAGATAAAACATATAGCAACTTCCAAAGTTATTCATCAAACAAGAATTTAATTCTTCACCCACTGACAACCTCTTCTGGTCACATTAGCTTTCAAACCGATAAAATTAGTACAAATGTGTAATGGTCTTCGATTTAAGGCATGGTAGTTGGCAGAGTCGCAGAGATAGATAGAAGGACACTGACCTTCTGATTGTCTGTGAGATTTTCAGCTGAGATGAACTGATCATCGGCAATCAAACCAGTGAACTCATAGATGTTATTGAATATTGCACCAACGCTTCTAGTGTCGGCAGCATAATACACATAATGCTTTCCACTTAAGACACAAGTCTTTGCATGCTCAACAAGGCTTTCCCACATCTTATTTGACATGCCACTGCCCAGAATCTACAAAGAACAGGGATGTTAGATCATATAGCAAACATCATAAATTATAATCTAGTAAATAGGAACAGGCATCAGAGAACTTACACTACGTAATCTCTGCTGATCCCTAACAAGAAGTCGGAGGAAATCTTCAACTGTATAGATCCCACTAGCATTTAGCTTCTTGTGGAATGCTCCATCCTTGCCAATCTTTTCCAATCTCCAAACATCATCCTTCAGAGCAGGTGGGTAGTGCTTTTTGTACACTGAAAGATAAAAAATCAGCATGCTTGGCAACTTATGCTACTTCTAAAAAAAATGTAATGTTTATATCATCTAATGATATGAGTAAATCAAGAATGAGCGCCACACGTACATTCTCCTCTGTGATCCTTAACAGGAAAAGCTTCTGTCTTGGCCTCTCGGACACGAATTCCTTCACAAAAGCCAGCCGCAATCCTCAGCCCAAGCCTGAATTTCCTGCTTCTTATCCAGCTGGAGTTGTCAGTGAAGGTAAGTTCCCCTATGGTTCCAACACCTTCTTTAAGTGTCACTTGCAGGTCACCTGTCAAAAGAGGCCTCTTCCCTTCACGCTCCTTGACAATATTACTTTCAAACTCTTCTTCGGTCCAATCCTCATCTTCTTCTTTATTAAAGTCACCCTCAAGCACAAGGATATCCAGTTTTGCAAATGATTCAGGTCCTGAAGTAACAACACATCCAGTGTTTGCATCCAGCAGCACAACATGTATTGCTGCTCCCTGCTCACCTTCAACCTTTCCACCAGTAAAGATTGGAAGAGCCAACTGACTTCTGAACTGAAGCTGAAGATTTCTTCCATCAGGGCCTTCAATTCTTTTGGGGGAGGACCTGATTTAATTCATGTTAGTATCACATCTCAAAAGATTTTAATGTGGCCAAATCAAATTTGCAACAATAACTCTCAAATTCAAGCATCCCCCGAGTGCCACTCTGAAAAGAAGTTTTTTTTTTTTACCTTCCTTGAATTCTGGCAGGGCCCAATTTGGCTAAAGCACGCTCTACTTCTTCACTTACCTAATACCAGAATAGAAGGATCAGTATCAATAAGGAGTTAAGGACAAGGCTATTGTATACAGAATTTACATATAAACTAAAAAATTAAGGCCAGTAGCAATGTGACTCACAACTCTCCGGAGAATGGGCTCGAGCGATGAGCAAAGCTTCTGCAGACTGTCCATCTTGAGAGCTTCCACAATGACACTGAAAAAGGTTTCATTCGTTAAGCAACAAAAATATTTGTACTTTGTGGGTGGTAGTGAAAGAAATTAAGTTATCTACTAAATTCGACCAATATACTTTTGTGAATTATCATCATCTTATTTGATTATAAGATCAGTGCATCTGATATAATAGCATGCCCTGACTGTGAATCCACCTTCTGTTCACACCATAAACAAGGAAGTACACCAATACATTACTGAACAACAACAAATGTCTATATTCCCAAGCAAACAGAGATAAGCAACAAAACAAAGAAACAAATAACAGGTGGAAGGAGAAGAAAAGGTATACATAATAACTGTAATAAATACAGAAGCAATAATAGTATAAGAGGACTGACAGCCTAGTTCATGGTTCAGGCATGTGGATTGCTAATTTATAACACTACTTGTAATTTCCCACTGAATCAGGAGAAATTGTTCCAAGAACAGAATGGCAGAAATACATGCCAATATTGAACTTCAATTTCTATAAGCACTAGAACATCCACTTTCCACAGCCTAACACTTGGTATGAGTGAGTACCTCTGAGGGGACAGCACCCAGTGGCCAAAAAGAGCAAACATTCGGAAGTCCAGAGGAAACACAGCACTTTTGCATGGACCACAGTGCATTTAAGGTTCATAATTATCCACTCAAGCTATTTCCTTTTTTCCTCTACTAGTTTCTACCTCATCTCAGAAAAAAAAAAAAAGGTTTCCACATGTAAACCGAACCATCGGTCAGCTCAAGCTCACAGTGTGACAGTTAACCAAATTGACAGAAAAAATACTAAAACTAGGCGAACATCCTGTACTCATTTGTACTGGTTCTAACCTTTTAACAGCAACAACAGCACTGACAACGTAATCAATACTACTCCCATCAGTCATCTGAATCGAAATCAAGCTAAAGCAAAAGTTTCAAATTTCCTCCAATTCCAATCCCAAAGCCACCGACAACCTAGCCATGGAACCGAAACCCTAACTAATCACAACAGAGCATAACCAAAACATTTTTTGCGCGCGCTCACCTCGCGAGGGCGGGGACGCGCGGCCGCTTGGGCGCATGGTCGTCATCGTCGCCGCCGCCGGTGGGGTCAAGCCCGCGCTTCGACCCCGAGCGCTGCAGCCGTCCTCCCGGCCGCTGCATCGCGCCGGGACCCTAACCCTAGCCTCCCCCGTGCCCTCCGCAGCCGCCGCCGGCCGCCCGCCAGATCTGCGCCCACCACAAACCCAAAGTTAAGCACGGAAAAAAAAATCCCCAAAATAGCCACGAAAATCCAGCTCCTGAAGCGGCCGCGGTACCGAATCGAAGCCGCCGGCGACCAGGACAGCAGCCTCCGGCGGAATCGCTAGAGCTCGGCCGCGGCGGGAGATCTGCGCGCGCGTGCGCTCTGACGAGTGTGGCGGGGTCGAGCCCGAGCGCCGGTGGGGGCGTGCGTGGCGTGGGTGCTGTGCTTGTGCTTGCTCTCGCTCGCGAGCCTCCGCCTTTGTTTACGGCTCAAATGTTTTTGTTTACTTGCCGTGCTTCGCTTACCTGGCCGCAAGCTGCTCCGGCACGGCTCTCACCCGCTGACTACTGGGCCCAGGAGATCGTAGCTCCAGCCCCGCCAGTGGATGACACGCGGGTCCCGGGATCGGTGGGTCCATTGATCAGTGGGTGGGTGGAATAGTGGAGGTTGACGGGGGTGGTGGGGTGAGTGCCGACGGCGGCGGCTACGGGAAAAGATGGCCGGACCGGATAATAGGATATTTCTTGCCCGATTGGGGCGTTGTGCACTGCCGCTCATTATTAGAGGCTCACTGACTGGTGGGTCATCTACTATGTGGGCCCACCTGTAAGTGAAGACCGTGAGGGTGGGGCAAGGGGAATGACAAGTGGGCCCCGGGAGCGGCGTCCCACCAATCAGTGGAGTGGGTTCTCCTCGTTCAATAGAGTTCGTGGTTGGTGAAGAAACACATACGCAGGTGGGCCGTCGGGGCGCCCGACACTGTACCTAGTCAAGGATGCTGGGATCTTCTGTGGCGAAGGGATCCCGATTCTGCCACCCTGTGGCCACTCCGCCTTCCTACTGGCTATTGGGATCTTTTGGGGACAACGTGATCTGGAAAGAGAAGCTGGCCTATGTGCTTGGATGGATCAATTGTACCCGGCAAAAAGTCTCGAACTCCATTCGGTAGGACACCTTTATGCCAAATCTATCAAAGTACTTGGTATGTCTACATCACCGATGTTAAACCATATTATTACTCAAATACTTTATTTTGCGGATAGATTACCCAAATACTTGGTTAGAGAAGCTCTAGATTTACCTCCTGATGTGCGCCGTGACTAGTCCTTTAGCACCCGCCATCTTCTCTGTCGCCTCCTTTTGGCGATGAGGTAAGAAATGATATGATCCCATGACATTGGTGGGTTCAGGCGGAATGTACCTAGATGAGCGTGGTGCTCCTGAGGAAAGAGATGTTGGGAGATGAAGATGGCACATCTTATGGAGGCAATAGTTGATTTGTCATCGACAAGTCCTCCAAATACAAATTGGAGAGGATGTGAAGTGGTGGAAGGTATAGGTGGTGGTGTTGCCACCTTCAAGGCAGGCAGACCCGAGGGAAGCGACCATGGATGTGTGCATGAGCACATCAACACTAGGGAGCGAAAGAGAGAGAAGGGGGGAGGGGGATCTAATGGAGAAAGGGTGGCGGCTAGGTTAGAAATGAGAAATTAGGGTCAAGGAGGTCGTGTGTTTATATGCACAAGTAGAAAGATGATGGACCGTCGGATGAAGATTCCAAGAAAAGAGAAGAAAGTAGCGTGAGATTATTGTGAACAACATAGTAGGGTAACGGAGCCGTTGCATGGAGATTTAATCATTGAGGACAGTGGCTAAAAATATTTTTTAAAAAAAATATGCCTTTTATTTCTTTAATGCCTAAAGCTTTGTATATACTAGCTAGAGGTGTGGTTGAAACGCGTCCACCGAGATTTCGCCTGTTTTTCATGTGGTTGAAACGCGTCTCCCGAGACTTCGCTGGTTTTTCAGCCGAAGACATCTTCGTGGATGTCATGACCCCAAGAGAATGTTTTGCACGTGAACCTATAGACACAGCTGACATGACAAAAAAAATAAGAAAAGGAAATTACAGATATTAAAAAAGCACCATTGGAAACTAAGCAAGATGCATACAAGTATTATTCAAGAGTTTGTGTGAACCTCAGCCCTTTTCGTTCAATAATCTATGTTTTGCTTAATAGCAGTGAAAGTTATATTACACGTGTTATACATTGATGATGCCCTGGTGTATTTTTCTCAATCCAGCTTGGCCCCCCTCGCTCCAAGCAAGTCCACGCATGAGGTGTGGAGTTTGATGCATCCATTTCATTATCGAAAACTCTTGTACTCCGAAACCTTTTGCAGACGGCTGATCTTCATCACACCGTCATGATTCGAATGCCTGTTCCGAAAGCCAAAACCTTCTTCTTGAATCGGACAATAACCAATCCGACTGAACTCGCGTACATCGTATGCAACGAACTCGCGTACATCTGCGTCCAATTCCAAGTTTCCAACGCAACTCGGATTCCGAACCGGGCGAGATAAATAGGGGGCGCACCGGCGACGTCAATTCCTCACAGTCTCGCACCAGTCCACGCACGACTCCACGGCTCTCTCCATCCCTGCCGCGCGCGCCGGCGACTCGATCGCCTTCTTCTCCCGGCAGGAGAGTACTAGTTCGCGCGCGCGCGCGAGACCGGTGAATCGATCAACCATGTGCGCCGTCGCTCCCTTCCACCTTCCCGGCCTCACCGGCGTCGTCGCTCCCCTCGCCGCCGCACCCTTCCTCCACCCCAGGAGCGCGGCGGCGACGTACGCCTACGTGGGCGCTCCCGCCGCCGCCGACGGCACGGACGCGTTGCTCCGCCGCGACGCCCACGCCGCCGTGCGCGCGCGCACACCTGCCGCCGGCGACGACCAGCCCATGTCGTCCGCCGAGTTTCTTGGGCTGTCTCGGCAAGATTATCACAACGACGCCGACTTCGACCTCGAGGCCATCCTCCGCGGCATCCGGAGCATCCGCGTCACGCCCCCGGGTTTTCTCCCGTCCATGTGGCCACTGTCGTCTCCACCCCGACGACCCCCGTAGCGATTCTTCCAGCGCCACGCAGCTACGGCGGCGACGACGAACCCTTCACCACCACCGTCGACAAGCAGAAGCCGTCCGAGAAGCAGGGCGAGACGTACGACGCCGGCATCGACGCGACCTACCGATCCATGGAGAAAGATCCCTTGGAGCGTCCCTCGCCGGACTACCTGGAGACGACGCAGGCAGGAGGAAAGATTCTGATGGCCGACCGCGCGGAGCTCGTCGCGTGGATGCACACCTTCGCCGAGTCCTACGGCCTCGCCGCCGGCGCGCTCCACCGCGCCGTCTCCTACGTCGACCGCTACCTGTCAGCCAGGAAGATCACCGGCGGCGACCGCCAGCTCCGCGTCCTGGTCGGCGCGGCGGTGTTCGCCGCGGCCAAGTACGAGGACAGGAGCACCACGGACGCGCTCGACGCCGACGCCGTGGCGAGGCACGCCGGCGGCGAGTACGCCCGGCGCGACGTCCTCGACGCGGAGCGCGACCTGGTCGCCGCGTTGGGCTACCGCCTCGGCGGGCCCACGGCCTACACGTTCGTCGAGCACTTCACCAGGCGCATGGGGGAGGACGACGACGGCGAGGCCACCAGGTCGCTGGCGCATCGGCTGGCAAACCTGGCGCTGCTGGACTACAGGTGCTTGGGCATCCTGCCGTCTGCCGTGGCGGCGTCGGCGATCATCATGGCGAAGCTGACCCTGAACCCCGCGGCGGCGTGGAGGGAGGACCTTGCGGCGATGGGGTTTGTGCTGGAGGATTTGGCTGAGTGCATGGACGCGATCAAGGAGATGCATGGGCTTGGGCTCCAGGGCGTCTGGCCAGGTTGCGCCCAGATGATGGGGGATTTCGTGCTCAGCTAGTCAGCTACGCTCTTGATGCATTGAGTCCTTGACATGACACATATCGCTGATCGACGTGTAGGAGAGTAAGGCACAGCTGCAATGCCATATTTTTGTTGGTACACTGAGACATGCTAGGTAGCAAGAAATGTTTTGATGACGATGCTGTATCACTGAATCCATATTGTTGTAACGAATGTTCTCTGTAATTTCGATGCTTGCTGCGGCCAAATAATGAAATTCAGGCGTTTTCCCCGCTGTGGAAAATGGTATGTGTACATTTTCCAATTAATGTGCTTGGTATGGTCTAATATAGTTTGGTAATTCACGAGATATGCAACTTGTGTGAATGTTTAATTAGCTAAACGGCGTGCAGTTTGCAAAGTAATTGTAGTTTGGTCTGGATTCCAGTGAATGTACAACCTGTGAACTACATAGTCTAGGAGCAATCACAACTTACAAGAAGGGGCTGTCTAAACAACACCTGAGTGTTTTTTTTCTCCTTTCAACACCCGAATCTGTGGCCCTTGGATCTGAATCCAACGGCCCACATCAGCCTAGCTCTGCCCCATGCCCAACCTTATCTTCTTCAGTTGGCGAGAAGGTAAGGGAATGATACGAACCATGAAATTGGAAAGTTCAAACGGAACGTACCAGATGTGCATGACGTTCCTGAGGAAAGAGATGCTGGGAGATGGAGCATCTTACGAAGGCAACAGTTGATTTGTCATCCACAAGACATCCAAGTGCGAATTGAAGAGGATGTCAAGTGGTGGAGGATATAAGTGGTGGTACGTGTTGCCACCTTCAAGGCAGGGGAGCAACCATGGATGTGCGTAACAACACTAGGGAGCGGAAGAGATCAAAGGGGAGTTGGTGAATGGAGAAAGGGCGTCGGCTAGGTTACAAATGAGAAGTTAGGGTGGTTGTCTGTTTATATACAGTAGAAATATGGCGGACCGTCCGATGAAGATTTTAGGAAAAGAGAAGAAAAATAGTGTTTGAGAATAGGGTTAATTTGATCTATGCCATTGTAATTCTTACGGATCGGAGTTCTGACATTACAATTCACCTATTCCGAATCGTCTCATTACAATTCCCATGTTCACTTATCCACGCCATTTTCTATATCTCCCCCAGCCTTGGGCCCACCTGTAAAGCTGCGTATTCTCATATTGCCCATTTTGTCCCTATACGTCACCATCTTCTCTCCACATCACTGACTAGCAGGCCTCACATGTCATATCCTTCTTCTCCAATCCACTCCTCTCCCTGTGTGCTTCTCGATTCTCTGTCTCACTGCCACTGCAGGACTACTGCCTCGTTGTACGTTGTTGCAGGCAAGCCATCATCGTCCTCGTCTGCCCAGACCTCCAGGTCCGCCTCCAAATCTCGGTTGCCAACGGGAACTGCTCGTGCGGCTCTCCTCAACGCCATGGCCGCCTCAGCCGGCGCACCAGATTTGGCCCACCATACATCAATTTAGTTGTACGAGATCTCTTCCTCATCCTCTCTCACTCCGCCGCTACACTCCCATGCTCCTTTCGCCGGTGCCGCGCCTTTGCTGGTTCTTCGCCTCTCATGCCTACACGAGCTCGGATTCATGGTGCCCAGTGCCACCGCCAGCTGGTCCATGGCCTTGCCGAAAATCTGGACCTTGAGGCTGTCCAATGCATCGCAGAGGAGGTGGATGGCGCTGTCGTAGAGCTCCAAGCAGTGGTTGAAGCGAGCGCACATGTGCGGAGCGCTCCTCCAGCTCTGCCCGCCCATGACAACGCGCCAGGCCCAGGGATGGCGGGGCGTGTGTGATGGGCGGCGAGGTGATGGGGAGGGAGAGGGAGTGGAGGAGGCCGGGAGGGGGAGGGAGCCGATGAGACAGGAGATGGGCTCGAACGCCGGCTTCCATGGCGCAATGTGTGGACAGAGGGGGGATTGGGGAAGAAAGATATGACATGTGGGTCCAGCAGGCATGCAGTGGTGTGAAGGGATGGGAGAGTAGTGCAGCAAGATTGGTGTGGGGAAAAATGGGCAATACTAGAATACGCAGCTCTGCAGGTGGGGTCTATAGGAGACGTATAAAATGGCACCAATGTGCGAACACGAGAATTGTAATGGTACGACTCAAAATAGGTGAATTGTAATGGCAACACTCCGATCCATAAGAATATCATTCTAGGGTAACTGACCCGTTTGATGGAGATTTAATGGTTGTGGCTAAAAAGGTTAAAAGGTATGCCTTTATTACTTTCATGCTTAAAGGTATATCCAAGCTAGAGATGTCGAGACTTCACCGGTTTTTAGGCGAACATAATTAACTTCGTGTATGTCATGAGCCCATGAGGATGTTTTGCATGTGAACCGATAGACACAGCTCACATGTTCAGAAAAGAGGAAAAGGGAAGTACATATACATTAGAAAACTCCATTAACATTAGAGCAAAGTACATACAATTAGTATTCAAGAGTTTATGGATGGGTTCGAACTAAACTCCTCCCTTTTTCTCAATAATCTATGTTTTGCGTAATTATTACAATGAAAGTTATATTACACGTGCTACACAACGATGCTGCAAGAGTGTATAAATATCTCGGTTTAACCATATTCTTGCATCTCTATATAAATATGATCTACAATTTTTATATGGGGTTTCATCTAACTCAACAACTATATATCGCAGACAATGTTTGAGTTAACACGAGCTCCAAATTACCGTACAAGACATAGTCATGAAAAGTGGGCTGAAGCAATTGGTGGATGGGAACTTATAAAATACAACCTCTCCAGTTGCAGATACGTAAGGATGATTACTCTTATTTTTTCACTGATCATCATTATTTATCTCTAATAGCTCAATTTTTTTTTCAGTTTCTCTTGCCATGGTTGCACGCCAAAAGATTTTGGCTTTATGTGTTAGATCATAAAAAACAAAACCGTCACTGTTATTGACCCTAAGCCAGTTCCAAAATGGTGTGAAGACATGCCATACAAAGATCATGTCAAACAAATTATACAATGGTCCCCGAAATATATGCATGCAATGAATGTACATAGCTCCAGCTGGAATCATGAGGATGTTTTCAAGTAGCCATATACCTGTGAAGGTGGTATTGAACTTGACGACATAGGGTAACTAACTATCAATCATTTATAGTTTATTAAATAGAGGCTAAATATATGCAATTTTACAGTAGAGATCTGACAATCAGTAATTGCATAGGTTTGACAGTGGTTTCCTCATCCTACAATACATGAGCAAGTGGAAGAGTGGCGGGAATACTCTAATATGCAATGTTAGTGTAGTAATTCCTTGTAATTTATATAAAAAAAATATTCGGGGCATGGTTGTGGGTGACATATATAAGATACTTGCACATGTATTTCTCGTGTTTACAGGATCCGACTGCAATGCGGCAGAATTTCGTCGCTGATGTTTTATCGAATGAAGCAAATATATATCGAAAGATGCTTCCAGAAGATGTAAAAGAATTTATTCGTCGTATCTTCGATATAAATTTTTAATACAGTAAACTGTTTCGTTTTACCACAATAAACAATGAATTATTGTCTTCTGGAATGTTCATCGTAATTTCTTACACAATTGTTACCGTCCCGTAGCAACGCACGAGCACGATCCTAGTACATTAGAAAACTCCATTAACATTAGAGCAAAGTACATACAATTAGTGTTCAAGAGTTTATGGATGGGTTCGAACTAAACTCCTCCCTTTTTCTCAATAATCTATGTTTTGCGTAATTATTACAGTGACAGTTATATTACACGTGCTACGCAACGATGCTGCAAGAGTGTATTTTCTCACTCCGCTTCGCCCCTTGCTCCAAGCAAGTTCAGGCATGAGGCGTTGAAGTTTGGATGCATCCATTTCATAATCGAAAATTCTTATACTCTGAACCCTTTGGGCACCCCTGACCTCAGTTCTTTCTTGAACCGGACAATATATAACCAATCGGCCAATCCGACTGAACAATGATCGCGTACATCGCATGCAACGAACTCGCGTACATCGTATGCAACATGTTCCGTCGTCGATCGGAACAGCGTACGGACCGGCCCCAACTTACTCGGAGTCGACTCTTCTGGCGCAACTCGGATTCCGAGCCAGACGTCGGGCCGTGCGAGATAAGAGCAAGGACAATAGATTTAGCCGCTGCTGGCGGATAGCAGCGCCACCTCATCCAGCTTTTCTTTTTTTATTCAACTACAGCTGCACCATTTAATGCTTACCAGTTATCTGAGCCAATAGCAGCAGCAGAATGGCTTCTCGCCCGCTGGTTCTACTCTCTCTCTCTTCTCTTCTCACTCCGCCACATAGGACTTCGCCCGCTGGTCGCCCGCCATAATACCTGCTCTAATAGGGAGCGCACCGGCGATGTCAATTCCTCACATTCTCGCACCAGTCCACGGCTTTCTCCCTCCCTCGCCGCGCGCGCCGGCAACTCGATCGCCTTCTCCCGGCAGGAGAGTAGTAGTTCGTGCCCGCGAGGGAGACCGGCGAATCGATCAACCATGTGCGCCATCGCCCCCTTCCACCTTCCCGGCCTCGCCGGCGTCGTCGCTCCCCGCGCCGCCGCACCATTCCTCCACGCCAGGAGCACGGCGGCGACGACGTACGGCTATGACGACGACGACGATGACCAGCAGCCGATGTCGACCGCCGAGTTTCTTGGTCTATCTCGGCCAGATCATCATCACAGCGTTGCCGACTTCGACCTCGAGGCCATCCTCCGTGGCATCCGCAGCATCCGCGTCCCGGCCGCCGCCGAGTTTGCTCCCGTCCACGTGGACTCCGTCGTGAGCGTCGCCACCCCGACGACGCCCGTAGCGAGCCTTCCCGCGCCACGCAGCTACGGCGGCGGCGACGGTGAACCCGTCACGGCGAGACGTACGCCGCCGGCATCGACGCGACCTACCGTGCCATGGAGAAGGATCCCATGGAGCGGCCCTCGACGGACTACCTCAGCCGCACACAGGCCGGAGCCATGATGATGAGCGACCGTGCCGAACTCATCGAGAAGATGCACCGCTTCTCCACGTCCTACGAGCTCGCCCCTGGCGCGCTCCACCGCGCCGTCTCCTACGTCGACCGCTTCCTCTCGGCCAAGAAGATCACCGGCGGCGACCGCCACGGCCAGCTCCTCCTCCTTGGCGCTACGGCCGTCTTCGCCGCGGCCAAGTACGAGGACAGGAACACCTCGTGGAGGATCAACGCCGACGCCGTCGCTTTCTACGCCGGAACCACCCGGCTCGAGGTCCTCGACACGGAGCGCGAGCTGGTCGCGGTGCTTGGCTACCGGCTCAGTGGACCAACGGCCTACACGTTCGTCGAGCACTTCACCAGGCACGTAGGGGAGGACGACGACGGTGAGGCCACCAGGTCGCTGGCGCATCGGCTGGCAAATCTGGCGCTCTTGGACTACAGGTGCTTGGGTATCCTGCCGTCTGCCGTGGCGGCGTCTGCGATCATCATGGCGAAGCTGACCCTGAACCCTGCGGCGGCGTGGAGGGAGGACCTTGCGGCGATGGGGTACGCGGTGGAGGACTTGGCCGAGTGCATGGACGCGATCAAGGAGATGCATGGGCTCCAGGAAGTGTGGCCAGGTTGCGCCCAGATGATGGAGGGCTTCGTGCTCAGTTAGTCAGCTCTACGTCTTGCTTTGTATTGAGACCTTGACACCTATGGCTAATCGGCGTGCTTGGAGCCCTTAATTGGACCCGTAGGCCGCGGGAGAGGAAGGCAGCTGCAATGCCATATTTTTGGTAGAGACATGCTAGGTAGCAGGAAGCAATGTTTGGATGACTAATTGACTATGCTGTATCACTGAATCCATATTGATGTAATGACTGCTCTCTGTAATTGCGATACTTGCTGTAGCCTGAGAGTAATGAAATCCGGGCGTGGCCTCTACTGTGGAAAATGTTATGTGTAATTTTTTCTGTCAATGTGCTTTGTGCTTAGTATGATCCAATATAATTTGGTAATTCACGAGCTAATTGCAACTCTTAATTTGCTAACGGCGTGTAGACTGCAAAGTAGTTGTAGTTTGGTCTGGGTTCTAGTCAAGTGTACAACATGTGACCTACGTAGCGTAGGTGCAACTGCAACCACAACTTACCAGAAAGACGGGCATGATACTAGCATCTAGAAAAGACAAAAATCATAGAAACTAGTAAGCGTCTATGTATTTACTATTTACAGTTGTAGCAATGTAACCATGCAACGGATGAATGGAACCAGTCACCAGTGGAAAGGTGTGTACTGGTTTGATGGGTTCGGATGCTCACAGATTACAAGAGCTGAAGCAACCTGTTAGCTGAATCTGACTGGTGTCAAGGGAATAACCAGCTGGAGTGCTCTGCAGCGTTGCAAAATGCAACAGAGTGGCTGCATAATTTCCACACGTACCAGACAGGACAGAAAACTCGCCCTAGACAAATCATACAAGGATCCCTCACATCACAGGACTGCTGTCAAGGGAATAAAATGTTAACCGTGGGCAAAACAAAACAACAGTGCAAAGTTATAGAAGCAAATGGTTAAATAGGGTTACTTGATACATTCCATGAAAAGAAAACACCAGAATTACATTGTTTCTCTGATATAAACAGTGCAAATGGATATGTGAATATGAGATGAACCCATGTAACTTAACGACCACAATCTCATGCTCTACTACCAGGCTACAATGTGTCCTTGTGAATGAACCATCAACCTTACCATAGCACGCAAAGCAGCACGAGTCTTTCCAGTGCAATAAAAAATGAACAATTATGCAGAAAGTATAGAAATGAACTTCATAAACAGCTTCAATTCAGTCCATGATGAGAAATTCAAACAGGTTCATAAACTGATCGCTGACCATTTGTGCTGTTTATGTACAAAACATATCACATTTTTTGAGGATCGATAATTACTCAAAGGGTATAATGAAGCATAAGCATGGGTGGTATTTTGACTGCCTTTTGTTGAACCTACTACCACCAGAAACAGGCAAGAAACTTGGTGATCTGGTCCACTTCAATTTGCGTGAAATGTTGGATCCATAAAAGTTACCACCACAAGACATTGTGGATCACAACCACTGCATGCATCATTAAAGATATGTATCCTGCAGAGTTTCAACCAAGATAGAAGGTAACAACATATAAATAGAAAAGGGGATAACATATTACAACTTCAGAGACAAGTCAATTATCCCATTTGCTAGATCTACATTGCCTACTTCCTGTTGAAGAACTCTGTGGATCGTTGTTCCAGGTAATGCTGAACCAACTGATCCTCGCACTACTTGGCAAATCTTGCCATGTTGCTTCTTTCCTCTCGGAACATCGCTCCCAACTTCAGCAGAGAATGCAGAGCTTGCCTCCATCCTAGCATTTTCATCTTTCCTTTGGCTTGCTGCTAGAAAAGCCTCTCGATTTCTCTACCAAGGTTACGCTGGAACTTATGCGCATTCTGGTGGCCACCTAAAGCCTGAGCACAATGAAATTTCTGAGGACGGTAGCTGCAAGAAAATATTGTTGGCAGCCTTGGAGGATATAGCTGATGGAGAGACAAGTTTAAGTTGAGCTCATCCTTATCCATCTGCATATCCATGGGCTCAGGTGCCCCTTGAAATGGTATGGACAAATGATTACAAAGTGGTTGCATCCCATAGATTTGGATATAGGCAGAAGTGTTGGCTTGCAGGGGAACATACCTGAACAGATTTGCATATTCGTGGCTAGAGATGTATGAGATGAATTGCTTGTGTTGGTTATTTTGTGCCTTTCTAGTCTTGTCACTTTGTAGGCAGTTTTGTATGTGCTCAGCACCTACAAACTGTTGTTTGATGTGCTCTGCGTGATACTTTGCTTGCCATATATGGAGACAAGACAAGCACAACGCACTAACCTGAATTTTTTTTGCAAGTCCTTGACGTCTTAACACGGCTATCCTATAAGACAGCATTGGACGCTTAGAAAATGCATGGTCCGGTCCACTAGTTATTATCTTGTTAGGATCAACCATCTAAAGCAGCTTTGACATAGAAGGCTGCATAACTTAATTATGAAACAGTTTTGTTCACCGGTAGACCATCCACTTCTTTGAATTAGTTGCTTGGCTCCATCCACTTATTTCTTAAGAGCTTGATTGAATAAGGGAACTTTGCAAACTGGTTGCTTGGCTATACAACAATCCAATAGTCTTACTGTAGCCAAGAACCCTGAGTACAAGACTGTTTACCTTTCCAAGTCTGATTAACTCACCATGCTAAGTGAAAGGAGCCATTTTATCGGTTCTGTTAAACAAGTTCAAGTGGTGAACTGCAGAGCCACATTTTATTCAAGCAAAGTACCAAACTATAGAACCAGCGGTCCACTAAAGGATAAAACAGACATACTAAGAAAGTTAACTACCAACGTGACTAACCCAGGTATCTTCCTAGTTCCTAGGCTCCTAGCCACCATGGATCACAGCATTGGACAGACTACTTAGACAAGCCTTGAGCAAAGGACATATGGTTAATTTTTTTTATGTACACACTAGGCAGTAGCAATGGACGGCTCTATGATCAAATTAAGATAACAAAGGTAGTGGCCCATTGAATTGCCTCCAGAACTGCTCAAATAAGATGTCTGACTTACCCAAGGCAATGGACTAATAGCAGATATTTCCGCTGACCTGGAAGAAAACAATAACATATGTATACTACCATGATGTGCTGGAAGTTTCAACAATGAGTTTTTGATGTATGGCAGTTAGGCTGCTCCTGTTTTCTGAGACAGGATAACTTCAGGCTTCAGTGCACAACAATATTTCAAATGTGTTAAACATGCTTCAGTTGAAAAGTAGGGTCGGTTACAATTGAAAAGTAACGTCAGTCTGTCAGAGGCATCATTCATCTGCGATTGAAGTAAAAAAAATAAAGAGCAATTTTAAACTGGATTTGTTTAGATGTTTGACTGATATGTTAGTACGATAAAAAATAATCAGGATAAGTTTTTTTTTTACATTTCAGTTTTCTGCCTTAACTGTGTGTTAAGGTTGATTAGATTTGTTTTCTTTTCAAAGCAGTAATAGTTTTATTCATAGAAAAGCTGTGGATCTTTACCCAAACCTCAATTGCAATTGAGGATGTCTTTCATGTACCACAATCAAATATTGATGCTACATATGATAAATTCTACCATTCCTGCAGCAAAATGCCTCTTTGTGTAGAATAATTACTATTTTTAGAAGTGTGCTTCACCTCATCAGACTAAGTGATTCAACAATGAAATCCCGTGCTACTTCCCAAAGACCACTGTCAATTCTTTCATTTGGTGCAATTTTTTTATCTTCAACTGATGCCTCATACTAAACATTTTTCATTTTGCTGAGCATGTAAATTTATTGAGCCTTTATCATTGTGATGCATTAATTCAATTATACCATCATTTTTCCAGGTATAATCATTAAATTTTGATATATGAAAACCACAAATGCTTCAACTGGAAGATATTATTGTAGGCAGCATCATAAACACTTGCTCAATATTAAAGTCTAACACTGGTAATTGATTTGATAGTACTACAGTGTACTGTATCAGCTCTGAAATCAGCAATAGGCTCCACATACATGATATGCCAAGTGGATGGATCATTAATAAAATTAGGAAATTTTCACTAAAACAATAAATTACATCAGTACATACATCTATATTGCTAGCTCGCTTCAGTCTAGGAGCATTCAAGAAGACAAGGACTTTGTTCCTGATTTCAAACTTCACAACTAGCAATGATATTTTCGTAGGGACATTGGTTGTTGAATTCCCAGAAAATTCAAGAAGCTGTACTGTTGTGTTGCAACAAAATTTAAATTTGCATGTATTTCCATCTATTCCATAGTTCAAGCAAAATGGCTAGATCTTTTACACCGTGTGCAAATCCAAGCAGGCAACCGCCCATAGGCACATTTCATCGTACAGGCAATGGCCACACGTTTATCCAAGAAGAGGACTAGAGGAGCGCCTACCTCTCCGGCGGCTCGACTCCAAACACGCCGTCCCTTCGTATCACAAACTCGCACGCCCGCTCCGGCAGGTGCGGCGCGAACGCCACCTTCATCCACCTCCTCGCGATCCCGCTGGCGCCATCCACTTCCCGCGTGAGGAACAGCCGCGTGTTGACGCAGTTGGCCCACGCAATCCCGAGCGCGGGGCTCACCCGGCGCCCCGACGACCACACCACGGTGTTCCCGGCGTCGCCCTCCACCACGTCCCCCACCTGGTTGGTCACCACAACCACGCACTGGTGCCTGTAGGCCAGCTCCTTGAGCTTCGCGGATATCTGGAAGAAGAGCGCGGACCGGCGCCTGAGGTCGGCGGGGGAGGCGTCGAAGTCGGCGCGGAAGAGGGAGGCGATGGAGTCGAGGAGGATGAGGCGGATGGGGAGGGGGTGCGGGGAGCGGCCGGGGTGGGCGAGCAGGCGTTGGGCGCGGGAGAGGAGGGAGAGGAGGTCGGCGGGGGTGTGCGCAGCGGCGATGAGGACGTGGTCGAGGATATCAGGGCGGGATTTGGGGGCGAGGCGGCGTAGGCGGTGAAGGGGGAATGGGAGGTCGGCGTGGAGGAAGAGGGCGGAGGCGGAGAGTGGGGATTGAGGAGCGAGGAGGGCAAGCTGGAGGCACAGCTGGGTCTTGCCGGAGGCGGACTCCCCGGCGATCTCGGTGACGGAGGCGGCGGGGAGGCCGCCGGCGAGGAGGCGGTCGAGGATGGGGCAGCCGAGGGAGAGCTTGGCGGCGCGGCAGGATGGGAGGAGCAGGAGCGGGTTCTCTGGGCGGGGCTCGCGCTGGCTGTAGGAGGATGAGGAGGCGGCGGCAGGGGGCTTTGGCGCCGGCGGCCGCATCGCCGGCGAGCTCGCCGTTAAGGGGATTGGGGTTTCGCTCGGAATCTGGCGGATAGTTTCCCGCTGTGAAGGGGAAATTTTTGGGACTTTTTGGGCCTGTACTTGTTGAAATGCGAGTGAAGGTTGGGCCCAGCCCAGTTGTCTCTGTATTTTTTTCTCAATTGTTTGTATTACAAGCAAAGACGCACGTGCGACACACACGTGATACAAAGGTTATAATCAGTGGGTAAGAAATTGAAACGATAAGATATTTAATATCTAGTAGAAACGCTCTACAACCGCAATTTTGATAGATTTGCACCCCTCCGACCACACTTGACCCTTACAGTCGGGTCTAGTATAAGGAGTATGGTGATCCGATTTATCCAATCATATACGACGATTTATCCAATCACGTACGACACACACAAGATATATTGATATGGAGATATATGAGATATATTGATACGTAAATATGATTAACCACACATTGGAAAGACATGTTGATATACCATGTATGCGTATATGCCTGTTTGGGTAACAGTCCTAATATTTAATTTGCTGTTGCCTTGGATGTTTACTGCATTCACTTGCAAGGAGACATATTTCTTTGGGTAGGACTCCTGTTTGAAGCGAGAGCGTATTTCTAAGTAACTAAAGAGTAGTGATGTTCAGGTTAATTTGTATTTAGATAGGATATATAATGTGATGATAAGCCTCATACACAGCCCACACGCTTAATCAGATTCAGCTATCAAACCCACCTACTTAGCCTTTTTTTTTAAGGAAAGCCCACCTAGTTAGCTAGCCTACGGGCTTATCACTTGTGCTTGAGATTTATTTGTGCCACGGCCCGCTGAGAATTTGATTGGATGGGCTTGGCCTACGGCTTCATGCCACACGCACAACAAACACATGCAACACGTCGGACAGCAGGTTTACTGGTTGGGCTTTGCCATGCGCTCCGTCGCAGAATAACATTGGGACGTCGGCGCAATAGACGCGTGGTGTGATTGGCGAGCGTGGGTACTCGTAATTGGGTAAGCAGTAATCACGGTAACAAAAATAATTTTATTTTGGTAGAAACATTCTCTAAACATGTTTCTCTAAACACACGTGCACGTGATATAAAAATTATACCTGGTGGGTGAAACACTGGAACGGTAAGGAAAAAATATTTAGTACTTGGCAGAAATATTTTCCCAACAATAAAAAAATAGAAAAAATAAGATTTATAGGAAAAAGATATATCCATATTGTACAATTCAACGTTTAGCGTATATCCTCGTTCGCAATTCTTTCTCTTGGCACGAAAATCAGTCTTCACAATAAAGAAATTTAGAAAAAAACTCTCCGAATATACATGTTATAGCTCTAGCACTATAAAATTTTGGAGGTGATAAGCCCGTTTACCTATAATTGTTATAGACACGAAGCACCCAACTACCCAAGCTTCACATGACAAACCACACTTAATTGGTTAATCTACCGCTCAGGCGATAAGGACAGAACGAGCGCCATGTTTAGTATTGCAAGTGCAAAGAAGATGGCAAGAGGTTGGTAGTTACCGAACCAGGTGACCAGTTGAGGTCTGTAGTAGCTAGAGCCTAGAGAAGGAGCTCTAGAGA
Source organism: Digitaria exilis (assembly GCA_015342445.1). Classification (NCBI taxonomy): domain Eukaryota; kingdom Viridiplantae; phylum Streptophyta; class Magnoliopsida; order Poales; family Poaceae; genus Digitaria; species Digitaria exilis. Next base: position 2,726,840 of record JACEFO010001924.1, on the reverse strand, counting down.
AGGAGAGGTCGACGCCAAGAAGGAGGAGCGACGTCGCCATGGGAGACCGGCTGACGTCTATCGATCTGATGGCTGTGATTGTTTTCCTTAAGATGGTGGATTTGATTAGTAGGTCCATTGTGGGCCGCCAATGGGCCAGCGAATGCAAGCGGGAGGCGCTCACGCGGCAACAACGCGCCTGGGCCGCATGCGTCTGTTGTACCGATTTTGCTCCGTGCCAAGCTGATTTCAGGAACTGCCGTGGGATTTCCCTCGAAAAAAGAATTGCGGCGGGTAGATAATATTGTGGTGTCAAAATAATTATGTTTTTAGCATAAACATTTTCTAAATACCAGTTTTGGTGGGTTCGACCCCCTTCCCACCCCCGTTGACCCTTATAGGTGGGTCCAGCGTGAGGGGTAAGGTAGACCCAAATTGGGTGAGAAACGTTTTCAATTCTACTCGTTCTTTTAAAGATAGATATTGTATTTTCTAGACAATCAGGATGTGTGCATTCTCAAAAAAAGAAAAAAGAGAGACAATATTGAAAAGAAATACAATAGCATAGCGTTAAAAGATATAATTAAGAGCAGCATATCCTATGAGAACCAGGTTCGTGTGAGAACTATGAGGACCAATCTGAAACACATGATCTTGATCAAGGGAAACATGTAGGGAGAGGTGGGAGAGGGATTTATAAAATCATACCTTTGCAAATACCCCTTCCACCTATCCCTTAGATCAAGATCATATGGCTCACATTGGAGTTATCATAGTTCTCACACGAAGCTAGTTCTTATAGGATACGTTGTCATAATTAAGACGGCAACGTATCCTATGGAAATCAACGTCTCCGTGGAAACTATAAAAACTAAAATCTAAGCCACACGATGTTGATCTAAGGGCACGACCAGATCAGGTGGGAGGGGTTATTTGCAAAAGCGTCTTGCAAATCACCCCTCCCACCTCCCTTGAGCTTTGCAAATCACCCCTTCCACCTGATCTGGGTGCGCCCTTGAATCAACATCGCGTGGTTCAATAGAAAGTTGGTTTCCACAAGATATGTCCATACGCAATATGTTTTTTCAAGTTTCAACAAGGTTGTTCCACAAGATATGTCCATATGCAATATGTTTTCAGGATACTAGGTAGTATCGTTTTTTGCCTGGCAATATCGGATCGTAATATTGTATCGTAGTATCGGATTCTATCAAATTATATAAAATATATATTTTATATAAAATTTGCAACATATCGTGGATATTGAATTCTAATATATCGAGTTTTGTCAATTTAATTATCCCTTTGCACATCTTCGGTCTTTTTTACATTATTTTCAATGCAACTTAATTTAAATAATATTTATTGTAACTAAAGCCACAAAAAACCGAATAGGATGCGCGCGGCAACACCATATCTCAATCCGAGTCCAGACGACATGAGTTCACCGTGTTCCCTTTGGGGCTCGGAGCTTCGGACTTGTGTGGGGCTCGGAATTGAAGGCGCCTTGCCTGTATATACAACTCTTGAGAGGACACTCCCAATCCCGCACCCGCACCCGCAACGCGATCTCCTTGGTCTTGCACACTCTCGAAGTTTCGATCCGGCTCTGCTCATGGCGGCGGCTGTAGCCCTCAACCTCCCGGCGCTCAACGACGGAGCCTCCTGTCTCGCCGAGCCGGCTGCGGCGAGCTTCAAGTTCGAGAGCATCGACAACTACGAGATGGTGGAGGAGATCGGGGAGGGCACGTTCGGCATCGTGGCCAAGGCACGTGACCGCCGCACGGGCGAGACGTTGGCCGTCAAGTGTGTCCGCGGCAGCGAGGGCAGCAAACCCCACTTTCTCCGCGAGGCGGGCTGCCTCGCCGCGTGCCGCGGCCACCCCAACATCGTGGACCTCCGTGGCCTCGCCGTCGACGATGCTACAGGCGACCTCTTCCTCGTCATGGAGTTCGCCGGCCCCACCACCCTCCGTCGCCACCTCACCACGCGGGCAGGCCCCCTCACCGAGGCCGAGATCCGCGCGTCCATAAGGCAGCTCCTCGCCGCGGCGGAGAGGATGCACGCCGCCGGCATCGTCCACCGCGACATCAAGCCCGACAACATCCTCGTCTCCGGCTTCGGCAGCGACCTGAAGCTCTGCGACTTCGGGAGCGCGACGGCGGCGAGGCCGCTCGGGAAGGCGTACACAGAGCGGCGCGTGGGGACGGAGAAGTACAACGTGCCGGAGCAGCTGATGGGGATCTGATGCTACTACGGGCCGACCGTGGACATGTGGGCGCTGGGGTGCGTCATGGCTGAGCTCCTCATCGGCGTGCCCTTGTTCGAGTGGTGCGCCGGGGAAGAAGACATACTCATGAGGTTGCCCATGGGGGTGGAAGACTTCGAGGGTGTGCTGTCGATGGCTGGGCTTGAGGTGCTTGCTGTTTTGCTGAGCTATAACCCCTGCTAGAGGCTCACCGCCGCGGACGCGCTCAAGCACCGGTGGTTCGCAGAGGAAGAGCCCCGCTGTAGCTAAAGCAGAGTACTAGGGCCTGCTTGGTTGGATGCCAAAGTATGGCGATATTAAAATGTCGGCATACTACTAAAAGCTTGGCAACTTTACAATAAAACTTATTTAAGATAAGCTACTTTTCGGCCTCTAACCAATTGAGTATTAAAATTTTATAGACATGTCCCAACTTTGGCTTGCATGTATTGGTATCAAACCAAGCACGCCCCTAATCTTCGGCATCTGGGCCTCTTCTATGGGCCGTGTGCCTCCCGTGTTTTTGGTTGGGGGGCTTGTTGTTAGGAGGATATTCTGGGCCGCGTGAGAACATTTTGCCACATTTGTTTACAACCCATTTATGGTCGCATGGTTGATGTCCAATTTTCATCAGGTGTCACATCACATAGCATGATGATGGCTGAATTAAAAAAACTAAGAAGTCAACCTCATAATAATCTTTCAAAAACGAAGAAGTCAACCGCAGGTGAAGGCGACTCATGAGTTTTCCAAGCAAGAAATCAGAAGGCCAATTTCGTGGCAACAACTGCTAGACGAACCATAACGTAAGGATTCATGCTCCAATCACCTTCAGTTCAATCGAACAAAGACAGACGAGAGGCGAAGCCAGGATTTTAGGTCGAAAGATCCTCTCCTATGCTTGCACGTTTTTGCTGCTCGGCTGCTCGTTGGTGAGGGCTTGAGGCATCTATATCTTCCCGTCTCATTTCGTGTCAAGGAAGCAGCTGCCTGCCGTGTTCGAACATTGGAAGTCAAACCGAGATAAGACCCCGATCACACCACGCCCTTGCCCCTTGGACTCATCCAGCGAATTAACTCTTGATGAGTCATCCAGACAGATACTCATACGGTCATACCAAGAGGATGAAATGGCTTGACGTATGATGCATATAACGATTAAGTTTTTTTTCCTGTCCTTACTAATTATGGTTTTGCCTCCATTTTTTTTAATTAACTTTGTAAATTTACGTTCGTCTATTCATTCACAAGTTAATGCGATTTTGCCGGTGGTATTTGCGAAGTTGCCCTGTTTTGACTATTGACTAAAGGCCAAATTACATTGACATGTCAACTGATAGGGGCAAATTCACAAGTTAAAAGATCGACTGTAAAATCATATGCACATTAAAGTAGGGGCAAGAACACAAATGCCCCAATTAGATATTCTCTCTTTTCTTGAATATATGCCATGCAGAACAATCTAGCTAGTTAGTTCAAATCATTCTAAGGACGGATGGAATCATGGAATACGTACTTTCACATGGCACATGAAAAAAGTTGCAAGCTGGTCGCTGTGCCTTCCATGCATCATTCACTCTCGAGTTTTAGAAGAGAGAATACGGATATCTTTTAGTCCTGAGATTCAAAGTGAGTACGAGGCTACTAATTTATTCGCCTCAAATATATTCCAGACTATAAATATACATTTTAGTTTAGGTGACTCAACCAGGATCTAAGGTGACATCGATCTTGACTATACAACCGTTTTTACTGGTATATGGAGTGCATGTTACTGGTTCCAAGACATTCGGATCAACTTCAATCTTCGCGGCGTCGAGAACGAGCTATTTTGGCGACCATGCAGCTTTTTTCCGCTTCCCTTTTCTTTCTTTTTGAGATTGCACATGCAGTATCTGAACTGTTAGCTGACTGATGAAGTAGATAAATCCAAATGCAGCACGCAAAAGGTATGATGCCAACGCCAATATGATATCCGGTGATACAATATATAGAAGGAAAAAAGGACGAGGAAATAACACCGGTGGTCGCTTGGGCATCAACGAGTCATGGTGCTCACAGACGACGACTGACGACAACCTCCCTCACGTGGCGGACAACCGAGACATACCATCACTCCACCGCGCACGTTTCGTCCGTAGGAAAAACGAAAGAAAGTGCGCCGCCGCCGATGCTTAACGGTCGCTATAATTAAGTTTATATAACACGGCACGTGAAAAAGTTTAAGTTGGTCACTGCGGCTTTCATGCATGCATCATCCGCCCAGATGAAAGCGGCATAATATAGTTGTGTACGGTCAAGTTTGGAAAGGAGAGATTTGAATTTGCGAGGGAATATGTAAAGGTGCCATGTATCTTGACTACTACGGAGTACAATACAGCCATTTATAGGTGTGTGTTGACTGCATCTTACTGCTATTAACTTTGAAGAACATTCAGATCAATTTTAGTTTGGCGAACTGAGCTCTAGCTCATCTGGCAAAGTTCCTTGTGGTGCAACCAGCCCACCAGGGTTCGAGTCCTCGACTAGACACTGATACTCGTATTTTAACCAGTGCTATTCTTTCAGTGGTAGACGACGTGCCCCTCGATAACGAGGCGCCTGTGGTGACTTCGTCAATTTGGAGGATTTATCGGCCCAGTCTTTCGGAGGTGCTCATAGGGGTAGGTTTGCGTGCGTATATTTGTAGGGGCAAGTGTGCGTGCGTGTATATGAGTGTCTGCGTCTGTACCGTGTGATTCGAAAAAAAAATTAAAAAAAAATAGTTTGACCTTCGCAGCGTCGACAACAAACTTTTCAGCTGCACATGCGGCATCTGAGTCGTTCAGATCCATCCAGATGCAGCAAGTTGCGCCAACGTTCGGTAGTTCATCGAAGGAAATGCTGCGGTCGCTCAACATCACGACTTTCACGAGCCATTTATACGGTTACAGATGGCGATGGTCCAGTTACACGGACCATGCAAAGCACCTGACACCCCCGTTATCCTTCTTTCTTTATTGTTTAGTGCTTCTTTTTCCCATTCCGCTTCCTTATTTTATTTATTTATTTTTCTGTTCTCTTTCTTCTTTAATTCTTGTATATTATATATTGCTTATAGGATATTTTTCAAGGAACCATTTCATGATGATATTCATGAGATGGTTTAAAATGTAGTTTAAATTATTTCTAAAACATTTATAGAATGTTTCATGATATAAAGTGAATTGTTCATGTATTATCAAGCGTTCAATGATATTTTTTTTCATTTTCATTAGATTCATGAGATATTTTATTATTTTTAATTTCTATATTATTCCTCACATGCTCTACAATATTTTATTGGATTATTCAGTCTGTATCCATGCTATGTTCTCTAGCATGGCTTGGATGGTCCCTACAATATCCATGGGATGTTCCATGATATTTTTAATTATTCCCATATAATAAGCATAAAATGCCCATAGTGTACGTTTCTTAAATTGTTTCCCCAATATCCATGAGATCTTTAATGGTGTTGTTTGGAGTATTCACATGGTATATCTATAAGATGTTCCATGGTATATTGTTTGGATTGTTCACACAATATTCATAATATGTTTTTATTATGTTGTTTGGATTGGTCCCATTATGTACATGAGATTTTCTAGGTGTTGTTTAGGCCATGTTCAGATTTCCAACTATTCACTATTCATTCCAACTTTTCACTATTCATTCCAACTTTTCACTATTCCTCCCTCACAAAACACGTTTCCCAGCGAATGCTACAGTGTTTTTCTTATGCTACAGTGTTTTTTCCTACAATCTAAACACACCCTTAGGCTATTTGCACGATATCCATAAGATGTTATATCGTTCTAAGAAGTAGATATTTACTTGGAGGAATTGCATTGGGGTAGGAATACCATAGTTGAGGGAAACAGAAGTGACCAGCAATGCTAACGTTTGTTTCTATTTGGATGTGCTCGTAATCGTTAGATAGAATCAGAGGTAGAATGAATTAGAATTGTTTGGATGTACATACTTTTGAGCTGTATATATTGAAGAGTTTGAGCATTATACAATGATGTGAATGCATGAAAATATACATGAATTTTAGATATATTGCAATTATATATCAGTTTACACATAAAAATAAGAAAATAGTAGGAAAATATCTAAAAATTACAAAAACAAAAAATAACATCTAAAAATAGAAAATAGCATAAAAATATTGATAATAATAATATCACAGCAACCATTATATAGGCAATAACATGTCTTTGATTAGTTTCAAGTTAGCTACAAGTACAAACAACAAACTACAATATAGTAGAAGTGCTACTATCATAGAAGACATTTTCTTGTCCATCATATAGGAGTCAGCAAACTATTATAACTAAGGCAATGTTCAGATTTTCAACTATTCACTATTCATTCCAACTTTTCACTATTCATTCCAACTTTTCACTATTCCTTCCTCACAAAACACGTTTCCCAGCGAATGCTACAGTGTTTTTCTTATGCTACAGTGCTTTTTCCTACAATCTAAACACACAGTAAGTGAAGCATCTAACTAGGACCACTAAGTTCTGAAGTATCACATCATTATTTTCATTCAATAACAAGAGTCATTCCTTCCTCATGGTCATGGGCAGTTCCATAAGCGCTTGGAACATGCATTCATTAAGGATCAACTTCTCAAAAGATTGCAACATGTCACATCTAACCAAATCATATAGCATTTGAATTGCAGTAAGCATTTCAAAAGGAGGAGTAACTTGGGGGCAACGACAATGGCTCGGTGGACTTCAAAGCATCATTGAATGAGGTATTCATATCTCCGAGCATACAAACAATTGCATCGTCACTTGGCTGCCTCTTTTGGGGCAAGCTTGGGGATGCTTCATCAGCTTGATCAGGTGAATCGTGATCACTCTCAGCTTTACCATACAAAAAAATGATTTGATATGTAAGTTCATCTAATTTGTTCCGTATGTGCAAATCTTTTGTTCTCTGAATACCTAATTTGTTATTCACCTTTATGCAAAATTGTGTTCCTTATATGTGAATGTTATATGTGCTTTTCTTTACAATACTTTGTTCTACTTATAAAAATGTTTGTTTCTCATGAACAAAAAAAATGTTCCGCCTTTATAAAAAAATGTCCCAAAAAAATATAACCAAAATATTCTCAAGTGTGGTTTAGCTTTAATAATGGTATTGTAACAAACACAATGATACAACTGATTTCAATCATGAAGCATAGATTTTTTTTCAACATTTGTGCGTAAAACGTGCATGCTTGATTAGGCGGCGGCGGGGGGGGGGGGGGGGGGGAGGTGCTACCGGTGGTTATGTGCCGCATATTTGGACATGACGTGGTGAAACTAGACGGCTAACACAATCTGTATTAAGGGGCCGCTTGGATCTAAAAGTATACGATGTAGCAAAAAAAAGAATCAGAATCTAGTCCAAAGGGGCGGGAATCAGAATCTGTATTATGGGTCATTATAATCTCAAGATCCAAACTGACCCAGAATCCAGATTCTCATAATTCCTAGATTCCCGTACTAATCTCTAACAAATCCAAACGTGCTCTAACACCACTCTCCACCGCTCGCGCACGTTTCGTCACGAGGAGAAACGAAACGAAGTCCACGGATGCTGAAAGCGACAGCGTGGCACGCACGGACAAACCGTTGGTAATCCAAGATGCCTCGCCAGCCGTCATTGACCCGCCCGCTGCCCAGCCCGGCCAGCCGCCCAGCCCGGTCTCGCGGTCTCACCTCACCTGGCCAGTTGCGCATCCACCAGCAACCTTGGCCGCCAAGCCTGCAGCCCGCGGGGCGCCGCCGCAGGCGCAACCACTCCCCAACTTCGCCGCTCCTTCTCCTCCTCCCCTCTCAACCCCGTCACTTGCCTACCTACGCACGCGCACACGCCCGTCGTCACGGCGCCATCATTCGAATGGATATATAGGCTCGAGCTCGCCGAGTTTCGAGTATTCGCCCCGTCCACGCAAACCAACTCTCGCCGACCGCGCCCGTGTCAACCTGCTGGGCTTCAATCAATTCGACCGGGCGAGCGATATACATACAGATGACGCAAGATTCCAGCCAAGGCGCCGCCGGCGCGGCGTACTCGCCGTGGCAGAGCGGCGGCGGCGGCGGAGTGCGCCGTGTGCCTCGGCGAGCTCGAGGACGGCGAGGAGGCGCGGTTCCTGCCACGGTGCGGCCACGGCTTCCACGCCGAGTGCGTCGACACGTGGCTATCGTCACACACCACCTGCCCGCTCTGCCGCCTCACCGTCGCCAAGCCCGACGACGACGAGGCGCCGCCGTGCCCGGTGGCGCTTCTTCTTCCTCCGGTCCCGCCGGAGCCGGCGAACTACGCCGCCGCTAGCAACCTCCCCGCCACCGTGCTTCTCGGAATGTCCGATGATCACGGCGACGTGGCCATGGCCACCGGTGCTTCCAGAGGCGTCCCTCGCCTGGTGATCGAGATCCCGGAGCTCCCCGTGACGACGGCGCCGACGACGCCGTGCGACGCCGCCGTGTCGTCGTCGGGCTCGGCAAGGCTGAGGTCGTCGATCAAGAGGCTGTGGAGCTTCGGGATGCAAGGGGCGGGGACGAGCTCCTCCTGCACCTGTGCTGGAGCCAGCGAAGAAGCCGACCTGGAGCAGGGTATCAGCGTTACCAGTACAACCGACCAACCGGAGAGCAACAGCAGACCTCTGGCCTTTCAGCAATAGCGCATATGTACATTCAATATGATGTACAGTTGTTTTTTTTAGTTTTAGAACTTGTACATTCTTTTATTTATTAATTCCTATAGATTCTTAGACTTCCATTTGATCGATGTACATAGTACATTGCTCATCGTTCTCCATTGATTAAACAAGGAGCAACGGAAAGGTAAAAGAAGGAAGTACCTATCTGGTTTCTTTCTTCCAAAAAAACACTCAGCAATTGTGAAACTATTAAATTGCACTCTCGATATGCATGTGTTCTGATTTTTTTTTTGTATTTTTTTGAAAAATCAATAGCAACTGCATCATTAAGAATTATGTGCCTTTTATCTTCCTATTTGGAAGGAGAAATGAATGGCTATGCACACGAGATTCAATCATCGACGTGGTTTTTTTTAACGGTCCACACAAGATAGTGCGAGTTTTATTGATATAGCATAAAAATACAAGGCTACGGCTCTGAGAGACCATAAACAGGAAAAAGGAAAAAATGAACAAAGAAAAGACTCACCCGGTTAGATTGGGATGTCAACATGGCGAACTCCACAACTCAACTCACATGGTTGGATAGGGGTATCAACACGAGAAGCTCCACAAGTCAACTCGACCTGGTTGATTGGGACATTAACATGGATGAACACTTAAAACAACATGGATTGGGGTGTCAAATATATAGCAAGGTTATAAGGAGACAGAGGAAGTCATTTTGAGTTCTCCTAAAGACTTGGAGTGCTTTCTTATCAAGTTCTCCTAAAGACCTTGGCACCAACCATTTGGTTGTTTGTTCTATTAGCGCCCTTACTGCCTTGTGCCCTTATCTACAGTCCAAAAGGCAGTAGAACATAAACTCCGCGCCGGTAAGCACTTCTCACCCACCTTCCACTGCACACACCCAATTCCTGATCATTGCAAGTTGATTATGCTCACCTAGGGTGGATGGAGATGGTTGTCAGCATCCCCCGCCATTTTGATGAATCCATCCATACAATAACAAATGTGAATCTTTCTCCTGCCTATTGCCGCAGATCTGCCACTTGCTGCTACGGAGATCTTTATGTTTTTTTTTATTTTTGGTAAAATAAAATGTTTCATCAAGCCTAGAACAGAAACAGGAAGATTGGATGTTCTTGGGTTTTGATGATATTAGTTAGCGGTGAAGATTTTGGTAATCATGGCGAAATTTTCCTATTTCTTCTTTTTTTTTTACCTCGTGTTCAAAACTCTAGGAACACTTCTAGCATACATATAAATCTATCAAATAAGGAAATGTGCAAAGGTGTTTTTAATAAAGTCATATGTTATATTTTGTCATCTTGTTTCTTGTAAGATTGTGATTTGTGCTGTTTTTCCTTGTTTTGAATTGTAAGAATAGGGGGAGCATTCGAAAGTACACATATGAATGAATAATAAGAGAGAAAGAATAGAGAAAATATATAGTAATTTAATAGAATATCAAGTGCATCACACTATATTATGCTCTTGCTTTTGAGCTAAAATTGCCAAACGAGGGCTTTGCAAAACAGCTTCTCAACAAAAAGTGTCTGAGAATCAATTTTCAGTTTGTGCGCAGAAGCGCAAACTGAGAAAACCAAGGTTTCACCAATTCTTCTTGCATAGACGGGTCCCACCAATCCTAATCACGTGCATGTCACATGATTTGAAGACCGCCACATCTACATGCATGCACAGGTGTTTCAAGTGGCAACTCATATTTCAAAGTCCATAGCCTACAAATCTAATGTCTAAATTGCGAACCGATTACACCATTGCGATAGTTGGGATGAGATTTTTGTAACTAGACCACATTTGACTATATTTTGAAAATAAAAAAAACTGAATTAATAATCATCTATTTAACATTTAATTTATATTATGTATTTATTTTCATTTGAATATTTTATACAAGGTGTGGAAAAATTGGAGCTCAACTTTATGGATATACTTCATTTGACATGCATAATCAAGTTCAAGAAAATTAAGCATAAGCTATCCCGCCAAACAACCTGACTCGACAAGTTGTTTTGAAAAATAATATGAAATAATTCAAAAAGGATGTTTTTCACTAGAATCTACCGCAAAGTTGTTTTTTGCATAATCAGAATCCCTACCAAACATGCCCCATGTGATCACCAAATTAAATGCTTGCTTATTTGATATTTAGCATGTAATTACATAATAATTTGGATTTATGATATGTCAAAGATTCTATAACTAGCAACTTAGGGGATATCGATCACACTAACATCAAAGTCTTCTATACCATATTTTTGGCGCTTTCGAAAGTCAATGTCAATAGGCATCGAGATCAGAAGTCAAGCCATTTCCGCCTAAATGCATAGCACTCATCTCATGATCCTCAAGTTTAGTTTTTTTTTTTTTGCTCAAATCGTTGTCAAGGATAAGTTTTAGCCGGCTGATCATGGCACAAATCACTCTTCAACCTATCATGTTAGCTTTCAACTGCTCAAATGATAATGACCGTTTACTCATGGCAAAAAGGAGAAAAAAAAATCTAGGATGCCATTTTTTTTTGTGAGACTGCAAGGGAATGAGATATTTATGATGCGTCAAATCAAATCAAGAACCGATGCGCTGCAAGCCTGCAACTGCAAGGCGCGACGAGCAGCTGTCACTGACCGGCGCGCGTGACCGCGCCCGCGTAACCGTTCGCGCGTTTGTGGAATCTCGCGGCGAAGTCTCGTCGCCACCGCTGACCCGCCCGCCGGCCAAGCCTGCCCAGGCGCGCAAAACCCCAGCAAAATCTCCTTCCATGCCTCTCCCCAGGAGCAGTCGACGCGACGCGCCTCCTTCTCGGCGCTTTCTCCTTTCTCCTCCCCGGATGCGTCAACATGCCGCTGTGTGTCCCCGTCGTCACGGCAATAATGCTTGGACACTTCCTGCGCCGTCGTCGTCTCCGTGTGTGTATATCTGTGCGACCTCTCCAGTGCTCTCCCGGCCTGCATTTAATTACTCTCTAGCTAGTGCATGACGCCCCCAACGCGTGCGGCAGCGACGACGACGATATGAACTCATCACCACAGCCGAGCGCCGCCGCCGCCGCCGTCGCCGGCGCTCCCACGGCGGCGTCCGCTGGCGGCGTCACGACGTCGGTCACCACAGTCGCCGGCACTATCATGGTCTTTATGGCCATCGCCGCCGTGCTCATCTACCTGCAGTTCTACTTCGACGCGTGGACTCGCAGGGATCGTCAGAACAATGGCTCGTCCCAGGCGTCGTCACGACGCCGCCGTGGCGGAGGCGACGGCGCGGCGGGATCCCGCGGCAGAATCCGAGGCGCCAGGGGCGTCGACCCGGAGCTGCTGCGCTCCCTGCCGGTCACCGCGTACCGCGCGGGCTCGAAGGAGAGCTCGGTGGAGTGCGCCGTGTGCCTCGGCGAGCTCGAGGACGGCGAGGAGGCGCGGTTCCTGCCACTCTGCGGCCACGGCTTCCACGCCGAGTGCGTCGACACGTGGCTCGCGTCACACACCACCTGCCCGCTCTGCCGCCTCACCGTCGCCAAGCCCGACGACGACGATGCGCCGCCGTGCCCGGCGCTTCTTCTTCCTCCGGTCCCGCCGGAGCCGGCGAACTACGCCCAGAACCGTCCCGCCAGCGTGCTTCTCGGGATGTCTGCAGATCACGGTGGCGTAGTCATGAGCGCAGGTGGTGGTAGGAGCGCTTCAAGGGGTGTCCTGGTGATCGAGATCCCGGAGCTGGCCGTGCCGACGACGCCAACAACACCGTGCGACGCCGCCGTGTCGACGGGCTCGGCCAGGCTGAGGTCGTCGTTCAAGAGGCTGTGGAGCTTCGGGATGCAGGGGGCGGGGGCGAGCTCCTCCTGCACCTGTGCTCAGCGAAGGAGCCGACTTGGAGCAGGGTATCAGCTTTTCCACCGAACAACCGGAGAGCAACGCCAATCCTCTGGCCTTCCAGCAATAGCACATATGTACATTCAATGTAGCCTACTATTTCTTTTAGTTTTAGAACATGTACATTGTTTAATTTTATTTTTTGCACCTCCATTTGATGTATGGAAAAAGTCTACTTAACCCCTCCCCCCCAATCACTCCCAAACTATAAAACTGGCTTCTTTACCCCTAAACTTTCCAAAACTGGGCAAATCACCCTCTGAAAAGTCATTGTCGATGATAAGTTTAGCAGTCTTGATAATCACAGTCAACCTGTCATTTTAGATTTCAACTAATCAAAAGTGACCTTTACTCATGGCAAAAGGAGAAAATGATCATTCATGATGCCATCTTTGTGAGCCTGAAAGAGGCATCAATGAGATGGCATCTTGACTGCTGATGATAAAAACATTTAGAAAATGATCAACAATGTTGTTTCTGCCACTTGATTTAGAAATAGAGATTAGTTTGAAACTATTGCACCTAATTTACTCCAAACACATTACTAATCAAAATATAGCGTGGATGCTATCTTTCCTCCAAAGTTTTAGTACATTTGCTTTTGTTCAAAGGTTATCACTTTCTTTGAATTAATTTCAGGAGTCGTAATTATCTACTTGCAACTCTTGTAATGGATTTATTAACAAACTAATTACTTCCGAAAAAAAAACTAATTTGCGTTAATTTGCTGCATTTTGTAAACTTAGTCAAAGTTTGGAACCACCATGAGGCATCTTATCAATCAAGAACCGGTGCACTGCAATAGCAAGACGCGAGGAGCTGTCACTGACAAGCGCGCGCGACAGCGCCCGTAAGGCCGTAAACCGCTCGCGTTCGTGGAATTATCTCACGGCGAAGTCTCATCGGCCCATCGCCACCGCTGACCGGCCGGCCGGCCAAGCCTGGCCAGGCGCGAAAAACCCCAGCAGAAACTTCGCCTCCCTTCTCGGCGCCTTCTTCGTTCTCCTCCGCGCGTGCGCCAACATGCCGCTGATGTCCCCCTCGTCACGGCAATGCTCGGACACTTCGTGCGTGCGTCCCTCCCCGCTCCATGTATATATCTGTTCGAGCTCTCCAGTGCTAAGCCGCAGGTTACAGCTGACGACAGAATCCGACCAATGACCCAAGCCGCCGGCGACGACGACATGAACTCGTCACAGCCAAGCGGCGCCGTCATCGCCGGCCCTCCCACGGCGGCGACGACCGTAGCAGCAGCAGCTGGGGGTGTCATGACGGTTGGCAGCGTCACCACCGTGGTCGTCCCCATCATGATCTTCATGGCCATCGCCGCTGGGCTCCTCTACCTGCAGCACTACTTCGACGCGTGGAATCGCAGTGATAACCACAGTCACGGCCGCTCGCAGGCGTCACGGCGCCGTGGCGGAGGGGGCGCGTCGTCGGGGCGCGGTAGCGTCGGGATCGCCAGGGGCGGCCTCGACCCGGACGTGCTGCGCTCCCTGCCGGTCACGGTGTACCGCTCGAAGGAGAGCTTGGTGGAGTGCGCGGTGTGCCTCGGCGAGCTCGAGCACGGCGAGGCGGCGAGGTTCCTGCCACGCTGCGGCCACGGCTTCCACGCCGAGTGCGTCGACACGTGGCTGGCGTCCCACACCACCTGCCCGCTCTGCCGCCTCACCGTCGTCGCCATCGCCAAGCAGCAGCCCGACGACGCGTCTCCAGTAGCGCCGCCTTCCTTGGCTCTTCGTCCGGTCCCGCCAGAGCCGACGACGGCGAGGTACCACGCCGCGAACCTGCCGCTGCCGGCGAGCGTGCCCAACCAGGGCGCGGTTAGCACGGTGGCCATGGCCTCCGACGACGGGGACACGAGTGCTTCCGCGGGCGCCATGGCCGTGCTGGCGATCGAGATCCCGGAGGTGGCCGTGGCGACGCTGCTGACACCGAGGTCGTTTCGGAGGCTGTGGAGCTTCGGAAGGCAAGGGGCGGGTCCGAGTTCATCTTGCTCCTGCGGCGGCGCCGGCGAAGGAGCCGACGTGGAGCAGGGTGTCAGCTCAGCGTGACCATCGGCATAGTCCTCGCGGAAGCGCAGCTGCCATCATCGGAGGCAGCGGCCGGAGCAATACAGGGTATAGCGACCGAACTGGACTTGTGGCGGGCCGACGGTCGGGAGAGAAATCCATACATACACTCTGTAGCGCTGAATTCGAGCCATTTATATTAGATTTAGTACATTTTTTGTGTGTGTAGATGTACATTGTTAGCCATATGCGTACACTTAGTTTGGTGGTAGATGTACATTCTTTTACATTAGATTATTTTATATATTAGATTAACCCATTTATTTTTTATGACCAGCGTAAGATCTAGGAAGATCTTTATGTCAACTCTGATATAGACCGGTCGTCCAGTCATCACTCGAATTTTCCTACTATTAGATAACAAATGGACGTGATACCTCTCTCCCCTATCTTCTTTCTACATGCAATAAAAATTTGTTTACCGAGAATAAAAAAACACCCATGGCATTTTCTAAAAAAAGGCTCTAGTCAAATTTTTTTTCAAAATATAGAAAAATTGAAGACGCTCAGACACATACTCATCCTTATGAGTACACGCACACAATACGACCTCTATGAACGTGTATAATATACTGAGAGAGTGATCTTGAGATTGATGAAGTCCTGATGAAAACCTCGCTATCGACGGATATGTCGCCTACAACAAAAATAAAAACGACGATTCAATTCTAAAATAAATCTAGAAAAATACGAACACTTGTCGGGTAGGCCATGGGCGCATCACTCGATCGGTTCGGAAAAAGAAAAATTCCATACTAGAGGAGCATGTTACGCTGTAATGTTGCTGACGAGATCATGTATGCTGAAGCCTCGATTCAATTCACTATTCAACGGTAAGATGTAAGAACTGTAATAGTCGTTTCAATTGAACCCTAAATCCGACGAAAAAGTCTTTTTTTTAAAAAAAAATTATTGAACGATGACCGACGAAAAAGTCAGCACACTAGGATCACCACGGGGATGAGGCGGTATGCGGACCGGGCGCACGCAATTTTCTTCCCCAAAAAAGATTCCGTTAGCTACAGCCCATTCCCTGACTCCCATCCCTATCGTGCCATAGCCATCGAGCTTCCATGCAATTTCATCCTCGCCGCACGAGCTGTCAGCTGTGACTTCGGTTATCATCGATCAGGGGCAGAGACGGCCGAGTCAGTCACCCACAGGGCCCACATGCCACGATCGATCGATCAATCAATCGTCCAAAACCAGTGGCCGGTGCATATTGCACGAGCAAACCGTTCGCTTTCCATGTTGTTAATAACCAACCCGTCGCCTCGATCGATCACGTCCGGAAACCAGACGCAGCCGCCTGCCCACCAAGCAAGCGCGTCGCGGCGTCGGTCATCTTTGGCATGCGGCCATGCCCACACGCCCGTCGCTCTGACCGTCTCATACTCTCGAACCTCGTGGCATCACCACAACACTTGCCACTTGCAAGTCGTCCCTCCTCAGCTTTGCATATATATATGTGCGTGACCTCCGTGCGTTCCTTCCATAAACAGAGTACAGACACGTACGCACGCACACCTTTGCCAGATAAAAAAAGGTCAGATACAACCATGACACGAGGTTCCGAGCTCGCCACCATCCTCTTCGTGGCGGGCGTCGTCCTCCTGTTCGTGCTCTTCGCCTGCGGCGTCGTCTCCTTCCAGCTCTGCATCAACGCGTTCTACCGCCGCCGCGCCGCCCAGGCGGCGGCGTCGTCGTCGCAGAGCCCGTCGCCCAGGCCCAGGCCCAGGCGGAGTGGCCGCGCCCGCACCCAGACCAAGCGGGTCGCCGGCGATCCGGCGGAGGCGCCGCCGCGCTCGCTGCCAGCCACGGCGGTGTACCGCGCGGCGGACGCGGGTTCGACGGCGGCGGAGAAGTGCGCGGTGTGCCTGGCCGGGCTGGACGACGGCGAGGAGGCCCAGCTCATGCCATGCTGCGGCCACTGGTTCCACGCGCTCTGCGTCGACACGTGGTTGGCGTCCCACGCGACCTGCCCGCTCTGCCGGATCGCCGTCGCTAGGCCCGGCATGGCGCCGGTGGATCTTTCTCGGGTCCCCTCGGTGGTGTCCGACCATGTCGTGGTGACCGTGGCCACCGGTAATATGTAATTCTTTGTAGAACTTTATTAAAATTACCATTATTTTTTTAAACATCGTGATCGATGCACCTACACAGACACACACCATATGTACATCGATGAATATCTGTGAAAGATAGGAAAAAGAATCTTATCAGGTGTCTTAATTTTCTTTTTTTTTTGAAGCTTCGAACTCACCACATGCAAATACGTTAATATTGACACATGAAAAATAGACAAACATTACCAATCCACCTATAACAACAGGTAACAGCAACGACCCTTCATAACGTGTAAAACCTTCCTGATTTTTTTTAGAAGAGTAAAACCTTCCTGATAGAGCCCGCGTCCAAGTCCTGCCCTAACAAGGCCCAAGTCCCCCCTTAACTGATAAAGAGATAATGGGCCGCTTTATCGTCCATCTATATTCGATGTTGCGATTCTCTTTCAAGACTAACCAAGGGCCTTTCGACAGTCCTTTTTCTGATTCTGATGCATTATGAGAAGTGATTCGGAGTCTGGAAGTGGTTCTTCATGTTAAATTTTAAATATAAAGTAGAATCATCAAAAAGCGAATCAGGAAAATCTACTCTTTTGAGCTCCCAACCCTTAAGTATATTTCAGAGAGTCATTTCATGAAATTCGCCTTAAATCACTTCACTGCAAAAAATTGTTTGGCAGAGCTCCACCGGATTCAACCGAGTAAACTCTGGGAGCTCTTCTAAAGAGGCCAAAAAAACATTGTCCTTTGCTTATAACCAGTTATCTTATAACTTTTTCCTAATATATACACAGTAAAATTTACCACGGTAATCCTCTAAGCTCATGACCAATTGACCACGGTAATCACCTCTTCCCCAGCCCATGGCGTTTGGAACAGCTAAATACCAACACTCTTCTCTACATCCGAGGATAGAATCACGCCCAAGCGAGGTGTTTGGATCCATCTTTAGAATCACGTCTGTGTCATCCCTGCTCCTCTGTAGCTCTGCCTCCGATCCGGCGGCGCCCTCCTTAGCTCAAGCTGCCCTCGCCACATCTCATGCCCATGCTACTCCTTGCGCCTGCACCCACCCGCGCTCGCTGCCTCGCGCCTCCCTTGCGCACCTCTTCGTGGATTCCTCTCATGACGGGTCGATTCCTCTCGCCGACAAGGTCCAAAATTTGAATTATGAACGAGTTTGATGAAATAGTTAATGGAGAGTATATACCAAATATAATTGGGTTGATTTGGGAAGAAATTGAGTGTATACAAAATATTACTTAAATGATTTGGGAAGCAAAATAATTGAAGAGTTACACTGAATATAATTAATTAATAAATAAATAATCTAAAACATGTAAGCATATTACTTATATAATGAGTTCTGAGCTATAATTTATGTTTGATGCCGTATACACATATAATATGATAATAAAAAAGGCAATTCCTTAGGCTGGGCCACTTACCAAATTCAACGACAATAAAACAAATAAATTAGAATAAATTAATTTTCAACTAAGGGCCTCAAAATTTGTATAAAAATCTAGATATTTGTGCTATTTGCACAGACCCTTTGTCTAGCTATATCTAATTTGTATTATGAAAAATGACGTAGAGAAAAGAACTTGTAAAAAAATAGACAATGCCAATCGAATTTATCGAAGTGTTTTTTTTTTCTCCACTACTGTCATGAAAACCATTGCATGTTGTTCCCATAGAAGGAAGGATAAACGGAGAGCGAAGCAAAACTACTAGACGATTCGCGCGACCATAACGACTTGCGGCCAAGAAGAAGCGAGAAGCTTTGGCATGCAACAAAGGGGCCCGTACCTTTTACTAGTATATCATTCTACCCGCCTTGACGATGAATTTTTCACTGGAAAATTACTAGCGTTGAGTGGTCATGCGGAACCAGAACTTTGCGAGTCCAATTTTTTGCGGTTGGGAAAGCTCCCGGATGCACCAACCGTGCGAGTAGTCAGATCCTCCCGTCATCCTTGGCCGCTCCGATCGACGTGGCCGTGTCGCGGCCGCGAGGTGGTCGTCGGTCGTCGCAGATAGCCGCTTGACTAGTCCGGTGTGGCTTTCTTCCTCCGCACGGCCTTCCTCCGTTGGCTAGTGGACTCGAATTGGACGCGTCGTCTGATGCACTCGCCACTGTAGAGGCAACGTGCACAGGAGAGTCGATGCTGGCGTCACTGCTGCCGTCGATGCCACCTGTGTGCCCGCGTGGAACACAGCCACCGGCGGCCGAGAGCCGACGGCACCCGACTCCACCGTTGGAGAGCAGGCGCGTGTGCCTCCGTGGCGGATGAGGACGTGGCTGGCCGACACGTGTGCCTCAGTGCCTGCCTGGCGAGCCTCTATCTATTCAATCAACACGCTGACGCGCGTTGGTTCGGGACGGTTGCCGAGCACCTCCTTCCCTGGCTATAAGTACAAGCACTACATGCTCACAGTCACAGGTCACAGCCCAATTGCCCAAAGTAGTTGAGGACTAGGAGACCAAATTAACAACAACAAAAAGAAGAGGCTCAATGGCGGAGACTCATGGCATTGTGATCGTCGGCGGCGGCATCTGCGGCCTTGCCACCGCTCTTGCACTTCACCGGTGAGCTCGCTTGCTCGTGTTCTTCCCATCTTGGCTGCCTCTCTGGTGACTCCGTTGGACAAATCATTCCCCTGCTCGTTGATATGAAATTTGCCACTGCTGCTGACTACAAACACCAGAAAGACTAACTGCTGCCTTGCACTGCTGGGTCCAGGAAAGGGATCGCTAGCCTTGTGCTGGAGAAGTCTCGAGTGCTGCGCGCAGAGGGCGCGGGGATTGGCATTCAGGCCAACGGGTGGCGCACTCTGGAGCAGCTTGGCGTAGCGGCAGAGCTCAGGAAGACTGCTGACCTCATCACCACGTATGGTTCTAGCCTCCTCCCTACTGATTAGTAATTTGTAGTATATATAGCTGCTGGCCTAGTGCTACAAGAAAACTAGCAGTGTGTATAACACGCAGGCGGATGATCGTTGCAGGTATCAGGACGTGTGGCTGCAGGGGAGCAAGAGTACCAGGGATCGGTATCCAGTCAGGTTAGTACTAGGTGGCCTTTACGTTACTTCTCAAAATCAAAATGCAGGACGTTCTAGTTTTCTCCTGTATTCAGTTTTTTTTTCAAATTTTGGTCAAGTTTATACAAAAAAATCTATATAATAAAATCGTTATTGATTCGGCCAGGACGGAGTTACGTTGCTTAAATAGAAAAGATCTGATAGAGGCACTGGCCAAGGAGCTGCCTGCCGGTGCGATCCGCTTCGGCTGCCGCATCACCGCCGTCCACGCGGATACCAACGGCCATGGCGCCGTTCTTACAATGGCCGACGGCACTACCATGAAGGCCAAGGTACATAACGTGGCAGCACTCAATAAAACCTTTACCAAATTCAGATATCTGTGTGATTCATTTTCGTTCCCGAGATGTAAACCAAACCTGTAATCCAGCATTTAATTCATTTTCGCTCTGTCTGAAACTCTGTCAGGTCCTGATCGGCTGCGACGGCGGCACGAACTCGGTGGTGGCCAAGTATCTTGGGCTGCCGCCGATCAGGACGATCCCCCGCCCGGTCCTACGTGGCTTCACAAGCTACCCGCATGGACATCCCTTCGAGACCGAGTTCTTGCGCCTGAGGGTTGGGGATTTCTTCATCGGGCGGCTGACCATCACCGACAACCTCGTCCATTTCTTCATCACCATGGCCAAACCTGTCACAGGTAATGATGAGGATCAGTCCTTATTACTAGTTTACTACTATTAGCAGCCTTTAATTGCTAAGTTAATAAATTTTCCGGTGACACCTAATGTTCTTGCAGAAACATGGCTCACAAACTCGGACCTGAGAGTCGTCAGGGATCACATGCTGAAAATCATGGAAGATCAGCAATGTCCCGCCGAGATCATCGAGGTGGTCCGTCAGTCGGACCCGGAGTCGCTCAACCTGGTGAGGGACTTTTGGTACCGGCCGCCATGGGAGGTGGCGCTGAGGGGCTTCCAGAAGGGCACCGTGACGGTGGCCGGCGACTCGATGCACGCCATGGGCCCCTTCATCGGCCAGGGCGGCTCGGCCGGGCTCGAGGACGCCGTCGTGCTCGCCCGGTCGCTGGCGCGCGCCGTGGGCGGCGCCGCCGCCGGCGAGGAGAAGATGATCGGAGAGGCGATCGGGGCGTACGTGAGGGAGAGGAGGCTGCGGCTGACGCTGCTGTCGCTCGAGTCGTTCATCATGGGGGTGCTGCTGGTGCGCTCGCCGTCGCCGGTCCTGAAGCTCGCCTGCGTCGCCGTGCTGGTGCTCTTGGGCAGCAGGTCACTCAGGCACGCCAACTTTGACTGCGGTCGCCTCTAGATGATGCCAACTTAATTTTCCTTGTGGATCGACGAGGATCGTGGGACCCACCTCTCACACTGTCTCAGGTTGTCACAGGTGAACTGTGGTGTGAATAATTGGATTGTTCCTGTGTGCTTCAGGTAGGTGTGCGTAGTCGATTCCAATAAATCTCAGCAGATTTTGAGTTTCCTGTCGATAGTTCATATTGGTTTGTTTTTCCCATTCTTTCCACACGTGTGGTGTACTACGTAATAATACTTCGGTTTTCATTGAGTTGAGTCTATATGAAATTCAAGGATGGGGAAAGTCGGGCAGAATTAGCGCGCCCGTCACCTTCTTCCTTCGTCACCTATCCGTTTAACTGGGACGATCCAGGATGCGTGATCTTGCAACAGATAAACCTCGACTGCGTGGCCCTGTAGCCTTTGTCATTACTAGAATTCTAATAATATTTATTTGATCTCATAAATATTAGTACTTTTCTATTTATAATTATTCAAATTAACATACTAAAACATGACACTATCGGCATGTTCGGTTGGCTGCTGGTGGGAGGCTGACAGGTGGGGCCGCAGCCAGCCGAACAGGGCCTATGTCAGAAGTGTATGTTTTTTTTTAACGGAACGAGTATATAATTTGTGAAAAAAAATCTACATATCTTTCGTGGGCCGCAGCCAGCCGAACAGGGCCTATGTCAGAAGTGTATGTTTTTTTTTAACGGAGCGAGTATATAATTTATGAAAAAAAAATCTACATATCTTTCGTGATTCATGCGTGTGCTATAACCCGTTCATCCACAGCCGGTGGGAGTAGGATAGAGTTTTGGAAAGGCTGCATGGTTGGCTCAAATGCATGCAGTGGCGTTTTGGGATTCCAATCTTAAAACGTGTTTTCCTTCTAAACCTTAACTCATTTATAATCGGTTTATAAACCATAGTATTATTAAAAGTTAATTCAAAACAATGAGATTCAATATGAATATATTTAATTATTTTTATGGTTCACGTTTTGGAAATTTAGACGCAATTTACTCTTTTTTTTTAAGGAAGTCACTAGAGGAAGCCCCAATCTATTTTTGTTATTTTTTTTATTTTATTCTAAACCCAGTTTCGGTTTGGTAGGAAGTCGAACCTAGGTCTGGTAGATGTTACTAAGGGTGTGTTTAGATTGGGGAAAGATTTCCCAAAAATCTACTGTTCACCAAAAATACACTGTAGATAAATAGTGTTCTGTGAGTGGGAAGGATAGGATGAATAGGGAAAAGTTGGATGAATAGTGTTTTTTTGAGAAACTTTTGGGAAACTAAACGCACCCTAAGGTGCTCTAACACTAGGCTAGAGACTCTTTCACGACTCAATCCACTCTATTCTATTCCCTCTGGACTCTATTCTATTCCCTCTGGCTCAAATTGTAATTCGTTTGGCTATTTTGACTCTAAATTTGATCACTATATCATATTTTTTGTATGATTTGTTTTATAAAATGTATTTCAATAATAACTTAAATTTGGCCAAGTTATATATTTTTTTAATAAAATGAACTGTCAAACTGGGAGTATTCGTTGCGAACTGAGCTCTAGCTCAGCTGGTAAGGTTCCTTGTAGTGGAACCGGCCCACCAAAGTTGAGTCATCGACTCGGTACTGGTGCTTGCATTTTCCTGGATTTAACCAGCGCTATTCTTTTTGTGGTAGGCGACGTGCCCGTCGATAGCGAGGCGGCTGTGGTGACTTCGTTAATTTGGAGGATTTGCCGGCCCAATCTTTCGGAGGTGCTCATAGAGTGAAAGGATCAAGATGCCTAAGAGGGGGGTGGTGAATTAGGCTTCTACAAAAATTTAAGCGATAAAACAATCCTATGCAATAAGCCAATTCACCCCATGTGCCTACAAGTGTGGTTTGTGCCTAGCTAGTGTTGAAAGGAGTTAAGCAACCTAGTTCCAATCCTACTCTATCATGGCAATTCTAGGGATAGAAATGCTGAAAGTAAACTTGCTCAAAGTAAAGAGAAGAGTAGGAAGCCGATTTTTCCCGAGGTATCGAGGAGTCGGCAACTCCCCCTAGTCCTCGTTGGAGCACCCGCGCAAGGGTATAGCTCTCCCTTGATCCGCGCAAGGATCAAGTGCTCTCGTAGGGGATATCCATTTCCCACTCCGGGATGGCGGATTCCAAACCGTGTACACCTTCTTGGGGCTTCACACAATCTCCACGTGAGCTCCCAAGATCAACACCACCAAGCCGTCTAGGTGATGCCGAATCACCAAGAGTAACAAGCCAAGGATCTTCACTTGACCTAGACTAGACCAAGAGCTAGATGGATGCACACTTGCTACTCCTAAGCACTAAAGAGAGTCCTTAATCTTCTCAAGATCAAGAACACCAATGAATCCAAGTGCCTCTCTTGCCCTCAAACACTCCCCAACAGCAGCTGGATGAACAGTGAAAACGTGTGGCAAGAGAGTCTCCAAGTAGGAGGAGAGTGGCTATAAATAGCCTCCTCAAAAGCTCCTAGCCGTTAGTGCTGACGCAGAGGGACCGACTGATTCGGTGCCCTCCAAAGATGGCCACCGAAACAGTCGGTGTCTCCTTTGATTTGAACTTCCAACGGCTAGCCAGTGACCACCGACTGATTCGGTGGCCACCCATAGTACAGCACCGAACCAGTTGGTGCGCACCAGTACCGAACTGGTATTTCCAGCCACAATGACCGACTGATTCGGTGTTGCCCACCGAATTAGTCAGTCCCCCTTGGGACATGGGCTAGAACAACAACTTGAGGGCCACCGACTCATTCGGTGGGTCTTCATGGGGTACACCGAACCAATCGGTCCCCCTCCATTTTCACTCAGTACCCAACAGCCATTTCCAGCCAGAATGACCGACTGAATCGGTGCAGCCCACCGAACCAGTCGGTCCCCTCTGGGACTTAGCCTGTTAAGTGACCGAAGGCACCGACTGATTCGGCGAGTCCTGCTGACAGGGACCGAATGAGTCGGTGCCTCTGTTTGCCTCGCAAAGCAAACAGAGCACCGACTAATTCGGTCACTGCCCCAGTGAGCACCGAAATAGTCGGTCCCTACTGAGTAAAAATGCTTCAAACTTCTTAAGGCTGAAACTCGTCCAATTGAAATTCTTTGAGTTACCAACCTTCTCAAGGGCTTTGACATAGCTACCTAGCACTAGGTTTCACAAGTGTGCACCACACCTAGACTCTAGATTTACCTAAGTCAAGCTACCAATCCTGAACCCCCTTTATAGTACGGCCAAGGGAAAACAAAGACCTAAACTACTCTAAGTTCCTCTCAACATCCAAACGGCACTTAGAACTAGCTTATCCTTAATCTTTGATCATATCCTTTGCACCAATACAATCATTCGCGAATGATGGGGGCCAAGAATACCATGAAAGCCCATCATTGCACTAACTTAACTTAGTTTCTGCAAAACACTTGTTAGTCGCAATGATAATGTTGCCATTAATCGCCAAAACCGAATTAGGGGCCTAGATGCTCTTTCATAGAGGTATGGTTGCATGCGTATGTTTGTAGGGGCAAATATGCGTGCATGTTTGTGAGCGTCTGTACTGTGTGATTCGGAAAGAGTATCTGTTCCACTTTTATCATTTTTGAAACATCGTTCCACTTTTATCAAACAAGCTCAACGGGGGACTTTTTTTTATTTTTATATTTTTTATTTTACGTTATTTCAAAAATATATACCTGATAAATTTTTTTTCAAATTTGTCACCCTGTCGCCCTTTGGTCCGGCGATAGGAGCCTACCGCCGAATGAAATGGCGATAGGTATAAAAATCGCCATCTGGGCCGGCGGCAGCACTAACCGCCGTATGAAACGGCGATAGCTGGTGGGCCTCGATGGGCCAGGTACCTATCGCCGTTTCATCCGGCGGTAGGCAGACGAGGCGCGGGCCCGAATTAAATGCCACCGGCGGTAAGTTGGTGGCGCCTGGGCCCCACCGCTTATCGCCATTTGAAATGGCGATAGGCGAACCTACCGCCGTTTCATCCGGCGGAAGGTGCCGCTATAAATCCCACGCCGCGCCCTCTCCCAGGCCGTCGCTGCCAGAAGGAGAGGAAGAGAAGGCGTGCCGCGCTGGTGACCAGAGGAGAGGAAGAGAAGAAGAGAGGAGGAAGAAAAAGAGGAGAGGAGAGGAGAGGGGAGGGGAGGGGAGGGGAGGGGTGGGGTGCTGCTCTGCTAGATCTGTCTTCTGGTTTAGGTATTTTTTTTAATCTCTATATCTCTATAGATTGTAATGTATATGTCTCTGTAGTTAAAAATATTAGCTAGTTATTTGCATAGAAATATTTTAGATACATAGAAAAAATAGTTTAGATAGATAGACTAGTTCAATACAAATCCAAATTTTAGCCTAGTTTAGACAGATCGAAAAGGTTGTTTAGAAATATTTGGAACTTAAATGTTTTATATAAAAATGGAAGTTTAGATAGAAATTGTAGTGAATAAATAATTTAGGCATATTGCCTTGTTTAATTTGTGAGATTCAAAAAATAGTTTAGTTTAATTTGTGAGAATAAAAAAATAGTTTAGATAGATAGAAAAAATAGTTTGATAGAAATAGTAGTCAATAAAATTAGAAATATTTTGCGTTTAAATATTTTAATAGGAAAAATTATTTGAATAGAAATAGTAGTCAGTAAAATTAGAAACATAGTAGTTTAAATTAGGAATATCTACATATAAATATTATTCAGTGAATTTTATGAACATAAATATTTGTTTAGTTTGTGTAGTATATTAGGATTCTTTAGAAAATATTTGAGTAGGTGGACTAAATTTATTTGAACGGAAACCTTTTTGCCCCCAGATTAAATATCTAAGTTTGAGAAATCGTTGTCAATTGTGTTGGCAGGCATGTCAGAAAGATTACCTTTTCAAGTGTTCTATGGGTCTGGGGATGTTAGATATGGTCCTGAAGGGGTAGATTTGTCAGACTTTAGTTCCTTCAGAAAGGAAGTACCCCGAGCAAGAGACAGGACTTGGGTTTCAATCTGCAATTCGCTATTTAAAGCTTTCGGACTTAATCGAGAGCAACATGAGATTTCGATCATGGCCGTTGTAAATCGGAGAGAACCGGTATTTTGGGAGTTATTGCCACTTCAAGGCACCCAAAACTGGAGGAACTATGTGAATCTAACCACTAGTCGAGGTTTACCTCTGGTATTATTTGTGCAAGCGTTCGAAAAGGCTACAATTAATACTGAAGCAGTTGACGAAGATGGAGGCCCGGGGGATGCAGTATTAGAAGATTCGGAGACGATGCATGGACAACCTGATGAAGATCCGGATACGATGCATGAACCAGCTGAAGATGGAGATGGCTCACAGGAACCTCGTCAAGCAACTGGCGAGGCTGATGAGGGTGAAGACAATCCCTGCATAGTCAATGAGTTTCAGAGGGAGGGTGAAGAGCATGCAGTGGATGATTCATCTTCAGACGATGAAGATGATTATTGTGTCCCGCAGAACTAAAACGGGTATGACTTTTCGAGGCTAAGTGTAAATGATGGTGAAGCGGTGCAATGGGAGTATAGGGAGAATGAGGTCTGCGTCGGTTCAATGTATGCTAATGCTGATAATATGAAAGAAGCAATAAAACGTTGGTCCACACTATCTTTGCAAAGACAGTTCAAAGTGCTCAAGAGCAGTCCGCAAACATATGATATTCGTTGTGTGAGAAGCGAATGCCCGTTCAGGGTGTACGCGTCCAAGGGCAAGTGGCAGGATTTCTGGCCGGTCAAGATTGTGGTAGATCACACATGCGAGCTTGAGCAATTAGCATCAAGGCACCGCAACCTGACAGCTGCCTTTTTTGCTAACTACATGTACCCTCAGATAGTGGAGAATCCTAGCTACGAGCCGAAGTCAATTATTTGTGCCGTTGAGGAGGAGTTCAAATATAAAATTAGCTATAACAAAGCTTACAGAGCGAAGCAAAAGGCGCTTGAGATGAGGTGGGGCACGTATGAAGCTTCATATCATAACTTGCCGGCGTTGTTGCAAACTATATGCCTTCAAAATGTAGGAAGATTCTATTACTTGAAAACATATCCTTGCATCCAGAAACCTGGGAAGCAGGTGCTCCAACGGTCATTCTTGGCCTTGGCTGCTTGCATTGAGGCGTTTCCGTACTGCCGACCAGTAATCTGCATAGATGGGACATTTTTAACAGGAAGATATAAAGGCACCATTCTCACAGCCATTGGATGTGATGGTAATAGGCAGTTATTGCCTTTGGCAATTGCTTTTGTTGAGAAATAATCTGGAGATAGTTGGTATTAGTTTCTATAAAGGGTGAAGCAAATGGTTGTCAGAGATGTAGCCAATGTGTGTCTGATTCATGATCGGCATAAGGGCATCTTACAAGCAATCGACGACATGCAGAATGGTAACCAAGAGCGTCGTAGGGTTCCACAATGGCCGGACGTAAAGAGCAGGTGGTGCATGAGGCATATGGGAGGAAACTTTCACCACCAATTCAAAAACAAGACCCTTATGACCCTATTTAAGCGATTATGCAGCCAGAATCAGGAGAGAAAATTCAACTTGTTGTGGAAGAAACTAGATGAGCTCACAAAGAAGCAAACAGCTGAGCTAGCGAAGATAGCTATCAATACGGAGGAGGACGACCTCATCTCCCTTGAAGACGTGGGCTTGGATGGCCCAAATGTCAGGAGGAAAAGAAGAAGGCAAATTAAGACATTCTCGCAGTGGATAGAACATGAGCCCAAAGAGAAATGGGCTTTACTATATGATGAAGGAGGGGCTCGGTATGGTATAATGACTACAAATCTAGCCGAGGTTTATAATTGGGTGCTGCGTGGTGTAAGAGGACTACCCCTTGTGGGGATTGTTGAGTTCTTTTTATATCGCACCTGCAAGTATTTTATGGACCGATTCGCGGTGGCAGATAAAGATATGCGCAATAGTCAGATAACTTCTGGCTACAAGATTACTGAGTACATGGAGAAAGCATTTAAAAAGGCTTATGCACCGGGTTTGTCCAGTTGGTGCAGTGCAACGTCGCTATGAGATTACATGCAGGGACAAAGGTCGGATGGGAGGCAGGCGTGAGAAGCACATACATGAGTGTGTTCTCAGCAATGATGGTTGTGTTTGCTCATGTCAAAAGCCAAGGCTATATCACCTGCCATGCACACATGTTATTGCTGCATGTTTCGAGGCAGGGGGTTTGCAGCCTCGTATGTTTGTCTCAAATTACTTCATGAAGGAAACAATTTGGAACACCTGGCGGCGTGAGATTTATGGATTCCGTATACTGGGAGACTTCATAACTGACCCTGGACATAATGCAACTTATATTCCAGACCCGGATCCAGAGATGATTCAAGGTATTGGGCGTCGGCAGAAAAAACGTATCCGAAACAACATGGATCGATCTGAAGCAGGTCCTGCAGTGCGCATCTGTTCGAAGTGCCACGAGACGGGTCACAACTACAAGAATTGCACGGCTTTAACCTACGGTCCATCCACAAATCAGGCCGGTCCAAGTGGAAGTGCTCCAGGTCCTTCAACGCAGACTGCAAGTCGTCGTGGTCGTCATTTGACTAATGATGGGCTCATGTAATGTTAAGAGGCTATGTATAATTTAATACTGAATATTGGCGTATCTATAATTATTTATGTTAAGTGTTTGGATTATTATGTTATGTGAAGAACTATGTTGTAACTATTAAGTGGTGAGGATTATGTTGTAACTACTAAGTGTTAAGAACTATGTTGTACCTACTAAGTATTTTTGCATATTATTCTCTGTTATGCTTTCTTATGTTATGCCTTTTTTTACATATTATACACTGTTATGTTGCTTTCTAATAATTTAATCTTGTAGAAATGGCGACTCCTGAGCTGCTGGACGCTCAGGTCGACAAGCAGCACCGATCATATGCGGCTGCCGTCCGTGGCCTTAGCCAGACCAAGTTTCGGGCACGTGTTCCCATGGCGACGATGCCGATAGACCCCCGCTGGCTTCCTAGGTAAGGGTTATTTCAGCAGTCACTGTAATGGTTTAGTCACTCTTATATTGCAATCTGATATATATTTCACGATGCAGGTTACGAGCTTCAGGTCTTCTGCCGCTCGCGCGGCTGGTTGAGGGAGACATGGTCGATCCCGACCGTCGTCCCAAGGACAAGGCCACACGGTTTCAGTTCGACATGTCCCTGATCGCGGCACTTCTTGACCGTTGGCGTCCGGAGACGCATACGTTCCACTTCACGGTAGGTGAGATGGCTCCTACCCTACAGGACGTGGCTATGCTTTTAGGGCTGCCTTGTGCGGGCCGAGCTGTGGGCGCACATGACGTGCCAGCTTCGTGGCGTGACGAGCTTCTGGCTCGCTTTGCTGATGTTCAGCGAAACGCCCGCGCCCCACCGTACCGGACCTTCGTTTCCACGCACGGGACGACGAAGAGGTGGCTCCTGCAGTTCAGTGTACGTAATAGTGAATTGAATATGTCATGTGAGATATTGTTTAGTTCTTGGACTAACTAAGTGATATATTAATGCAGGCAGAGTACATGAGAGACGACGCAGACGACGCTACAGTCGCTAGGCACTTTGAGGCCTACTTACTGTGGCTGTTTGGCTGGGTAATGTTTTGTAGCTCCCAGGGCGACTCGTGTCCGAGGCACCTCCTTCCAGTGGCGAGGGCGATAGCAGATGCCCCACTTGACGATATGCCACAGTACAGCTGGGGTTCTGCTGTGTTGGCCGCGACGTACAGGGGCCTTTGCAAGTGTGTCATGAAGGTTTCAGCAGACGAGCCCATCTTTGTTGGGTGCTCCATGCTCCTACAGCTCTGGTCCTACGAGCGGTTCCCCGTGGGCCGGCCCCTGATAAACTTGGACCCGTACACTGATCTGTCCCCAGACCACGATCAGCTCGACATGCCTACGATGGGTTCGTTGTGGTGCCTCAGGAAGGTATGTGATGTTGATTTAGTTATTTTAACTGTCAATTTGTACTGTCAATTTCTATAGTAAAATGCTCAGAACAGTCATTTTCTTTTCCGCAGCCTATTTGGGTCAGCGTGCAGACGAAGAAGTCATACCCTGACTTTGTTGGTCAGTTCGACGCCCTTGTGGACACTGATGTGAGGTGGACACCGTACAGTCCTGCTGATGTTGTTGCACGAGCACCGAACGGCCTTTCTTCTTTGTGCCTACGTGACCAGCAGTACTGGATGACGAGGAAGCCAGTCATCTACGACATCCACATTGAGGAGTACCACGTGCACCGAGTCATGAGACAGTTCGGACTCCACCAGGACTTTCCCGTTCCCGTGACACACTCAGTTCCGGCACACGTGCACAGGTATGGATCTGTATGTTACTTGTAATATCTTCTAAAAAAGAACAGTACATATAGCCTGTCATATTTGTATTATTCCAGGTGGACACGTCAGGGTCAGCCTCCAGGGTCACTATGGGCGGCAAAGGTCCTCCCGTTCGTTCAGTCCTGGGACCAGGCCTTGGACGACTTGGTCTTGGAGAACCGTCCACACACGGACGAGGCGTTCTCTCGGTACCTATCGTGGTACCTTCCGAGGACGCGCACGCGCATGGTGCATGTTCCTCCAGAGGCGCCTATGGCTATGGCGCAGCTGTCTGACACGTACCCCCTTGTGAGGGACCAGAACTTCGCAGTAGCGGTATGTTTTCTTACTTGAACTTATATTTCCTTTGAGTTCTTATATCTAACTTTTCACATTATTTATTCTCTGTAGTACGATGTCATACAAGGGATTGAGGCAGAGGCTGCGTCGAGCCTTGCCCATTGCTCTGACATGACGCACGCGCAACACCTAAGTGCATACAAGAAGATTGCTGACCTTTGCGGTCGGTTTCGCCGAGCCGTCACTTGTCGTAGTGACGACACCACCCTTCCACCTCGTGGTCCACGTCCGGGAGCGTATGGAGGTACGGGTACACGACAGGGCAGCTCCACCACGGCATGGGGTGCGCCTCCTCCGGCACCCTTTGTTACCATGACCACGTCACCTCGTCCTCCTCCACCTATGTACACGCCATATCCAGGTACACCATACATACTAGATAGCTTTTCTTACTTATAATAGCAATACAATTTCAAACTAAATATGCAATGCGCAACCCTTGTTGGTGTACTTGCAGGCTCGTCGTCTTTTTCTCCTATGGGTGCATACGGGGCCGGATCTACGTCTCGTCTACGACCCATGACCAACTTAGGTATATATCAAACAACGTGTCACAACTACGATAGCAAGCATCTATTATGTTAGATATTTGACATTTATTTGTTTAAGCAGAGTACCGAGACATTGGTGGGACAGACGACGACGACGACGTAGACGAGGACATGGGCCAGTTCGACAACCAGGAGTGGGTTCAGCAGTACTACGGCAGTGGCCAACATGACGTTGTTGGCCCTTCACAGCTTAGTGGTGCACCAGTACCGACGCAGGGGGCCACGCAGGAGGATCTGACACCACTTCCTGAGGAAGGTCGTCGGCCAGGTCGTGACATAGTTCCCCCGGACCCACTGACGTACCCGCGGCACCATACCAGAGCGGCACAGGCTGCGGGGAGACGTGCCAGGAGAGGGGCGCCAAAGCGTGGGCGCATCTAGTCATTATGATCACCGTGCTTTAGTCTTTTGTATGCATGGCTACTTCTTCGTACATGCAACTGTGTTTAATAATTGTGGTTTCATCTACGTTGAACGTTGGTCCTTTGATCCATCACATCATGCGATTCCTATAAACGTGATTGCATACCGTACACTCTATAAAGGTCGTAGACTGAAAAGGCTAAATAAAGTAGCATGGAGGAATCACGTGGTACTACACCACGCAACACTATGCCTTATCACCAAAGACTTACAGCTACCATCCACTACGGGGACAACAACATCGGATTCCTTGGACTATGCAGCTTTCACTAAACTAGTACGATAGACGTAGTCCATGGACCAACACAGTCGTGCTCTATATAACACACACTACCACCAACGATGAATGCACCCAGTGCGCATTGAACAACCATATCTATGTCGACATGGAGGGATGACCCGAATGCGATTCCTCCATGGAATGAGCGGCCCAAATGCCATTGCGGCTTCCGTACATGGCTGCAAGTTTGGACTGACCTATTACCTCAAGGCAAGAAAGGGTGTAGGTTCTTCAAGTGTCCTGACATAGATGATGATTTCAAGGTACTTTCATTTCTAATATCTTTTGTAGTCTTTTTTGTTCCCTTAACTAATCCAAGTAAACACTAATTTATATTCAAGCTTGCACATTCATGCAATGGATCGACACACGTCCACTAGGAAGGGTTTCGTTGAACGAAGTTGAAACCAAAGGACAATACTATGCAAGGCACACTCAGGCTCGAGAGGAAGCACGTCTTGCAAGAGAGGAACAAGAAAGGCGAGTTCGACAACAACAGATCCGTTTAAAGGGTAAAGAAGATGAGTTAAAGAGACGGCGAGCTGAGTTAGGTCAGAGAGAGGCGGCCCTCAAGATTCAAGAGGAACAATTCCAAGCTCGTGAAGCACAGTTTAAAAGGGAAGCGGAGGAACAGAAGAATCGGTACAAGGAGCCTGCACAATCTTCCACAAGCGATGGAAGGAACAAGAAGGGAAAATTTCTTCGCTCCACCCAGTAGATTGTTCGTTGTCTATTGTCATTTTACGTTACCTAAGGCATGTTATCCATAGGCACGGTAACCTATAGGTTAGTAATTAGAGGTACCGCTCATGCCATTGTACTGATCTCTCTCCCTCCCTGTCTCTCTCACTGTTTGTATGCGTGTCTATGTGTTCACATGAAACACTGAAAATGCTATGCATGACTTATGAGCAATTATTATTACTAGAAAACTTCATTAAGTTGAACCCTCGACTTCTTCAATTAGGCCATGTTCAGATTCCCAACTATTCACTATTCATTTCAACTTTTTACTATTCATTCCAACTTTTCACTATTCCCTCCTCACAAAACACGTTTCCCAGCGAATGCTATAGTGTTTTTCTTATGCTACAGTGTTTTTTTCTACAATCTAAACACACCCTTATTATTACTAGAAAACCTATAGGACTAGTCTATTAAAAAGCAAAACTCAAATTCATAGCATTATGAACCATTATATAATGCAAATTTTTTTTTAAAAAAAACAATATATCGCCGGTTCAAACGGCGGTAAGCCTACATATCGCCGGTTCAAACGGCGGTATGCCGGCCCACCCAATCCGCCGGGCGGTAGGCCTTACCGCCCTTCCATCTGGCTGCAGCCGCTACATCGCGGCGGTAGCACTTATCGCCGGATGAAACGGTTATAACCGTTTCATCCGGCGATATGTCTCATGGGCCGTGGTCCAGGCTAGTTATCGCCGGACCAAACGGCGGTATGTGGTTATCGCCGGACCAAACGGCGGCAGGATGACAAACTTGTAAAAAAATTTATCAGGAATATATTTTTGAAATAACGTAAAATAAAAAATAAAAAAATAAAAAAATTTCTCAACGGGGGCCGGGCATGCTTCCCGTATTCTAGACTTGGGCTTCAGCCTGCTAGCTTACTGCTCCATATATTGGGCCCAGTTAGGCTTGGGCCAGCCTGCTCCGTGTCCACCTTGGCGGGCGCGCCCCCGCGCGGCTGCGCAGGCGGGGGAAATTGGCGGGAACGGCGCCTCCATCTTGGCGCGAACTAACGTCCCCCGCGTGCCCCATCTGACCCTTTCACACGCCTGACGCTTCGCGCCATCTCTCATTCCCGCCAAGCCTTGGCGCCATCACCCGGTAACCCGCGCCATATAAAGCCTCTACCTCCCGTACCCGTTTCACCGCAGGTTAACCCCCCGTTCTTCTGACCCCACCCCCCCGCCGCCGCAATCCTCTCCTCCCATAGATGGAGATGGACGCCGCCACGCCATCCAAGAAGGCCAAGACGTCGGCGACCGCCGGCGCCACGCCGCAGAAGCCGTGGAAGGCCGCGCCGGCCGACCAGATCCTGACGCCAGAGAAGCTGACTCAGAGGGTTACTGCGGCGGCGGCGGCGGCCGACCAGATCTGGACTCCGGAGAAGCCAGAGGAGAGGCCGAGGGCACGTAGCCGCAGCGTGGCGTTCTCAGTAAAGGGGGTCCGCCGCGCAGCGCTCGAGCTGCGGCGGCCAGAGAAGGGAACGCAGCCGGCGGCCGAGGAGGCGGACGAGCTCGAGTCCGTCAAGCGGGAGCTCGGTGTTGGCGCCGGGGCCAGCCAGAGCCCCGTCAAGCGCAAGGCCGAAATCAAACTGCCGGAAAGGTAAAGATCTGTAATTTTGCTGTAAATTTCAGATCCGGTTTCATTCTTCCATACCTCAAAGTTAAATCCTGTTTGGTAATCTGAGACCATCTTTATAAGAACCCCTTGTGCGTCTGCTTCCTGCAGAAATGCTGATCTATGTGGCCCCAAACTTCTTTTTCTGTCTGAAATAGAAGTTCGAGGATAAGCTTTAGAGTTCCCAGCGAAATTTTGCCTGTGGAGATAATAATTTTATTTTTGTGTTATTTGTTTCCTGCTGTAATCAGTTATGAGATGCTTTGCGAGTTCTTCAATTGCCTCGAGAGCTCCACTAGGCTGCTCCGCATGAAGGGATCCAAGGCGACGTTCCCCAACATCTGCGCTAGCATCCAGCATTTGTCTGAACGGTAAAAATCTATTCTCACCAATTGTTATTGTATTACTGCTGCGTTGATTATGACAATTCAATATCTTATTTTTTGTAAATGCTATTTGCAGGAGGTTTACCTACAGCCATCTTGCACAGCTAAAGTATATAATGCCCGAGGCAATTGTCATCAATAAAATCCTTTTGCGTGATGACACAACATGCTGTATGAAGCCAGATCTTCAGGTGAACCTCGTGGTTGGTGCTGTTGAGAGCCTTAAGAAGCAAAAGGGGGAAACTGCATACTCAGCATTGAGAAGGATCTTCAGGCAGAGACTAGTTGATTTCTTCAGGGACCATCCCGAGGTATGAATCTTGTTTATTTCACACTTGATTACTGCTTACCAGAAGCACAATTTATGATAGTGTTAG
Organism: Digitaria exilis; assembly: GCA_015342445.1. NCBI lineage: Eukaryota > Viridiplantae > Streptophyta > Magnoliopsida > Poales > Poaceae > Digitaria > Digitaria exilis. Next base: position 2,691,429 of record JACEFO010001924.1, on the reverse strand, counting down.
ATTGTAACTAAAATGTTGATGCTAATGAAGTATTCATCATATACTTAATAATCTGAGGAAGGCTATAATGATGGTTCCTCTGTTATTAATTTCAGGGAGACGACATTCCAGAGCATGAATTGCCACATCCATTTAATCGAACAAGATTGAGCATGCCCCAGGCTGCCCCAAGAATTGCTCCTGAACCGACGACATCTTCAATTGAGTCTTCTGATCTCAATGGACAACCGACTGCTATGATGTCACACATGTCACAGTCATTCAAGAGAAGGTTTTCGCAGAGATCTGCAATCAGTTCTGCAACAACTAGCGCAACCAGTCCACTGGCGAAGGTCGAGTCTACTGTTCTATCTCCAATGAACAAGAATTCACTATTCAGTAGTTATGTTTCTGGTTCTAAAAAAGCTCAGCCAGAGGAGGATGGCAAAGTTCTTGTATCCATGTCTGGAGTTTCAGAGGGCACCCCTGCTAAATATGCCTCTACACCAGTGAGGTTAATGTCATCCACACCAGACCTTAAGACACCAAAGAGACCAATCTCCACTGCAGCTTATGGCACACCACCTCTGAAAATGGCTAAGAGGTCAGCTCGTGCTAAGTTGTTTCCCACTCCAACAAAGGATGCAAGTAGTATGGTTGTAGAGAACCAAACAGCAACTATTTCTGCTGTTGATAGTGATGATGAGTTGCTAAGTTTTCTTCCACAATCCCTCCTTCAGTCGGTAAGTCCTTGCCAATGAAAGCATCAACTAGCTCACCTGACTATTTGCTCAATTGTGAACAAAGAATGACATTTTATTCCTCTCAGGTTAAGAAGAAGGAACAGAGGGCTATGGAGGAAAAGGAAACTGGCTTTGCTGATCAGGTTAAAAGGCAGAAGTTGATTGCTTCGCTGCCAAGTACCTTTGATGTTATATTTCTTATCTACCAGTCAAGACAGCGGTCTGTAATGACAAAGCAGGAGCTGATTCATAAGATAGTTGCAAGCAGTCCAAAGATTGTTGACAGAAGTATGTGTGAACTTATCTCTATCCTTGTTACTTAAAACTGGTGTATGCATTGTGGATTTTGACATTGAATGGTTACATCTGCAGGTGAAATCGAGGAGCAGCTGACACTGTTGAAAGAGTTTGTTCCAGATTGGATCTCTGAGAAGACTGCACGTAGTGGAGATGTTCTATGCTGGTAGGCACTCAAATCTTTTTTTTCCACGGTGAAATTCATGTTTGATATTTCAATGTTGGTAGTATACATTTCCCCTCCTATCTGCAATGGCAGATGCTATAACACACCATTTTTGGCTAATCTTAATTCCCTCCGTTGCTAATTTTCAGTGTTGATATGACTTTGAGCCAAGCGGATATTCGCCAAAGACTGTATGCTGCTGAGTAGGAAGGATGTACTAAATTCCAGTCACGTTGTTTGGGAGCATATACAAATGTCAACAACGAAAATAAGATAATTCACCCGACAATGTGCTGCCTTAGAAATGGTGCATGTGCCCTTGGTGTCTGACAAGTCTGTTGTGTCCTGATAGATACCTTGACTATATGAAATGAATGGGATGTATAGCAAAACTGCTCTAACAACTGATGTCACCATTCCTTTTTTCCCCTCCCCGTAGTGTGTAAATTCTGTTGTCTGAAATATCTCTACAAGTCAAAGTGTTGCATTCTGTATGTCTACTGCCTCACAAGTTTTGGTTACATGCTAATTTCTCAAAAACATAGATGTGGCGGTACATGTTTCCGCTGCCAAGCTTCAAGTTTTCATAGTATTCTCATGGAGACCGATTTTACTGTCAATGATTTGTGAGCAAAAAGCTTAGATTTTGTCCTTTGTATTTCATGTACTCATGGTGAAAGATTTAAACTGATCCAGTTCTGTTGCCACTGAAACTACAACCATTCAAGAATGATACAGCCTCAAGTGACTATATGTGATACTGTAAAATGTAAGCATTATTATAGGTGGCCAAATGGGCCTGACAAAAACGACATAGTGTAGTGTTTGGGCCGTGGCCTCGCCACATAGTGCCAACACGACATGATTTTTTACTGGCCCAACACGACATGATTTTTGACTGGCACGACGTGACACGATTACCTTGAGTCATACTACTGCGAAATAGAGGTTAAGTACTTCAGAAAATAAATATATCTCCAACGAAATAGTGCTGCACTGTGGGAGTGGCCCAGTGAGCAGTGAGCACGATGGGGCATTCTGTCATGGAACTGTTGTGCCTGTTGCTCCAAAACAAATTCGCACTGCATGGCGGGTTTAGTAGCTGGTGTGCCTCAGTCTGAAAATTACTTCAACGAGATTTCTTTGACGATAGGGGCATGTAGTAAGGAAAGGTAGTCATTGCTCAAGGCTACCATGGAAACAGTATCTGGTCGTTCCTGACTGATGAAGGCACGGAAGAGAACGACGTTGAGAGTTGTTTCATCCGCATATCGCATAGAAAGCATTGAGGCGTCCTTAAAAATAACTCATTTTCCTAAATGGATTCTAGGGATATTTTAAATAGTTCAGTGCAAGAATATTGTGGGTGAAGTTACAAGTCAGAAAAAAAGAGAGTAAAAGTTCATAGAAACGCTGTGGACCAAACAAAAGTTGCTATCATCCAGCATTGCTTTGTAAGAAAAGAAAACTAAAGTAAACTCAAGGTGATTTCTGTGGAGGTTCGCTATCATCCCCGATGTCTCCTTAACCTCTATTTTTTAGCTTACTAAGCAGTGGGTCTAGAATCTTTCTATGCCTTTTAGTAGACGTGAATCTGTTGCAAGATCAAGGTCCTGATAGGCTGATACTGTGTTCTTTCTTATAAATGTAGCCGTAGCAAGCAGGTTGTAACATTCAGTGCAGAAAAATACAGCTGGAGACTCACTTGAAAAGTACCATTTTGGTAAATGCATTTGTGAGGATGCATCGCTACTGAAATCACTGCTGCCCAAAAAACTAGGTTATCTAATTTACCTGAGTTTTACTTCCAAAAACCTTTCAACCAAACAGGTCCTCAGCTTTGCCCTCTACAGTACATGACGTAACTGTTGGGAAAAAAAAGAGCTACATATAAGAAAGGCAGTCAATACAATGAAGAAATTGAGTTCAGTCTGGGCCCAGATGAGAGTCCACTGCCCACTATGCATTTGGGAGCAGTGCTACAACTATAAGATATTATATGGACGGAAAGGAAACTCTGAAACTTCAGAAACTGTAACAGAACTACCATGTCTTGATCCAACTCGTCAGGTATGGGATTCTTCGGCAAAATGATATAGTACAAATCAGCTGCATGCTTGACTCATCTGCGGTGGTGGTAGTGCCGGCTGTCATGCCTATCTCTGTCCCGGTCCCTGTCCCTGGAACTGGAACTGGAATGGCGCGGCATCTCCAAGCTCGAGCTGTAGTGGCTTGAGTACTGCCTGCTCGGGTATGAATGCGGGGCCCAGGCACCGTCATCTGCTGGTTGATTCTCGTATCGAGATGGGCTTCTCCATCCCCTGTCTGAGTGTGACCTCCCTAAGCTTGGGCTCATCTGCCCATAGTCATGGGAATGGTATCTCGATGAATAATGATCGGTACCAGGTGGACCTCTATCACGGTAATCCCTAGAGTCCGATGAGTGGTGGCGGACTGAGGACTGGGGTGGGGCGCTGCCCCACAGCCAGAGGTCGCCGTTCTCTGGGATAGGGGCATTTATTCCAGGGAATTCCACTGTCATCCTTTTCCGAGGAGTGGATGGTTCACCTTGCTCTGCGAGCTCTCCCTCCTCGAACTCCAGTTTCATGTCGCCATCTCCAAATATGGTGATACAAGAAGGTTTGTCTTCGTCATCAACCACATCTAAAAATCATAACCAGTGACTTATGAGATCCTGATAAAAAACATTTGATAGAAACACCTAACAAAAACAAATATGCACAAAACAACGAAGACAGGAGTACAAAAGCTTGAATTCACATGCTATCCTGATAGAAATGTTGTTCACTAACTTCCATATAGCCATATAGGAATGAGGCTAGTTGGATTGCAAGTGGACAAAAATATGTATGTAGTTGATCACAGTCAAACAGGCCTAGTCAAGAATATGGTCTAAAGAACAAATATTCTTGAGGCATAACGGTTAGACCGCTGAACTCCGGGGTCAATGAAACCTGTGTTGCTGGCCTGGGTTCTAATCTTGGTATTAGAGACTTTAAGGCAACATCAGAGGGATGTCTCTCCCTATGGCCGAGGTTTTTTTTAGAATATGTTATAAAGAACTAACTGAATGCAAGTCTGCGAAATTTCTTTTAACTAGAGTGTAAACAATAGAGCAAACTGTTGACATTAGAAAGAAAAGTCTGCATACTTCGCAGAAAATATTCAAATGTATACTAAGTTCTCAGCTTACCTAGGTAGCCTGGAGGATAACCTAACTCACGCATTCTATGCAGCCAGGGAGGCGGATCATTTTCCTGCAAAACATCATTATACTGAGAAAAAATCTACATTCTGAGATTCAAAATAATCCTCTCACAGTAAGGTCATTCAATCCACAAAAGAATTTTTTTTTAAAAAACACAGGGCTAATAAGGCCTAACCCTGCAGTGTTATTACTGCTTCACTGAGGCTTCTGGCGTCATTTGCTAATAACTTACTACAGGAAAAGCTTTTTGAAACTTTGTGCCAGCAGGCCAACACATGAAATGAGTAAACATGTTGTGAATATTTTTATGACTATGGAAAACTATTAATCAGGGTTGATCATAAATAAGACAAGGGTATAGAACTCAAGACAAAATTACTTAACCCTGAACAACAACAGGAACCTCATGCACTTCTGCACACAGTACCTCGACACCTGAATAGGTCAAATTGCTATTTCAACACATCTGTACTACTCGATTAAGTACAGACATTATTGAGAGTAATAAACTAAAGATTTTCATTTCATGAATGCAAATCTGTAGTAGTATTTCCTTAAGAGGTGAAACAGATAGATTTCATTTTATCTCACTACAAACACATCAGAAGATGACTGATTTATGCGGGCAAACAAGGTAAGCATAAACATTTTGTCAATAAAATCAGGATAGTTCAAGCTTTGACTGCAATTGATATAGTCATTACCCCGATTCCCAAGCACTCTCTAGTTTCAGGTCCCAGCACTCCAGGTTTCAGATCATCAAATTTGCCAGGCGTTTTCTGGTAATATCGATTTTGCACGTGGTTAACATTAGATTGGTTTCTTTTCAAATTATGCTGCTTCCGGGCATTGCTAATTGCAACACTGTCACGAGGCTTTGGGCAATCCTTAAGAGCATGGCTATAAGAACCACAATTGAAGCAGCGCGAGTCATCCTTATCTGCCCTGCTGTCAGAGAAACAAGGTATCTCGGTTACTGGTCCATGTGAAAGTATACAATTTTAACAACGTGAACAGTCATCAAAAGCTAAATATTAGTCAACCTTTGGAAGGAGAATAACAGAATGCACATAAATAAAATTTGATCAAAAGAAAAGCACATGATTTTTTTAAATTATAATCAGACAATGGGAGAGCAACATAATGCCACAAGAACTATTATCAACCATTGAAGGATCATTTCAGGCATAACTTTGTAATTTTTATAGTAATGAGACATGTCAAGTATATATTGTCACACAAAGAATAATTATCCATTAGTACTCAGATCTACCACAAGTTAAGCATGTGAGAGATAGAATTTATCCTGAAGCCAACTGAGTTTTGAGAGCATATATATTAATACCCCAAGCTTTCTCCTCTCAATAACTTTAGGGAAAATTCTGGCACTATATTAGCATAAGACAGACTAAGATGAAATCCTATTAACATTTAAAACATAACGATGGTTGAAGAATACTGGGACAGTACATATAAAACATGAAAACCACTGAAACCCCAATTGAATGCAGGAGGTTCCTATTCGTGTGGAAGTTGAAAAGGTTCATGAACATGCAGAATCCTGTCAAAATTCAAGTGTTCCAAACAGGTCCTAAATGATCGAGAAAAATTGCATTATTTAGTGGCACTAAAAGAACATAAGGAAGCTGGTGGGCTCCAAAGTTCTCTTTACACATTAGGCAATGCTAGTAACACGAGTACACACTAGGCAGTTAAAATAAGCTATACCTTTCAGTGTTTGATGAATCACCCAGAGGAGTCGAGCCCAAGGTAAACTCCCGATCATAAAGTGGAACAGAATCATCATCCATGGTAGCACTTTCCCTCGCTTGGTTATCCACCCAAAATGACTTGTAAGGATAAGGGGGGAAAAGTAAGAACATGGTGAATTATTATATTTCAGTTAAGTATACCTCAAAAAGTACAAACAAATCATAATATTACATCAAAAGTTAGATGCATACAATCAGTAGCTATTTTGACACATGTTGCATGCAACTACAACTTCCGGATCTCATTGTAGAAACCGAGAACTATGTTCTGCAATGGGCACAGGAACACAATAACTTACAGCGATCGAGATTGCCCACCATTATGCAAAACAGAATAGATCCTAAAATGCATGCAGTCTTCAAAATTTTGACCACCTATGTACATTTAGTTTCTTGGATTGCAAATAATTAAGATTAGCAGATCTTCAAATAAAGCAGTTGGACTACAATTTTTTAAACTTCAACAATACACCACAGTAAAATTAATGATAAAAGATGAAAGATGTATCTTTTTTAAACTTCAAGAATACACCACAGTAAAATACACCACACTAAATTTATGGTATTCATAACAAAGCATAACAAAAAGAAAAAGCAAGACTAACGCAAAATAAGTCACCAATGAAATATTCAAAGTATTCGTATACTATTGCTTCTCAAAATTGTGAAGTTCAATTTCAATAAATGGCATACATACCACAGCACAAGAGTTCTCAGAACCAACATGTAATGCTGGATAATAAGTCTCTTCACCACTTTCTAAGATCTCTTCCACAGCTTCCTGCCAGAAGGAAAATAAACATCACAAAAAGAAACTTCAATTCTATAACTTCTACAGATAATTCTTTCTGAATACATCTTCTTGTACTTATAAGGACAATATTGAATCACTGCAAGGCAATAGCAACAAATAATCTTGAAACTAAGAATTCATTTCAAATAGTGGGGGAAGACGAAAGTTTCAAAAGTATAAGAACTGGAACAATTCTTTTTATCTCTACTCCCCAAATATCCCCAGAGTAGAAACAGTTAACACTCACCTATTGCACTGTCAAGGACTACTGACATACACATAACAATTCATCATCCGCATACATACATTAGGAACAGTACCTTCACATTGGGCTGCCTTCTTGCCTGCCACTGGGACCACTGTTGCATCAGTTCCATAAGCTTTCTTTTGCTTTCCCTGAGATATTAAAATACACAATACCATTAGAAATAACCAAATGATATAAAATCTAGCCAGGAGCATTAAGGTGGCTACCACAAAATGTCATGTGCTACCGTCAAAATTAGTGAGAAACTGAGAATGTAAAAGCATCTTGCAATTAACCTTGTCAAGTCACTGTATATGACACGAACTGAAGGCTCCTTTGATTCCACTCGGGCCCTTTTAACTCCTCTTGCTGCTAAAAATCCCATATCAAGGAACAACAGCTAGAAATTGCCCAATTCACAATACATCTTTGGAGTCCCAGGAGGACAAGTATTAATCGGCACCTCATATGCAAGCACAGTTTCGAGTATTCAACGGAAACAGATGAATCTTCGGACAACAGACATGCTTGCAGTTGCAGAAGTATATAAACAGAAGTATACATATATTACATTTGAGAGGATACGACTTTCTTCAACAGAGATGATGTTTGACTCATGAATTGGTGCATTTTCAGCCCCATCAACCTTGTCCAGATTGACCTCAAAACCAATTAGAGTCTGTACAGCTGGAACACTGACCTCAGGCTGAACGGAAGCATCTAAAAGCTGGTCCTTCACGACCACCACATCGTCGTCTTCGAGGTCCATATCTTCCACTTGCCCCTCTTCAAGATCTATGTTCCCATCAGATGGCTTGGGATTACTACCCACAGTATAAGCTTCCTCTTCTGGTTGGAGCTCAGATGTGGGAGGCTCCGCCCCATTTACATCAGGAGCTTCAGCCTGAAGGTCTTCCACTTGCCCCTCTTCAAGATCTATGTTCCCATCAGACGGCTTGGGATTACTACCCACAGCACAAGCTTCCCCTTCTGGTTGGAGCTCAGATGCTAGAGGCTCTGCCCCATTCACATCAGGAGCTTCAGCCTGAAGTTCACCCCCTTCTTCACCTTTCACATCAGCCTCGCACGGTGTCTCAAGGCTGATGAACTCGTCTGATGCCATCTTTTCGCGGAGTAATTACACTATGTATTCACATTCCGGGTCCAATCTGCAGCAAACACAGCCGAGTTAGTACATGTAAAAAAAAAAGATATCTACTCCTCATCAATCATCCAAAATCTTGCTTCTCAGGTTAGGGTTTGGGGGATTTGGAGGTTAGAGTTTGGGGATTTGGGGGCTTACCTCCGTGCCCGGACGTAGAGGAAGCTCCTGGCGGCTCGTCGGCCGGCGGTGGAGGCGGGATAGATGGCGGCGGAGCGGAGGCGGCGAGGTCGCCGCCGCTGCCGGGCGGTGGAGGCGTCTGGGGCGAATCGGTTAGTGCGGCGGAGGAGGGCGGCGGCGGCGGGGGAGTCGGGGCAGAAGCGAATCGACGGCACGAGTCGCTTGTGCGAGGAAGACGGGGATGAAGGGGAAAAAAATCAATGTAAGGGAAGGCGGAGTGAATCTGAACGGTTGGATTTAGATTCAATGCTCGTAAATAAGGGCAGCCACAGTGTTACTTGGGGCTTGAAAATTTGTCTTACCGCCACATAGCTGTGATCCTTCACTTCTCGATTCTTTGCAACGTGCAAAATCAATGCCCAAGTACAACAGGAATAGTAATGGAGTACAGCAGGCCGTGTTTAGTTTTCAAAAGTACTTTTAACTTCCTATTCATCCACTTCACAGAACACGCATCCCTAAAAATTTATTTTTCCCCTTTCCTATTCATCCCCCTCACATAACACGCATCCCAGAAAAAAAAAGTACTTTTCCCCACCACAACTAAACACCACCGAAGATCCTTTTCTCCTCACAACCATCTGACAACCTGCGGCACAGTGATATTCTAAAAAATGAGCACAGGGGTTCTAATATCCTTTATGCTCAAAAATTCTAGGCTGTGTTCAGATTCAAAAAAGTACTTCTCCAACAAGTTTTTCCTATTCATCCTACTTATAGAACACGCTTTCTAGTATACTATTCATCTAGAAAAAGTACTTTCTACCTCTAATCTAAACGCAGCCCTAACTCTGGCATTGCCAGCTGCAGCGGCAAAATCAATGCTCCTAACTTCTCTTTATTCGCTCGCTGTGGGTGCAAGGCTAACTCAACTTTCACCCGCTAGTGCTGCAGCGTTCTATAATCGGTTGTAGGGCCCATTATGCACATATAAAATGGATGTATTTCCGTTTGATTGATTCAATCTCAGAACCTGAGAAGACAGCCAAGCTACCTTTGGAATAAAGAAGGATACTTTAAGTTGAGGCATCGACTCCCACAACGTGCTGCCATTGGAGATTTTCATTACGGGTGCCCTAAGGGATTGGTGAACAACCCAAATTTCAATCGATTGATAAGAAGATACTCCAAAAAAAAAAGTTGAGTGAGATTCCAACAAGTAACTTGTGCTAGGGTTTGTCTGCTCGGTTTTGCACAGCAGGAAGGGAAGAGAAGGGATGTGCGTACCGGGTGGGTGCTCATCGCCGACCAAGGGTCTGATGATGACCTTGTGTAGGGCGTCATCGGCACTCGCCCTGTCGTCGCCGCCGGAAAAAAAGGGGAGCTAGTAGTGAGAGAGTGAGACAGAGCAGGATGGAACGGGGAAGATTACTATTCAATTGGGCTTTGGGTACAGAAAGAGGTTGAACACAGATATGGCAAGATATTTTTGTTTTTTCTTTAGTTTTAATAATTTCTTATGATATATTATACGACTATTTCACAAAATTACGACTCTCATTTAAAAATAAATGAAATGGATGAATGTGGCTCTCTTATTATCGTACACTTGAATATCTATGGTAACACTATTGGATGAAAATTAGCGACTAATAGTGATCATGTGGCATTTAATATGAAGTAGGTTAGATCACCAGCGGATTGCAATTTGGAGATAAAAAAACCCTTCCCTCGTTACTATTTTTTCAACTATTAAAATCCCATCTCCTCTTCCCTTAGGCCTAGTTTAGCAGCAAGAGGAAATAATGGGAAGAGAACTCCTTCACAATAAATTCATTTGCTAGTTGAGGATCCGCTAAAATAAAGATTTTTATTCGGTACCTCCAGTGAGGTGTTATTCTAACCCAGGATAAGTCAGGAGTAGTCAAGAGAAACTGGTCTAGAAGTCAAAAGTGTTGTTTCTATGATGTTAATGGAACCATTAAACACCTCTTTTTGCGTGCTAGGACTATAAAGAGAATTATTCATATATCTACTGAGCTAAGCCCACCATGGCACCATATCTCATATGCTTACAAATAGAATAATGGGCATAAGTAAGTAAGATAAACCTTTTTATTTTTGTGGGGTTGCTGCTCTTATGTGTGCAACTTGGTGTACATGTATAACTTTGTTTTGGAGAAAGAAACGGGTTACCTCTTTTATGCAGGCTATATTTAGGAGCATATTGGATGCGATTGTGTCCTTATTGTAGTGTGAGGAATCAAGAGAGACTATCTGTGCGGCAAGTAAAGCATTGGAATTCGTCACTTTGGATATCTTTGCTAATAAAGGATGGAGAAGCAATAATGTACACTACAAGAAAATGCTACATCAGTACTGGGCCAGAACTCCTTATCAGTACCGGCTGTAATAATTGATACTGACTTTCCGGTACTGATGGACAAGCCAATTAGTACCGGTTGTAATAACCGGTACTGAAGGGGATGAGATTGTGTCCTTAATGTAGTGTAAGGAATCAAGAGAGACTATCTATGCGGCAGGTAAAGCATTGGAATTCGTCACTTTGGATATCTTTGCTAATAAAGGATGGAGAAGCAATAATGTACACTACAAGAAAATGCTACATCAGTACCGGGCTAGAACCCCTTAATTATCAGTAACGGTTGTAATAACTGATACTAACTTTCCAATACTGATGGGCAATCCAATTAATACCGGTTGTAATAACCGGTACTGAGGGGGGGCATTTAGTACCAGTTGGTAACACCAACCAATACCAAACGATTTTTAGCCGAAAATAGAGAAAATAATATTTGAGCTCACCGAGAGGCCTGTGAATTTTTCACACGCGCGGTTCGTGGGATTTGAACTCACAACCTCTAGCCTCACACATTGCCTCCTCTACCATCCCACCTATAGAGCACATGTGATTGAGAGAGATGTTATCCTTTTGAAGTAACCCAGGATGGACAATTTAGTGTCGGTTCGTAACACTAACGGTACTAAATTATGACATTTAGTACCGGTTGGTGCTATGAGCTAGTACTAAATGCGCTGGGGGCTCGGGAAGCCCCCAGGACAATTTCGTACCGGCTCATAACACCAACCAGTACTAAATGGTGCGTTTAGTACTGGTTGGTGTTACAACCTGTACTAGTCCTGTTTAAACACTAGTATACACTAGTATTGTGCGCTGTAAAAGACATCAATTCTAAAATTCCGAAGTGTTTTCTTTTCTCTATTGTTACCGCCATAAGGGATTATCATTGTGGTTATTTGGTCAGGTTGTAGTGGCTGGCTATGGCCTTTAACCTCACAAGTTTAATGGCAAGTTATTTGGCAAATTACAGATATTACTAGGGAGTTTACTTGGTGTTTTGATGCACTACGTTACATCAGCTCAATGGTCTTGAATACTGCAGTTTACTTGGTGTTTTGATGCACTACGTTACATCAGCTCAATGGTCTTGAATACTGCAGTTAATCATATTGCTGAGGGCAATAACTTGAACGAGTTGTTGTCTATAAATGTCTTGGAGATGTCCAGGTATGAACAGAAAAGTAGACGCAACAATTACAACCCATTCTTCATTCCTCATGGAGCTCATTGTATTGTGCTGTTGAGCCATCGTTCCACGTCGACTTTCTTCCCCGGCTGAAACCATTGTCGTAAAGAGAGACCTTCATCAACCAGAGTTGAGTCCTTGCCTCCTTTGTGGTAAAGGTGAAGCGGCACGAGCCTATAGAAGATCTTGTTCAAGTAAAGTCGTCAATTCTTGGCCTTCAATCCGGCTTTGTAATATGTTGACCGAGTTATCTCAATTTAATAAAATTCAGGCAACCTCCAAGGTTGCCGTTGTTTCCCTCAAAAATAAAGAGACCTGCCGAGTGCCGGGGCAGCAATCAGGCTTTTTTGGCAACACAATCATGTGACCATTCGTCTCTCCATCGATTGACTAATCTTGCTACTCGGTCTGCCATCGTGAACGCCTTGTCCTCACGGCATCTTGTATTCAATATCTCATCAAGTAAGTTTTATGCAAACTTAAACTAATTAATGAGAAATATGTCTTTTTAATTCGGATTACTAAGTCCTGCTGTACTTGTGCTTTCATCTAATTGAGTCGATTAATTTTCCTCAAAATAAAATATACGTTGTGTTCGTCCAACACTTCCTTGATTCTGAGATGCGCTGCCTTTTCATGTTCAGCCATGCTTATATATAATAACAATGGAACTTTGTATATCATATAAACACAAATCATTTTACTGCTTAACTTAAGCACTTTTATTAGGAATTTAGCAGGGCCTTTTTTGCACTATTTGCTCTATATCGATGTGGTTTGCGTATCTTTAGAAACGTTAGATCCAAACTGTGTTAGTTATTTCGTTGACCTTGTTCGATGCAACGCACCATATAGCCAGTTGTATTTGGTTATACAGAGAGAAAGGCCAGCCAACTAACCTTCAAGTTACTGTGAAAAATACAAACATATTAATTTCCTTTTAGTGGCAGTTTACAATTGCCAATTGTGAAAATTTAATTTCCCCAGCACATGGAGGCTGCGAACTGTCCAGTCATAGAAGGTTTTAACATGTTGAACTCATTAAGAACAACATGTGGATTCATTCGGTCATGTGGGGGCTCATTCATCACAAAAATGTGGATGTGATCACGAGCCGTGCGAGGAAACAACAGAGGAGTCCATGGCCAGGTTTCGGATCTCTTTGTCCCGTATGAATGGTTCATAAGCTGAACCTCCCTGGGGAAACGCACGCCATGCATGACGCCAAGTGCTCGACGCCGGGTCCCGGCTGTACATGACGCCCTTGCTGACCTCCGCTGGCTAATAAACCCTCGCCGCCGGCTCCTACCACGTCAACCGTTAACCAGTTCAGATCACGCGCCAAACCGATGCGCCCGTTCTTCGTTCGTCTCGGAGACTCGGACACCAGGTCAAGGTCGGCTGTAGGTGAGGCAAGGCAAGGCATCATGCACCATGCAGGTTGCAGCAGAAGCCTCCATGTGCTGGGCCAGGAGCACATGCATATTACTTAAACAAAAATCCAGTGATTAATTGCGCCGGATCGGAGCTCATTGTTTGAGGACTTCAAAGTCAAATGCAGCAGCAGCCGCGCTTATGAAGGTGTTTATCACTTATTTCAAAAACAATGCGTGTACAATTCTCCGGCACCAACAGCAATTATTAGGAGTCATGTAGGAGGAGGTCCATAGCGAATATTTAACGTGGACTATCAAATAAATGACAAAAAAGAAAGAATCTCTTATCCTCTATGTTTCTAACATCGGTTGCCGTCTCGCTAAATCGAAATCTAATACCACACTTGCGTATGGAGAAATGAAAATGACAAATTATATTAGGAGGGTAAACTAAGTCAAATGGTACAGTTTAGGGGGTAAAAAACAAAACAGTTTATGAGGTTATCTGGACTTTAGCTATACTTGATGGAAATAATTTAGTTTTTTTCATATCAAATACAATTAACAGAACACCACAAGCATACAAATTATTTATATAGTTAGCTTTAAATAGTCGTGAATTCATATTTCTCACCTATAATATATTGTGACTATTAAAAACAAAAATGCATAAATCAATTCAAACAAATTTATTAAAAACCTCATATATTAATATATGAAAACTGTTACTCGTGCTATTTGTTTAGGGCCATCTTACTAGTTGTTTAAGGACTTCATAGTCAAATGCAGCATCAGACTATGAATATGTGTGTATCATCACCTTTATAAAAGAAGCATCTACCACTCTACGGCGCCAACAGCAACTAGCAGACATGGATGAGGAGGTTCATGGCATCGTCATCGTCGGTGGTGGTATCTGCGGCCTTGCCACTGCTCTTGCTCTTCACCGGTAACGTCCATTGCCCCTTTAGTTCCATCGATTGGTACGGCAGTTTTTCAGTTTGCTTGTCTCATTCCCCTGTTCATCTTCCTCTAGAGGTACATCTCAGTTTCTGATGTGTCTAGTTGTACAATGGCATGGTGATGTCCAGTTACATCAAATCTTCTGCATAGAAATGTTTGATCTTGAATACATCATCAGGCCGCTGATAGCCTGATGGGTCTTTTAATCTGAACCCATACCATAATTCCCAATTGCGCTCAAGTATTGATTTCTGAAGTACCTGTGAACAACAAAACAATCCGCTACTGATTTGCATCCAGGAAAGGGATTCCCAGCCTCGTGCTAGAGAAGTCCGAGAATTTACGAGCGGCTGGCGGGTCCATTGGTGTCCATGTCAATGGATGGCGTGCTCTAGATCAACTTGGGATTACTGGAGAGCTCCGGGAGACTGCCGACAATGTCACTGAGTAAGTTTTTAGTTTAACAAAATTGTGTTCCGCCCAGAGAACTAGTTAGGTCCCGATACTGGTACGACATGCAGAATCTTTCCCATTTTTTCTCTTTGATTCTGAAAACTCCCCTCAGAAATAGTACGAGAACTTTCAGAATGCAAAAGTGTAACAATTGGGTCCAAGGAAATGGTTTTCAGGAAGAACTTACTAACCAAACACCATTAGAACTAATCAGCAGTGTTTACTTAATTCGCGTCTGTTATTTCAGGTTTCATGACGTGTGGCAGCATGAAAACAATAAGAGCGTCGTGGTGCCTGTCAGGTACCATCTGTCACAAGCATTCCGTGAAAAATCAAGGCACTAAATAAAATAGAGCAATAATCTTGTCTCCATCATTTGGCTAGGGGTGAGCTCCGATGGGTGAAAAGAAAAGATCTGATCGAGACAATGGCCAAGAACATACCTTCAGGAGCAATCCGCTTCGGTTGTCACATTGCAGATATAAAGCCAGCAAATCCTGGGAGCCATGGCGCGATTCTTACAACACTGGACGGCAGTATCATCAGGGCCAAGGTAATCCTGGGAACCATGGCGCGATTCATTCTTACAACACTGAATGGAACCTCTGAAGGACTGAAAAAAAGCTCATGTATTTGTTTTGCTCTGATTCTGCATATCTCTGCTGATGTGTTCCCATGCATTGCGCAGGCTCTGATCGGATGCGATGGAGGAAATTCAGTGGTAGCCAAGTATCTGGGCTTGTCCCCGCCCAAATCATTCCCTCGCTTGATTGTTCGTGGATTCACGAGATACCCACATGGGCATCCATTCGGACCCCATTTCCTGCGATTGAGATGCAACGGCCTCTTCGTCGGTCGCTCCCCCATGACTGAAAATCTAGTCAATTTCTTTGTAGGCGTTTGGCACCCTGGTGGATCTGTCACCAAAGACCCAATCGCCGTGAGGGGTCTCGTGCTCGAGAAGGTGAAGGAGCAATGCTCCGACGAGATCGTCGAGATGGTCCATGACGTGGACACCGAGTCGCTGATCGTCCTGACCAAGATCTGGTACCGGCCGCCATGGCAGGTCATGTTCAGCAGCTTCAGGAGGGGCACGGCGACGATCGCCGGCGACGCGATGCACGTGATGGGGTCGTACATCGGCCAGGGGGGCTCGGCGGCGATGGAGGACGCCATCGTGCTCGCCCGGTCGCTGTCGCGAGCCGCCGGGTCAGGCGGTGGGGGCGGTGAGCTGTGCGAGAAGAAGATCGGCGCGGCGATGGCCGAGTACGTCAGGGAGAGGAGGCTGAGGGTGGTGAGGCTGTCGCTCGAGTCCTTCGCCATGGGGATGATATGGGCAACCAAGTCGATGCTTGCGAAGCTCGCCTGTCAGGCCATCGTGGCTGTGTTGGGCACCCATTCGCTCGGGCACACCAACTATGACTGTGGCCGCCTCTAGCGGTTGCTGTTCATGACCTGCTGTGGCTTTTGGCTCTGGGCTCAACCAAGATGTCTGTGAAATTTGATTTTTAAAATAAAAAACTATGATCCGTTAGAGTGTGGTGGACTCGTGGGTTCATGACTCTAACCATCGAGGTACAAATCCTAGTGTGCATATATCTATATGTATGCGAATTGTGAAGTTTTAATTGTCATATACTCAAATGTGACTATCAGCTGACAGTTGGTGCAGACACTGGAGGTCATACTTATGTCATCTTATAAGCTTCACCAAATTAAAATTAAGTTTGGGTCGCCAAGAAAATGTCAAGCCACTAGTAGAGAGACCACCTTTTTTGGGGGGGGGGAACATAGCTTCTTTATTAATCAAACAGAGCGATTACAATCAGTCTGCAAGCACTGCAGTAAGAAGCTAGGGGGTTCATCAACCCAAACATGACTACCACTTAACGGAGAAGCAAACTTGGCGCACAGGTGTGCTGTGCAGCAGCATTGCTTGATCTTCTGACATGCATTAGTTTGAAAGCCGAGAACGTCGATGTGATGATGTCCTGAATATCCTTAAGGATGACTGAAATCTCAGCACGATGCTGTCCCATGGAGTTCCACAGGGCCACAAGCTCCATCGAGTCCCTCTCTGCTATCACTACCCTCTGGTCTCCCGGGTCGCCGCCTCCGCCACCAGCGCCGGCACAGTTGATGGCAGCCGTCTTGATATGTCGCTTTCAGGAATGCGCCTCCCGGTCCCGGTCCACGGACAATAGCGCATGTAGCTCATGTCATATCTCCTGCATTGAACGCTCCGTCGGAATTCAGTTTTACTGATCCTAGTGATGGAGACGACCAGGACCTTGATGATTCTCCTTGGTCGGCCCTTGTTGCCTCCTTTGGTTCCACTATTAAGTGAAAACATGCCTCGACAGCCCATTCTATAGCCAGCTTGTGCTCAATTGGAGTTTTACCATGCCTTCTGTCATTTATAGAGCACCAAAGTGACCACATACCACACAGAATTATCCCTCTTTCCTCTTCTCTGCAGTAGTTGTCGTCCAGTAAGTCTACTGTCCAGGTCCTGGGGCACAGCCTGGGCAGCTTGATCCCTGTTAATTCCCTCACTTTGCTCCAGAACATGTTTGCAAAGGTGCATTCGGTGAGGGCATGAAAGGTAGATTCCTGAGCAACCCCACACGTTTCACATATACCCAATGGTTCGACGTGTCTGCGGTGGAGGTTTGCTCTAGATGGAATGTAGTTATTGGACACTCGCCACCAGAAAACTCGCACTTTAGGTGGAACTTTAATCTTCCATAGCTTTTTCCATCGAGGGTCATTATTAGAAGTTGAGTGTGAGGCCCTTGCCGTTCGGTTATCGGCATTCTGCGTCTCCCATTCCGCCAGAAGCCTGTATGCTGAACGCAATGAGTATGTGCCGTTCCTCTCTGCTCACCAGGCCCAAAAAATCCTCCCGGGTGCGTCCCAGAGGAATTTGCTTCACAGCCCTAGCATCCATGTGGATTAAGTTCTGGTTCAGTGCACTGTCCTCCCAGTCCCGACCATCTGGTGACATAAGATCTGCAGCCCGAGTTGCTGTTGTTGTTTCTCTCCTGCAGACTGGTTTGTGGCCAATGCCATTTGGAATCCAACGGTCGTTCCAAATATTTGTCGAGGCACCATCACCAATCCTTTTGATCAGTCCAAGATCAAGTACTCGTCGACCAGCAAGGATGGCTCTCCAAGTATGAGACGCCCTTCTTTTTTTGCCGGCTGGCTGGAGCTCTCCATGTGGAAAGTATCTCCCCTTTAGCACTCTTGCGCAAAGCGATTCTGGGTTAGTCATCAACCTCCACCCTTGCTTCCCAAGCATCACTAAATTGAACTGCTTGATATCCCGTAAGCCCATTACTCCATGGCACTTGGGCAATGTCAGATCTTGCCACTTTCTCCAATGCATGTTTCTGCTGTCTATAGCACTACCCCACCAGTAGTTTGATACAATAGAAGTGTTTTTTTTTGCAAGTTGCCTGTTGCCGGCACGAGAAGGAAGCATCCCATTGAATAGGTAGGGATTGCTTGCGCCACAGACTTGATCAATGTTTCCCGAGCAGCACATGAGAGCTGGTGCTCACTCCATCCCCCCATAAGGCCTCTGATCTTTACTGGGATATGCTCAAAAGCTTCTTTAGTACTTCTGCCAACAGCTGTTGGAAGTCCCAAATATTTCTCGCATAGAGCCTCTGTAGTTATGCCAGTTACTTGTTTCATCTATTCTTTAACCATATCATCACATTTAGTGCTAAAGAAAATTGCTGATTTTGTCATGTTCACCAATTCGCCTTATCCTTGCTGGTATGTTTGCAGAATCTCTACCAGATGTTGAACTCCATGATTACTTGCTTGTGTGAAGAATAAGCAGTCATCAGCAAAAAGCATGTGTGACACCCATGGAGCATGAATGCCAACCCTCACTCCTTTGGCTAGGAACTGGGGTCCTGAGTACTTGAACATACTAGACAAGGGGCGCGCTTCGCGCGCCCTATCATATAATAGCAACAGAAATGAACTTTTACTGTGCCTGAATAAACAGACTTATATAGTTTACAGAATTCACAATGATGTAGTTTAGAAATCATCTTTAAAAATTATAGATGTAGTTCATTGGATAAGTCTGCCAAATTATAGATGCTGCAGTGCAGCCGTGCAGGGACATATTACAAGGTCAGGTACTTCAATTTCGTTTTAGACATATTGTCATGGGGTACTACTAACTTTGTTTTAAACATACAGTAAGAGATGCTAGAGTATACTGCCAAAATCTGAAATACCATTAGGCATAATTCTGGTTAGATAACTGATAGATGGAGCATCTAAAAATACGAATAGGCTCAATCCCCCTAATACGGAATAGAAAGCCATCACCAGTTCCTATCGAAGCACAAATCGCGTAAACCTATGCAGCAGGAGTTATGGATCACAACTGGAACACACAGATTAAATGAAAGTACAATTCTGAAGCCTTGAGAAGCTCCGGTAAAGGCTGGCTGCTGGCTTGCTTGATGTTCTCCATTGACAGTGGTGGGGCCTGAGATGGCTGGATCGACCATGATGGTTCTCAACGACCAGTGGCATGTCATTGAGCACGCACTGGGCAAGCCTATTGCTGGGACTGGTCACACATCATGCCTGAAATCAGTTAGTTGATGAGGGGTCATTCGACCAGATCAATTACAGATGACTGAAATCAGTTCCTGAGGGGGCATTCGATCAAATCAATTACAGATGAGTAGTACCTAGATGTATTTTGCCCCCCATGGCAGCGAGGTGTGGATCTCTGAGGAGAGATATGGCAGCAAAGAAGAGTGATATGGTGGTCCAGGGTGGACGCAGGCGATGGTGGAGTTGCAGAAAGAAACTGCAAGGTGGTAGCAGAAAAAAATAACATGAAACATGTGTAAATACTACCAGTAGAGAGCAAGAGCATAAATGCTTGAAAGGTAAGCAATATTTCACAATTGTAAGACATCATCGTGTTTTTCAATGCAAGTTTTAATATCTGTAAATAGATAAATCAATTGGGTTAATCCAGCACTAATCTAAGCAAACATTTTTAGTAAACAGGAGCAGCCAAAGTTGTAAATTATTGTTAAACAGAGGTAAAATGCTATCTAATTGTGCAAGATTACCAGAGAGGTCTTACTAAAAAAACCATCTATTTCAAAGCAGAAATTTAGCATTTTAGCCATCTATTGAAATTAGAACATCAAAAGAAACTTGCATAGGATATGGTATTACATTGCAGCATTCTAGTCTTTCGCATGGGAACAATGTCACCTTTAAAATAGCATATTGGCAAGGGAAATATGCTAATACCTTTTTGCAATGTCGTTGTCATGGAAATATGCACCTACATAACTAAAATAACTTGCAAACAAGTGTTTGCAATAACATATTTACAAAATTCAGTACTTGCAATATATCATGCCACTACTCCACATTGCATTTACCACTTTTTTTTTGTGCACATCACACAACCGGAAAGTGTGGCAAGGACCATCAGTACCATGCTCGTTGTATCGCCAGCAGAATCAAATCAGGAGCACTACGGAGATAATTAGTCCTGTCGATGGAGTAGAGATCAGGCATCTAAAGCTCAGGAAATGGCAGTCAGACTGTAGTATTGTAAACAGGCATCTAAAGCTCGGCAAATCAAACTGACGCAATGGGGAGAGACTTCCGTTCTTGCCAAATTTGTTGCCTCCGCCTACTGAGCTTGGATCAGATTAGTGTCCAGCGGCAGACTGGGTTAGTCGATGGAAGCAATTTCTACCGGAGGGCTCGGCGCCGCCGCTACGCCTGGGCTCGGCGCCTGCTCCGTTGCTGGTTCCAGTCCCCGCGCCCATGCTTGCTCCAGGGCCAGCGACCCTTCGGTATCTCCTGGGGGCGAGATATGGATGGATATGTCATCGCCGGAGGGCGCCCCGGAGCTACCTGGCGACGAGCCCCCACCCTTCCCCTTGCCTTTCCCTTAGGCCGTGGTGGTGAAGGGAGTCGGGGAGTGGAGGGCACGCACCTGGTTGTTCTCATCGTCGACGCCTTCTGGTCCTGCCGCGGAGCAGCGAGGAGTGGCGGCGGCGTGCACAAAGACAGAGAGGGAGAGGGAGAGACAGAGAGGGAGAGCCAGGGGGCTAGGGTTTCACGAGTGGACCGCGCGCGGGGCCGCATGACGTGACTGCGCCGGACGTGAAGCGGTAAAATTGGAATGCATAAAAACTTCGGGTCCGTCAAAAGGAGACGTGGCCGTGCCATTTTTGAACACGTCTCCTCGAGCCCGCGTGGAGCGCTGGAAGGGGGGTAAATCCCCGTATCTTTTAACCATTCCGACTAGACAATCCTTGACCACATAATAAAAAAAGGTACGGAGAAATGGGATCGCCTTGTCGTATGCCACACGTTGGAGAAAAAACTTCAGAGAAGTGCCCATTCACACTGTCTCCACACACCTCATAATCAGATTAACCCAGTCATCTACAAAGCCAAGTTGAAGCATGATAGCACGAAGGTACGCCACTCAACACAGTCATAAGCTTTAGCCATGTCAAGCTTTATTGCACATGCTCCAAATTTGCCTTTCTTCCTTTTCAGGCAATGGATACTTTCATATGCTACCAATGCATTATCTATTTTTTTTGTTTGTTTCGGGACAAAAGATCTTTTAGTCTCTACCTCTACCCGTTTAGTCTTTACCCCTACCCATTTAGTCTTTCCTGCAGAGAGACCACCTTTCACCCCTACCCGTTTAGTCTTTATTGTTTTTTTGTTTGTTTCAGGACAAAAGACATTTTAGTCCCGGTTAGTGTGAGTCACTTTAGTCCGGTTGGTAGTTCCAAGGCGGACTAAAGGTCCTCAGGGCTCCAACCGGGATACACAAACCGGGACTAAATTGTCCTCCGCGGGATACTTTAAAAGGATTGCATCTCTCACTCAATCACATGTCGTGTACATGTGGGATTGTAAGGAAGGCTCCCACGAGGCCGGAGGTCGTGGGTTTGAACCCCACGCATGCGCATCATGTGGCATATAATTTTTTTTATCGTGGAAACCTTTTGACTTATTTTGGTCCTGGTTAGTGATACCAACTGGAAACCTTTTGATCTCGATTGGTGATACCAACCGGGACTAAAGGGTACCTTTACTCCCCGGTTGTTCAACAGACGCCTGGGCGGTCCCGGTTGGTTGGACGGTACAAAAGGGCCTTACCAACTAGGACAGTAAGGGGTCTCTCCAGCAGTGAGCATTTACATCCATACTACATTTCATAAAAATAAAGGCAAAGTTTAAGCCACAACGGGTTATGTGCCGCCACTAGGGGGGTTTCCAGGTGTCTAGTTGCGGCTTCCTCTCCGACAGGTCTAGAAGGAAAGAGGGGGGAGAGGGAGGCGGTCGAGTCCGCTGGAGCGGTCGGTGTAGGACAACTGGCCAGCGGGGTTGGTGGCGGAGCTAGAGGCATGGTGGCTGGAGTGCTTAGAGAAGGATAGGGGCGAGGAGTGGCGAGGTGGCTGGAGCCGCCAGTTGTGGGCGACTACCATTAGAGCTTCCCATGAGGAAAAATGGATCTACTTATAGACATTTTGTAGCCAGGACATAAACAAACTCACAACAAAAAAAACCCTAAGTCAAGTGTCTTTAAAAATTTATCCACACCCCCTAGTAAGGATGAAAACAGATTGAATACAAACGGATATGCATGGATAGTGTAAAATATGTTGGATATTTATCAGATATTGATATACATTACATATATACAATATATATTCAATTTTGGTTATGTGGATATGGATATGATTGTCTGGATTAGGATACATATTGTACCATTTAAAGCCCAAGGGATTTCGGTCGGTCAGTCGAATGGATAATATCCATACCACTTTCATCCCTACTCGCTAAAAAATCCCTCCCACACCTCCTTAAAAAAAACCTCCCGCACTAATCAAATTTAAGCCATATTTTTTTCTTCATAAATAGCAAGTAATAATTACTATATTATCCTTGATAACGAATGTTTAGATCTTCTCTATACTATATAGTACTAAGTATTAGTATAATGCACCATAAAAAGCTCTTGATAACGACTTTACCATTGTTGTGCTGGTGGATACTTTGCTGCCCTTGCTTTGATCATCCTATACTTTGCCGCCTTTGCTACTCCTACTCCGGCAGATGCTTTGCCGTCGTGGCTGTGCTGTTGGTTGTCTCTGGTGGATGCTTTACCGCTATGGTTGCATTGTTTGTTGGTAGTATCTGTTGGATGCTTTGTCGTCGTGGTGTTGTTGCTTCTGGTGGATACTTGGCCACCCTATTGTTGATTCGTGGTCTCCGACTGCGATCTCGGTGGTGGTCCATTGTGTAGGCTCACATGTTCTTAGTCGTTTTGGTTTGGCTATGTGGAGTTCCTCTTCTTTGCTTTGGTCGTTGTTTATGTAACTTTGTAGGGCATTTGTTTGTGGGCCTTTTCTTCCATTTTTGTTTTTATTAGTCCTTTGTGTGTTTGTGTAGGTTAACTCCTACTTGGCATGCATCAAGCGATGACTATAAACTGCTTTCTTCTTAATGAAATGTGTGTTAAGGCATGTTTGAAAAAAAAATGTCGCACAATTCCATGGGATCAAGATCGCTGTCGTCATCCAAACTCCAATTGGCAGCAATGTTGTCATCATCGTCATCCAAGGCATTCACTGGCTCCTAGGTCCCATCCCTTTCCATGAGTTCAACCGCAAGCTAGCTCTTCGTCACCAGTAAGATACACGCCATCCCCATTGTTAGTAGCATTCTCACAGGCACCTTGTGCGCCACCATCTCCACGATCGCAGAGTCCACCACCGTGGTGTGTCCATCCTGTCCGTGCATAGGGACGGGACCCCAACTTCGTCAGCTGGTACCCGCACCATGTTGGCAACCCCAACGTGTACAATGATTTCGTTGACGAGCAGAACATCTACGTATGAGCAGACGGAGGGGTACCAGTCATACTCCTCGTCGAACCAGACATCATCGTCACCGCTGGTGGTGATGCACCACCATCATTCATCGTCGTCGCCACCCTAGATCACACGGCATGGGAGCTGTTCGAAATCAAGCAGAACGTGGGCGAGGAGGGGCACCATGTATTACCGCCTTAGTGGTACTCGGTCACGGTGATTAACCGGTTGAGGAAGAGCTCCACCTTGGCGTGTCCGAGCTCCCCTGGGCTGGTTATGGGTTCTTGACAAGGCGAGGTACATGTATGTGCAGCCGAAATTAATGCCGGCGCTGCACGCCCGAAGGAGCCTCAAGTTCATCTACGTCTAGGCGGCGGCGCTGCAGACCAATGTTTGGGTCATCGGATACAAGATGCTCTGATGAGGTCTGAACCTGAACTACTAGTAGGGATTTTTTTGTTGTTGTGTTGATTACATTGTGCGAGGGTAAATGCAACATGATGAGTGTGTGGGGGTGGCCATCAGGTTAACTGATGGTCGATGGAAGCGAGGCTTGCGACACATATCTACCACGACGGAAATCAACCAATATGTAGAGCTTTGGGGACTTGTTCATGAAGTGCAGCTCATTGACCAACCTGATGAAATCACCTGGAGATTTTCGGCCTGTGGGACATATTCCTCTAGCTCCACTTACCTTGCTCAATTCGTTGGAACATTTGCTAACAATGATTGGATACAATTGTGGAAATCCAAGGTGGAAAATAAATGCAAGCTCTTCTTCTGGTTAATTATGTAGAATAATCTTTGCACGACCGACCGCATAATCAACAATGGTGGTCAAGCAAGCGCTACATGTCCTCTTTGCCACATCATGATAGAGACAGCAACACACATGATGGCCGATTGTGCTGCAGGTTTGGATTCAATTTCATAGGAATTTCTCCGCAACAATTACCACCATACAATCATCACAGATTTAAGCAATGGTGGACATCTATGGTCGAACAACAACAGGCACAAGGCTCAAGCCAAACTGAACAGATAATCATATACATAGCCTGGAACATCTGGAAAGAAAGATGCAGGAGGGTCTTCGACAACAAAGAAATGATGGTGTCCCAGCTAGTGATCCTCATCAGGCAAGACATCAGCAACTGGTAAGTGGCGCATAATAGCTAGGAGGAGTAGCTCATAGTTTTTTTTTTCTCACTTGCATCCTTTAATTTTTTTTTACTTGCGGCTTAGGCCTTTTTTCACTCCTGTAATACGAACTTTGCTTCAATTCTATAATGAAAGGCAGAGCACCTGGCATTATGCTAAAAAAATGTGTGTGGTGGGGGTGATGTGCAAAATGATCTTCCCCCCTCCTCCTGGGTCTTCTTTTTTTCCTCCCGAAATCCTGAAGGATGAGTTAGCTTGCTTGGTAAGTGTAGGTTGCTCAGGGAATTGGAGAGATGGATATGTGATTGTTCATCCTCTTGCCGTTGAACAAAATGTTGTATTATATTGTGTCCAAATTAAAATGGTAACGGAATTATTATGGTTCCACTTTCCTGAAACTAGTATAATAGTTATGCAAGTGGTAATTTTGTTGTAGGACATATGAGAAATGCAACATTTGCTAATGGAGACCAGACAATACTGGATTTGCTGATGGATGGACACTCTATAACAAATCTAGTATTGTCCAATGTCCATTAGCAAATGTTGTATGTCTATGGTGCTATTTAGTCGGTGAAGTCGGGTGAACAAATTGACATTGGACAACGTGATTGCGAGGGACGTGGTTGTCAGTGTGAAATTTTATTAGTAAATTCCATGGACGGTTCTTAAACTATTAGATGGTTCTCATCTAGGTTCCCATAGTATGAAATTATATTTTTGGAAAACTCTAAACTATCGAAATAGGTCATCTAAGTGACTAGGTCACTGTACTATGAAATTGCAATTTTGGATTTAAGCTATCTCATAAGTGCATATTGTTAAAAAAAGTAAGCCCAACAACACGGGTGCAGGTTGTTAAATTAAAAAAAGAAAAAGAAGTCTCAAGAAAGGGGAAAAAATCTCAAGAAAAGAAGGATTGCCTTCCACGTCCTCTGGCCGCGCAAGTGCGATTTTCCAGTTGGGATCCCACCATTTCGCCTCTCCTCACTCCACCCCCGTCCATGGCGGCCGCCGCCTCCGCCACCGGCGGCGGCGAGATGCGGCTCGTAGACCGCTGCATCGACGCAGCGGCACACAGCGCCGCCACCGTGGAGGTCTGGCGCAGGCAGCGCCGCTCCATGGAGCGCCTCCCCGCGCAGCTGGCCGACGCGCTCCTCCAACGCCTCGCCGCGCGCCGCCTCCTCTTCCCTTCCCTCCTAGAGTAAGCCCGCCCGTACCTGCCCACCACCTCCACGCTCGGGTGGATCTGCGCTGTTTCTGGGTGGGATTTCCGTGCCTCGTGTCGAGCAGGGGCGGTGAAATGACGAATCGTTTTCTGGAACGCCATCTGCAGGGTGTTCCAGCGCTCGGTGGAAGAGGTGAATCTCAGCGGTTTCGTAGCCGTGGACGCCGAGTGGCTGGCTTACCTCGGCTCCTTCCGGTACCTGAGGGTCCTCAAGCTCGCCGACTGCAAGAATGTCACCAATCACGCAGTATGGGCACTATCCGGTATGTCACTAAAGTATATTCTAGAGTTGTTATTCCTTATGATTACGTTCATAGACGAAAATTTGATAGGAACGAAATGTAATATTATGGTTTAGGCATGAGCACGTTGAAAGAGTTGGATTTGTCAAGGTGCTCAAAGATATCTGACGTTGGCATCAAACATATCTTGACAATTGTGAGCTTGGAGAAGCTGCATTTATCAGAAACTAGACTAACTGACAAGGGAGTGATGGCAATTTCTTCGCTGAAAAATCTACGTTTGCTAGGTCTGGGTGGAATTCTTATGACAGATAAAGCTCTACAGTCTTTACAGGTATGTAGTCTGTTGGCAGCCTTTTGTTGATACGTTAGGATGGTATTGCAATGTGTTGTAAACATTACACACCAAATATATTAAGACCGCATTACATTCTTGATACTTCTTTTAGTAATATATGGCACTAGTATTGTGCAAAATTTAGTATGAGATCCAAACATGTGGTAGACAGAATATAGAGTTGTGAACCAAAGTTTCCCTAAAATGCATAAACAGTTTCCTGCAACATGGTACTGAGTTCCTTTATAATATTGTAGGGATTTACCTTTTAGGAACAGTTATTTTTATGCCATTGCAAATGTTCCCAATCTGATAACTGTTATCACAAGAACGCTAATGAGAAATCTTACACATATTTTCCTTTAAAAACCTTTTCATTGTCTATGAACTGCTCACTCATTGCTGCTTTGTTATGAATAACATGTACCACAGTACTAATTTCTTGTATCTGCCTTATTCTTTTCTAGGTGCTGACACGAAATACCTATAACCAGCCATCTAATCAACTACGAAATACATCTAGGTCCTATTTACTGAATAGCTCAAAAAAGTAAGAAACTTAATAAAAATATATATAAACAGAATTAAATTAAAAAATCACATTAAAAGATTAAAACATGAATATTACAATAAAAAATAATATCAAAATTGCTTCTAAATATAAATTTTATTATCCAACTACACAAAACTAGATACAATAATTACATTTAAATAGCAAGGTGCCTCTTAATCATTTTTTGTCTATGCCATTTTGATAAAAAAAATTCAATATATGACAATAAAAACAAAACTATTCTAATATTCCATTTTTTTAGTGCCCCCGTGACATCACATTATGCTCTGGCATTCTATCAAAGATTTTCGTTGCACTGATTATTGACTGTTCAATTTGAGACTTTGCATACATGCCCACAAGCCCACAGATCACACAGCTGTCTGAGAGCAAGAGAGTGCAGTTGCTGCCCCAACCTTATTGACCCCAATTCTGTACAAGCCGACAATATGCTGCTCATGGTGTACTGATAGGGCTAAAGCCATTTTCAACCATGTCAACGAACATCTCTACAGCATCATCTGCGCGCATACCGCGTAATCAGCAGCGTCCAGACGACCACCGTCCTCTCGACCAACCCATCAAACACCAGGCGTGCTGCCACCATGTCCCGGTTCTTCGCGAACATGTCGATCAGTGAGCAGCCTACTGATACGTCAGTGCCCCAGAGACCCATCTTGAACACGAATCCGAGAACTGCGCTGCGGCACCAGTCAGCTGAAAGACCTCGCTCGCAAAGCAGGCCTCCGGGCATTTCGTCTGACACGATGTGCGAAGTGGCCACGGCGCCGCACTTGGAGTAGAGCGTGAGGAGGGACTTGGCGCGAGCGAGGTTATGTTACTCCAGTAACATATCAAGACATAGTATTATACATGAGGATTAATTCACTGAGAGTAAAAGCTTGGTTTGTGGAGATTATTGGAGTAACATAATTGATAATTCCATAGTCCCTAACTAACATATACCGGCCGGTCAAAGCAAATTTAGAACTTCGAGGTCATGTAGAGCACTATGATGTTACAAAATATTATCATGTCTCCTAGTCCTAGATAAAAAAAAAGATAGAATTAATCTTCTTGGTCAAAACCATGTTCCCCGCGTCATCAGGCTGAGGTGTATCCTTGCCCTTGCGGATGCAAGTGGGGTCACGTTGGGTGGATGTATGATGGACACTCTGTCAAGCCAGCAAAAACGCCATGGATAATGGGTTGGATTGATCACATTGCCAAGAGCTGACCTGCATGAACCATTAATCATGCTAACTAGAAGTGTGAGCTGCCAGCCTTTTGTACATATCGAGATTTATTTCTTTTAAGGGAAATGTCAGGTGCCCTGCCTTGAGTTCCATAAAGGGCACAATTAGGAGGTTTCATATGATAGGACAGTGGATTTGACCACAGGCCACATGTTGTATGCCGTGCGCTAATGGTGACACCGCGTCCTGCGGGCATCAACCGTTGAGAGGTTTATATTTAGTAAATGGACCAAGGAGAGTCATAAAAAAGAATAGGGTCAACCAAGTCGAGGTCAAGAAAACAAAGGAGCACAAGAGCTCCACACAACGCTTAGCTGTGCTTTAAGGCTACTTAAACCTCCTCAGCATTCAACTGCATGTATATAAGCAAATCAATTTCGCTTGGAGGATCCACAGAATGCGCCAAGAGTAGCCCGTAGCCTTCCCTAAGGTAAGCAACACATGCCAATTCATGCTCTGTCCCACTTCAATTTGTCTCTATAGAGATCATTTTGTTGTCGGAAATCCTTCTCTTTAGTTGAATAAAATTGCGGAGTTAGAGTGGTGGGTTTTCTTTTTCATTTAGAGTGGTGGGTTTTCTGGCGAGCTCCATCCATAATTCTAAATAGCCAGCTATAGTTGGGAAGAGGAACCTCTAAGAGAAGATTCTTTTAGTGCTAAGCTGGAAAAACAACTAATAGTCGGATTTAGCCGGTTAAATCCACTAAATTGGGGTGGTTTAGCCCGCTAAATACTAGAATGACTTTAACAGTCTGATGTCAGCTCCAGCTCTTATGCTTTCAAGTTATTTGTGAACTTTTTTTTGTCATTCAGTTGAACTTTATGCTAGACTAATGGTCACTGCACGATCTGAACTTTGCTTCGAACTATGTATTTGTTTGTTTGATAATTTTGATCTTTAATGTAATATACAAACTGCTAAATTGCTTAGCCCTCGCTATAGCCCGCTATAACTTTTCTTAGACTTTGCGAAATCAAACGCTAAAGGAGTTAGTCCGTTATTTAAAACCTTGTCCATCACCTACGACCTTAGATGGGGGGAGCGGGGGTGTTAACAAGTCGGCCTGATGGTGGTGGCAGGAGAGATGGCAGAGACGGAGGCAGTGGGGGCGCCGCTAGAGCGGTTGGCGGGAGATGATGGCTGTCGGGCCAAGCTGGGGCAGGCGAGCTTTGCCGACAAGTTACTAAGTTAGCGTGGGTAGTGGCGGTGGAGGTGCCGAGGACGACGCCAGAGCCCGCAGGCAGCAGGGGGAGGCGGGAGAAGGCGGGGTCGAGAGAGAGAGAGAGAGAGTCGTTTCTGTTTTGGCCAGAGGTTAAAGGTGACGTCTCAGCCGTTGAATGAAGATATACTGAATGGAGATATAAAGTCTCTGCATCGACTGAAATGATAGGGTGTTTTCACTCGTTTGAAATTTAGCAACTCCCATTTGTTTTAGTAACCTACATTCTAGCTTATATCATTGTTTCATGTGCATTTGTGGGTGACCAGCTCTAACACTACTCAAACTCTCGGCTCAGCCGAATCATGGCTCCAAACTATTGCCCCGATGTGGTAGTAGATGAAATCAGGAAGCTTGTGATAAAGAATGTGTGGCAAGTCAACGGCCTCATGTTGTTCAACGTCATCATCATGGGAATCGTGGTGTTCATATCTATTTGCGCTCCAAGATACAGACGCCACCCTATTATCGGCTTCATCTTCAAGGGGGCGAACATCTTGTTCCTTCCTATGATCCCCATTGTTGCTGCATATGCCGTGATTGATACTTATGGCCTTCCAGAAGAAATGTACATAATGACTCATAAGGTAAAAGTGAGTCGCATCGCTGGACTTCACAACTTCCTAGTCGTGGTATGGACAGGACTTGTTATGTATGTTGGTGTTAGTACTTCTGTAGCAGTCGCGGGTGATTCAAGAGAAGGTAGAAACATTGAACCCTCCACAGACCTGTTAATTAAGGCCATCTTAGTTGCATACCTTATTATAAACCAACTTTCAAGGTGGTCTGATCCAGGGGCGGACCTTCAGCAAAATTTGAGTGAGGGCACACCTCAAGAGGATCTTTAGATTAACTAAATTAATGAGCTTTTATATGGTGAAATTTTGCCAATCAACTAGATTACCAGAACCTGAGTGAGGGCCTGTGCCCTCACTGACCCTAACGTAGGTCCGCCCCTGGTCTGATCAACATATTCATAAGGGTAAACTAGCTAACTATTTACCCGATGAATTAAAGATACAACTGAGCATCATCTACATAATACTCATTGCCTGTATCCTAAGAAAAAATTATCGCAAGTACAGAGTATTTTATGCGGTTAAAGGGTCACTTATACTTGGACGTAATCCCCGGCTTATTGTCCCATACATGGCTCAGCTTGATGGAAGCCGAGATGCCAAGCAAGTAATAGGTCCTCCTCATCTTATAGTACGGGAAGGGGGGCCTATGACATTGGAGGAGGAGCCTCATGGTTACAGCTATGGATTTGGGATGCAGCCGGGTGCCCAACAGCAGAAAAGGTGCATTTGGAGATTATTTCCCGAAAGAAGTAGCACTAAGATTATAAACACAAAGAAAGGCTCCGAACTGGTCACCTTGGACAAAATTTGGGGGTTGCATGATAGTGATTCCTTGAGTTCAACACAAGAAGCTAAAGACCTGTGCTTATCATTCGCTTTGTTCAAGCTGCTAAGATGCCGTTTTGCAAAGTACACAGTTTATGAGGCTGGCTTCCCGCAAGTCCGTAATTTTTTTTGGCATGAATATATCAAAAGTTCTGATTATAGCAGGGTATTCAGAGTGATTGCAGATGAACTTTCGTTCTTTCATGACTATTACTATTCCTCCCTATCTACTGCTTTTCTCAACAGTCAGTTACGGAGCACAGAGTATTTAAACAGGTCTTCAGCATCGGTTTGTGCCTGTTTATAATTGCGTTTGTGTCACAAGCATTGAACTACTATCATCTAGATGAGCAGATAACGTACTATGTGCGTTGCTACAAAGGAGAAGAACAAGATGGACTATCACAAGTTGGTTTCGGATATGTGTACCTTGATGTGGTGCCCGTATACTTTGTTCTTGCAGCTGTCCTGATTTATGAGATCAAGGAGCTCCTGTCACACTTGTGCTCTAACTTCACCAAAGTAGTCCTCATCTGCAACTATGTCCACCGTACTCGCTGCCCAAAACTTGTTTCCTTTGTATCTAAGCACTTGAGATGCAAGTGGTTGTTGGACCCCTGGGATGATAAGATGAATCAGTGCAAGATACTGGTGTTTCACCCATGGCAAGTTTCTGTTCTTGTAAGGCATCTTTTCCGCATGCCCAACCAAAAGAAGGTCAAGGTACCGAGTGAGGTGAAGAAATCCATCATCGACGCACTCAAACGCCTGGAAAGTGAGCACCAGGAACAAGCTCTAGAGGTATGCCATGCAATGCAGTTTTCATGTTCCATTTTGTTGTTGTATAACCCCTTCCATTCTTAAATTGTTCTAGTCTAAAAAACTACAGTTTATTTGAAACTAAATTTGTTGTCCTAACAACATCGATTGTTTTTAGGAAAACAGGATGGAGCCCCTACTGTTGATTATATATTAAAAATAATAATAAGAAGGTTGCAAAAAACTAACAACATCAATTTGACAATGGAGTGTGTGTGTGTCTCTCTCTCTCTATATATTTTCGATGCCTGCTCACTAACTGAAACTGTATACACTCGTTATCATGCAGCACATTCGGTTACCACTGTCCCATCTCCAGCTCTTCCACTTCCACTGCTACGGGAGCCCAGTCGGCTTGCGATGGCAGAGCTGATGCCCAGTCAGCATGTGGTGGCAGAGGTGTAGCTGACACCATACTCGCATGGCACATCGCCACGAGTATATTGGAGGTGAAGGATCCTCAGCCAACGGATCATCCGGGGTGTAAAACCGCCGCGATTCGTTTGTCACAGTACTGTGCCTACTTGGTGTGCTACCACCCCGAGCTACTTCCCGACGATGTCGAATGGTGCAAGACTCTACAGGAGGCCGTCAGAAAGGACGCTACTCTTGCTATTAGTGGCCTCCATCGCCGTGGTGCAAAGCTTGAGCGAGTGGTTGAACTGATAGAAGCAAACTCGAAGCATGATGTGGTTAGGGAAGGCGCGAGGCTCGCCAAGGAGCTGGACAAGCGGGGCACGGGCTGGGATGCGCTGGCCACGTTCTGGTCGGAGATGATCTTGTACGTTGCTCCGTCGGAGAAGTTGGAGAAGTTGGATGCGCACGCCGAGGCAATCGCGCGTGGCGGCGAGCTGGTAACCTTGGTCTGGACGATGCTCGCGCATGCCGGGATTGTTGCCCGGCTCAAGCCGCGCAACACCGCAGCTCGCGATGTTGGTGATGTTTAGGTGTTTTTGTTTCCCCAATATGCTCTGCGTTTCACTCTGTCTAGCGTGTGATTGTATTTTGCCATGTCCAGTTGTCGTCCACTATATTGTACTCCCGTTGTTCCTTTTCCTCATCCATTATTGTGGCGTGCTGTGCAAATCAGCACTACTCTCGTAATACCCAGAGTGAGAAAGTCAGATTTGATCATTTATGGATTGCAATTCGTTCTTTGTGTGTGGTTTAAAACTTGCTGATAATGTATGGTGGGAAGCAATATGCTTTCAACATGTAGTTAATTAGCAGTGTGGACTGGCTAATTAGCAGTGTTTGTACCTTAGCAAAGGTAGTCATGTGTCAGATAATCGTATTACTCTAAGACGTTAACAGCTTGACCTGTGCCTTCTTATAGTTTAGTGACCAAACACATGTTTTGATTTCTGCTGTTCTTTTCTTGTTGCCATATGGCACTTGGGTAGAAAAATTGAAAGGAAAATGAGGGGGAAAAGGCGGATGGATGATATGATCGATTCTACAAGGGAGATGGTTGTGCAGCTAAAGACTAAAGTTGACTCAGAACATAACTTCCTCAGGAATTAACTGATTCCGGCCGGAAGTAAACTGCCACTAGGCACTAGTAACCTACCATTTCAAACAAAAATTCACAGAATCACTCTTGGAGACGACCTATCGATCCCCACACCGCAGCTAGCTCATATATCTAGTTCATCTGCCTCCCCACGATTAACCAAAATCGAGCTGGTGTAAGGTTTGCATCCATAAACCCCTTAAACGCCGGTCTCGTGTTGTCGCTGAGACCAGGAAGCCAGTGCACAGGCACTGGGACAGTGAAACTGAGATATTCGTTAAATTTCTTAACATGACAGAAGCCAGTAATTCTGTGATGTAATTTCTTGATATAATTGAGAGTTAGACAGCTGTGGCCAGTTTTTGAAAATAGACTCTGAATCTCTTTAATAGCAGCAACTTCCAGAGTGGAATTAAACAGAAGGGGGAATAATAAAACATTGCTTAAGCTCATGATTATCTCCTCCTTTGTGCAATACAGTAACCACCAAGGACTCCATAGATTACAGTGATGGGATTACAAAAATTAAAGCAAGGTTTTAGTCTTTTATGCAACTTCCAAACATAGCGAAAATTTGTAGTGCCCTTCTGGAATTTTCAGGTTGGTACCTAGTCTGTCGATTGAGTCAGTTATCTTCTTTTGAATAAATAGAAACTATTTTTCTAGTTTGTCCTTTAAAGTGAAAGTTATTACATACCTGATTTACCAATCAGAATCTAGTAGAAGGAAATAATTCAGTGCTTCAAACTCCCAATGCATTGCTACTTTGTGTAACTTCCCTAGTCAATCAGATATTTGCTCTCATTACTTGTGACCAATTTGTAGAGATCTATGGTGCAGACATAATCAAATCTGACCAATCGCCCAAAAACTTTTGCATTGCAAGCATGAGCCCATTTATGATGATAGGAGATTATGTCAGTAATCTTCTTTAAATGAAGCAAAATTGATTGGTTTGTTCGTGATATTGAATCTCAATGCATACCGAATTCTCCAATAAAAAATAAAGGTGACAACAATTCAGTATTTCAAGCTCTCAATGTATTACTACTTTGTGTAAGCATACCATAGTCATTCAAATATTTTGTATTATGATCATTTTGCAGGCATTTATAACGAATACTAGAATAGAATTTGACCCAATATTCTAGAAAATATGCTGGCGTGGGGTAAATTTATGATGGACCCACATAGGACAGGTTACATTACTTCATGTGATTCAAAAAGAAGAGAAAAAAATGTCTTCCACATAATGCATAAATTTTGATTTAGCAGTCATAAGATGATAACAAACAAGTAACAGAAATCATGCTATGACACATCAAGTCTTCAGCCAATAGCAAGGATCAGCACCTCAGACACTGCACTCTTAAGTCTTAACCACAACTAACTCATGAATGTTATTAGTATACCCAAAAGAAGGCTATCCATAGAAGATATCTTCAGCAGAAAAGGCAACGATCTAGTCTTGATTGGTCCTTTCTGGAGTATTTCACTCCTAGTGATATGGTATTTTGCATTAAGAAGCATCTTGATTGGATGATTCGTTCAAAAAGGAAAAACAGAGAAGCTTCATCTCAATAGGGTTGACAATAGCAATATGTGAAAGCAATTCTCAGAATGAGGCTATCACAACAAAGTTGATCCCATCCTTCAAATAATTGACCCATTTGCTCTCAAAGCATCAGAATTATGCATGATATTCATTTGCTGCTTACATATTACAGTAAGATGTTGAAAAGGTTGGTGAACATAAAAACAGGATTTATATACAAAATAACCATCCAGGATGCTATAGATCAACACTTAATCACTGACCACATTAACTACCCCAGAAACTTGCATCTCATGCCTTCCAATTACAACAATCATATTGATCTGTTACTCTCCATCTATTTGTCTAGCATGGGTGTTTTGTTACTGAATCTGGAAATTATCGAGATCATTGTTTACAAATGGGTGTTGATTAGTCTCCGCATTTTTATTCAAGATCCCAATAAGCTGAAAAAAACCCTTTTATTACATATGGACAATTATCAGTCACACAAGATAAACTAGTATTGGAAGTAGTATGGTTTCTGGCATTCGTCTGTTGAACAGTACATCTAAGCATGCGTAGGATAAATTAAGCAGGTATATAGAGTAATCTGGATTTGCAATTTTAAAAGGTACAAAAATCACATCGACATAGAATATTTGGCCTAAGAGGAAGTTCATATAAAAGTATAAAACTGCTTTTGGTAAGCAACACGAGTGAGTTGCCTACATCTCATACAAAGCTTAACTGGTTCGCTGTTGCACCTTGCACATGCATACTAGAAACATGTTCCGAAGTCAAGCAAGAAACATTTGAGCTGTTGAGGTATATCTGCTACTCGGCAAAGAGTAGAATATTTTTTGAGGTTCAAAAGCCTTTTGACACATCCTTCATAAAACTGAGGGCAGTTCATCATAGACTACAAGCATCCACTTTTTGGTCCTTGTCATCCGTTCCAAGCTTTTATGCCTCGTTTTTCTCTGCCATTTCCCTTTTGTAAGCCTGAAGCTGTTCTTTAAATTTCTTGCTCTCCTCAAAGTTTGCCTTTCTCTTCAAAGCTTTCTGAATTTCAAGTAAAGTAATACGTCATTTAGAAGAAACAAATATTTCTCAAAAAGAATACTTGGCCGTGTATTTAGGAATACAAAATTGAATAAGGGATAGCTGATAGCACCTCCTGTCGGAAGCAGCGATCGAGCTTTATTTTAAGGTCTGTGCATTCTCCGAAGAACTTCTTGACAGGGTGATCCAGATGGCACTTTTGGAATTCTTCAATAATCTGGACAAACAAATCACAATAGTAAATTTTACTAGAGCAATGAAAACAGTATCCGGACGCACAAAATATTGAACAAGGCAAGGAGAAAATTAGCTAGTTACCTCAGCACACATAGGATGCCTGTGTAATGTCAGCGGGGGATGCATTTCCGGATAGTAAGATGGAAACCTCAAACTGCATTAATGCATACTGTTTCAGAACACAATTGTCCCAAAGCCACAGAGCACATACCGACATACAGCAGAAACACTCCAACAAAATGCATAATTCTCGTACATAGATTGAATCAATGCTACTGCCCAACAATGGTAATTTTGTAAACAAATTTCGAAGTTAGCTGGGTCAGATCCGAATACATTTCACTAGGGTTTGGGGTGTTCCGTTTAGCACAGAAGGAAGGGCAGAGAAGGTCCGGGCGTACCTTTTGGTGCTCTCCGCTAGCAAAGGACCCGGCGGAAACGTGGCCGATGGCGCCGCCGCTCGCCCAGTCGCTCGTCGCCGGCAGGAACGGGGAGACCAGGAGAGGTGAAAGGCAGGGACTTGGAAAGGGCGAGAAGAAACGGAGAGGAGAGAGCCGCGTACTTCAGCGGAGTCCAGTTGTAACTCCCTCTCCATCTCCACCGTCCCATGCCGATCCAACAGCTCTGCCAGATGGCTTGGCTTTTTCGTGGCACAACTGCGAAATTGTGTCCGTATCAGTGGCACAACTTTACCCCTCCACCCTCTCTTCTCCTCCGCCGTTTTCCGCCGCCGGCAGCGCCGTCATCACCGGCGGAGCGCGATGGTAGTCTCCCACCTGCGAGCGGCCCTCTCCCGCAACGTTCGCTCTGAATCTCGCCTCCCTACCTCCTCGCACGCTCATCCCCTCGTCTTCCCCCACCGCATCTTGACCATTCTCGGCTCTTCCGTCGCCGCCGCCGCATTTTCCTCGCGCCCCTTCGCCGTGGAGGAGTACCTCGTCTCCCGGTGCGGCCTCACCCAGGCACAGGCACTCAAGGCCGCCACGAAGATCTCCCACCTCCGGTCCCGCGCCAAGCCCGAAGCCGTACTCGCCTACCTCGAGAGCACCCTCGGCGTCCCCCACGCTGACGTTGCCAGGATCGTCGCCATAGACCCAACCATCCTCCGCTGCAACGTGGAGAAGACCCTGGTCCCGCGCGTTGCGGAGCTACGCGAGGTCGGCCTGTCGCGGGACGAAATCGCGCGCTTCGTATCCCTCGTCCCCGACGCCCTCCGTAGCAGGTTCCTCCGCGGCAATCTGGAGTTCTGGCTTGGCGAGCTCGGATCCTTCGACAAGCTCCTTCCTGTTGTTAGGCGGTGCAGCGGCCTTCTCAAGGCCAATCTGGACAAGGTTACCAGGCCCAACGTGGCGTTCCTCCGGCAATGCGGCCGGAGCATTTCTGAGATTGCTGCCACCAATGTGTACTCCCCTCGGATCTTCATCAAGAACCCGGAGATTCTCAAGGAGGCTGTGCAACTTGTGGAGGAGTTGGGCATACTTCGTGGGGCGGGAATGTTCCGTCAAGCGCTTGCTTTTGTTGCTACTACTAACAAAGAGGTTATCACCAAGAGAATACGGCTATTACACGACCTTGGGTTCTCAAAGGATGATGTGCTGGCAATTGTGAGGAAGCAACCCATCATTCTGAGCATGTCTGAGAAAAAGGTTCGAGGAAATCTGATTTTCTTGATGAATGATGTTGGTCTGGAGGCATCATATATTGTGCAACGGCCAGTGCTGCTCATGTATAGTGTTGAGCGGCGGTTGATGCCCCGGCATTGCTTGTTAAAAGTTCTCAAAGAGAAGGGACTGCTGAAGGGAGAGCTGAACTACTATAATACTGCCTCGATGGCTGAGAAGGCTTTTGTGGAAAAGTTTGTGCATCCTTTCAAAAACCATGTCGCGGGCCTCACCGATGACTATGCCGCCAAATGCATGGGGAAGGTGGCAGATGGAATTGCCTAGT
Source organism: Digitaria exilis (assembly GCA_015342445.1). Taxonomy (NCBI): domain Eukaryota; kingdom Viridiplantae; phylum Streptophyta; class Magnoliopsida; order Poales; family Poaceae; genus Digitaria; species Digitaria exilis. The sequence goes on along the minus strand of JACEFO010001924.1, from coordinate 2,653,127 downwards.
CAAAAGACTGAAATAGATGTCGCAGAAACTTGTAGTGTAAAGGACAAGTAAGTACATTTAGAAATTCACCACTGTTGCAGATGCTTCTTTGTTCTTCATATAGTTCCTGATTGATATGGCTCTTACCTATTTGTACTTAGTTTTGTAGAGTTACTGCCTATCACAACATGACAATAACCATTGCTAGCATGCCTGTAGATTTTTCATATCAAAATAACCATTGCTAGCATGCCACTTGATGATATGGTTAAATGATATTTCTGCATCTAAGTCAGTCCCAATGGGCTCGTATGATTTCCTAAAGATATGTTGGTTGAATATATCAGAAGATTCATAGTATTCCCAGTTTCTAAGTGCTTCGTTGAACACTGTTTTATACAGTTATGGATCAGCTTGATAATATATTGGTTCTCTTCCTACAGGTCTAATGGGGTCTGAATCTAGAGCAGCAGGATAGTGGTCCAGGTCCATGGTGCTGGTTGCCAACCTTCCATAACATTCCAGTTGTTTATAATTGTTGGAGAGAGATGTATAATTCACTCAATGTGCAAGTTGCATGTTATCTTCTGGTGTCCTCTGAATGTGCACCATAAGAACAATTTGTATTTGAGTGTGTTGGTATTCTGATTTTCAGAGTTTAGCTTATGCTATATTGTCTCAATGTCCCCTAAAATTTTACCTTCTTTCTATTGTAATCAAGCAATGGCAACATGTACCATAATCTCTCTGGTTTCGAAGCATTGAGTTTGGTTCCTCTTGTTCTGAATTTAGACTAATTGGTTAGAACACTTGTAGCACCTTGTTCGGTTCCATGGTACCTGGACTTATAACATTGGAGGGAGATAGTGAAATACCTGAAATGGTGTTGATTTAGCAGGAATCATTTGGTCCATCTTTGCCATATTAACATCTGTTGTCATAAGAACATATGCATTTTTTTTTGTGATACTGTTTGCAGTTATTATGCTAACTCATAGCTTGCAGATTTGGACAACTCATAAGAGCCAAGAACAACAAGGTCATATGCCAGACAAATTGAGAGCTGATGATGTGCCCTTGGCACTGAAATATCTTTTGTATTTGCTTTTCTGAAGAACTAGAATGATTAAAAGATGACCATGAAGCTTCTGTGAGAATCCATGGAAAAGGTGAATATTTTGGCCTGTTCTATTAGAACAGGAAACCATATAGAACGTCATGGACTCATGGTTCTTATTCCACGAAACCAGTGACAATGCTGAAATTTTCTGGTTAGTTCAGTTTTGTTCTTAATACTACCAATTCCCGTCTCGTCTTGTGGAAGTGATGGAGAAGGATTGTAATCCTGCTGTAAAGCTCTTGAGATCTGCTTAAAAAAATTCCACTGGCTTTGTACAAACAAGGAGAAGACTTTTTGAAAAACAAGGAGATTGAATACTACATCGAGTCTAGTTTAGTTTTTAGCTTTTAGGATATCAGCGCTATCTTTATGGCATGCTTTTGGCCGTTATTTTATCTGGGTATATTTTTTAAAATTACAGAAAAATTACAATGGGGTCGCAGTATTATTTATAATGTATCTGTTGGTACTAGGACTGCGACGAAGGTTGTAAGAGTGATTGGTGGGTGGCCGTGGAGATGGACCACGGCGGCGGCGAGAAGACGACGCCGTCCTGGGAGGCCGGCGTCGAAGGCGCGAGAGCTTGGTAAACGGGAGAGATTAGATTCCATCTCCAGTTATCTATTCCCATACAAATATTCAGAACATATAGTAATTGTGATAACTGATACAATTATAATGGAACTGCTAAAACTTCTACTGCGAACCGTGGTCCGCTCGCACGATCAGCGCGTCGGGCCGTTCGTGCTGGCCCGTCCTCCCGCTTCTCTCTATCAGCCCCTTCTGCTGTACACGTGCACAACAGTATCTATTAGTCTTTTTTATTCCACTCGTACACACGTAAGTAGTTCTATGTATAACAAGGTATAGGTAGTAACAGTCGAATTTTCCGTAAATTTCTAGTAAAATACTAATTAGTGCTTTACTCAAGAGTGTCTGAAATCTGAATGTGTCAAACGACTCATAGGCTATGGGCATTTTCCTGGAAGTTACACCGTAGGTCGCTCAGTTGCTTTATACTCTCATCCCTTCCGCGGATAGCCATGGTGATGTGAGTGTGTGACACCAGCAGCAGGGGCTAGGAGACCGTTCCTCTGGCCATGGATGCAAAGCCAATCCCGCTTCTGACTCCCCACACCATGGGGAGGTTCCACCTCTCGCACAGGTGGGTCAGCCTGTCTATTTATCGCCTTGGTGGTTTGCACTTTGCAGCAACAATCCATTCACTTCTTTCTCTAAGGAATTGCTGATGCTATCAATTAGAACAATTCAAGATCCAATGGTTGATCAGTTGGTTCTCTGCATAAGAACTATTTACAGGTTGAAGCTATTTCCGCCGTGTTAGGGTGAGCACATGCAAGGTGTTCGATGAATTGCCTCACAGCCTGCACAACTCCTGCCTGGGGGGGGGGGAGGGGGGGGGACCTTCATGTCTCGAGGTTTCTTCCTGTGTATGTCACCGGCTTGATGTTTTTCTTGATGCTAGGGTTGTCCACGCACCGCTCACGAGATCAAGGTGCTACAGCAACCTTCCTGGAGAACATGTCGCGTTGTACTACTCCCAGAGGGCCTCCAAAGGCGGCCTCCTGATAGCTGAATCCACTGGGGTCTCGGAGACAGCTCAGGGTTACCCAAACACGCCTGGTATATGGACCAAGGAGCATGTCGAGGCTTGGAAGCCGGTGGTGGAAGCTGTGCATCGCAAAGGGGGAGTTTTCTTCTGCCAGATCTGGCACGTAGGGAGGGCTTCTACTTATGGTACTACTATCACAGAGCTACCATTCCTAGTGACGGGACTCATAAATACTAATATGTTGACCTTGCAAATTAAGATGTGCTTATGAATAATTTATGCCTATGATGTTCTCTAATAGCTCTAGTCATAAGTGTTTGCAGAGTGGTATATTAGTATAGTTGCATTTAGGCTAAATAACTGATGCTGTGGCTGTAGGATAGGGTGCTGGATTATTAGAGTTAGACATTTCAAAAGTTATGACTGGGCTTCTGATTCAAGTACATATACAATTGATGGTTTTTGAACAACAATAGCATGTCTTGTTGACTTGAAAGAACTGAGCTTATACTGAAACCACAGATTTATTGAACACCATGTATCTGTAATGCTCTTCTCTTATGCTAATCTGGACAGTGCTTGTTGTTCACACGTATTGTTGCTTACTTGAATAACCTATTTCATGTTTTTGTGAGTTTAACCTGACTGATATTTCTGATATATTTCACAGATTATCAGCCCAGTGGTCAAGCACCAATTTCTTGTACAGACAAGCAGATCACGCCAGAGGTTCTGGAGGATGGAACTGTGGAAGAATTCTCTGCCCCAAGGAGGCTCACGGAAGATGAGATCCCTCACATCGTCAATGATTTTCGGCTTGCTGCTAGGAATTGCATCGAAGCAGGTATTGCTACCTTTTTGTTTATCAGGACAATCTTCATGATTGATGGAATTTGTTGGAGCAAGATCCCTCCATGCATTCAGATGCCTAATATTTACCTCTTTTAATCAGAGTAATTGAACCATTCATCATACCTTTTATGATCTGGTTACATGAATGAATTTTAGGCTTTGATGGAGTCGAAATCCACTGCGCGTTTGGCTACCTAATTGAACAGTTCATGAAAGACAGTGTCAATGATAGAACTGATAAGTATGGTGGCAGCATGGAAAACCGCTGTCGCTTCGCAGTAGAGGTAATTCAAGCAGCCATTGATGAGATCGGAGCAGACAGGGTCGGTGTCCGTCTCTCACCATACTCAAACTGCCTGGACTGCTGGGATTCAGATCCAGATGCACTTGGCCTGTACATGATCCATGCCATGAACAAGCTCGGCATCCTCTACTGCAGCATGGTTGAGCCTGAGGTGGTCAAAGTGGACGGAAAGGTGCAGATCCCTTACAAGTTGTTGCATTTCAGGAAGGCTTTTGCTGGTACTTTCATTGTTGCCGGAGGATACAACAGGGAAGAAGGCAACAAGGCAGTGGCCGAGGGTTACACAGACCTTGTGGCATATGGTAAATGGTTTCTAGCGAACCCGGACTTGCCAAAGCGGTTTGAGCTGAATGCACCTCTGAACAAGTACGACAGATCAACGTTCTACACCCCAGATCCAGTTGTCGGGTATACTGATTACCCTTTTCTCGATCTTTCTTCTGTGTGATTCCTTGTGAGAAAAATGGTGCTATATATAACTTGTTCGTGACATTAAACTTGAAATTAAATAAATTGTTGAACACTTGAACTCACTGCAGGTTATGAACTCCTCAACTGCCACTGCTAACTTTCATAAAACTTCTGGGGTTTCTTCTTTTCCGGAGTTTTGAGAAACATTGTATGCTAGGTTTCAGTGCTCACTGAACATGCATCGTCACTTGTGGGATACATCGAAATTCAGATGCTTGTATTAGATATCTACAGGCAAAGAGTCAATCCAAGCCCAGCATTATGGGAATGATTTGCAACCCCTAGCACACTGCAGTCTGCTAGTGCTCGTTATGGAAAGCGTACACAGCTACACCTGAGACTGACGCACCCTGCTCACGGTGCTAGCATTGCCTCGCCATGGCTCTGGCGCGCCGCTGGCGGTGGTCAGGCCGGGTCCACAATGCATTTCGATTAGTTTCATTTGGTACGTATAGACTGTATGGGGCTTGTTCATTTGAAGTATGCAGATCTCTAATTATTTTGTTAGTCTATAATTGCAACAAGTGATGCACACACATTTTCCTTTTTGTGGGTCTTTACAATCTGCCTCGTGTACATACATGTGCCTCTCTTCTCCCTGTCAGGCTTTTCAAGCCTCTCTACCACTGCTATTATACACATGGGATCAAGAAAAGCCCGACTCTTAGCAGCCCCGAGCGCTGCGAGGCGGTGCATTCGTTTGGTGATCCCCTCCATCAATGATCTCCCCTCGATCTTGTTTCGATGGAGAGACACGACACTAACGAACGCTGTGGGTCTGAGACCATGGGAATAATTCAACCATGTATGGCTACCAACTTGATGCATGTTTTCTTGTTAGTAATGGTGCCTGTTCGTCTTCTCCTTCTCGACCCGCGCCTTGCGGACCGCCTGCTGGATCTGCCTCTCGTGCTCCTTGAGCATGTCCTCCATGTTCCCGCCTGGCGGCACCAGCGGCCCCGAGTAGTGGATCCTCTTGTTCTTCGCTCCGAATCCCTGAAAGATCAATGCCCACAATTCGATCAGCCATTGCCTGAACTCTGACCTCAAGACTGGCATTGCTATTTATGAGCCGATCGAATGAATGATCTTGTTGGTAAGGTACTCACGGCCGACGTGTCCCTCATGCCGAGATCCTTCTGGTGTGAGGAGCCGGGCCGAACGACGGCGGTGGCCGGCTCGGCGACGTCGAGCCGGTTGTACCGGGAGTTGGCGTTCCTGACGGCCGACGAGCTCGGGTGCAGGTCGGTGCCACGGGAGTGCGCGTAGGAGCGCTGCGAGGTGAGCTGCGACGCCCTGACGGAGCTGGACGTGCGTGGCACCCCACGCTGGTCGTTCCGGTACCACGTCGACCCGAACCCGGCGGTCTGCATCGTCGCCGGTCCACGGCCGGTCACTGCCGGCGGCGGCTCGATCCTGAAGCCCGGCACGCTGTCCTCCTGCGAGCTGTAGTGGTGGCTCGTGCTCTTCTGGTTGGTGCGCGCATGCCGCCTCTGAATGATGAATGGAAGGATTATTCAGTTGCAGGGTTCAGATTCAGACAACGGTTTGAGCTTGCGTGGACGAGCACGCACCTGGTAGTCTGCAATGGCGTCCTGAGCTTGCGTGGCCTTGGTATCGTCTCTACCGGGCTTGCTGGATGCGGAGCCCTTGCCTCCGACGGCCGTTGTGTTTTGCCTACAACAAGTATTTTGATGGTGAGAAATTGAGAATGGAATCACTGGAATCGTGGCCATTGCAAATTTGCAATCAGCTTGAGCTGCTCGAAGGATGTGTAGGGCTGTAGGCACCTGCTGGCCTCCTGGCCTCGGAGCTTGGCGTCGTACTCCTTGCTGGGCGGGTACTTGGGAAGGCTCGCCGGATCGCACGGCAGCGGCTTTGTCCGGAAGAACTGAAACATGACAGAGAACCAACGCAATAGTGTGTCAGAGACACCAAGTCCTTGGGCTCTCTCCGTCGCGCGTTTATAAGAGAGGTTGGAGAAAGAGACCCAGTGTAGTTACCTCGCTGTCGAGAGCCGAGGCCGCTGTGCCCCGGGCCGACGGTTCGATGGCGAGCAGCGTGTCGAGGAGCGCCAGCGCCGTGGGAGAGAAGTCCTTGAACGTCTCGGCGATCTTGCGCCGGTACGGCCGCTGCGGCTTGAAGAGCGTCACGTCTGGTAGCTTCGCCTTAGCCCAGTAGTCCTCCGACGGCGACCCACAGAGCTTGAAGATCTTGTGCAGCTGCTCAATCTGCATATTGATCACCATGCGTCAATGTTTCTTCAATTGTTAGGCCGATCAATCGCTGAGCTAGAGAATGCAGGCAGATCCATCGATGGCAATGGAAACACAACAATTATATATTATATACAGACCTCGGTCTGGCCAGGCATGATGGGCTTTCCGGCGAGAAGCTCGGCGAGGATGCAGCCGGTGCTCCAGAGATCAACGGCGACACCATACTCAGTGGCACCAAGCAAGAGCTCCGGCGGCCGGTACCAGAGCGTGACGACACGGCTGGTCATGGGCTGCCTCTTGGCAGGGTCAAAGAACGTGGCGAGCCCAAAGTCCGCGATCCGGAGCACGCCATTGTCGTCGATGAGGAGGTTGGAGCCCTTGATGTCGCGGTGGAGGACGCCACGCGCGTGGCAGTGTCTCAGCCCCTCGAGGATCTGTGCCATGAAGCACTTGACCTGCGGCTCCGTGAAGCGCTGCCCGGACAGTGCGGCGAGGCCGGCCAGGTCGTGCTCCATGTACTCGAACACGAGGTAGAGGCTGTGGGAGAGACGGGATGTCACGATGCCTTCCAGCTTGATCACGTTCGGGTGGTCCAGGCGACGGAGGATGTGGATCTCACGAGCCATGAAACGCACGCTCTCTGGGTCCATGTTGACGAACCGCACGCGCTTCAGCGCCACGATCTTGCCCGTCTGTAGGTCCCGTGCCTTGTACACGTTGCTGTACGTGCCCTGCCCGATCTGCAACATTTCGATCGTGTGTTTTATCAGGATGGAATTGCCATTTTTGTATTCATTTTCATATTCATATCTTGCAGAGATGGATTGGAATTAGTTACCTTGTCGAGGCGTTCGAACGTGTCGGCGCGCCGGGGGAGCCAGCCCTCGACGATCTCGCCGGCGACGGAGGTGAGCCAGGAGGGCCAGCCGGCGATGACGTGCTCGCCGGAGAAGCCCTGGGGAACGCTGGAGATGACCTGCATGCCGTGGTCCGCGGCGCCGCCGTTGACGTCGACGGTGGCGCGGCGGTGGTGCGTGGGCGCCCCGGCGATGCTGTAGGACTTGCTGAGCGACGACGACGAGGTGATGACGACGACGGGCGGCGCCGTCTTCTCCACGGCCTCCTTCGTCGTAGCCGCCGGCGCCGCCGCCTCGCCGTTGTTGGCAGTGACGACGACGTTGTTGCTGGTGGGCTTTGTGGGCTTGGCGTTGGACGCCGTCCGGGAGATGACGGCGTGCACGAGGGGGGCGTCGTCTTCCTTGGCGGCCAGCGCGATGAGCTCCTTGAGCGACTGGCTCTGCGACTTCTGCAGCATCTGGGCCGGGATCGGGCCAGGGCCTGGGCCCGCGGGCGGCGCGTCCATGACGCTCTCCTTGGAGCACAGGCCGCCCATCGATCGCCGACGTTCGTTCGACGCAGCGGCGAACGCGCGCGCGCTTGCAGGAGCGAGCGAGGAAGGGTCGGCGGCGGCTAGGAGGAGGTTGGCGGCGTGTCCGGCGAGGAACGGGAGAGAGGAGGTGGACGGAGAGGCATGGCGGTGGTGGAAAGCCGCCGGGGAAGTGGGGCGCGCGCGCGCGGGCACGAGGGTATCCGGCGGCGGGGCCGGACCACAGGTGCGCGCGCGCGGGAGCGGAGGGGAAGGAGAAGCCAAAGCAGGGGGGGGGGCGCTCGGGGGCGCGCCCCGGCCGGTGCGAATAAGCCACGGGGAGGTGGGGGGACCAAGCGGCGGTTGGCGCGATTCGCGGCGGGCCGGTGGGGCCAGGGAGGCAGCGAGCCGAGGTGGACGCAGGCAGGGGGGGCGGCCATGGCCAGGTTGGGGGAGTGGCGCGCACGACGTGGGGGGAGACGACGACGTGCGCCCCAATTAGACGCGGGTGTGTCCGTCCGTCCCTGGGAGTGTGGCGCGCTGGCCACGCGGAGCTCTTCCATGATTTTGACGATGTGGCGAACCGTTGGCAGTAGTTGGTTGCGGGGGGGGGGGGGGGGGGGTCTGAATGTATGATGCCTTTCACAATGTCAAACCGATGAAAATTAGCCGAGAAAAAAAGGGGCATCGAAGTCCTTACTCCTTAGGCTTATTTTCGCTAAAAAAATATATATCCTGTAGCTTATGTCAACGTGGAGATTTGGGACCACAGTGGCCAAAATTCTTGAATAACATGAAACGAATGCACATTTTATTATCGTATAAAAATTAGTTCTTTTTTTTTTCTCTTTGAGAGTGTGTCATGAAAATTAGTTTTGGGAACTTTATTAGAGCAAATAACATGATGGGTACTAGCTAGAACTTTTGAAGGGAAACTAGAAGAGGCGGATCCAGGATGTGCAATGGGGAGGCCCCCTCCCCCCTCACAAGTGGATACCCAATACTATTTTGAGAAGAGGAAAGGAAGAAGAATGTAACGTCCCGCCACTCCGGGACGGGCCCCTCTACCCTGGTAGCTCTTTTGAATCCTAAGAAGGCCCCCCACAGACCAACACATGTCTTTTCTGTGCACTTTGTCCTCACTTGTGCGCACCCGAGAAGGACTTCCCAGTCGGTCACCCATCCTGAAATTGCTCTAGGCCAAGCATACTTAATCTCGGAGTTCTTTTGGGATGAGCTCCCGGAAAAAAGTTGCAACTTGTTGGTATGAGTATCCTTATCAATCCTATTAAGCTCTGGGCTGGGGGTGTTACAAAGAACGAAAGAGATTGGACGAAAAATAGAAGGAGAAAGGAGGAAGAAGAGCCCCCTAACTTTCAATGCATTGGTTAATTACTATAGATAATACCATGGTTGATTTTCTTCAATTACACCAAGTTAAATTTGGCATGGACACGCGGTGTGTGATAAAAGACTTGGATTAGGGCCTCTTTTGCCAGTCAGTCTTTGTAGTGTACACACAAGATTCTATCATGACAATAAACGCTACAACGAGGATCATATATTACAATAAAAATGCATTCACAAGAGCATATAGCAACAAGTAAGGGTCCGTTTAGTTTCAAAAATTCTTCCCAAAAAAACACTATTTATCCAACTTTTCACTATTCATTTCATCCCTCCCACTCACATAACACTATTCGTCAGTGTATTTTTGGGGAATCTTTCCCCAAACTAAACACACCCTAAGTTGGTCATATATATGCTCAGATCAGATTGCAATAACAAGGAGCCTTTTATAGCACGGTTGACTGTGAGATGGAGAAGGAGCTTTGGAAAGGAGAAAATAGATGGCGACAGCACATGCTACATCGTCAGAGCCAATCTTAGTGACCTTAGCCTTTTATTAGAGCATGGAAACTAACAGTTCATAGAACATGTTATAGTGCGACCCCGCCGCCGTCTTTTCAATCTGCTCTGGCATCCTCGATCGGCCCCGTTGTACTTAGCACTTCACGTGTGTAGTCCACCCACTCGACCTTCTAGCTACGCCTCTCACGATTTTGTTTGTGATACAGATAGCTATTCCGCCCCAAACATACATCCAATCTGAGGATGATTACTCCTCTTTCTAGGCCATTGGCCAGCCCAGCCCAGCCCAGCTGGCCAAATATATCTCTCCCAATCTGGCTTTCGCTCTGTTCGTGTTCTAATATACTTTAGGTCTGAGATATTCATGATTAAGAAGAGGACAGACGAGGGAGAGGTTGTCTACGTCCAGGTAAGGTTCATCAGCACAGTCAGCGCCCTAGAAGTCGAGGCATCAGCTAGATAAACGAGTAGCCGCCAATCCCACACTTGCACAAAAGCCGGATGTGCGTCTGTTCTCATTCTCTTTCGGTAATTTTACATGTATTTTATTTGTGTAGACTGTCACAGTACATGGCTCGATGGTTCGCTGCCCCGGTGATAAGTTTGTTACAATTTCCGTTTGGATGAGATACCATTGTGTGTGTGGTGGGTGGGGGGTAGGTTCTGCAGAGAGTTTTGGGCCAGCTCCATGTCGCCCCATTGGCCTTGATCTCGTGGGTTAGACCAATAACCCACACTACAAGAAAAAAGCTCATTCGTCTATCTTCCATTGGTACCGAGTACTTAAAACCCGGTACTAATGTCAATTTAGTACCGGTTGGTAAGAAAAAAGTCCTCCGGGACCATTTAGTACCGGCTCGTAACATGGCCCGGTACTAAATGGTGGCATTTAGTACCGGTTGGTGTTCCGAGCTGGTACTAAATGGTCCCGGGGGTTCCCGAGGCCCCTCGTGCATTTAGTATCGGCTCGTAACATGGCCCGGTACTAAATGGTGGCATTAGTACCGGCTCGTAGAATGAGCCGGTACTAAATGGTTACGAGCCGGCACTAAATGGTTTATTCAGGAATAGTTAAAAGGGTATCGTCCATCTCTCAACAACTTGTGGTAGGTAGGTGGGGTGGTTGAGGGAGCTACGCGTGAGGCAAGATGTCGTGGGTTCAAAACCCCCACGGGCTCAGCAAGCTCTTGGGAATTTCTTTTTTTTTTCTGTCCGTGGGCGCATTTAGTACCGGTTTCCCATAAGTACTGGAAAACTAGTACCGATTGCTACAACCGGTACTGATGGGGCTTCCCAACCGGTACCGATGACCCTTTTTCCTATAGTGCCAATGGGTCAACCGACTGGCTCATTCCCATCCCAATCGGATGTGCTTGTAGCTAGAGGTAGTTATGTACGTGCATGTATTGGCACTCATGTTGTTAAAACAATGTATTTGGAGGAGTGTGTTGCATGTAAGTGAGCACTCATGTTGTCAGAACCATGCGTTAAAAAAGCTTACAAGATTACATATAGCAAAAAAAAAGGGCTATATATTATCACAAATGGCTTTGGTGACTTGGCTTGAGTGGCGACAATGATCGGTCTATGAGTATGAAATTATCTTTGACACTAAAATAGATGCATCACTTTCAGCTAGCAGTTAACTTTCAATAATTTTCCAGCTACCACATCCACTTGACATCCTTGCATTCCACGAGGACTATGCAAGGAGAGCCGTCGGCCGCGCGCCGTTGCCACCGGGCCGGGGGCGCCAGTGCGCCACCAATGAACGGCACGGCAGCCGGCAGCATCCATGGCCGTTCAAGGCCCCTGTGAGACTATAGGTCAAATTCGCCGCGATCGCCATCATCGCCTCCGTTCAGCTCGACTGGCATTGCCCGCGAAAACCTGTCACCCATGGACTCACCACGGTGTGCGGACGTCGAGCGGCCATGCATGTCGTCCTCGCTGGACGGCCAGGGGATCGAAGAGCCAGCGCCTATGTTTGGTCTACTGCAGATTGGCGGTGTTCTCGATCGCGGTTCTTGTGCTTGTGAACGACTGCTTGCCTTGACAGAAAACTTACTGGAGATTTAGCGCTCACTGTTGAGAGATGCTGATTGCTGGTTTGCTTGTGGCACAACGCTGTCCTCACATGGTTGGCCATGATCAGTTGAGCCGACGTATCGTTGTGTTGGTGGTGACTGCTGTCCCGTCACACGTGTTGGCGAGCTGAGACTGAGTCCATGTTGGAACAGAGAAAACAATTCGGTTGTCAAAAAGATGAACCAAGGTGGTACAGTTAGCTGCGACAGTAATTAAGCTGATGCCGCTGCGTTGCTAACTGTGTGATTGTGCATTTGTGCAGGAGAAGGAAAGTGACAGGTTCTGTGTATTATATTTTTGTTACTTGGGATGATACCTGTTTCTAGAAAGGAACTAAAGGAGGGAGCATGATCCCGTTTCAGCAGGCCAGCAATAAACACAAGTTGTAGAGAGGCATCGTTTGAGCAAAGCAAGTAGCAGAGACCTTACCTTCCCGGCGAATCCAAGTTTCCAAAAAGTTCAATTGCAGTTCTAAAGTTCTTGGGATTTTTTAGTTTAAAATCGGATCAGAAATTGAAACTTTCTCCAAATATCGATCTCAACTCATTTCTTTCGCTCTCACCCCTCTCCATAGAACAAACAAATGGATTTATATAGTCACGGTGTTCTCGACACCCCACTCCACTACAATAAGCTTCCATCTCTATAAGGTGTTCTCACCCCACACTACTACTATATCCATATGCTTCCATCATTAAAAGTGTTGTCATCCAGCCGTCCCTCCTTGATGTCCGTGTCATTGGCCAACCTTGACCACTCTAGTTGGCGGCACTTCCGCCACTCCATCCACCAACCTTCTGCCATCAGGCCAATCCTACTTCAGAATTTTCTTCAATTCACAAATCCCTAACTTTTAACACGCCAGGTCTAATCTTGCCCGATATGAATTATGAAATAAAGTAGAGCGGATTTTAGAGGAGTTGACTAGGAGAATGAAGGAGAGGGGGGGTATTGGGAAGATTAATAACCTTTCTAGCGCTAGTTTAATTAAACCGAAACAGATGTAACATTTGCAGCTTGGAACTTTGGTTGTGTGGGGGGCACAATGGCTACCTTCGGGCTTGGGCACATGCCCGTCTAGCAGACAAAATAAATAAAACACTTGTTTCCGATGATATCCATAGATCACAAGAACCGAAGAACTACAAACTTCGGTGTGGACCCATAACCGAGCCGATTGAGCCATACTCGTAGCATCGAAACAACATTCATTTGCCTAAGACCTCCTCCGATGGTTACTTTTTAGTTAGTTTTTAAGAACATTTTCTCATATATTGTAATAGAAGAGAGAAGAGCCATGTCTTGATCAAGGCATACTCTCATACACGCACTCCAAGATTACATGTGAATGACGTGTGGTGCCATTTATATTGTGAGCTATGTGCAGCTAGCTAGGCCATTAGAAGGGTTGTCTCTTATTGTGCTTAGAGCTTACTACAAGATACTAACTATTACTATTGGAGGAGACCTAAGATTACTACATGCCTATACTTATATAGGTAACTGTATATGTCTGTACACATATATAGATTGCTCCCTTCAGGTGTGTCGGCAACATACACATGATCCCTCTTCCTCCTCCCATTACACGCCATGACCTTTTATGATGGGATGGGAATTGGTAACTCAGTAACAGCAACGCCAGCTACGGTCTGTCCATCTATAGATTGATCAGATAGAAGAACCTCCCATATGATTGCCTTGCCCGGCCGGACTCGAGGCTCCTCATATACATGCACGATCCTGCTTTCTGAACGCCATTGCGATCAAGATGAGCTATCTGGCAGCTCATCTGGACCCAGACGTACGTGCGTCAGTGCGTGCCGACTGCCGCGAGCATATATATCATGGACGAATGATTGGGTGGGGATCACACGCAGACGCAGCTCCGTCGATCGTTGTCAGTGGCGGCATGCGTTGTCACATCGATCCCATGCAATCGATCCTGACCCAATGATTGGAACGGGATCTCTGCGTTACAGGCAGAGGGCGTACGGGCGCATCTACCTCGACCTCTCGATCTCACCTTTCTCCGGATCCATGCACTTGCTGGTGACTTGCAGGGGAGAGGGATCGGTTGCCATCCGGATCACTGCTAGAGATCAAGCTCTTCGCTGCTGCAGTTACTCCTTGTTCCTGTTGCCGTTGCCTCATCAGCTGCCCAGACGGCCGGCGCGCATATAAGACAAGTGTGTTCATGCAAGGGGTAACGACGACACGTTCCATTTCCACGGATCAATTTGGTCAAAAAAATCGTGCACCGATCAAATCTCCCCCACAGCCAAAAAGGCAGCGCCCATTCATCAGTTCATCACTAGCTCCGGTCCAGCCGACACCGAATAATATTACTGTGTAGGCGATCATGTCCGACCCCTTTTTGACCTGATATCTCATTGTCAGGTGATCGATCTGCACCATAAGTCACAAGGACAATGCTACAATCCCAGTTTTTTTAATGTAGTCTTGTCAGCTAGGAATTGAAAATACGAATTGCATTACATCCGATTAATTTCCTCTCCAAATTTCATGAGCTGGGACTTCGGTAAAATGAAGAAAATAGATAGGGTGCGTGTGTTGGATTTTTAAACCATTTTCCATGTATGCCTATATATATATATAATATATCCAAGGCAACTGAAGTGAAACGAGTTAAACTGATAACATCCCTAGTCAGCTAGTCTGAATTGGCCAAAGGCAGTCCCAAAAGAGAAGAAAACAACAGCTATTAGTAGTAGTTATTCTATAGCATAATCCATATTCATGCACGGATTAAATGAAAGAGAAAAGCCCAAGTTTCACCCTTCAACTACTAGTATTAAAGTCTAATTTTAAAATGAGATACAGAAGGTCATGTAAGAGCAACTCCAACAGCTCATGTAAATGAGTTTAGATAGGTAAAAATAGCTATTGGACTGAGACAACTCAATCCAACAGAACTGCTAAAACCATCCCTTTGCTTTCTCCTTCTGCATCCCGTGAAACTCGGTAGCCAATTTTGCCTATCCACGCCGTGAGGTATCCTAGCTTCTCGTGCGCTCGTCGCCCTCCCATGAGGTAGTCCCATGACTTGGCCTCGCCATCCAGCGCCCTCGCCATCCGCCAACCTCGTCGCGTGGTGAGAGGAGAGAGAAAGAAAAAACTCATTGAGTATGGAGAGGGAAGATTTACATAATTAAGTTGTTGGGTTCCTCCCCTCATGGGAAGCTTTTTATTTTTTTACCTAGCCTTTTACCTCTTTGTTTCGCTAGTATTTTTACCTAATCTATTGGAGATGCTCTAATTGTTGAAGCCAGAAAAAATATGGTCCACTGGGTGTTTCAAAGGTACTTTTCTATTTTTAGCAACATTTAAAAATTATTTAATACAAATAAATCCATGACTAATAAATTTTAACTCAGAAAATAGGAAAACTGTAACAAAAAATAGTTCACTAGATGCTGTTGGTTGACGTCGGATATAGTGCAAAACGATAATTTTAAAAATAAAATAGTGGTTTCAACAATTTGATGGCCAATGGTTTTGTAGTAGTCAAGGGTTGAAAACCAAACTTTTGTGAGAATTGACGGATTCAAATTGAACTTTTGCATTAACGAAACAGCTAGCCGTAGTCATTTCATTGGAGGCTTGCCTAATGTAGCTTCTAGTTCTAGAGGTTGGGTTTGTTTGATCTGCGGATTGTACAGCTAGAATCTGAAACAAGTATACATCCTAAAGTAACCAATCTAGCTTGTTCCAAGTCACCGACCTTGTTCGAGTTCTAGTGCTAGCATATGAAGGGGCTCCGTATTACATGGTAAAAAGGAAAAATGCTTAATTATGGGTGGTGAGAAAACCCTCTATAAATCTCATGCATGCAGCCTGCCGATTGTATTAAACGAGGCCTGGGAAATACAACGAAACCAGTATCTTATGCGTATTAATTAGTTAGGAGCACAAGCTTTAGATTGCTGTGTGTGTACCTCAGCAGTTGCGAAATCGTTTTCGCGGAGAAAAATATTTGACGATGACAAAAGATTCCTTGTGCTACATCCCCGGGGAGCATTTGCACGGCGCAGGTGATGTGTCTACGTACGTCAAGGAAGGGCCTTTCGTACGGGGCCTCATGTGGACGTCCCGGGTGCAGCCAAAATTTCACCCGATGATCACACACTTCTCCGTTGCACCTGCAGTCTGCACTCTGCAGATCATTTCTATTTTGCCGTCGATCGATTTCCCAATCCAGGCTAAAAGATTCCCATCAGTAGTCTCGTCTCATTTTTCTTGCTGCCGACCAATCTATCATTTCATCCCGCATAGCTTAGGAATAGAGAGTGTATCCATGCATATCCTCTTCTGTCAACCGATCGATTCCTCTCACTGCTCCCGATTGGATTCATCAGCTGCTTCACTAACTTCCATCAACGTACACGTGTGACCCGGCCCATCATTCGTCAGTGATCACCCACTGGCACCGTACCGTCCCGTCTATCTATCGTCTCAACCTGTCAATTGCATCCACAGCGTTTTCACCGTGTGGCCGATCAGTAACGCAATGGTCACGCAATAGTTCGCATTGCGGCAGCTAGCTACCTTATCCCCTCTCGATCACTACCCTCTGGCGTCGGCGCGCGACTATATATATATAAGAGCTTGCAGCGTCGGCGCGCGACTATATATATATAAGAGCTTGCACCGTTGCGTACCTAGCTAAGCTTCTTCCTTATCAGAGAACATTCCGATCCAGCAGGCGGCATCATCAGTTCATTGTTCATCACATTGTGAGCTCGAGCAGCCATGGAGTACCACCACAGCCACCACCAGCACCAGCAGACGGCAGCTCCGGCAATGGCCGCCGCCGCGGCGCCGCAGTACAGGGGGGTGCGGCGGCGGAAGTGGGGCAAATGGGTGTCGGAGATCCGACAACCCGGCACCAAGGTGCGCGTCTGGTTGGGCAGCTTCGACTCGGCGGAGGCGGCGGCCGTGGCGCACGACGTGGCGGCGCTGTGCCTGCGTGGCCCACGCGACGCGCAGCTCAACTTTCCCGGGTCAGCGGGCTGGCTGCCGCGCCCGGCGAGCACCGACCCGGCGGACATCCGCGCCGCCGCGGCGGAGGCGGCCGAGCGCGTCCGCCGCGAGCCGACGCTCGTCGGCGCCGCCGGTGAGCCCGCCGGCGCCGGACAGGTGGACCCGGCGAGCCGCCGGCTGGATGACCTGGCTGTGGGCGGCGAGTTCGACGATGACATGGAGTCGTCGCCACGGCTGTGGACCGAGATGGCTGAGGCCATGCTGCTGGAACCGCCCAAGTGGGGCCCGGATGGCAGCGACGGCTCCGAGGGCGGCTCCGGCTCTCAGCATTGGCCCCAGGGTTCCCTGTGGGATGCATGCTAGTCTGCCACGTAATCAACTACTACTCCTCCTCCTAGTGGCCTCGTGTCCACGTGGCGCTTTCTTCTGCTGCTATTTTTTTTTCTTATGGATTTGTTGTTCAGGTCGATGAAAATTGAAAGCTACAATGGGCCGGGTGATGTTGTTTCAGAAAGCTAAGCCTATGTTCAGGGTAAGAAGAGACGGACGCGTGCCAATAACCAGCAGATCATCGATCGATATGCAAATATTGTACTCCAGTAAATATGTGGTATTGTGTATTTGTGTAGCATATAACAACCTTAATATATCAACATTTTCATTAACTTTGATGTATTCCATATTTTTGAAAAAAATTGTGGCGCCAACTTTTTATATATGAATATATACTATCCTTTGTATCATCAAAGTTCAAAACTACCTACTGGGCATCACCGTGCCTTGGGTAGGGATGTTCTAGGTTTCAATTGCGGTGATTTATGTATATATGTTATGTCATGGGTAATTGTATCCGAAAAACATACTACAAATAGTTCCCAAATGAGGTAGTCTACATAGGAATTAATCCTACATTACTTGCCATCTGCTCACAAGTTCTGACATTGCCCTAAAAAAATTATAGAGAAATATAAGCACTGTATTTTAGAGACACCTTTTGCAGATTATAAGATGTGGGAAGCAGAGGGCTAATTTGGCTCATTCTCAGGAATTTCTATCCCTGACCTTAACTCTAAGCCTAGAACTCTTATATATGTGAGAATTTTAATCATTTGATATTCAAATTACCGCACCTTATATTATTTCCCCTGCTAGCATTTTTGCGAAGAAGTGTCAACATGTACATAACGTTCAAAACTTAGGAACCCTCCTTGGAGTTTTTTTTAATAATGAATCATATAGCATTTACAAAAACAAAGTTAGAATGATCAAAACTATAGAAATATACATGTATCATACATAGGTTTGGAAATTACTATAGTTGTCAGTTGAAGAATCAACTCAACGTTTTTCCAAACTAAATGATGACAAACACAATAATTTTTGTCCGTTCAATAGATCAGTAAATAAACCATCAATGTACTTTTGTTGTACAATGGAAAGATGTCATTGCTCTAATTATGCGAAGCCATACTACAAAATATGTTGTCGCCACTCGCCAGATGGAGTCGACAATTAGTTGGCTGACAAAGGACGACGGCGCGTGGCAATTGTGCAAAAGCTTTTTAGCTAACGTATTTTACTTTCGCACTTCCAAGTGGTGATATTAAGAGCTACAGGAATAGAAAAAATATATAATTTCATTGCTCAAAATGGTAAAATTACTCAGTTTTATCTTTGTTTTATTTAGTGAATTTCATCATTACGAATGATGAAACATGATATTTCCATCACTCAAGGTCCATGGTCCTCTCGGCCTCTGACTACCACGACCAGACCCATGGTTTGTCATGTTCGAGTCATCACCCATCAGCACCAATGATTGCACTTTGACACTACAATAAACCTTCAATCGATCAACCACCAATTTTGAACCCCAAATATGATCATAGAAAAAAATAGACATGCATATAGAAACCACAAAGATGCATGTATGTTGATGTAACTTATAGGCCGTACATGAGGATGAAAGGATGGAGACCTACTCAAATCGATGTGAGGATGAGGAGACCTGGTCAAATCGATGTGATTTCTATATTTTACCCTCCTTACATTAATTAAGCAATGTGATTTCTGTATAAGGAATGATATGGGACTACACCTGATCATCTCAGAAAAATTACCAATATAGATGAAAACCGATCTTCTCTACGACACCAATCAAGTGGCTGCTTCAGATGAGCGATGGATCAGCATCCATGTTGGGTATGTACCTTGTCTGGCAGCAGGCCTAGGGCGCCGTCCACGGTCCACGGAGACGACGGGCGTGAGCAGCTTCTTGCCGTGCATCCCAGTACCTGATGCTAAAAAACAAATACCTGATGGTCGCCTTGCTTATTGGACTGCAACAACGTCGTGGTGGAGGCAAAAAGAAAGGAGCTGATCAAGCTAAAAGGAATTAAAAATATCCAGAAGTGAAGGCAAAAAATAAAGGAAAGCAAATACGTGAAGTTGCTCATGAGCATAGAAAATAAAATAAAATAGACATTCATATGGCGATGAAAATAATAGATATGATGATCAAAATACGTGGAATTAAAAATATCCAGAAGTGAAGGCAAAATAAAGGAAGCAAACACATGAACTTGCTCATGATCATAGAAAATAAAATAAAATAGACATTCATATGGCGATGAAAATAATAGATATGATGATCAAAATACGTGGTAATTTATAGTTTCCATTAAATGACCTGGTTTTTTGTACCGACAGACCTTGACATGAACATCGATCTTCTCGTATGTACCTTGGCCGGCAGCAGTTCACCGTCTCCGGAGACGACGGACACGAGCGCCTTATTGGTTGCGGGGATGCCGTGAGCAGCAGCAACAGCCGCGAAGCCGGTCGGCAGCAGTCTGTCGGCCCCGAGACACCGGACGTCAGCGTCTTCTTCGTTGCAGCGACGTTGTCCCTAGAGATGACAGATGCGCAAGCTAATTCACGTGAAGCCCGGCAGGTCTTTGGCCCACCTTTTATTTCCTTTTAATACCACATCTTTTATTTCCTTTTAACACCACACCTTTTATTTTCTTTTAATAACACCTTCATTTATTTCCTTTATTTCTCGCCTTGATATAAGGGGCTTTCTATTTTTTTTACCATTGGGATGGGATGTAGTGAGAGCAAGGGGGATGTTTCCTATTTTACTTCCGCTATTGGGTGTATTTTTTAGTGAAAAAATTTTGGGGATGAGGAGGTGGGAGGGGAGTTTTTTAACTGGGTGAGGACGACCAAATCAATCTCCCCCTTTGGTTGTCCTAGGCCCACCGTTCATCCCACCGTTCAACCCTGATAGGTGGGTCCGCTGTGAGGAGTAAATGAGTGTGTTTGTGGGTGAGAAGTGTGCTCAATTTGTTTAATTCTTTATAGTATAGATGTGGCACTGTTGGCCCTTGGATCATAAATAAATGTGAAGTATATCTCCTCGTGGTATTCGCAATGTCGAATCTGTGGCAACGCTAATCTAGAAACGTAACGCTGCAGCAGCCCACGCACCGATGGATGGCCCATCCATTGATCGCGTTTTTCTCCAAAAGGAAAGAAAAAAGACAAGCTACGTGTTCAGGCTCTCGCGCGCGGCGCGTTGTGTACCCCCCGCCGAAAGCACGACACGACGACGCCGGCGTGCGCCACCACCCGGAAGCTCCGGCGAGGCCTAGCCTGGCCTGTCGTCTTGCCCAACGGAAACTGGAAACCCCGGAGCCATTGCAGCCCCAGCCGGGCGGCCCACTGCGGCCTGCGCGTCGCTCCATCTGCATGCCTACGTACACGCGATCGAGCCCGCGGCGCCGAAGCTGGTGATGATGACGATACGGCCTTTTCGGTCCGCGCCTGCTGCATGCATGTGCTGGAGATTAGAAACGTAACACATCTTTAGTCTAGCCAGTTACTTTTCTTTTTCTTTTTTGTCTGTGTTTTCTTCTCGATCTCGTGCGGCTATCAGTTGGGCCGGAAAGAAGGCAATTTTGCTTGCGGGGCTGGACAAAAAAGCTGTGCCATACGGCCATGCATATCTAGCAGACTGTGACACTGTATGCACGACGCGTATATATGGCGGCATGGCCGGATGCATATATACGTGTACGCGCCACTGTTGATTGTGTAAAGGTAATCACGCAGTGTGTTCTAGCTGTGTAGGTCAGTTTGTTACTTTGTTTGTGTGTCATGGAAAAATATACTTTTAGAGAGATGTGCTCGCACAGGGTTCGGAAAACAACAATCTGACGTTTATGACACCACGACGCAGAGAGATTGAATGTGCGTATGCCCATGCTTTATTATTTCCAAGCATGAAATGCTGTTATACACATACATGGAACTAAAATGAATAAATTTTATCGAGCTAGAAAATGACTGGGTTCTTGGAATGGTTAAACATCCACAATGGATTAAGGACAGAAAGGGACCACACTTGAGACAGGAATTACCAAATTGTTTGGCCCCCTACAGTTATACTTACTAATGGTTTGAGAGTGTCTATCCCTCGTCTGAGTGTCACACTTATAAGGTACAACTTATACTTTAATGTATAGTACGAGAATTGCAAATAGAAAACACACATGTAAAGTCATCAACAGGTATACTATATTTTCGACCAAAACAACAAACATATACACGTCATTGCGGTGATGGCATCGATATCTTGCCGGTAGCATGTGGCTATAAATGGTACCTCCCCAACTCTTTCCCCTCGCCAATTGCTCTTGTATGCGTAGGTACCCATCACAAAACCATGCTCCAAACCGACGGTCGGCGTACCCCTCTTCTGCCTCGCTTATGTATGTATTATTCACTAATAGCATCATCCTTGAGCTCTATTGTATTTCTCAACAATGGTTAACTTCACCTATTTTCAATTTCAAACTTTTAATTAACTATCTTGATGCCTAATTTCAATTAGTCCACACTAGGCATGGCTCGAATCAAGATAGTTTTGATATATTGCCGCTAGCCACTTCTAATTAACTATCTTTTGTGTTCGAAAAGTCTCATTTGGATTTTTTTTGCTTGTCAGAATAACGTGATGATTTCGTTAATCTCAAGATCCTGACGACTCGGTCTTTTAGAACTACTCATATAGGTAAGCCAAAGATAGATCACTCCACACCACGTATGTCAAGTCAGAT
This sequence comes from Digitaria exilis, assembly GCA_015342445.1. Classification (NCBI taxonomy): domain Eukaryota; kingdom Viridiplantae; phylum Streptophyta; class Magnoliopsida; order Poales; family Poaceae; genus Digitaria; species Digitaria exilis. Next base: position 2,631,156 of record JACEFO010001924.1, on the reverse strand, counting down.
TAGATTGTTTTACTTATATGCAAACTCAGCATTCACAAATCCTATAGATATTAGCATGTATAAAGTTGTCGACGGACATGTCCTCCGTGGCTGTGGATAAAGCAGGTTCCAAAGACGAGCGACGTCGAGCGGCGGAGCCCGGTGCCGCCGCGCGCACGGCGCGTTCCAGATGTGGCGGCACCCGGCGAGCCTCCGCTCCGGCTAGTGCGACGGCGGGGCGGCCGGTATGCCGACGCCGGGTCTGCTTCTGACTTTTTTCTCGCATCCAATACAGAGCGCAGGGGCGAGAACGAGCTTGTGCTGCTCGCCGGAGTTCCAAGCCGCTGCCGCACCCCGTCCTGCGCTCTCCAGCCGCGGTCTCATCCCCACTCCATCCGACGGCAGCGTCGTAGGCCTCGCCGGACAACGAGGTTTCCTCCCGAACAGCAGAGAGCCCTCATCAGAGGACGGCTCTTTGGCCGACGATTACCCGAACTTTTTTTAAGGGAAGACTCCCCACCTGACATTTTCATGTAAGCAGAATGTACAAGTTACATGGCTGTTGTTTTCCAGCATTTTGGGGGTAGAGGGGAGGCTTATTACCCGAATTTTTTATCTCATCAGGGACATAGTGGTGAGCTAGAAAGCACAGTATGTAACAAAGCGGTCACTACTAATGCACGACGATCATCGATCCCAGGCCATGTCTTGTGCATCAAACGTATCATTTCTCCCTGTATGTTCCTGGCCCACACTCCTGAGCCAATCACCAAGACAAGGTGATTCTCTACCTCATCTTCCCAGTTCCCATTGATTCTGAGTTGCGATTTCATTGATAATTTAACCCCGATTAGATCTAATTGGCTTAGAGCCTGTTTGGGTCCTTTGACTAAAAATTAGTTAGATATTTGAAAGCTAATGAGAAGGACTAAACATAAATATTAATATTAAAAGTCATGGCTAATCGATAAGTAGAACCAAGTAACCAACAAATCATTAAATAGTCCATGCTAGCTACTCCATTCGTTCCAAATTATTAGTCATTCTAACGTTTTACCAGATTCATTAAAGATGATATGAATTTAGACAAGTACGGTTTATAGATAATGCCATAAATTTAGACACTCAAAATAACATCTAAAACGACTAATATTTTGGAACGGAGGGAGTATTAAAAATATGGACTAATTAGGATCAATACGTTCTACTCACTATTTAACAATGGCTAATGCAATTAGTGTTGGAATTAGTGCCTATTTGGTCGGCTTATATATAAATATTGGACTAGATCTGTATGAACATTACACATTTGTAATACAACAATCTAAACCATTCTGTAACTTAACTGTGTACATATAACAAATCTCCAAGTTGTCTAATATGTATACAAACCAAAATACATTCACAAGTTTTGGCAAAAGTACTTGAGTGCCCTTTTCTAGTTTCGGCAAAAGTTTTATGTAAAGATTTCTGTTTATAGCTCTTTGGTTGTACTCTTTAGCCGCTCGGCTTTTCTCTAATCAATATAGTAGGCAGCTCCTCCAGCCGGCTCATTAAAAAAAAGATACATTCACACCAGTCTAAGCATTTTGTAATACAGATCCGGTGAAGGACTTCTCTACTAGGTGAAAAAAAAGCGGTGCATGAGACGACGTGATCTGATGAATCGAATCATGACCACTAAAACGATCTGGTTCACCGAGGAGAGAGAGTGATCTGATTCGTTTTTTGAGTCGATTCGTTCGGAGTAAAGAAAGAGAAAAAACATATGCTACTTTGCATGTGAGACGGAGAGGTGATAAGAAAAATAATAATTTTCTATCTTGCAGCTTAACAGCGATTACACTAGAGAGAGAAAACTTGTGCCTACGTGAAAGGAATGAATCGGATCACCACTAGCCATGCCCTTAGATGATCACGCATCAAGGAATTGGTGCCCTACCCGCCTCTCACACTCGAATGTGTCTCAAAACAAAGCACCGCATGACGCCATGACACGATACGGCAAGGCTAACTCCAACTCCAAGACGAGACGAGACACGCACTCGGAGACGGAAAAAGAGAAAGGAATTCCAAAGAGAAACAACGGACCGCAATGACGCACAGTTTTTTAATCCTGGACCCGAGGCCCAAGAGGCCCATGATAAAAGGCCACGCAGGCAGGACAGGACAGCAGGCGTCGAACGGCTCGCCCCGCCGCCTTTAATTCGACCGTTGGGGGCTTGGAGCCCATCGTGTCCCCCTCCGCCCTCCCCCTCTCCACCCCGCATTTACTTCCCTCCCTCCCGAGGCTCAGAGCCGTTAGACCCCGCCCCCTCCGATCTTGGTCTTGCACAACGCCTACGGCGCCGGCGGCACTAAAGAGCGCGGATTAATTCCTCGCCGAGCCAGCAGGTGAGCCCCCAACGCCCGCTCTTCCGGTCTTTGCCCGCTTTGCAAGATCGATTGTTTGCCCCGTCGCTCTCGGTACGGTCCGGGTTCTTGATGGGTTTCCGCAAGTGCTGCGGTTGGGGACGGGACTCGCGCACGGGGGCTCGGTTGGTGTGGGCGCCACCGTGGTTGGTGGGTCTATTGAGCGCTTGCGGCCAGCAGGGTCTCTCGCTGGTGGGGGGACGCGCGCGTGCGCGTGCGTTCGTCGGTTCTTGCGCGGCGGTTTGGTGGCTCCGATGTTTCTTCTTCGAGGTAGGGGCTGTGGGCAGGGAGAGCCGACCATGGAGGAGATTTTCGCTGGCCGTGTCTTTGTTTTGTCTGGGGATTTCAGTTGCTAGATGCGTCCGTGTCGTTGGAGGCCCTGGTGCGACCGCGAGTGATTTTGTTTCAATTTGCTCTGGAATTATTGTGGGCTACAAGAGATTTCGGTTGACAAGCCTAAATCTCTGCATTTCTGTGCTGAATAGCCTGTTTCTTGTTCTGTACAATGGAGAATTGGAGACGTTGTTTTTTTATTTCCCGTCCTAATAACATTGTGGTTCCTGGCTTCCTGTCCCTCCGAGGCACAATTCGTAATTGTGCTTATATGATGGTGAATTTGATGGTGCAGGTCTACCCTCTTTTTCTGCTGAAGCTAGCTGGGTAGGTGAACCAACAACAGAAGCAACAATGGCTGCTGATGTTGGGCAGAGGTTCAGCGGATGGTCATACTCGGATTTACCTTACAACGAGCACAATGCACAGGTATAATGTTCTGCATTGGTAATCATTCACTCCTCAACTGTAATTTCTTATTTGTCAACTCAAATGCTGGGCATGTGTAGTTCAAAATATGATAGCATGGTTAGTGCGTATTTTGGTATGTGAGACTAATGCTGCTTTAATCCAGATTTTTTTTATTTTCCTTCTGTTTTCCATAAGTCTAGATATGGTTCCATGTATATTCTTTTTATTGTTCAGCTGTTTCGATGTAAAATCAAATTTCCTGTATTCCCATTTTCTGTTTTCTCTGGCTATCAGGATTATTCAGTTCAGCAAATGGTGCTCAATCATGGCTCAGTATCATTCGGTAGATTTGCTTCAGAATCTTTGTCATGGGAGAAGAGGTCTGTCTTTGAACACAATAGACGACAAGAGGAGCTAAGAAACCTCACGGCACCTGGTTTGGTTGCACAAAAAAGGGCCTTCTTTGAAGAATATTACAAGAGGGCAAGGCATCTGAAGGCTCAGGGGGCAATGCACCAGACTGAAGCCACAATGGAGGAGGGCAACGATGAAAGTACTCATGGCCATAGCAGGAAAGCAGATGAACTACCAGAAGTTATGTCAGAAGATCCAGTGGCTAGTGCTCCAAGTTCTAGTTCTGAACCTTCCATTGAAGCAAACTCAGCAGATGATAGGAAGTGCCAAGATGCTCATGAACTCGGTTACTTGACATTCAATCCGTTGTTTTCTCAGACAGAAGGCTTGCAAAACATTCAAGAGGAGGAGAGATCTATCTCTGGTCAAAAGCAATATCCAGATCAGGAGTTCCCCTGCGCGGTGCAGGCAAGTAGCAACCATGGATTCAGCTGTGAGGCTACTGAGAGAAAAGTCCTTGCACCAAAATCTGTGTTATCAAAATGATAATGGTGAAAGTAATGTTGCTGCGTCAAGGATTGTCTTACCAGTAGCAAGTCTACAATCTGAAGGTTTGGAAGATGGTCATTTGAAGCATGCGGCAAGAAAAATTGTAGCAATTCATAGTAGGTCGCTGAAGATATCAAAGGTATTGTTATGAACATAACATTTATGCTTTGATTTCCATCACACAGTGGCATGTCAGATGGAATTCTGAATAATTGCTATTCTAGTTTAGAAACTTCATCATAACAGCACAATAAACAAATATTTTTGCTGCATGGTTAGATACTGCAGGATTTGAATATTTATTTACTACGTAGATACACTTAAAAGAGTAAAATAACAGTTGTTACCAAACACATTAAACAAAATTTTAGCTTCAAATACATTACTAGTGCAGATCATGCCTAGACACTGAAATTTGGATATTTGTCTACTCTATAGATTCACTGGTAAAATAACAACTATTAACAAATATTAATTTACTACAAATAATGATAAGTGCAGGGTGTAATTTCCAAAATACATTTCAGTACTATGTATAAATGTGAACAAGTTTGGCGAGTTTCAGATTACTATAGAAAATTTCATTGCATAGATTCCTTCGTCTTGAACTCTTGATTGGCATAAAATGTCATGGAAACAAGTTTTGGATGTTGTTGATCTGATATATCTCTGTCTACATTATCACAGAACCTGGCAACTTCTGATAACAACACCCGAAGGGTAGATTTAAGAAGAAATTCAGGGAACAGGCATTCTGAAGTCCTGAAGGATCCATTCCACAAGAGAGTTGAGATGAAATTGCGTGCTTTATCTGATAGGTTGGATGCTGATAGAACTGCGGCCTCATGCAGATCTTCGTATCAAAATGCTGATAGATTCACAACATCTGCCAGATCCAGTATATGTCAGAAAATTGATAGAGTTTTGGCGCCTTCTAAAATAGCTGCTCAAGCTTCTCATAATTGTCTAAAAGGTGTAAAACGTTCAGATGCCGTTCCTCGTGGGACTTTCTTTAATAAAGGATCAAGTGCGTCTCATGTTGCATCCAGCAACATTACTGCTCCTGGGAAATCAGCTGTCAAAACATCGGTGATTGCGAGTTCATCTAAAGTTAGTGAAAGATCATCCAGAACTGCTCAGGTAATTTTGCACCCCCCCCCCTCCTAAAAAAATGGTAGAGTTTCACCTACATAGCATAAATGGACCAAATCATTCTCTTTTGTTTTTTTTAAAGTGCCTAAAGACTGACATGCTTATACATTTCTGATCCTAAAGCTATCCTTTCAAACATTTGTGACAAGCTCGATGTCATTTTGCAGGTTACATCAAAAAGATCAGCAGGACTTAATTGCATAGATAATGTATCGCAAAATAAAAGGTCTGTAGTTCTCTTTGTTCCACATAGTGAATGGAATTCTTAGAGGTTACTGATATTTTTTCCCCTCTTTGAGCAATGGTCAGGAAGCAGCTGAGCACACCCGCAACATTGGACGAAAACAACAGGAAGAGAGTGCGAGCATCTGCTCCTCTGACTGCAAGGTATCCATAGCCGTTTCCCAATTGCTGAATGATTTGTTAGGAAACATTTAGTTTTCTAAAATGCAATGGTCCTTTGTGCAGAAGCAGCTCCGAAAATTGCCCCCCAGCCGCAAAGGCACCTAAGATTTCAAATATGGCGAATGTGGTAGCCAAGGTAAAACCTATGGGAACCCAGGTTATCTTTTTGCGTGCAATGGGGAGTTCAAACTTCTTAGTGGTTAATAACTGGTTATACAGTTAAACCTTGTTGAGATGGAGTGCATAATGTCTAGTTTTTATTGTTGATGCCGCCAGTTTGCAAGTGTTTTGTTTTGGTACTTGGTCATTTTTACTACCAACTGACATGGATCAAATGGTGCTCATTGTAGACTGAACTGGTGCAGAAGTCAACATCAACAGGCCATCCTGTTGGAGCAAGATATACATCGACAAAGCGCTCTGTAAGCAGTGAACAAAACAGAAAGGTTGGATATCTCATTTTTGGGCATTTCCCTTTAGATGGTGAAATTTGATGAAAAGTTTTCACACTGGGAAGCGTGCCCCCTCTCACACAGCATGCTTCCCACTTTCCCAGTGTGAAAACTTTTCACCATCTAAACAGGGCCAAACTTTCTTTTCCCTCGGTTCTGAAAATCAACATAAACTGAAATATTGGTGTAAACACAGGTGCTCCCATCGGGCACTAGAAGCCTCGCTGAATCCGGCAAGAGGAGCAATCTGAATGGTTGTCCGTCACTGACTAAGAACAAACCAAGGTAGTACCGGTTGACCAGGTTTATGTCAACTTGCATTCAGTATTGACATCAAACCCTGCCTGTCAACACTAGCAGTCCGTAGCAATGGTCATTCTGACTGGCCAAATTCTTTTGCAGGCAACAAGAGAGGCCACGATGGCGATGATGATTATGCCGAGAGCACCGTTGGCGCTGTTGGCCCATTTACACGTGATGATCACCCGGGCCCGGAAGCTCCCCTGAAGCCTCTGAAACCACTCGTTGGCCCATTGCAAGTAGCAATCAACCAACACAACAGCAGGGTGTTTCCTGGAGCCCAGTAAAGATAGGAAGAAGACATGCCATGTCTTGTAGCTGTAGGTCGTCACGTAGGTATGGACTGGGTTGTCTGGTTGCTGTTGTACGTGAATGTTGGGCAGCTCCGGCCATGGAAGCGTTGTTGTCAGCACTGTTATAATCCTGTCACTCGAGGACGACTGGACGAGAAGTAGTATTATCCTCATTTCACGGGTTTCTGTAAGGCGGTATCATCGATTCTCGCTGCTGATATCATAGTATTGTTACGATCCGTGACATTTTCCGCCGTTCGTTTTCGCTGATATTCACCGAAACGGATGCACGGTGCACCGAGAATAACATCTTCCGTAGCAAAGTACAACATGCTGAATTTTGATAGGAGAACCGTCGCAAAACACGGCGGATTTTTGCTCGGACTTCTGTCGTCTGCTATAAGTTAAAATCAATACAGTAGGACGTATATTCCTCTATCCAGCGACCATCGATAATCGAGCATCCAGTATCCACCGTCCTATCGGCGTGGCTCGTTGGATCCTCATCGGGAGCGCGACACGTGTCGGGAACGATACCATGCCACGTCGTCGCTCATGTGTCCACCGTTTAGATTTTTTTTTTTGTTGTCAGCGGAAACAGGCCCATCCCGAGGGGGACACGCCGATAACTCCAAACACTCAATGACGCCTGGGCCCTCATCTCACGGTTCACCTGGGGAGCCCGCTCGACAGTGAGGCCACCTGACGCTGTCACGTGAGAAAAGTCGCGCACCTTTTCTCGTTATCCGACGCCCCGGGCTGCTACGTGCCCCGCCTGGCCCTCCGCCACTCCGCCTTTCCTCGCCCACACCCTCCTTTCACTTCCAACCGGGCCCCGCGAATCGCTCGGTCCCACTTGTCTGTCTCTCCGACACCCGCTTTAGCCGTCACCTCGGGTCTTCCCTCCCCTCTCGAAGAACCAACCCTGTTCCCTTCCCCCTTTCCCTTTTGCCTCCCCGGACGGAGGTTGAGAACGGCACAGCCAGAGGCCAGAGCCACGGCCATGGAGGACGCCGCCTCCGAGATCAGCAGCGACTGGGAGGTGCTCTCCGCGGCATCCGGCTGCGGGGCAAGCGCCTCCGCCGAAGACGACAGCGAGGTCGTTGTCGTCTCCGGCGTGGGCGGCAACGTCCTCCACGACCACTTCGCCCTCGCCTCCGCCGGCCACGATGACGGGCCACCTGGAGAGGGCCCATCGTCGGAGCCCGGGGACGATTGGCAGGGGTTGGAGTTGCTGGATGGGTTCGATCCGATCCCGACAGCAAGCTTCGATCTTGCCGCCGGGGTTTGGAGCGAGCAGCTGCTGCCGACAGGCGGCGTTGGTGAGGTCCTAGAAGGCTCGATTCTTGAGGCTACCGTCGCGCCCGGCGCAACATGGAGCGCAGATGGAAGTCAACCTGAGGCGGTAGGCGGTGAGATTGATCAGGAGGGTAATGCTGTGATTAATCATGGCGAATTGGGCTCGGCGCTGCAGCAAGTGCATCATGGGTTGGGAGAAACTCTGTATTCTGATGAGCCCACAGGTGCGTCTCTACAAAGTGACACATCCGAGAGTTCCCCTGTCCAATTGGACGATGGGGAAACTGATGCGGTTGTAGGTAGTTCATGCCTTGAGGACGCAGTAGCAAGTGATGGGATTCATGGTGATCAAGAAGAGCAGGAGCAAGGGGGCAACATTAATGTCACATCCGGTTGCGAGGAACCAGCTGATAGCGAGGCAAAGGATAGTGCTTTGCCTCTGGCTCACACACCGGGCACTGAAGGGGGCGACAAACAAGTGGTGGTCTGGTGGAGGCTGCCGTTCAGGCTGATGCACTACTGTGCTTGGAAGGTGAAGCCGGTGTGGTCCTTCTCCGTCGCCGCGGCGTTGCTGGGCCTGGTCGTGCTGGGGAGGAGGATGTACAGGATGAAGCGCAAGGCAAAGGGCTTGCCCCAGATAAAGATTGCGTTTGATGATAAGGTAAGAATTTTTTTTCCTCTTAAATACACCTGTTGAAATATTAGAATTATTATGGACCTGGTTATGATCGTGGTTTAGTCTAGAACAATGGTATAAGTTGCATGTTTAGCTAATAGTAAGGCTTATTTTCATTCATTCAATAGTTCATTCGACGGAGATAATTCGTTATGACTTATGAGAATTTCTGGATGAATTATGATCAATTTTGTGTCATTAACTGGAACATCAAAGCTAATGAATATATTTTTCAGCTACAAGTATCTAGGGAAACCAAAGTGATTCTGAATTTGATTTTGCCTATATGCTTTAAAAGTGATAACATGTATTCTCACTCATTTTTCATGAAAGTGGACTTGGGTTATCTGTTTGATGAACCTGCTTCCAAAGTGGGTGCGAAGTGATCAGAATTTAGTGGGAATAATACAGAACTATCGGCCTGCCAGCATAATGAACAATAGACAAATAGTACAGAGTTTAAGCTTTACATTCTCTTCAGAAGAGTCATTTTCTAAATCAATTCGATGGACAAAATAGTGCATGGGTATATGAGCAAATGTTTTACCTTCGTAACTGCAGTAGCTTTTAGGGAATCTTAATTCTTATGGGTTCTATAACTATATGGCATCTGCAATGACCATGTCTCTGGGGCTTTGCAATATGATTGTTCTCCTTGAAATATGGCCGCATAGGAGACATTTGAGCAAAACCCTCTCTGAACCAGAGTTTGCAATATGATTGTTCTGCTTTTGATTCCTCTCCTACTACTGGCAGCTTTCACTTAGAGAAAAAAGGTGGATAAGTTAGTGACTTTCAGATTTTCACACTGGTCTCGAAATTAGAGTTTTTTCCACCAGATGTTCTAATTACTACCACTTGTTCAGTAAGGCAGTGTCCATTATGTAGGGGATGTGTTAAAAGGCAGCTGCCAGAGTGCTTGACTATGGCTGGCTGAAATTGGTGTACCTTGTTATTCAAGTGCCATTGGATTGGATCATTAGTAATTAGTATGTCCTGTAAAGCCAGGATCAAAGATTAAATACTTTGTCGTACTTCAATTTGGATACTATGCCATAGTTTTCTCTGTCCACAATGAAATTTATGGTTCTCTGTAGATAGGTCGAGGCACATCCACTGATGTTCACATGGAAGTTAATAGGAGAATAATGGTCCTACCCTACTGCCCATAGTGTCCACACCCACAATGCACAGTCCTATTATTGCTGAGATGTAGGGGATATCAATTGCACCTTGCTGTCCATTTTCAAATTGATGACACCATTTTCAGATGTGAAATGCTGGGGTACAATCATTGTAAAGCATGGAAAACATAAGATAGAAAAATAACTTGTGGCTAAGCCGTGTGTTCACTCACTTCCTGTATTCTTAAACATTAAGTCAGTGGTCATAGTTAAGCAATCAAATGTTTGTTGACATTAAGATCATTATTTTTCAATGAGAAGCTACCGCTCCTGACCATACTTTCTTTCCTCGAAGTGCGGGATTGGATGAGTTTGCGCATTGAAATGTCATAAAGCGCAAACCAACATCGTGATACGAAAACCAAATACAAAATCAGAGCAAGGAAGAAAAGATATCGTGTCTAACCATGTTTTTCCTGCTTGTCTGTGAAAATACAGAGGACCTCCCAGTTTAATGAAGCCTTCTTGGTAGCAAGGCGTGTACCTCTACTAAGAACATCTGGTGCCGTGCTTCCATGGTCAATGGTTCAGGAGAGATGAGCCAACCAGCTCAAAGCTCCATAAGGTGGTCCCGGTGGTCTGGATGATGTGCATCAGCACAAGAATCTGAATTGGCTTTGCTGTGATACTATAGTTTTAGATGGCAAGGATGATGCAAATGTAGTGTCTGGTGCAATAGCTTTACTATGCACTATGTTACCACATCTTGTAATCTCTTCCTTTTTGTCCCATTATTTTTTTTTCTTTCTGTTTTGAGGAACCACTTGTGCTCCTAGTTTTCTTTTTTCGTGCTTAGTCGATTTAGTCCTTGGTCAGTGGTGAAGTCATGGATCTGTCATTAGTACAAACATATGCTCTTTTCTAGTTTTCTTGTTAATTTGGGTGCTAACCTGTCAGTTTCATGTGCTCTCCTGCTGTGTTGTCTTCCTGTTTTGTACTTCTCGTGCTCTTTGTACACTAACGACGATTATTTCAGTTTTAGCTGGTTTTGCGATACTATTTGATTTAGCTGTTCCACTGTAGTACTGCTGGTGGTGGTGAGAGAGTGTTGGTCTTCTGAAGGAGCACGTATTGGAGCTGTGTTCCTTGCTGCTATGTTACCTGACGGAACAGGGATTTCCTTCCTAATACAAATACATACGTATTCTCGAAAAAAAAAAGTAACAGGGATTTCACCTCATCATCTGAATATATGTGCCGATTCTCTGCGAGCGCGTAGTTCCTGAGAGAACTTTGAAGGCGTGTGTGTCGGTGTGCCCAAATCTCTGAAAACGTTGGTTTAGACGGAGGACGAAGCAATAGCCGATCAATCCAGACCATTAAGGTCAATCTAGTACCTCTATATCTACTTAATTCTGTCCACTGATTCCTTCATGTTTTTCATGATTAATTGTCTTTTTGAGTTGTTTTCGATCTCCCAGGTATCCTTTGGATTCCAGCTCCAGCAATTGGACGGGTGAACTAATGGTGTCCTTGATCACGATTTGCATGGCCACGACCGTCTAAACTTCTGTTTTGCATAACACAGATGCATTGGTGAGAGAGTAGCCCAACATATGTAAGAGCATAACAGGCATTAGTTTCCGTTTTCAGATCGAGAAGTATCATTTACCATTGATTTGGGAACAAAATGTGTGCCAAGAAGACAAGAACAGGAGATTGCTTAGGGCTTGTTCGGTTCCATCGGATTCAATCCGGGCCGGGAATGAAAATATAACAAAAAATTTATGATAAGTACAATAAGACACCGGGATTCATTTCGGGTCAAAAGCTAATTTACACACGATAGTGACACCAAAAGACAAGGAATCAATCCACTAGTCAAGAGGTAGAGAATCATTCCGGATCTCTTGATGTATCCATCACAAATAAATTAGCTTATGACCTGAAACAAATCCCGGTTATGTACCTATTATAAATTTTCTGCTATATTTATCATTCCGGACCCGGATTGAATCCGATGGAACCGAACAAACCCTTATCCAGCATGCAGAATGTCACTGCACAATCTATGGGGAAAGAAGGGCAAGAATGAAGGCAGAATGAACCTTTGTTTTCTTTTATTTCTTTGATTCTTGTTTTTTTTTCTCTCATCTCCAATTCGCTCGTGGTAACGTCAGCCACCGCTGATGGGCGGGATGACGGCGAGCTCGTCGCCGTCGGCGACCTTGGCCGAGTCGGGCGCGTACTCCTCGTTGAGCGCGAGCACCATGGAGCCGCGAATCTCCTCTAGCTTGGGGAACTGGGCCAGCACCCGGGCGAGGCACTCCCCCGCGGTGCCGCCCGCCGGCACCTCCACCGACGACTCCGCCACGCCAGTCAGGTCCCGCGCGCGGGCGAAGAAGAGCACCTTCACCTTCGCCGCTGGCGCTGCGGGACGCTCCTCCTCCTCTGCGGGAGCAGCATCTGGGGACCGCAACAGCAACAGGGGATGAGCAGCATCGTTGCGGAGGAAATCGATAGGCGATGATTCGCTGAGGCTAGGGAAGATGATTAGGAAGGATTAGAAGCGATCGACCGGTTACCTTTGGGATCCTGCGTCGCCATCGCCGGAGGAGAGGAAGCCGCTTGCCGCCGGTGCTTATTCGCTGCCGTGGTCAATCTGGCCGGCGAGCTGGAGACGACCGAGCTCAAAACGAATGTCGCCAGGCCGAACTTGAAGAGAAGGTAACCGAACAAGTTCTAGACTAATTAAAATACGACACGCAAGTGGTCGTGCCGGAGTGGTTATCGGGCATGACTAGAAATCATGTGGGCTTTGCCCGCGCAGGTTCGAATCCTGCCGACCACGCCTTTTATTTTTATTTTTTTCCTTGACCATGTTTTACTTTTTTTGTTTTGAAATATTGTTCATATTCTTCCGCTGTCAAACTCCACATAGATTCACTCATTCACCTATCGCTTGATTTTATTTTTATTTTTTTCCTTGACCATGTTTTACTTTTTTTGTTTTGAAATATTGTTCATATTCTTGCGCTGTCAAACTCCACACAGATTCACTCATTCACCTATCGCTTGATTCTGGTTCATGGGATTTAGTAGTTTTGGTGTTTTAATTGTTGCGAGTAGTTGAAACGCGTCGCTTACAATACCATAGTTGCCGTTGCTGCTCTTGCATCCTTCAACGGCAAACAATCTCTGCCCAGTGCCAACAAAACCTCAAGGACACCTCATCTTGAAGAGGCTTGAGGGCGCCGCTCCTCGCCGGCGGCGAAACCCGCCTCTCCCGCTGGCCTCTTGCTGGACTGGGGTTGCTCGTACCGTGTGCGCTTGCTTTCCCCAACGCCCGGCGGCTCGACATGGCAAGTGCGCGCGAGCTCCTCCTTCCACCACAGCGACCGCGCTGGTAAGGTGCTCGACGGAATGCCGCTGCAGCGCTAGCGCAGCCGTGGGCGTCTGCCAGATGCAGGGGATCCTCGGCGTCCTCCCGGTAGCGTCACGCGCGCCTCTGCGTGTGCTCTTCACGCGGCAGCTCGTCGCGGCCACGAGGTGGCTTCACGGCGGAGGTGTCCATGATGATGATCCCAAGGAGGAGGACGAGGCGGTACCGTACGCCGACGTGCCTCGGCCCGGGAGGAGGTGGGAGCGGAAGCCGTACGTGACGCCGATGAAGGTGCTCATCCGGCGAGCAAAAGAGGAGAGGCAGGCACGGGGGGAGAACCCGTGCCGCGTGCTGGAGCACCCGCCCGACAACGGCCTCCTCGTGCCGCACCTCGTCGAGGTCGCCCACCGCGTGCACGCCGCGAGGGAAAGGCTCCTCGATGGCCTCACCAGGCTCGTCGAGGGTGAGAACGCCATCCCGGTGAAACGATGCAGGTAAGTCAAGCTGCACATTGCTGCAGAAGTGCATATCAAACACTCACAGGCCACTTCTTCCAGGGGTACAATCATCAGAGTAATGGGCATAACGAGAATAATTTTGTTGCCCAGGTTTTGCTCGGAGGTGCACGTCGGCCGCGTCGGCCACGAGATTAGGACGTGCGAGGGCCGGAACAGTGGCGCCAGGAACTCGCTCCACGTGTGGCGGCCGGGGACCGTGCGTGACGTTGTCGGCTTCCCCTACTGCTACCACCTGTTCGACCGCGTCGGCAAGCCCAGGGTGGTGCACAAGGAGAAGTACGACGTGCCGAGGCTTCCCGCGATCCTGGAGCTCTGCATACAGGCAGGCGTCGACGTCGAACGCTACCCGACCAAGCGGCGCACCAGGCCAGTGTACTCCATCGAAGGCAGGATCACAGACTTCGAGCCGGACGGCGCAGGTGACTCAGAACCAGGAACATTACCTGAACCACCAGCTTGCTCACCACTGCCGTCTCCAGCAGTGCCAGCTACGATATGTTATGCTTCTACCAACGCCAGTGATGAGCAGCAGCAGGAGGAGATCACGGTGCCCGAGCTGGCCGCCAGGACGCTGCAAGCGTGGCTGGACATGCGTTCGGGCGCGGCGAGGCTTATGAAGAAGTACAGCGTGCACACGTGCGGGTACTGCCCGGAGGTGCAGGTGGGGCCAAAGGGGCACAAGGTGAGGATGTGCAAGGCCACCAAGCACCAGCAGCGGGACGGGCAGCACGCGTGGCAGGAGGCCACGGTGGACGACCTGGTGCGGCCGGGCTACGTGTGGCACGTCGTCGCGGACACCGGCGGCGAGGAGTCACCGCCGCTGGCGAACGAGTTGAAGCGGTACTACGGCAAGGCGCCCGCGGTGGTGGAGCTGTGCGTGCAGGCCGGCGCACCCGTGCCCGCGGCGTACCGGAGCATGATGCGGCTCGACGTCGTGCCGCCCGCGCGGGACGAGTACGACCTCGTCGCCTGAGTAGTAGTAGTGGGGGGGGGGGGGATTTCAGGGCAATCCGTGGCGTGGTTCTTGGATTGTATGTCAGGCTAACGAACATTGCAGCGGCGTTGGGATGAGGAATCGAGCCTTGAGGATGAACATTAATTGTCACGATGCAGAGATCAACTTTCTGTTCCTGGATGTTTTCATGTCACTCATGTGCACGTGCAGCAACATTTTATCGATGCTGTTACAGATTACTTGCTTCTTACTTGCTGTTGAGGACTTGAGGAGGCTGGTTAACCTTCCTGCCGATCCAGGTTTAAGTCGGAGTGATCTCCTCTTTGATGAGACTCTTTAGCCCTTTGAGGGAAAAGAAAAAACTTCAGAAACTGTTGGGATTGCAATCGATTACTTGTTCCTGAGTGTCCAATTGAAGATTGGGTCGTTTCTTGATAACAATATTCTCTCACACATGTTAATCAAAGCAAGCAGCGATTACTATCTCTTACCAACCCTGTGGAAAATGTGAAGAAACACTTAAAATCTTGCATAAGTATCATTGTCAACTGGCAATTGACGTAACAAGTGGTCCCATCTGAATAATGTCAGGACAAGATGAGCACGCTAGAGATCTATGGGCAAAGCTTAATCACTATTCAGACAGAAAGACACTGATAGTGAGCCGTGCCGGTGTGCAGTGCACTGTCGTTGCCTTTCTCCCGTCGATGAATAGTAACCGTTGCGATCTACTGACGTTAACATGCTGTAGGCCAGGGTGATACTCGGAAAGGCAGCGTTGTTTCTCCTGAACTGAATTTTTAAGTGTTTCATGGTCGAATGTGCGATCTCAGATGAGAAGGCGTCCGTCCTGTAGACTTGATGAAATCTACTCCTACATTGTTCGGGTTCTTGTGTGTTTGATTTTGTAGCCCGGACAGACTTTTCAGGTCAGGAGGAAGTAGGAACCAGCATGGTCCTGGCCATTTTCAGCGCCTGGCGCTGCGCACATTGATCTTTTCTCCTTACCAAACGACATCCAGAAACAAGAAGGCTGAGCCTGATCCAGGTCTTGTGGAAGAAACAGCGTTGTTGTACGCGAGCAATATCCGGTTCCCTGAACGATCTGAAAGAGACCGCAAGGGAGGAATAAAATCTTCAGTTTCCTCTCTCCTGTCTCCCTCACCTCAAGAAATCGCAGGGGCTCCGCTTCGGCTCCGGCTCCGGCGATGAAATAATGGGCACTGAAGGGGGGCTGGTCATAAAACTCCGTCGAGATAATTTCTCCTCGACCTCCTGACGAGCACGACCGAAGCGTCACTGACAAGAGGCCCAGCGAGCTGTGGGCCCCGATGTCATTGACAGCGCCACAGCTCAGCTCCGGGCCACGAAGCGCGCCGCGGGAGCTAAAACCCTCCAAAAACGCACGGACCAACCGTTGCGGATTAGTATTTTCTCGCTCTCGCCTCGTCCCCTCCCTCCTCCGATCCTTCACTTGCGTCGCGCGTCGCGACACGCCTCCCCGTACCGGCCCGCGCGCGCCCACACGAGCACTCTCTCTCCTCCGCGCCGTCTACGGCGGCGGCGGCGGCGGCTAGCCCTCTCCCTCTCGTCGGCGTTCGCGTCGCCGCCGCTCTCGCGAGGCCGCCCCTCCTGTGCGCTTGAGGCGAGGCGAGGTGAGGTTTCGTCCTTCCCTCTCGCCGACTCCTCTTCATCCGGGTCACGGGCCCGACCGCCCATTATGTTTTGTGGGGGGTTTACTTTACACGGGGAATTGTTACTGTGACGCCGCGCAGGGGAGGACTGAGGAGGATGTGGTCGTCCAGCCAGGCGAGCACGAGGGGCGTCGTGGAGATGGGTAGGGTGGAGGCCGGGCCTTCCCATTTCCCCAAGAGGCCAGCGCCCCATCCCGCCAGGTATACGCATCCATTTCTCCCCCCGACGTTTACTGTTGTGTGGTTTGTGTAGTTGATACTGTCTGTTCTGATGCCTATTGAAAAGGGGTAGATCTGCTATTGTCTCCCTTTGCTACCGGGATGATGGCTAAAATCTGTATGCAGCACTTGTTGTGGGTGTGTGTGCAGACTATCTAGAGTGTTTGTGTTACACGATCGTGTGGAGGTGCACAAAGTACAACTGATCTTATGATTTTCCTTGTCACACCCGTCATCTTTTCTGCAGAAGCGCGGCAGCGATGATGTTCATAGACTGTACCTTTTTATGGCTACTATGACATGCCACTATCAATGTCATACCTAACATTAGCTAATGTGCCTAACAGGGTGAATTATTTATCAAGGGCGCATGCTGTTAAACCCTGCTCAGCTGGTGACCGCTTGGGAATTTCAGTTAAATGCAACTTGGGATGGTCATCTCAACCATCGCCTGACTCGAGGCAACAATTTAGAGGACATTCATCAGCATCGGAGGCAGTTCTTACTTCCCAGTCTGATTTGAGAAAACTTTTCGTTGGCAATGAAAAAATTGGAGTTCTCTTGCTCAATCTCGGGGGCCCAGAGACTCTTAACGATGTGCAACCTTTCTTATTTAATCTCTTTGCAGACCCGGTAAACACTGTACTGCATATTTTCGTTTGGCAGGTTTAATATTTGCTGATATGCAGAGAGTCCTGTCATATACTACTACCTCCGGTCATAATTATATTGCGTTTTGGATAGCAAATTTTACTTGTTATTAGTTATATTTTGCTGTCCAGAAAGTCATCTAATCATGACCTGATGGAGTACTAATTTTCTGTGAATCCAATGCTTAGTTGTGTTCATTATTCAACATTAGAGGCTAACTCTCTAACATCACGTTATGAATGCTTGAGCTAGAAAGGCAGTGTAGATGCATATTACTACTGTATTTGAGTACATAATATAGCAGGTTTTTCTCTTACTAACATGACGCATGATCACAGGACATTATCCGTCTTCCTAGGCTGTTTCGCTTTCTGCAGAAGCCACTAGCAAAATTCATATCAGTAGTGAGAGCACCAAAGAGTAAGGAGGGTTATGCATCCATAGGCGGCGGTTCCCCTCTCCGACAAATTACTGATGCACAGGTATATTGTCATTTTTTGCTGTCTGATTTGTCAATTGCCACGACCACCCTGCTCTGAATCTTTTAGCAACACGAGTCGGAGAAAGGAGAGAAGAGGGTCACAGGAAAACTAATTCTCTTTTGTTAGCTGACGAATCAACCCATCCATTAGTGATACAGGGGATCGTGAATTTGTGATAGAATTTCAAACAGCTAGGATTAATACTGCAATATCAATTCCCAACATGCACAATGTACCGCACGCTGATTCTCAGTTTCTCATTTGGTTGAGAAATGATTTTCCCAATAAGAGGGTTAATATTGCTATGACCCATGGGTTGGGCCTGGGAAATGTCCCAGTGATATACTGTGAGAAAATGCAGAAATTTCATTTGTAGTTTAACCTATGTTTCATGGCCACTAAGGTGGCCTCATACTGTGAGAAACACATTTTGGATTTTACTGTGATTTGGTTCAGTAATATTTTACATTGCACAATGGCAGGACTCAAATGTGAATGTTGCTATTATATTACTTACTGAAATTAGTAGTTTATGGAATAATAATTTTTTTTTGACACAATGAGCTCTCATTTGGTGGGTTTTATGGATTCTGTGCAGGCTGAAGCACTGAGGGAGGCATTATGTAAAAAAGATGTTCCTGCCAAGGTGTATGTCGGTATGCGGTATTGGCATCCCTTCACTGAAGAAGCCATAGAACAAGTAGGGGCTTGACATATAGCTAAATAATTCTGTATACTGTTGATTTTCCAGATCTTTTTAGGATCTTAGCACTGAAACTATACCTGTATTTTTTTTTTTTGGGTAGTAATGTAAGACAACATCAAACACATTAAGTTGAGGTCTGAGGGTTCTTTCAGATTAGATCTTTATTCATGGATACCATTTTTCTCTTTCAGGATGTGCGAAAGAATATGAATATAGATTGCAACCATTAGCCATGTGACTGACTCATGGTGTCATATTTATGAGTCATGACACCATTTAGACATACAGAAATATCTAATTCCTCATATTAGTAGAAATACTTATTATCTTTGTGAACCCACTAATTTTGTTCTTATTGCATTCTAGATAAAACGGGATGGTATCACAAAACTTGTTGTGCTGCCTCTATACCCTCAGTTCTCTATATCAACTAGTGGTTCAAGTCTCCGTTTATTGGAGGGCATATTCAGGTAATTTATTTTTTGAATTTGAAATACCTGTACTTCTGATGCTTCAAAAAATTGATATTTATGTGATTATGTCATTTTTTGTTTCCTTTAGAGAGGATGAGTATCTGGTGAATATGCAACATACAGTTATACCTTCATGGTATCAACGAGAAGGATATATCAAGGCTATGGCAACTTTGATTGAGAATGAACTGACAAAATTTCCAGAACCTGAAAAGGTAAGAAGTAAGAACTGCTTGAAGCACTTGTGATGCCCTCTAGTCAGTAAAGTGTATGGTTGTTAAATTGGTGTGCATTTTCTTTGTGTTACTAGTCATCATATATGACACACCTTTTTCATCAAATAAGTATGTTTCCATGTCTACCAAGCTGCCAAGGCTTACAAAAGGGTAGAAGATTTCACTTCTTTAGACATCAAGCAAGTCGTTTTTATTTCAAAATTATTTTCCTCTGGGCAATGCTTCCTTAAATAGAAGTGTAATGTTTGAGTGAATATGGCTTCTAGTAACAAAAATGCTGTCCAGGACTGCTTCATTTGTGTATCCATTTACCATTTTCCAGCAGAACCCCACGTGCACCTATTCTTTTGAATTGCTTAATTCTTAAGGTCCTTTTTAAAGAAAATCTAATGATAAATCAACTTGCAGGTTATGATATTTTTCAGTGCTCATGGAGTTCCTCTGGCATATGTTGAAGAAGCTGGTGATCCATATAAAGCAGAGATGGAAGAGTGTATTGATCTGATCATGGAAGAACTCGAAAAAAGAGGAAAAACAAATCCATGTATACTTGCTTATCAGGTCACTGCAGCTCTCTCGATTAGCCCAAAATGGTGTTATTCTTCTTTTACTTATTGATATTCTAAATCTACAGAGCCGAGTAGGACCAGTGGAATGGTTGAAACCATACACTGATGAGACAATTATTGAACTTGGACAGAAAGGTGTGAAGAGCCTTCTTGCTGTTCCCATTAGGTATTATTTCTCATAACTTGTCTTTTGTTGTCTAGAACTCTTGATAAAAGTGATGTTCTGTCCATGTTATACTTCTTGTAACACTCACATCTGTCACCTTGCTGTTGGCTTTTGCTTCCTCTTATTAATTTGGGTCTGGTAATCCTCATCTTTTGCCATGGTCTTCCCTGTTCAGTTTTGTCAGCGAACACATTGAAACTTTGGAAGAAATCGATGTGGAGTACAAGGAGTTGGCTTTAGAATCTGGAATCAAGCACTGGGGACGAGTTCCTGCATTAGGCTGCGAACCCACATTCATTTCAGATCTTGCTGATGCTGTTATTGAAAGCCTGCCTTATGTTGGTGCCATGGCAGTTTCCAATCTTGAGGCTCGGCAGGTAACACTAGCATATGTCAAGCAAAATTCTGTATCTCTTTTGCATGATTGGCCAAAAAGAATATTGCTATTTCCTGATGCTTTATTTGTGCACGGATATGTTGTGTCTCTGTAAATTGTGGTAATTTCATCTATGCATTTGTTTACAATTTCATCTGTACCTCAGTTAAATGCATGTAAATTGTGGCAATTTCATCTATGCATTTGTTTACAATTTCATCTGTACCTCAGTTAAATGCATGTAAATTGAGTTTTACCATCTCCGTAGTCATCATTTTTTATGGAATTATTAAACTCGCATATTGGTGCCAATTTCATCAGATAGACGCTTAGATGAAACAGAAGTTTTAAAATGAGTGCGTTTTTCTTTTCATAAAAAAATGAATAGGTAGATATTGCATATTTCCATATATGAAATAAGAGATATAGTGTTTGGGAAGGATCAAGATCCACCATGTAGGAATAATACCTGTCGGTGTGAATATAGTGCTTCGACACGAACAACACTGACCTATGTGGCATATACCTAGTAGCCCTAAAATACCTTGTAGTTATAACAATAATCGCTGGAACATAAACAAATTATACCCAAATCCAATGATATGCTGTGGTTTCTCAGGCATTGGCATCCTTTAGCTCACATCATACCCGTGCTACTGTACCTAATCTAAATATTTTGAAGTGATGGACGGTGGTTTTTGCATTTTGCAGTCACTAGTACCCCTTGGGAGCGTGGAGGAGCTGCTAGCAGCGTACGACTCTAAGCGCGACGAGTTGCCCCCACCTGTGATCGTGTGGGAGTGGGGGTGGACGAAGAGCGCAGAGACCTGGAACGGCCGCGCCGCCATGCTGGCGGTGCTGACCCTCCTGGTGCTGGAGGTGACGACCGGAGAAGGCTTCTTGCACCAGTGGGGAATACTGCCTCTGTTCCGCTGAGGCGATGATTCTGTCCATAATTTTGCTGCATCTGGAGGATCCTTTAATGCTGTATATGAATCCATTTGCCTTCCCTCGTGCCACGACAAAAAAAAAAGGACAAAATATGGTATATCATGCTATATATACTGTACCAATTCGTCGAGAAAAAAAGCTATATCGTACGTACCGGGGACATGAAAGTCATAATATGGGACAAATTAGTATGGGGTTGCTGAAACCCAACACGCGTGGACAATTGTTTGCCACCCTACAAGAAACCCTGCTTTGTTACTTAAGGGACAGACAGCAGAAAATGATTTATGTGGTGCCCTGTGATGCGGTGTTTTTAGGTGCACACTCTCAACAGGGCAATCATATGTGGTTGTTATGTTAGCCCAGCTTGGCATTTTTTTAAGGAACAGATTAAATTGGCAAAAGTAGTAGCAGCTCAATCATAGTTTATGCAGGTACAATTATTATTATTATTTGCCTTATCCGCACGCAAAAGACATTGTGGCCATCTTGGCCTAGTCAATACCAAATCTAAAAAAGAGAAGTTTGAAGGTTTTGGGGGAAATGGCTTGCAGGTTAAGGAATCTTGATCAAATGGATTAGGTACGGACGTACATTGATGTATCTAAAAGGCTACAGAAGGGGTAAGGATGACGGTGTTAAAACGTCTCATTTTCAGCGCGTTCTTGATCTTTCACACGCCGTGCTGAAATGTTGTAAGCTTCTTCCCCTAATTTGACTTTG
Organism: Digitaria exilis; assembly: GCA_015342445.1. Lineage (NCBI taxonomy): Eukaryota > Viridiplantae > Streptophyta > Magnoliopsida > Poales > Poaceae > Digitaria > Digitaria exilis. The sequence goes on along the minus strand of JACEFO010001924.1, from coordinate 2,609,316 downwards.
ATTGTTCGGTCGCGAGCACCCGTAACTCCCGCACCGAACTGCCACCGGCCTAGACCCTAGAGGCCGACACGTCCTACGATCGATGATTCGATGTCCATGTCGTTGTTTTCTGTTCTTTCTCCGAGACGAAACAGATACGCGATGAACGTGCCGAGCAGGAGCAGCCGATGTGACTCTGGGTCAGCGCGCGGGTATATCAGTATACTCCTATGTGTGCTAGCGGTCGGCGTCCCGGCAACCAGCAGCCCGCCCCCCGGGTCCTGCACATGCCAACGACCCCTCTCGCCGACGGGCGGATGGGAGCACGTGCCAAAGCCCAAACTAACACGATTTTGGATATAGAAGGAATGAGAAATTAGGATTTAGGTATAGAATAGATTTTGTAATATTTTTTTAGTATAGAGGGGATTGGTGTAAGTTTTATAGAAGGGATTGGTGTAAATTCCTTCCATACCCAAAGAATTTATACCAATTCCTTCTATACCAAAAAAATTACAAAATCCCTTCTATACCCAAATCCTAATTTCTCATCCCCTTTATACCCAAAACCGTTAGTTTGGGGTTAAGTGTGGGCTGAAAAGACCATTTTACTCCTACATGCAACTAACCATTTTTATGATAATGTTTTAACATAAAAAATACTATTAGTACTTAGTTAATGGTTATTTTCACATGCACACCATTAACAAAGTAATAGTGAATTTTCTGATAAAACATTATCATAAAAATGGTTAGTCGCATGTAGGGGCAAAATAGTCTTTTCAGCCCTATACCTAACCCCAAACTAACAGTTTTGGGTATAGAGGAGATGAGAAATTAGCATTTGGGTATAGAAAGAATTTTGTAATTTTTTTTAGTATAGAAAGGATTGGTGTAAATTTTTTGGGTAGACAACGAATTTTCTCCCGAAATCATACGCCGGCCACACCCACCCCGCCTGCACATACTTACGCACACGCACGCTTGCAAATCTATTTTTTTTTGAGATACACTTAAAAATCCAAATGATCCGTCCACTCGATCGATCGTACGTCGCTGTAGGCCCGCGGGAGCAGGCCGGCCTGCATGGTTTGGTTCAGATCCAAATCTTCCTCCGAGATCGACACGGTATTATGCGTATTAATTATGTGTGGTGCAAATGATTGCTCGTCAAATAAAAAAGCCATTCTTGTTACATGAGTACATGCGTGTGAGCTTTGTATCTTCATGGCCAGAAATTGGCTTACCTCTTCGGATACCGCTAAAGTCACGTCGCTGGAATCTCCTAAAACATAAATAAACAAATATAGAGTATCCGCTTAAAAAAAAAGTGAAGGACCCCTTTCAAGTAAAAGAAGAGAAGTTTAAACGCCGCTGTAAAAGTTCTCGATGGTACCCGGGTACGGTTACGGATGCATCCAACGAGAAGGCATCGCATGATTCAGTGATTCACGTACCTCTGGGGCCGGGCATGCAAGTGACATCCAATGACAGTGTTTCCGTTTCGGAGAAATTGGTTACAATCCAGTGCAGGACGCCCACAGAGTTTCTTCCCCTAAAATACAGACACCAATTATCCAACCATCCAATCAGAAACCAATAATCCAACCATCCAATCGAACACGCAACGTTAGTTTTATGTGTCTACGCACATGATGTATACATATATCTAGCGGAGTAAAACAAAAGAAAATGTTTGTATACGCGGACCAAGATGTGTTCAGTCGCCGCTTCTCTGTTCACTCTGAGGGATCTCTCTCCTGCCCTTGTGTTTTCTGTTCTCTTCAGAAGCTTCGCATCCACACCTTGGTTCTCTTCATGTTCTGCTGCTGATATATAAGCAACCTCAGAGAGAGAGAGAGAGAGAGAGAGAGAGAGAGAGATCCCAAGGATAGGAGCAGCAGCTTGCTGATATGTTAGCAGCTTCGGAACTGGACAAGTAGTTCGATCTTCGATCGAGCTTGGTTAGGTTCATCCATCAGCGGCAGTCTACAAGCTAGCTAAGGTAAAGCTCGTATCCTTCCAATTTTGAAAAGCTCACCTATACGTAGAGTATGCTTCTTTCCTATCTCCAGTGACCTGCTTTTGCAATTGCTTTAGTGCTTGCCGTGATAGTGTTTGCTTATCTGCTTCGAACATATACGCGCACCTCACTGGAAAGTGAGATTCTTGCCCTTGTTATGCCTTGATAGAGAGCTATCTTTTCCATTATTTCTGCAATCAGCCCATTCAGATATGAGGAATTGTGGAAATTTTATGACTCTGACTTCATAAGCACGTAAGATGATACGATCCGACAAAAAAGGGAAAAGGAAAAGTTCGAGTAGTGTGAACCCCTCTGTTTTAGTAAATCACAGGTCATTGGTCTGGATCACGGGATGGTTAACAGGTCTACGGGGGAGAAAAAGGAAAGCTGAGCTGGATCCGATGTGTCTACAGGTCGTTGGCCGCGTTCAACTTGCTAGGGCCCACTTCTTGTCTCGCAGAAGTTAGGGAAACTGTAGGCCGTCCAATATTGCTGCGCGCACCAAAACTCTTCTACTAAAACCAGGAGATGATCCGTGCTCCTGCATCAATAACCAAATAGCGTTTGATCTGTCTCACGGGCTTTGATCAAATTTTGGCCATTGGTAAACTTAACGAGGCGAATCGTTGAGTAGGATGTTTTCTTGTCAAAGAGAAATATAGGAAATGACATAAGTGTTTTATAATGTAATATAAATCACGAGCAACGATCGTCAGCCAGGATGTAAAATAGGTATTGGCACTTCACTTGCCACCGTATTAATTACATAATTGGATTATTCACTTCATCTCTAACCACAATTTCAGTTCTCGAATAGTCTTTTCCTTTAATATTTGTCAAGTTTATGTTCCAAGCAATTGATTTGTGTACTCATGCATAGGAGCTTAATAGAATCTGATATGAAGCTCAACATCCACAATTCCACAAAAGGGAACATTTAGAGTTTGGTTTTTATATTACGTTTTTAAATCAAACAAGGAAAATCACGTCTTCATGATGAGCTTATTTTGTTGCAAATAAATGCCTGCTCAGCATATTTAGCTTCCATCTACTATAACTCAAACGGTAAAGGGCCTTTTCCATTCAGTTGAGTAAACGGGAGTTTACTTTGCCTTGTTTTGAAAGGATAGTAGCAATTTTTCAAGGTTCATACTATGCTGATAGTGTGGATGATTAAGACAAAAGAAGGTGTTATATTTCCAAACAGCCTCGAAAAAAGGAAACTCTTACTTAAAGTTAACAACACTATGACGTGGTTGTGGAACATTGACGTCATTTAGGGAAAAAGAATACCATTTACCTATTTGGAGAACTTGATCCAAGTTGTTGTCTTGGCACGATGACATGGACGTGTATTTATTGTTACAACAACGACACGATGCATCTTTGCCTTAGTGAGAGGCTAGGAGCCATGGTCCATATGTAGTCTGTGTGTCCAATCTATTCCGATGGCGACGAAGATTCTAAATTCCTTTACACCAAACCCTAAAATAATAAGCATTATAATTAAAAACGCTGCACATAAAAAACAATTATGTCCTGCACTTGAGTCTATCTATTCTGATGGCGACGAAAATTCTAAATTCCTTTACATCAAAACCCTAAAATAATACTTCGTTTCAAAACGTAGGTCGTTTGACTTTTTTTACCTCAACTTTAACTGCTCGTCTATTCAAACTTTTTTAACAATATCATATTTTTTCTTATGTTTAGCTTTATAGTAATAAATAAATTTCAAGAATGAGCCAAATTTGGCTAGAATTGCTAAATTTTTTTAATAAGACAAGCAGTCAAATTTGAGGCTAAATAAACGATATATATTTTAGAACGAAGGGAGTAAGCATCATATAATTAAAAACACTGCACATAAAAAATAATTATGTCCTGCAGTTGAGGCAATCGCATATGTGCTGCACCAGTCGATGTTTGGTAGGCCTAGTGACAGCGATGCATCGTCCGAGCTGGAGGCTGGAGCAGGGGAAGCAACGTGCATCATGCGCATGTACACGTTGCGTTTCGGCGGGCCACTGGTTTAGAAAGGTCGGTGTCTTTTTCAAAAAAAAAAGAAAAAAGAAACCTCGCTCCAATAAAAAAAGTTTAATTCTCCGTGGAAAACTCCACGTGGCGAGGACCACTGCGCTGGAGTGGGGTGTCTGAGTGGGGCACAGCTTCCGTGGCCACGCTGCGGCATCGTGCCAGGTCACCCGTCATCGGCGGGTGGGCCCTCCCGTCATGGCGCACATCCACGACATGTCCATTTCTTCTTGCTTGGATGCTTGATCTTCGAATCCACCGCTAGCTTTGACTTTGGGCAGGCGAACACGGAGCATCGCATATTATTTTTTATGAAACGGTTAGTGAGATTAGGATTTCTGATCTGTGTAGTTTGTTTTTCCGCGATTATGCCACCAATGCTCTGAAGTCTTGATAACCCAGCCGTAAATCCTCGTGTGCATTGATCAGAGTGCCATTTTTCAGTTTCCCCTTCCCATCCTATTCGCGGTACCGTGTTGACCCAACAATCTTTTTATTTTTTCCCTTTTCCAGTTGGAATAATTAACGCGATCCTAATCATTTTTCAACTTTATCATCTGATGATGAATTTCCTTAAAGGCTCTACTTGGACATTGCGCAAGCTGAGGCCGTGACGGCAAGGCAAGAACAAGAGCATCTTCAGAGCAGAAGGCGGCGTCTCAATGGAGGACGGCGGCGGCTCCCCGCGGCCGCCTCGCCGCCCGGAGCGGGAGGGGAGCTACAACTACGACATCGAGAGCATGGACGGCTCCGGGGCCGGGGGCGTGCCGCCGTGGCGGTCGCAGCAGAACGGCTCCTCCGAGGCCCTGCTCCGCTTCGACGACGGCGGGAGCACGGGCGAGCCGCTGCTGCGGAAGCGCACCATGAACACCACCTCCCAGATCGCTATCGTCGGCGCCAACGTCTGCCCCATCGAGAGCCTGGATTACGAGTAGGCATTCTTCTCTCCTGTCTTCCCCACCTGGGCTATTTCCTCTTTCATTTACTTAATTTTTAATTTTTCTTCTGCCTTCGCCGGGGAAAAAGGTTTTTTTTTTTGTTTAACCTTCTCCTATGTTGGTAGATGTACCAACTAATCTAACTGGGTTAGAATTCGAAACTAGCAACATCCTAGGATAAGGATTCTTGTGTTTCTTCTTTTCCTTATTGATGACAGAGTCATTTGGACTTTAGAGAAGCAATCGCAGGGCTTTTGGAACATTGGATCGCAACTCTTGGTTCCTGAGTTGTTAATGCTCACAGCTCGCGTCTTGCCCATTTTATACCAGCTCTACTCTGCCTGCTAAAATTATGTGCAAATACTCGTTTCAGGAAAGATAAACAAATTAACAATCGTCCAAAAAAACATGTGACCATTTAAATCGGAAGAAGATGGGTATGCATAAATTTTCTAGAAATATCTGTAGATATTTTTTCCCCTGAAGAATTCATGTTCATATCCATATGTTGTGGTAGTTCACGATGATTGAATTGCAGAGATAATGCAAATATGTAGATATACCCAATACCAACTCGTGTGCTGTGTGCACTGTGGTCAATTTAACCTATTTCTTATGCCCTTAAATAATTTGATTGTTCCAGAGTTGTGGAAAATGACCTTTTCAAGCAAGACTGGAGATCAAGAAAGAAGAAACAGATATTTCAATACATTGTTCTCAAGTGGAGCTTGGTGCTTCTTATTGGCTTGTTAACTGGAGTTGTTGGCTTCTTCAATAACCTTGCGGTTGAAAACATTGCTGGTCTCAAATTGCTCCGCACGAGTGACCTAATGCTCAAGGGGAGGTAAAGTTTTAGTCGGTTTCTGCTTTTTAAGGACAATTTGCATTTAGTACTTTTTAGTATTACTTTGTCATATATTGCTTCAGCTCATCACTTCGTATTATCATGATGCTTGGAAATTTTACCAAATTAAGAAAGCAATCATGAAGTTTCTTTTATAGCAACCTGCAATAATTTCAAGCGGTAGAAATTTTTCTGTGACAACTGAGGCACATACAGATTTACTAGTATTAGTAATACATGTTTTGTTGGCTTAAGCATGCCGAGTAGTCGAGTACTTTGAAGTGATTGATGATAGCGTTCTGTTTCCAGTGCAGATATTTAAAAGCATTTTTTGTATATGGAGGTTGCAATGTAGTCTTGGCGGCATCTGCAGCTGCAATCTGTGCTTATATTGCACCTGCTGCTGCTGGGTCTGGTATTCCTGAAGTTAAAGCATACCTTAATGGGGTTGATGCTTATTCTATATTAGCTCCTAGTACACTCTTTGTTAAGGTAACTTCAGACTTATAACCATATGTGTAATCGATTTTTTTTTTACCTTTTTTAACTTCTCTTGGTATTCTTTACACAATGTGCATTTTTTCTGTTAGCTTCTGGAATGGGATCATGGAATTAGCAAGTTTTATTGAGTCTTGTTGTTCTTATCATATCGTGGTTGAAAACTTAGGGACTTCTCTTAAAATCAAGTTAAATATGAAAACCACTTCCAGGATGGCAAGTGGAAAAATATTGATGATGATTTTGAATTGACAATGAAACGTAGATTTACATGTGAATCATACACCCAGTCTTATTTTACCGCTGTCTACCTTTTATTTGAAAGAAAAGTAACTGCAATAATTTGGTTGCGATGACTAAGATAAAAACGGGGCCACGAGCACGGGACTGGTTGTGATTATTTGTTCTTAATATATTTATGCTGATAATTAACCTATTAACTTCTAGAGCGTCTCAAAGGAAAGCGTGTTTTTCTGAGAGAGAGGAATAGTTGAATAGTGAATTTTGGAATGAATAGTATTTTGTTTGTAATCTGAACAGGGATGCTAGAAAAAGTTATATACTGTTTGTTTCGACATATAAAATGTGGGAAAGGTTGACTGACTTGGCAATAATATTCTACATTGAAAAGGACAAACATTCTATCAATATCAGCATGGGTACTAAGTTGTTGTAGATACGTCCAACTAAGAATTATTCTAACTCAATATTCTACTGCCTGCAGATATTTGGTTCAATACTTGGAGTTTCAGCTGGATTTGTACTAGGAAAGGAAGGCCCTATGGTACATACAGGAGCATGTATTGCAAACTTGCTTGGTCAGGGAGGATCACGCAAGTATCATCTTACATGTAACTGGCTAAGATACTTTAAGAATGACCGGGATAGGAGAGACTTGATTACATGTGGATCTGCAGCTGGAGTTGCAGCTGCCTTCCGTGCACCTGTTGGCGGTGTTCTGTTTGCTCTTGAAGAAGCAGCATCATGGTAGGCACCTCTTTGGCTTCTTTCTTAGCAAGTTAGCATTTGTTCTTTTGGGCTAGTATTTTTCTCTAGTCAACGTTTTGCACATTTGGATTTGTACAATGTTGCATATGGTATCTAGGAGCTTTCCATGTCTATCCTTTTTTTTTTATCTATTGTTGATCTGGTGGTGTGCAACAATATTCATTAGTTGGCCATGTAGTTAAAATGGTTGGACCAATTGATAAAATTGCAAAAAAAGAAAAGGAAACGAAAGTGATATCAGTGTACAGTATCTATCTACTACAGTATTAATTTGCATTTGATTGTTTCAGTTTTACCTGTGATGGAAGATGGTAACTATTGATTCTATGTCATTTTACAGGTGGCGAAGTGCTCTCTTGTGGAGAACATTCTTTACTACTGCTGTTGTTGCTGTGGTATTGAGGGGACTGATTGAATTCTGTCGCAGTGGAAAGTGTGGTCTCTTTGGGCAAGGTGGATTGATCATGTTTGATCTCAGTTCAACTGTTGCAACCTACAGTACTCCAGATCTAATTGCAATAATAGTCCTTGGCATAATTGGTGGCATCTTTGGAGGGCTCTTCAACTTTCTCTTGGACAAGATCCTGCGAGTTTATAGTATCATAAATGAGTAATTACGCAACTTCAATTAACATATTTCCCTAACTCTTCAGTTTACTAAGGTTATTTTGGACGTGATAGCATCTGTATTATTTTATCTGCCTGCAGGAGAGGTGCTCCATTCAAGATCCTTCTCACTATAACAATATCGATAATCACATCAATGTGTTCCTATGGTCTTCCTTGGCTTGCTGCATGCACAAAATGCCCTGTTGATGCTGTGGAGCAGTGTCCAACTGTTGGCCGTTCTGGCAATTACAAGAACTTCCAATGCCCACCAGGATATTACAATGATCTTGCATCACTCTTCTTCAACACAAATGATGATGCCATCCGCAATCTCTTCAGCAATGGCACTGTAAATGAGTTCCGGATGTCAAGTCTTTTCATCTTCTTCACTGCAATTTATTGCCTTGGACTTGTCACTTATGGGATTGCTGTCCCCTCTGGTCTCTTTATCCCTGTTATTCTTGCTGGAGCCACTTATGGGCGCATAGTGGGAACACTTCTTGGATCTATATCTGATCTTGATCCTGGCCTTTTTGCCCTTCTTGGTGCTGCATCTTTTCTCGGTGGAACAATGAGAATGACTGTGTCAGTTTGTGTGATCCTTCTAGAGCTTACCAATGATCTTCCCATGCTACCTTTGGTGATGCTTGTTCTTCTCATATCCAAGACTATAGCAGATAACTTCAACAAGGGGGTTTATGATCAGATAGTGGTGATGAAAGGCTTGCCATACATGGAGGCTCATGCTGAACCATACATGAGGCATTTGGTTGCTGGTGATGTGGTTTCAGGCCCCCTAATCACTTTTTCTGGTGTCGAGAAGGTGGGGAACATTGTTCATGCGCTGAGGATAACGGGCCACAATGGGTTTCCCGTGATTGATGAGCCTCCTATAACAGAAACTCCGGAACTGGTTGGGCTTGTGACTAGGTCCCATCTATTGGTTTTACTGAACAGCAAAAATTTCATGAAGGGGCAGGTGAAAACTAGTGGTAGCTTTGTTCTGCGAAGATTTGGTGCCTTCGACTTTGCAAAGCCAGGGTCAGGGAAAGGTTTGAAAATTCAGAACCTGGATTTCACTGACGAAGAGATGGATATGTATGTGGATCTCCATCCAATTACAAACACCTCACCTTATACGGTGGTTGAGACAATGTCACTGGCGAAAGCTGCAATCCTTTTCCGGGAACTTGGGTTGAGGCATCTTCTGGTTGTGCCTAAGACACCAGATGTAAGAGCTCACTTAGTCTATGAAATTCACATACATAACTAATAGCATCAAGTTTGGTACAATAATGGGTGATTCAAATGCCTAATCATTATGAGTTTATTTAAGTGCTTAGATTAACTGCTTTAGTAATTTGCGTTCATGATATGGATTGTAGATTATTACCTCAGTAGTCAGGCTCAAGAAATATAATTTCAGGTTAACTGCAAGTCACTGGGTTATATGCCTTAAAGTTACCGCCATAGTTCTTTCTTAGGTTTCCCATCTTTAGTTTGAGATTTTTTTAGGTCTGATGATGAGTATTTCTCTTCTTGTCAAATGCAGAGGCCTCCCATAGTTGGAATTCTGACAAGGCATGATTTCATGCCTGAACACATTCACAGTCTGTTCCCGAATCTCAACCCTCACAAGTACCATTCAGCGTCAATGGCAGGCTGATCATGAGGCTCTTTGCTATATCTCATCCGTGTAAATTATTTGGGTGCTGACTGTATGTAAATTGCAAAGGTGTCTCTGGTGTTTCATTGGAGAGAGCTCATCTTCTGTACATGGTTTGGTTTGGATTTTGTAGCATATGCCCTTCTGCAATAAAAATGTGGCAGTTATTTGGCCGTTGGCTGTCTGCGGTAAGAAATGCTCTGCAAATTGTAGAGTGAACATTCCAAACTCTGAAATATGGAGCAAAAGTATGTATCTTAATGTTCCTGCAAAGCATGATAGGATAATGAAACATTATGTCCCTGGCACTTTTAAGTGCAGATTTCTTCTTTTCTTTCTTTTTCGATAGGATTAAGGAAATAGACACAAGGATGTCTCTGGTTATTCTTGAAACCCTGGGTTTTGACTTTTGAGGGAGAAACTATTATGAAACAATTTGTGATGATCAAGACCTAAACGGAGTGAGGAAATATATAACCCAAAGTATCACGTGTGCCCTCAGCCCTCAAATTCGGATTCGGTGAGAGGAAATGCGAGTGCAAAAAGGTACTGCCGCATACATGTCCCTTTTTTTTAAATACCAATATCTTCGTATCATTTCTCAATTTTAAGCACCACTCCTCCAAGTAATAGGAAATTTCGATAGAGTTTTCCGTATCACTTATGAACCGAGAATGCACAATATCACACTATCACAAACATAGACCACATACGCATATTAACAGACAAGAGCCATATATATAGCAGAATAAACCACACCGCTAGCATTATCAGACAAACATCCAGAGCATATCCACAGCAAAGCAAACCACGTAGTCTGTTAGAATCCATGGCCTGAAACCAAGTCAAATCCCTTGGCAATCATAAATAGTACATCACGCAAATCCTGCTAAAGTTCCCATATCAAATATTAAAGACAACTATCTCATAGTCATCAAAGGGAAGAGCTAGTCGTCCTCAGACATCGACGACCCCTCACTGGCAAAGTCTACTAGGCTCTAGCCCATCACCATCCTCAACTGACTCTTCCGCAGCCTACCCCTACCGCAACAATCCTGGCTGCCACTACGGCAGTTGCAGCTCCTCTCCACCATCTTCCGCTGCCATCTCTTCTCCACCATCTTCTTCATTCTTCTCATTTGAGATCCTCAGGATAGTGCTAAAGAGAAACGAGTCATTCAACTCAAGGACGTGGTCAGGTTGGTGTAGTTGATCAAAGCGTCCATGAATTGACGACTCTATTTTGACACATTTATCACATAGGTCAAAGTTAACACAAGTCTTGCAGGTAAACCTATAAACTTGAATTGGATAAACCTGCAGCAACGAGGGATTTGGATAGTTCAGAGGGTTTCAATTCATTTGTGAGGGGGCGAAGTAAAACCTCAATAGGTAAGGGGTGAAGTAGACTTTTCCAATGGATATGGATGTTTAATCAAAGCCATAAGTTCAAAACTGTACTTACCCCACATGAGTCACAGCCTACACCAACGTGTGTTCGTGAAAGCTTAACATTTCGGGTCTGGGCATGATAATCCAAAAAGGAGACACCTACATAGAACAAAAAAAATAAAATTAGCAGGAAAAAGAAACGGTTTGTGAATACGTTATTTGCACACACAAAAAAACCCCCCAAAACATGCATTAGTCCAAACATCTATGAGAATACAACAATGATCGAACTTGAAATAAGCATAGAACAATACCCTTTGCTAGATTTAAGAAACTATTGAGGATAACTGAATAGAACACAGAAAAAAAAATGGTGCCGTAGTGTCATCTGTGGACTTGTGGTACCCTTCAAGTTGCTGGTTGCTCCGATTATGAGTTTGATGATGAATGAGTGGAGGTTCAAACCGATGTGGAGCCGTGTGATCTGATAAATGAGCACAAACCATTGCGATGACTACAGTTTTACATGCTGATTGATGAGTTTTGTGTGCAGCTACAGTGCTACCATCAAGCTGGGGTTTACAGATTGCCATTTGCTGAAAGATTTTTAGGGCTAGTCGCTGAAGATGCTATATTCTTCCCAAAGAACAATTATATATAAAAAAAACAATTGCAGTGAACAATAAATGCATAACGTGAAATAACAAAAAGACAAACCTGAAGATGTTTGAAGTTTCAAGGCCCTTGACTTATACTCTTCTGGAAAGCATGCTTCTATGAAATGGTTGAGATACGAACAGACAATAGGAGCATCACTAGAGTGAGCAATTCCACAACTTGGGCATTCAATTCTTCCACCAGTGGTCAAACAAGATATGCAAAATACTATAACAAACAAGTCAATTATCAAACAAGGAAATTTAAAAAGATATCACAGTATTTCCCTAAATTATTACCATGTCCACATTTGAGCACCGAAGTCTCAAAAAGCATCTCCTGACATATGCCACAGGTGATATCATCCAACATTACCTTGTCACCTACAAATAAACCATCAACCATCAGTATATGTCACAGGACATAGGTGAGCTATTAATTTGTTCCCTAAACTTTTCAGGCAGTTTAATTAGTCCCATCTGCTCAGTGCATCTATGAGAAGTAACGGCTAACAACTTTCAATTTAGTTTGCCATTAAGTACATCTTTTTTCTTTCTGGATATATCCATATGCAAATGTGCTTAGTTAGCTTAAGTTTCACTCCATTACGGGCAAAAACTTGAATAGTGTAGACTTGTTAGCCCAAATTAAGCCCCTGCTCAGCCTGATCAACTTGATCAGGGAGCACAATCACTCACACACACACACAACTCACCGAGTGGCTGCTGGATGAGAGGGTGAGAAGTGCAAGAACACACACTCTAAGTGGCACGGGATGGATTTTAGCTGTTACTATTTCCCCTTCAGAGGATGGCCTCCGCTCCCCTCCCTCTCGGAGCGACTGCTCCCCTTCCCCCTCCTACCATCCCCACAAGCCCCACGGCGGTGCCTACTCCGGGCCTGGCGGCCACCCAAACCCCTTCCTCTCCCTCGCCGGCGGGACGTTCTAAGTTCCAGCGGTGGAGGGACGACGTTTCCCCTATCTCCAGCGTGGGCGACGCATCTCCCACGTACATGGAAGCCCTATTCGCCGCGGTGTCATTAACGGAGGTGGCCTCAGCTGCAGCTGTGCAGGCCCCTGTAGCCCCCAGTCAGGGTGCCTCGGCTGCAGCCTTGAGGAACCTCCAGCTGGCGCCGGTGCGTATCCTGCTGCATCGAAAGGAACGGCGTACTCCGACAGCCTCTCAACCGGACACGGAAGGCTGGTTCACGGCGGAAGGTTGTCGCGCTCGCCAGAGGCGCCGGCGGGAGGAGAGGCGCATAGCACGTTCCGGCGCCGAATCACCGACACAAGAAGGTGATGACATTGGAGATGCCCTCGGCTCCAGCGAGGGGAAGATGATAACCGAGCAAAGGATCCCATCGTTGAAGCCTCGGCGTATTCTGGACCGTTCGGAGAGCATTACTCGGAGAGAAGATGATCTATCTCGGGCCTTAGTCGTCACTGTCCTGGGAGGAGATGCCACGGCAAGCAAGATCCTGCAGGCCATTGCACACAGGTTTGAGGTCGAGGTTTCTCAGCTGGCCCTTCTCCCATGGGGCCTGACCAGCTTCCTCTTGATCTTGCCTAGTGCTGACCTTGCTGATCGGGTCTTCAATGGAGGGCGGCCGATCATCACACAGGAGTTTCGTCTGCACGTCATGAGATGGGCGTGTTTTTTGCAGTATGCAGCCGGAGACCTCCCCGTGTCGGTCGACATCGAGATCAACTGTATCCCTTCTCATGCATGGGAATTGCCAACAGCGGAGGTACTGATCAACGACTTCTGCTAGATTGAGGGATGCACCCATGCACGCCTGACAGAAGGGACGTGTTCATGGTACGGGCATGGAGTTCAAGGCCTGAGCATATTCCATTTGAGATGGATTTGGTGATCGTGGAGCCTCGGATGACCGGGAACCCTCCGCCCTCACCGCCCCCGGCAGATGATCATCAACGTCGACACCGGCGGAACCGGCAACGGCGGCCAGAACCCTCAGCCCCTGCGGCAGGTGCGCTGGGCGCGTCCTCGTCGGCCAACATGGGGAGTCGCGCCCCTGTTCATGATCGGCTAGGGCCGAGGCACATGGCTCCGGCGGATGGACCTTCCCCATGCGACGACTCGGAGGCTGTGCCTGTTTTTGCGGCGGAGGAGGAACTGTGTGAGGAGACGGAGGTGATCGAGGAGTCGGGCGCCAGTCTCGAAAAGGCCTTATATGAGGCAATTAACGCAAGCTCTTCATCCCATGAGATGAGCGTGGAGGAAATCACGGAGGGGATGGCAAACCTCGTAACGGCCAGCAGCGTTATTGCGGCGGCGCCCGCCGTAAGTGGCCCTCTGATCATGCCTGTGGGGCTGCATGATGTCCCTAATGTGGCATATCTCGCTGGCGTCAGATCAGCATATCTCGCTGGCGTCAGATCAGCATACCCAAGAGCTGACACCAGCACCGATGACGGCGCAGCAGATGCCGCTTAAGGTGTACTCGAGGTGCAGGGTGGACAGACGGGCAGTGGTGCTAGAGGGGGCGGCTGATGCACCTCTCCCCGCTCCCGACCACCCACAAAGTCCAGCCATGGAGTTCATCCGAAAGCTGACAAGGACTCCGGGAGGCTTGATCCCAATCCCGCATGTCAGCAAGAGGAGAAAGAAACAAGGTCCGCCACTTAACGTGGATACGCGACGCAGCCGACGGGTTGCTGGGCTGGACACGGAAAAGGTTAAGGTATGCCCCACTCACCTGAAAAAGCGTGTGATGCGAGCTCTTGATTTAGAGGTCGAAGATGAGAAGGAGGTCCTAGACCAGCAGCTGATTGATGAATATACCAAGCGTTTTGGACAACATGTGATTCCTGCACACACCAGGGCAATGGCCGCGCTCTTTGGTTGGGCTCCCACTGAAGACGACTATGCAACTTGTCCGGTAGAATGCCTGGTATGAGCTAGGCCATGTGTATTGGTCTGGTCTGTTTTTGTATTTTGCCAAATGAATTCATCACACATATTAATATGGAATGTAAGGGGCCTGAATTCTACAGCAAGAAGAGATGTTGTACGAAATTTGATAATTGCTGCCAAGGTTGACATTGCATGCTTACAGGAGACAAAAATGGTCGACATATCTCGTCAACTAATTCTCCATGCTCGGTAGTGACTTTGATAATAATTATGTGTATCCACCTTCAGTGGGAGCAAGTGGAGGAATTTTGATTGCTTGGAGAAATGCGGCTCAGGCCAAACGGGTAGATAATCACAGTGTCTCGGTCCAGTTCTGTCCGGCCAATGATCCTGTTTGGTGGCTCACTTGCGTTTATGGCCCCCAAGACAACCAAGAGAAGCTTCAGTTCTTGCAAGAGCTTAGAGATATCAGGAGCCAGTGTGATGGCCCTTGGCTAGTGGCGGGAGATTTCAACCTTATATACAAAGCTGAAGACAAAAACAATAGTAACATGAACAGAGCTATGATGGGAAGATTTAGGAAGTGGATTAATGATATGGCAGTGGCCGAATTACCTCTCCACGGGCGTAAGTTTACCTGGTCCAGCTCTCCTTCAAGTGCTTCCCCAACGCTGGTTAAACTGGATAGGGTATTCTGTTCCATTGATTGGGATGAAATGTTTCCGAACAACCTGCTACAAAGTGCTGCGTCTGATGACTCGGATCATTGTCCTCTCATCCTTGGCCTGAATGATGACGTGGCTGGAAAGAGACGCTTCCACTTCGAGTCCTTCTGGCCGAGCATGGATGGATGGATTCCAGGAGACAGTTGAATTGGCTTGGGGGTCAGTACAGCCTCTCCCCTATCCGATCCAAACCTTGTCCCTGAAATTCAAAGCAACAGCCAAAGCATTACAAAGCTGGAGTCAAAAGAAGGTGGGACATATTTCCTCTCAACTTGCTATGGCTAAGGAAATTATCCACCAGTTTGACATCGCCCAGGACAGTAGACGCTCCAACCCAACGAATTATGGCTGCGCAACAAACTAAAAAAAAAACATGCCTTGGCCTTAAGCTCCCTGCTAAGGACTGTGGCCAGGCTGAGGTCTCGAATTGGATGGCTGAAGGAAGGTGATGGAAACAAGCGGCCGTTCCACATGCATGCAAGACACCGAAAGAAGAAAAATTTCATAGCCAAGCTGAAACAGGAGGACACCATCCTTACTAGTCATGAGAAGAAGGCTGTTGTCATCTTTGATTTTTATTCTGGGCTAATTGGTGAAGAGGTAGAGCGGAGCAGAACAATTGATCTAGATAATCTTGATGTTCCTAGTTTTGATCTGGAGTCGCTAGAGATCCCTTTCTCGGAGGAAGAGATTTGGAACACCATTAAAAGTTTACCATCTGATAAAGCCCCAGGGCCAGATGGTTTTACAGGAAGGTTCTATAAATCCTGTTGGGCTGTGATTAAAGGGGATGTGATGGCAGCAGTGCATGCAGTTTGGGGAAAAAACTTCAGGAACCTGTGGATGCTCAACTCAGCATATATCACCTTACTCCCCAAAAAGGCAGATGCTGATCAGGCAAAAGATTTCCGCCCCATTAGTCTTGTCCACAGTTTTGCCAAGTTGGTCACCAAGTTGCTCGCTAATAGGATGGCTAGCAACCTGGACAAGATGGTGTCTCCTAATCAAAGTGCGTTTATAAAAAAGCGATTTATTCATGATAATTTCATGCTAGTCCAGCAAACAGCAACATTCTTACACGCCCAAAAGCAGCCAAGAATTTTGCTTAAGCTAGACATTACCAAGGCCTTTGATTCAGTGTCTTGGGCTTTCATCTTGGAAGTCTTGGATAAACTGGGGTTTGGGTCGAGATGGCGGGATATGATGTGTGGCTTACTGATGTCAGTGCTTCTAAATGTCATTCCTGGAGATTTTATACGGCACAAAAGAGGCCTGCGTCAAGGAGACCCCCTCTCCCCGATGCTCTTCATTCTAGTGATGGACATCTTGAATCTGATGGTGTCAAGGGCTGCAGAGGAAGGTTTGCTACAGCCTCTATCACAAAGACCAATTCAGCATAGGATCTCTATATGCAGACGATGTTGCCCTCTTCCTCAAGCCGGCAGCAGAAGATATTACCCTGACACTCAACATACTTCAGCTCTTTGGGGATGCATCTGGATTGAGAACTAACGTCCAAAAGAGTAATGCAATGCCAATTCAGTGCTCGGAGGAGAATATGGAGGTGATCCAAAGCCTGCTGCCTTGTGAAATCATGAACTTCCCATGCAAATACCTGGGTCTGCCCTTGTCTCTCAAAAAACTAACCAAGGACCAGCTGCAGCCTCTAACAAGATAGCAGACCAACTGCCAGGATGGAAGGCGGATTTGATGACACGGGCTGGTAGGATAGTGTTGGTGCAATTTGTTTTAACAGCTATGATAATTTAGCCAGCCATGGCGATTGATTGGCCACCATGGGCAATCAAAGCAGTTGACAAGTTGAGGAGAGGTTTCGTTTGGACTGGACGCAGGGATGCTAAAGGAGGACACTGTCTGGTTGATTGGCCCAAGGTATGACGAGCGAAGGAATTGGGAGGCTTGGGATTTCTGATCTGAAGTCACTGAGAATTGCTTTGAGAGTAAGATGGCATGGCTTAAGAAATCTGAACCAAATAAACCATGGGCAAATCTTCCACTGCAAGTCAGAAAGGACGTTGAAAGTTTTCTATCTTTAGCTATGGTTACTATAATAGGAGATGGCACCAATACTCTCTTTTGGAAAGATCGATGGCTGGCCGGTAAGAGCATCCAGGACTTGGCGCCCAGACTGTTTGCTCTTATACCAAAAAGAAGGGTGAACAGGCGTAGTGTGCAGGCTGCCCTTGATGGTGAAGCATGGCTGGATGACATCCCAGAGGAAATCCCAGTTGAGGTGTTCATGGAATTTCTTGAACTTTGGGATATCTTGGAGGGAATTGGACTGCAGGAAGGGGTACAAGATAACCATGTTCGGAGGTTTTTAGAGTCCGGGCTATACACAGCCAAATCTGCATACAATGCACTCTTCGTGGGGGCCACCAGTTTTGCACCGTATGAGCGCATCTGGAAGACTTGGGCGCCACCCAATTCTTTGTGGCTAGTGGCCCATAATCGATGTTGGACAGCCGATAGATTGGCGCAAAGAGGTCTCCCCCACCCGGATAAATGCCCACTATGTGACCAGGAAGAGGAAACCATTCAACACCTCCTCCTTGGCTATGTATTCACAAGACAATTCTGGTTTGAAAGTCTCAAGAGCCTTGGTCTTGCAGCCCTTGCACCGATGCAGGGGGAATGCTTTGATGGTTGGTGGGCTAAGGCAATTCAATCGGTTAGTGGAGAGGCACAGATGGGATTGAATTCCCTTATTATCCTAGGTGCTTGGACCATCTGGAAACATCAGAATGATTGCGTCTTCAATGGATTCAGCCTAGGCTGAGTTCAGCCTTGAGTATGGCCAGGGAGGAGGGTATGGCTTGGTCTATGGCTGGTGCAAAGGGGCTTTCCCGGCACCCAGCCATGTTGGAGAGCTAGAAGGCTAGGGTTTTTTTGGTCAGGTCTTTTATAATTGTCCTTGGTAATTAGTTTCAGGATGTAAGGGGTGTGTTGATGTGCGTTTTTGGGTCTCTGTATGGCTCTTATCTCTTCTATTAATACAATGATACACAGCCCTCCTGCGTATTCGAGAAAAAAGTGGCACTGGATGGTTTTCCTGCTGCTTGCAAGCGGTATAGGTATGGCTCTAGGCTCTACAGTTGTTCAACCACTACCACTACTTGCCACTGTTCTAACAACTACTAGCTACCATTGCCATACTACTAGTTGCAGCTGCTATATACACTATGTATGACACTACTATTGCTGCTGCCACCACCACTATCTACTATGTATACCGTTTTAGCCACCAGCCATGGCAGGGGTATGGCTTGTGTGGTAAGGTCAAGAGCACTTGAAATTACCCAACAAATCTTCCCCTAATTTTTTTGCTCTTGCCTAATCTCCTCAACTCGAATCTTGGTCCTCAACTCAGTGAGTCGAACACGCCCAAGTGGCTTGGTGAGGATGTCCCCGAGCTGTCAAGCCATCTCAACATACTCAAGCTCCTCGTCAGACAACCCTCCTGCTGCCCGGAGGTGTCAGAGTGCTGGAAAATTCTTAACGTCGATGATCTCGGCGAAGAAGCAAGAGTACTCGTGTCTGGCCTCGTCTGTGTTGGCTTCTTTCCCATCAAGGAGGCCTAGCTTCTTCATGGCTACGATCTCACCTTTCCTCGAAGGTCGTACTGTGAGGTTGAGGGGCTGAGAAGCAAGGCGACCACTTCGACGCAGGCTTGGCGGTGGCCTCGATGCAGGAGAGAAGGTCACCCGTGCGTTGGCCGGAATGTTGCTGTTTAGCGGAGATCTTGAGGAGAGTGTGACTCCGGCCAGGGAGGGAGCAGTTGCCGCCATTGCGGCCGCGGTAGCTGGGGAGGTAGTGCGCGATTCAATATTTTAATTAGAATCCAAGGCGGCTGGGGTGTGCGGAGTCTGGGCCTTACTGGGCTGTTGGCTGGATCGCTTGGTTGGAGATATTTGAATCCAGGAGGAAGCGGCAGCCTGGCATGAATCCTCGTCCTGTGTACCGTCATGCGCGCCAAAGTTGAGCCTCGTTGGCGTGACAGGAGGCAGATCCCTCTTATCAGAAGACAGGACCACGTTGCCAAGAGCAGGGCCCACCTTTGGACGGCGTCAGTAGGTCAGCAACTTGGATGGTGCAGCTGCGTCCCCCGGACATTGTGACGCGGGTGCAGGGGTAGTGGGGGCTGGGCTCCCCTTGTCCGGAGTGCATGTTGGGGCGTTGGAGATTTGACTGGCATCCTCAAGCATAGGATCCACCCAGATGACCCCATCTGTGATGGAACGTGAGCACTGCAGCTCAAACGGGGTCAACAGGCGGGGCTACCCGAGAAGACAGTCTTGGCAGCTGGGCCTCCGCCATGCTGCTTGTAGAGGCTGGGGGCTTGGGGCCCACATCCCCTGCAAATGGCGAATCGGCGGCGATGGAAGTTGACTAGTCCTTGCCGCCACCACTTGACAGGGTAGCAACGGGAAGGGCGAGATGGTAGCAGATGCAAAGGCAACAGCGCCACCTACCGACGAGCCAAGGGCGCGGACGTCGCGTCCGCCTTTGCAGAGTGCACGACGGTGTTCGCGGCAGCAGCGAGCTCGGCAGTGATGACCACAACAGCGACGGTCCCGGCGGCGGTGTTCACAGGCTCCCCAGGTAGGATAGGCGCCTAAGGTCCAGACCCGGGCGCATCGCCCAACTGGCCATCAATCATACCAGGGCAACAAACGAAGGTGTGCACGCGTGGGACCTCAGTTCGGTCTGCACGGCGCCGATCGTCCCCACTGCCACTGGAGCCTCTCCCAGCGTCATCGAGCGGTGGTGGCGGAGGTCGAGGCTCGAAATCCTCAATGCGCCGAAGGTGGATGATCACCCTATACATGAGTACCCGTTTCCAATGGATGAATTGGGGGAGATCGTCCACCACCCTTGGTTCCTCGCGCTCAGCAATGATGAGAGCTTTTGCATGAGGGATCTTGCTCGGTTCATGGCACTAGGCTGTTATGGCAATCTTGGACATGTTCGTTTTGGTCTCGGACGCTGCATCCATGGCCTCGATCCAGCAGGAGGAGTCGAGTATCTTTCTTGCGACCCGTCATGACCACGGCAACCCCTCGATTTCCAGCGAGGACTTCTCCATGAGGACTTCTCCATCAATTGTTGCAGCATCAGGCTCGATAGCGTCGACCTCGTCCTCAACATCGACTACGTACGCACGCTGGGTCCTATCGTTTGGGACCTCGACCACTTATGCATGGTGTTTGACCGAGGCGGTCGGTGCGTGTTCTGGCGTAGCCTTGGCGCCCCACCAGCCAACAACACTAAGCCGAGCCTACATGCGCTCGGCGCCGACCCCGAGCGGCCGCTCCTTGACGCCATCCTCTGCCATTGCGCATGTCTTCACAGGATCCACCTCTTGTCAGGGCTAGGGCCATTCATCATACGCCCATACCGTTACCCCCAGCTGAAGGACGGGTTGGAACGCCGGTGCCAGGAGATGCTAGCACAGGGGGTCATCCGCCCCAACACCTCCCCGTTCTCGGCACCAGTGCTCCTCGTCCAGAAGCCGAACGACTCGTGGCGATTCTGCATCGACTACCAGGCTCTCAACAACAAGACGTCCAAGGACAAGTTGCCAATTCCTGTCGTCAATGAGCTTTTGGACAAACTTCATGGTGCACGCTTCTTCACTAAGCTGGACTTGCGCTCCGGGTACCACCAAGTGCGCATGTTCCCCGGCGATATTGAGAAGACCGCCTTCCGCACGCACCACAGCCACTTCGAGTTCCTCGTCATGTCGTTCGGCCTCTCCAATGCGCCGGCGACGTTCCAGGCGCTTATGAACGATGTGTTTCAGCCCTTCCTCTGTCGGTTTGTGCTCATGTTCTTTGATGATATTTTGACCTACAGTTCTTCCTGGACTGAGCACAACACGTCCGCCTAGTCCTCAACGCCTTGTGCGCCAACCATCTCCATGTGAAGCGATCCAAGTGCTCTTTCGGCGAGCGCTCAGTCTCCTACCTCGGCCATATCATCTCAGCGGAAGGTGTGGCCATGGACCCTACCAAGGTGGCGGCCATGGCGTCCTGGCCTGAGCCTCGCTCTGCGCGGGGTGTCCGCGGTTCCTGGGGTTGGCCAGGTACCTCCGCGCTGATTTCTACATGCCTCATGATAAGCGCTTGGTCCAAGCGCACGTTCAGGCATGCGTCACTTGCCAGCGGAACAAGACTCATCAGACTCTTCAACCGGCTGGTCTATTGCAGACCCTCGACGTTCCCTCCTTGGTCTGGGCAGACATCTCCATGGATTTCATCGAGGGCCTGCCCAAGGTGCGCCGGAAGTCGGTGATCCTCCCAGTGGTGGACTGCTTTTCCAAGTACGCCCACTTCATTTCCCTGGGCCATCCGTACACAACTGCGTCAGCCGCCCGTGCCTTCTTCGACGACATCGTTTGTCTTCATGGTTTCCTGGCGTCCATCGTCAGCGACCGCGATCCTGTCTTCACAACCTTGTCTTCAAACTAGCGGGTGTTCAGCTTCGCTTCAGCACGGTGTTTCATCCGCAGACGAATGGTCAGTCGGAGGTGGTCAACAAGGTGATTGCTATGTACCTTCGTTGTGCCACTGGTGATCATCCACGGGCGCGGGTCGACGAGCTCTAGTGGGCAGAGTACTGCTACAACACGTCCTACCACACGGCGCTTCGGACCACGCCGTTCGAGGTGGTATCTGGGCAACAATCGCGCCCCCTTCTTCCCCATGCGCCTGGGTGGCGGCGAGATAGGAAGCGGACAAGTTGCTCTCGGATCGCGACATGTTCCTAGCGGACATTCACGAACGTCTTCTCCAGGCCCACAACTACGCCAAGCTCTACTATGATCGCCGCCATCGGGAGCTGGAGTTTGCTGTGGGCAATTGGGTGCGGCTTCGTCTTCTCCACCGCCCCACCCAGTCCCTCGAGCCACGCACCAAGGGGAAGCTTGAACCTCGCTACACCAGGTCGTTCGGCATCACCAAACGCATTGGCCAGGTGGCCTACCGGTTGGCATTGCCGGAGGATGCACGGCTCCATGATGTATTCCATGTGGAGTTCCTCAAGCCCTTTCATGGTGGGCCTCCGTCTTCGCCTCCGCCCCTGCCGCTCCTTCAAGATGGTCACCAGGTGCAGGTTATGGCTTAGGTGCACCGTGTCCGCAAGGCCTAGGATTCATGGGACGTCCTCGTCTCTTGGGATGGCCTACCAGCGGACGCGTCCACTTGGGAGTCTCTTCAAGATTTCAAGATGTGCTACGCGAACTTCTTCCTCTTCCTCCTCTTCCTACACAACACCCCTATTGCTTGCATGAGATCCCTGGTAGGGCTAGGAACCCTATCACCATGGCAGCGGAAGCATCTAGTAGGAAGCTTACACTGCCATAGCAAATGGTTAGCAGAAAGGTAGTTCAAGCATCTACACTCTTGCCCCGACAGGCGTCAGGGCGTGGGAAAGGTGGAGCTGGGTGGGCGCGCCTGCCTCTGGCGACGACGTCGACGGGAACGCTTGCCCAGGACCTTGGTGACGCTCACGCTCCACTCGTCGCAGTCTCGTCGGGTTCCTACTACCACCGGACCTAGTTGCAGAGTGATCACGCCCCTGCTCCGCCGCCACGCCGTTCCTCAAAGGGATTCCGTGGATGAGCTCGGTCCAGCCGCGACGTCACGCCGGCGGCAGCCGAGACCTACTCAGGACCCAATCCTATCATGGACAGATCCGGATGGCGGGGGTGGAGCATAGCCGGAGGCTGACGGGGCGGGAACCGTGACAGATTGCCACGGAGGTGAGGGGCAGAGAAGCGCATCACGATAGGACAACGTGATGGATCCATCGCTGGAAGGGCTCCCATCTGCCCCGACCGGCGGTTGGGTAGAACGGCAACGCCAATGGAGAGAGAGGGACTTGAGGGCATGGGGTTGTGGTGGTCGCCGGTGCCACGGTGGCTGCCGACGAGGGTTGGTCGTGAGGACCGGCTAGGACGGGAGGAGGAGGAGAGAGCCATCTCCGAATCCCCAACGAAGCCTGAGTTCGATTAATGGCAGCCATGATCCTAGGCACAAACCCAGCTCTGATGCCACTGTTAGCCCAAATTAAGCCTGATTACCACCTCTGCTCAACCTGATCACCTTGATCAGGGAGCACAATCACTCACACACGCTACTCACAGAGTGGTGGCTGTATAAGAGCGTGAGAAGAGCAACACACACTAAGTGGCACTGGTGGTTTCCTGCTGCTTGCGGGCTGTAGCTGCTCCATGTCCTTATATTCACAAACAAGGGTCTAGAGCTACAGGTATGGCTCTAGAAATGTTCAACCACTACCACTACTTGTCACTATTCTAACAACTACTAGCTATTGCTGCCACACTACTAGTTGGAGTTGCTATGTACACTATGTATGACACTACCACTACTGCTGCCATACTATCTACCATGTACATTGTTTTAGCCATCACCCATGGCAAGGTATGGCATGTGTGGTAAGGCCAAGAGCAGTTGAAATTAACCAATAAGACTTAGACAGATATTGGACTCAGGATAGCGAGCCACTAAGAAGAATAAATACTTACCTACTTTCACCAATTCACCAATTAACTTACACTCAAAAGGAAAATGGGAATATGTCATCTTGCACAAGGCGCAACTGGAAACTCCGGCAATACTCATTGCACTAAGAAGACAGTCAACACAAAATATGTGCCCACATGCTGCAATTATAAAATTATAAGCATAGAAGTAATACACATCTAGGTTGTTACTGGCTATAAGAAAAAAAATACCTGTGACAACAGGTTTAACCAAAGGGTTCCTGCATTACAAAGACATGCATCAATTTGTAGCACATCTTTAACTATTACTAAAGCAACTATGGTTTCTACCCTATTTGTCGTTCGTCCTAACAGGTGGGCCCACATGTCAACAACCACACTCTCATGTCATCGCAATTCAGGGAGTCTCCTCCCCAACATGACACGACATTGCATGACTCAACTTGCACTCGAAATTAACAAGAGAAGATTCGATCATAGTTTACCATCCCACAAATCATGGAAAATCAACAGGAAAAATCCGGATCTAGAAAAGGAACATAGAAAATGAATGGATCTAGATCTAAGTAAATATCGCTCCACAAATCTCTGCCCCCTCTCCATAAACATAGCATGTATGTACAGCCGAACGAATGCAAACATAGAGGGAAAAAACTCAAGGCACATATAGAAAGCATCGTACGCATGCACGTGGTCGTGATTATTTTTAAAAAAATCCTTAATTATGCTGACCAGCTCTTTTACACGGTATTTAAAGTATTCTAACTATATCTGGTTTGGCTCTATCTTGTGTTTACTTGTCACAAAATTACATCTATTAGCCAGTTGTATCAACAAATTCTAGGGTTCAAAAACAAAGAGGCAAAATAGATGAATTGAGATAACCACAAATCCCTAAATTCAAGTTTTTGGGATAAATTTGCAAGCAATGCACGGGACAAAATCTACTCACATGCAAATCACGCAAGTGAGCCACCTATCGACAACTTCCTCCACCGCTCCTTCCTCTTCTTCCTCTGGCGTGGGAGGGTGGCGGTAGACGGGGGTTCCAGGCGATGTGGAGGAGGGGATGGAGCTGCCTTCGGCGCGCGGTGGCGATGCAGAGGAGGGGAAGGAACTGCCTTTGGTGGGCGGTGGCGATGTGGAGGGGGAGGAGGAGGCGGCGGCGATGGATGGCGGCGCGTCTCCCCCTCTGGTGGCGGCGGCCTCCATCGGTGGAGGTGCGGAGGAGGGGGAGGAGGAAGCGGTGGCGGTGGCGGCGCGTCTCCCTCTCGGGTGGGGGCGGCCTCCATCGGTGGCGATGTGAGGAGGAGGCGGCGGCGGAGGTCGATGGCTGAGCGTCTCCCTCTCGGAACGGAACGGAGGAGAGAAGAAAGGAACGGAACGATCATACCCGCCGGTGCGCCCGCGTTTTGGGGCGGGATACTGTGCGTGGCCTGGGCCCGCGACTCAGTGAGAGTTAGAGAAGGAGGTTAGATGTGAGTGAGTGAGTGAGAATAGGTTATCCAGGGGGGTTTTGGTAAAAGGTTTTTCTTAATTTTGTTTATTAAATCTCCGTTTATTTTTAAAAAGTGTAGAAAATTTAATATTTGTCCAACATTTTTCAAACTTGGTATGAAAATTTTGTTTGAACTACTTTACCAATTAGAAATATTAAATTCTTTCTCATTTCATAAATGTTTTACTAAAATTAAAGTTAAGCTTTATTTATTCAAATAAAATCCCAAAAATATTTAAAAATTTGGAAAATATTTTCTTATTCACGAGAGTAGGTTTAGGGTGTTGTCTTGCAACTTTATTGAGAAGGAAAAATTATTTATTATTCTTATTTCTTTTCTTTGCATTGCATCAACTAACGCTGCATAGAACTTGGATATGGGGACGTGGAGTTCATCGAGCACAAGCCAGAAGCTTTCCAGGGTTTCAAAGGCGATTGTTGATCAACACCGGAGATTCGTACTGAAGAGTACTATTAAGAAGACCAGCAAGGCAAGTCCTTGTGCATTCTAAATTCGAAAATTTATGATAAAATATACATGTGTCCAAATAACTTATTTTGTGTGCATTACATCTTGGAATTGTATGACAACCATTTATGCAATTTAACTTCCTTTTAGAACACCTTGCCATCTGTTTAGAAAAGATCAACTTGATGCCAGCTTAGCCCTGCTTAGACATCGTGTAGATTAAGTAGGAATAAATTAATGCTTGATCAATTTAAGGTGTGCTAGCTTTCATACTTAAAGGTTTATATGAGATCAACAATGATTTAAAATACGGAGGTTAGATAGGATCAAGAAAGGAGTCTTGATTCGAATCGCCAATTCAGGATAAGTCTAATTAAGGACCCTTCGTTGTTTAACCTTGGTGAAGTATTGAACGTACTAGTCACATGCTGGCATATAGAATCATTAAACCCGGTAACTTGGGTCGTTTTATGTTTCAACTGTGGCTTGCTCCGCTCGATGTGGGGAGGTGGAGGGGGCATAGCCAGTAAACCCACATGGGGTAGAAGCCAGATGTGGGGCACTGTTGACGGTCCTTAACTACCATATTTAACCGTCAACATTTACCGAAACAACCACCAAACTTAGTGATAGGAGTTTGTGACTAATTATTTCTACGAGTTTCGATGAATTGTTGATTTCAGGAGACTACACCGACATATGGAAAGAAAGCATACTCAGGGACCCAAGAACATGCGCATCCGGGAATCTAGAAAAACCCCATGATGGCTAAATACCCACGATGAACAAAAGAGGTGAGGGCTAGGACCAGAACCAAAATAAGCATTTCATTGTCTATTTTCCAAGGCATCAAAGAACACCTCAATCGGACGCCAGACGATGGAGATATTGCCATTTTGGTGCTCATTATCCATGTCGGCGACGATTCGTAGCTCGGAGATGAAGCCATCCCATATGGATCTAGCATAAAGATGTCCTCATCACTTTCCGGCAACTCTTGACGGTAGCCATGGGCCTACAAGTTAGATGAAAACTAACGCAACTTTGCCCACCGTAGATAGATCCGACAAAGGAAGCCCATAAGCGATCTACCGGCCAAAGTTGGGCCCGGACGGCCCTATGGGCCCGATCGGGCCGCCATCGATATTGTTTAGGCCCGATTTTCGGTGAGGCAGTGCTATGTCGGTTCCTTATGGTGGTTCCACCTGAGTTGCCTTAAATAAACGTCAAGAGCCGACCTTGGAGGCCTATATAAGCAACCTAGACCCCCCTCCTTGAGATGATTCGGCTAATACACCTAGGGGAGAAGGGATGTAGAGAGGGACACCAAAATATCATTAAGGGTAAGGAGTGTGATTAGAAGAGTATTAAAAGAGGATTAGCAAGAGATTAGAAGGAAGATCCAATGGATTCTTCCTTCATACATGTGATCCTTCTTCAATCTTGTAAGTACTTAATATTCAGTCCATGGTTAAGTTATCCATCATTTATTATTTGTTTGAGGGATCATCCGAGTATTACTTTGGTGAAGGGTCCCGGATATGGGTAACTCTTGTACTCATTAGAGTAAGTAGTCGACGGCATAGGTGTGGTGCCTAGGCCTTAGATTACCTTTGATTGCCTTGTGTATAAGAGTAGAGCGGTAGGTGTTGACGTTTCTTAAGTCTTACAAAATGTGTTGTCAAGAAGCACGGTTGGGTGAAGACAAGTATATGCTGGTATGGGTAATCTTTGAAGTTCTAGCCTTGGTTGCACCTATGATTTCCTTCACCTATGCCGAGAGTCAAGAATGCTTGAGCTATCACGGATGGTGGTATGGTTTTCAGCTTCAAAACTAGAGAAGACTTTGTTCCCGAACTATGGATTAAAGGACGAAATTCATGGCCAAAAGCTTTTAAGGCTTAGAAGAGGGTATTGGCTCTAAGAACTCGTCCTGAGGTGGTCGAAAGGTATTTACAGGATCACCTTCCTTGGGTAGTAGGGGTAGAGATAAAGGTACATAAAATAAAAAGGTTTCAAAAGGTGCAGACAAGGATAACCTTTCATAGGGTAGCGGGGTAAAGGGAGAGTAAATGATAAAAAGAACAGACACACTGTAGACTAGGTTCGAAGACAACTATAGCAAATGTTCCCTAGCAACGGTGCCATAAATGCTTGTTGACGTTTCTTAAGTCTTACAGAATAATTCTCAAGTGAACAGAGATATCAATGCATCACTTCACCCATGAGTACTCAGGGATATCATATGCACAGGAAACAGAGGTATAACCGTGAATACCCTAAAGGATAGAGAAAAGAGATTGGCCTATGGAGTGTGGTTCTAAGCAATGTCATGGTTAAGATGTCCAAAGACCATCTCTATCCAGAACCAAGTCCATCTTATCCATGACATTCCTAAGAACCACACTCCATAGACCAATCCATTTTCTCTATCCTTTAGGTTATTCTAATTAGAAGGCAATTATTTCTCTATTCCTTGTGGATAAAATACCCTTGAATATTGTACACTGATATTTCCATGCATTTGCGGATTATTATGTATAAATTAAGAAATGTCAACAGGCACCATGCGGGGGTGCGAACCTGGGCTTGGGCGAGAGCAGTTTAGGCTTTATCGTGACTTCTCGAGAAAGGTTGCCACGTGCATTCTGACAGGTTATGCACGTGTTGTGTGATTAGGTTTCTCCTGTAGGATGTAAATTCGGTCCAGATCGCCGCACTTCTCGGTTATGAATACCGCTTGACCACTGTTAGTTAATTGTAGTAACTGGATGAAAGAAATATTGTTCATAAAGAATCTTGCAGTATGAAATGCTTGTTGAAATTAGGAAAAAGATTTTGGTTGAATCTAGCGATAGTATGATCACTAAAACATGCAATTTAAGCTTGCTCATAAGGATCCACACCTAGTAAGCTCTTTCTACAAAACGGTGGAGTCAGCAAGTCCACATAAAGCCTTTGCGCGCTCCTTGTGGTATTTCCTATTTCGTTGATGGGTAAGTCTTGTCGAGTACCTTAATACTCAATTGGCTTATATTTGTGCAGAGCAGAGCTCGACATCCAAGAGAAGATTGTTCGCGAAGAGCAAGAATGTATCCTAGAGTCAGACACATTCTTGTTAAAGTACTTTGGTAATGAAATGTATGGACAAGACTTGATATCCAGACTCATTTGTTTTAAAATGCTTCCTAGTTTGCTTAACTTGCATCTAAGTTTATAACCTCTCGTCTATATAAATTTATGCTGCTGCAACATTAATTGTATAAAAGTGTGATGTTCGGTCGAGTTGCCTCTTCGTTGGGATCCTGAATGTATGGTTCAGGTGGTAGTTGTAAGTGGATGAATCGGGCTTGTCCCAGGGACACCCGACGGATTGCCGGGTTTGAACCGTTTCAAGTGTGTTTGGTATAATTATCATTAAATTGGTGATTAGGTGCACTTGAGCCAGTTTAAGTTGGTCAGTTCCGCACATCAGAAGGGACCCACCGGTCAGAAGACGGAGGCGGCCCAGGATGGAGTTAAGCCGACACATGACAGAGTTACTGACAAGGATCAGTGCCCACTTGCATATGGTGGCACCCACTTGCAGATGGCGCGCCAACTAGGTAAACTGGCACCCAGATATTTTTGTACCCCTAAGAGGGAAGAGGCTATAAATAGGGCAGTCCTGGCCAGTTAAGCGCAGATAAAAAAAGGGAGAAGAAAAGGACTAGCTAGAAACTTCTGTAACAAGATAGAAAACAAAGGATAGCCTCTCCATATAGAGCGTAGGGTCGTTACCCACAGTAAGGGCCTGAACCTGTCTAAATCAGTTGTCACCCCACGTTTGGTATTTCTGCATGTGTTACACACCTGGGTCGAGACTCTAAATGAGGGTTACCACTAAATCCCTACTAGCGGTAGATTGAGCCGATAGTATGAATTGTGACATGATCGATTTTGTGTAACATTTGTGATGTGATCAATGGCACATGAATGCACTAAGTAATATATAGATGCGTGTGTGTTTATCCTTCAAATGAACTTCGTATGCTTCTTATGCCTTATATGTGTTTTAACCTTATAAAATTTGTTTTTAAGTTCAAATTCAAAACAGAAATGAAATTAGTTTTTTTGTTCACATAGACACTTAATGGAGACTGGTGAGTAACAACAAACCGCCTTCGTCAATCCATTAACGGAGGCGGCCAAATTAGAACAACTACCTCCATTAATGCCTATTAACGGAGACCGTCGTTCTAAACAGACTCGAGCGTTAACAGAGGTGGTCAAGCAACCGCCTCCATTAATTCTTGATTAACATAAGCCCTAGCTTAGAGGTGGATGGCTTGCCCGCCTCCAAAAACCTATTTTGCCTACCTTCAAAAACCTTCTGCAAAGCGGTTGTTGGAAGATAACTACAACTCCTACAACTGATCAGGCTCCGGAGCGCACGACGCGGTCCATGCAGCGCTTGTGCACGACGCAGTCCGCGCTCTCTGCGCTCGCCACGCACCACGTCGAGCCCGGAGCACAGCTCCTGCTCCGATAGTTTAGGGGTTTAGTTAGTTGACATCCAAGTATGTTGTACATGTATAAATATGAGTTCAATGATTCAATACAAGTGTGGTTGATCCAATCTCCTTTCTATATGGTATCAGTTACCCTCAGATCCTAAACTTCCGCTGCCTCTCCTTCCTCTCCCGTGAGCGCGCCACCATGGTTCTCTCCGACTCCACCTCCAACTCCGGCGAAGTCCTGGCTGCTCCCGCTCCATCCTCCGTGCTCCAGTCCGTCAACATCCGGTCTCATGTCCCGGTCGTCCTCGACATCGACGAATCCAACTACGGTCACTGGCGCTGCTCCTTTGACTCCGTCCTCGGCAAGTTCGGCATCGCCGATCACGTCACCACGCCGCCTCCTCTCGACGATGATCGCGACACCGAGTGGTGTATGATCGACCATTGCGTCGTCAACTGGCTCCACAACACCATCGCCAAGAACGTCTTTGACATCATCTACAAGCCCCAGAACTCGGCGTTCACCGTCTGGAGCGACATCAAAGGTGTCTTCCGCGACAACGAGCTCCACCGCGCTATCTTCTTCGAGGCGGAGTTCCGTTCCCTGCAACAAGGCGACATGTCTATGATGCAGTACACGTCTCGCCTCAAGCAACTCGCCGACAGCCTCCGCGACGTCGGCCAGCCGGTGTCGCAGTCGAGCCAAGTGCTGAATCTCCTCCGCGGGCTCAACCCCAAGTACCGCTATGTCAAGCCTGTCATCACCACCAAGTCTCCACCGCACACCTTCATGACTACACGCTCTTTCCTGCTTCTCGAGGAGCTCCAACTCCAGAACGACACCAAGACAGAGGTCGGCCAGGCACTCTACGTCGGCCCTGGTGGCACCTCCAACTCCTCCAACAACAAGCAGTCCAAGGGAAAGCCCAAGAAACATGGTGGCGGCGGACGCGGTGGTGCTTCTCACTCCGGTGGCAACTCGTCCGGATCATCTGGCGGCCATGGTGGTGGCTCTAGTGGCAGTCCAGGTGGTGGTAGCGGCGGTGGCTCTCAGCCACATCCTCCCTCTCCTTGGGCCGCTGGCTACAACCCGTGGACGGGCCTCGTCCAGGCATGGACAGTCCCCCTTCGCGCCCCTGGTGCTGGCGTCTTGGGTCCGCGCCCTCCGTTCCAGGCCCAACAAGCCATGACGGCGCATCACCAGCCTCCTGCACTCGCCGATCCCGCCAACTCCGGACCATGGGACACCAGTGCCCTCTACAGCGCCCTGCAGTCTGCCGGCGTCGCCACTCAGTCTCCGCCCAGTGCTGCTGAATGGTACCTTGACACCGAAGCATCATCGCACATGTCTTCCTCCCCTGGTATTCTTGTTGCACCTCGTCCTCTACCTGTACCTTCTTTCATTACGGTTGGCAATGGTGCACAACTTCCTGTTACTCACACTGCTCACACCTTACTTCCCACTTCTGCCTCACCGCTACACCTTAACAATGTTCTTGTTTCACCACCTCTAATTAAGAATCTCATCTCCGTGCGTAAGCTTACTCATGACAATAATGTATCTATTGAATTTGACCCCACTGGTTCTCCATCAAGGATCTTCCAACGCGCACGGTGAAGCTCCGATGTGAGAGTTCAGGCGAGCTGTACCCTCTTCTGCTGCCACAAGCTCAGGCTCTCACAGCTTCGGCGTCACCATCGGTGGAACTATCGCATCAGCGGCTTGGGCACCCTGGCTCTCATGTCCTTTCCCAGGTCCTTCGATCTTTTGATTTCCAATGTAATAAGTCAGCTCCACATTCTTGTCACTATTGCAATGTTGGCAAACATGTGCGTCTGCCCTTTTATTCTTCTACTAGCCAAACATATTTTCCTTTCCAATTAGTTCATACAGACGTTTGGACCTCTCCCATTTATAGCAATTCCGGTTACAAATATTATGTTGTCTTTCTTGATGATTACACACATTATATTTGGACCTTTCCCATACGCCACAAGTCTGAAGTTTTCCACATTGTGCGGTCCTTCTTTTCCTATGCGCGTACCGAATTCAGTATACCCATACTTGCTCTCCAAACTGACAAAGGCACTGAATATGACACTTACGCGCTACGCCACCTCTTAGCTGCCAACGCGCTGTCCTCCGGCTCTCGTGTCCGTACACCTCGCCACAAAACAGAAAAGTTGAGCGCATCCTCCGTACTATTAACGATTGTGTGCGCACTATGCTTTTACACAGCGTCGCTCCTCTCTCCTTTTGGGCAGAAGCTTTGCAGATGGCGACTTATCTTCTGAATCGACGACCCTGCCGTGCGACGGGTACGACCACGCCCCATCACCTCCTTCTTGGTGTACCACCAACATACGACAACCTCAAGGTGTTCGGCTGCCTCTGCTACCCCAACACTACTGCAACTGCAGCTCACAAGTTCAGTCTGCGGTCCCTGGCGTGCGTCTTCCTCGGCTACCCACCTGATCATTGCGGCTACCGGTGCTACGACATCGCGTCCCGTCGCGTGTTCACTTCACGCCACGTCGTTTTCAATGAGCTTCAGTTCCCGTTCCGCGATGCCGCTGCTACGCCGCCACTTCCTCCGACGCCGCGAATGGACACCAGCGTCGACATGATCATCGTCCCGCCCTCACGTGCATCTACTCATCGCCGCTTGGCCGTCCTTGCGCCGGCGTCACCTCCGCACTCCCAGCATGCACCGTCGTCATCGCCTGTCGATCCACCGGCCGTGCCAACCGTGGCGCCCTCACCGACGCCAACTGCACCAATGCCGAGCGCTCCTCCTCGACATTCGATGACGTCTCGAGCACGTGCCGGCATCCACAAGCCTCACCCGAAGTACGCCCTCGTCGCCGCGCCGACCACCATGTCTTCCCCACCTGTATCTGTCCGCGCCGCCCTTAAGGATCCCAACTGGCTTGGAGCTATGCAACAAGAGTTCTCGGCTCTCCAAGCCAACCGGACTTGGACCCTTGTTCCATGCCCGCCAGGTGCACGTGTCATCTCTGGCAAATGGGTTTTCAAGACGAAGCTCCACGCCGATGGCTCGCTCGATCGATACAAGGCTCGATGGGTGGTGCGCGGGTTCAATCAACGACCGGGTGTGGATTTTGGGGAAATCTTCTCCCCGGTTGTTAAGCCTGCCACCATCCGCACGGTCTTAACGTTGATCGCGTCCAAGCAATGGCCGGCTCATAAGCTAGACGTGTCCAATGCCTTTCTCCATGGCAACTTGCAGGAACGAGTGTTCTGCCAGCAACCTACTGGCTTTGAAGATCCCGATCGGCCGGATGATGTCTGCCTCCTGTCACGCTCCCTATACAGTCTTCGGCAAGCTCCGTGTGCCTGGTTCACACGCTTCGTCGAGCACGTCCACTCCATCGGCTTCGTGCAGTTTCGCGCCGACTTATCGTTGTTCGTTCTTCGTCAAGGCTCAGGCACGGCGTACCTCCTCCTCTACGTTGACGACATGATACATTCGGCCTCAACACCAAAGCTTCTTCAGCACATTGTCGCTCGCCTCAAGTTTGCGTTCGCCATCAAGGACATGGGTCCGCTGCAGTACTTCCTCGGCATCGAAGTCAAGCGCACACCCAATGGCTTCTTCCTCTCCCAGTCCAAGAATGCCACTGATGTTCTTGAGCGTGCTGGCATGGCCAACTGCAAGCCAGTCAGTACACCGGCGGACACAAAGCCTAAAGTCTCCGACCACGATGGCACACTCCTGTCTGATCCACGGTGGTACCGCAGCATGGCTGGAGCCTTACAATACTTGACACTGACAAGGCCTGACATCGCCTACTCCGTCCAGCAAGTGTGCCTCCATATGCATGCTCCACGTCACGTTCATGCCACCCTGCTGAAGCGCGTCCTTCGCTACCTCAAGGGCACCACCAATCAAGGTCTTCACCTCTGCGCTACTACATCGCCGACGCTCACCTCCTACAGTGACACTCGGCGCTCTACTTCAGGGTTTTGCGTCTTCCTCGGCGATTCACTCATCTCGTGGTCTTCCAAGCGGCAAACCACAGTTTCCAGGTCCAGCGCTGAGGCGGAATACCGGGGTGTTGCTAATGCCGTAGTTGAATGTTCTTGGCTTCGACATCTTCTCGGCGAGCTCCACTTCAGCATCACCACAGCTACCATCGTGTATTGTGATAATATCTCAAGTGTCTACATGTCCAGGAACCCAGTGCATCACAAGAGGACAAAACACATCGAGCTCGACATTCATTTTGTTCGAGAGAAGGTCGCGCTCGGTGAGCTTCGTATTCTTCAGATTCCAAGTGCACGGCAGTTCGCAGACGTGCTCACCAAAGGACTCCCGACGGCCATGTTCAACGACTTCCGTTCCGGTCTCTGCGTCGGCTCACCGACGGCTGACACTGCAGGGGGGGGGGTGTTGGAAGATAACTACAACTCCTACGACTGATCAGGCTCCGGAGCGCACGACGCGGTCCACGCAGCGCTCGTGCACGACGCAGTCCGTGCTCTCTGCGCTCGCCATGCACCACGTCGCGCCCGGCGCACAGCTCCTGCTCCGAAAGTTTAGGGGTTTAGTTAGTTGACATCCAAGTATGTTGTACGTGTATAAATATGAGTTCAATGATTCAATACAAGTATGGTTGATCCAATCTCCTTTCTACAGCGATGAGCAAGACACGGGAGGCGGCAGTAATAGGTCACGACGACAGCGGAAACCGGAGGAACCGAAGACAAGCGGCGGCAGTAGTGCCGTAGTGCGCATAGGGCGGAGTCGGAGACAACGGGGCAACGGGCGGCGACGACTGAAAAGGGAAGAGCCGGAGACAGAAATCCAAGAAGGCCAAAGAGAGACGTGCGGCGATAGAGACAAGCGACGTGGTGCGGTAAAAAATAGTAAAGTCGGAGAGAGAGAGAGAGAGAGCGAGCGAGCGAGCGGAAGACAGTGCGGGAGGGAGAAGGATAGACGAAATGCATACACATCGTGGGGGTGTGCGACCTGAATTTTAGGATTCAATGGTGGCAGATAATAGAGTAAATTCCATCAACGCCACACAAAAAAATTGATGGATTCCATTAGTGCCACAAAAAAAATCACATTCCCATCAGTACCGTAGAAAGTTTCACTCATGCTTTCAGTGTCATTTCCATCCATGTACCATCAACTCGCTAACATGCCCGTACATTACTACGAATATACCATCAACTAGCAAATATGAAAACCACTCATATTTCTAAATGAAATAATAAGCTATGAATTCTTGAAGATCCATTTGGGAGTTGGAACATCTAATATATATGGTATGTCAAGTTTCGATCCATCTAAGGTGTGTATTATTATACATCTAAAGTACGTGCTCTTGTGTTGCCATGGGAGAGAAAAAAACTCTTACATCTTACTTACCCAATAAACATAGACAAATACTCATGTGATAGCTTTGATTTAGGATCGGTATACCACCCTTTCTCGTCGAGCACTATTATATGTTAGGGTCATATAATAGAATCATAACTTTTGTGTACATACTTAGTTGAAACACGATAATGAAAATCAATATTTTTCAATCTTACATGACTTGTTCAGCACGTCGGTCGCCTACATCGGGTGTCGATATCCACTATTCATCAAACAAGTTCCCCCATACCAGCCTAGAATCTTCATTGTGTACCTATTCATCTCCAAGGTCTCCGTGTATAGAAACTCCTGCATCTCTAGCAAGAGAGAGATGGAATTTATCTTATAGAAAAGGGAGAGGAGAAGTGCTCCATATGAAAAGAAAATAAGACCCACATCTCAGCAAAAATAAAAGAGTAAATAAGGAGCTAAAAAATAAGACAAAAATTCCTATGCGTGAGTCCACCCTCTCTCTCCCCCCTGTAAGTTATAAATCCCAAAGAGCAGAATTTGATTAGTACCAACTCTTGTGAACCATTCTTCGACAAGGCAACAATGGTGACCAAGGTATGCAATCTCCATCCCTTCCTATGAGCTCTATATATCAGCCTTGGATTAGGAAGAATCTTATGGTGAGGCAATCATACACTTTGAGTGACTCGAGAGTAATCACTAGGGACACTTAACCATTTCTTTGAAAAAATCAAAAGTCTCCGAGATGGAACCTGAATAGCTGCAGGAAACACTGGTGACAACTGTTTAATCTCTCAACCATCGAAGATGACGAGAACTTACAATTAAGCCCCACAAGTGAGCAAAGGTATGAGACTACACTAAGTGCTGGCTTATTCAATTTACCTATGAGAGTAGTGGTTTGTGCATAGGGTGATTGCAAGGTGTAAACATAGATGCAAATACTGATCCACCGAGCCTAAGTTCTTTGCTTTGCTCGAGGACGAGCAAAAGTTTAAGCTTTGGGGTGTGTTGCTGGTCTATTCGATATATTTTATAGTCAACATCTCAGGAATAAAATGAAGGAATCACACCATGTTTCATGCATAAATTTTCTTATCACTAGTAAATTCCATGAGGTTTGGATAAGTTGTGTTTGCAGGGACATAATGGTGAAAACCTAGAAAAAATGGAGAAAACGCCAGGCCGGCCGGCGTATGACTAACCAATCGGGCACCCCTAGAGCCAACTTCCACATCTTTGATTCGAGGCTCAAAAACATAGTCCAGGCCATCTAGAGACATGCACTTGCTGACGTCTTGATCCAAGGGACCAAAAGGATTCACCTTGGATTAATGGGCACACTTGCATGGCGACTTTGGTCAGCTTCAATTAAACGCGACCAATACCGACTTGAGGACGACATGCAGACCACAACTGAGAAAGTCGGTGCCAGATGACAGACATGCCAGCCCGTTCGGCCTAAGCCAGGCTGCCCGACCACCTGCTGCAAAAAAAGGCACCCTCAACCCCCACCCTCCCACCCACTCAAGACACACCAAGGGTCCAAGGAGCTATACTCTAGCTTTCCATTTTTCCACTTTGTAGTTTAGGTTGTAGTTGGGAGTTAGGGTTGAGTCGAGCTTGTCTTGGGGTTTCGGAAGCTTCGTAGTTTCGGCAAAGCTCTTGTATCTTTTTTTTTATTTTCCCAAACATCATATCAATATATTTATCTTCTATAGTCTTGAGTAAGCTTTATTTTTTTGCTTTATCTTTGATCCCTTTTGATCTTTGATCTTAAGTAAAGTGGGAGAGTTTATCTTCTCGCTTCTAGCTTAGTGTTAGAATTTAGTTAGCTTTGTCGGGAGCATTGCTTGCAGGTCTTTCTCGCTTGGACCAGTAGCTTGTAAACTCCTGAAGTGAACGGATTTTTCTTTGTCAATGCCTTAGGGGGATCTGTAGCATTAAGTGCAGACATGGTGTCTCGTTTAGTGTTAGCTAGGGAGTGTGGTTCACCCCACAGTACTATTGTGGTAGGCGGCAGGTACCACAACGTGTTAGTTGAGGAGAGGGATGACGATGGGCAGGGTTACGGGCGACAAGCAGGGTGAGGCCCTGGCTGTGGAAGACCAGAAGAGACAAGGTTGAAGGGCATCATGGACATTTCATCTAACATGGCACCCCTCTCATGTGATTTGGCCCCCTATGTGGGTTTTGGTGTTGATGACATAAGCAGTTAAAGAACTAATTAGATTATTTGAGATGTTGAAAGAATTAGAGCTACAAGAGATATATTTTGGAGAAAGAAAGTCACTCTTTAAAAGGATGGAAGGCGATATGCATTCTTGAAGATCTTTTATCATTTTCTATTTTGAAATTGAGTATAGAAAAATCCGTACTATTAAGAGGGATGTGGAGAATTACTTGGAGATGCTCAAGAGTGCTTAGTAGAGATGCTAACAACATATGAGAGACACAAAGGCTAACCCACTTGCACTTATCCTGAAAATTTGCTCCCTGTCAGAAGTTACTAAGCTCATCGGAAGTTCCGACAGGCACCTTCGGAAGTTTGGGAATACTTCTGCCAGGGTCGCTCAGCCCTTTCCCAACTTGAATTAAATTTATTCTTCGGAAGTTCCTAAGCTCATCGGAAGTTCCAACAGACACCTAAACAACACATAACGGCTAGTTTTTGGAGGAGCAGGCATAAATACCCCCTCACCCCTCCTTCACTTGTTGCCGACCCCATTCGAACTGCACACTTCCTCCCCTCTTCACAAGCCCTCTCTTGAGTCATTCCTTCACCCTCTTTGAGCGAGGGCTTGGGATAAAGCAAGATTGAGTTGAGAGCCTTGAGATTTGAGTTGGGGAAAGCAAATCTTTGGTCTCTTGAGCACTTGAAGCATCTCCGGTGATTGATTCGCGTTCATTACTCTTGGAGCTTGCTCCTAGACGGTTTGACGTCGCCCGTGGAGTGATCAACAGATTGTGAGCTCCAGAGAAGTATGTATTACCCATTCCTTCGTGGAAAATCTAATAAGTGACTCAAACTTCCTTTGTGGTTGATTTAAGGGAGGAAAAGGTTAGTTGACAACCTTGCTCTTTGTGAGCTCCTCAACGGAGATGTAGCTTCCTTAGTGGGAGTGAACTTCGGGAATAAATACTTGTCTCTTGTCCATTTACTTATTTGTTCTTCTTGTTCATACATGTTCATATTGTTCATGGGTTTAGACCTTTATTTGACCTGATCTACTTCTACAAGTTGTTCTGCTTGAAAAGATCATATTGTATCATCTCCTGGCATCATTGCGCAACTTTTGATTCATATAGAATTTCTGATTTCACTTTAGATTTTGAATTTCATGAAGAAAACACCTGTTATCGGAAATTCCGTAGAGCTTCGGAAGTTCCGTTCCTTCGGAACTTCCTAAGAGCTTCGGAAGTTCCGAAGAACTTTACCGCTGCTAAGTATTTTTCAGGAAATTTGAAGAAGTGCCTATTCACCCCCCCCCTCTAGGCATCACAACGGTCCTTTCAGTATTTCGTCAAAATTTAATACTATATGAATGGGAATAACAGTGAAGGCATAAGTGAAAATTTTGTGGCACCTATGGAAATGTAAAATGTTTTATGGCATTGATGAAATCCACCAAAAATTTTGTAGCACCATAGCCTGAGTGGCTATGCACTCTTGTAATTTCCGTCGCGGGCGCCAGATCACCGTGCCTGCCACGTGGTGTCGATGTGGAGCGGGGCTGCACAGGCTGGAGTCGTTTGCAGCCCTGCTGCGTCGTTTTTTTGTTTTCGTTTGTTTGTGGACATAAGCTCGATCAGACTGGCAGGATCAAACACGCGCGTAGCTGGCTGTCAGTACAAGTTCTTTTCCGGCTGTGGTGGCTTTCGGTGAGTCCGTGTCCGTGTTACAAACGAATTCGGAATATCTATTGTCTGAGTCGGCTTAATCCGAGTCAAAACTAAATTCCGGGGCTATAAGAGGGAGGCCAACATCAGGAAGGCAGGAAAACTCCACGCACCACGCACAACCTCGCAGAGAAAGAACTAAGAGAGAACGAGAAGAGAAAAGCACATGCGCTGCGCTGCGATCGACAAGAATGGCGTGCGGTTCGTCGTGGGCGTTGGACCTAATCCGTCCGCTGGCGTCACGGATGCCATCGGTGTGTCGCCCAGATAGGGAGGTGCCGTTCCACCACCACGCGCTCTACACGGGGCTCTCCGTCTCCATCTTCGTGGTGTGCAGCCACCTCCCACTCTACGGCGTCCGCTACGCCTCCATGGGCGCCGACCCCTTGTACTGGCTGCGCTCCATCCTCTCCTCCAACCACGGGACGGTCATGGAACTCGGCGTGGGCCCCGTCGTCACCGCCGGCACCCTGTTCTAGCTCGCCTCCACCTCTGGCCTCCTCCGCTTCGACCATAATGTCCGCGAGGGCCGCGACCTCGCCGATGGCGCCCGCAAGGTGCTCGCCTTGGTCATCGCGCTCGGCGAGGCCGTCGCACATGTCCTGCTCGGGATGTACGGGCCCCACGTCGGGATGCTCAACGGTGTCCTCATCGTCCTCCAGCTCGTCGCGTCCACCGCCGTCGTCATCTACCTCGACGATGTCTTCGACAAGGGCTATGGCCTCAAGGGCTCCTCCTCCACTGTCTCCCTCATCTCCGCCGCAACCACCTGCGGCAAGGTGTTCTGGCAAGCGTTCAGCCCCATCACCGTCAACACCGGCCGTGGCCCGGAGTTCGAGGGCGTCATCCTCGCCGTCGTCCACCATGTACTCACCTGCACCAGCAACGCACGTGTGCTGGTGGCCACCTTGCTCCGGCAACACCTCCCCAACGTGACCATTGCTTTGTGCATTTTAGGGGCACGTTGCAATTATTTATCCAAATATCTTTGAGGCGGAACCTGAGTGCATTTCAATTGTTCATTTGTTTATCCACAACTCTGCACTGAGTAGGTACTTTGGATCCTCCCATGCGGGGCGACCACCGTGATCTGCTCGGCCTCCCACGGGACGCCACGCTCCATGTCTCCTCCCGTCTCCGCTCCACCGCCCATGTCGAAGCTTGAACCTCGCCTCCAAGATCGCCAACGTCGCCCCGGCGCCGGCGACGAAGGTCGTCAGGGCGTGGTCCCTCGTCAGGAAATTCGGCCTGCTGCAACAGCTAATGCACTGCCACGTGTTGTCGATGTGGAGTGGTGTCATCAGTACAAGTTCTTTTCCGGTTCCGGCTGTGGTGAGCTTTCGGCGAGTCCGTATCCGTGTTACAAACGAATTCGGAATATCTATAGTCGGAGTCGGCTTAATCCGAGTCGATCTAAACTAAACTCCAGGGCTATAAGAGGGAGGCCAACACTAGCACCCTCAACTTTTCTCACAATCAACTCACGATCAAACATGAATTAAGGAAATATGGAAGGAAACCCTTAAGTCTTCGTTAAATCAACACACCGCCTCGGTCCTTACTCATGAATTTTCCTATAAAAACCCTCGCATTTTAATGAAATCAAACCATAGTCTATTTCATCTGTTATGTCTACACGACCAATATTATATGTGCAATTTAATGATCACCCCAACACACTCAAATGAAAATGTGTTCATTATAAAATTTGCTCAACCTTTTAAATCCATAACTTTATTATAGAACATATTTAAAATTTGAAATACTTTCGCAATTCGTTAGCGTAGACGTTCACATACGATCCATTGCACTGATTCAAACACCAAAATATTTGCAAACTAAAAAGTGTTCAATCCTAAAATCTAAAATGGGAGGGGTGTTTGTGGCGTTGTTGTTGTTTGAATTGTTTTTCAGTGTTTAGATAAAGGGTTCGTTTTCCAGTCAGGGTTGTGAAAATCATGCCTCTGGAGATTTTTGAGTTCGTGCAAATTTGGGTTGGGTTCATCGATTATCATTGTGGTGGTCGAGGACACCCCCTATTTATAGGATTTCATGGCTCATATTGTGTTGCCAAGTGTCCTTCTATACTCTTTCTTACAAATATCTAATT
This sequence comes from Digitaria exilis, assembly GCA_015342445.1. Classification (NCBI taxonomy): domain Eukaryota; kingdom Viridiplantae; phylum Streptophyta; class Magnoliopsida; order Poales; family Poaceae; genus Digitaria; species Digitaria exilis. The sequence continues at coordinate 2,567,674 of JACEFO010001924.1, read as the reverse complement.
CTAGAAATTTCTTTCATCCTTATCCTACTATGTAAAAATCTAGCTTTCTAGAATATTCCACACTACACCATGAGGCGCGGGAGGAAAGAGAGGACGAATGAGGCGAGGAGTTGAAGCACGGTCGGGGCAAGGACTCAGGGAGCGCGTTGATGGGGAGGGATTGAGGGGAGGGACGGTGATGGGTAGGGTTGGGGGGCACGAGCAGGGTGAGCCCCTGGCTGTGGAAGATCGGAAGAGACAAGGTTGAAGGGCATCATGGACATTTCATCTAACATGGCACCCCCCTCAGGGGCATTTCATCAAAATTTAATATTATGCGAATGGAAATGGCAGTGAAGGCATAAGTGAAAAATTCTGTGGTACAGATCAAAATGTAATTTTTTTTGTGACATTGGTGAAATCCATTAAAATTTTTGTGGCACTGATGGCCGCTGAGTGTATATACGCTGCTTGTAAATTTCCGTCGTCTCGGGGGCCACACTGCCACATGTTGTCGATGTGGAGCGGGGCTGCACACAGAGTTTTATTTTTCGAACCGGTTGCTCGAACCGCCGGCCTCCGGTACCGGTTTACCGGTCCGGTTTGACCGGTTACCGCTAGAAACCGGACAAATTTAAATTTTGAATTCAAATTCACATATCCGGCGGTTTGGAGCGGTTACTCGCTCGGTTTGACCGGTTAGCCGGACCGGTTTGGCGGTTAGCCGGCTGGTTTGCGTCCAAAAAAAATAGGCTAGAAACCGGACAAATTCAAATTTTGAATTCAAATTCACATATCCGGCGGTTTGGAGCGGTTAGCCGCTCGGTTTGACCGGTTAGCCGGACCGGGTTGGCGGTTAGCCGGCCGGTTTGCGTCAAAAAAAATAGGCCTTCATGGGCCGGCCACTTTTTTTTCTTTTTCTTTTTTGATTTAACTTGTATTTGCCAAGAAAAAATACCAAATGAGCAAATATTTGAAAACTTTTTACACCAACAGATTACACGCACCTTGAAGCATTTTTAGGAATTTTTACGATATTTTTTCCATTTTTTGAATTTTGCCCGATTCAAACCGCCCCGAACCGCTACCGGTCTGGGGCGGTTTGAGCGGGAACCGGTCAAACCGGACGGTTTCCAACGGTTTGGTGAACCCTGGCTGCACATCGAGGAGTCGTTTGCAGCCTTGCGGCACTGTTTTTTTTTGTGGACATAAATCTCAGACTGGCGGGATGAAATGCGCGCGTAGTTTTCATCGGTACCTGTTCTTTTCCGGGTGTGGTGGCTTTCGGGGAGTCCGCGTTCCAAACAAATTCGGAATATCGTTTTTTTTTAATCACGCTGTACAGACGTAGACGCTCACAAACACGCACGCACACTTGCCCCTACAAACATACGCACGCAACCTACCCTATGAGCACCTCCGAAAGACTAGGCCGGCAAATCCTCCAAATTGACGAAGTCACCACAGGCGCCTCGATATCGACGGACACGTAGCCTACATTTTTTTTAACTATTCCATCGTGGAAAAAATTCCATAGTGAAAAAAAACATAAAATTCAGAAAAAAGTAAAAAAGTTTAATTAGATGGTTAAATCCTGTTAAAAAAGTTTAATTAGATCTATCTCGAATTTTTGAGAACCATAGCGCCCGTTAAATCCAGAAAAATACGAGCACCAGTACCGAGTCAAGGACTCGAACTCTGGTGGGTTGGTTCCACCACAAGAAACCTTACCAGCTGAGCTAGAGCTCAGTTCACGAATATGAGCTCAGTTCACGAATATATGTACCTTCTTATCGCTGGAAGAAAGCGCGGCCATCCACCGCTCGCCCCTGCGTCGCGTGACGCGTGGACGCTACGCCGCGTGCCGGCTATCGGTCGGAGGCCCATGGCGCCGTAAAAAAACGGGTGCGTCGCCGGTGTACAACAAAAATATCTGCCGCACCCCGCTTCGCCTCGCCTCGCTCCGAGGGCGCCGTTGGTGTCAGATGAAAATTTCTGCCGTCGCCGGCGACCTTGACGAGGAGGCGCGAATCGGAGGAGGAAGATACGAGCAAAATCAAATTAATCAAAGCACAAATAGACTGGAATCGAATCAAAGCACAAATGTAAGGCCAATCAAGAACAAAATAGTCTAATCGACGAACAAAATAGCCGCAACAAAATAGCCGCATCAAAGCAAATCGACCTCCACGCGACCTGGTGAGGCAGCGGCGACGGCAAGGTCCACGAGCCGCACGGACGGAGCAGAGCGGACCGGGAAGGAGGATCCGCGCCACTTCGCCTCGCCGTTGTGGAGCCCCCGCGCCACCGCTACTTGCCGAGATAGCGTCGGCGAGGCCCAGTCGCGCAGCAGCAGCAGCCGAATCGAACGGACATGACGAGCTTGAGGGGGAGCAAGCGGACCAACGGCTACACGAGGAAGCGTGCTGAGACGACGACGCGCGCCGCTGTATGGGAGCTCGCCGAGCCGCGGTAGAGCCTGAGCAGCCACCAAAGGCCGACCAAATCCCCTCGACCTCGACCTCTCGCCGGCCGCGATTTGATTCGGCTAGAGAAAAAGAAGATAGCGTGGAGGGAGAGTGAGAATCTTACAAATCGAGGCCAAATCAAAGACAAATCGAACAAATCGAGGCCAAATCAAAGACAAATCAAAGGCAAATCCAACAATCGAACCTACGGCAGAGAGGGAGAGCAGCAAGAGGCGGCATGGCGCGCAGCATCCTCGCGCTACCGTCGACGAGCAGCGGCAGCAGCACCAGCCGCGGAGATGGAGGCAGGCTCGTGCTCACCGCCGCGCCTGCCTGCCTGCACCCGCGTGCTTGCGCTCGCCGCCGTCCGAGCTGGATCCAACTTCCAGTGCGCAGCCTCGCCTCCGCTCCTTCTCGCCTTGCCAGCCGAGGGTCGTAGTGCCCGCCGTTGGGGACGGGCCCGTGCTCATCCGTCACTCATACGCGCTCTGCAAGAGACTGCCACTTCTCTGTGCCCAGGATTGCCCGAGGCGGATCGTGGAGCTTGCCGTGGAGGAATGGTGCCTCGTGCGGCTGTCTCGTGTTGCTGCTAGCAGCGGGCGGTGGAGATCGAGAAGGGAGGCGGAAATCGAGAGGTCGGGCGGAGAGACGCTGGGGATTGGAGAGAGAAAGAGCGTGCGACCATTCGAGAGAGATTGTGCGAGCGTGCGACCATTCCAGAGAGATCGTGCGAAAGGATAGAAAAATACAAGGGAAAGGAAGAAGAAAAAAGAAAACGGAAAAAGAGAAGAAATAAATAAAAAAAAGAGAAGAGAAGAGATGGAAAAAAGAAAAGGCGTGGAGAAAGTAAATGGTAGTTGTGATGGTTGAATAAAATACATGATAGTTAGTATAGAGAAAGAGATATAGAGAATGATAGGTGCGGGAGAATTCGGTACAGAGTAAGAAATTTTGATAACCAAGACAGAATATTACCTTTAGAGGATACATATAATATAAAGAATAAAGTAATGGAGTGCGGATATCCTAATAATACATGAATCAGAGGCCCGCAACTGACTCTCCAAGCGTATTCATCAGCCTGCTTTCTGAGCAGAAGAAAGCCCACTACTACCCCGTTCCAGAAAACATGCAATTCTCGCTTCCCAATAAATTCCAAAATCTTAACTTCAACGAGTTATAAATAAAAAATATAAATATTTATCAGATAAAAAATATATCATTAGATTCATTTTCAATGTAATTTTTTAACAAATTTATTTTGAGCCATGAATACAAATACAATTTTCTAAAAATTTGGTCAAACGTGAGCTATTTTAACTGGCACGTATCCAAACATGTATGTTTTTTGGGACGGACCAAGTACCGGCCAGTCAACCCAGCGAAGAAATAGGCCTGACAATTAAATTAAAGTCCTCTAGCCCAGTCGACATATAATTTCAACATGGGTCGCCAAGCAGACATCAACCATAGCTTCACTCTGCCATAACAACGTAACGTATCAGTATTTATAACCGCAATAAGGCATGAGCAACTAGAAAGTAGCACAGATAAAAATATAAATATGGCACTTGCAGCGGTATCCAAATCATCCATGGCACAAAAAAAATATACGACTACTCACCATGTAATATGCAACACAGACAAAGCAAATACGCCACGCACACGTACACTACTAAAAACATGGCCCGCCGCTTTAATATCTTATGCTACAGCAATGCAACCTTATCCACAAGCGCGGCGAAACGCGCCCGACTTGCTAGTTTGGAATAACGTTGATCGGAGTTGGCTTGAGGTACGACAAATCCGAGTCTAAACTGAACTCCAGGGGCTGTAAGAGGGAGGGGCACTGAGGCAGGCCAATACCAGAAAGGCAGCAGTACTCCACGCAGCACGCACAGCTAGCCTCGTAAAGCGCGCGGTTCCTCGGCACCTGATCCGGCCGCTGGGGTCACGCATGCCGTCGGTGCCTAGCCCGGACAGGGAGGTCCCGTTCCACCACCGCGCGCTCTACACGGGGCTCTCTGTGTCCATGTTCATGGTGTGCAGCCACCTCCCGCTCTTCGGCGTCCGCTAGGACGCCATGGGCGCTGACCTACTGGCTGCGCTCTATCCTCTCCTCCAACCGCGGCACGCTCATGGAGCTCGGCGTGGGCCCCGTCGTCACGGCCGGGACTCTGTTCCAGCTCGCGTCCACATCTGGCCTCCTTGGCTTCGACCACAATTAGGGATGCAAGTGGGTCAGCTTTGGACCAACCAGTGGCCGACCCGCTCAACCCAATATAAGCAATGGGTTGAACCAATGGTAACCACAGAATTACCCAAAACTTTTGTGGGTTACCAAAAACACCAATCAACCGTGCCGCGGGATATGTCGAAGCGGAGATTCTCCTCGATGGCACCACGAAGAACTCCGCCAGGCGCGTAACCTGAGGCTTCTGGGCCACGAGTGAGTTCGTGTTGTGTTCTACCGCCTGGAAGACGGCATAGCAGTAGCCCTCACGCCGCCACACATGGTCGTCGGCCAGCCGCGCCATTGATGCCATTGAGCAAGGTCATCTGCATCTCGTCGCTTAAGCTGGGCCATTTATCCTTCCCGTCGAGGCTCGATTCCAATCTCTATCTCTGCTACGTCATAAATCGATGTCCAATCAAGATCCACGATACCCAAATCAAGTTATATTGGTGTTGGATTGATCTCCGATCCTCCGCCATGGGCGATGAACTGGAAACATGCAAATCGAGCTCTGATCCTTTTCTGCAGTTCTTGTTTACTTCACCTGTCCTTCTCTGTTGCTTTGTAGATCGCATCTGATCAATTCTGAGGCCAGTTTCTCATCAGTGATGACCTCCTAGATCCTTCAATTTTAACTTAAGACCTGCGCTGTGGGTGCTGCTGCGCTCGGCACCAGCGACCAAACAGAGATCGCCCAAGCCGGCTCCTCTGTTTCGTGCGTATTGCTGAGCGAATGGCAACTATCCTAATTATTTTGGGTTACCCAATTACCCACCGGTGGAACCCAAAATCAACCAAAATTTTCATGGGTCGGCTCTATAGGGTAATAGCACTGCTTTTTATTTTTTGGGTATTGGGTAGTTGGGTCAACTCAACAAAACCTGCATCCCTAACCACAATGTCCGCGAGGACCGTGACCTCGCCGACGGCGCCCGCAAGGTGCTCGCCTTGGTCATCGCGCTCGGCGAGGCCGCCGCGCACGTCCTGCTCGGGATGTACGTGTTAGAATTTTACTATCTTAACTTAGAGCATAAAACTGACAGGATCATATAGTCTGACATAGACCACACCTAGCACTTAGATCTAATACGGATTTGGTGAAAACTTAGGACTTACCATTCAGATTCATCCCTTTTGGTGGACGACTAACGAGATGTAGATTCCGTAGAGCCGTAGAGGAAGTAGACGTAGCAGAACGCCCGGATGTTGATGTAGATGAGGGACACCGAGCTTCCATGCCTTCCAACACCCTTAGTGATTGATAGGATTAGGGTTCTAACGAGCCCTATAGGCTAACTCGTGATTAACATGAGATTAACTCAGATTAAGGAAACCTAGGGGGTTTCCCCTTAGTTATATAGTGTTGTAGACGTGGGGCCGGGCCCTAAGTGGGCTTGTTTGCCTTTCAATCAAAGGCAACTAATAGGGAGTAGTGTAGGATTAGGATTGGGCTTGATGGCCCAATTACACATGACCGAGGTCAATTCCAACATTCTCCCCCATGACCGAAGGTCAACGACTTATTCTTTATAATTTTGTTATATTGATCATGTGTAGGTGGATACACACATATCAATAGTCTCCCTCTTCATCGAACAATCTTAATCTTAAAACTTAAGCTTATATCCGTCTTATGTCCACACTCAACACCATAGCAACACCTAGCGAATGAGTCATCGGCAGGGACTACAGCCATACCGGGACATCAGTAACTAAAGCCCGCTATAGTATCTTGATAGAACACTTATTAACTTATTTGGGAGTTTGTTTATTCGGCCTCATCCAGAATCACATTTCAGGTTAATCATCAAATCCATACTAATTTCGCGAAAATAGGATAAGAGATAAAACCCTGAATTAGTCACATTGCTAGCTATTTTCTTAATGCATTAAAATGACTTGATCCTGGGACCCTTCTTTCATAACAATATATTTGTCAATCGGCTTGACACCATCAACTATATGTCATTACTTGAAAGGAATACTGTAATCAAATACAGCGACATTGAATTTAATCAATGCAAACATAATTATACCGGAACATATCTTATATGCCTGCCTGAATTAAAACATGCCATACAAAATCAGCATTAATAATGTTAATCTTGTTTTAGAGCTTTCTGCAGAATCGCTCATATCTACAAGTGTGAATGATACAAAACTTAATTGTGCACATTTATATCCACACACTATTACAACATCTTATCTGAATAGAACTTAATTAAATAAGCATGTTATTCGGTGTATTAAACTTTTAACACCTTTTTCCAGTGGACCTCCCCTGGACTAAGACTAATAAAATTTTGTCAAGCATTCCGGCTTGTTATGCTAAGTCAATTTCTCATATGTCTTAGCATATATATAGCTTCATTAGAAGCTTCAGGAACGTCTTCCTATTTATCTTATTCTTAACTTTGTACTTATCATAATTTTGCTATATCACGCAAACAAATTAAAACAGGCATAATTGTGTATATGCATTCTCATTTTGTCACTTTAGAACTTCTCTAAACTTTAGCTCTTTAGTGACAATCCCAATACTCAGTTAGGTCCCATCTAAGTGTCATGCTCCCCAGAACCTAGGGAAACTTACACAAGATGTGTCTAAACACATGATGAACATATTTCTCCTTTCTTAGAATGCATACTTATTTCATTTTAGCTTACGGAGAGATCATTCACCTTAGAGTATCAGAATAACAATTTAATCCACCTTGACTTTACAAATGAATCACGGTTTCCCATGATGCATACTTATGGTGAGTTATGAACTTAGCATCTTAGTTTCTTTTGGAATCACTATCAAGACTTGTAGACCCATTATAGCCTACTGCTTTGACTCCATCAGAAAATTGCTATGAAAATAACTATACTTATATTTAAAGTTCACATACTCCATTATAACCTCTTCATTATAAACATAAAAATGAATGAGGCTTTTACTTTTGTGCCCAATACTTATCTTATCTCTTAAAACATTTCATATCTGTGTTATGGTTAGACAACTAATGTCAATCCTTGACAGAGTGGGGTAAAGAATGGAAGAATACTTATGGCATGATGTATATGACGAAATCATATATATCTCTTAAATCATCAATATAAGGAAACTTATCCTATATCTCATTAAGATTTTATTATCCCCCATTTCCTTACTTGTTAGTGAGCTTCCATTGAATTCTGAACAATCAGAATATTAAAAGTGTCGGCCCATAAGCTTATCTAAAATAATTTACAATGGTAGCTCTTTAACTTATTTATCTTTGGCATGACATTTTCTATACCACTGATCAACTTTCCTTGCTATCCTAGCCCACATCAGCTGTGGCCAGAAAATGAACTAGAGTAGCAAAGCTATGATTAAATGTTCATAAAACAGCGGTGGCCAAGAATCATGAACACAACCATACTTCAATCATCTCAGATTTCAATTGAACTAATCCACAAACGGCGGTGGCCAGAAATGGATAGAACAACAGAACCAGTGAAGATTATCCCATACCCAGCGGTGGCCAGCATAAAGAATAAAATTCACACTTATTTGAGACAATTGGTGTTTGTGGAGTGTTAGTCCTATCACAATGGTAATTGAATAATCATGTCTAGCATGATAAAATTGCTCTTATTCTTAATTTAAGCCCTTGAAAACTTATGGACAATGAAATCTTATGGAGAGAATATTTGAGAATATCTCTGAGTAGTCCTCAGTTCAATTCTCAATTGACAAGAGCAACAAGAGTGTCAACTCTAAACTGATGAGACATTCAATTCCCCCCCTCGAATTTGTGGTCTAAACGTGAGTATGCCACATATTCGACAAGGTCTCATCACTTCTCAACTTGTTTAACTTAAATAATGGTCAAAGATAATATATAATAATAAACAATAAACAAACTTGATGATATATTATTACTTATAGAGAACACAAATGTCAATGCTTTCTTATCACAGAGTACAAATATATTCTTTCTGAATCTAAGGTACATCATCATCTTGAAATTAAGCTAAAGCAAATGACTTAATTGTAATACGAAAACCCAGAGTCTTGTCTTTGACGAAGTCTTTAGACTATGCTCCCTTGAGCTCTCCTCCTTTAAAGTCTATGAAAAACCTGGAGGAGGTTCAAAATGTGCAAGTGCACCTGAGTTGTTCCACCAAAATAGTGGGAGCAAATAAACTTAATGAAAACTTACGAGACAACTTAATTATGTAATAATCTGGGGTATTGCTCTTGCATGTGGTTGACTTATTTGCAAAAGTTGCATATAACTTGAGCATGCATATAACCCTTGAGAGAGAGATATATATCTCAAGCACTTTCAACCCGTGAGCTATGTTGACCATGCTCGTGTACGCTCAATACACCTTAATCATTGTAACGTGAGGTTGTTAATTTTGTGAGGATGAAATTCGCTAACTTATGTTTATACATTTCCTCAACTGAGTACAATGACTCCTTAACTGATAATTCCTTACCTCTAATCGTAGTAGGCAAAGGATTTCTCAAGGCCTCAATGATGGTTTGACCATCTTGGCCAATAAGTGGATTTCTCCCATTTATCTAACTTTGAGTTGTACTCACTTATCTTACCAACATAATTCTAAGTTCCAACCGCCAGAGCAGTTGGCTTATCCTCACTTAGCACATAATCAAGATCCGAGGTCTTGAGAATGCCTAGCACATACTTATTCCAACTAGGGAAGTTTGTGCCATTACAATGCTCAATAATGCTCAAAACTTTGTATAATCTACTAAAAATTCATAAACATGTCTCAGTAGTAGTACAATAAGATGCACATAAAGGGGGCATGAATTTAACCCTACGGTGGTCTGATCAAATTCACGCGATAAGTAACAACTTGCATCACCGGTGGGGAAAACAAGCGAAACTTATCTTAAACTCATAATTAAAACGCGGTGGTCAGATTTAATTACAAGTGTACTCTAAATGAACTTCTCGGTGGTTCCATTCAAATAGAGGCATCTGAGTGCACTTGGTGGAAGGGGAATTTTCAGCTTAACTTATTTGAAAATGAATAATGCAAAGTTTGAGCTCAACTTAGGTAAAATCAATGCGAATCTTATTCGTAATTCTTACTTATTTAAAACAATATGCAAAGACAAAAGTATTTTGACCTTGCACCTTAAACTTAGAAAATGTACTTAATGATAATATGAATCGCACCATAAATAACTAATGCTGAATAACTAAGACTGAATAGATCAATACTTAATATTCTTAGTGAAAATATTTGAAATACAATTCAAATATCATTTAATCTTGAACCTAAACATGGTGGGGAAAAATAATCTTTATGGGCATAGAATAAAACCCAACCATGTTTAAAATTGTAGGGAGAAGATTCCTAAATTCAAAATTTGCCAAAGAACTTGAATAATTAAGAACTCATAGTTCTATAAAACATAATAAACTCATGAAATATGTACTGTGTACATAAGAAAATTGCCCAAAATATTAGCTCAACTAAATAGCTAAATTAATCTTAAGCTTATACCTTAAATTACTATGCTCATACAAATCTAACTGTTTCTCTAATTGAATTTAGAAAATTAAATACTAATAAAACTTAATTAGTCTCAAGATGACAGCGGAAGCTTAAAATATAGCAAAAATAAATATTGATACAAAATAATTACTGAGAATTTAGCTTAAAATAATTCCTTAAACTTAAGCTTAGAATAATTTTCCAATTAATAATTAGAAAATCATTAGAAATTTTACTAAAAGTAAACTTAAATTCGCTTATAAAATTCGCAGCAAAACTAATCTTACAATAGTACTTAATTATTACTTAACTTAAAACAGGGAATTACTAATGGAGCTCAAAATGAATGATACTGAAATAACTTAAAAGAAAAGGGCGAAAATTAAATTTAGCCCAGATCTGAAAATAGCCCGCAAAGGCCCATAAAACGTGTAGCTTGCCCTTAATTTTCTCTTGCCCAACTCGGTCCATCAGGGCAGCCGAGCTCGAGGCGCAGCAGCGCGGCCCAGGGAGGCCCAGTAGCCGCAACGCATACCCCGGCTCTATGGCGGCTCGGCTAGGTTTAGTGGCTCGGCTCGCGGCTTAGCTTAGTTTGGCTTATTTGTGGTTAAGGCTCGACTGATCGGCTCGGATCGTTGCGGCTCAGCTCAGTTCACGCGTGGCTCGACTCAGCGGCAGCACGGCTCGGCTCGATCGACTTAGACTTATTGGGCTAAGAGCCCAGGGGCGGACGAAAATGGGCCGGCCGAAAATCGGCCTAGCTCTACGCCTCGCCCGCCCGCGCCCGCGCCCAGCGATCTCGACCGTCCGTCGAGATCGGACGGCTCACAGCAGAAATCGGCCGGTATAAAAGTCGGCTCGACGCAGCATAGGAAACCCTAGGGTTTCATTTTCTTCTCCCATGTCCCGAGCGAGCAGCCATTACGGTGGCCGGCGAATGGCGCGAGCCACCATGCGCTGCCGCCACCATTCTTCCTCCCGTTCTCAAGCCACAGCAGCCGCGGCTGCGGCCGGCGATGTGCGCCGCCGCACAACGCCGCCACCACCGCTCTTTCTTGGCCGGCGACGACGCCATGCGCCGCCACTCACGGCCTCTCTCTTTCCTCTTCTCCCCAGCTCTGGCGACCTCTACTCTTCCCAAGATCCGGCGAGAGAGGGCCAAGATCCGGTGGCAGCAACCTCCGCACGCCCGGGAGCCTCCTCGCCGGAGCTCCAGGGCCTCCTCTGCGGCGCCGCGTGCGCATGTGCGCGCGGCCCGTCGAGGGGCTCCGTTGGTGCTCCACGGCGGCGGTGGCTCGTGACCGGCGACGGCGGTAGGCAAGCACGCGACCAGGAGGTGCACGCACAGCCAAGGCTACTAGCCGCACCATGACTTACTGATGTCACGGTAGCATGCTCAGCTGCCAAGGCTCGTCGGAACTGAAGACGGCGGTCACGTGCACAACATCACTGCCACGCGTGGCCGCCATGACCAGGTAGGTCCTGAGCTTAGGGTTTGGGTTTCTTATTTGGATCTGAGTTGGGTTTCGGGTGAGATTTGTTTGGTAAAAGGGTTGTGTTGGCTAACATCATACTGATCTATGCTTAAAAGCATGAAGGAATGAAGCTTAACTGACCCTAATTCTTAGATCCGAGCCTAAAAACATGAAATTGATCTAGAAGCATCACGGAACTAGTAGATCTAGGCATGAATAGAAAGGAACTTAGCTAAACTTGATTGATCTTATCTTATGATTCACTGATCTAATAAAACTTGACTTAGCGTGACTAATTTCCTCTATTAGGCATAAACCGAACCATAAACTTAGGGTTTTTGCTAGTGGATCTAGTAGAACTAGATCTAGGCGACTGATACCAATTGTTAGAATTTTACTGATCTTAACTTAGAGCATAAAACTGACAGGATCATCTAGTCTAACATAGACCACACCTAGCACTTAGATCTAATACGGATTTGGTGAAAACTTAGGACTTACCATTCAGATTCATCCCTTTTGGTGGATGACTAACGAGATGTAGATTCCGTAGAGCCGTAGAGGAAGTAGACGTAGCAGAACGCCCGGATGTTGATGTAGATGAAGGACACCGAGCTTCCACGCCTTCCAGCACCCTTAGTGATTGATAGGATTAGGGTTCTAACGAGCCCTATAGGCTAACTCGTGATTAACACGAGATTAACTCAGATTAAGGAAACCTAGGGGGTTTCCCCTTAGTTATATAGTGCTGTAGACATGGGGCCGGGCCCTAGGTGGGCTTGTTTGCCTTCCAATCAAAGGCAACTAATAGGGAGTAGTGTAGGATTAGGATTGGGCTTGATGGCCCAATTACACATGACCGAGGTCAATTCCAACAGTACGGGCCCCACGTCGGGGCCCTCAACGGCGTCCTCATCGTCCTCCAGCTAGTCTTCGCCACCACCGTCGTCGTCTACCTCGACGACGTCTTCGAAAAAGGCTACAGCCTCAAGGGCTCTTCCTCTGCCATCTCCCTCTTCTCCGCCGCGACCACCTGCGGGAAGGTGTTCTGGCAGGCGTTCAGCCCCGTTACCGTCAACACCGGCCGTGGCCCGGAGTTCGAGGGCGTCGTCCTCGCCGTCGCCCACCGCGCACTCACGCGCACCAGCAGCGCACGTGCGGTGGTGGCCACCCTGCTCCGGCGACACCTCCCGAACGCGACCAACCTTGCGGTGACGTTCCTCGTGCTCCTCGCCGCGGTGTACCTCGAGGGCATCCAGATGCTGGTGCCGCTGCAGTCCAGGGACAAGCGTGGACGATGTTAGAAACACGCCGGAGAGACAACACACAAGTTGCCGGCGAGTTTCTGGTCAAGAACAGAGAAGAAACACACGCACGCAGGAAGTAGACACAAATGTATATTGGGCTGTAACCTTGACAGCTTTTCTCAGCCGATGAGGCTCTGTATATATAGACAAATACATGGAAAATAATCAAGGCTTAATTAGCCTGCCAAAACTAGCTACTGACTAAGAATGGAAAGGCACCAGCAAGAATTATCTACCTAACAATCTCCTCCTAAGCCTTGTGGTGAGAACTACATACATCAATCAGACCTATCTTAGAGCGTAGCTCATGGAACTTGGTTTTGCCCAGCGGCTTCGTAAGAATGTCGCCTAGCTGTTCCTCACTCCTGATGAACTTCACCTTGATCTGGCCCTGTTCGTCAGACTCCGGACCTTGTGATACTTCAACTCAATATGCTTGCTTTGTCCATGGAGCACTGGATTCTTAGTCAAAGAGATGGCAGACTTGTTGTCCACCCTCAGCATTGGAGCTCTTGGTGCAGACCCTTGCACCTCAGCTAGCACTCTTGCCAGCCACAATGCTTGACAAGCAGCATTAGCAGCTGCTATGTATTCTGCCTCGCAATTTGACTGTGCCACCACCTTCTCCTTCATGGAAGTCCAGGTGATTGGACTCCTGTTGAGGAAGAAAATCACCCCTGTTGTGCTCTTCCTAGCATCAACATCACCAGCAAAATCACTGTCACTGAAACCTATCAGGTGAGCCTCCTCCTTCTCCTTCTTCCTGCCAAACCAGAGACCCCAATTCATGGTCCCTGCCACATACAGCAGGATATGCTTCACTGCCACAAGATGATCCTCCCGATGCTTCTCCAGGAATCGACTCACATAGCCAACAGCGAAAGCAAGGTCAGGGCATAAAATTGTAACCATAAAATTATGTAAGAATTGAATGTTGTAACATGTCTATAAAATTGTACAATGAAACTATATACTGAGAGTCGGTTTTATTCCATTGTAAAGATGACATGATAATCTTAATAATAGAGTGATGAAATCATACATCAAAACTAACCTAACAAAAAGAAATTGTTGGCGAAGCTTTACTATAGCAAATATAAACAAAAAAAATTAGGAGGACTAAACATATATTATAAAACTAAGTACATGAATGGATGCAAAATCACGAGACGAAAGACTACTTAATTCGTCGATTGGTTACTGTAGCATGATGTTATCTAATCACAACCCAGTTAGGTTTAATAGATTTATCTTGCGATTTCACTTGGAGGTTATGGAATGAGTTTTGCCGGTTATCAACATTTAATGCTCCTAACATGTCTCCAAACATTCGAATTTACAGTAGAAACTAGAAACAGTGAAGTAGAAAGAACTAAACGAGGCCTGTAGGAAGAATATCACAAATAGGCCTGGTTAAAAAAAAAGGCCGAAATTAGAGAGTCGTATTGGGCCATAAGCGCGACTAGGCATGTTTGTGGCAGGGTTAAAAAATTCGCGGGAACCGGTCCGAAAACCGCGGTTACCGGTCGAACCGCCCCGGACCGGTAGCGGTTCGGGGCGGTTTGAAACCGGTGGAATTCAAAAATTTCAAATTTGAATTTAAAAATTCAAAAAATCGGATAAAAATTCTTAAAAATACTTCATGGTGTGCTGGACCTATTGGTGTCAAAATTTCTCAAATATTTGGTCATTTGCTATTTTTTTTCGCGAAATACAAGTTAAATAAAAAAAGAAAAAGAAAAAAACCGCTCGGCCCAACTCGGCCCAACTCGCGTAAACCCTAATAACCCCCCCCCTCGCCCCCCTCACCCCCCATAACACCCCCTCACTCCCCCCCCCGCGCAGCTGAGCTTCAGCTCGGGCGAAAAACCGCCCCAGCCGCGCAACCGCCGCGCGCGACCGGATCCCGCGCCGGTACGAGCGGTTACCGCTCGGATTGAGCGGCTAACCGCTCCGGTTTGCGGCGCTCCGGTTCCCGGCTCGAGACGCCGGCAAACCGCTCCGGTACGAGCGGTTCCCGTTCGGTTTTGGCGGTTACCGCCCGACCGCGGGTGAGGTATAGATTTGATGCGTGTTTCAATGATTTAGGCTATTGTGATCTATGAAATTATGAAATGGATGTAGTGATGGAGATATTTAGGTATATTTTGATTGCATCCAAGTGATTTTAGAATGTATGAAGTGGATCTAGTGATTTGTAGCCATGTATGTACATTTTGATGTAGGGTATTGTGATTTTGGAAATAAGGAAATGGATCTAGGATTTAAGTATTGTGATATAGCTATGTGTTGTCAAGTTGACATTGATATGTTTATGTTTGTTCCATGTTTGTAGATACGCAATGTCTGGCAGAGAGAAAGATGTTGTATGGGAACATGGTGAAAAACTTCACCCCGGTTGGAGATGCAACTATTGTCATAAGTCCAAGGGAGGCGGTGGTGCCACTAGATTGAAACAACATTTGGCAGGGCGCGGGACGGAGGTCGTCCATTGTGATAGGGTTTCAAAGGAGGTGCGTGAGTACTTTCAGCGTGAGCTTGAAAGGGCAAAGAAGCTAACTGCTCAACGTGCTCAAGAGAAGTTGAGAAAGGAGAAGGCTGCAGCGGAAGGTAACTATCCTGGTGGAGATGAAGCGTATGATGAGGAGGCTGAGTTGCAGCGTGCCCTGAACCAATCAAGAGCGGAAGAGGAGTTCCGTCGCGGGGTGCAACAGAAAGGAGGTGCATACGAGCATGGAGGGGGTAGTGGTACGAGGGGAGAGGGTACGTTGCAGAGGATGCTTCGAAGGGCAACTTCAGCGAGGCAGACTCCTAGGGTGACGGACTACAACTTAGGTTCGGCGCGTGGATCGACGCAGCCAAGGATTGACACAGGCTCATGGACGCAGAAGGGTAAGAATGCAAAGGAAGCTATTGGGAGAGCTTGGTCAAAGTTTTTCCATACAGCGGGAGTTCCTGGAAGACAAGCTGACAGTCCATACTTTGTCAGTGCGGTCAGAGAGACACAGAAGTAGGGTATGTTTTCTTTCCAGCCAAAATAATAGCTACGGAACTACATGTTTAGATCTAATCTCATGACTGCCATATGTTTTGCAGGTGAAGGTATCGCGTCACCCACTGGACGGGATATTGATGGCAAGTACCTGGATCAAAACGAGCGAGACTTGCAGGTTCAGTACGCAAAGTTTCAGGCAGAGTGGCCTATGTTCGGCGTCACGTTGATGTGTGATTCGTGGACTGGGCCGACAAAGATGAGTGTCATTAACTTTTTGATATATTGCAATGGGGTCATGTGGTTCCACAAGTCTATTGATGCGACTGGAAGATCTCAAGATTCTGCATATTTGCGGAAGGTAACCCCGTACCTAGTTCATTTCGATCCGAATATAATTTGGATGTTCCTAAAGAATATGTGTATTTGCAGGAAATTCTGAAGGTGGTGGACGAAATTGGACCAGAGCATGTCGTTCATGTGATCACGGACAATGGCTCCAACTACAAGAAAGCCTGCAAGGGGATTCGAGAAACATACGAACACATTAGTTGGACACCTTGTCTAGCACACACTGTCAACTTGATGTTAAAGGATATCGGTGAAAGGTACGAACATCAAGATTTGATCGATCAATGCAAGAAAATATCAACGTGGTTACACAATCATGGTCAGTTGAATGCAATGATGAGGCAGGCGATTGGTGGTGAGTTGGTGAAGTGGTGTGCAACTCGCTTTGGGACCAACTACATGTTCCTAGACAGCATTTATCGGAAACGTGATCGTTTCATGCAGTGGATGGGATCTCCTGAGTTTTTGCAGAGCAAATGGGCCAATTCAAGTATGGGTAGATTTACTCATACGAGATTTTCAAGTCTAGAGTGGTGGGAGGGAATGAAATTTGTCATTGACTCAGTCCAACCAATATACAGCTTACTTCCCTTTGCTGATCAGGACAAGCGGCCGAACATGTGCGAGGTATGTCACAACGTACATAGTGTGAGAAATGAAATGCAATCTTTCTTTGGCCGTAATGTTTCCATGTGCAAAGAGTATGAAGCGATTTACAACGCAAGGTTGAAGGACATCTTCTATGACACTTATGTGGTCCAAGGTAAGACGGATTCTGCTCATTGTGAACAAAAGTTTATACTGTCACGTTCCATACACCTTATGCTAATTCGTGGTACTTTCAATTTTGCAGCTTCTGTCCTGAATCCGAGGTATGCCTATACGTTTATTCCAAGTCCAGAAATGTGGAGCACACTGAAGGATGCTTTTCAGCGCATGACCGATATCTCGAGCGCCGTCCAGGCATTACAAGAGGCTGAGCTGTTTCGACAGAAACGTGGTGACTTTGGCACACAATTGGCACAACAAATGGCACATGACCCAAAGACAACTGCATCTTCATGGTGGATGATGAACGGGAACAAAACTCCCAGGCTGCAGGCCCTTGCTTTGCGGCTTGTTGCTCAATGTTGTTCGTCAAGTGGATGCGAGCGGAATTGGAGTACTTTTGCTTTGCTGCATACAAAGGTTCGCAATCGGTTGTCACACAAAAAACTGAACAAACTTGTCTATGTCAACTACAACCTACGCCTGCGACTTGCGGATGTTGCCGATCCTCCATGGGATCAAGAAGATTTCATTGAGCAGCTAGCCCATCTTTCATTCTATGAGCCTAAAAATCCAGTGCGGGAATGGATGGAATATGGAAGGTCAAACAAAGCTCCTGTTCTAGACGAGGACGACGATGAAGGTGACACGCCGCTTCCCTCTAATATTGTCGCTGATAAAATAAATCCGGCGGACCTCCGTACTTCTACAGGGGAAGATTGCATCAGTGATTGGGCACGGCGACATGTGGGTGACACTCATGTAGGGAAGCGGAAGTACCACATCGCGCCTAGCAAGGTTATCCTGAAGCGCCAATGAGGCCAGGCAACTGGAAAAGGGAAACAGAAAGAAATAGAAGTCCTGAGCGATGAAGACACTGATGATGGTGAGGGTGATAAAAGCCCAGAGTATCAGGAGTCTCAGGACAGCAGCTCTGGCGATGATGGTGATGACGATAATGATGGTGATGGCAGCAGTGATGGTGACGATAGCAATGATGGTGGTGGCACCGGTGGCGGCAGTGGCGGTGCTACTGGCGGTGGCGGGGGCGGACCCGGCGGAGGCGTGTCACCTTCAAACCCACCTGCTGGTCTCCATTTTACAGGTACCAAGTGTACGTATATATGAACATGTTTTTATTATTTTGACTTATGAGTATTAATTATACTATGTGGTTCATTGCAGGGGAGACTGAGTTCACACATGCAACCCAGGACATTGACCATGGAGCACCGATGTCGCAGAGGAGAACGGTTGGACCGACGGATTACGACTCTCCACAGTTCTCTTCTAGCTCCTCTTACAGGGAATCCTCACAGTCTAGTTACCACTATCCTATACCGGAGTTGAGCATGCAGCCACCGATGAGATGGGTGTACGAATGGTAAGATCCCCATTGGTATAATATGCTACTTCAGGAATGGCAGACGACATCGGCCTGGACAGGCCAAACTTGGCAGGAGTTCAAAGCTGAGTTGCTTGTAAGGCAGGGTTTGAATGTGATGTCCACCGCGGAGTATGAAATGGCCTCGCGATGCTACCGTTGAACAATTATTTGTATGAGAGGACTACTAAACTAACTATTTGTATTAACAATTATTTGTATCAGAGGACTACTGAACTATTTGCATGGACATTTGTACTATGTTTGTATGTACAATTATATGTATGGATGTTTGTCTATATTTTTAGTTATTTTTTTCCTTAATTTACGCATATTTCATGCCAATTTTTTGCTGTCCCTCGAACCGGTTCAAACCGGTCGGTAACCGGTCCAAACCGGTCGGTAACCGGTTGAAACCGAACGGTTTTGGGGTGTCCACAAAACCACCTCAAACCGGTCGGTAACCGGCTGAAACCGGTCGGTAACCGGTCAAACCGACCGGTAAGCCGCCCAAAACCGATTGCACGTGGGATTTGAATTCAACCGGTTTCCACCGGTTCCCGGTCAAACCGGTCCGGTAAACCGCTACCGCCGGCCGGCGGTTCGGATTACCGGACCGGATTTGTAAACCCTGGTTTGTGGACATAAAAGCTCGGGCAGGCCTGGATTCGGGGAGTCGGCGCTACAATCGAATCAGAGTTCGAAATATCCTCGGATTTGGATTTTGCTCCGGCAATCCCAAGGCCAAGCTCCAAACTCCCAGGGGACCCGGTGGGGCTATAAGGCTATCCCCAACCCATCTACTAGGATGGTGTCTATAGCATTAAATAGCCAGCCACATAAGCAATTTGGTGATGTGGCAAGGGAATTAAAGAGGGGGGAGAAGGACATGGTGTCTTGCATGAGAAACCATGTCTACACAAGAACCAAGAAATAAAACTTAATGATAGGGAGATGAAAGGAGAGAGAACATATGTGATTGGGTGGTAGTTTATTTTTAAGAAACTATGCATTGGGAAGGTAGTTTCTATAGGTAGTGTCCATATGACATGGATGTATAGAAACTAGTTGATGATGTCTTGGGTTGGGAATAGCCTAAGGGAGACTAGAAGAGGCAGGGCAACACCAGGAGGCAGCAGAAGTGCAGAACTTCGCAGACTCGCAGGGAGAGAAGAGAGAACGGCAAGAAGCACCTGCGCTGCGATCGTCAACGACAAGCATGGCGCGCGGTTCCTCGGCAGCAGTGGTGAAGCTAGAGCGAAATAGAGGGGGTGCAAGGTATTACCACAAGTGCAGGCCAATTTGCCAATGCAAACTATGTTTTTAACAGTGTTCGCCCTACACAGCCGTTTAGGCCGTTTACACGGCGTGTAAAAGCTAAACGATGGCAAGCCGTGTAGGCCGATTAGCCATATAAACCCGTTTCAGCCATTTAAAAGGCCGTTTAAATGGCCGTGTAGACCGACTTTTAGCCAAACGATGGGTCACCGACCGTTTAGTGTTTAGGCTAACACTGGTTTTTAAGGCAAAATAACCATTATTGTCCCTCAATTGTCATCTGGTGCTCAATTACGTCCACAAACTATCAAAATATCTATTTTAGTCCCTCGATTCACGCGGTGGCATGTCACATAGAGGAGTGAGGATGATCCTAAGCTAAAAGTTGAAGGACTGAAAAAACAGACATTTCGATCGATAGTTCAAAGAAGAAAGTGAACCTAAAAGTATTTTTTAGGACAAAAATGACCATTTTCATTGTTTGGGGATGAAATTAAGTCTAAAAGTAAACTTTAAGGACTAAAATGGTCATATTAGTATTTCGAGGACAAAATTGAGTTTAGGGCAATAGTTGAGGGATAAAATAGTTATTCTGCATTTTTAACAAAAGTTATTAGGCAACGTATCCTATGGAAACAACTTCTCCGTGGAAACTGTGGAAACTTTAATCTGGATCGCACGATGTTGATCCAAAGGCGTGCTCAGATGAGGTGGGAGAGGTAATTTGCAAAAGCGCCTTTGCAAATCACCCCTCCCACCACCGCTGAGTTTTGCGAATTACCCCTCCCACCTTTCCTAAACGCGTCATTGGATCAACATCATGTGACCCAGATTAAAGATTTCATAGTTTCTTACGGGAGGTTGGTTTCCACCAGATATGCCCCCAAGTTATTAAATATAAGTGCTATTCAATAACCATGCACAATTCCAACTTGGTTTGTTAAAAAATAAGAGAAAGATTAAAAAGAGAGACAAAGGCCTTATTAGTAAATAAAGTATTTACTAATGTAATCATCTTCCAAAACTCCACTCAAATAGTTGTTTTCTTGCATTGTGTGCTCTCGTAACAAATTATTTTTCTTTTGTGTGGTGTTTTGGCTGCTGGGGGCGTCACCCAAACATGGAGGTCTCATTCCACCACCGCGCGCTATACACGGGCCTCTCCGTGACCGTGTTGATGGTGTGCCGCCACCTCCCGCTCTATGACATCCGCTACGACGCCATGGGCGCCGACCCCTTGTACTGGCTGCGCTCCATCCTCTCCTCCAACCGCGGCACGCTCATGGAGCTCGGTGTGGGCCCCGTCGTTACCGCCGGCACCCTGTTCCAGCTCACCTCTACCGTGGGAGCGAAGGGGGGAGCAGGCGAACCCTTTGGTGAAGCCACCGTGGTGTAATGTGCGACATGACATCCCTTAGAGTCCTTTTAGGAGTAGAGATAATGCCGCAGTGGTGTACATGCTTAAGTCGACGGAAATCCAACGAGCTGTTGTGGCACCCGTCATCTTGGATGTGGAAGGAGAGAAGAACCACGTGAAGAGTCTGTCAGTGGTCAAGATAGTGAGAGACCAAAATAATGTAGCGCACGAGCTGGGCCAGAGGGCGAGATGCTCGGGCGAGTCTAGGGTTTGGTTTGCGAACTTCCCTGAGAGCATTGTCTCTCCTATTTGTAAAGACTTCATTTAATAAAACTCTCTCATGTTTCGCAAAAAAAAATCATGACTTCAAATAAAAATTGTGGTTGACCGAGAGTTAATTTTTGTATGATTTGATATGTAAAATTGTTAAATATAAAGTATATACCAAGTTAATAAAAATAATTTTGGAAGCAAAGTAAAAGTCAATACATAGGATTCTTTTAAATTATGTATGAATAAATAGAGAGCCTATACAAGGTGCAATTAGTAAATAACTATAATTGGGCATGTAAGGAAACATATATGATTAGTTCTCAATAAAATATAATACACTAATTAATTATACTAAAGTAATTTCAGTTACAAACCTCGAATGTTCATATGAAAAACTAGTTACCCGCGCAATTTGCGCGGGCCATCTGGCTAGTTGATCACATTACGAATTTACGATAACACCACGTACTTATATTACATAGTGCGTCATTATCCTGCTGCCGTTGAGCCCGGCCCGTGTGTCTGTGTCTGCCCAAGCATGCCTGCTGCTCATTTTCACCATCAAGCAGGCCGAGTGTCAGTCATTGATCTGCTACCGTGGCTGAGGCCGAGCCGGGAGTCATTGAATTTTACAGTCTAAATATATAGACAGACACACCTCCTAAACATGAGAGGAGTTTGAAAATTGCGACATTTCAGATTTTCGCGGTCATTGTCACTATTTTTGGATACGGAGTTTTCACTCTTCATCAATCAACAGTTAAGCAAAGCGTACTGAAAAAATTAAGAAAAGTATATGGAGTGCAGGTGCGGATATCATCGTACTACATGAAGAAGACCTTAAACCACTTCCAACATCCGAACAATAACATCCGGCCGACGGAACGTGTCACGCCACATGTTCCCTACAGGTTTGTAGTGCAGGAGGAAACCAAACACTATGTACAAGAACATGGTCCTCGCCGGCAGCACGGCCGACCACGCCGCCGCCGAACAGCAACCCTCGTCGCCGGCCGATCTGGAAGGCGGTGATCACCCGTCGTCGTCGTCCTGCGTACTCGCGTGCAAACGAATCGGACGTCCGAACAATAAAGCTCATCACCAGATTGTGGCCCGTCCAGCCGCTTTCCGTTACGGATCGGACTCACCGACATGCATGCGTCGACGCATACAAACGAATAATCGGAACATCGTCCGACTCGGAGCTGAATCCGAGCCCGAACTCCAAACTCCCTGGAGTCCGGGACCGCGGCGCTATAAATAGAATAGAGGCATAGAGGGAGAGGCAGGGCAACACGAGGAAGGCAGCAGAACCCCACGCAGACACAGCAGACTCGCAGAGAGACCGAGAAGAGAAGCACCTGCGTGCGTTCGGATCGACAAGCATGGCGCGCAGTTCCTCGTCCACAGCACTAGACCTGATCCGTCCGCTGGCGTCGCGGATGCCGTCGGTGCGTCGCCCAGACAGGGAGGTGTCGTTCCACCACCGCGCGCTCTACACGGGGCTCTCCGTCTCCATCTTCATGGTGTGCAGCCACCTCCCGCTCTACGGCGTCCGCTACGCCTCCATGGGCGCCGACCCCTTGTACTGGCTGCGCTCCATCCTCTCCTCCAACCGCGGCACGCTCATGGAGCTCGGCGTGGGCCCCGTCGTCACCGCCGGCACCCTGTTCCAGCTCGCCTCCACCTCCGGCCTCCTCCGCTTCGACCACAACGTCCGCGAGGACCGCGACCTCGCCGACGGCGCCCGCAAGGTGCTCGCCTTGGTCATCGCGCTCGGCGAGGCCGCCGCGCACGTCCTGCTCGGGATGTACGGGCCCCACGTCGGGGCCCTCAACGGCGTCCTCATCGTCCTCCAGCTCATCTCCGCCACCGCCGTCGTCGTCTACCTCGACGACGTCCTCGAAAAGGGATACGGCCTCAAGGGCTCCTCCTCCGCCATCTCCCTCTTCTCCGCGGCCAACACGTGCGGGAAGGTGTTCTGGCAGGCGTTCAGCCCCGTCACCGTCAACACCGGCCGTGGCCCGGAGTTCGAGGGCGTCGTCCTCGCCGTCGCCCACCGCGCACTCACGCGCACCAGCAGCGCACGTGCGGTGGTGGCCACCCTGCTCCGGCGACACCTCCCGAACGCGACCAACCTTGCGGCGACGTTCCTCGTGCTCCTCGCCGCGGTGTACCTCGAGGGCGTCCAGATGCTGGTGCCGCTGACGTCCAGGGACAGGCGTGGACGGCGTGGCACCTTCCCGATCAAGCTGCTCTACACGTCCACCATGCCCATCGTGCTCTACACCGCCGTGGTCTCGGCGCTCTACCTCGTGTCGCAGCTGCTCCACTACAGCCGCCTCGGTGGGACCCTCCTCGTGCGCCTCCTCGGCGTCTGGGCGGAGGCCAGCCACGCCGCCGTCCCCGTCGGCGGCCTGGCCTACTACGTCACGCCGCCGGCGAGCTTCGCCGGCGACCCGGTCCACGCGCTAGTGTACGTGGCGCTGATGCTGGCCTCGTGCGCGCTCCTCGCGCAGGGGTGGGTGGTCGCGTCGGAGTCGTCGGCGAGGGACGTGGCGAGGAGGATCGCGGACCAGCGAATGGGGTTGCCTGGGAGGCGAGATGGTGCTACTTACGCTGAGCTCAGGCGATACATCCCCACGGCGGCTGCTCTTGGAGGTCTGTGCGTCGGAGCGCTGACCATCTTCGCCGACATGACCGGAGTCATCGGCACCGGCACCGGGATTATGCTCGCAGCCACTGCCGTCTACAACCTCGTGAAGTCTGTTGAGAAGGAGGATGAAGCACTATATATATAGCGCCGTTTACTAGCTGTAGCAGAGTGGATGTAGAATGCCTCAATTGTTGTTTCATGGTTTTCTCTTTCTGTTTTTTTAAACTATTTATAAGGTATTTTGTGACAAAAGTAATTTGTAAAGATGTTCTGTGACTAAACTGTTTGACATCTTCTCAATTAATCAGATAATGTTACACGTCCACCATGCCCATCTTTTCAATTAATTAGATAATGTTTTGCAAATTAGGGAAATTAGAGAATGTCAGTAAGAATTAGGGAGCTGCACGGCGCGCTCCCGGAGCCACGAAACTGCAAGTCTGCAACTACCTGCGCAGGCTTCTCGTGGAGCACCGGCGGTGGGAGGACGCCCGCAAGCTGCATGACGAAATGCTTGCGGAGGGCGGCAGCGCGGATAACTACAGCACCTGCGTGATGGCCCGAGGGCTGTGCTTGGAAGGCCGTGTTGAGAATGGAAGGAAGCTGATTGATGCGAGGCAGGGAGCTGGGCATATTAATCGATTGGGTTAGGACAATGGAAGCAGTAGGCCGTCGGCACCAACGTCGTTCCGATTCGCCATGGCCAAGTAGAATCGATGCGCCACTGCCCCTCCCGCTGACGAAGTTCCGGCCCCGACGCATGTATTCGGTGAGTTCGCCCCGTCTCTTTGTAAAGTAGTAGCTGCCAAAAAAAAACTCCACTAGCCGACAGGATCTGGTGTGCAAGCTCCTGATATTGTTCTCCATAAGATTCTTTGGAGAAATACAATGATATGTGGCCTAGTTTCAGTTATCAAATCATGCAGTTTCTTTAATCTCTTAAACATGTCTGCGTTTAACCTTGTTGTTTGGTTCAATTAGCTATATGTAAACATAATCGGAGCTTTCGATTCCTAATCACGTAAAACTTTTCTCTGTCGCTTGTAATAGAAGGGCATGTAACTCAAAGAAGCTCTCTGAATCAGTATCAAATATAATTACTTGTTAATGAAGTCCGCGCAAATAGCCTGCATGATGACCTCTTATTTAATTGTAAAAGCTATTTGAATATGAAAAGCAAAACTCTGTTTTGCGGAGGTTCAGCAGTGGCCGTGGACATTATTCTTTATTGCACAGGTTCAATAGTAAAAGCTATCTGAATATGATGGCAAACTCTGCTAGATTGGGCTTATAATTGTTTTGATGTCATTTACCCCTTGAATTTCACATTGCAACAGCAATGCAGAGAATCTTCCCCTTGGCCCTGTTCTTTAATTAGAGTGGCAGTTTTAGAAGTTGTGCAGATAACCGTTATTTCCATGTTAATGGATATTAAATTGATCATTGATGAATGCGTTTGATGTAACGGGGGAGGAACCAAAAGATGGTGTTCAAAATTACACATGGAAGGATACCACACTTTGCCTTTTGAATTATGGGCTCAGTTTGGATGTTGATATTGCGAGCCTTTAGATTGAATTGGATACCACACTTTGCAAGCTCACTGATCCAGCAAGTCGTTTCTACAGATTTAACTCTGCTTGTGCCATTTTGAGGAGAATGGAATGTCTCAAATGGTCGCACATCAGTGCCCAATGTAATTAATTAATTGTGGCTGTAACTTTGCTACAAGCCATCATACCTGTATGACTTGAGCAAAACTATGTACTGTATTTCTTTCCTCTTCCTCTTAATGAAATACGTGCCAAGGCACGGTCGCAAAAAAAAAAAGAAGAGGAGAATGGAATGTTTACTACTATAACTAAAAAAATACCAATAGGAGTTATAACAAGTGCTGATGTTTGTGCCTATAACATTCAGTTCCAGCCTATCATATATAGGCATAGCTTGATTCAAGTATTAAAATGGTTACGCAATATTTTTCTATCCATCTCTGTTTAGTTTCCTATTTTTTAGAAAATGTCTAGCTGAGATGTAACATTTGATGAAATGGGATAATTAGTATTGAGAAGAGATATAAGTTTGATGTTTTCTTTATCTTTCAAAATATAGATTTATTACATGTGTCCATGAGTTTTGGCATCTGCAACTAAAACAAGTGATACACATATTACCCTCTCCCTTTACATTCTCTGCAAATAAACCAACTTACATGTATACTGCGTCCAGATGAAGTAATTTAGATGAGCTACACTAAGTTTACATGATAGATCACTGTTACCTTTTCTGTTTGACTGAAAACACAAAAAGGAGTGATTTCTTTAAAACAATTTTCTTTTGGAACAATGGATGGACTGAGATGAAAAATTACATCTTGCAAAGCTGTTCCAACGTCAGGCTGTGAGCAAATGTAATTGATGTGAAGATGTAGCTGTTACCCAGTAGCCATTTTTTCTTTTTCTTTTTTTTTAAATTTTTGAGAAACACTGTTGGAACATTTTTGAGCCCCTGTACATTTGTCGCCAGCAGCATGCATGTTTGCAGACTGTAGGTGTGACCTGATATTGAGTTACAAAATGAAGGTAAGTTATGAGCCTAGCTGAATTTATCGCATTTGACAGCCCTTTGACACTGTTGGTGAAGTCAGGCCCAAGAATTTGAACCTTCCGCCGGCAGCGTGCACAACAATATTGCGGCATCGGTGTCCATGCTCACGTGGAGTATCAAGGATCTATCGAAGGAGTGAACTCGCAGCGCTTGTGGATGACAAAAAAATTATAGTGAACAAGGCAATCATATTATTACAAATAAACACAAACTTAAAATAAAAAATAATTCATTCAGTAATACGATTATATTTTAATTTTTTTTTTGAGAATATGTAGGAGAGCTGCGTATCTTTGCATTAAGAAGAATAATAATACGAGAAGTTACACGCGGGCCTATTACCGGGCACACGCACATAACACCATACATTTTGAGTGATACAATAAGTGTTCAAGCATCCTATAATGATGGATACTATCAGTGAAGTTAAAGCCAGATTCTTGTTTTACCTTGATGCAATGGCACCATGCAAGAGCAAGTCACATGCTTTGGAGGATAACAACACAGAACTCAGGGAGCCTCCATCGACGAATCACATGGCATGAGGATGCTTAAGCAGACTCCAGTGTAGCTATCGTCCTCGCTGTTTTTCGCACTGAGCAAATTTTGATGCCCAGTCTGAATAAGACTCGCATAAAGATTAAATTCAAATCAGATACTTTCATCTTAATTGTTTTGTGTACTAAGGACAAGTGTTGCATCAACTTTCATCCTAAAAAAGTGTGTTGACGCAAAAATCAGAAAAGATCTTCACGTGCTAGCACACGAAATCGGTTGTAACCGTGAATACCGGGGCGTGCCAGTCAATTTGACCTGTTAATTGACAAGAGATGAAACCGTAAAATACTAGAGTGTATCGGTTGGGATTCCGATTAGCTCTATAGGCAGAATCGGCAAAAGCTGTCCGATCTGGAAAATAATAAATCGGCTTGGACAACCGATTCAGAGCAAAGCTATGTGAGATCACTAAAGTGTAATCTAACAAGCTAAGCAGGGCAGCACTTGGAACAGATCTAGTCGGCTGTGATAAGAGATGCAACGAGATAACACAGGTAAAAGCCGACCAAAGCGTGTACCAAGCTGGATAAAGGTTGAATAAAATCTAAACGAAGTAACAGCGATACGCCGGTTACTAAAACCTAGATACTTATTCGATAACTTAAACGAAGCAACAACGATACATCGGTTGCTAAAGCTTAAGGATTATCGGAACTTACGAGGCAAGCCCTGAGATCTGATCACCCTTGACGTGCTCGAAGAACTCGTGAAAAGAAAATAGCGAAGTCGCCGACTTGATAAAAGTAAAGGTACTGAAGAAGTAGAGTTTGTTTATTTGATCATGTGATCATCTAATTCAATAACCGAGGGCTTATATTTATACCCTGAGGTGACGCACAGTCCTAACCAAACTTGACTAAATAATACTTATATAAAAGGAAATAACTAAATAGACTCGTCTAATTATTAAGATACAAGGACTCTAATTTCCCTTATGCAGAGCCCTTTCTAACGAAGCTTGTCTCTGTTCTATCCATAAAAAGGCCGATACGTGATTAACATGGACTCCTCCTCCCCGCGTCTACACTTGTCGTGTTTATTTTAATCACCCTTGCATGCATGTGCTAGTTCCCTGGTTATCTCCTCATCTTGCATCGCACGTACACATGTATATTTTTTTTTAAATATCAAATCAGCCACCACACATACTTCTCCAATTAAACAAATCGGCACCAACCATTTGACTGACTATTAGCTCCCTGCATGGCTGCATCCGATGCCGATGCCAATGTAGTCTTGCCGATTCGGATGCAGCAGCCACCATGGACCAAGTCTACAAGCTAGCAGTTAACTGCCATGAACCTGTAGTGGTGTACACACGTCTATTTTCTGCTGCCCGCAACTCTTGCAGATGCATGTCAGTAGCCTACGATTCCTCCTCGCTCTAGATAATCTTGATTTGCAGGCTAAAATCAGATCTCAACAATCTTACGCTCTTTTCCACATCCGTATAGAGAATAATAATTTTGCTATAAGTGCGCACTATGCTCCAGCAACTGAACAAGGGAATAATGCATGGGGATTAGTTCAAAGCTATCTACTACCCAGCACAACAGAATTATCTTGGCTTACACCGAGGCCATATATGTTTGGCAATATCAGAGACCTTGCACAACAGCTATACATGAACATTGCTCTTCAGGAAGCAGGTGAGGTAAAACCACAGGAGTCGAGAATCTTTGAAGCATAAGTTAATATCTTTGAGCACCACATCAGTTAAATTCTCAAAGAAAATGTATACATCTATGAGGTTTTACTAATTTCAAGAGTCTATTAATTGAAGTACTAAAATTAGCACACCTTCAGATTCATGTTGGTACCATGATAACAAGGATTTCAGGTACTTACAGTGAGGCAAGCAAACATGTAAATGAGAATCACAAGCTTGATGCGGGTCTCAACAGGTTGCCTAAGATCATTTATTTTCATGGAATAGTTATCAGCCATAAGATTTAAAGAAAGAAGCAATCACTTATTATTTTCGATTATCCTCTATGTAATGGAATAGCAAACCAAGAGCAATTATTTTCTGTTTATGTTAGGCAGGATCAGGTTCTGTTTATGTTATGATGTTGGGCGGTGTCCATGCTGCAATTAATTATACAATATCACCCGAAATTCTAATGCATACACGCCAAGCAGCAACAATTGAAACTGAAAATCCAAATTTCATACGCAACTGGGCTATCGGTGCCAAATATCTATAATTCAAAATCATTGACAGTTTGTTAAAATGGAATCCATAATTCAGAAGCATTTACAGTAGGTTCAAATGGAATCTATAATTCAGAAGCATTTACAGTAGTTTCAACTGGCCTAGGATATCAAATGGTCACTGATCCTACACAAGTTTATACTTTTAAGGGTTAAGAAAACTGCAGACAATATTGACGAGGCTGCAAAGGAACTTCCTGATGCTAATTTCGTCAGATTAAATGAGTACTCGATTTGTTATTAAAACTAAGTACAGTCGGGCACTTCTAACAGAGAATGTGCAGAGATGGAGGCCCTTCCACGATAGAGCAAATAATTATGGCGTGTTATCACCTATCCTGCAAGTGCTGCCACAGTACGCTATAATTTTTTCATGGCTGCACAAGCAGATGAACTATGAGTTTTGTGTCTGGTTGAGTCTCCATGCTCCTCGACCTCAATTTTGTGGCAGCATCACGCTCTGGCAATCTAGTGTGAGAAGCTTCACAGTTTTGCAACTAATATAAGTTCTGGTGTTTGCAGTTCTGCAGCTCTACTAATATTGCAACTAGTGTTCCCTAACGAGTACCAGTGATTGCTGATACTCACCTCAACTTACTCCTTGTGAGAGTGGAGTTCGGCTGTATCTGTTGGCGAGGCCGGCCTCAACATCCTCAACGTCGCACCATGCTGCCTCCGTGGCGCCGTACTGCGATGTGTGAGTAGCCAAATTTGGAGTGTTAGGGTTGTCACGATGGATCACCAACTACCCTTGGGGTGTTAGGGTTCTCACCAAGGGTCGATAGCGATCTGCTAAAGGAACGCCCGCGCAGCGATCCGCTCCACGGCTGGGCACCGGCGATATGGTCCAGGAACGTTAGCCGAGCGACCGGCGTCCGAGAGGAGGAAGGCATCGCCGGTGGATGACCGCCGTTATTGCGTTCTGAGTGTGTTTGTGTCCGAGAGGAGGAAGGCACCGCTGGTGGTTGCGTCGTCACGGCGGCAACAGCGGGCGATATTTGGGCGATCTGGTCGAGGAACGGCCGCCGATGGTGGAGGCGTGCGAGGGGAGGAAGGTACCGGGCGTGACGTCGTCCTCAACTGCGCGCCGCCCGTTCTGCCTGGTTGATCCGGAGACGACGACGTCGGCGCTGGCGGGCAATCTGGTCGAGGATTGGAGGCGTCCGAGTGGAGAAAGGCGCCGATTGTGGTCATCCGGCTTGACGACGTTCTTCCAGGTAGCCCTGTTCATGGTCCGTTTACCGGTTTGTTGGTTTATTCCCAAACCAACCCAGTAGAAAGCTGCTGGTCCGGGGTGGGCTGGTTGCGCACGGGTTGCTCGTCGCTTTTGGAAGTATGCCGGTGCGGGTTGGGTTGGCCGGTTCAACGGTTTATGCTGGTTTTATGGAGTCGTAGCTGGCTCTTGCTGTTATGCGCGCCTTGCGCGGATGCACCTGCGTGTGTAAGCTGGTTTGGGACTTCAGCTGGCTGCTGTGATGCGCTCGTGCGTAATGGCTGCTGTCTGCTGTGCGGGGTAAGTTGGGCAGGTGGTTGATGTGCGTATAAACTGATTATTTATTGTAGTTTTTGTGGCAAAGGACGTGTAAACTAATTATTTATTCTAGTTTTTATGGCAAAGTAACTTTCTCTAGATTTTAGATTGAATCTTGGACGCATCACTTTTCTTGCAAGTGCAAACTAATCCTAATCTCGATCTGAGCTATGCTTCATGCTGAATATAATCTCGATCTCGAGCACGTCTCTAAATCGATGGAACCAACCATGGAGACAACAATATCCATGCTGCCCCAACATGGAGACAACAACATCCATGTTGCCTGCCTGCCTTCGTTGCCAGCGCGGCCTCCAACTCGAGCCCTCGAGCGACGTGTTTGAGGAGAAAAATCACAGGAGGTTTTTTTTTTGCCATTGGGAAACGGTGCAAGTGTGTCAGCAGAATCAGACGATTTTTATACCCTCTGATTCCACTGTCGTGGTCGATTTCTTCGTATTCGCTTCACGTTCTCCATGCATATATGGTGTTGGTGTAGATGTGGCGTCGGCGTCATCCATGACCTTATCGGTCCATGATCCAGTGTAGCACAGCTAGAATATCATCAGCTTTGCCTGCCCGTGTCGTCCACATACGAGCGTGGTAGTCGTAGTAGAGGTTGATCGAGGATGTATGGATCAGTGTCGCTGAAGCCCGAGTAATCTATCTGTTGCTTGTTGATCTCCTGCCTGTATACACGTGCGCGTACCTAGATATGATTCAGCGAATACGTATACCATATGCTGGACGCTTTGGTGACCGGCGGTCGCGACGGCCGTGACGTAGCTGTATTTTATTTCGTATACTACAGAACTTCACGTGTAGCTTTAATCATCAACTTGTGTTCATGCACATGGATAAGGATTCGTGCAGCCTGCTATTATTGGCTTCCTTCTCCTATCTTCATTTACTCCTTTCATCAATTTTAGTCACTCGTGACCGTGAAAATCTCGGCTCCGGCAACACCGCGCGCTAGAGCAGCCGCCGCCAGCCTTTTTTCTCGTTGTTGGTTCCGTACCAGTGTATATGATTATGAGTTTCAACGGGTATCTCGGGTTCAACCCGTGAACCGGCCAACTATCTCATGTTCTGACCGGTTTAGAGCGGATTGAGCCCAACCCGCGTCAAGCACGTTGTACGACGGTTCTATCCGGGCTGGGTACGGTCTGGCAAAATGAACAGGGCTACTTCCCGGCGCCGATCATCCCGCGTGAGGATTTGAGTGCGTCCGAGGGGTCGGGGGGTTTTCGTCGAGGGGGCGTGCGTCATTGATGTGGTTTCGGGCGTGGGGTTTCCGTGTGCGGGCATTTCCATCGGGAGCGTGCGGGCGGACGACTGGGCAAAAGTGATCGTATATTTTGTCCACCTTATTACGTGCTTTTTATTTAGAATTTAGAGTATAATATAATATATAATTATAGTAGGGAAAAGAGGAGTACTAGAGAAGAAATAGAGATTTATCAAGTTGTTCGGATGAACCGGTTACTGTAATGAGACAAATTTTACGACCAATAGGTACAAGATTTTGTATGGTAAATTTTACCATCAAATAGGTACAGGATTTTGTATGGTGAAAATAGGTACATGATTTTGGATGGAGAGTTGCAATTGCAAGACATTGACGTCAAAACGGTTCTGGATCAACCACATTTACTATAATAATAATAGGAGAAATTTACGAGAGGCTGAATTACACGAGAATAAAAATTTTTAGAATATAATCATCAATTTACCATGAGGTATTTACAGTATTTACCAAAAATGGCGTCACCAATTTACCACAAAGGTGTTTAACCGAAATAGCGTCATTATTTACCACAAAGGTATTTACCATAATAGTATCATAAATTACCGCAAAAGTAATTTTGAAGTTCTTTTGTTCAGAATTGCAGGTAATATTTACTTTTAAATTTTGGTCTCTTACACAGTTCAAGTAAAACTATATATCTCATTTTGCCAAATTGGCTAGACTATAAATAACTGTACATCAGTATAGCGTGCCACTAGTCCACATGAGAGAAGTACACATATAGGATGAAAACATGGGTGCTATGCGAACTGCCTCCATCTAATCTCAAATCAAATGAAATAAACACAAATCAGGAGACTCCATGAAAACCTCATGCAGGCATTCAGGTAGTGAGGTTTGCATCTGGATGTACAGTGACAGTAATCTCAAACCAAAGGGCATCCATCCCTTAGTTTTTTTTTAATCATTGAATTCATTATTCGACGTAGTCTAGCAGCTCATCCTTATTTGAGCGATCCCGCTCGCTTATTGCAATTCTGAATTGAATTTATTCTAGTCCGGTACCTCAAGCAGGCCGGAAGCAATCTCATGCGGTTGGGACAGAACAGACCAGGGTCGTCGCCGGCGGAGGATTGGGGCGTCTCCAACTCGAGCAGCAACGATGCAGGTTCTGTGTCTTTGGAGGGTCAGGGGATCCCTTCCTGCGATGCAGATCGGCGACGTCTCTGGAGGATCGTGTCTGTCGGGGACTGCGCATCTCGCCTTCTCCTCGCCGACGGCGATGTTTATGCGTGCGTACGTATATATTAGAGTAAAGTGCATGACTGGTCCCTAAACTTGTACTGATGTGTCATCCTGGTCTCTGAATTCGCAAAACGACTGTTTAGACCCTCAAACTTGTTCAGTTGTGTTATCCCAGTTCCTAAACTTGTAGATCACCCGTTTAGGTCCTCAAACTTGTTCACTTGTGTCATCCCCGTCCTTAAACTTAATTTTTAGTCTAATATGAGTCAAAATATGACGATATAAAAACTTCATATCAAAAAATTATTCATAACTTTTTCATATGAACTCGAATGACAAAATTTATACCAAAATTGTAGCCCTCGACATGATCTACAACTTTGTACTTAAATTTTTGAGGACCTAAACAGGTAGTTTGTACGTTTAGGGACCGAGATGGCATAGTTAAACAAGTTTGAGGACCTATATATGGTCGATTTGTGAGTTTAAGGACCGGGATGACACAACAAAACAAGTTTAAGGACCGGTGACGTACTTTACTCTATATATTATATACCTACCTAGTACGCAGGCCCAAAGCAAGTTCCTAACTAGCTAAAAGAACTTCAGAAAATACTACAAAGATTCAAGCTCCTGCTTCACAAGAGGCTTAGCCCTATGAAGGACCAAATTAAAATCTTCGGTGAATTTCATCCTCCAGCGTGAAAATGACGCTATTAATTACTTCGATATTAATTGTGGTAGTTGTAATCCTCCTATTAACTAAATTATGAATTACATGATCATTTATCTCATGTAATCATGATTAACTCTATTTTTTAGACGATTTAGATGATTTTAAACTTTTAAATATGTTTAAGCGCTCCAATTGTTTAATTCACCGTTTAGGACCTAAATGTTGTTTAAACGGATTAATAAACGACCCTTAGGCGAACTTAGGCGAACATAGAGTGGTGCTTAGGATCGATTAGTAGTTGGTTGTAAGGATTATGGATTGGATTGAATCGGTTCAATGGAGAAGGAGCATTTGCTCATGCTCTTACAAAGACAAAGACTTGTAGAGATGATGCATTCTTGTTTGCCCTTTTTTGCTCTTGTAAAATTCGATAGGAAAATTAAGATGATTTAACGATTCTGACTGAAATGCTCCTAAATAAAATGCAAATAAGATATATTCACAAAGTTATATATATATATATATATATATATATATATATATATATATATATATATTAGCTCTATATACTACCCTGGGTTATTCAGTACCCGACCCCTCCCGCCGAACCAGCTTGTAGCTTCTCCACCCGGTTTTCTCTACAGGTTGTTCGTCCATCTTTTTATCCAGTTCGGCCCACCTCGCAAACTACTCCTAAATCAGATCATGGCATCGTGGGCCCTATTCTCCCCCTCGTTCAGTTCCTGCCGTTCCGACGTCGCCGCTCCCTCTGTCGACGCAGTGCCGGTTGTCACCGGCCACCCAAAACCGCCCCCATGTCACCCCGGCGACGATCTCACGGCAAGTCATCGCCATCCCTCCCCTTCCGACACTACTCGCGACATAGCGCCGACCTTATCCTGTCGAGGCAACGCCGGCGGCGCAAGTTTTGCGCTCGTTAATGGCGGCGGCAGCTTCTGCCTGACCTGGGGATTAGATGAATTGTTGGCGATTTCCAAACCGGCGCAAGGTTAGCCTCTATCCTCCCACCTCGATTTGACAGCAAAACAGTGCCGGGAAGTGGATATGCGGTTCATCCTTCCTCACTGCTCACGTGCCGATGTGCAATATTTTGCCTGCCACAGGTGGAAGGGGACACGAATCCGGTGACTTCCCATGTCGCGGCTGCGGTATCCTCTCTCTCCCCTCGGCGCTGTGTGGATCCTTCCACTGCGCAAGGTGCCCTCCCCCCACCCCAATCATATTCCCCGTTCAGCCCCCCATGATTTTGCTTAGTTCCTGTGGTTGGTCATTAGTGTGGACGATTTGTCCAAGCAATAGCTGCTTTTAGGTGGCCGCATGTTTAATTTGTCATCATTTTGCTGAAACGGAGCAGCTGAGGACACCTGATGCCCAAGTCGGCAAGTCCGAATTATTGTTTAATTTTTTTTATCTAGAAGTAATCTGCTACTTGAGAATGCAAAGCATGTGATTCTGGTGTCATGCGGCAACATTGGTTACTGGCAGCGTTTATTTGTCTATTGATTTATCTGACATGGGTGCTGTGATTTGGTCATTGGTTAAGGGACAATGGGACATAACTACAGATTTATATGATCATTAACCTGAATTTATTTTTGCTGTTCATAAACCAATATCTAACTGGAAACTCTACTTTCATAAACTTACTATAAAAACTAATCTTGTCCTACCAATCGTATACCATGTAATGTTGAACCTTGCAGTATCTTAAAGATAGATCATGGTTGACATGTGTGGATGAAAGGAACTCAAGATTAGTTTGGGATTGTATTTGGTTCTTAGATAGTTGAGCAGTCTTAGCTGAAGTTTTTCAGGTTGGGAGTCTACAACCTTGGCTATTTTTGTCATGTCCACTGTTTTTTTATTGGTAAAAATGAATACATGGTGAGACATAAGAGATATGAAATCTGATGTGTAGTTCTGAAAAAATAACCTCTGCGCAGATTCTGGATTTGCTGCTGAAAGATTAATTTTATTCGTATTCATAATATGGTGCTAATTCCTGACTGATGTCTAATTTTTTTATCTGAACATAAACTTATGGTTCAGCTTCTGGAGTGTGATTCTGGTGCCATGCGAGTCATGCGGCAACATTGGTTGCGTACATCATTGATTTGTGCGTCAATTTATTTTCCATTTCTACCAACTGGAGATACAAACGTTTAATATTTATGTCCAGAGAACCCATGCTGCATCCCAGTTTTATTTTACATTTTTTTTTTGTGCACACAGATGCTGCGGTTTCCTCGTCTGCAACTTTGTTTCCAATTAGCATCAGTAGGAACCACAAGCAAGATGGACAGGGGCTTTGGGATGGAATGTTAGAATCTATTGCTTGCAGTTCGCTCCACGAGGAGCTCAATCTATGGCGTTTGGTGCATTGTCATACTGTAAACATTTGGGGTTCCTGAGCATTTGTGCGGGATGCTCTTTATTAGTCATGACGAACGAACGATTTCTGATCCAAAATAAAAGTGTTTATGTTTCACTATTTGATGGAGTATTATATATTGACTAAAGTGTTGCAGCAAAAGTATGTTCGTAAAGTCGTATATATCAATCTTATATATGTGCCCGGAAAGAAGATAAAATTATTTTATGAAGTACTAGATATTGAATAAAGTGTTGCAGCAACAGTATGTTCGTAACAAATTATTTTTCTTTCCGGGCACAAGAATCAATCTTTAATGTTCCAGCTAGTAACCAGTTTCCTTTTTAATTCATCGAGAGTTTCGTTTTTCAATTCACCCACCAGCGAATGAAGTTCAACTTTCGTCACGCTCCCGCATTTGCCTACTCCGTCGGGCCTTGCACGCAGAACGAAGAGGGAACGGCAAAAAAAAATGAAGAAAAGACGCATCTGCCTACTCGGCCGGGCCCTGCACGCAGAACAAAAAAGAAAACGGCAGAAAAAAAACGAACCAAATCGAAGAAGGAGCGGAATGTTCGGAGGCAGGAGAAAAACCGGACCTGCAACGGAACGGGGGACGCGACAGAGGGGAGCGCGCGAGTGCGTCGGGTGGGCTCGGGTACTGAATACACACAGGTACCATTTAGCGCTGCTATATATATATATTTATTTGTAAAGGTAAAATTGTCTTCTTTGACATAGTTACGTGTGTTTACGAAGTAGGGGTAAGATGAGGCTTCGTTTGCAGATAGTAAGGATAAAAATGCAAAGTGAAGAAAAGTAGAGGTAAAATCATAATTAGAGTTTAAAACAAGGGCAATAACACAATTGCTCCTATTTAAAAATATTAATATACATCTAAATAAACTTTATTTGTACCTATATTTTAAGTATTTTGAAAAAAACATATTCAAAACTTTATATTATCTAGCTTTGAAGCCAGGTCAAATCATTATATTTATCGGAGCACCAAATTTTTTAAAACAACTCCGAAAACCACATAATAGTCTGTCTCTACCTCGTGCACCCCCAATTTCCACCCCATCATAAATAGGCTCCCACCGTGTTCAGAATTAACAACGACGCCCTCCACGTATTTCTTCTTCGTCCCCTTGTTGTCTCAGAATTCGCGAAGCAATCCATCCGCCCGACATCTGCCAGGCTTTTCCCGCCAGGATGGCCTCCGGTTCAGGAAAGAACCAGGATGAGACCGGAGAACCCGAAGAAAGAACCGGTCGATGTGCTGCGCGAGGAGTCCAGCGCCGCCGCCGCAGCTCAGAGCCGCCGCCCCCCGCTCCGCCCTCGGAGCGCCTCCAAGTACGGGCCCATGGGCAACCGGAAGACGGAGGCCGAATCCCCTCCGCCACCACCGCCGCCGCAGCTGCGGTGCCTCCTGCCCGCGCTCCGCCCTCCGAGCGCCTCCAAGAACGGGCCAATGGGCAACCGGAAGAGAGAGGCCGAATCCCCTCCGCTGCCACCTCCGCCGCAGCTACGGAGTCTCCTGCCCCCGCTCCACCCTCCGAGCGCCTCCAAGAACGGGCCCATTGGGCAACCGGAAGCCGGAGGCCGGAACCCCTCTGCGGTCGCCGCCGCCGTGGAGGCAGCGTCTGCAGCCCAGCGGAAGGGCAGGGGGATCGTGGGTGGCAAGTCCTTTCTCCCGCCTCGCGCCGCCTCCGCCTCTAGAGCCAGGGAGCCGAGCTCTGTGGGCGGCGAGCCCCCACTCCCGCGCCGCCCCCGCGCTCCGAAAGGCAAGAAGCCGATGTCCGCCGCGGAGGTGGTGGAGAGCGGCGTGATAGTCAGAGACAAGTGGGAGGAAATGAAGGAAAATTGTATCGATGTGAAGGAGACGTTTGACAACCAGTTGCTCGAGCGGGAAGATCAGGAAGATGGAGGAGAAAGATATTCTGGAGAAAGACCAGGTGTGTGGTTTCTTGCATTTTTCGACTGCGTTCTTGAGTGATTCTTGCTTTCTTGTAATTTGGGGATTGAGTCCTGCCATTCTTGGGAACCTTGGGGAGTATTTAGTATCCTGGACCCGAGAAATTGTGTGGCGTCTTTCTTCTTGGGATAGCGACGATCTTGCAGTGATTTATGTAGGTGCACGTTCTTGCCCTGTGCATTCAATTCGTCTTGCTCTGTTCATTTTGATGACTGAAACTAGGTTGGAAGCCCAAATCATAGTCATATGAATAGCTGACAAAATTGGATAAGTTTTAGTTTTTCTTATTTCTGCTCCCTTTGTTTCAATAACTTCGATGGCACTTCTTGAACAGTTGAAATCACCAATAATATGTCCGGAAGAAGGTTACAAGCGATCACACAGGAGAAAGGTATTACGTGACCTCAATCTCTCATACATTTTTACTTGTCGGCCGTGGCTGGTGCAAGCATTCTTGTGACAATTTCATGTTTGAGATGTGGGGTTGGGATCTTTCTGTCTTACAATATGAAACCTTGAGATGCTACAGTTAATTGTGGCAAGTAATCATAATCATGTAAAAATTGTTTCAGATAAATATGTTCTTGGAAATTTCTCCTTGTGCAAACTGTGTCATCTTGGTTCATGCTTGCTTGTGATTTGGAGATGGATCCTGCTGTTCTTTGGAACCTTGGTAGGATTTAGTGTACTGGAGCCAAAAAATTGTGTAGCATCAGTCTTCCTCGATCCTGCAGTCATTAATGTAGGTGCACGTTTTTGTGCTAATGGTGTTTTTTCTGTTGAATACTGAGATCATGACCTGGTAATTCCTTCCAAATGATGATAATTAAAGTTTATGCAAATCCTTTTTGTTTTGGCTTGTAGATGATTTCTAGTTACACATAGGCCTCTTTTGATCAGATGTAGTTCTGAGGAAAGAAATAAATAAATAATGATGCTGCTGTCATGTGTTGGATTAAAATGTAAGATATATGTTTTGTTTGCTTTGATTTTATTTGATGTTCACTATGATGGTTTATCTTTCATTGTGCTGTCAAAATATGCTGAGGACAATGTCCTTTGTTGGTAGCAAATTCTCAAGCCAAGCATACAGCACTTTAACATAATGGAGCCAAGAAATTATTTTTTGACTTCCGAAACTGGTGGTTTTGTCTTTCTGTTCTTATTGAACTAGTGACAATCTTGCAGTGATTTATGAAGGTGCACATTCTTGTGCTGTTGTACTCAATTCTTCTTGCCCTGTTCAGTTTGATGTCTCAAACAGGCTTGGAAGCCCTAAAACATATCAATAGCTGATAATACTTGGAAAGTTTCGGTTTCCTTATTTCTGCCCTTTGTTTGGAGTTTAGCTTTGATGTTAATTTTGGAGCAGGTGAAGTTGCAAAAAAAACATGGCCTCTATTGACAAAGGTGTATTATAACATTTCTTTCTCGTCGAACCATCTCATATATTTCTACTTGTCATTGGTAGCTGGAACTAGCATTCTAGTGACAATTTTGTGTTCGAGAAGTGGGGTAGGGATCTTCCTGTCTTTTCATATGAGATCTGTAGTTGATACAGTTATGGCAAGAAATCATGTACAAATGGTTTAGCATCAGATAAAAGTATTTGTAAATGTTAATGAAATTCAATTTCTGCTCAGCCGATGGTCAAGTCTAAGAGGAGGGGAACCCACACCGATTTGGAGGATGTGTTAAAAAACGAGGGACAGAACCAAAAGGCCAAGATGGAGGGAGCGGCGAAGCAAAAGAGGAAACAGGTGTGCTTTCTTGGATCTTGCCTTCTTGCTCGTGATTTGGAGTTCAAATCATGCCGTTCTTGGCAATCTTGGGGAGGATTCAATGTACTGTAAGCCAATTAATTGTTTGGCATCCAAGGTTGGGCGAAGATCTTGCAGTGATTTATGTAGGTGCACGTTCTTGCCCTGTTCTATTCAATTCTTCTTGTGCTGTTTAGTTTAATGTATTAGACTGGCTTGGAAGCTAAACCCTAAGCATAATTATATCGGTTACTGACAAGAATGAATTACTGACAACCAGTCAGCCACAAGGCAAAAGTGGCTTTACTGTTGATGAATGGTGTAATAATAGTCTATTGCTACTGTGTCATTAGCAATAGTGCTAATTCTCAGATAAGTATGTCCTCTGATATTTCTGTACTACTTTTTAAAAAGTTCAATTACCTTCTCAATTGCTTCCTTTGCGAACTGTTTGACCATGGCATTAATTATTTACTATTGCAGCTAGTTCTGGCATAAATTGTGAATTTTAACCCATTCTCTGTTGAACAGGTATTGGAAAGAACAGGAAACTCTGATAAAAATTCCAGAATATTGGACCCTCCTCAAGTAAACCATCAGGTTTGACTCCAGATACTATTTGTGTGCCTCTTCTAGTTGATAGTGTTGGACAGTGTTTTAGATGTGTGATTGGGATCTTTCTACCTTTTTATTTGTAATCTTGGGATGATAAAGATTTATATAGTGTGACTGTATTCTAGTATTGTACTGACTACTGAATGTGGTGATGGATTTCCTTATCCAACTGGTTTGCACATGTTTGGTAGCAGATGGGTAGGAGGGCAAGGAGGATGAATCCCAGGTGGTGTTGTCTTATTGTCATACTATTGTTGGTGGCAAATATCCCCTGTGTCACAGGTGCTATTTCTGTGTACTTGTATTTAGTAGCCCAAACTTGTGTTACTTTTTTTTGAAAATTTTTGTTACTTACTGCCCTTATTTGGTGCCGAAGGTTTTCAAAGATTTGACAGCATAGATAAGGCAGCCGATGAGCTCAGGGTGCAACCCTTATTAAGAGATACGGCAATGCAATTAGAAAATGAACAAGCACATGCGCGTCGCATCCTGTGGTGGACAGCTGGTGCAATTGGAATTGCTCTTTTTATGCTTGCAGAATTTGTGGGTATGTGTTTCTTTAATAAATTTTGCTTCTTTTAAGTAAATGTGTCTAAAAAATGGTTCAAATGGATGGTAGGTTCATTGAGACAGGAGGAGCGGGGGGGACCCATACCACCACCTGCTGCAGAGGGGCCTCCGGCTGGAGCTTATGCTGATATCGAGCCCAGGATGATAGATATAGCTGCAGGTGCAGTTTTTGTCATTGTGATAGTCGTTCTGATTCGCTTTGTTCTGCGTCGAGTCTGATGGCCGCTGTGGGGAAGGATGGACCTGTAATGTAATCTGTGAACCAGAAAAACTGTAATCAACCAAACATGGTGCTTTCTAATTCATGGGCTTGCGCTGCAATGAGAAAATTGCATATTTGACACTCGAAAGAACGTGCTTGGCAGTTTTAGGACTCGAAACAATGTACACGTAAAAATGACACTCGAAACGCTGTCTTCTTGATTCTCATGACATTTGGGATATTTCATCTATTTTTTAATCTATCTAAATACATGTATTAGGGATACATAATGACCCTTTTGTCCCCTCTTAATCTGACTGCACAAATTACGTTTATTCCTTTCTACGAGAGCCTGTTCACGTAGAGATTTATTTATATGTTCACGTTGTTCACGTACGAGCGTATGCATCGTCACGCCGCCGCCGCCCGTGCTGCCTTGCCGCTGTACGCCGCCGCCCCGTGCTGCCTTGCCGCTGTACGGCTGACGTGCTGCAGCCTATGCTGTCAGATGAGGAGTTGTGGGCAGCAACGACCTCGCTAGGGCAATCGCAGCACCCTCCGGTGGGGCACTGCTAGCTTCCTGCTTGGCCAGGGCGGACGCCCGTAGCTGCCCTACGGTGTCCTGTCCACTGGAAGAAGATGCGTCCATGCCAGGCTGGGGCTGCGCCGGTGTGTCCGGCAGCGGCGGCGCTGCCGACGGCCGTGGCTTCTCCATCTAGTGGTCCGACGGGCGGCGGCGTCGAGACGAGATCTCTCGTACATGAACAACGTGAACAGAGAAACAAATCTCTATGTGAACAGGCTCTCGTAGAAAGAAATAAACGTAATTTGTGCAGTCAGATTAGGAGGGGGGCAAAAGGGTCCTCACATATCCCTAATACATGTATTTAGATTAAAAAATAGATGAAATATTCCAAATGTCATGAGAATCAAGAAGACACCGTTTCGAGTATCATTTTTACGTGTACATTGTTTCGAGTCCTAAAACTGCGAAGTGTGTTCTTTCGAATGTCAAATATGTAATTTTCTCGCGCTTGCAAAGTAGCCTAGGATCGAATTCAAACATGTGGGTTGTTTTTATTTTCATCGCAGGATTGTCTTTTGTTTTAGACATTTTTTCCTACTCCACCCCACATGCCATTCCCTTTTGCAAGCACAAGTCTTTTTCTTTCTGCTGTCCAACAAAAATTCATTTTCCTTTTCTTTTTTTGCGG
Organism: Digitaria exilis; assembly: GCA_015342445.1. NCBI lineage: Eukaryota > Viridiplantae > Streptophyta > Magnoliopsida > Poales > Poaceae > Digitaria > Digitaria exilis. Next base: position 2,524,831 of record JACEFO010001924.1, on the reverse strand, counting down.
CAAAAAAACCATTCGGGGGTTCATACAATTGCGTTCAGTGCGTGGAGAAATAATGAAAAGTTAAGGTGGCATCTTTTCTTTGAAAGCTCATATGGCTTGTCGGCTAGTATTTCTTTGAATTACTTGGAACACTAGCATTGATCATTTGCAGATGTTCGCTCAAGCAAGGCAAAACTTCGTGAATTTTACAAGTGAGTTTGCATCGTTGGGCTTCGTGAATTGTACATTCGATCATGTCACATTGAATGTCCGGATGCTACTTAAGTGAATTAAACATAAGCTAATTATAAAACTAATAACAGAAGCATGGGCTAATTAAAGAGACGAATCTATTAAACCTAATTAATCTATCGTTAATAAATGATCACCACAGCACTACATTGTCAAATCATGAATTAATTAGACCTTTTTCAGTTGAAAGAAAAATATATTAAATTGTAGCAGAGTATAGCCTCACGTTACAAGCACTTGAAATACATGATACGCACGCATTGTATAGCTCCAAATCCCAATCTCAAATATATATAAAGATTCATATGGCCACCCACCTATTAATTAGATTGATTAATGGGAGATGATCTAACTAACAAGAGTTAGCTTGGAGGTTCCTCACAATGTGGCATCCGAGTCAGGTTGTATTCTATAAATGGTTTTCATAAAATAAAACTGGTGATCGCCATTAGTTAGCCTTACTAAAATTTGTTTTTTTAAGGTAATATTCTTGCTTATAGGCAACTCTTACCTCTCGTAGAACTTTATTCTTATCTTATGAGCTGCACATGATTATGACAATCTAATTTCGTTCTTTAACTTACCTTTTTTCCTCATAATAGATGAATGCTAATTTTGTTCTCTAACTTGCTGTCAGTGTTAGAGAAACCAGGGTTCCCTTAGCAAGCGCTTAATCCGGCCCAAGAAATCTTGGCTAAACAGGCCACCTCGGCGAGCAGGAAGAATGTGGCTCACCCCCATATTCTAGAAGCTAAGGGGTAATGGTAGAATGGAGATTCCGCCCATCCCTTTCGTGCCGAAGGAACTGCGGGGGAGTGGCATAGGCCGCTACGTCCGCCCTGCTGGAGAGCAGAGCGGGACCCACCAGGCGCAGCTTCCCCGTAAGAGAGGCATCATTACAGATGAAGCGTGAGGGCAGCGGGTAACAGAGCTGGGCGCCCCTCGCACAAGACACCATCACGACCTGTCCGGAGCAGGGCAAACGTCACATAGCAGGACCCACGTAGAGGATCTAGGAATATTCCACCAAGATCCCAGACTAGGAGACGTGGTGTTCCTGTGTGATGAGGACATCCCCAATGCACAAGGTAGTAACGTCAACAAGGGGCCAATGACTCGAGCGAGAATGCAACGACTGCAACATGAGGCGAACGTGTTCCTTGTTGATTATGGACATACAACTACTAAGAATTCTTTACTACCTAATAGCAGTGCATTACTTGTCCTCAGGTTTAAAGAATATGCAAGCCATGAGTAGGCTCCCCAACACTCAGAGAAGAGCAACTTGAAGACGACGTGTTGCTGTTACAGATTTTGACTTGCAAGTTTTCGGCGAATTCTGTACCAATACAAGAATATTCACCAAAGGTGTCCTACACCGTTGGAAGAGTACTGAAGTCTATTTTTCAACGCAACTAACGGATCATCATTCAGAGTTTGGTAGCAAGAGTTATGGCTAAGTTAGTAAAGATTGTTTTGGGTGTGAACTGATCAGCGAGGCAGGTCCTCCAGGTCTGAACTAATCAGCTGAGTAACGTGCATATCTGAGTAATGGGTAACAAGTAACGTGTAGATCCTCCGGGTCCGAACTGATCCGTTGAGTAATGGGTAATGAGTAGATCTTCCTGGTCTGAACTGGCCAAGTAGGAAATTTATCAAATACCTGTTATTTCGAACTAGGCTTGTGTGTAAGGTCTCCAGCCCAACTAGGAGAGTTGTTTTTAGTATAAATAGCACTTGTATGCCTGATGAAAACCCCAACCATGAATTTGAGATAAAGAAAATAAAGAAGTCAAGTGCTCTTGTCCTTAGGGTTGTGCCATTGTTGCCCTCGTAAGGATTGAGAGGTTTCTCTACCATTTGTTCTTGTGTTTCATTATGATTTGCAAGAGCATTGCCTCTACCTTTGCATGGTTCACGTAAGACATCGACCGAAGCGTGTGGTTTGCTGAAATCTTTGTCACATGTGGTTGTTCGAGCAGTTGTTGGTGCCATAGATTCGTCAGGTTGCACGGGTCAAGTTATCCCACACGGTCCTATATGAGAAGATCAGGCAAACCCATGTATCATCTTAGTATTCAGAACTAAACTTTACTCAGTAGGATCTTTAACCTTCTATCTCCTTTTAGTTACTGTCCTAAACTGAAAATACCAAAAATTTCCACTACCATAATCCGATTTGAAATTTCAGTGAGTTTGGTTAAGTTCTAGTTCAATAGATCGAGTTTGGTTGATGAATCCTTGTGTTCCTTAGTGTTTCTTCTTGTTTCTGCCTCAGATTTGTGTTTCCCCCTTGCTTCCCCACATGGATTTGTTTTCCCCATCCATTCTTTGTGTTCTTGGTCGAAGCAAGTTTCAGCCCGAATCGTTTTCGCGGCCAGATTTAAAGTTTGAGCACAGTACACTAAAACGAGCATAATTTTTACATCTGAAATCTGTTTTGAGTGTTCTTGTACTCATTGAAAAGCTTATTTAGAGTAGAATCTTTTATCTTTATACTTAAATACATGAATCAGTTGTCTTCATAAATTTTCATATCCATGAACGTTTCACATCTACTGTTGAGCAGAGTTATTCTCAGCTGAAAGAAAAGACTAGATACTTGTTGTTGTTCATAAACTTTGTACTTTGCATAACCTAAGAATAACTTTGAAGTTTCAGATTGTACCACAAGTTTACCACATACACAACCTTCCAAGTTCCACACATAAGCCTATGTTTAGTATACACTGTGACTTTGATTTCATTTGATCTATCACCTTTGTCATGTCTACTACAACCAAGGTGAGTACAGCTCACAAATTCAGCACGGAGACATAAGAGTTTCGGTGGTAAGAGAAGCTGAGATTGAGTGATTTCCACCAAGCTACATATCTTGAATTATTGTCTTGTTCTACCACTAACCATGGAAGGTGACGAAGATGAAGATGAGCCATCTTATGTCACACAAGAGCAGCTACAAAAAATTGATGCATGACTTCAATGAGCAACTCAATACAAACATGAAGGCAATCCAAGCTGATATAGTTGCAGATGTTGTTAAAGCCATGAAGCCAACAGGTGATGGCAGCTTGCATGATGAAGAGCTAGATGAAACCGATGAAGAGTATGCATCTCGGTTGCAAAGGGAAGAGCAAGGAAGAAAGAATGCCCAAAGGCAGGGGCGTGGGGGGGGGGAAGAGGTGGTACTACCTTTGGCCGAGGAATAGGTCTTGGGCATGCAGGTGGTGCTGCACATGAAAATGAATATGAAGAAATATTTCAGCTGCACTGCAATGATAATTTCCATCGTTGTCCTCGCAATGGACATGATCAACCCAATGAAGAGAAATTTAAAACGCTGAAATTCAGCATGCCTAAATTTGAAGGGACATCTGACCCGGATGTGTATCTCACATAGGAGTTGAAAGTTGAGAAGATATTTCGCGTGCACAATTATTCGGAGCAAAAGAAAGTGCACATGGCACCACCTGATTTTGATGGGTATGGTCTCATTTGGTGGGAACAAATACAGAATCAAAGAGAAGAGAATGGTGAGCATCCAGTGGCAACATGGGCTGAAATGAAGAGGGAAATGAGAGCCAGATTTATCCCAAAGTATTAGAAACGTGACCTCTTCGACAAGTTGCAGCACTTGAAGCAAGAAAGCAAATATGTGGAAGAGTACTACAAGGAAATGGAACAAGCCAAGATTAGAGCACGCGTGCAAGAGGATGAAGAGTAGTCCATGTCAAGTTTCCTCTCCGGTCTAAACAAGCCCATCAAACATGTTGTGAAATTTCAGACCTACAACAATGTAGTGGAGCTAGTACACATTGCCTAAAAAGGTGATAGGCAATTGCATGATGATGCTAAAGCAATCAAGCATTCAATTTTCAGCTCAAAGGTCTTCACGAATGCTTGAAAACAACAAGGTTTGATTTGGGGCATGGCATGTTTTCATCGAATTCAAGTTGCAACACTAAACCATTGCTGAAAATTCAAATGCAGCACCAAATGTGGAGAAATCTGCTAAGCCAACTTCCTCAAAGAACAATACTTCAGCGGGTTCCACCTCCAGAAGTAGTGGAATTCCATGTTTTAAGTGCTTGGGCCGAGGCCATGTCATCAAAGATTGTCCTAAAAACCAAGTTATGTTAGTTACTAAGGGTGGAGAATATGATTCAGCTAGTGAAGATGAGTGTGGATTCCCCACAGAAAATGGCATTGTTGATGATGCACAAAATGGTGAAGATGATGAATATAAGGCTTGTCTTTTTTAAGCCGGCTACACTATTGTAGTCACCAAGGCATTGAGTGTTCAGGTCAAGGAAGGACAAAAGATAAAAAGGTTCAACATATTTTACAACCAAGCCAAGGTGAATGACAAGTTAGTTAGGGTGACAGTTGATGGCGATAGCTGCTAGAACCTTGCTACCAAAGAAATGTGTGAGAAATTGAGTCTGACCATGATCAAACATCCTCACCCTTATCATGTGCAATGGATCAACAATTGTGGTGAAGTCAAAGTATAACATATGGTGAAGGCTATCTTTAGTATACAAGGTTATACCGACACTTGTTTGTGCCATAGATTCGTCAGGTTGCATGGGTCAAGTTATCCCCCATGGTCCTACTTGAGAATATCAGGCAAGCCCCCGTATTACCGTGGCCCGCAGAACGGATCCCGGCACAGTCCCACTTGGAAGAGCAGAAGCGTGTGGTGAAGGCCCCGCAACAGGTTAACCCAGGACGATGGATCCCGGGGCACACCAAAAGGGACCCCACACTGGTCAGAAGACGGAGGCTGCCTTGAATGGAGCTATGCCGACACATGATGGAGTTACTGATAAGGATCAACACCCACTTGCAGAAGGCGGTGTTCACTTGCGAAAGGTGGCGCCAACTATGCACACTGGCGTCCAGATATTTTTGTACCCTCAAGAGGGGAGAGGCTATAAATAGGGTAGTAAGGGGCAGATCGGAAAAGGAAGGAAAAAATGGACTAGCTAGGAACATCTGTAATAGATCATAAAGGAAAAGATAGCTACTCCATGCATGACTGTTGGTGTTTCTTAACTCTTGCATATAACTATTTCCTAACTAAGCTACCCCTAGGAGATGGGAAAGATAGATTGAACTTAAGATAATGTTGTTCTTTTTCTATTGAAATTCTAAAGATAAGAAATTTCTATCTATCTCTTATTTGCTTCGGTGACCTAGTATGATCTTTTATTCCAAAAACCCTTAAAACCACTGCTCCCGAAGTCTTAGCAGAGAGGGAAGACAAGAACTAACTACATGTCAAAGCTATCACCCTTTGACATATTCCTCTTTTACTGGTGGGATCCTGATGAACAAACAAATGGAACTTCTAAGCCCAGGCATCATGCCTACACTTGAAATACTTAACCACAATGACGCGCGGGGTTACCCTTACTTGAGGGACCCCTATACCAGAATAACGAACACATGTTCCCACAAGCAATTAATATTACAAATTTGCTTTTCTATCTTGACATTGAGCACACACCATATTCCTCGATGTTTCAACCTTCTCTCTCCCTGTCTCAGCATCAAATATACCATATTGTGGCTAGTTTAAGAGCATCTCCAATAGTCCCTCCTTTTCTAATCCAATTACAATATTGGGAAAGTTGATGAGAAAAAAAATTGCTCCAATAGTCTCTCTCTTTCCATCTTCTTTTTCCCAAAAGTTATTGAGACAACCAATAGTCCACCTCAACTCTCTTTGAATAGAGAGAGAGTTTAGTCTCTCCTAATATGTTAGTTGTTAATGGATGATTGGGAGACTGCAAAAGCATCCATCCCTATAATTAATAAAAGTGTCATTGGAACATCCTAATAACATTTTATTAGGAAATACTTATTAGGAGATTGCTGGAGATGTTGTACTACTACTCCTCTTGTTTTTAGTATCACTTTGGCAACCCATTTTCCTAGAAATGGACTGAATTTCATCAAAATAGAACATCTTTTATGATTGAGAGCTCAACATAAAATAAAATTATATTGAATTATGCCACTAGGTCTCTATCCCTCATCTTCCTAGCTTCTGATAATATCCATAGGAAACTCCATCATCATGGAACTTCACCAGATCCAGCCAAAAGAGTTGCAATTTCCACCAACATAAGACTCCACAATTGTGGAGACCATAAAAGAGGCGCAAATGCTTCCACAATCGTGGAGACCATAAAAGAGGCGCAAATGCTCAATCACTGTAGGAAGTAAAGGGTGCCGAAAGCACATCAATCATATATTCTGAAGGTTGAACCGACCACAAGACCGACACCTCCATTAGTCATCACTAGCGGCGGCCGGAAGGACAGATCCGCCACCACCAATAGTGCCACCAGTGGCCAGTAAGATGATTCCACCATAGGATAAAATAGATCTCTCCTCAAAGAGAACTGAGTAAACGTACATGGATCCCTCAACAAAGAGCACGCCACCGCCGGAGAAAACGACGCATCCCATGGAGGAGATCAGATACAGAATACAAAGCCAGATAAACGTTGAATCGATGATCCAAATCCTAGCCCAAATATTCTAGAGGAAACCAACATCTCCGTGCAAACCATGAAAACTTAAGTCTAGGTCACACGATGTTGATCCAAGGGAGCGATTGGGGGACACCCCCTCCCAACTCCCTAATTGTCCACTTGGATCAACATCGTGCGACTTATATTGGAGTTTTCATGGTTTGCACAGAGAGATTGGTTTCCACCTGATACATTGCCAAAAAGAATTTAATAAAGGATCCCACCCATTCTCACCACTAGCTAGAAGGTCAGAGACGAGGAGTAACGAGGCGGAAGCGGTAGCAGCGATGGGACTCGGTGCGAGGTGTTCTCTCGTTTTTTTCGTCCGTCACGCGGAGGCTAGTTGATTGAATGGTTAGGACTCTTTGGCAACCTATTATGGAGGGTGTAGACTATCTCCACCAATAAGACCTAAAATACAGGTCTCATTTCACATTTGTATAGTGTTACAGTCAAATAGTTCAATATCTATTTTTAGTCTTCTCTAATACTAAAAACCAAAAGAGAACCATTTCTGCGAATTTGTCTTCATCAGGAGAGAGGATACTCAGATTTAGATTGTCTCTTTCCTACAAACATATTTTAGGTTTGGATACAGATACTCTGTTGAAAACTGAAACAATGTAATCGGAGATTCATTTTAAGTTTGGGTCTGCTTTTGAGTCCTTCGTGCAAGAACCGTGCGAGTGCACAGAATGCAGCGTATGTGGCTGCTGAAATGGGTGCCGAGATTTATCTACGACCTTTCATACAAGTTGATCAGCTCGCATGTGATCAATCCATTTCATACAAGCTGATCAGCTCGCATGTGATCAATCCAGAAGGACTCGTTTTAGAATGACACCGTGGTGGCTTCGATCGAGCAAATATCACGCATTCATTGCTGGGCTTATGGGCCTGTTCCATTATGCTTGTTGCCTTGCTGGGAATCGCGCAGCTGGAGCTGGTCATCTTCTCCGCGCGATTCCCTCGCCTCACGAGCTGCGCCGCCGCCGTATGAAACAGCCTGCTGTGTTGGAGAGCGCGGAGGAGGGGAGGAGAGAAGGAAGGGGTAGGGGTCCTTTGCGCCGTGGTTACCCTGCCGTAGAGTGCCCTCCGCCTACTGCCATCTCTCTGGAAGGTGAATCAGATTCGGCCTCACGACCTGAAACTGAAGAGACCGAGCCGGCTACGTCGTGTGCTGCACATGCGGCATATACTACGGGTTAGGTTAGGTTAGTTGTGGAGCCGCCCGTCAGAAAACTTCTCCACCGTCTCCTGCAACGCGCGCCTCGCCGTCGAGCACAAACAACAAGGCCGCCCGCCGTTCCGCTTGTTCTTTAGCTGCCGCTTCTCGGTCGAAGACCAGCACCTTCTCGTGTTTGGTTAGTAATCTCTTCTCTCTGCTTGGAGGTATTGATATTTCCTTACCTTTTTTCTCATGATTTTAGTAAGAATATAGTGGCCTTAGTTAGGGTTGTCTGTTTCTCATTCGAACCCAAATCTGTCGTTTCTCCTCTTCAGAACCTAGATTCGTTAGTTGTGTGGATTCGTGTGCTGAGTCTATGTAATCCAATCCATGTCCTCCGCATGGCCCAAGCGATCGAAGTTTACCCTTGCCAACAGTTTGCAACATACAAGTATGGAATTATTCCAATACAATCCATGGTTTGATCGATTACAGCTTGTATTTCCATCTCATAGGACCACTTGGTTTGTATTTATATTTCCAGTTTGGCGAAAGGCAATAATAGATAGAAAATGCATACATACTGTGTGCATGCTGGAGGCATAAAAAATTGGGGATGAACTGGAATAGTATAGAATAAAACTAAGTAAACCAGTATGATAAATTTAGACCCGGGGTGAAAATTTAGATCAAGAAGATATCCACTATGGAAATGTGTCTTATCTGCATCCATGTAAATATTGTCTTTTTCATGGTTTCTTTCGCCAGGACCATCTTGGTGGCCTATAAAAAAAATGGAAGATTGGTCCAAGTTCTATGCACTCACAAGATTCTTCCCAGAGGTGCGGCCTGCTGATCAGCTGACTCATAATCGTCAAAAAGTGATATACACAACCATCTCCCTCTTCATTATTTTGATTGCCAACCAACTTCCACTGTATGGGATCCCAGTCCAAAAAGCCAATGTCGCGCCTGATCCATTAAACTGGGACCATCCGTTTTATGCATCAAATGGACTTTTGGCACTTGGTATTGGCCCCATTCTACTATCTGAGTTTATCACACTGATCTTGGTGGCATCAAAGGCTACAAATGTGGATATCACTGCACCGGACGCTCATTCAATTCAGTAATTGCTAATTCTGCTCAGTATAAATTAATCTTACTGAAAAAAGCACTTTTTTTTTTGGATGAAATTGATGTAAGGATGGTATATATACTACTTTGTTTTGATCTATTTGAAGACATCATTTAAACAAAAGGATGCTCTCAATTTTCAAATAATTGCCACCCTAACTAAAATGCATAAGGCATAACTATATGAATAACTAGTCGATCATTCTTCCATTAACATAATATGACCAATATTCTCCTTCGATACTATCTGATCAATTTGAAACAGTTTAGTGTGATGATCTTTTGTTGTCAAAGTGTTAATTATTTGAAAGATAAGGTAGTGACAAATACCCTTTTGAAGAACGTGGCCAATAAGTAGGCACCTTATTATGCTGTAAGAGAAGTAAAACAGGGACTCCATCAAGTTTTTGCCTTTGAAAGCAAGATACATTCAACTATTTGTCAAATTTCTTTGAACATAGACCACGATGCCAATACTTGTGGACTTGTGGCCATGAATCAGACTTAAAATGTGCTAAGTCATTATGTTCTATGCTTCTTTTGGGTGGCCAATTTTTTTTGTTAATTACGGATTCCATGTTTTCTGTTTCCTAATTTCAAACTTTTTGAAATGACTGAACAGATCAAGGAAGTTGATGGGATATTGTTTACCATAATTGGAGCTATTGCGCGTCTGCTAGGTCTTTGTTTATCGGGCAAAGTTGGCACTGACATTGCAGTGATAGTCTTTCTTCAAATTCTGTTTTCTGGTATTGTTGTCATTTATCTTGATGAAATCCTTAAAAAGGGATATGGATTGCTATCTAGTGTCTCTTTGTTCACTGCCGCAACTATTTGGTAAGAGTTTGAAACCTGAAGCATCATGATAGAATTTGTTTATCCTTGTGAGATAACACTTCTCTCATTTTATTGTACAGTGGAAATATAGTGTGGAAAGCTTTTAGCCCTGTGATGCTTGTTTATCCTGAAGGAGACACTGAATTTGAGGGAGCTGTTCCTGCTTGGGTTCATCTTGTGATTACTGGGACAGATAAATCTTCTGCAATGCGTGAAGCATTTTACCGTCAAAACCTCCCGAATGTTACCAACTTACTAGCTACTTGCTTATTTGTTCTAGTTGCCGTATCATTCCAAGTCATGTCGTCTGTTGTGCTGCCAGTCAGGACAAATGGTGTTCCTAGGTTTCAAGTCAACTGCCTCATCAAGATCTCCAATATACTATATGGGCCTATCATCCTTCATCACTTGCTGGTTACATTTATGTATAACATCTCAGAGGTAGTTGTCAGCATTACTACATGTTATATCATACTGATACCATTGAGCCTTCTTGTATAAACTCGCTATGTTTTTGTTTTGTATTGCAGCTGTTGTGCATCAAATACGGTGGAAATAAACTATTGAATCTGCTGGGCACATGGAATAGACCCAACCATTTCCAACAACCTTTTCTAGTTGGTGGGATTTTGTACTACATAACAACACCCCCGACGTGAGAGCATACTTGTGGATATCCACTTTTGTGATTTAAATTTTAAATTATGCCTTAATCCCAAAGCGTTGTCTTGCCTTACACTTTCATTTTCTCTCCTGCAGCTTGGCCAATCTGTACAGAGCCCCGTTCCATGCATTTATATATGTTGTCTATGTGCTTGGTGCCTGTGCGTATCTCTCTGTATTTTGGCTGAGACTTGTTTGTGCACCCTCAACAAGATCTATCGACGGTTTCATCGTGTCAAATGTATGGACAAAGTCGTGTACAGCATTCTCACCAACCTCTTACCTTCTTATTTTTTACATCTTAATTTATTCAATGCAGGAGGAACAAAGAGTGCTTGCCCAACCCGATTCGATACCACTGTACGAATTCAACAGTCATGTTCTGAAGGCAGCTCGTCTTGGTGGTTTTTGTGTTGGTGGATTGATAATTTTGGGAGATTTTATTGGCGTGTTTGGTTCTGGAACTGGAATTATGCTAGCTGTGACTGCCTTATATCCTTACTTTGATGGTAGAGCTGGCGAGGTTGGCGCTTTTGGCTTCTAATCGATTGTGTTCTCCTGAATGTAATGCTAGTCTCACTTGTAGGGAAAATTGAAAGATAGTTAGCTGCTGACCATAAATTAAGTGTGTGGTCGTTTATATATTTTTTTAGGTGTAAAAATTTGTATAGTCCACAAACTTTATTTTCCAGGTACATAGCTTCTTTGCTGCAATCATTTTGTACAGGTTATGTTGTTTTCTTTTCAAGTTGTGAAGACTGTAAACCACCAAATTTGAGATGGCAAAACGCACAAAGATGGGTGATTGGATTTAGACTAGGTTCGTACCTGTGTGTTGCTATGAGCGAAGATTCTTATATAATACAAGAAGAGCAATCAAGCTGCAAAGCACACAAACTTATAACAAGGAAAGATTCCATTTGAGAATATAATAAACTTCATAAAATCTTGACAAAATGGAACACTTCTATGACGATCCGTTTATCGACAAAAGAGTACATTTCATGACGATTTTCTTTAGTCATAAAAATACATCGAATGGCAATCAAGATATCATCAATAAGTTAGTGTTTATTATGACGATCTCTTTCATCATGCAATTTGTGGTAGAACATAATAAATCATGAAATTACTTGACTAATCTATGACGAAATAAACTCATATGAGAAAGTTCTAGCACCGTCATGCTGTCAAGATACCATGTTGATTTTTGTGGCATTTCAATTGAAGCAATAACAGCACTACAAATTTACATTCTTGCATGAGGTACCCATCGTTATATAGCTCACATAGATAGCAATTAAATTAGAGGTTCCACTAAAATTAAAATTGTTTAACATTAACATCACATAGCAGCCGTTGTAGTAACATTTTTCCTCTACAGGACATACATATCAATCAAACATTAATGGCGTGTGAGTACCACAAGCAGGAGTTAAGGGAACCCCTGTTTAGATATTTGGTCATGGGTGTAAGTAACATGCAGTAAGGTTTCAATTGTGTGATGTTGGAGAGACAAAGAGGTTTATACATATACGGGCTATACGGAGCGTAACACCCTACGTCTTGTATATGGTTTATGGTCATATCCAGTTGAATGGGATCCAATCCCTTACAAGATGCTCGTCTATGCCCATTTAGGGCAAGCCCAACGCATGGTGAAAAAAGTGATGGCTTCAACCCTCCATGTAGTATGAATGGACTGAGGTAGCATTTCTCCCAACGGAAGCACTCATCAAATCTGACACAGCATCCCGCGCTTTCTCTCTTTTCCTGCCAGGTCTCTTCTCTCCCATCTCTTTCTCTTTCCCGTGGCCATGGCGGTTTCTACAGGGTACACTGTCATGTGTAGAGCTACTGATTTTTTACCATCTGGTATCCGATCCTACATGGCCTGACGAGGGCCACCGACGAAGCCACTGCGTCGGGCATGCTCTTATAGCCTCCCCTGTGGGCCCAACGGACGGCCTTACCGGCTTTGGTGTGAATGTGGCATCGTTGCGAGTGCCGTCCTGCTAATGGTGCCACCTGGTTGACATAGCCCCACGCGATAGATCACTTCCATCTCATCGTAGGGTCATATCTCGGGTGGTACGAGTCTTCCCGCAGCATCCCGAAGCCTGTCCCGGGGTACACCCTTAGTCCCAAAATATTTGCATCATGTTTGACCATGCGTCTTATTCAATTTTTTGGTGAAAACATTATCTATTTTTTGATAACTTAATTTATCATCAAAAATATTTTAATCAAATCATATTTATTTTAACATTTTAAAGAAAAATTTGAATAAAATAAATGGTCAAACATGATGGTAAAAAAGTCAAAATGTGCAAATATTTTGGGGCAAAAGGTGTATTTCTCATGCATCATCCGGGATGACGGGCGCACTATCCCAGGCCTTTGTGGGCCATCATGTGCTGCCAGCGGCGGGTCCCATCTCTCAGCGCCAGTGTGATGCAACACGAGGTAGGAAGGGTGTCTCCCCGCTTAGGGTGCGTTTAGATTGGGAAAGATTCCCCGAAAATACACTGCTCACAAAAAAACACTGTATATGAATAGTGTTATGTGAGTGAGAGAGATGGATGAATAGGAAAAAATTAGATGAATAGTATGTTTTTAGAAATTTTTTAACTAAACGCATCCTTAGTTGTTGTCAGGTTGTGGGCTCGGTGGCTCTCTTTCACGGGCCTCAATCTAGCGTGTGTCCTGGTTGAGGGTTGTGGCTTCTGTGTCTCCTAACGTGTGTCTCTTTCCGTGTCTCTGAGGTAACTAATGTTAAATAAATTATCAAATTAAATTCTTATCACACCATTGTGTTTGTTATAATAGGATCTTCAAAACTAAACCACACTTCACCATGTTTGAACTATATTTTCTTTTTGGAATAGCTTTTAGGTTGAACACATTATTTTATTACAAAAATATTCTAAAAAATATATATAATCCAAACATGGTCAAATGTGGTTTAATTTTGAAGATCTTATTTAAAAAACACAATGCTGTGATCGTAATTTAATTTGAATGATTTATTTGATGTTAATTGTCTCGGAGATACGAATTGAGACACAGGTTAGGAGACACCACAGAAGTCGCAACCCCTTGTGGAGGTACACTAAATTAGGCCATGGAGTGCCTAAGGGGTGTCTCATGAATTACATTCTATCTATTCTATCTGTGCAATTAGTTTTATAAATAGTCCATATTTAATACGCTTTTAATTGATGTCAAATATCTGATGTGACATGAAAAAAAATCACTTTGAAAAGTAAATAAGTCCGAAGATAGGACAGTTTTAGATATATGCACAATGACGGCGGCGTGGCACAAATTAAAATCGCTTCGCTTGCGGATCATCCGCTCAGTAATGTTGGTGTGACAAACACTCCACGTGTGAATTAACAGGGCCCTATATCACCTTCTTGCTCTAATAATTAACCATACATTTCCATGGAGCAGCATGCCTTCGGCCGCAGAGTAATTCTTAGGTGAGTTTAGATCACACAACTTCTCCCAAAAGAATATTATTCGTCCAACTTTTTTTTTTATTCATCTCATCCCTCCCACTCACAGATCACGTTTCCCAACGCGATCTACAGTGTTTTTTTAGATCTACAGTGTTTTTTCCCCTAAACTAAACTTACCTTTAGTGTACTACCTAATGACGATTATACATTACACGCACGAACTCTGACTACACTTAAGACTACGGAGGGTTACGTACTGACCAAGGTTAATTATCGGAGTACGTAGATGGTTACATACATTTTTTTTGAACGAAGATGGTTACATAATGCATTGCGTCCTCTCGGTGCGCACTTCCAACGGGGCATAGTACGTAGGAGTAGACATGTAGTCATGTAGACAAAAGACATGCATGTTGTACGTTCGAAGAAGGAACTGCGACGCAAATTAAAAAGAGTCAGCATGCAAGCAACGGGCTAGTGATCAATTAGCGAGCAGAGAAAGATAGTTCTAAGAGTAAAGTTTATTTTGTCCCCTGAACTTGTCATCGAGTTTAAAAGACCTCCTGAACTCTAAAACCGGACATTATACATCCTCATCTCCTAAAATCGTTTAAAACACCCCCCGACAACAGTGAACAATGGTTTTGAGAACGGTTTCAGGGGGTTTAAAACTCGCTGACAAGTTCAGGAGAGCAAAATGAACTTTACTCTTTGTTTTATATTTTGTTATTTCTTATAAGATTATTTGAGCTATTTACTATTGAGAATTTGTTTTAAGAATTCTAATGGCCAATAAATTTATGTTCTATAAATTCTCAATAAGATATTTCTAATAAATTGGTTTTCGAATTAATCAAAATTATGTGAACCTAAATTGAGAAATATCAAATATCTTTGAACAATCACCTTATTCGTAATGCGAGGTATCTACTATTATTTAGCAAAAAACTTATTTGTAATTTTAAAATAGTACATAGCTCAAATAATCATTAAACAATTTACTTTCCTAAATAGAAGCTTATAGGAAATAGTAAAATATAAAACAAAGAGTAATTTCCATTTTGTCCTCTTGAAATTGTCATCGAGTTTAAAAACCTTGAAACCGCCCTCAAAACCACTCTTTACTGTTGTAGGGGTGTTTTAAATGGTTTTAGGAGAATAGAGTGTATAATGTCTGGTTCACGAGTTCAGGGCTTTTTTAAACTCGATGACAAGTTCAGGAGGGCAAAATGGACTTTACTTTAATTCTAAAGCTTCCACGTTAACTAGCTGGGCTTACAGCAAGTATTATGTTGGGTTGTAAGAAGGTTAAATACTGATGTAGGGAGAGAAAAGAGGAGAGAGGGCAGGTGAGTTGTAAGTTTACAGCCTGCTTGTACACAAGAACAAAAAATATATGAGAGAAACATGTGGGCTATATATTTATTGTGAAGGTGTAACCAATATAGGTGTGCTTGGCTGAGCTTGCTGCAGCAGCTCTGCAGCAGCCGTCCTAGCCGTTGTAGCAGTTGTTCTAGTTGCCGTGGTCGAGCAACAACGAGCTGTGGTCAACGGCCGTTCGGTTGACTGTGCAGCAGCAGCTTAGCTAGGCAGCTGCAGACACTCCAAGAAGCTGCAGCGAGCAAGTTTTATATGGATGGACTAAGAGATGAGTTGTAAACATCTATTCAATCTGCTGACTACTTTCTCTGTCATAAGTCATTTGACTTTTTTTTTCCAACTTTGATCATTCGTCTTGTTAAAAAATTATGTGAAATATTATTTTTTTTATGACTTGCTTTATTAATAAAAATTATTAAAAATGACTTAAATTTGACTATATTTTTACAAATATTTTGAATAAGTCGAATGATCAAAGTTGAGGTAAAAAATTCAAACGACTTATAAATTGAGACGGAGACAAATACATTTTTAACGTTGCTCATAAGAATTAAGACCGGGGCAACTCGATCTTATCCGGATTCCCATTGCCCACAGACAGCGTACTCGCCACGTAGTAGGCCGCTTGCCACGTCGGCACGGGCGAGCAGCGATTGATCGAGGGAGAGGCGATGCGGAGCAGCCCACGTGCCGCTGCTGGCGACCACCCGTGCAGCGAATCTGGTCACCGACGCGTGGGCCCAGCCCCGATCCTTACCGACTCGATTGCCCTGGTGCCTGGTGGTGCCTGCGGCCAGCAACGCATCGCACGGCGCACGCGTGCTGGATGCGACCTCCTGCAATCTTTGACCGCCCAACAGCAACACCATAGGACAGGGCAGCAGCAGCAGCGCTACGCGCCCATGCTGTGATTTTTTTCTACCATTAATTAATTACGGTCGTTGGAGAAATAATGTAAAATCATTTTTTTTTAAAAAAGGAGAAATTATAAAAGTAAAATCATGTTTCTACAGTTCCAGCCAGGGCACTGATGTTCCCTCTGCCAGGGTGGCGAGATAATCAGGAAGGGGGAAAATCGTACTTAGGTTTCAACAGACACATCACCATCCAAGAAATCTAAATTTGCACACTCTACAAATTTATTTTTAAAAAATCTGAGATGGTGGGGGCTGGGAGATTCCTCAGCCACAACCACGCCCACGAGGCCCGGTTGGTTGGTGGAATTTCTGTCCCCCTTTCATAGGCCCTGCTCCTCCGCTCCCCACCCAATCAAGCCGGCACAAACCTCGTCGATCATTACCAATTATCTTATTGCCCTAATCCACACGGCCGCTTCGTTCCGGATTAACTAAACTAATCCCCTCCCTCAGGTTAAACTAATGCTGCCCCTGTACTGTCAGTGGCAGGCTGCTACTGCTGCTGCCGACGCAGACGCAGCACGCATGTCGCTGTCCCCTGCCTTTGCAGCTTGCCTTTTTTTCCTCCCTCAAACTCCAATCCAATCCCGGACTTGACCTCTGATTCCTGCGGCTAATCAGTAATCACAGCTGCTTGTCTATCTCTCGCGCGCTCTTGACGGCGGCGGCTAAGCACGTTGGTTTGATTAATCAAACGACGCCGCTTTCTGCACCCCGTGAGACGCACCCAGGAGAGGGAAGAGCGGAGTCCTAAACGCGTTTAGATTATCTAATTTCTTTTAAAAAATACTATTTATCTAACTTTTTTCTACTCATCCTATCCCTCCCACAAACAACCTATAGTGTTTTTCTAGATCTACAGTGTTTCTATAGATCTACACTGTTTTTTCCTGTCAATCTAAACTCACCCTTAACCTTCTGGGAGGTGGTGAGCCGTGAGCCATCAGCACCCACTACTAGCCAGCTATAGGGGGTCTTCGTAGGTCGTTGCGAGTGCGTGCGAGTGGTGCACATCACATTCTTAGTTTGGACTTTTAAGACTTGGCGGGTAAACCTAAGCCAAGTCCAATAAGGTAATAATGCCATTGCTTCATTGGACGTCCCTTTTTCATATGAAGATTGAAGAATATTTCGAGTGAACGTGGTTCACGTAATCACGTTCACTGTTCACTCTGTTGGTATGTTTTTTTTCCGGTCTACATAATATTAGTCAGTATGCATGACCAGTTTTACACGTGCTCGTTGTCGTGTTGAACGGTCGCTCTTCATTTATCTCCTGTGAATGCATATATTTTCCATCAGAAAAAGATATTATGGCTAATATAGCACACGCTGTAGTGGACTATGACATAATATAATATTAATTATAATGATAAGTCGCTTCATAGTATATGGTGGTGCGTCTACATTAGAGATGGCATCGTGTATCACTTTTGGATACACCGGGAGAACAACATGCAACAAAAAGGCCAGGCAAGACCTTGCCCAAAAACAAAGGATGCACGAGCATCTATGCCCGGGGAGGCGACCACCAAAACTAGTGTCATCCTCATGTTTAGGTACAGGTATAGCAAAACTTGCGCAAGGGAGAAGGGAGCTAGAAATGTGCAAATGGCCAACGCAGCGTAAGTGGGACGACAAGGACCGCCGGCCGGCCGCTACGTCCTTGTTTAGGGTGAGTTTAGTTAAAAAAACATTATTTATCTAATTTTTTTCTATTCATCCTATTTCTCCCACTCACAGAACACGCTTCACAGCATGATCTACAGTGTTTTTCTGGATCTATAGTGTTTTTTCTTCCAATCTAAACTCGCCCTTAGTCTCTCATCCACCTCTTCCGACTCATTAGCGTGCTAATCTCAAGCTAATATAACTACCATGTCTCGCTTCTATCAGCCAATACTTGTCTGTAAGGGTGTGTTTAGATTGTAGGAAAAAACACTGTAGCATAAAAAAAACACTATAACATTCGTTGGAAACGTGTTTTGTGGGGGAGAAATAGTGAAAAGTTAGAATGAATAGTGAAAAGTTAGAATGAATAATGAATAGTTGGGTATCTGAACATGGCCTAAACATGATTTATGTGTCATGTCTCCACGGTCTTACTTTCCAAATAAACCCGGACATTACCCTTTCTGCACAAACAAAGCCTCGACAGGCGAATACTCAAGCTCGGATATCTAACGTCATACTAGTAGAGTGTAAACGCGACAGGCTCCAATTGTTTGGTCCCATCACAAACACACATTAGACACGAGTTTGACGTTGACCGAACCACACAGCGCAAAGGCCAGGTTCAGTCCGCCGCACCGTGGTACTGCTACGTTCGGTTCGCATGGTCAGGCACATTCCCACTGAGCGGTGGGGCCTGCGCGGTTTAAACGGGACGGCATGTACAACTTTGGGGCGGTGCTTTGGTCGCTTGGTGTGGTGGAGCCCTTGAGCGGGGGCGGGGCCCGGCAGTGGGGAGCTGCGGTGCCGGCCGGGCAAGGGACACGCATTAAAGTTCAGCCCCGTGCCGCTGGCCCGCGGGCCCGCACCCGGCACGTGACCCGCTGAGGAGTGAGCCAGCCAGCGGCTCGCACGCCTCCGTTCCGCCGTGCTACTACTGCAGTAGTACTACTACGAGTGCCTGACAGCCTGACGGCGTTAGCCGAGGAGGGCCCCACCCAGCAGCTCGTGTAGCGAGGTAGTAGGAGTAGGAGTACGCTACGAGTGCCTGACAGCCTGACGGCGTTAGCGGAGAAGGACATCACCCACCAGCTCGTGTAGCGAGCGCGAGCCTAGGCAGCCAGCTGGCACCCTGGACCAAACGGGCCGGGTCCGGGGTGCCGTGGCACCACCTCTCAGGCGGGCAGGGGCAGCTGACGGTCAGGCGAGTGAACTCAACGTTGAACGTTCCTGCCTCTGCTTTCAAGCACGTCGACGGAGACAGCTGCAAAGTAAACCCAATTATGGACATAAACGTGTGCCACTAACCGTGGATGAAAGGGGCAGGCCTTCATTCTTTTGGTTGGGGAAGTGCTCCGAAACCTCCACGGATTAATCGTGTGCTAACCGAGAAACCGCTGCGAGGAGCCGAGAAAAGCTATTTTTACTAGCTCTGAATAAGGAATGCGACTTGCGAGACACTAGCTTTGGACTAAAAGGGGATCGAAAGTTGAGACAACATGTTTATTGAGATTTGAGAGTAAATCGGTATATATAAACAAAGTAGTTAAGTGTTTAGTGCAAAATAGGCATCACTAGAGCTAGTCTCAGAATAAAAGGTTGCTACGCATGTCACAAGAGTGCGGAAAACCTTGCTCATACGAGCCATATGCCATCAACCATCTAGAGTACAATAGAACCATGGATAAAATCATAAAACAACGCCTATAATGTATGTTTTCATTTTTAATGTTTCATATGTGATCAGTGCATTTAATTGTACGAAAAGAGTATGTGACTTGAAAACAGTGTAGATAGGATTCTCATTTCATCTCTCTTTTCTTTAAATTTGTGTCATGTCATTCAAATTGCTTATGTGGCACCCCATCGAACATGCATGAAACCGGCCCCTACGAAACTACTATAATTGCAATAAAATGAAGCGAAAGAGCATGTGGTGGGAATCTACCTCCGCATATCCGTAAAATCTTTTCCTTTTACTGGTGTTCATTTTCAGTAAGAAACGGCCAAACGAATGGCACCTGCCTTGACTAAAAAGGCCCAAAAATACCACGCATCATATGAGAGTGACTTTAGAGTCATCAAAAGCCTTTCATCAGTTGCATTACTACTTAGGAAGAGACGTACAGCTGTAGCACGTGATACTTTTCATAATACTCTAGAATCGAATTTGGGACTGGAAATTGCATCTTTTTCCCGCGAGGGCGATGCTTAGCCAAAACGCAGCAAAAGACCCGCGGCCAAATCCGGGGATCACTCGTGATCGCACCTCGGGCGAGAGTGAGCACCAAAGGCAGACAGCACGGGGAGTCAGGGGCGGACGACCGGATGAGAGACAGCGCGGTACATGGGCACAGTAGACGCACCCCAGGAAGAAGAAAGATTCGCGCCTGCACGTAAGATGGGACGAGGGAAAGGAACTGTGCGGGTCGTCCGTCCGATCTGGCTGGGCTGCCCATCGTCGGCGTCTCGACGGCCACTGCTTGCTCGGGACCACAGAACAGTGGGCTCTGGATCGGGCTGTGACATCGTGGGGCCAGATGGACGGCCAGCTCGCGCGCGAACCCGTGAGCTTTTAATGGCTGTAGTTATGGGTGCCGTAATGGAGAACGGAGTCCCGTTGCGGATAAATGAGGTGCAAAGTTAGCGCTGGTATACTTGAAGGGGCTGTGTTATTTCTTTTGCACAAAGCAATGGGCAAATCAATCTGCTATCGTTCTTAAAAAACAAAACCGCAAAAAAAAAAACTTATATGTGATCCGATGGACTGCTGGACATGAGGGGCATGAGCATCCGACGTATCAAGTGTCAAATTTGTAGGCCAAAAGTTGCGTGAGAATTTTAGAGTGGCCCTTGGTCAAAATTATGTCATCCAATTACTTTAATGTTAAATACAAATGCTAATGTCTTCCTTTGGGGAAAAGTCCATTTTACTCCCTTTACCTACCCATTTTGTCCGCTTAACCCTTTAAACGACATTTTGGCTCACTTTACTCTCCTAAACTATTTTAACCCCCTAATTAGATTTTTTTATTTGGAAGTGTATGTGTTGAATTTTCACTTCAAATTTTGCGAACCGATGCAAAACATTATTCTTTATGCTAAAAAATCATACCAAGAATTTTCATAGGTTAGGAATATTTAAAACGAAATTGATCTTTGATATATAGAACTATACAAAGAGTAATCATGAAAAAAATCTAAATATTTTTTTAACATAGAGCGCTATATTGTAAGTCAAATGAAAAAAATCTGGAATTAAAACTTAACTTGTAAGAGAAGAAATAAAAAAAAGAGAAATCTAATTAAGAGGTAGATTGAAGCAAATGAAATAGTCCAGGAAAATAAATTGAGCCTAAATTTTGCTTGGGGTGTTAAGCGGACAAAGTAAATAGGTAGGGGGAGTAAAATATACTTTTTTCATATGATTTATTCTTCAGACATGTGGAGAATTAATTGGATGCCAAAATACCAACGAGTTTAATATTGTCACTTTTGCTAAGAATTAATTGGATGCGATAAGGCATCATCAGCCTTTTATGGCATATGAAACATATGAGCACTAATCACACGATGAGATCCCAAATACTGCATACTAACTAATAAGTAATAATACCACTCTAAGATTGCTTGAAAGTAGACACCTTTGCCGTTTATGTTCTTTTGCCAAAGTCGCGTGAGCAAAGATCACGACTCACCGTCACCTTACCACTAGTCCTAGCAAAATTCTCATCTTTTTTGTTTCATTGGTGGCACAACATTTCCAAATCATCATTGCATAGAGACCAACGACGCGAAGTAAATGCCATATCATCATCATTCTCTTCCCTCCTTTGGTTTCCACCATCAGGATGTGCTAGACTCTTGTGCTTTACCATTCATAAACTCCAATGAAGCGCACGACTATAACAATCTCCATACGAAATATTCACTTAGACAATGAGGTAAAGTGAGCACACACATGAGATCAAGCATGGGTGCCCACAGAAAAAGAGAGTTAGATAGATCCAGCATGGCTGCATGGAAGGGGCTGCAGCAGCCAGTGGAGCTGTGGAGCCCGAGCTGAGCAGGAGCCCATTTCACAGGACGCACAAGGCGTGTACGCGTAGCCGTCCCCCCTACTAACGGCAGCCGTTACCGTGCGCGCTCACGCCTTTGCTTGCTGCCCCTCTCCTCGCAGAAAAAATCACCCCGGAAACCCGCGCAAACCGATCTCCATCAAAGAAAGCCGTTTCGAAAATCCGAAGCTAAAAAAAAAAGTTAATAATAAAGCAGCCGCAGAGCACGGGGCCCACCCCCCACCCGCGGCCGCACCGCGCTGCCTCCTTTGCCGCCGCGCTGTCCAACGCTTCGCGCGCCGCTGGTGCTACTACTGCTGCTGCCAGTAAAAAGAAAAAAACCAACGCCTCGGCTCCAAGCCAACCAACCCGCCCCCAGCAGCAAAGCACAGGCGCACAAGAGCTCCCCGAGCTCCACCCAGCTCCACGCCTCCTCCCTCTCCTTCTCCTATCGCTCCTCCCGCCATCCTCCTCCGCCAGCGCCCGCGGGCCTTCCCCGCCCGCTGAGCCGGAGGGACTCTGCTCGCACCCCCGCGTGCGCGAACACTCCCTGCCGTCGAGAGTAAGTGAAGATCTCCGGTCTCCTCGCGCTCCGGCGCCTCCTCTCCTCTGAATTACGCGGGCTCGGGCCTCTAACGGCCGCCCCGGCGGCGCTGCTGACGCAGATCTGCGGAGCGGTGCATGGGGTGACCAGATCGGGGCTTGGCTTGGTGCTCTCCGGCTGAATTCCGCTTGAGGGGCTCGTCTCGGAGGCTGCGGAGATGGTGAACGCCGGCGCTGCCGGCGGCGGCTCAGGTTCGTTCCGTCCCCAGCGCTCTGGCTCACCCTGCTTCCTGCCTCTCTCTCTCTCGGCTTGTGTTGCTTGGACTGGGTCCGCCTTGTGTGACGACTGCCGACTGCTTTGCCTGCTGGCGAGTGGATGCTGAATTGTTGAGAGTAGAGCCGTAGAGGAACGTGGACTTGGGAAAGTTGACTCCCTCTTGTGAGGGGGAAGAAGAAAACACGGAATTCGATACAATTCGGGACGGCTTTGCAATTTGTACATGTGGGAATGCTTTTTGCTCTTAATTTTGTCGTTTACATTGGATGCCATTTTTTTTTTTTTGCCGATTCATGGGAGAATTTGTAGTTTTTGTTACTCTGCCTTGTTAATTACTGAGCTGACCACCACAGGATTTTGTTAATGCAAAATTGCATCTGTGAGTGAGAGGAGGACGAAGAAAGGGTGGGGGTTGGACTTATAATTTCAAATATGGATCTAGAAACTCTGTTGCAGTAGATGTCAAAGGACTGTTGATTTTGTCTAGTTCATCCAACAATTCTGCAGTAAATTATTTGGGTTGGTCATCTGCTGTTTCTCATGCATGCAAAATGGGATCTGTGGACTTGGGGGTTTGCCGGAGGGAACATGTACATGTACAATTGCGGATCTATGAACTTATTAATTTTTTTTGAATGGGTTATTACAGTGATTGCAGTGTGCTCCTTTGTAAGTATTTTGTTGTTTGGTGACCTTTTGATAACACAACGTAGAAACAAATATGAAAATGAAGGATCTGTGTGTATGGTGCTACATTAGGATTGTAATTATTGTTCAACTGATTCATAACAAAAAATAGCCTTTTTTTTTCTTTTTTTTTTGGAATTGAGGATCTCTATATGCTGCTACAATAGGATGGTGGCCATTATTATTCAATTAATTCGTCATAAAAAAAGACTCTTTCACTGTAAAATTTACAAAGTAAAGGGTAAAAAAATCCTTTCAATTGGCTGCATGCCTTATGCTCATGAATGTTTCTATGCCTTTGTATAGGGGGTGTTAGCGATGCTTTGTTCAGGGAACTCTGGCATGCTTGTGCTGGGCCATTGGTCACAGTGCCTCGCCAAGGCGAGCTGGTTTACTACTTCCCTCAGGGTCATATGGAACAGGTATGTCTTGTCTTTATGTACAATAATTGAGAATTGAGTGCTTTTCCTCAATACTGTAGCTATAAGTATTGCAATAATATTGCTTGCTCCATATATTAGAATGACGATGGCCTGTTCTGCAAAAATACATGTTTTTTTTATACCTTGTCGTCCTTCAACTGATGGTCAAACATATTTCTATAGCTTGAAGCATCTACAGATCAACAGCTTGACCAGCACTTACCTTTGTTCAATCTACCACCCAAGATCCTGTGCAAGGTGGTCAATGTAGAACTCAGAGTAAGTCCTTTCCTTTTGGTTTGTGTAGTCTCCCTTCATGCAAACTTCGCTGAAATTCTCACTGATTAGAACCATTTATAGAACTGGTAATCCTGTATTTTTCCTCACTACTCTGAAATGCAGGCTGAAACTGATTCTGATGAAGTTTATGCTCAAATTATGCTGCAACCAGAAGCACATGTGAGTATGCTCACTTATATAATTTTATTATGAATCTCAATCCTCTCATTGTACTATTATCTATTTCTTTATCTGTGCAATATACCGTATCTCACATCGTGGCCTTCCTTTCTCGCGACCAATTTCATTAGCAATATTGCATGGATAGTATTACATCTACGTCTGCTGACTTATTTTCTTTGAATTCACTTAATTAGCAAAGTGAGCCCACCAGCGCAGATCCTGAACCACTAGAGCCTGAAAGGTGCAATGTCCATTCCTTCTGTAAGACTTTGACTGCTTCAGACACGAGCACCCATGGTGGGTTCTCCGTCCTCAGGAGGCATGCTGAAGAATGTTTGCCACAACTGGTTAGCATCATACTGTATACCTTGTCTTGTTGTAGCATCTGTGCTGTGACTGATTAAGTGGAATGTATTTTATTTTGTAGGATATGACTCAGAATCCGCCGTGGCAAGAACTGGTGGCTAAAGATCTCCATGGAAATGAATGGCATTTTCGTCACATTTTTCGAGGTTAGTTTCTGACCTCAATATAAACCTGTTTTTAATTTCGGAGTATAGCAGTGTTGTTCTTACAGTCTTGATGTTACATTCAGTTTGAATGAACTTAGTTCCCCTGCTTCAAAAACATTTTTCTGTAATTATTTTGATCAAAACAGCAATACTTTTGCAGCGATTTAGGTTGCAATGACTTATGAAGCATTATCTTCTGTTTTTCTTTTAGGTCAACCAAGGAGGCATCTACTTACAACAGGCTGGAGTGTTTTCGTTAGCTCAAAAAGATTGGTGGCTGGTGATGCATTTATCTTTTTGAGGTGTGTGGTAGAAATGCATGTTGAACCTTTTAACTTATTTGCATCTGTCTTCTGGCCCTGCTGAGTTTTGGTTGAGCCTGCTGATTGTTCTTCATCTAACAGAGGTGAGAATGGAGAGCTACGAGTTGGGGTAAGAAGGCTCATGAGGCAACTAAATAACATGCCATCATCAGTTATCTCAAGCCACAGCATGCACCTTGGAGTCCTGGCAACTGCATCTCATGCCATTTCCACTGGAACTCTCTTTTCTGTTTTCTACAAACCCAGGTTTGGTTCCTTTTATTCTAATCCTTCTGTCGGGAAATGCTTTCTTTACTCAAGGCTTGTTGGTGGTGTACTTTGAATACTTACTATGCTCTTATCAATTATTGATGTTCCTGTGGGCGGTGGCTTTAATGCCTATCCAACTTCACGCGCAGGGTGTTTTTCTTTGTTTACACAAGTTTTATAGCATTAGCTTCAATCCTGTGTCTATATTATGAATGAATGCAGAATGCCTGATATAGCTTTTAGGTGCTGTTTCTTGCGTTGAAGTATAAACTTATATTGTCCTATTATGTTTAACTTGTACTAAATCAACTTACGTTGTCCATCCAATTTGGTCCACAGAACAAGTCGATCGGAGTTTATCGTCAGTGTAAAAAAGTACCTTGAAGCTAAGAATCACAAGATGTCTGTCGGTATGAGGTTTAAAATGAGATTCGAGGGTGATGAATCTCCAGAAAGAAGGTATTCTACATTTTATATTCCATAAAGTGATATTTCATCACATGTTGCAGTATTGCATAGGTGCATCTCATAGCCTTCTTCCTTCATGGTTTACAGATTTAGTGGGACAATTATTGGTCTGGGAAGCATGCCAGCTAACTCTACATCTCCATGGGCTGACTCTGACTGGAGATCTTTGAAGGTAATCACTATCTTTCTATTTGTGGACACAATTCCATTTTTATTTTGCATTTTGAACTGGAATACTTGTTTTATTTAAAATTTTGAATGTGTATTTCCAAGATCTCAAACCATGCTTGCATTGCTTACAGGTCCAATGGGATGAGCCTTCTGCTGTTCTGCGTCCAGATAGTGTTTCACCATGGGAACTAGAACCCCTTGATGCAACTAGCCAACAGCCACCTCAGCCTCCTCTACGGAATAAGCGAGCACGACCTCCTGCTATACCTCCTATTGCTCCAGAAATTCCTCCAGCTTTCGGTATGTGGTTGCTAAGATGTTTTGCCAAATTATGACTTGGCTTCTGACATCAATACTTACTATAGGGAAGGAGACCTTATCTGTTCTACTGTTCTGTTCACATATTGGCTGGCTTACATAGCTAAGCTCTTTTTTTTTATTAGGTTTTTGGAAATCCCAAGCTGAGCCTACCCAAGCTTTCTCATTCTCGGGACTGCACCGAACTCAGGAATTATACCATTCAAGCCCCAATTCGATGTTCTCATCATCTTTGAGTGTAGGATTCAATTCAAAGAATGAGCGTTCTACTCCAACTAACAATCATTTGTACTGGCCAATTCACGACATGAGAACTGAATCCTACTCTGCTAGCATTAACAAAGCTCCACCTGAAAGGAAGCAAGAATCTGCTACTGCTGGCTGCAGATTGTTCGGTATTGAGATAGGTTCTGCAGTATCACCAGTGGTTACTGTTGCTAGTGTCGCTCAAGACCAACCACCTGCTGTGTCAGTAGACGTTGAGTCTGATCAGCTGTCACAGCCATCCCATGCCAACAAAACGGATGCCCCAGCAGCAAGCAGTGAGCGCTCTCCTCATGAAACAGAGAGCCGGCAAGTCAGGAGCTGCACCAAGGTGATAGTGGGTTATTAACTTTTCAACTTGTTTCTCTTATTGTGATGCTAGTGTAATTAATAACCTTGTATCTGCAGGTAATCATGCAAGGAATTGCGGTTGGCAGGGCAGTGGACTTGACGAGGCTAGATGGGTATGATCTTCTTCTCCGCAAGTTGGAGGAGATGTTTGATATCAAGGGAGAGCTTTCTGCCAGTCTCAAGAAATGGAAGGTTATTTACACGGATGATGAGAATGATATGATGCTGGTTGGGGATGATCCGTGGCAGTAAGTACCTTTTTTCTCTTTGCACTGGATTCTTTAACAATGGAACTTTTGAAGTCCTTAACTTTGTAATTGGTCCAACTTGGAATTTTTTTTCTGTTGTGGCAGTGAATTTTGCAGCATGGTGAAAAGGATATACATTTACTCCTACGAGGAGGCCAAATCTTTGACTCCCAAGGGGAAGCTGCCTGTCATTGGTGACACCATCAAGCCGAACTCAGACAAATTGTCACCAGAATCTGACATGCCGCAGAGTGACTCAGACAACAACTCCCCAGTTGCTGCCGATAAGGATTGATGTATGCTAACTTTGTTCTACCGTTTCTTCCCTTTTTGGATGTTTGGGAGGCAATGCCCATGCTAAGGGTTATCTGTTTGTTGCTCCGCGGGCCCAAAGGACGGTTGCCCTGCATCTTGCTTGACTGCCTTGGTTTGGAATGGCTGATGTTGGACCAGTGGTGGTCCTTTGCCAGCAAGGATGACTGGGATGGAATGGCAGGCAGGCTGTGTGCCGTTCCCTGCGGCACCAACCTGTGCTTTGTTTGCCGTGCTCGGTAGGAGGCATGGCATGCTGCCGGCTACATGGTTTTGGAGACTGCCACTAACTGCTGTCCTCTCGCCGGGCATCGGCAGGCTGTGCTCATCGCCTCCAGTAAATAGGACTTATGTACAACTATTTTGGTAGTAGCAGTAGTGGTATATGTATATCATCAGCGTCGTCGTGTTCCTTGCTACATTTATATAGGCATCATCTGTAGCTGCTGTTCCACCCCCTATATTGTATTCTATTCCTGGCTTGGTATCGGGTGCTCTGGTGTAAAATGTCTCTGCTTGTTCCAACGGCACGCTCGTTCCGGCGCGTGCTCGGTATCGTGCGTGCTTTCGGTTGGAACATTGCTGCCAATGCTGGGCATCTGTGCTTTGTTGCTGTGTGTCTGCTGCCCTCTGGCGCAAGGCATCTGTTATTCTGTACATACTTAGTGACTCGTGTCTCCCCATCATTGTAATGCCCAAGGATATCTGGTTTGACGTGACGCTGATGCGAGCCGGAGGCTTTTTGTGCTTTGCTCGCGTGCGAAGAGGCATGCGCCTTGTGGTTGTGATGGACCTGAACCCTGATGGAGTGATGGTGTCTACCGGCCTCAATTCTGAAGGAAGGCTCGCGCGAATGATTGCTTCCGCCACTGCTCGCTTAAAGCCTCGAGCACTAGGAGTCTAGGGCATCTGTTCACGAAAGCAGGGGCTGAGATCATGGAATGGGAACACTAGAGTGACCGAGACTTGAGGGCTAGTCGGAATGTGTGGTTTTGGAATGTGCATTTGACGGTCCGGTTTGGATTTGCTCTCAAGACTCTGCATAGTATCCGGGCGGCTAAACTCTCAAGTTAAGACCGATATGGAGATGGTCAATTTCTGGAGGGAGGGAAGGGCTAAACATTGGGAAATTTTCCCTTTGGCAAAACTCAGGTGTGCCTCTGATTGCACAGAAGGTGGCGAAAAAACATAGCCTCTGGATACCCTTATAGGGGCTTAAGGGAGAGCTGGTGATGGAAGTGTTTATTGTGCTACTGCCTAGTGCTACCAAGTAATCATGTGTGTGTACTGCTAGCACAAGTGCAGAATCAGTTGGATGGTGATGGCATATAGGCGTGCGGTGGTTAGGGTGTTGGTGTCAATGTCACGGTTGTTGTTCTGCAGCAGCTGCTGGGCTATGACCTATGTGTTTAGTCTTTTTTTTTGTTGAGCACGCTTAGGGTGTGTTTAGATCGGGAAAGATTCTCCGAAAAAAACACTGTAGATGAATAGTGTTTTGTGAGTGGAAGAGTGTGTGATGAATAGAAAAAAGTTAGATGAATAGTGTTTTTTCGGGGAATCTTTTTCTAACTAAACGCACCCTTAACCTCAGTGTGGCGATGCCCCTAACCCAGTTGAGCCTGCACAAGTGGACATGTCTTTTAGAGGTCATGAAAGATGCCAGATGCCTGTACTGTTATAATATATCAATTCCAATAAGCATAACTGGTAGCCCCACCAATCCTAGGGCGTTCAAGGATTGTAAGTTTGTAACACCGGTATGGTTTACCAAATGGAAAACAGATCACTAGCACTATCTCGGCTATGTTAATTATGTACGGATAAACAAGTCTCCATCACCGAACTTTTCCTCTCTTTTTTTCAGGAAAATGGGTAGTACAACATTTATGGTGATCTTTATGTGTTTATACCTCTTGATAAGATAAACATACAATGTTACAACAAATATATTGTCAATGTCTTTATTTCTTTGCTTTGACCGGTTGGCAGGTAGTGCTTGGTGACCCTTCAGCGTCGGCTTGAGGCTCAGCGACCACCCTGACGTTCAATGACTCAACTGCGTCGCTACGTGGTTCTTCATCCTGATCTCCATCTTCCTCGGCTGCGTGATCTTCCTGTGGTGTGTTCCCGTCACCAAGGTCCTCCTGTTGGTGTACATTCAGAGATTCCTCTACAGCAGTTTGTGCTTCCAAATCCGGGTCAATGCTGACTGCTTTGGGTGCTGGAAGGAGAGAGACCCGACAAAGGGGGCAGGTGGTGTTTTTAGACAGCCAATGGTCAATGCAATTGATATGAAAAGTATGGCCACAAGGAGGTATTCGCTGAAGCCGCTCATCCGGTTGATAGTCTGCTAGGCAGACAGAGCACCTGATAACAACAATTGGTGTTCAGAAGCAAAACACAAACAAAGGGGCCAAATGGCAGCAGAATGAAATAACTCTGTCAAGGGCTAACAGTTAACCAACAAAAAGGTTGGGGTGGGGGGCAAAGAGTTAGTAGTCTCAACAATAATACGATCTCAAAGAAAAGAAATATCAGAGACCATACACATGGAAAGTTCGCTGTTATGACAATGTTGAAATTTCAACATATGAGAAACAATACGCCTCATGATTACTGGACAATTTATGTACTTTCCATGATATGACTTTCACAGACAGGAGTGTTTATATATGTTTTTCTCCTTGCTAGACTGCTAGCAGAATGGAGGAAACAACAGATGTCAGGGGGGAAAAGTCCTCCATTTCTTTAATAACTGATTTCATGGGTTTTTTCTGATGTGAGATCTATGTATTGAGATGTCCAAAACATCTATTCAAAAGAATAACTCATATGCTATATTTGAACCTAAACCTGCTATTACATACTGATCACTAAAAGCTAGCGCTACCGATTATGTACTGTGATGTCCAAAACACCTATTCAAAAGATTAACTCATATGCTACATTAAAACCTAACCTGCTAGGCTGCTATATTGAAAAGCTGGCACAGATATACCAATTTGTTAAGCTTTAGATATTCTGCTACAGGCAGGATCCCTATTTATTGCTGCCTTTTCATTTTATTATTCTTTTCACTGATACGGTTTGCAAAAGATTTCCAAATTTAACATACCGGCCATTGATTTTTATCTAGTTAGTGTTGAGCGCTACTGGTATTCAAGTTATTGGTCTTCTTATGCAGTTAGGCTTGGATATACTGACGGCTCAAAACCACCAGCACTTGAAAAATTCTCTCTATTTGCCAGAATTATGCTGCTGCCATCCGTTACCAAGTTGACTCTTTTTGAGTTATTAAAGAAGCAGAAACTCTACAAAGAAGATACTATATGACTATATACTGTATCAAAGAGTTTAGAAGTAAATCACTGACTGTGTCTCCCTGATCAAGAAACTCTCTTTGAAGATAACCACTGGCAACATTTCCCGCATCTCCTTCTTCAAACCACACTCCAGCTACAAATGCAGATATTGAACACAACAACAATTAGATCCTGAACACGCTAACAACCTAGAGAAATCAACTAATTTATCAGAAGAACATGAGCCTGACTTACTCTGGGGTTATCTCCCCGAATCAAATTGTTCGTCCTCATCCTCAGCGACTGCCAATTGGCCCTGCGCCGCCTCAAGTAGAAGAGGTAGAAGAAGAGGAGCAAGACGAATGTAAAGAAGACAGGCACTGAGAAGATGAAGGCTTGGTACAGCTTGAGCTCAGGTGATTCGGCCGAGCAGTAGTCTGGTGGATCTGGAGAGGTACAAGACATCGCGGAGCCACAATGTCCTACCTAATATTTTTTATTGCCCAAAGGTTTCAATATGTTGGCAAAACCTTGCTTATCCTCGTAAGGTTCAGAGCTGTACACAAAAGTAACTGACGAACACTTGTGGGTGCCAATGAAGCAAACGGCAACAACTCCGGATGGAACAATGTCAAGAAGGCAAGAGAAACTCGTGACCTCCCCAGCTTACAACAACCACAGAGCAACACGCGGAAGGGAAAGGGCATGAAGGTCAACTAAACAAGAATAAGTGGTGACGACGGTGCCCTATCCACTAAACATCACAAGAATTTATGACGTCAGCCCGTCACTAGCAGGGGATTCTCCCGGCTGTCTAGACTTTGTAGAGCCAAATAAATAAACAAGACACCTACCAAATTACGGGAGAAGTCTTTGGGGGCCGAGAGAGAGGTTCCAGAGCGGCGGACACACTGCAAGTCTGCAATCCGCAAGAACCAACAAGACGAAGTAAACTCTGTCGAGACTCGAGACTGAAACATTCCAGGAGCTGAAACCAGCTCCTGTTCGGCAAAAGGGCGGATCGCGGCCAGGAGACAAGGGCGGAGGAACCGAGATCAGGGCGGGGGCGGCGAGGGGGCGAGACGGCCGATACACGGCAGGGGACGGGGAGGGGGCAAGTGTCACGGGCGGAAGGGCTGCAGGGTGGCGGCGAGAGAGAGAGGACTGCCGCGAATGCTAGAAGCAGCGACGCGCGGAGCGGGGCGGGACTGGGGGCGGCCGGGCGGCGCGGCGGATCGGGTGGGATGGAGGAAGGGGGAGGAGACGGGGACGAGACGAGCTTGCTGCTGTCTGCCTAGCTGGGTTGCAGGTATCGAAAGGGGAATAGAGAAATGGGGGAGGGCCGCCTGGGAGAAAGAACGTGGCCGAGTTGGCGAAGAGGCCGCAACGAGACGTTTGTACGCGCCACTTCCACTCCATGAGTCCACGTCACTTGCGTTCACTATAATCTGCCTCTTACTTAGTGCTCGTGTATTTTTTTTTTTCATGTTTTTCTCTCTCGAAACTTAAAAACCCCACTTTAGATTTCTTATTACTATTTTGGAACTCGAATGAGTAAATGGGTTCTTCAGATAGATCGCATTGGACGCCGATTATTTTTTTTAAAAAAAGTCTATTTTTCACCCTTCAACTGTTACAAAAGTCTGATTTTCATCCTCAAACTATAAAACCGGATACTAAAGGCCCTCCAACTATCCAAACCATACAAAATTGGCTCTTTCGGTGGTTTTGAGGGCGGTTTTGGATTTTGTAAAATAAGAGAATTATTATTTAAACTTTAAAAAACCATAACTAATTCATTTTGAACCCAAAAAATATAAAATCAGTGCCAAAAGTTCTCTTAAAATGTAACCAACCTATTGAAACACTATTTAATATTATTTGGGTATTATATATTTATATTACTAGTGTCTTATTATTTTAAAAAATAATTAGAATAAAAATAAATAATATGCAAATAACTTCTAATGGTGCACCAATATGTAGGTCACATTTTTAGAAAAACATTTATACCAGATTCTAATTTTTCTAGTTCAAAATAAATTAGTTATGAATTTCTTAATTCAAAATTATTTTTTAATTTTTTTGGAAAATACAAAACCACCCAAAGGGCCAATTTTGCACGGTTTGGATAGTTGGAGGGTGTTTAGTGTATAGTTTTGTAGTTGTAGAAAATTAGACTTTTATAATAGTTGAAGGGTGAAAAATAGACCTTTTCCTTTTTTTTATCACCCGTTTCTTCTTGCCGGATGGACTGCGAGTGGGAGCGTCCTTGCTCGTACTTGTGTCATATCAGTTCATCGTGCTTCATGCATGAGCCTGGTCCGACGGACTTTCAGCGTATGTACTGTTCTGGCCGTCTCCGGTTTCGCGCGGACAGCACGCGCCCAGCAGATGCAGCCCAACGGCTAGCGACAAGTCAACTATGGCGCAAGGCCACCGAGCGGCGAGCGTAGTGGATTAATCTTTGGTTAGCACAGTAGTAGTGCAAAAGAAAGCACACCTCGCGAGTGACTCGTGCCACTTGTACAACCATGTTCATTTTCATGTTGGTAGATATTTTATCAACCTTTAATTTTGTGGCTGTATCATCGGGCGTTATATCCCTTTCTTCTTTCTTCGTGAAGTATCGTGAAGAAGTAGCCATATCTTGGTTGCGTTTGTTGCACTCATATATAAAACCGATTACATACAAATTCTCAAAAGAAAAGAATACTAAAAAAAATAGGTCAGCTCGAGTAGCCATATCTTGGTTGCGATTTTCTCTCTCTCTCCTTTTTCATTTCGAGCGGATCGTGATTTCACGCGATGTGGTAACGAATAGGCCCACCCCCATCATGGGACCAGCCCGTATTACAATCCATCAGGCCCGTTACACAAGCAGCCCACTTATTTCTGTTCGGGCCGAAGAGAGGCCAACGGCCCACGCTGCCCCCCGACGTCGTCCAAACTCCGAAGTCCAAACCGCGATCGAACGAGAGGCGACAGCGAATCGAGGAGCTTCCCTTCCCGGCGGCCATGTCGGCCTCGGCCACGGTTGCTGACGGCGACGCCGCCGGTCCCCCTGATCCGGCGGCGGCGACCAGGAAGGAGAAACGGCGTGAGCGGAAGAAGGAGCGCCGCCGGAAGGCCCGGAGGGAGGCCGCGGCGCGCGCGCGGGCGGCGGCGGAGGCGGATGCGCTCCCGGCCGACCCCGAGGAGGAGCGCCGCCTCCGCGAGCAAGAGGAGGCCGAGGCGGCCGCGGAGTCCGAGCGCGCGCGGCGCGCCTTCGAGGACGCCGAGCGCCGGTGGCTCGAGGCCGCCGCGGCGCGCGCCGCGGAGAAGGCAGCCGCCGCTGCCGCGGCAGAGGAGGCCAGGGCGGCGGAGGCTTCCGCTCGAGAGAAGGTCAGCTCGTTGCCCCCTTTCCCCTGGTTTCTTAAGCATCTGGTACTGAACTAGTGCTGCCGGCCATATGAGGGCTTAAATTGTAGTCGATGCATTTGCTACGGCCTATCGTTACGACGAACCTATTCGTCTGGCTTGAAGCATCACTGAATTGAGTGTTATGGGATGATATGGTGCGCGTGATATTTTGCATGGAGCTAGGGAATGTTTGTACATCAATGCGAAGTACCTATGACCTGTCTATATTATTTCTTAAACCGTCAGACTCTCATCTTGCATCTGGTACTGGTGATTTTTCACTAGATAAATATGTTTTTGGTACTTTTAATCCAACTATCGAATGTTTTCTCTTCATTAGCAGTGCTTTTGCCTGCTTTTGTAATAGAGATGATGTTGAATTCGCTAGTGCTTTCTTTGAAATTTAACTTGAATGAACATGCAAACATAGTGACCCAGTTATAAGTTTACTTTGGCTATTACAGTCTAAAGATGATCAGGGAAATGAGCCAGAAGAAGATGATGATGAATGGGAATATATTGAAGATGGACCAGCCGAGATCATATGGCAAGGAAATGAGATAATTGTAAAGAAGAAAAAGGTCAAAGTACCAAAAGGGGTCAAGGAAAAGCCGCCAGTTCAAGAGGTAGTTCAAGAAGTCACTGTTAGTATATTTTTTCATAGAGTTTGAGGGGCTCCTTACAGATGCTCTGGGTTCATATTTTTTGTATTGTCTGAGAAGGAGACTGAATGTTTTGCAGGAAGACAGACCTACATCAAATCCACTCCCGCCACAATCTGTAGCTTTTTCTGCACAGAGGGAACCTCCCATGTCTGCTCAAGAAGTACTTGAGAAAGTTGCTCAAGAGACTCCAAATTTTGGAACAGAGCAGGCATGCTCCACAGTCCTCCTTTTGTTAGGGCAGGAAATATTTCTTTTAGTTATGCTATAATGGAAGCAAATACAGTTTTCAGTATACCTGACATCTTGGACTTTGTTCTGCATCAGCCTAACTTTCATGTCCATTTTCGTTTTAGGATAAGGCTCACTGTCCATTTCACCTCAAGACGGGGGCTTGTCGCTTTGGAGTGCGCTGCAGCAGGGTTCATTTTTATCCTGATAATTCAAGCACATTGCTAATGAAAAACATGTATAACGGTCCAGGCCTTGCTTTGGAGCAGGATGAAGGGCTTGAGGTTTGTTTGAGGACAATCCTTTGTGAATAACTTGGTATCCTGAAACAATTATGTTTCCTTTTTCAAGATTATCAACCTTCACTTCATGGGAAATATCATTTTAAGTTGTAATAGTTTGCTGCCTAAATAAATTGATGAAAAAATATCTGATATTCTAGACCAAGGTTGAAAAAATAACGAGCAGACATAAGTGTGAAATCCTTTTGCATTTTTTTAATTACTGCTAAGATTAGTCTTGCTCTGAGTTTTTTCTTGACATGCTGTACTCAGACCTGCGACAGATTGCATGTACTTTCATGTAATTCTCTTCAGAACTCCGACTTGAGGCATACAATGATCTGGCCAGTTGGTTTCACTTGACTGAGGACGACCTGAACTTTGATCTTCTCATGTATCCTGAATTGTCACGGTCATGTTGATGTTGCTGAACTTTTTGCTGTTTTTTAACTGTTAAAAATACCTTCAATATTTGAAAGTTGGAACTTGTCTATCATTTATAAGTAGTTCCTTGACAGTTTTGATAGTAACTGGGAATTTTAATGTTGAACTATTGAGGAGTTATTCTTTTACTGGATGTGCATGATGACCATTAGGGTGACAGGTGAATTTGTTTTAACCCCTTTGAGCTGATAGGACTCATTCTATTGACAAAGTAGACAAGTAGTGTTAAATAGGTGCCTACTTTTACTTTCCCCTTTTGCATTTTCTACTCATAGTTCTCAGGTATTTTTCCCTTGTGCATGCCCTAAGCATTTTTCTTAATTGAACTAGTGAAAATGGAAACCACACTAGGATGTTTGATTTCTTCCTTTGTTTGAACTTTGAAGTAATAATTTTTTCTTTAACATTCTTCAGTTCACAGATGAAGAAATTGAACAGAGTTATGAGGAATTTTACGAAGACGTACATACCGAATTTCTGAAATTTGGTGAACTTGTCAACTTCAAGGTTCTTTGTGCCTCCTTTTCTTAGAAACTTCATGATTTCCCACTCTTGTGTTATCTTCAGTTTTATTTCTAGAATTGTATGATGGTTGCACTTTAAGCATTGTTTATTGCTTCTTCTCAGTGTTGTGGCTCAGTTAGCAAACAACAACCACCACAGCAACATAGCTTTTAGTCCTAAGCGAGTTGGGGTAGGCTAGAGATGAAACCCAGAAGAAAGAAAGGTCACGGTTCAAGCACGTTGAAGGCTAGTCTCCAAACGCTCCTATCCATAGCTACCTCTTTTGGGATATTGTACTCCTTAAGGTCTCTCTTAACCAACTCGTACCAAGTCAGTTTAGGTCTACCTCTACCCCTCTTAACATTATCGACCTTTGTGGCTCCATTAGTGATATCAGAAATAATCTTCTGTTATCGAGGAGAATTAAAATACAACCAAATTTACAATTATTGGTTAGTGTTTTCAACTTATAGGTGAGGAGACCAGTAATTACATGCTACCCCCCCTTTGCTATATATGCTAGTATATTCAAGTTCTGCAGACTTAGCATTTGCCAAAACATTTTAAGCTCACCTTGCAATTCCCATACATCTTCTACTCTTAGTCTTAGGTCTCTTTCAACTTAGCAGATCGCATGCCAGGATCCTCTAGTTGTCCCCTGTTGGCTACTATGGGCTAAAGTATAATTTAGATAAAAAATTTGAACAAAAGTGGTTCTAGAGTGGTTTCCATTTGTCATGGCGCTACCGCTACTGGTGATGGTGGTTAGCATCAGGAATCAGATACACAACTTTGAATTGAATTCTAAATATTCAGTGAAGTTACTGGGGCTCTTCTAAATCATTGTTCCGGGTTGGAGTAGAAACATTATTATGCAACTTTTCTAAAAGTCCGGCTTATGTAAAACGTTTTCTTCCCACAGAATTACAGAATTGATTCCTATTAATATTTTAGGTATGTAGGAATGGATCTTTCCATCTTCGAGGAAATGTTTATGTGCACTATAAATCATTGGATTCAGCTCTTCTTGCCTATGGCAGCATGAATGGACGCTATTTTGCTGGAAAGCAGGTAATTGATCTGTTTCATTCTTCAAGTTCCCTATGCAAACAGCTGTTACAGTCTATAGATTGTTGGCATAAATCCTGCTTATGTATCAGAGAATTCTTCACCCTTAGAAACTGCTGTGTTAAATTACTAATAGACATTCTACTGTTTCATAAGCTAAGCTTGGGGTTTCCTGTGATTTTAGATAACATGTGAATTTGTTGCTGTGACAAGATGGAAAGCTGCCATATGTGGTGAATACATGAGATCAAGATACAAGGTAACCTGAGTGTCTAGCTGTCTCCTTTAATCTTTATTTTTACCTATATGAAATTTATCTGCAATTGCACATTGATATTGCTAGAGGAGCATACTCTGAAAAATTGAAAACTAGTTCAGGTCTTCAGGATGACTAATGTGGTCCAATGTATGTTTTTCATTTCCTATTTTACAGACATGTTCGCATGGAGTTGCCTGTAATTTTATTCACTGCTTTCGCAATCCTGGTGGAGATTACGAGTGGGCTGATTGGGATAATCCTCCTCCTAGATACTGGGTTAGGAAGATGGCTGCTCTTTTTGGTCCTGCGGTTGATACTAGCAAGGCGAGTGATACCCCAGATTTTGGAAGGCCACAACCTTCAGACAGGAAAAGACTGAAAAATTCCAGTGATAGGTGCATGCTCAATATCTGTTCAATCATTTTACCTGAACATTTTCATTACACCTATATATAATATATTCTGAAGCTGAATATTGTGATTTTGATTCAACAG
Source organism: Digitaria exilis (assembly GCA_015342445.1). Taxonomy (NCBI): domain Eukaryota; kingdom Viridiplantae; phylum Streptophyta; class Magnoliopsida; order Poales; family Poaceae; genus Digitaria; species Digitaria exilis. The sequence goes on along the minus strand of JACEFO010001924.1, from coordinate 2,486,505 downwards.
GTATGTTTCAAGACGATCTATGGGTGAAGGTGCGCATACACGATATTCTTCCCATGATTATTCACATTCTAAGCATGAACATAGTAGCCAAAGACTGAATTATGGGTACAGTCGGCATAGAAGAGGTTCTTCAGCAGCAGACAGGCACCAAGCGCAAGATACTGTAGATCCTAATGGCAGACAGTTGTCAACCACTGGAAGTGAAAATCAGCCCCATAAGCACAATCGTGAGGAAAGGCATAGAAGTGATCATGGTGATGGAGGGAAATATGATGACAAAATTAGGTCTAGTAAGCACCGGTCTGATTGGCGTGGAAGCTGCGAGCCTGGTTCTTCTGATTGGCCTTCAGACTTAAGTGATACAGAAGTCAGAAAGGGCCCTTCAGGCAGCAAGTCCAGCAACAGATATGACGAGCACAAAAAGAGCAGGAGGAAATCCTCCAAGGATCACAATTTCGAAAGACACTATACAGTGGACAAATTAGCAGGAAAAAAACACAGAATGGACTCGAAACGTGGCAGAGTAGATGACTACCACGACGAGAAAGATGGTAGAAGAGGGAAATCTAGAAAACACAAAGATGACCACAATTACTCTAATGACAGGTGGGTTGCTACATATAGCGATGTTGATTCAGATGATGGTAGCTATCAGAGGTCAAGTAGTGAAGGCACAGAATTTGGTAGGAAGGGCGATGCTCATTCAGATGCAGATGCTCGGCATCGGAGATCAAGTAGCAGAACGAAGGATGACAAGACAAGGAGGAAGAGTCACAGTGGAAACAAGCAGCGCAGCACTACTGAAGAGGATACCACAGATTCGGACAGTAGAGATTTGAGCTCTGATTCATGGAGTCGTAGGTCGAGAAGCAGTGAGGAGAATTTTTCAAGGCACAGATCAAAGAGGAAGCGACATCAGATTAAGGATAAGTCGAGTAGCTAGTACACAGATGCCGTGCATTTAGAAAGCATAGATTTGTTAAGCCCTCTGATATCCCTTTCGTTAGAATTACACGGGCATTTTGATATGGAACTACTTTGTACATTTGCGGTTGTGTTTCAGGTTTTGTTCTGAAATACAAATCCATTTGCTTCTCTCAGTTATGGTGTTTTTGTTGGTGCATTGCCTGATGAGAATACTGGATCTCATGTAAATAGGTTCATCGATGAGAGGATGAGGATATTATCTTTTCTATGTTTATTGACCGCATGTCCCCTCCCTACTTTCTCAGCATCCAACGCCATGGCACGTCTGGTTTTGGACTACTGTATTGCAAAACATGCCGTACAGCGGATCAAGTTGTACGGAGTGTCACCTTAAAATGGCATGGCATTGAACACAAAACTGGAGCGCCAAAACATTAAAATTACATAACCCGTTGCGTTTTCAGTAGCACAAAACATTTTCACCAACGAAGGGCAGAAGTGGGTGCAAAACATATAACTCACAGTTCAACGCTGTCATAATAATTCCTAAACATCTGACGATCTAAACAGTATCAGGTGAGGTCGTTATGCATTTTGCACAAAGCATCAACCATCGATACTGCCAAGTGCCAACCCAAAGGCCTTGGTCGATCAGGATAAGCTTCAGCTGATCAGCGCCCCTTCCTACCTCTTTGTTTTGTCATAAACCTCAATGTATCTCTTTGGGACACCGTAATGGTCAACAAGGTGTTTCGCAAGATCATCGATCACTCCACCTTGAACCAAGACCTCATACTGCCCCTTCTTACCTGAAATGGTAGTGTAGATACAATGCATCATATCCTAATACCAATCGTCTGTCTGCTCATAATCATAAATTGAATTAGGTAAGTAAGACAACTTACCTGGAAGCTCAACTGTTGTGGTGCTGCAAGCAAATTTCTTCTGCAGTTCAGAAGCCAAGGAATCAGGATCCATAAGAAAGCATTCCAGTCCAGAAAGCCGAGTCATCTTCTTGTTCCCCTGCCTCCTTTCTGTCATGATCTGAATAGTTCTTATGGCACCCTTGCGAATGACTTCCTGAGCTCCTCTTGTTACTTTATGGTGAACTTGCATGCGGTTTAAAAATGTTGATCCCAAGTCCTTTTTGTGGATCTCAGTTGGGTATGCTGAACCCTTCTTGATAGCTCCTTTATACAATGCATCGCATAATGTAACATCAAGCATCACTTTAGCCTTGTCTGTAGGCTTAACCAAATTTTCCTTTTCGACGTACCTAAACTCACAGAAGAAAATGAAATTAGAATAGACTAGACATCTTTTACACTCCATAGATAGACTTCAAAAATAATCAGTCACTTTTGTCCCCACAAAATAGTTTCTTTTTTTAGAGCTCCCCAAACGGTAGTTAGGAGTGGAGAGCCAAACCTGAAAACTATATCAGAAGCCTCTGATGCACTGTAATACTTCTCCATGTCAGCTTCGACAGCCACAAATATGGGTTTAACATGAGAGCTTGGCTTATAAATCTCAGCAACCTCCAATTGCTTTGTGACACTACTTTCGGCAACAGCCTTTTCATGTTCAACAGGCTCCAGTACCCTCTTTTCCGGTTTAAAGGCCATGTAGTCTGGATGTTTACGGTTGATACTTTGCAATATAACTTCCTTCTTATACTTGTCCTCTTTTGCTGAAATCTGCAAAACATATTGATAATGTAGAGCAATGGAATGTAAAAAACTTCTTGATGAAAAAAAGAAATTGGGCCTTAAAATTCAAAACAATTTTTACATCATTAGATTAGGTCCTGAACGTGACTTATCATAATGCTCTTTCAAAGTAGTTAGAGGCCCTATTATACAATATATTACATAGAAAAATAAGACCTAAATTTGCTAAATATAATCCAAAAGAAGACACAACTCAAATATATCAAAAAAGGTTGGCAGTCTTACAAGGCCAGATGAAGACTTTGATTGCAACCACTTGGATAGTTTTTTGTGTGATGACTTTTTAATATCCAAGGTAACACCTGGAGGTCTGCAGGGGAGTATGTGATTTGACCTGAAGAGATAAACAGAAGACAAGACTGAATCCAAGTAATAAGAAAAAAAAAGGAAGAACCTGCAAGCTATAAGTTGTTGAAGACCTGAATATTTTACTATTCACCCTGGCTAATTAATCCAACTTGTTCTACCTACAGAAGTGCTATAAACGGGAATTGGGTGTGCATGTGTGCGCGCGCATGTGTGTGTGTGTGTCAGTATGTGTGTGGTGTGGGGGGCGGCTAGCAAATGGAAAAGCAATACCAGGGCCTACCAAGAAGAGAAGTGCCAAAAGAACATAGATAAAAGCTACTACAATGGAGTAAACATGTTTGCATTCGAATAAAAAGTTAAACATGTCCTGGTGAAAAGAATGTATGCTGTTGTATCATATGACAACTTCTAGGATACAAGTTGTTAAATCAAGAAGGAAAAACATGAAAAGTTACGTTGATGGAATATTAATTTATATGTGAAACTGGACCAGGAATATTTACCATAGTGTACTTCCTGGCATGGGAAGGTCTTTTTCTTTTATACTTGTGTACAGTGCTTGTAAAAGGCATTTGTCCAAAAGAGAATCGATTTCTTCAGTTGTCAAATTCTGATGTTCCTTTTCATCAGGTGCTTGTTCATTGGATTTATCTTCAGGCAGTTTAAGTTCGTTAACACCATCAGTTATCTCTTCTGTGGCTTCACTGTGGAGGCCAGGATCAGCAGTGTCTGAAGAATCAGCTGCTGCATCTTCAGTGTCATGTGTGACTTCTGCAGTTTCTTCAGCAGGATCAGGGGACTGAGATGTTGAAACATAATTTGGGTCTTCAACAACAATGTCTTCAAAAAATCCTTCATTGGGGACATAACGACCATCAGCTGAATCCCTGCAATAGTATTTGACAAATTAGTTCCCAAAAGAAAGGCTAAATTCATGTGTATCCAGCCCTGATACAGTGTACTTACCATAACATATCCCTGTAGTAATGTACAATCCTTAAAGCCTTGCCACGTAGCCCTGCCTTTAAGGCTTCAGTGCTACTCATAGTTGTGATCCCAACCTACATAAGGCACAATGGAAACAAACATTGGATTCTAAGATCTTAAAACTTTGGGTTGAAACCAGTCCTTGGAAAATCCAAGAAACTTACAGCAATTGGGGCAGGGTTACCAGGAACTTTTACTGCCCAAGGTTGACCAGCTTCAAAAGAAGGAAATCCTTCTGGGGGTATGCTGATACCAGGAAACATCAGATCAGCACCACCAATCACGTAACGTGAAACCTCACCACCCTTAAGTGTAAATGCTGGCAATAGATGAGGGACCTTCCAGAGTGCATAAACTGTAATATTTGCAGCAGACAACCATACTCAATATATTTCAAATGCATAACTACTGTTCATTATCAAATGAAAAAACTAAAGCAGTCAAAATTAAAAGGAAAGGAATTTATAGAGCAATTAATAATAACTATAGTAACTCAAGTAAAGTGGTGTATTTTAGTAATTATACACAGTAAATTCTATACTTCATTGTGGTCCCCAACTGCTCAAGCTAGATAAGTAATCAGCTTATTTCCAATAGATGGAGCTGAATCAATAAGGTAGACATATGAAATAAGTACATTGCTATAAGGATAACAAAATTACAGAAAATCAACCGCCTGTTTTTGTATTAGAAATCAAAATAATTATGATCACACTAAATTAGAGTAACTCTGTTGGTTATCTGCTCTTTTTTTTCCCTGCGCATACTCAACAAGGAACAAAAAAACTTAAAAATTAGCAGTACAATAACAAGAAAGCACTGTTGCACAAGTAACAAAAGCTGTACTACAGATTACAAAAGAAGACATCAATATGCAGATGAAAATAGAAACCTGTTGGAAACAGATCATGGCCTCTCGCATCAATATTGAAGATCATTGGGAACTCCCCCTCTATGGCATATACAAGAGCATGATTTGGGTACTTTGCTAGTGTCATCTCACCCTATATATAAACACAACACAACAAATAGTGCAACATATGTTAATGCAAAGATATAAGGCTATAAATGAAACAGAAGCCTGTGTAACATAACTTGAGTACCCTATGCAATAGGGATATAGGGGTGATGGGGGCCTCCCCATGATGATTTTTATTTATACAAAAGAATCGTCCCATGCTACATTAACATCAGCAGAAAAGGTCTTTATTTCTGAGAAAGTTAAGGTAGGCTAGAGATAAAAACCTAATTAACATGCAAATCACATTGTACTAAGCATGGTATAAAATAAAATAAAATAGCCACCTTGGGAGGAAGAATAGCATCAAGATCAGCATCAGAGGCCTGTGGAAACCTTTCCTTGGCAGTTCTTCTTAACTTCTTTTTGTCTGCCCCAGACAACCGTTGTACAGTTTTCACATCAACAGGTTTCTTGAACATGGTTGATCAGACCAGACAAGAAGCTGAGCTGCAAATGTATGTGTGAAACATACAACCCAAATTACATGAGACCATGTGATATTAAAACTAATTTAAAATTGAACAACAACAGACAAATGATGAAATAATATGCCTGCACACAATTCATCTTTACGAGGCGGGATTAGCAAAACATAGGAGGAATACCAAGAAAAATGTTAAGCTTCGAATGATTTATATCAATATATCTCCTCATAGGACACAATTCATCTCATCATACCCGATTGTTCCATATCCTTCTCCTAGGACAATACCCACCTCGTTGAATGAAAGCTTTCCTTTCAATCAGCCCGCAAATGCACTACTAGCAAATTGCCAACCTCTTTACAGAGGAAAAAGCGACTCGTCCATATCCTAGTCTTCTAGTAACATGTTTCCTGGGTCATGGGGTCACGACAAGGACTACGACACATCACATACCAATCCGAGGATTCAGAATACAAGAAGCATAACGATCGACAAAGAAAGGGGCAAAACCTTTCAACAGTATCCAAAAGGGCTAACGACTCGAGGGATCACTGCTGCCGGATTAGCCTAAAGAAGGGATGGCCGGACTAGCCCACGAAGGGATGGGATTGGAGATAGAGAGAAAGGCTTCCTTACCGCGGAGGCGAGAGTGGAGGCGGCGCGTGGGATCGGGAAGGTTCTCGAGACAGTCGCGGACGCTGCTGCCCCCCAAACAAACGACGGCGGCGTGTGCAGGTGTCGTCGCTGCTGAAGGGAAGAAGCACCAGCCGCACACGGAGAGAGATGGTGCCGTGGTGGGCCGCTAGCCCACACGGAAAACGGGCCGTAGCCCATGGGACGACCTGACCGGGAAGCTTCGAGAACTAGAGCTGCCTTCCACTCCTGGCTCACACGGACCACTCGAACGAAGCATCGTGCGGCGCAGCGAGCGAGCGAGCGAGCGAGGGAGGACTACTGGAGGAGGATGACGGCGCCCAAGCCTGGCGGGGGAGCGGCGGCCGCGGCGCGGGCGGCAGCGGCGGGGCCAAGGACGGTGCTCATCACGGGGGTAGGCAGGGGGCTGGGCCGGGCGCTGGCGCTCGAGCTCGCGCGGCGCGGGCACGCGGTCGTCGGCTGCAGCCGCACCGCTGAGCACCTCCGCTCCCTCGAGGCGGAGATCACGTCACCGTCGCGACACTTCTTCACCGTCGCTGATGTCGTAAGGCTCTGGTGCTCGTTCAAGTACTGATTGAAATTCCGGTTTGCAATTGCCGCGCTGCTTTCTAGGGCGTGCGCTGGTGACCTAGTTCTCCGGGGACTCATTTCGTGCAGTTTTTTGATTGGGGGCATACCTGCCGATGTCCTTGGTTGAACTTTACGCTTCCAAACTCCACTGCTAGTGTATTGATAAGCGGAATCTCAGTCAGTAGGTTTTGCTGCTATATGCTTGGACCTACCAATTGGGGGTCCAATGCATCCTCTTCCTTCACTTAGAACTTTGGATGATTGTTGTACAGATTGGTAAACAACCTTGTTTGACTGGTAGATTGATTACCTCGGGTCCCTGCTTCTTGAATTCTTAAGCCATGCTTGATCACTGGCAGGGGTGAAACTAGAGCTCCAAGGACCCAATTGCATACTTCAATTTACACATGGCAACAAAAAGTCAATATAAATATGCAAGGAAATACAAATGCTTACCAGGATTAAAATAGCCTAGCTAATGTAAAAGAGTTGAACGCATGGAGAAAATAGGATCGGTACTAACAAAGTACGGTATTCAACCTCAGTATTCATATAAATGATATAAATTGTAAACAAAATGACTTAGCATTTTTGAACCAGAAATCGAATTGGAAGAGATAATAAATCTAATACATTACCTTATGCTCTTCCAAAGCCTAGAAATCACGAGCCAGGACATATGTAATTTTTTGTTTTTCCACACAGACAATAAGGCCGCTACTCATTGTCGGCAATACAATTGCGCAAATATGGTTTTCACAAGTTCCATACACTCATGTTTGAGAATCAACATACAAAATGAATATTAAAATTAATCAAGCAGACATAAACTTATTAGACTTTGAGTTTCTTTGGTTAACTTCGCTAAGCAACCAGGGTCTCCATGAATCGTTCCTTCTCCTTTTGTCTTGTGTTTTTCTCCCGTTCGCAAACGGAGAACAAAGGGCAGACCAGACAATCAAGCCCGAGGCTGCACAGTGATCCAATGCTGGACCTCAGCAGTTTGGTCCACTGCTCTGCTTGACAGATTTTTTTTTTTTGGTCTTGGCAAGTGTCTTTGCCAGGGCGTTCAGCCGCTTCACAAAAAGTGTCACGCATGGTTCATACACGCTGCACACATGTTAAGCTCAGCCGCGATGTTACCTGCATTGTTGGCCTATGCCTGTTGTCTGCGTGCTTGGTTGGCCAGTGGACTTTAAGTATGGCTGTTGGGCCGCATGGTGGTTTTGTGGGCTCACTGCTTGACAGGATGATGGTGATGCACCTGTTTGGGCCTGCATGGTACACAAGAAGTGAGAACGAACTGCTAGTCACTGAAATTTCATTTACACCCTGATGCCAGCATTCAGGTAGTTCGACATAGGTCCCTGGTAACTGGTGTATAATAGTACCGGATGTTCTAGGAGTTTTTTGTGCTCTACATCTTTTGCAATGTGATGCATGCAATGGGGGATTATTAGTGTCTCGGCCTATGGGGTAGAATTGATAGCTTGAAAGATGCTATGTATGAATTTCTGACCTATCAAATTCATGGATCAATGAAATATCATTAACATTGTTAAAATTTAGTTTTTTTTTTTCATTTGGAGTTGGTGTGTAAGTTCAAATCAAAGAATTGGTTTGTTGAGGCTTCTGCCAGTCAAACTTTTTAAAACTTGATCATCAATACATAAAGAATTTTTTGGTTGATAACATAAGATTTTTACCGATGTGTTGGATGGTAGTGAGATGAAGTAGAATTACCATTTATCAATGATGCATTTAATTCTTTCTTTCGAAGAAACAAAACATAAGCAATTTGACTCGCGCTTTTTAAATTGCTTTCTATGTTGAACAATTTCTCAAATACTATGCTTCTGCTGCAGAGATCTGACAGCAGTGTGGCTGAGTTGGCAAAGGCTACTGTTGAAAGGAAGCAAGTTCCAGATATTATAGGTTTGTAATACTTAGTGTTTATTTGAAGTTGTGTGGAATTGCATTTGTATGCTCTTTCCATATATGTGCTCAAAGAATGTTTCCTGGATTCTAACTGTGGTATTCTGGCAGTAAACAATGCTGGTACGATAAACAAGAATAACAAGACATGGAATGTCCCAGCAGAGGATTTTGATATGGTGGTCGATACAAATATCAAGGGAACAGCAAATGTGCTTCGCCATTTTGTACCACTTATGATAGAGAAAAGACACGGGATTATAATCAATCTGTCCTCTGGTTGGGGAAGATCTGCTGCTGCAGAGGTTGGACATATAGCCATTGGATGCATTCTAGTGGTTTCTTTCTGTTACTTTAAATCATCAATGCATACTAAATCGCATATTGCTCCTTCAGGTTGCTCCATATTGTGCTTCAAAGTGGGCGATTGAGGGTTTGACACGCTCCTTAGCTAAGGAGCTGCCTCCGGGACTGGCAGCCATTGCTCTGAGCCCTGGTGTTGTGAATACTGACATGCTTACATCATGCTTTGGGAGCTCTGCTTCATTATACCAAACAACTGAAACATGGTAAACCTCCCTGCCTTATGCTTCTTCTTAGTGGGGCGGTCTCCCCCACCCACCCACCCACCCACCGGACGACTTTTGTTATGCTTGTTCTCCCTAGTTCGCATATAAACAGAGTGTTCAGTTCATTAGCGAAGCTGGGTTGCTCGAGACAATACTGAAGACACTAGGAGATAGGAAATTACAATTATATATCAAGTAGTCCAAGTACTACCTCTGATTCTCTTTTCTTTAGGCTATTTAGTTCAATTTTGAACTAACCTGCATCAAACGAAAAGTTTTGGGGAGTATCATCACATTAGTGTGACCCAGTCTACTTGTTCACCCTCCCGAGACAGTTTTTTTTCTTTGATGCAAGGATGAACACCATTTCCATTAGGATAAATGGAAGTACAAATAGTTTTTAAGATTTGGACCTGATGAAAAAAAAGACCCTAGCAGACTAGACATAAGAGGGAAAGATTGCATGTATTGCGCGACGACATCAGTACAACACACTGGGTGACGTGGTCAGACCTGCTTCAGGTCGACCAAACTGCCAGAGGTTGCACCAACCCGAAGTTACTGTTACAACTTGCAAGTTTACCACACCATCCCAAGATAGTTCTCTGTAGCTGATAATTTCAAAGATAAGCCTATTCCCTTTCCAGTCTGTACCTATTCTTGCAGCTAAGCCCTGTCACTGTACCAGTAATTTCAAAAATGTATCAACCTTCAGCATTCTAGTTTTCTTGCAGTGCCCTTTTTCTAGAATTCAACAAACATTTTTCCAGACAGGGATAGTTACCATTAACCCCACTTTGTATGCTATCTAAACTTTTAAGTAGTCCCATGAGCAGTCTGTGACAATTGAAGAAGGAATCTTAAATGCTGAATAGCCCTGTTGGTTTTATTTTTCTAGATTGGAGGCATTTCATTGTCAGATTTGGTGAACTTTGTATCTTTATGTTTTGCCACTTGGACCATCCTGGCTGTGGGTGTGGCCCAACCATTGAATTCGTATATGCTGCATGGCAGTGTGGATAGTAATCTAAAGCTGTTGTAAAGCATTATCTTTGTGTGCAAAACAGTAATGTTTGGTTGCTTGGATGTTGAGTAACAACTAGCAATTGGGGCTATCCTGCGTTTCATTGCGGACTAGTGTGCTTAAGTTCCTGTTCGTGTCCAGTAGCACTTATCATTTTTGACGGATGGATGTTGATGTTTTTCAGGGCACCCAAGGCAGCTACAATGATACTAAGCCTTTCGCTCGACGATAACGGCGCCTCGCTGACTGTATGAAGCGGTGAGAAATATGCGTGAACTGATCGCTGATGGGTGTAGCCTGACATGTAGGTTTCGCGAGATTATGGAGCTGTAAAATAGTAGGCAGTTATACTGTGCGTCTGCACTCCGATGTCCCCAGCTGCCGTCTGAACATATCGTCGCAATAACATTACCTTTATGGCATATGCGTTCGCTCTTCTTTGAGTTTCTTGAAGGGCTTTCTTCTATCGTTCAAGGGCGCGGGGCTGGAGTCCCCACGCCTGGCGAGTGGCGACACGATCCGATCTGCCGCCAGGATTGGCTCGCCGTCAATTGGGCGCAGAAGCCCAGCTCCGTACTCCTGTGTCCCTGACCCTGAATGATACGATGCAGCAATCAATTGGGGGCGGATCCATGCCGGCTGCTGCGTCGCCCTGCCATTGCTGCGACCACTTTGATCACACAATGCATGATTGCATCGGAGCCAGGAGAAAATCACCGCGGGCAATCAAGGTATTGGAGTAAGATGGCATTGTTCTAATCATCTAATGTTCTTGGTCGGTTATTCAGAGATTAAGGTCAAGAAAAAGCAAAATCGCTCTGGGCTTGCTAGGAAAATCTCTTTCTCAACCATTTCAATTGTGATGCGTTGCCGTTTGCTGATTGATCGCATCTTCCCACGCGCTTTGGACTTGTGTTTGGAAAGGATACGAGTTTAGCATGATAGGGAAGATCTTGCTTTTGCAGCCAAGGTTAGCGCCCGCCTTCCAGCACGAGGGTGTTTGGAAGGATTCATTAAAGCGACATCACCTAGCAAAGATCCTCTACCCTAGTTGGTTAGGGGCTGAGTGGTGTGGTGTCAACCAGGAGACCGGTTCAATTTCTCGCGAAAAGCTGATTTACGAGACTGGTTTAAAAAAAAATCTCCTCACTGGGGCCTGGGGATTTTCTACACCCAGAGAAGATTTCTCCTTCTAAATGAAAAGCTAGGGGACTCTTTACCCAACTAGGTGTAATTTTTTTTAAACGACTTTGCCCGTGAAGAATGTTTGTGAGACAGTTAGTTTCATCGTGCTATAGTGCCTCCATTTGCGAAAAGCATGTCAAACTAAAGTGGATAAAAACTCTTCTAAATAGGTTCTTAGCTGGCGCTATATTGTGTTTAAGGGAAAACTCTAATTTCACCCTCCTACAAAAGTTTGCTTTTCAACCTGCTATTACAAAACCGAACATATAAGCATGGTTCTAAATAGCTGGCTATAGCTGTTAAGAAGGGCAGCCATTTAGCCCCTAAATTTTGGCTATAGGCCGCTAACGCCGCAATGGCAGGGCTGCCGCTAAAAGTCTTAGCATTCTATTTAAACCATGTATCCAGTACCATCCAACTATCAAAACCAGATATATTTGATCTGTTAGATGGTTTCATAGGTGGGTTTCTATTTTTTTAATAATAAAAAATATGAAGAAATAATTTAATCTAAAAAACTTATAACTAATTCATTTTAAATTATAAAGTATGAAAAAAAGTGCTTATTTTATTTTGTAAAAAATGTAACCTACATGTCGAGGTGCACCATTTGAAGTTATTTGGATAATATTTATTGATATTCATAGTATTTTTAGTAAAAAAACAATAAAAATAAGAACATGAACAAATAATATTCAAATAATTTTAAATAGTATACCAATGTAGGTTACATTTAAAAGTTGGCATTGATTTCATTTGTATTTAAAATGAATTAGTTATGATTTTTTTTAAGTTTAAACAATATTTTTATGTTTTTATAAAACAGGAAATCATCTTTGAAACCACCCAAAAGGCTAAATTTGCACGTTATTCATAGTTGGATAGTCCTTAGTGTATGATTTTGTAGTTGTGGGTTGGAAATCAAACTTCTATGACAAAAGGAGGATGTAAAGTAGAGTTTTTCTTTCCCTAAGTTTAAAATTCACTGTAGCGATGAAACTAGTTGTCGAATTAAACAGGGCCTAATACGAAGATGAACTCTACATCATAAATGCATAGATATACTCTCTATGTTCTAAATAAACTATTTCCTAACCAATATTAGAAAAAAATAGTAGTTTCCTAAATGATCACAATGCCCTTCATCAATGATCACAATACCCCCATTGAAGTTATTGTGGTAACTGCTGATTGTTCAAAGCATCTCCTCCATAAATGATGTAAGAGTTGAAAGATTAGGCCAATCTCAGTGGGGGTTTCATGGACACAGTTACCTAGACTGGAAACTAGGTAACTGTGCTACAGGAGTTTCATGGTGATGAAACTCCCCTCACATCCCATGAAACTCCCCCTCTTAATTACCCTGCCATGTCAGCAAAACTGCTGATGTGGCAGTGAATTTAATGCCCCATGAAACTCCCATGAAACCTCTCATTGAGACTGGCCTTATATGGACATTGCATATTGCATCATATAATGGGGTATTGGTTAAAAGGGGACAACCCTACTATTTACGAGGAAGAAGAAGAGAAAAGGAGAGGAGGAAGAAGAGCCCTTTAGACTTGGAGTCTAGATTCACTCGGACAAGGTAGAAGTTGATTTATTGGGAACACATTTTATAGTTAGAAATTGATTTATTCTTGGTTGGATATAGTATAGAGTTTATCGGCACGTTCTCCCCCTTAACTTTACATACCCGCTTAACAGTCTTAAGTCGCCTCTAGCCCTCTACGTATTGTCCGGCGTGCTTAGCTCTCCTACCAGTGTAAACTGCGCCATTCTTTTTCTGCAAGACAATCGTGTTACCCATATCATCACTGGCCACACATGATGATCGAGTGTTTTGGGTCATAAACCTAGGATAGTGCAGTACTCTGTACACGACTGACTGATGAAAGAGACCTTGGATTGTCAGTCGTCACTTGGCATGCGCAATTTACAGCCTCCTGGCTGGCCACTCTGCCTCTCCCTCGCGCTCTGTAGATCCTCATGTCGGCAACGGCAGCTCCACATTCAGATCCCCCGCTGGCGCATCCCGGCCGAGCCCAATGAGCCACCTTCAGAGTTCAGACTGCTCGAGGCTACAAGATCATCCGCGGGACGGGTTACCCTGCCCTTGTCGCTGAACGCGATCAGCCGGGGAGTTATTGCTGCGCTCCTGCGATTGGGCGCATCGCATTACACTGATGCAGCGCGATCAGCCGCGCGGCGTGCAACCGCGTGGCAGCTTGCAGATCCAGTTCAATGGCTTCCGCCTGACTGCATCACATTCATTGGCTTTACAGGCCGGCCGCGGCCGGGCATGGAGGGCAGTAGTGGACAGCGCGTGCAGCCGTGCTGCGTGAGCAGTGGTTTATCCCGGGCCAGCAGCGGCCGCTGTGCTCCTGTCGACTCCCTCCTGTTGTCCTGTGCCTGCCGTCCGCAGTGTACGCGCCTGGAATCTTTTTTCATGGTACGAGAAAACGTTATTGCCATCGGTGTGCACAGGCACTAGAGTTGTTTTAAACGTGTAGTTTCTTAAAAAAAAAACTTCTCCAGAAATTCACTATTCTCCGTCTTACATAACACGTTTTCCAGAAATGTATTTCTCTACTTCTCCACCATCTAAACTACTTCGAATGGGTAGATTTTCCCCTCTTTTCTTTATTTTCATTGGCATGAAGATCACTCTCTTTTTTTTTTCTTGCGGTCCTCTCAACAATCTATTTTTCGTAATGGGAATCAATAACTCTTGACGCTCACGCATAGTGGCACCTATTTCAATCTTGGCTACTAGGGCCACAATGGTATGTGTTTCCACTCAGGGGCATGGCACGATAGAGGATAGCTGAAGTTGACAGTGGAGTATTGTTGTGTCAGCGGCGGTGGTTGGTCGGGGCACGTACCATGCTTTCTCCAAACGGTCTCCAAGCTTAGCTATTATCGCTAACGTGTTATTTTCCATCCTGTGGGCAGCTTCTCATGGTTATTAATTTCATAGTTTGTATTTCTTCTGCTATATTAATACCCGTAAGCTATATTAATAGGAATGGGTGCAATTTGTTTCTGTTCGCTAAAAAATATAAATAGAAATGGGTGCAATTTGTTTATGTTTGCTAAAAAAACAAATCTACCCCATGTCTACCAATGTTCATAACCTTTTTCCAAAAGAAAATTTCAACTTCCATACCAAAAAAAACATATTTTTTCAAAAAATAACTGTATGGTTACACTACTTGTGAATTCAGCTCCAACTCTCAACGTTGCCCTTGAGGGAAAAAAAATATAAAAAATAATTTCCCCGGTACGAGGAACCTCTTAGTCATTCATATACCAGTTGCTATCACAAGGATATGCTTGTCGATTTAGAAGATTACAATGATCTTTATACGACTATACTCCGGTGAGCTATATGTTCAACCAGTAGCAGGAATCAAATGTTTATACAAATATTGTATTGACGTGATCTGTGCAATATAATATTTATCCCTTTCCCCTAAGATGATTCTGGCGCCACATCCAGGTCAACTCATGTTTCTTTTTTCTCTTACTCATGAAGTATGAGGTTTAGAGCATGTGAGCGTCTGCGTCCACCCACCATAAGAAAGGGTAGAGAAGCTGTCCCTGGACAACTACATCAGCAGATCAAGTCGAGATCCCAATTAACAACGACATTAGATACCCTCTGAAATCATGCATTTGTACAATCAGCAAAAGGGGTACCATATCATCAAATTATCGCGGTTCTTCTTCTGATATTCTCCCAGGAAGGACCGGAGCAAAATTAACCCGAATAGCACGCTGTTAGGACCTCCAAATGAACAATAATCTACCTAAGAGCAGCTGCTGAAACTGAAATATAGGGAGCGAGGACGAACAGCTCCTCATGCCTGAATTACAAGGGAAACATTAAATTAAAAACTTGCAATCTTAGTTACACTCATAATTCTTGCTTTCAGTTCTCAGGATGACCACAGGGCGAGGAAGGAGCTGTTGGACCATCTGTGGAGCAGCTCACTCAAGCACAGCACCGCATAGGCCAGCAGTATAAACTTGAAAAGGAACTGGAAATAGCGCGATAACTCAATGCTGGAGGCATTCAGCGCCTGTAAAAAAAAGTACAAAGCTTCATTTCATCATTGTTTGGATAAGCTGACTTGTTAGTGAAAGAACATCAAGAAATGGTGACAAGTCTTGCCATGGCTAGTCTTGTAATTTGTGATCTCTGCTCCGACGAGGCCTTCTTGGCAATTTGATCCGAGGGCATCTTTCTCCTGCTGCTCAAGCTCTTGCACTGAGCATCATCCGCGTCCTTGGGTTTGCCGGATTGTGAGCAGTTGCGCAAGCGCTGCACGTCCTTGGACTTGAGGGGCTTGAGGATGAAATCCTCAGCACCGGCTGTTAAGCATCTGCTTTATTCAAAGAGGTGGTGGGCCTGTTAGTGTTGATGTGCAATGCAAATCTAAGCCTTTTCTTCTGAAAAGTCACGCAAATCTAGCTTTCAGAAAGGGCCTAAAACCATGCACAGAACATAGTCAGAGAGCAAAAGTGGCTTTTGTTCGCGTATATAACGGCATCTGCTTTGCACAATATGATGAGGGTGGGTAAAGGGGAAGAATTTCACCTGCTGATCCGCTGGGGCTCATTCTCCGACGACATTACGACCACCGGGATCGGGTTCGGGGAGCTCAACGCCTGATGTTTACAAGGCTTAGCATCCAATTATACCGAAATAAGACCAAAGTTGAAGTCAAATCAAGATGATGGTTTACCTTGATGGCCCTGAGAAGGTCATAACCAGTCATCTCCGGCATGCAGTAGTCAGTGAGCACGATGTCAACGGTTAGCTCCTGGAAAACATTACGGGAAGCCAATTTCAGAGCTTATTCATCCCTGTACTTGCAGTCAAAGATTTCAATTCATGTGTTCGCATGCTAGTCCATTTATCAGAGGACGTACTTGAGCGGCTTCATTACCTCATTGCACAATTACACGCACCCAACGAATAAGTACAGTGTTTAATACAGATGAATTTTTCTTGAACAAAAGAGGGACCATACTCATTGCTGTACGGTGCACAAGTTATATTCATCTCCATAGGTATGTAATTACCATGATATCATCAGGTAAAATTTTCATTTCACTAGTCCTAGCAGCCTTTTATTGATTCATTGAAGTTCCCATGTAAAAAAGGAAAAGAGAAGCAATATTAAGTATCTGCATATGCACGGAGCTGCATGGTAGGACCAGTACACGAGCGTGGTCATTTCAGTACTCACATTAGCATCAGCAGCGGATGAATCCAGCTTCCCCTGTCCCTTTGGCCCGAGAAGCTCCATCGCCTTCTTGCCGCTGTCAACGGCGGTCACTGAATGAGGAGGAACGGAATCAAGCTAGGTTGCATGTTGCAGGAATGAAACACAAACAGCTGACTGATGAATCCATTTGTTCTAGCATCACTGCACGACTGCACCAGCCACAATGGACAAGTACTGTACCGGCCGGCAGGTAAAAGAATCTGGCAGATGAATGGACAGAACATGAACTTAGAAATAAAAGCAGGGTCAAAGATGGCCTGCCTGGCCATGGCAGGATCAGCAGGGCGTTCTTGTTCCTCTATTCCTGAATTTGATTCATCGCCGACCTTTGTGCCGAAGAAGACGACGATCGAAGCGACACAAAAGGAACAGCTTTTCTTTCTTTGCCAAGGCAATCGCACGCACGAGCGCCGAGAAGGAGTGCCCAGTGACAGACCGAGATGTGAAATGGGCGAGCAATGAAGAGGCGGAGGAGCAGGAGCTGACCGTGGAATGGCGCGGCGCCGCCCTTGTGGTTCCGGAGCAGCAGCTCGACGACCTTCCGGTCGACCGGGGAGTCGTCCACCACCAGCACCCTCACCGCCGCCGCCGCCGCCGCGTTCCCTTCTCCTCCTGCTCCCATCCTTGCTCCTGGTGCTCGCGCACGCAATGGGGGCGGGGCGCTTCTTCCTTCTGCTCTCGTCTTTAGAAGAACTAATAACCCAAGAGGAAAGAGTCCAAGAAAAACCGCGGGGACTGAACCAGTAAATAGGCCAAGGATGGTGATGAGAGAGGAGAAGGTCTCCGTATCCTCCGTCACAGTCTACTCACAGTGCAGGAGAGAGAGAGAGAGAGAGAGAGAGAGAGAGAGAGAGAGAGAGCACTGAGCTCCTCTGGAGCCTAGGAGCAGAGGGAGGGAAGGGAAGCTGGGAAGGCGAGGGAGTCAGCAAGCGAACGAAGGAAGAGAAGAGGGAGGAGATGAGGGGCCCACGCGCGTGCGGTGGGGCCGGGGCAGGGGTGGGAGGGTGGTGGGCCCGCGGAAATGCTTTCCTCCGGATTTGCTTGTCGGGGGGAATCTCTCTCCACACTTGCTCGCTTTCTTTCCTTCTCTCTGCTTTTCTTTGGCCGAAAATCAAATGGCCATGATAATGCGGTTGAGTTTATGAGATCGTATGAGCTGACAGTGATTTGGTTTTAATTGCAGATATGCTACCAGATCGGAAGTCCAAGATGGTAGGGCACGCCGTGACAGGGAAATAAGATCATGTGGATAAAATGATTTACTTGTTTTTTTTTTTTCATGCGTTCATGCTCAGCACTCCCGCTAGAGATTATTAAATGCACTGTCAACGCATATACTTGGTGCTGTGCAGACTTCTCCTTCGAGCGCTCGGACATGCTAGTCGTGGAAATCTCCCATCAACGTATTATCTGGCATTTTTGCTATGTACAATTGGATAGTCTTTAAGACCAATTTGGTATCCAATATACACAATTTCTAAAGGGGATGGTATGGTCCATCACATACAGCTAGCCTGGACGCCAAGCGGATCGGTCAATCTGGTTCGTTTCAATGACGAGCCAGCACTCGGCTTGGCTGGTTAACAAATCGAGCAAACAGTTTGACTCGTCTTGTTAGGCTCACGAGCCAGCTCGTTTGACTTGCGATTCAGATTTAATTTTGGTCAGTTTGGTCATGTCACTTCAAATCTTCAATATATATGAAATAAAAAATAAATATTACAATAATAAAGTTTTAAACATTCAAAAACCAACAAGTGTATTGCTTTCACATGCCACAACTCATCAACAATATAAAATATGTATGTATAGGACATGTTCATGTATATTTGAATTTTTTTTTTGAAGAATTAAGGTATGCAATATAATCTCTTTCTGGCTCATTTAGCTCGCGAACCGCTTGCACGCTGGCTCGTTAAGAAAACGAGCAAAAATAGCTGATTGGCTTGTTAAATTCTCAAATGAGACGAGTTACAAACGAGCCGAGGCAGTTTATGAGTTTTGTGCTCTCGATCCAGCCCTGCATACAGTTGTAAGATCTATGGTGGAGTAAGTTATAGAGTTCATGCTCTACACATAATTGGATTGCTGCACATATATATTGTTCTTTTGTTTTAAAACAAGCATGCCACGCTATTCATCACCGAAATCTCATATTAGAGATGGAAGATTTGCTTAGCTGGATGCAGTTGCGTGATATAGCCTTTGAAGATAGAGTGCACACATGTAACTTTTTAATAAAGGAATCATATCATGGCCCAATTTGAAAATAGAGAAAAGAGTTTGTTTTTTCGATTGTAGAAGCTTTATTAATGAATTCAAGACTATGCATCAAATTGATACAAATATATTGAAACATTTTTTATCTCTGCATAGCCAGGATGCACATAACCTTACAAAAATAAACAAAATGAAACTAGCATACTAGTGACACTCAATCCGTCGACTAGATTACTGTCGGGTACCTCCAAAAGGGGTACCCCAACTTGGGCCTAAAGCAACTCGGCGAGAAGGCCCACAACGACATTGGCCTGGCACCACGGCCCAGCAAGGCCCACCATCGCGACCACCCTCGAGCGAGGATTTCTGTCTCGTTCGAGGCTCAGCGGCCTCGAGGGAGACTTCCACCCTCGAGCGGATGATCTCCGTCTCGTTCGAGGCTCGGCAGGCTCGAGCCTATAGACCGAGCTCGAGTCAGCCACACCGGGAACAACGCCCGAGACTCTGCGACCCATCAATCCAAGCCATCACCCACGCTCCGGAGAAGACATCGGTCAAATCCACTCGCAACAGTGGACCTCTGAGCGCCATGCTGCACGGCCAGACCTAACCCTGCCAGCAGCACTGTGCCAACCACTCCTTTGACTTTGCCCCCCGCCAGACGCGCTGCCACCCTCGAAGGTAACCTCGAAGGAAGCCATGGAGGCTCGACCTGGACGCCGTACGCAAGTTGCCACCCTCGACGCCACGAGCCGTCACTAGAAGGAAGGACATTACGTCAGCCACTGCCATGTCGTCAGCGAAGTTGGAAGGCGCGATTCCCGCTCGCGCAGTGCGCGGCATGGACGAACAGTGCACCTAGCAACGAACACCACAAACACATGTACTCGCACCCTCCCCCCTTGGTCTATAAAAGGGGAAGGGAAGCCCATGCAAAAGGGCAACGGAGACAACAGACACAACGACGAACACAACCACAACCAGCTCACACACACGCACCACATAGCCTGGGACTTAGGAGCTCATCTCCTTCTCCCACCTTGCTTGTAAATCCCTACTACGAGCAACACGCAACCCGGTGCATCGCACCACTGCTGGACGTACGGCCCCGTGGCCGGAACCAGGATAAAACTCCGTCTCTCACTCTCGCCATCAGGGAAACGAGTGGTTAGCACCGCAATCACTTGTTGGTGCCGGTGCGACCAAATCAGGCACCGACAGTTGGCGCGCCAGGTAGGGGACCAGCGCTGCGCGACTCTCGTTCCCGATGGCAAACTTCGGCGAAGGACGGCTTCCACTGGGCGAGAGCAATCTGCTCCCAACGGGGCAGGAGATCCGGTTCGGGAGCTTGCGGTTCCAAACATGTGACGATGATTACCACATGCGCATCCTCCAGGAGGATCCAAGCGGCCGACCGGAGCCTCATCATCAGCCACCGGCGGCACCGCGACGGCGGTCTCGCCCCGAACCTCGCGCGCGACGAGCGCGCGCTGCAAGGCGCGCTGCCGACGTCGGCCTCCTCCCTCCCACAAGGGAAGGAGACGTCCTGTAACACCCAGATTTCCAAGAAATCCAAATGCTTCCATATGTGTGCCCAGGATGTCCACAGAACACATATAGATTACAAATATTGAATCACAGAGAACACAATGCTCGAAAAAAAATAGTTTATATCAGAGTTTAACACAAGACATAGTCTTAACAAATAACACAGCGGAAGACCTAATACTATTAAACGCTTCATAACTAGTAGAGCCTCAAATCCACAGGGACACCGACTGGTTGAACACAGCTAGAAGTACGGCAGATCCTCCGGAAACTCAGCAAGCGACTGATCATTCAATGCTCCATCTGTTACCCATCCGGGATTTTGTTGAATAGTTGCAAGTGTAAGTAAGCCATCTTACTTAACAAGTATAACACGGGTTATGCAAGAACAAAAGGCTGGACACGGTTAAACTGCAGTAGCACTTTTAGTTGTTTCATTTTATTATCATCCAAATTACTATCAATGAGTAGAACCCAAGTATAAACCCATTAATAAGGTGTAAGTGATTATAGAACAAACCAACATCAACCACTAATATCATCTTCTAGTCAAAAAGGATCCAGGCCGCTCGTGTCCGTGAGCACGGCTATCATGATAGATCAACACTCTGCAGAGGTTTCGCCCTTTACCCGCCAGTCACATAAATCCAATAGAACTTATGTTACGAGGACTTTCACAAAACACCCTAACAAGCACAGTAGCCGTTTTGGTTCAACATAGGCAGCATAACCCGAGGCATCGAGATTGACGTACGCTCAGGGCGCAACGTGAGGGGGTCAATGGCGTCCAGAGCGAGAGCGCAATCATCGCAACGTGTGAAGCTGCCGTACATCAGGCGCTTACATCATGGAACTTTGCCTAACGGGGCATAGCCAACGGATAAAACCGTCCTCGATGGATCAAACTATACTCTCACGAATGCTCCCCACATACGCCTTTCGGTAACCACTGGCAAGCTAGAGACGTACAAGTTAATTATCCAAGACCAGAGCCATTATAGTTCCAACGGCGGCGAACAGGTTCCTGGGTTGTCGCTTTAAGAACCGGACCTTATGGAGAGACATTAGAACAAAGCACAAAGCACATGCTCTAATTCCCTAGATCAAACCTTATAGAGACACTAGAACAAAGCACACAACACATGCTCTAGTTCCCCAACCATGTTGCTAAAAAGCATCTTTTAACCATCATTGAAGTGAACCATTAATTCAATATTGACATTAAAAATAAATGTTGGTTGCAGCGCGTAGCATAGTCTAACCATAATGCATAAAACCCCGGGTAACAAGGAATAAGGTAAAGACTAGGAACATCCTTAGGGTTTAACAGTATTAGACACATGCATATGATTAATGTGATTAATCGGTGCATAGGTAACAAGGATGGTCCGTGTTATACTTGCCTTCCTCAGTGAACTGCTGCTGCACTTGATCTTCGAGAACGGGATCGTCGGCGAACTCGAACGGCTCGGCAACTACTCACATCGATCACCACACAAGCATCCACACATACATGCAAACAAGATATTTAATTAGAACAGTATACCAAACATAAACAAAAGATGAAAAGAATGCTTTAGAGTTACTCTACGCTTCACTACGAACACACGAGCGCGAAAATCACTCAAATCGGAGTTAAAACGGAGAAACTACGCTTAAAACGGGCTCTAGGGGCTTGCTGGTAAAGATTTTAGGCTTCCAGGGGTGTTTTTGAAAGAAACCAGGGACCTAAAACATAATTTCGTATAAAAACTCGAGGGCTAACGAGTAAAAACGACCTTCAGGACGGCGGGCACTATTTTTCAAAAGAGCAGGGGCTAAACCGAAAGAAAAAGGACTAAACTGTAAATACTTTTGAACTGCGCTGGACCGCGGGTTGATTTCTGAAAACTACAGGGGCTCTTTTGCAAAACGGGCACGGCCGGCTGCTGGATGCTGACGTGGGCTGACGTCACCGTCTACTGTGCTGTGGACCGGCCGTGAACCGCGGTCCACGGGTTCACGGTGAACCGGACCCGGTTTAGATCTGGACCGTCGGTTTCGAATCCTACGGCTCAGATTAGATCTAGCGCGGGGGTCGCCGGGGACAGCGGCTCGCGGCGGCGCGTGGTGGAGCCCTCGCCGGAGTTGGCTCGGCTGGGGGCTAGGAAGCTCCTTTTCTCGCCGTGATTGGCCCTAGAGATAGAGGAGACGACGGGAAGTCGATTTTGGGGGTTCTATCGAAGGTTGCGCGGCGGTGGCGGCTGGCGACGAGCAGCGGCGGGTTGACGGCTCCGGCGAGGTCGTGCGAACGCGGGAAGGCGAGAGAGAGGGGGTAAAGGGGCTCAGCGTGTTGCTTACCCCGCGGCGAAGCTCCTGGTGCGGGTCTAGGCGGCAAGGCGGCAGCGAGACGGGCTCGCGACAACGGCGGCACTCGGGGCTAGGTCAAAGGCGGCGACGGCTAGGGTTTGTGGCACGGCTCAAGAGGGGGGGTTGGCAGCCGCTTATAAAGGGGCTTGGCGACCTCGGCATGCGCGCCAAGCAAGGAAGGAGGCGTGCGCGAGGTGGACTCGCGGCGGCGCGGATCGGGGAGGAGCTCTGCTCGCTCACGACCGGAGGAAGAAGGAGAAGATGACAAGCGGGCCCGGGGTGTCAGCGGCAGAGGCGGAGTGCGGGCGCGCTGCTGGCAGAAGGGAGAGGCGCCGACAGGTGGGCCCGGGATGTCAGTGGCAGGGAGAGAGAGGAGGCGCGCGGAGCTGGGCTGGGCTGCTCGCTGGGCCGCGGGAAAAAGGGAAAAGAGCTGGGCTGAAAAGGAGAAAGAAAAAAAGAGAGAAAAAGAAAAGGTTTTTCTTTTATTCAAACACTCATTTGAATTCAAATTCAAATTTGAATTTGAATTCAACAATCAGAAATAAATGCACCAGCATGAATGCAACAATAATGTTTCTATTTCCTATATTTGCTTTTAATTATTCAAAAATTTTATTTTTCCTACAGTATTTATGAGCACTTGAATATAAAAACCAATTAATTACTAAATTTTAAATAGGGCCATTTTTAGGGTGTTACAATTCTACCCCCCTTAAAATGAATCTCGTCCCCGAGATTCGGACGTGGATTGGAAGAGATATGGATATTCTGCCTTGAGACCATCCTTTCTTTCTCAAGTAGCTTCACCTTCTGAATGACGTTTCCACTGAACCTTGCACACACGGATGTCTTTGTTCCTGGTGACCCTCTCTGATTCCTCCAAAACCTTGACCAGTCTCTGAGGACTTAATTGCCTGATACTCAATCTTTTCTCCTGATGGAGCCACTAACTGTACTGCACGCTTAGAACACTGTATGACTGCGTCGTACTTCATCAACTAGCCCATTCCCAAGATCAGATTGGATCCTTTCCAATGGAACTCAGAGCTATTGGATGCGCTACAAGTCTACCCCCCTTATGGTCCCTGCCATACTCCTCACAAAAACTCAGAGCTAGTCCTGATAAACTGAAGAAGGTCCACAGAACTGACAAGATAAGGAACCCAGAGAACAGAGAAAGTGGTAGATGGTGTGCACAGGAGATAAGGAACCCAACTATATATCCATTAAAATCCTTATACCTTAATCCAATACTAGATGATCGCAGACTTTCGTCCACGCTCATCACAATCATTTCAAAGATCCAAATCACACATAAGCATAATGACAATTCATTCAAGCATTCAAAGACAAGATTGACACAAGACTCGACACTCTTAGACCAGTTTTGACTCAAAAACGTTCTATTTGATCTCTATTAGCATTTAGGGTCGATGGTGGTGCGGTGAGCTGGGGTGCTGTATCTAGTCCTTCTGTGTGGTGGCGACGATGCACCGAACTATGGGCTACGTGGCGCAGGTCTTCCCAACTGGTGCTGCAGCTCCTCATTCTTCTGTTGTTGTTGCTCTAACTCCACGGACTCGGTCTCTAGCTCCTCGGGGTTCCCTTCTTCGACCAACTGCCTAAGAGGCTCCTTGTAGGCATCCGGGTTGCGTGCCACCAATGGGTACTCATTTATGCGTGGACACCCTGGTTGGGACTACTCGGGTCTCCGCGACCCAGAGACCTTTATGGCCTTCCAAACAGCGGCGGATTACTGCTTCGGGTATTCCGATGATGAGTATGATCCAACCAGGGAGTGTTTCGTCATCAACGACGGAAAAATCAGCGAGGGATCGACGTCGGACGACGACGGCGGGGGTGACGACCAGGGGGAACACGATGGCATAGATCCGATAGGCGCACAGCCATCGGACCCATCGGATCACTCTCCTTCCGAGGACGAGCGGGATCCGCGCCACCTGCCACGAGTTGCTCGCCCCCACGACTTGGGAAGTGGTGACGTCTCACCACCGGCGCGCTCCGACCACGAGCGGGCCAAACAAGGCGACGAGCACGGCACGGATGCACGGCACGCGGGACAAGTGGCTCAGGCCCGCATCCTTGCCGAAGGCAAAGATTACGATCTCGCTCCCAGAACGAGCCAGAAGCTCATCGCGGCGGCCGCGCTGCTCCGAGCCATGCCGGAGGCAGCTACCCCCGAGGGGCGGAAGCTGCATCTCGAGGCCCAAAAGCTGGTCGAGCATGCCGCCCGACAACAAGCCGAGAGCTCAGCCTCCCGCCTTCGACGCTCCTCAGCCTCGAGGGGCGAACTAGGAGGGGAGTCCTTGGTACGCTCACCCCGGCCTAACGGCAGGGCGCGAGCACAGTCCCGGGGCGACTCCCGCCGGGACACAGCGCGACGCCACGCCAGCGAGCCACGGGCACCTGAAGCAGGAGCGCTTCGAGCAAGGGTGCCCGCGAGGTCGCGCCTCCAGGACACCCGAGGTGCGATCGACGATGGTGATGCTCGCAACACGCTGAACCAAATAAGGCTGCGAGAGGGAGCCCGGACCCACCAGCACGGGCGCACCGACGTTGGGTGGAACCGGGATGCGGCCCCGGAGCCAGCAGGCACGCGGGTGTTTAGTCACAACATCCGCACTGCCCCGATTCCCCCCCGCTTCCGACAGCCTACCACCATCACCAAGTACTCTGGGGAAACGGACCCCAGGGTATGGCTCAACGACTACCGCCTAGCATGCCAGCTCGGCGGCGCCACAGATGACGCCATGATCATCCGCAATCTGCCACTCCACCTGGCAGATTCCGCGCGGACATGGCTCGAGCATCTGCCCCCCAACCGGATCCGCGACTGGGACGACCTGGTCGAGACTTTCATGGGGAATTTCCAGGGCACCTACGTGCGCCCTGGGAACACGTGGGACCTTCGAGGGTGCAAACAAAAACCCGGCGAATCCTTGAGGGACTTCATCCGGCGTTTCTCCAAGCGCTGCACCGAGCTTTCCAACATCACCGACCATCAGATCATCCACTCCTTCCTCGAGAGCACCACGTGCTATAGCCTGGTGTGCAAGTTGGGGAGGAGCCCACCCCCCGACGCAAACCGGCTATTCGAGGTAGCCTCGAAGTATGCCTCGGGGGAGGAGGCGGCCAACGCCATCTTCAACGACAAGAAGGGGAAGCGCCCCGAGGAAGCGTCCGCGGAGGACGACAAGACAAAGGGCCCCTCGAAGAAACGGAAGCACGGCAAGAAAGGAAAGAAGCCCCGTGCACCCCGCGGAGCGGGCGACGTCGAAGACGAGGCCCTCGCGGTCGACCCTAACCACAAGGGACCTCGAGGTCCTCCGCGTGGTGGGGGCGTTTTCGACGACCTCCTCAAGAAGCCGTGCCCGTATCACAAGACCGCAGTAGCTCACACCCTCGAGCAGTGTGAGATGCTGCGGAAGTTCTACAACCGCATCCCTCGAAAGGATGGCGGTCAGCCCAAGGACGGTGGCGCCAAGGACGACGACGGGTACCCCGAGGTGGAACATTTGTTCTTCATCACGGGAGGTCCCGCGGCCATCTTGAAACCTCGACAACGGAGGAGGGAACGTAGGGAGGTCATGCTGGCCCGACCAGCGACCCCCTCGTACCTCGACTGGTCATCGGAGACCATCTCGTTTGGTCGCGAAGACCATCCCGACCATATTCCGAACCCCGGACAGTATCCTCTCGTCGTCGACCCCGTCATCGGCAACACGCGTTTCTCCAAGGTACTCATGGACGGCGGCAGCAGCCTCAACATCCTGTACGCTCCGACCTTGGAGCTTATGGGGATCAGCACCAGCGAGCTGCGGCCCAACAAGTCCTCCTTCCATGGAGTCGCGCCTGGAAAGCGCGTCCAAACTCTCGGGCAGATCGACCTGCCCGTCTGTTTCGGAACCCCGGCAAACTTCCGCAAGGAAGTGCTCACCTTCGAGGTAGTGGGCTTCAAGGGAGCCTACCACGCCATCTTGGGAAGGCCATGCTACGCCAAGTTCATGGCCATCCCAAACTATACCTACCTCAAGCTGAAGATGCCAGGGCCTCACGGAGTCATCACGATCGGCCCGACGGTCGAGCACGCCTACGTGTGCGACATCGAGAGCATCGAGCTCGCGGAGGCTCTCGCCCTCGATGAGACCCTCGTGGCTGATTTAGAGGCGATCGTCAACACGCTCCCTGATGCCAACGAACGGCAACCGGGGAGCTTCGCGCCCGCCGAGGACACCAAGACTGTCCCCCTCGACCCCGACAGCCCCGATGGCAGGGTGTTGAGGATCAGCTCTTCCCTCAGCGACAAATAGGAAGTGGTGCTCGTCGACTGTCTCCGCGCTCACGCAGACATCTTCGTGTGGAGCCCCTCGGACATGCCAGGCATTCCGAGGGAGGTCGCCGAGCACTCTCTTAATATCCGCCCCCACTCCAAGCCGGTCAAACAGCGCCTCCGCCGTTTCGACGAAGTGAAACGGCGGGCGATCGGTGAGGAGGTACGTAAGCTTTTGGAGGCCGGATTCATCAAGGAAGTGTTTTATCCCGAGTGGCTAGCTAATCTTGTACTAGTGAAAAAGAAAAGTGGAAAGTGGAGAATGTGCGTAGATTACACCAGCTTGAATAAAGCATGCCCGAAAGTCCCATTTCCCTTGCCACGTATAGACCAAATCGTAGACTCCACGACGGGATGCGAACTCTTATGTTTCCTTGATGCGTACTCTGGCTACCATCAGATCAAGATGAAGGAGTCCGACCAGCTCGCGACTTCCTTTATCACTCCTTTTGGCATGTTCTGCTACGTTACGATGCCCTTCGGCCTTCGGAACGCCGTGGCCACGTACCAACGCTGTATGCTCCACGTCTTCGGGGATCATATAGGTCGTATCGTAGAAGCATATATCGATGACATCGTGGTAAAAACCAGGAAAGCGGACGACCTGGTACGCGACCTCGAGGTCGTGTTTAGTTGCCTCAGGGCGCACGGGGTAAGACTCAACCCTGAGAAGTGTGTCTTCGGTGTGCCTCGAGGTATGCTCCTGGGTTTCATTGTCTCCGAACGAGGCATCGAGCCCAACCCCGAAAAGGTTACGGCCATCCAACAGATGGAACCGATCCGCGACCTAAAGGGTGTACAGAGGGTGATGGGATGCCTGGCGTCCCTAAGCCGCTTCATCTCTCGACTCGGGGAGAAGGGTTTGCCTCTGTATCGACTGTTGAGGAAATCAGAGCACTTTACCTGGACCGCGGAGGCCCAGGAAGCTCTCGATCGACTCAAGACTGCGTTAACGAACACGCCGATCCTTACCTCACCAAAAGAGGGCGAACCTCTCCTCCTCTATGTCGCAGCGACCACTCAAGTCGTCAGCGCGGTCATAGTGGTGGAAAGGACCGAAGAAGGACATTCTCTGCCGGTCCAGCGACCGGTGTACTACATCAGCGAGGTCCTGTCCGAAACCAAGATGAGGTATCCCCACATCCAGAAGCTGATCTACGCCATCGTGTTGGCTCCACGCAAGCTGCGACATTACTTCGAGGCTCACCCGGTGACCGTCGTGTCGTCCTTTCCGCTGGGCGAAATCATCCAGAACCGCGAGGTCTCTGGGCGAATCTCGAAATGGTCGACAGAGCTGATGGGGGAGACCCTCGCTTACGCGCCAAGAAAAGCCATAAAGTCCCAGACTTTGGCTGACTTCGTAGCCGAATGGACCGACACCCAGCTCCCCCCCTCGAAGTCCAGCCTCGACTGCTGGGAAATGTACTTCGATGGGTCGGTGATGAAGGCCGGCGCCGGCGCCGGCCTGCTTTTCATCTCACCCCACGGGGAGCACCTTCGATACGTCGTGCGGCTCAACTTCCCCGCGTCCAACAACATGGCGGAGTATGAAGCGCTTCTTGCTGGCTTAAAAATCGCGCTCGAGCTCGGCATCAAGCGCCTCGACATCCGCGGCGACTCGCAACTGGTCGTCGATCAGGTGATGAAGGAATCCAGTTGCCACGACGAAAAAATGGCGGCGTACTGCCAGGCGGTGCGTAACCTCGAAGACAAGTTCGACGGCCTCGAGCTCCACCACATCGCACGAAGATACAATGAGGAAGCCGACGAATTGGCGAAGATCGCGTCGGGGCGAGCCACCGTTCCCCCGAACGTATTTGCCAAGGACATCGACGTACCCTCGATCACCCTCGCCACCTCGGCCCAGGCCTCGACCGCACCCGACGCTCGAACGGCCGCCCTCGACCCCACGAGCGCGGAGCTCTTGGCGGACGAGGATGAACCCATGGGATACGAGGCTTGCTCGGGAGAAGAGGACGAGGCAGAGGCGATGGAAATTGACGAGGCCTCGGCACCTCGAGACTGGCGGAGCCCGTACCTCGACTGGCTCGACGGAGGCGTCTTGCCTAGCGATCGAACGGAGGCAAGGCGCGTGGCGAGGAAAGCTAAACGGTTCCTCATCATCGAGGGGGAACTGTACCGACGGGGAGCCTCGGGGGTCTTGCAACGCTGCATCCCAATACCCGAAGGAAAAGAGCTTATCCTCGACATTCACGCGGGCGTGTGCGGACATCACGCCGCCCCACGCACGCTCGTGGGCAACGCCTTTCGACAAGGCTTCTACTGGCCCACTGTCGTGGCAGACGCCACGGAAGTGGTACGAACCTGCGAAGGGTGCCAGTTCTACGCACGCAAGACGCATCTACCCGCTCAGGCGCTGCAAACCATCCCCATTACTTGGCCTTTCGCCGTATGGGGCCTCGACCTTGTCGGGCCAATGACAAAAGCGCCCGGGGGCTTCACACACCTACTGGTGGCGATCGACAAATTCTCCAAATGGATCGAAGCTCGACCCATCAGTAGAATCAAGTCTGAGCAGGCGGTGCTTTTCTTCACCGATATAATCCATCGGTTTGGGGTTCCCAACTCCATCATCACCGACAACGGCACCCAGTTCACGGGAAAGAAGTTTTTAAAATTCTGCGACGATTTCCACATCCGAGTGGATTGGTCAGCAGTGGCTCACCCACAAACGAACGGTCAAGTAGAACGTGCCAATGGCATGATTCTACAAGGCCTAAAGCCTAGAATTCACAACAAGCTGAAGAAGTTTGGGCACAAGTGGGTACAAGAGCTACCATCGGTGATTTGGAGTCTGAGAACGACCCCAAGCAGGGCGACAAGGTTCTCCCCTTATTTCCTCGTCTATGGGGCAGAGGCCATCCTCCCCACGGATTTGGAATACGGGTCCCCTAGGCTCCGAGCGTACCAAGAGCAGCGAAACTGCCAGGCTCCAGAAGACTCGCTCGACCAGGTCGACGAAGCTCGAGACGTGGCTTTACTCCACTCGGCGAGGTACCAGCAAAGTCTGCGGCGACAGCAGGCTCGAAGGGTCCGGCATCGAGATCTCTGCAAAG
Source organism: Digitaria exilis (assembly GCA_015342445.1). Lineage (NCBI taxonomy): Eukaryota > Viridiplantae > Streptophyta > Magnoliopsida > Poales > Poaceae > Digitaria > Digitaria exilis. The sequence continues at coordinate 2,456,327 of JACEFO010001924.1, read as the reverse complement.
GAGACCTCGTGCTTAGGCTCCGACAAGACAACCGAGGACGGCACAAGCTCTCACCCCCATGGGAGGGACCATCCATCGTCGCCGAAATCCTCAAGCCCGGGACATACAAGCTAGCTGACGAGGACGGGCAGATCCTCACGAACGCCTGGAACATCCAACAGCTACGTCGTTTCTATCCCTAGAGTGGCCCCGTGGCCCTCGAAATCTTTGTACATACTCTAGATTTGTACAAGTCTTTTGAATCAAGTGTCGATGTTTTTACCCCCACAGTTTGGAAGAAAATAAAACGAACTTTTATTCCTTTCGGGCTTCGAGGAAGGTTTGGCTCTACCCTCGGTAGAGCCATCCCTCCCTCGGGGGCTACATGGGGGCTAACCCTCGAAAAAATCGTCGCTTTTCAAAAAATCCTTTGCGAAACCCCGAAGGAAACACACTAGGCGTGAAACGGACAAGGGCAGGGTCGCCTGAGCCGAGTGTTCGCTTACGCCTCAAGGCTACGGCAACACCTCACTTCTCTCCGCCTAAGTCATTCACGTACGAACGATCCTAGTGACGTTTTCCTCTCGAGACACAAGCATCGGACGCAATGCACGTTACGAAGACATCGCATAAAAATAACATCGTGTTCAAAGCAAAATGAACAATGTTTAGCGAACGATTTAGTCTTACATAAAAAGAAATCTAAATCTCTAAGCTACTTTTTACACTCGGGCTCGATGGCCCGAGACTTTCAGGGATCGCCCTCGCCGCCAAGGTCGTCCCAGCCACCGCCATCCTCGCCAGGGAAGAGGACGCCCTCGAAGTGGCCAGCAAGCACTCGCGCCGTCCCGTCGACGGCAGCATCGGCTTCCTCCATCGCCGCCACCGCCTCCTCGTCGTTGAGGTCGTCGGCGACGACGTACCCAGCGGCGAGCTTCGAGAGGTCCGCTTGGTAGTGGGTCGTGACCACCCCAAGCGCCTTCCGAACCCCAAGCAGAAGGGCTTCCTTCACACGTGAGGTGAAGTGCCCCCCAAGCGCTCGAAGGCGACTGGCGAGGGAGCTGCCGGACTGCACGTCAGCGCCAGCGATCTCGTTGCAGGCCGCCGAGGCTGCCTGCATCAGCTCATCGAGCTCGCGCTGGGTCGCCGACTGTGCCACCAGCACGGCCTCCTTCGACTCCGTCTCGGCCTGAAGCGTCTGCTTCAACGCTGCGCCAACAAGGCTGTCAGAAACGAAAAACTAACAAAGCGAAACAAGGTCGAAACCCGAGCCGAAACGGCTTACCCTCGACTTGACCCTGGGCAGCCTCGAGGGCCTTCTCCCCCTCTTGAGCCTGCCGCTCCGCCGCAGCCCGAGCCGCTTGCTCCCGCTCGAGCTGGTCTTGAGCCTGCCGCTCCGCCACAGCCCGAGCCGCTTGCTCCCGCTCGAGCTGGTCTCGAGCCTCGACCACAAGGCGCCGCTCCTCCTCGACCGCCGACTCCGCCGCAATGCGCGCAGCCCACTCATTATTGAGCCAGGTGCTGCTGTTCGCAAGCTGCTCGCGAAGGGCGTTGACCGAGTCATCTAGGCGAGAGATGACTCCGCCCTTTTCCCAACACTCGGCGACGACCCGGTTCCGAGCGTTTCGAAGGTCGGCCAGCTGGTGGTCTCGAGCCTCGAGCGCCCCCGACAAGCGGCGGAGCTCGAACAACAACGCCGCGATCTGGTCGTTCTTCGCGAACGCCTGATTACGGAGTTCCTGCGAAAGACGAGCTAAGCCTCTTTTGAAGAACAGAGTACGGCGAAAACACTAACTGCACCGAAACACACCTGATGGACCTTCCCAGCCTCATCGTGAAGGCGGAGGATGTCTCGCAGCGCCCTGCGAACGTCCTGGCCGTGCGACGATTGAACCTCCCAAAGGCGCTACTCTGCCACGGCCTCCCTAGCGAACTGCTCAGGAAGCTCGCGGCGGGATTGCCACATTCGGCGGTCCCACGGGCATGCGCCCCGTAGGACCAGGCCAGCGCTGGCCCCGGCGGAGCCACGATGAGAGTCGACGGCGCGGCCTCGCCGCTCACGTGCCCCTGCGTCACGGGGGCTCCCACCCCCAGAGCCTCTGCCAGCTCCTTCAGATGGGGAAACCCGCCGCCATGGGTTCGTCCCTCTCCCCCCTCATGCAGGGGGGCCACCGCGGCGTCCGCCCCCACGGGCGCCGCAGACGGTTCCTCGACGCGAAGAGCCTCCCCAGGCGCGGGGGTGGCCTCCTCGGACCGAGTAGCCTCGGCGTGGGGCTCGACAACACCCTCGAGGAGTTGAGGCGGCCTCGGCTCCTCGAGGACCCGGGGCGCCTCCTCGTGCGGCTGCTGCTCGACCTGCAGCTCCGCCTGAGTGTCGAAGAAGGTGACGAAGTCCTGCACCACCTCGTTCGTCGGGCCCAGGAGCTTCGAGGACGGGTGAGGTGACGAGCTTGGCCCAATCTTGAGGGCCTTGGTCGGCACGAGGGATGGCACGCTCCGCCCCCCAGATCGACTGCAACACGAAAAAAGCTCGGTCAGAGACAAAAGCAAAGTATCAACGACAAGCGAGCAACGAGCGAAACTTACCGCACGATGGGGAGCTTCCGTTTCGGCCTCGAGGTTGGAACGGGAGCCGCCCCCGGAACCTCGCCTCCCACGGAGGCATCGACCTCCCCTTGAGGGGTCACCCTCAAGGCCTCCTCGCCCCCCGTAGAGGCGACGGACTCTACTTGGGGGACCCCCACTTCCGGCCCATGGGCTGGGGCCTCCTCGACGGCGCTCTGCCGCTCGGGTGCCTCGCCTCGATCCTGAGGTTCCTCGAGGGCAGCCGGCGCTACCCCCGATGGGCCCTCAGAGACAGGCGCCACGGTCGACGGAGGAGCCTCGCCTCGACCCTGGGTTTCCTCGAGAACAGCCGTCGCTGCCCCCGACGGACTCCCAGCAGTGGGCACCACGGTCGACAGCGGTGTCCCGAGGTCGACGATCTCTCCGCCGCCGCCTCCAGACGCTGCAGCAGGGGCGGGCCCACCGGTGGAAGCCCGCGACGAGATGGGAAGCTCGAACGGAGATGGACTCCTCGCCCCGCCGTCTTCCTCAGATCCGTCGGGATCAGGGGAGGATTCCGGCGTCGGGAGCGGTGAGAGCCCTGGCTCCGCCCGCTCGCGATTCTCCGCCAAATGCTTCTTCTTCTTCTGGTCCTTCCGCTTCCACCGAGCCTCCCTCCGGGCCTTGACCTCTTTCGCCTTCTCGGCGAGGGCGCGGTTAACCGCCTTGTCCTTGGGGACAGGGGGCTTGGAGTACTGGCTGCGGGATACGCCCTGCGAAGCACCATTCGCAAGGTCAGAAACACGAAAACGAAACGAAAAAGCAAAAACGAGGGACGAAAGTCACTCACGAGGCTCAGGTAGCCATCCTCGGGCCGCATCGGCACCGCCCACGTGTCGTCCGGCAGCTTGTCGACGGCGCGCCGCGCCCGTTGAATGGCGGTGGCGACAGGCAATAGCTCCGCTGCCATCGCCGTGCCGGTGACGTCGGCGCCGGGGGTCATCTTGTACAGCGGGAGCCTCCGCTGCATGAGGGGAAGCACCCGCCGCCGGTGGAAGTTGGCGATGACCCCACCAGCGGTGAGGCCGTGCCTCGAAAGGCGCTGGAGCGCCTTGGTCAACGGAGCAAGCTTTTCCTTCTGCTCCGGCGGTGACACCCCGTAGGACCAGAAGTCCTGCTTCTTCGTCAGCAGTTTGCCGGTGTAGGGCGGCAGACGTCCTCCGTCGTTGCGGAGATAAAACCACCCCTTGTCCCAATCCTGGTTGTTGGAAACCATGGAACAAGGGATATAAAGATCCTTGCGGCTCCTCCGGACTTGGAGCACAAGGCCACCAGCGCGAGCGGGGCGGCGGACCCCCTTGGAGACGCCCTCCGTGAAGAGCTCGCCGGAGAAGAGGTGGCGCCAAAGGTCCCAGTGGGCCTCGATGCCCAGGTAACCCTCGCAGACGGCAACGAACACAGCCGCCTGCGAGATCGCATTGGGCGAGAAATTGTGCAGCTCCACCTTGTAGTGGAAGCACAACGCTCGCATGAATCTTCTCACCAGAACGCCGAAGCCCCGCTCGTGGAAACGAACGAGGCTGACGACGTAGCCCGCCGGCGGATCGGGCTCCGTAGCGGCCCCCGGCGAAATCCAAACTGGCGTTTCACCGTCAACGTTGGGCGGCAGCACCCCAACCTCCACGAGACTATCTAGGCAGGTCTTGGTGGCATTGGATGGCTTCCATGGCGCGGGGTCGACGGACTGAGCCATGGCGGTGAGGAGGAGCTCGGACGAAGGAAGAAGATGAAGGCAAAGGCTAGGGCAAAGGGGGCTGAAGGCGAGGGCTAGAATGCTAAGGGAAGCGTACACTTGGCATGGGCGCTGCCGTGCTATTTATACTCCTCCCATGGAGCAAGGCGCGGCAGCACTCCGGCCTTGACACGACAACCCCCTAGGCTGACAGCTAGGCCCGCCCCGGGAGACGTAACGGCGCGGGCCGCGTCAACCGCACAATCGGTTGATTGCGCCGTAATTCTCGAGGAGTCTGGCGCGGCGGACGTGCGGTCGTGTCGAACTGCACCCGCACGCCTCGCCTAAAAAGGCGCGTCCACTTCTCCCACGAAACCACGAAACCACGAGATTTTCGTTGACGGTTATCATGACCTGCGCAGAACAAGGACGGGCGCATTCAAGACGCCCACCCTCGAAGGGAAGGCCTCGAAGCTCGAAGGCTCGAGGATGCCCCTTCGAGGGACAGAGGTCTCGAAAGCCTCGTTACCCCGCGCGGAGCGGAACCCATGGAATCAATGCTCGAGGCTTCCTCCTCGAAGTGAAGAAGTCATCGTGCTACTGATCAGGGGTTCGAACCTTGGGCCTACGAAGGGTTTCGACAGGGGCCTCAGATCAACCGAGTTAGGGATAATCGACAGTACCCTCGAAGCTCGAACGCTCGAGGAAACCAACCGATTATGTTCGAGGCCAGGCAAAGTGCCTAGATCGAGGGACCCCTCGAGGGGGAGCATCGAGCCCTCGACCTCTATCGAATGAGGTCGAGTCCCGTCTAGCATACTTTTGCGAAAAGCTTCTACGGGCGTGTCCTATGACCACGAGCCTACCCTCATCGAACGGGGCATGGACGTCCGCTCGAACCACCCGTTATCAGCTCAACAGGCATCCGTGGCTCGATCCCATCGAGGGAAGCACGGATCGCCTCCTCCTCAGACCCCTCGAACAGGGAGCACGAGGCATGAAAAAAGCTCGAAATCTCCCCTACCTCAGGCATAGCGGACGAATCCACACCTGGGGAAGCAGCGAATGCTTTTTACATCAAGTTGAGACCTTGGGAGAATGTCAACCACTCTCCCAAGGCCTCGGGGGCTACACCCGCGGGTGCGCTAGCGCGCCCCCACGGATCCCCAGAACTCGCGGAGAGACGAAGGCCTCAAAAGCCTCGACTAGCACCAACCTCCGCAGGATCGAATCTCATTCCTGCGGAGGCTCGGGGGCTACTGTCGGGTACCTCCAAAAGGGGTACCCCAACTTGGGCCTAAAGCAACTCGGCGAGAAGGCCCACAACGACATTGGCCTGGCACCACGGCCCAGCAAGGCCCACCATCGCGACCACCCTCGAGCGAGGATTTCCGTCTCGTTCGAGGCTCAGCGGCCTCGAGGGAGACTTCCACCCTCGAGCGGATGATCTCCGTCTCGTTCGAGGCTCGGCAGGCTCGAGCCTATAGACCGAGCTCGAGTCAGCCACACCGGGAACAGCGCCCGAGACTCTGCGACCCGTCAATCCAAGCCATCACCCACGCTCCGGAGAAGACATCGGTCAAATCCACTCGCAACAGTGGACCTCTGAGCGCCATGCTGCACGGCCAGACCTAACCCTGCCAGCAGCACTGTGCCAACCACTCCTTTGACTTTGCCCCCCGCCAGACGCGCTGCCACCCTCGAAGGTAACCTCGAAGGAAGCCATGGAGGCTCGACCTGGACGCCGTACGCAAGTTGCCACCCTCGACGCCACGAGCCGTCACTAGAAGGAAGGACATTACGTCAGCCACTGCCATGTCGTCAGCGAAGTTGGAAGGCGCGATTCCCGCTCGCGCAGTGCGCGGCATGGACGAACAGTGCACCTAGCAACGAACACCACAAACACATGTACTCGCACCCTCCCCCCTTGGTCTATAAAAGGGGAAGGGAAGCCCATGCAAAAGGGCAACGGAGACAACAGACACAACGACGAACACAACCACAACCAGCTCACACACACGCACCACATAGCCTGGGACTTAGGAGCTCATCTCCTTCTCCCACCTTGCTTGTAAATCCCTACTACGAGCAACACGCAACCCGGTGCATCGCACCACTGCTGGACGTACGGCCCCGTGGCCGGAACCAGGATAAAACTCCGTCTCTCACTCTCGCCATCAGGGAAACGAGTGGTTAGCACCGCAATCACTTGTTGGTGCCGGTGCGACCAAATCAGGCACCGACAATTACCATTCATATGTCAGGATAAAAAAAACTCTTTGGCCACCTATGCCCAACATAAACATACCTCTACAATGAAATCTTGTGAAGTAGGCTTCTACAAGAGTTAGTTTGTATCGCGCCACATAACACTAATATTTTCTCTAAGAACAAGGGCCATAAACTTGTTGCATCATAGCTAATCTATGCGGCAACACTTAGTTCCAAGGCAACCATCCAACAAGGTCATCCTATGGTCAAGAATAGCTGACTCCAATGGGAAGTGTCATTCTCATGAGATTCCTCTATTGTGGAGTGTCCATATCGCCAAAGATCTCTTCGGCTCAAGTTGTTGGTCCTAAGGTAGTTTCCATCCCCGTCTTTACGGCTCGAGGTGGAAATGGACTATGAAACCAGCTGCAGGTGGAAGCGTATGCTCAAAGAAAAAAATTGCTTTAGGCGTCTAGTTGCTTATTACACTTGTCATCAATTCATCATCAATAGTAATTATATATTGTAAAGTTGGGTTTCTTGTTTAAACTTACCAAATCTTATCTGAAAATACACAGATTTCATGTTATACATAGCTTCCCAATTATGCTATATTGATCAAATTGCAAGGATCTTTAGGTCAATCTCAATGGCAGGTGTGACGCACTACCAAAATGGTGGACTGCTCCTAGTGATTTGAAGTAGTAATAAATTAGTTAGAATGCTAAAACACTAGGAAAATCTCACAAGAAGGATTTTTAGTGGGGAAAGTTTATACTAAGCCTTGAATAGTAAAACACCGGTGGAATAATACATCACTAGGAGAAGTTTTAAATTCTTGTTGTGATGAAAGTTTCACGACATTAAATCATGTGACATGTCAGCCTTTTGGTGACATGGAAGGGTCATTATGAGGAGAGAGAAGATTGGAGTTTCATCACCATACAACCCATATGTCACAGTTAATTAAGTCCATGAAACACAATAAAACTTGCACTGAGGATGTTATAGTTTCATCCATGACAAATTGGGCCATACACTATGCGAGAATTAATTGCTGCATCTTGTATATGAAATTGTATCGTGAAACTACACTGAAAGAGGGGGTTTCATTCCATTATGGTAGTCTTGGTGATCGTGTGATGAAACTGGGTATTGAGACAGGCCTTACACAAAGTACATCTATTCTCGAGCATATCATACTGATCTTTCCCAATTACCTTGAAAGAAGTCATGAGAAAACACATGAGATTACAATGTCTAGTCATGTAGTTGCACTAGAACCAAATTTTGCTGGCATTCATCTTCATACACTACGGTCCTACCAAAAAAACATCTTCATATTAGTGGCTCCAACGGTTAGGGGTCTTGTGTTGTTGTAGGAGATATGTAACGAACAACATCATCCCAACTTCAACGAGAGCTTGTTCCAGTGGCCATAAGCACTAGAGAAGGCTACATTCACCCTTTTTTTGGAAACGGAAGAGGGATTAGAGGTACACCCCCAAGCTAGAGGTCCAAGAATGTTTGTTTGAGCTTCCTGGCATCTTTTCAGTGGGAAAGCCAGATGCTCAAACAAACAACAAACTTCAGGTGCAGCTTATGAAAAGCTAGAATATAGAAAGGTGGAAAGTTGGAAAGCTTAGTTTTCTGAGCTTTTCATAGCCTTTTGAGCTCAAAAAGCTGAACATGTCATCTAAAAGCTAGTGTTGGCTTTTCATAACAAAAAGCCAACAATAGCTTTTCAGAAAAAACTCAAAAGCTACGGATCAAACAAACAAGCCTCTAGTCCTCTCTAAGTTTTTGTTTGAGCTAAGCTCAAACAATACCTTCTACAGCTTATCGTACATGCTACAATAATAATACCTTAACGGACTCCAGGCTAATAAAAGTGAGCCCTACCAGTTTCAAAAAGAAAAAAGGTGAGCCCTACTGCCAATGTTCAATTTAATTAACTAATAATAAGGGGATAAGCGTGCATGTGTAAACTTATGGGTAAAACAAAGGTGTAAACATTTCAAACATAACAAGTCTCTCATGGCTCAGTTTTTTTTTCTACGTACAAGATTTGTCCACGGACGTGATATTTTGTCGCTACCTCGGCACATGGAGCTCCCTTCAACTTTTATCCACCCTGTTGATTCATATGGGTCGCATATATCCCCCATATCTTTCCACAATTGTTTTTGATTAGGGAGATCCTCGTGTATCGTCAAACCGAATAAAGAAATAGTATGATTGGATAGCAATCTCCACAGATCCCAACAGTTCGCTTAAACAAAATCCCCAGCCTGGCTTTGCTTCGGACAAGCAAACTTGTAAAAGATTATTTGTGTCCGGAGAAGTTTCTCCTGCTTTTCGCTTCTTGGGAAAGAAAGTGGTTGGCTCCAGTCAGACCCATGACTTGAGTCATCGGAGCTTTTTCGTTCCTTCACCGTTCAATCCCCTTGCTTTTTCTTCACTCCAGTCAGACCCAATGGCTTGAGCTCGATAGTCTGTACCAACAAATTCAAAGTGCAGTTGTTCAGACGACTTTGATCCGAACCCAATTATCTTATTTTTCTCCTTTATAGTAATATAATAATAAATCAAAAGTTCATAAATGCTGCCTCTGTCGTCTAAAAATAAGTATATTTATATATTTAAGATCGACTTGCCCCACAAATTATACATTTGTAGCTTTGGACCAGCTAGATTTAGTATTCAATTGTCCTTTTTTCAGATATGAATGCGTATAGTAATTTTAGTTGAATAACTTTAGAAGGTGCTCGCTCATCTAATTGTAGGTCTTCTCCATTTTTCAATATGTGTGAACATTCAATCGTATGATTTCCCTTTTCTTTCCAAGACTTGCTTCATTTATATGGTCTAATATATATTATCCATGAGCGTTCGATTGTATGCTCCCTCTCACATTTATATGGTGCAAGATTGTCCCACAAAATATATATTTGTAGCTTCAGCGCCTATACTATGGCTAGATTTAGTATTTTAGTTGCATGCATATTTAGTTGTCTAATTATTTATTTTTTGTGTGTACAAGTTTGGTTAATCAACAATTTCAATAGGAGAACCGCCTTGACAAAAAAAAAACCGATGACTATCAATCTGTCTGAAAAAATCATAGAATTGTATCAATATTATTTCAAATATACGAGAAAACATCGATCAAATTTATATGTTGTGAAGTCCTAAATACTCTCTCATGACATATGACAATAATACTAACTACAGTGAGGGCTCTTAGGCGTGAATGTTTTTTTGCCATTCCCTCATCTAATGAGGCAGAGAAATGGGATTTCGAGATAGGGAAGCTCGATCGGAATATATGCATGTATGTCAGCCGGTAGGCAGGCAGGCAGGCAACTGCATCTCCATCGGCCCATCACACAATCGACAAATGAATAGTGTCGCTGGGCCCCATGCCGTGCTTTTCGTTGGATACATGCACGAACAGCTCCACGTACGTACGAGCTGCGCTTCGCAATCAAAGACGGGGAATAATCGAGGACGGTAGGCCCGGCCCCATGGAGATCTCCATCCACCAAACAGTCTCCAGAAACAGTATGGATGCTACTTGCTACCTCTCCAACAACACTATCTGCTGTAGCGTATCATGAGGCAGGAGTGACTCGCAGGAGAGAGAGAGATCTTCATCTCCAAGGACACTCATGACTGCTTTGTGTGCGTGTGTGAAAGTAAGTGAGAAAATGACCGGTACACAAAGCTCGCTGTCACGATAATCTTCCGGATTTCCTCTCGCGATATGTGATAGCTGCAGCTGTCGTCTCTCCCAACGGTAGGGGTGGCGTTTTAGGTTCACTTATCCAGCATGAAGTTTCACTTTCTTCAGTGACATGAACACTATCTTCAATTCAACTTTAGAAGATTGGTCCTTAGATTATGGAAAGTAAGTTTGAGAGAGTGGGCGAGAAGTTGACGCGTGAATGATTTTTCTCACTTACAGTTACAAATATGTATATTGTTATTTATTTTCTTTGGTAAGGAACCGATGGTGTATGAGTCGGAAAGCTTAGTTAAACCTTTTTCTTGTTCCTGCTTCAGGGCACATTTTCACACATCAAGCAGGAACGCAACGAGAAGAGTCTTCTAAGGACACATTATCATCAGTTGAAAAAAGATGCGGCCGGAAAGCGCCATGAAAACTGCTTGAAGATCAAACTAATTGACCTAAGTAAAAGATTTCTAATTGACACTTGTCATGTAGAAACTAGCAGCACAGTGGAATAATGAGAACTCTTTTGGTCTGGGACAGTGAACAATCGTGAAAACTCAAACAATAAATGTTTTGTATATATATCATTCTTGTAGAACCTTTCAACTTTCAATGTGTCAAACTCAATGGGTCACTATGTTGAAAAAAGGGTAGCTTGCTACCAAGTCTGTTCCTTTTCTGCCTTTTCAAAACCTCTCTATCTGTTATCAAATGCTGAAATTTTATAACATTTCAATGAAATTTCTTCTATATGTGTATTATTGTGGGTGTCTCATCTTGGTTCGCGTTCTGGTGAACTATGTCTGAAGTTGACATATCAATTTGCTGAGATATACTCCATCACATGAAGAGTATAATTCTAGTTTTTCAGACAGATTAGTGATGGCGAAAAACTCTCATGCCTTGCATGTAATAACTAACTAGATTTTCTAAAATGATGGCCAAAACTTGGTTTGGGTAATGCAAATCAGGTCTAACACTAAATTAGGAAGATAATTGTGGTCCTGATTGTAGGATTAAATTAGTTTATATGATTTTTTTAAAGTACGAATTGCACTTTTCATGGGAGTATTCATCTCCCTTAATATGCTTCTTTTGTTTTGGTAACTCCACATCTTTTCTACCATTCATCATAACTTTACATATACACACTGTATCGAGTAAATAAATAATTAAAATGTGAATATAAGCTTTGTATCTTTCTTGGCCTCTCTTTCTCTCTCATATAAAATAATGTTGCTTGCACATCACACTGTATCTTGTAGCTTTTCAGGAAAGAAATGTCACCATGGATTTGGGGGTGAGGAAAAGGGCCAACCAACACGAAAAAGATAATATAGGAAAGGTTCTTCCTCAGAATACGCCAATACTAGTGATAAGGATTCTCCGATAAAGGAAAACATTCAAATAGAAACACCGAACATACCACGTTATCAAATAATAGCTATAGAATAATTTTTTTTTTGTACAAAACCATTGGTTTATGTAATTGTACTGTTCCCTTAGTTCAACTCTTGACTAATCTTAGGATTTATGCCCACTAAAGGCAGTTGAGTTAGAAGGCGTACACCAAGCTTGAGAGATGAGAACGTGTTGTATATTTTCATTTCATTTCTGCACCCTTGCGTTGGGAACGTTTCGTATATATTTTCAGATAATTTGTGCACACTAAACGTGTCTGAACTTTTGGAAAACAAACGATGTGGGGAAATAAACAAATTATCACTGGAGATATATATTGGAGATGAATAAGCAGGTATACGAAGATTCTCGACATCTAGACTGCAGGCTGTAGCTTGTGTGTCCCCTAACCCGTGTCTCCATTCGTGTCTCCAAGACAATTAACATGAAATAAATTATTTAAATTAAATTCTGGTCATACAGTTGTGTTTGTTATAATAAGATCTTCAAAACTAAACCACATTTGACCATGTTTGGATTGTATATATATTTTTAGAATATTTTTGTAATAAAATAATTTGTTCAACCTAAAAAATATTTCAAAAATAAAATATAGTCCAAATATGGTCAAGTGTGGTTTAGTTTTGAAGATCTTATTATAAAAAACACAATTGTGTGATTAAAATTTAATTTGAATAATTTATTTCATGTTAATAGTATCAGAGACACGGATGGGGCCATAGGTTAGGAGACACGCAAGCTGCAGCCCTAGACTGCACCAGCACAATACATTTTGCCATTTTATGATAGTTTACTTATAGTATACTCGGGAAAAAAAATCAGTAAAACATAACTAAACGCATGCATCAAAGAAACACTAAGGTAGTGAATATCATGGTGATACGAATATTTATAACAACATAACCTAGAAACTTGCTAGCAAATATTGCTCAAAAGGCCAATTGTGGCAGAACCGCCAATTTAAACTGGCTCAAGTGCGCCATAACGACCTGTTACGGTCATCGGACGCACTTCAAACAGTTTAAACTGGTGATCTGTCGAGTGTCCCAAGGACTCCTCGATAAACCACGTTAACTCAAATCTTTGCCATACATCAGGATCGTTTTCGGTAAGGAGAACACAACGAACATTATCATTTTTACACAACATACCAAGATTCTTACTTATTACAAGCCAGGTTTTGAAGAGAACTTAAATGCAAGTCAAGCCATTACTAGGAGTTTAATACAAACCAGTCTAGGTAGTTCTATATCACACATATCTACAGCCTCCGGCTCAACCCTAGAATCACCGGGACCACGATGATCTAGGTCTTCTGGATCTTCTTGGTGATCTCCTCCGTAGTTTCTTCTGAAAAACAAAAGGGAGATTCCCTGAGTACGAAGGTACTCAGCAAGACTTATCCGCCTTACCAAAGAAAAGACTCTCAAGAAAATATGATTGGGCTTTATGTGGATTTGGCTGACTCGACTCTTTTGCTTAAAAGCATTACTAAAACTTGATCCTTATATTTTATGTATTTTATGCTCAGTTGAGTTGTTACTTATTCATCTAGGTTATAAAATATTTTGCATACAGGTTGTACTAAGCTCAACCAGCATTTATGAATCACACTGATCTTGTTCAACTTGTTTCCTCTACGATGTTTAAAACCTGATCAAGTGCACTCATAACCAAGAGTTGTGTCGATCCGGATCAATGTACATCCTGCAGGAGATACCTAGCCCCCAGTCACGCACAGTCGATCTTACTGTACGCAACAACCTTTCAATCAGCTGGGCCAACGACCGGAAATATCCTTACTCAAACCCGGGAACGCACCCCCACGTGGGTCCCACGTCTGGCGACCACCCCGTGAGTTACAGGTTACGACCCCGCCTTTCTCCGACCCAGCAAGCACGGGTAAGCGATATTTCCAATCAGTGAACCAACTAATCTAATTGGCTTTACTGGTCCCATAACCCAGTAAGAAACTAGGTAGAATCACTTGATCAATCACTTAAACAATCGGAACGGTCCTTAGTCACTTAAACAAGTAGGCAGAACTATGGATCGAGCTTACCTCAATCTCTCCTACCAGCTTCTGCCCACTATCTTTCAACTCAGATCTTTCATGATTCATATAAGATTGGTGATGGCCTAGTTCATCATCTTTTACTTACCCTTTCTAAGCATAGCCAATGTAGACATTGCTAATCAAATTTCTTAACTAAGCAAGGATAGTTCTACCAAGGATTATTTTATGCATGAAAGGGTTTCAACCAATCCCTAACCTAATGCACATAAAATCATAAGATTTGGACTCATGAATATTATGAAATAAATGGGTGATTCAAAGATGCACCGGGGCTTGCCTGGAATCACGAGCAGGTTAGATTCCTCCACGATACGAGATTCCGGAGCGATGACGATCACTTCTTGGTCTTGCCGCTGCTCCTCCGCGAATCCCACGAGCTCGTACTCCGAAGCTTGAGATACTAAAACGTAGTGCAAGTTAGTGATATGCTATGCAACACTTTTCAAAGAAGCTAAGCAACTTTCCCTTCTCGATAAAGTTGCAAGCCAACACAAACTACCCCAAGATTTTTAAAAGACAAACCATATTTTTCTTTAATTGAACTTGTCCTTAAATATTTTCAATTTGTTATAAAAGAATTATTAATAACCTAAAAAGGATAAATAAATCAAAATAAACCTATTTATTATTAATTTGTGATTAATGAATCATTATTCAGAATTTTATACATTTTTAGAAAAGATTAAGTATTTATTTATTTACCTTAAAAAGGAAAGGCAGTTAAATAAATACTTAACTTTTATTATTTTCCTAGGGTTTAAGAATTTTGATAAAATAAACCTAACCTAATTGGTCTCACTATTTTTAGACATTTTTATGAAATTCTATGAATTAAAGGGTGAAATTCAGAATTTAAATCAAATTCTAAACCTAATTCATCTTTTTACCCAAAACCCCCTAGCCTTCACTCAAATCTCCCCCGCGGTCCCTTCTTCCTCAAAAACAGAGGCCGACCTTGACCCGGTGGCTCGCCGGTTGACCGGCAGCTTCCTTGCCGGCGGCGAGGTCCCCGACGACGATACCTACCCCAGCAGCACCTCCACGACCTCACGAACCTACTCCCCCACTTATTCCATCGGATTGGCGCCCGGACGATGGCCTGCGGCGGAGCAGGCGGCGGCGCGTGGCGGCGACACGCCGACCGGCTTGACGGCGGCGAGAACCCGGTTTCCTCCAAGCTTGAGAGCAAAACCAGAAGAAGGAACTTATAAAGCGGCCACCAACTTGTGTAGATACGACCTGAGGTGGGCTGGCCACGTGCGGAAGCCCTAACGGCGGCGCTGCTCACCGGAGAAGAAAAAGAAGACGACGACAACGCTGTGGGTTCTGTGGTGGATGGAAAAATGACGAGAGATGTATCAAAAATAAAAGGAGTTCAAGGCGAAGATATTGGCGAAGGGAATTGGATGGCGGAGCTCGGATGGCGGCGAATTTCGCCTCGAACTGCTTGGCGGCGGTAGTGAACGAAGACGAGAAAGACGACGACGATTTGGGAGCTTCAGTGGACTAGAAACGGCGAGAGCTGTTGGAGAAAATTGCTGGGGTGGAGGTGAAACAGGCTGTGGTGGTTGTTCGGCCAGAGCGAGTTGGAGCAGCTCGCACGACGCGAACCGAGGTGGCGACGGCGGCGAACCGAGACGAGGAAGACAACGGCGAAACTGATGCGTGGGTGGACGAGCAGCGACGTGAGCTGGTGGAGAGGGTTCCCGAGATGATGGCGAAGCTGAGGTGATGAGGAGCAGCTGTAGCAGCTCGGAGGGTGCTGCGAGCAGAGGTGACAGTGGTGAGCTGCTCGCTCGGTGTGAAAGAGCACGAGCGGATGACGATGAACCGATGCTGCACCTATTCAAATCTTCCCAGCCGCAGTCCTGCGTAGAAGCAAAACTTTCCGCCCCCCCCCCCCCCCCCCCCGGTCCTAGCAAAAGACGGTGGCCGCCGGCAAGCAGGTACGTGGCACCGTGCACTGTCCAGCCTGCTTGCTGTGCACGGCTCTGATTTCCTTCACGGTTCTTCACGGCTACTAGCCTGCTGTCACTCTCCCTCTTCTCTGTATTCGAAAACCCAGTCCAAAACTGCTCCAAATTCAAACACAAACTTTACTCAAACCCTGGACTGAAGTTGTGATATAAACAGAGCCCAACGTCTGGACATATAGATAGTTTGACTAGAGAGCCAATGTGCAGCTCGAAATTTAGCTCTGAACTTCACTGAAGAATTTTCCCCCAACTGTTCAACTTGGCCTCATTTGAAATTCAAAACCAATATTCAAATCCCGGTTTTTGTTACTCTTTTCTCCTCGAATGGGTTAACCATACATAAAGGAATCCATTTTGCTAGATATGTGCTACACTTGCTGCACAAACCTGGTCTGAATTTATCTCTAAAGTTAGCCAAAATCATCATTTTCAGACTTGGTGACACTTCCCAACGCCTCATCCTTCTTTTTTTTTTAGCACTTTAATTTCTCTATTAACACTTTCGGTGATCTGCTCAACCAATAAAGCACAATTGAACTCTGAACATTTCAGCCTATATGCCTATCCATGTTCAGCCCCTTTCTCTCAAATCTGAACACTTGATCTTAAATTACTTAAAATTTTCATACAGGAACTTCATCCAAGATTTATCTCAACATTATAGGGCATGCACTGGAACTCAATGACAAAAGCTCAATGGTCTAAGCACAATTAAATTCTGACTTTTCAGACATTGAAGTTCTTTCATCTCTTTGCTGACTGAAAGTTCAACTGAGTTTTTCTCCAACATCCCAAACTAAAATTTGATTCAGACCTTTAACAGGAGTTGAAGTTTATACCTTCAGCTACAATTTAACTTTGAACCTAGCTGCAGTTCACCCAAAACTGAAGTGCACTTTTCCACTTTCAGATTCTGTATAGTATCTCTTCTCCTTTATTTTCCTCTCTTTTGATTAATCCTATTTGATTGTTCTAGCTCCTACTTTTCTCCTTTTTAGCTCTGAATTTCCTCAACCTTTTTCTGATTCGATTTTTAACCCAGTTTTTCTCCTTGATTTACATCTAAGCTCAAGCTGAACCCAGAAATAAAGTTGTTCTTTATACCTTACTTTACAACTTTTGCTTTTGTACCATGGTCAAAAGATCAACCAATAAATTTTTATGATCACTCAAACATTGCTGCTCAACATGGCCAAAATTGACATTCAAACCCCTATTTTCAGATTAGGAATAGTAACCCTTCTCATTTTTCTTTCTCCATTTAATTGTGCTATTTCCATACTCTATTTCATCCCAATTTTGTGTCAAACATTCTCCCCTGATCTTGCCGATCAATTATACATTTTTACTTCAAATTATGTCGAATTTTGACCAAATTTTGACTTTGGTCAAACTTTCGTTTCTTTCAAAAATCGGGGATGTCACACCAATTAAGTATTGTTATCGGTTATCACAACAAGCGTCTCTTCTTGTCCCTTCAAATGATACTGCCTCCATTTTAAATTGTAGTTCGTTCGAAATTCTTGTTATGGCTGGCTTTATTAGTATTTTTTTTAAAAAAATGACTAAACTTTTGGTTATATTTGTGAATTTTTTAAATAAGATGAATAGTCAAACTTAAGATCTAAAAAGTCAAACAAACTATAATTTGTAATGCAGGAAGTATAAAACACTAATGCACCTTTGTTTCACGGTGCTGAACCTACGAGTGGAGTTAAAATCAAGGAACGAGTTGGGATTTGACCTCCTGAGAACGACGACAAAGCAATAACAAACCCTACCTTTTTTTTAGGAGAATAACAAACCATAGCTAAAGCCATTAGGGGTGTGTTTGGATGGAGGGACGGGACGGGACGGGACGGAGACATCCTTGTTTCAGTGGTGTTTGGTTGAAGCAACACCAGGGACAGAACGGCATCCTAGAAGAATATCCCCTCAAAACGAGGGACGGCTTGGTTCCTCCAAAACTGCCGAACCGATACGTCCTCTGCGCACGGCGTTTTCTTCCGTCTCCTCTCTCCTCACACTCGCAACTACCAGTTCGTCTTCCTCGTCGCGCCCTCCGTCTCTCTCCATGCTGGCTCTGGAGGCGGAACAGGGAGGTCGGCGCCAACATGCCCTCCGTCTCGAGCTCCATCCTCCGCCCGTGGGGAGAGGCGGCATCCTCCGGCTGCGGGGAGAGGCGGCGCAGGAGCAGGCGGCTACGGGGCCTAGAGCCATGGCCGCGAGGATGGAGGCGCAGGAGCGGGAGCCAGGCGGCGGCGTGGGAGCCAGCGGCGGCGGGGCCTGAACCGCGGCCACGAGGATGGGAGCGCAGAAACGGGAGGCGCAACTGGATCTCGAGCTCCTTCCTCCGGCAATGGTGCTGCTGCGGCTGACGCATGGGCCCTATAGCAAACTATTAATGACGTGTGGGCCTACGGCAAACGGATCATTAACAGAGTTCTTCCGTCCATCCCCTGTCCCTCCAACTAAACACCATCCCATCCCTCCAACCAAACATATATATATAGTGAGATCGTCCCATCTCTCAAAAGAGAGATGAGTCTGTCCCATCCCTCCATGTCTCCGAACCAAAACACATTAGAATTAGAATGAAGATGAAGATCAGGGGAAGGAGTTCATGTCCGCAAAGGACTCGCTACTTCAACTTTTAGCCGCATTTCCGACTACTGCGTATGGGCCAACTAGGTTTCGGCCCAATAAAAGCTGCATTCCTTTTATCGGCAGCCCAACAAGCATAAAAAAAATGCAGCACGGCGGCCTTGGGTTTCCTCCGAGTCCGAGTCCGAGCCCGCACACGTTTCGGAATTCGGACTCGCGCGGCGTTCGCGCCTGCGGCAGCACGGAAATTCCCCCGCACCAGTGCACCACGCACACGCCGTAATCTGCTTCATCCGCACGCCATTGCAATCCGATCGGAATGTTTCGCGTAATGGCATGGCGGTGCTCGATCTCTCGGCTTCCATTCATCCACAAGTCACCGATCGACCTCGCATACGCGGCCACCGCCGGCCCGCCGCCGCCGCCATGGCCGGGCAAAGCCTTGTCCGCCGCTGGAAGCCATTATCCCCGTCGTTCGGCATCGTCGACGCCGCGATCGAGGCAGCCGGCCCGGCGGCCTACTGCCGTGGAGCTCCTCGGTGGCGTCCCAAAGCGACGGCCCTGAGGCCGAGGAGCTCTGCCGCGCGTGCTCGACGGCTCCATGGACGTCGAGGAGGACGCCGACATGGAGAGACTCGACAACGCGTGTCGCACCAGGGCGGCAAAGGCCACTCGCTGTTGGCCATGGAACGAGGACGGCGGAGCACGCCACGAGCCGGCAGGGTTTAGCAGGAGGTCAGGTGGAGGACGCCAAGCGCCAAGGGAAAATCCAGGTGATCCAGGCGCCCAAGATGTTGGAGATTTGGAGCAGAGGCAGAGAAAAGGTGCATCCAATCCTACGTGAGCACTGCTAAGAAAGAGCTGCTCACGTAGGATTAAGACTACGTGTAATTTGCAAAATTACACAGAGAGAAAAGGTGCAAAATTACACACATCTATAGGGCCAACTACATCTGTGTGTGTAATTTCGCAAGTGTACTGCTATCATCATGAGCACATTGCAGCAGAAAGAGCTGGTTTGCATTCTATATGCTGCTAAGCAATTGTTCTTCAGAGGAATTCACTGTGCGTGTGTTTCCAATGCTAACTTCAAGGGCGCCAATTCAGCACCATGGACGGGGCTTCTGGATGAGACGGTAGCAGCAGCTTAAGAGGCCAGGCTTCAGATGTACTCCCTCCGTCCCAAAAAACATGCAATTCTAGGTTTCGAAACGTATACCAAAGAAAGTATAAAAAGACGCATGTGCCCCTATAGAAAAGACAAAATAGGTCCCACCTAAACAATGTAGGGCCCACATAAAGACTATACGGGTCCCACGTGGGTCCCGCGTGAACAATAAGCGGGTCCCACGTGAGTCCCGCCTTAACAATACGCGGGTCCCGCCCTAACAATATGCGGGTCCCACGTGGGTTCCGCCTGAACAATACGTGGGTCCCTTGTGGGTCCCGCCTGAACAATACGCGGGTTCCACGTGGGTCCCGCCTTAATAATAAGCGGGTTCCACCTATATAGAATGTTGGTCCCACGTGGGTTCCGCATAAATAGTACGTGGGTCCAGAACTAATCACTGGTGCTAAAGTTGCATGTTTTTTGGGACAAAATTTGAACTCTAGAGTTGCATGTTTTCTGGGACGGAGGGAGTAGCAGCAGCTTAAGACTCCACTGAACATTGTCACCAAATGTTCATCAGTTCAGATTGTAAATTGGGATTTCGACTAATAAGTACTGAATCTGATGATGCAGTCGACTGTCTGGTTGAGGTTGTGAACATTGTGTGGATCAAGATAATTGAATAAGCCAGAGTAATCAGCCATTCAAGTTAGCACAACTGAACCCAAAAGAAACTAGAGCTAACTGTAACAGTATGTATCAGATTTTGAAGTAGTCCAATTGTAGCTGAAGATTACAGTATATACAAATGGCTTGTATTATCAAAGCTTCATGTGCAACATATCACATCCAGGTTCAGCGATCATCAGAAAAACACAGAAATAGGTAACATGGTTTCTGTCAGGTTTCTCGTCGATTCACAAGAGATTAGCTTCAAATGCAGCATATCATATCTAAGTTCACCGATCATCAAAAAACACGGGGAAACAGGTGACATGCTTTCTGTCAGGTTTCTCCTCTATCCACAAGAGATTAGCATATCAGAGTAGGCAACCAACACTCATCTTCTTCTTGAATGTTGACAGCCTTCCCAGCCCTTGGTGTTGCCTGTTCCAAGCACTAGTCCCGATGGCTTGTTCCAGCACCGTGGCGCTCCACTCTGGAGAACGGCCAACTGCCTCCTGTAACAGCAAAAGAACCATTGCTAATCAACAACACAGAACCACCACATTTCTTGAAAGTTAAAACTGACAAATAACTCAAATGTATTCAGATGGTTGAAGTTGGAAGAACCCTGAATCTATAGTTAACAACACACATGCCACTGTTCTCATGCATCCACAACAGCATATCCATATGAACAGCCATTAAAAACAAATTTCCCAGTATGACAAACTCCAGTACTCCACTGCAACTTCGCTACTGCATTAACCACGAAGTGGCAATCGCGAGCAATCTCTCTCAAGGGACATGATCTGCCGCGCACGAACACACGCAACCCGCGGATTTACACGAATTCGAGAAGCCCTGCACGCTAGACACGCGATTTTGAAGCCGATCGCAAAACAAACCCCATTACGGGCGATTTTCAGAAGCCCGATGGCAAAACAAACCCCCAATCCGAACACCGCGAGACACGAACGCAAGAAAGAACACCCGAGACGCGAGATTTTCAGAACCCCAGATTGCAAAAACAAACCCCAATCCGAAGTTCCGCGCACCGCCAAACAAGTCGAACAGCAACGGCAACCCCAAACGCGCCTCCCGTTCGTCGCTGGCTCCAATCCTGCTGCTCGCCGCGCAAGCCGCCGCAGCAAACTCGCAGCTAAACCCAAATTAATCCACACGCCCATGCGCTCGGCTCGGCTAATCGCGGGTTCACCCTGCCGCATTCATCCCCCAAACCACCGCATTCCCCAAAACCGTCAGAAATCAGAGCAAACAGCGAGAAGCGAATTGCCCAAAGCCGTCAGGAATCAACCAAGGGCAAGCAACGAGGAGGAAGACGACCTACCTGCTACGGGAAAGAGGGAGAAGAGCACGAGCGCCCGAAGTGCTGAGACGGCGATCCACGGGGCGGCTCTCCACCACGGGGCGGCGACGCCTGGCGCGCCGCGGGCAGCCGCCACCACCACGTCGCGGCGAGCGGGTGCCTAAGGCGCAGCCACGTCGCGGCGAGCGGGAGCGCCGTCCGCCCCCTCAGCCACCTCGTCGCCGTCGTGCTCATCCTGAAGAGGTGAGAACGAGTTGAAGATGCCCGTCGGAGCCCTCCGCGCGTCGCCCACGGGCCGCGGCCTCCCACGCTTGTCGAACCGGGATGCTGGAAGCGGCCCAGCGGCGGCGACAACAAACGGCGCCGGCACCATCGTCGATCGGAGAGGGGGGAGAGGTGGTGGGTTGCTTGCCCTTGTCGGCGTCGGTCGGAGAGGGGCAGAGGTGAGAGGTGGTGGGTTGCTTGCTCTCGTGGGCGGTGGCGGTGGAGCTGTGGAGAAGACGGGAAGGCGGTTATATCGTTATATAGGCATGGCGACCGGAAATACTCTAATGACGAATTTACTCACATTTCTTTACTCCTACATTTGTATCCGAGAAACATTTCCTAAAATGTTAGCTTCGACTTCAAATTGAACCACCATAAGAATAGAGTTATGATAGGTAACAATCTTTTTTTTTTGCGGAAAATGATATCTAACAATTATGAGAACTTGGTAGCAATTTCTTTGTTTTAAACTATAGGGAATTGTTCGATTCACATGTTCCAACTATCCGAGGAAATCTGCTTTTCAAACCGTATCTATAAAACCAAACACGAATAACCATTCAACTAGTTAAATCGGACAAATTTGATCCTTTAGATAGTTTTGAAGATCTGCTTTTCAATCCGTATCTATAAAGTCAAACACAAATAACCATTCAACTATTTAAATCAGACGAATTTGGTCTTTAGGTGGTTTTGAAGATGAATTTCTATTTTCTAAAAAATAAAAAGAGTTTTAATTTAATCCTAAAATTCATATAAATTTATTTTAAACCTATCCCAAAATATTTATAAAATACAACATATCCATTGGCGCTTTACTTACAGTTAAGTACAAAAGTATAATTAAAATAAATAACATGTATAACAAAAACCAATAAAAGACTAAAAATGAAAAAAAAGATACAAATAGCTTGAAATACAACACCAATAATACCTTATATTTTAATAAAAATTTGATATGAGTTTCATATTTTTATTATTTGAAATGAAATAGTTATTGAATTTTAGATTAATATGATTTTTATTTTTTAGAACATAAAAAATACCTTTGCAACTACTCAATGACCAAATTTGTCTGGTTTCAACTATTGGATGGTCTTTTATATCCTATTTATAATTCAAGGTATATTGGACTATCATGCCGGTTAGAGGTTGGGAGTAGACTTTTTCCTGAACTATGTATAGTGAGCTCAAAGTTTAAAAAAGAAGGGGCATTATTTGAAAATACTTAATTATTTTTTTAATAAAATGGGAAAAATCAAAGGACACAGGACACATGCGAAAAAAAGTCCGTATGACTTCATGAAACCAAAATAAGCAATGCACGTAAAATTAGAGCAAATTACAAAAATCTATCACTATTTTGTACTACTGCACACTTATCGCCCCATTCCCATCAGTCCATTATTGTAGGGCCTTCCTATCCATCTTTTAGAAGATAGATAAGTCATTCGTCTTTAAAGACTAAATTAGCTTAATTAACTGAGAAAGAAATTAATAAGATGTATTGTTCAACATTTATGGTGAAGATGCTCAACATTTATAGTAAACGTCATCAATAATTACTGTAATCATATTCTGTCGGCAATTTATGCTGACTAGGTTCTCGAGGGGGTGCCCCGAGAGAAGGGTTTAGGGAGAAGTCGTCGAGAATCTAGAGTCGAAGGTGACAAGAGACGGTTTAGACAGGTTCGGGTCGCCGGAGCGTAATACCCTACGTCCTGTATGTTGTATCTTGTATTGATGAGATTGTTTTGAGGGGGTCCCTGCCTCCCCTTATATAGTCCGGAGGGCAGGGTTACATGGGAACCGTATAGGACTAAGAGACTTTTACAAGTTTATCTCTAATTCCCTAATACAGTATATCCAAACCGACTAGGACTAATCCTTGTCTTGTGCGTCAAGTCTTGTTCATGGGCCGGCCCATAGGATGGGCCGCCAGGGTTGTTTAGTCCGTCAGGACTCTACACCCACAAGCCCCCGAGCACTTTATCTCCTGATGAACAGCTTTGTTGAAAATACAGAGTTCTTTGAGGTCCTCCAGAGTTCTTTTGAAAATCCGCCAGGGTTCTTTGAGACCGCCAGGGTTCTTTGAGACCGCCAGGGTTCTTTGATATTGGAAGTTGCAACCATGTTGTTCAATAGGTAATGATGTGCTCATAAGTCTTCTCGAAGTTCGGATTGGTGCGCACCGATTAGGTGCGCCCAATTGGGCAGCCCCCGAGCCTCGTTTATCTTTGAAGAAGAAATTCGAGGCTCTTTCGAAGTCCGAACCAAAAGAGAATCAATTTCCTAAGAAACCCGAAGTCTTGTAAAATTCTTCAAAAATTTATCAATCGAAGCCGAAAACTTTCAGAAAAATATTTCCTGAAAATATATCCATAGCCCCCGAGCCTAAATTTGAACGAATTCAAATATAGGATCAAGAAAGGACTAAAATTGAAAATTACCGAAGTAACTGCTTTGAAAAGCCCATATAAACCGCCCGCGACCCCTCGTATCCGTACGCTTTCGCAAAACAGATCTAGGGTTTGCCGCAATCACAGTTCTCGCAATCCAGAGACCACACTCAATCATCCACAACTTCCCGCAATCTTAGATCCAATCCCGTCAAAGCACAAGAGATCAATGGCCGGCGGTGAAGGATCCAGCCGAGGCAAGGGCTCGAAAAGGAAGGCGGAGGCAATGAAACAGGTCGTTACGACCGAGGAGACAACGTCCGCGGGGGACATGCCAATTATTGGAGATTCAATCAGCGACTGGCCGACCAGTATCTTGAAAGAAAAACACATCAAGGCCCTAGAGGCAGACGGATTCGTGCCAGCGCAAGAGATCAGCCAGTGGAGAAGCGCTTATGGGCACGAATACCCCACTGAAGAAACCGAGGAAATCACGGTATGGAAAGCCTTCTTTGAAGTTGGTTTTGGCATGCCCACTTGTGATTTCTTCCGCCGTGTCCTCCAGTTTTATGGGATTGAACTGTGTCATCTAAATCCCAACTCCATTCTCAATCTATCTATCTTCATCCATCTGTGCGAAGCATACCTAGGGATAGACCCCATTTTGCCCTTTTCCGCCATCTTTTTAGGGTTAAAACCTCCAGCGGACCACTGCAAGTGGTTGGCAAAGTAGTTATCCAGTTCCGCCAGGGCATGAGGCCATTATATTTGGATTACACAACCAAGGAAAGCCTCAAGGACCGGCAGAAGGAATGGTTCTATGCGTGGAACCACCAGCCACAGTTGCAGAGTCGCTCAGGGAATCCTCCAGTGATGAGGCTAAACTGGAGCGAAACAGTTGGTACAAATCAAGCAATTCAAATTCCTGAGCTGCTCAACATGATCAGAGATCTAAAGGCACAAGGCCTAACAGGAGCCATGGTGTATAGGTCATTCCTACTGAGGAGGATCCAGCCATGCAAGCAACGTGGTAACCCAGGGTACTTGTACTCTGGGGAAACAGACCCCTCAAGAAATGCCACCGGGAACATATCGGAGAAGAGAGTGAACCAACTCTTGAAGAAGTTCCTGGTGATGACTGATGATCAATTTCCTGAAATAATGGAAGTATCTGCGATAACCATGACACCTGAGGTGAAATCCTTTTCTGAATATAATTCTGCATTGTTGAAAATATATTGTGAACTAATGCCTTGATCATCACAGTATGAAGCCCGGCGCGCCTTATATGTTAGTCTGCCGCCCCTGGACCCAACCAACACTGAAGAAGCGGCATTGCTGGCACGCTGTGTGGATCCAGGGGTAAGAGATCAAGTGCGCATGAAATCTGCAATTGAAGACCCTGACGAGCCAATGGTAAAACTTGAACCACAGGTCCCTGAAGAACCCCAAGCCAAATCAGGAGCGACCCCCAGGGGAGGAGAAAGGTCCAAGAGACCGGCGCCAGCAGAGGCACAAGCACCAGTGCCCAAGAGAGCACGCACATTGCCCAAGCCCCGAGCTAGAACGATTCCAGAGGGGAGGGCAAAGGTATCCCCACAACCCAGGACATCAGCACCAATGGGGATAGCCATCGGAGAGATTGGAACCAGCATGCCGCAGCAAAGCAGCTCTGCTCGGCGGGCATTATCTGAGGAAGAAATTCTGCACGAGATCTTCAACCCTGCCTCCGCGCCGTTCGAAGGAACAACACCAATTGTTGAAGAACCCTATCCAGCAGGACCTTCGACGGCGAGGCAGGAAGTGGAAGAGGAATTCACCTTGGGGGAGCCAGAGATCCCCATGCGACCCTCCACCATGTAAGTACTTCGTGAAGTAGTGTTGAATTTACCGTTGTACGATACAGTCGGGACTAACAAACTTCATTATTCCAGTGTTGAAGAATCGTCAGCAACAACCAGGGCAGAAGCCTTGGTTGATCACATGGCTGTAGAACCAGAGGCCGCAGTGCCCGAAGAACCCAGGGTTGTTCCAGAAACAACCCTGCCAGAAGTCCAAGCAGCTATGCCATCAGACCCGCCAGCACCAGAAGAAGCCCAAGTCGAGGAGACAATCGCAGAGGAGCTGGCGGATATTGAACAGTTGGTCACATTGGCGGTAATTGAAGAATCCGAGCAAGAACGCCGTGATCAATCCTCTGCGCAGCCCCTGAGCGTCACAGTGACAACCCAAGCCGGGGCGGAAGCAGAGTGCTCAAGGGGGAAGCAAACTGAAGCAACAACCCCAGAGCAAGAAATTGAAGAAATCCCCAGGGTACCTCAGAGTACCGGGGCTGAAAAGGAGGGCAGGAGCTTCCGTATCGGGAGCTTCGACCCAATGTTCAATCCAAACCCGCAGACCTTCGAGTACATTCTGGACGCGGAGGAGGATGAACAACACATCGGCAGGGGGCTTTACCACGCCGAGAGGGCAGTAGCCTACTTCAAGGTTAGTAAAACAACCCTGGTCTTGTAGTATGTGACGAAGTATATCTCATAACAACTCTGCTGTAGGCTGTTGGCGAAGCATCAAGGAAGAAGACCGAGTACCTCCACAACATATCCTTGATGCACGCCAAAGCGGACCGTCTCCAAAAGGAGCTAGAGCGCGAACGCGAAGACCGCAAGCTCCAGGAGGCAGAAGACGCCGACATGATCCGTACCTTGCACCTGCGGACCAAGGAATTGGCCGCAGAGAAGGAGGACATGAAGAAGAAGCTTGCGGCGGCAAAATCAGAGCTCAAAGGTACGCTGTTGCCACCAAAGTCTTGTAAAGAATTGTCCTTTGCCTGTGTTCAATAACAACTCTGTCTTTTGTCGTGTGTTCGCAGGGGCACAACAGCAATTAGCAACAGCTCAGAGCAAGATGACGGATTGGTCCAATGTGGCCAACCGTTATGAAGAAGCGCTGAAGACCCTCTCTGCTGACCATGAAGGCGTCAAAGAACAACTCAGAGTAGCGGTCCAACAGCGCAAGGATGCCGATGAACAGCTGGTTCAAATCCTCGAGCAACAGAAGCAACTTGCCAAGAACTTGGAGGGTGCTCGCGAGGAGAATAATCGGTTATCCAGAGATCTCGTCCAGGCACAGAAGCATCTAGCAGACAAGAAGGTGCTGGACGAGAAGCTTGAGCAGGCGGCCAGGAGGATGTCTGAGCTCGAAGAAGAGCTGCGGTTGATGAAGAAGTCGGACGACGACCTGGCGGAAGCCTTGAACCGGATCTCGCAGCTAGAGAAGGCAGCGAACCCGGTGGTGAAAGCCTTGGTGCCCGAAGACCCTTCAGCGCCGCAAACATTCCTGGAGCGCCTGAAGGCCATGCCAAGACAGCTGAAAGCATACATCGAGAGATCTTCGAAGGCTTGTCTTGTGCATGTCCTGGCCGTAGTGAAGTCCAGGTACCCGGAGGTAGACATAGGCAAAATAGTTGAGGGCGCAGAGCCAAACTGTATGGAGTCTGCCTTTAGGGACCTGAAGCAAGAGGCCGAGCCAATTGCAGAAGCAATTGCTCAGAGCCTTAGGCTGTAATTGTAAACAGATGTTATTGTGACATAAGTACCATGCAATGTAATATATTTTTATTGCCATGTTTGGAAGAAAAACCAAGAATTTTTATGAATTCCTGGGTTGTCTCTGTGTTAATAACCAGGACTTAGTCAAAATATACGCTGAGCAGATTTTAACTTGAAAAACAACCCTGTTAAGGACCCAAAGGAACCCAGGGAGATTTCTTATAGCATTAGCTATCTTATAAAATGTACCCTGGAAGGATACTTGGGAACTAACTGTATATGGTCTGCCGAAGCAAGAACCCAGTAAGACCCACGGAGCGGCAGCGTGAAGCTGAAAATTATCACAGAGTAATGTGATAGGAGGAACAGATCCGTTCTTGGCCTCGAAAGAACCCGGATAGACCTCAGTTATAGGCTCCGAATGTATGTAAAAGAAACTATCCAAGTCTTAAAAGAGCGTGGAAGTTTTAGATGATGTCACAAAGACAAATAAACAACCCAGTAAAGGGAGCTTTATTGAAATATATCTCGTTGCCGAAACAACGGTACAAGAGAGCATGTAATGCCGAAGCAATTAGCTCGTATATTGCCGGAGCAATGTTTACAGAGGAACCCTGGATGCCGAAGCAAGTGGTTCTTGTGGTGCCGAAGCACTACTGTAGTGAAGGAGCTACGCGTAGAATTTGCGTAGGTGTTCTATATTCCAAGGATTTGGTAATTCCACACCATCTTCTGTTTGAAGTCTGTAGGTGCCTGGTTTGAGTACCTTGGAGACAATAAATGGACCATCCCAAGGTGAAGTAAGCTTGGAGTGACCAGCTGTATTCTGGATCCGGCGTAGCACCAAGTCCCCAATCTGGAATGATCTTGTCTTCACATTCTTGTCATGGAATCTGCGAACGCCCTGAAGATATGCAGCATTGTGTAACAAGGCTGCCAATCGCGCTTCTTCAGCCGTATCGACTTCCAGCATCCGTTGTTCATCCGCCATGGCTTCTTGGAACTCCTCGACACGAGGAGCGCCGTGCATGACATCAACAGGTAGGACGGCCTCTGATCCATACACCAGGAAGAAGGGGGATTGCCCTGTAGCTTTGATGGGTTGAGATCGTAGGCCCCAGACAACTGGAAAGAGTTCTTTCATCCACCGGCCTTCTGCTTTCTTCAGGGTTCTTTCCATGCGAGCTTTAAGTCCATCGAGGAGCATGCCATTGGCTCTTTCAACTTGTCCATTGGCACGAGGATGAGCAACCGAGGCGTAGGATACCTCGATGCTACGGTCTTCACAGTAGTCCCAGAACTTGTTGCCAGTGAAGGTGGTACCCAAATCTGTGATGATTTGGTGTGGTATCCCGAAGCGAAGAATCAATTCTTGGAGAAATTGGACTGCTTTCTCAGAGGTTGGCTTGACAACCGGAAAGACTTCTATCCACTTTGTAAATTTGTCGATTGCGACGAAGCAATATTCGAATCCACCAGGTGCCCTGGGTAGTTTCCCAATCATATCAAGCCCCCAGCATGCGAATGGCCATGACGGAGGTATCAATTTGATCTTGTGGGCAGGCTGATGTGAATGATGAGCGAAGTATTGACAACCCTTGCAGTGACGAACAATTTCCTCAGCGTCGTGTAGAGCTGTAGGCCAATAGAACCCGGCACGGAAGGCTTTGCCTACAATGGTGCGGGAAGCTGCATGATTGCCACATTCTCCTGCATGAATTTCCTCCAGGATGTTGACTCCTTCTTGCTGTGAGACGCATTTCATCAATGCGCCAGAGCGTGCACCACGTCGGTACAATGTAGCGCCGATTATAACATAGGACTTGCTACGGCGGACAATTTGTTGAGCATCTGCCTTCTCGGCGGGAAGTTTGTCGTGCAAGATGTAGTCTATAATCGGAGCACTCCAAGTGGCGTCGATGAGCATAACCTTGGGAGCTGATATTGCAGCATCAGGAGGTACCGCTGCAGAAATTGATGGCTTGGAGAGTTCATTGACGAACACCCCGCTGGGCACCTCTGCTCTGGAAGAACCCAGCTTTGATAGGACGTCTGCAGCGACGTTGTAATCTCGCTCGACATGATGAAATTCAATGCCGAGGAAGTTTTTTTCCAGTTTCCGGACTTCTTCACAGTACGCATCCATGTCTTCATGGTTGCGATTCCAGTCCTTATTGACTTGGTTGATGACCAACATGGAGTCCCCATATACCAGCAGACGCTTGATACTAAGAGTAATGGCCATCTTCATGCCGTGAAGAAGTGCTTCGTATTCTGCAGCGTTGTTGGTGACAGCAAACTGAATCTGCAGAACATACTTGAGTTGATCCCCTCGAGGTGAGATCAACAGAACTCCAGCGCCTCCGCCTTCCAGCTTGAGTGACCCGTCGAAATACATGATCCAATGCTCAGGCTTGGTGGTGGCGACTGGGAGATTGTGCTCGGTCCATTCCGATATGAAATCAGTAAGGACTTGAGACTTCATGGCCGTGCGAGAACGGAACTCGATGCTGTATGTTCCGAGCTCAACAGCCCATTTGGCGATACGCCCTGTAGCGTCTTGATTGTGGAGAATCTCGCCAATAGGATAACCAGTAACCACGACGATCTTGTAGGTGTCGAAATAATGCCGCAGTTTTCTGGATGTCATTAAGACAGCATATAGAATTTTTTGAACTTGAGGGTACCTGGTTTTGGAGTCCGAGAGGACTTCGCTCACAAAGTACGCAGGCCGTTGAATTTTCTGAAGATGGCCTTCCTCGTCGCGTTCAACGACAATAGCGGCGCTGACGACATTGGTGGTTGCTGTAATATAGAGGAAGAGATCTTCGCCCGGGAGCGGTGCAGTGAGCACAGGAGGCGTAGTCAAGAATAGCTTGAGCTTGTCGAAGGCGTCTTGAGCTTCCTGAGTCCACTGAAATCTGTCTTGCTTCTTGAGTAGTTTGAAGAACCCAGTGCCGCGTTCCCCCAGTTAGGAGATAAAGCGGTTGAGTGCAGCCATGCAGCCCGTAAGCTTCATGACATCCGTAACAGTGGTCGGCGGCTCCATGTTCATGATGGTTGCTATCTTCTCTGGATTTGCTTCAATGCCGCGTTCACTAATAATGAACCCGAGGAGCTTTCCAGATGGTACGCCGAAAACACACTTGGCGGGATTGAGCTTCCAGCGCCATTTGCGTAAGTTATCGAACGTCTCGGTGAGGTCAGCGATGAGATCCTCGGGATTTCTTGTCTTGACTACCACATCATCGACGTAGGCTTCAACATTTCGGTGAAGTTGTTCTTGAAGACAACCCTGTATAGCCCGCTGATATGTGGCACCTGCGTTTTTCAAGCCAAAAGGCATGGTTGTATAACAATATGCGCCAAATGGAGTGATGAACGAAGTTTTAATCTGATCCTCTTCTTTCAGAGATATTTGATGATATCCTGAGTAACAATCGAGGAAACAGAGTAGGGTGCACCCGGCGGTGCTGTCGATGACTTGGTCGATGCGAGGAAGCCCAAAGGGATCCTTCTTGCAGTGTTTGTTGAGATCGGTATAATCAACGCACATTCTCCATTCATTTGAATTCTTTTTCCTTACAAGAACCGGATTGACTAACCAATCCGGGTAGAAGACTTCTTTAATGAAGCCGGCTGCTAATAACTTAGCTAGCTCTTTATTGATGGCTTCCCGACGCTCTGTGGCGAATCTTCGGAGGCGCTGCTTTTTGGGCTTTGCGCTCTCATTGAGGTCTAGTTTGTGCTCGATCAACTCTCTGGGGACTCCAGGCATGTCGGAAGGCTTCGTAGCAAAGATGTCCGCCTGGGCTCGCAGGAAGTCGACGAGCGCGCTTTCCTATGCAGGAGTGAGGGTGGAGCCGATAACGGCTGTCTTCGATGGATCTCCTGTTTGGAGATCGATCGTCTTTGTGGCGACCTTCTCCACAGGCTTGATAGCCCGTGTCTTCTTCTGCGTCGGGGCGTCATCGTCTTCTGCGACGACGGTTGCAGCCAAGGGTTGGAGTTCTTGGCGATCTATGGTGGATGCGGCTCTGACGGCGTACTCCACTGCTTCTTTGTCGCAGAGGTAGGAACGCTTGATATCACCGCGAAGGGAAAGAACGCCATGAGGCCCTGGCATCTTCAGCACCAGGTAGGTGTAGTGGGGGATGGCCATGAACTTGGCCAATGCTGGTCGCCCGAGGATGGCGTGGTAGGAAGTGTCGAAGTCTGCAACTTCGAACTTAATGAACTCTGTACGGTAATTGGATGACGTACCGTACGTGACGGGCAAGGTGATTTGCCCGAGGGGGATGGCGGCCTTTCCAGGCACGATGCCGTAGAAAGGAGTATCCGCCGGCTGCAGCGTACTCATGTCGAGGCCCATGGACTTCAGCGTCTTGGCGAAGATGAGGTTGAGCCCACTGCCTCCGTCGATCAGGACCTTGGTGAGCCTGCTGTTTGCTACCACAGTCTCGAGGACGAGCGGATATCGTCCAGGAGAGGTGATCTCGGCCCACTGATCTTCTCGGGACCAGGTGATGGTGGTGTCAGACCACCGTAGCGGTGTAACCACCGCTGGTTCTGCTGCGTATGCCTCGCGCCTTGCATTCTTGCGGTTGCGCGAGGTGTCGCTGACTGCCATGCCTCCGAAGATGACGTTGACAGTGTTGTTGATGTCTGGGAAACCGCTGTCTCCCTTGTCGTGTTC
The DNA here is from genome assembly GCA_015342445.1 of Digitaria exilis. Taxonomy (NCBI): domain Eukaryota; kingdom Viridiplantae; phylum Streptophyta; class Magnoliopsida; order Poales; family Poaceae; genus Digitaria; species Digitaria exilis. The sequence continues at coordinate 2,424,032 of JACEFO010001924.1, read as the reverse complement.
GTCGTCTCCGTCGCCAGCCGACTTCTGCTTCTTGTTGGGGGTGCTGAACGTCTCCCGGAGGAGTACGCACTCGCCCATGGTGTGCTTGCTGTCGAGGTGGTAAGGGCAGCGCTTCTTGAGAAGTTTGTTGAACTCTTCCCTTCGTTGCTGCGCAGATTTGGCGGAGCGGACGGTCTGGACGGTTGCGACCGTGTTGTGTGGTCGCTTCCGTGGGTTGTTGCCGTTGCGTTGGAAGGAGTCGCGCGGCTGATCCCTGCTGTCCTCCTGGTTCTTGCGACCAGGGTTGTTGGGTCTCTTGCCGTAGCGCTCCCGTTCTTGATCATCGGTGTCCATCCAATTGGACACTAGTGCGCGAAATTCCTCGAGGTCGCGAGGGCGGTTGTGACCGAAGTCACGGAAGAGGGTGCGGTCAGTCATCCCTTCTTGAAAGTAGTCGATGACTTCTGAGTCGGGGATGGGGACGCAGGATGCCTTGATGGCGAAGAATCGCCTGTTGTAGTCGCGCAGGGACTCGTCTGGCTTCTGTTTGCACGCGCGGAGTTCATATTTGCTGCCAGGGCGCTCGAAAGAACCCTGGTAGTTGGAGACGAAAGCCTTCTTCAGCGCGTGCCAGCTGTCGATGGAGTCTGGATGGAGGGACTCGAGCCAGGTGAGAGGACCCTGCTCCATCGCAACTGGGAAGTAGAGCATCTTTGAGATGTCGTCGCCCCCTGATGCTTCGATTGCAGAGGAGTATCTGCGTAGCCAGATGTTTGGATCTTGCTTCCCGTCGAAGCTGGTGATGCCTGGCGGCTTGAACTTCCGCGGAAAGGAGCTGACGCGGATGGCGCGTGTGTAGCATGGCAGGGCATCAGGATTGGGGACGCCGCATCTTCCTGCAGAATCCGCAATGTGGGAGGTAGCTCTTCCCTCTCTGATCCGGATGATGTCGTTGCGGGCGTCGTTGGGTGTGTTATGAGAGCGAGCTGGACGGGGTTCTTCGCGACGCTGGGACCTAGGAGGTTCCTCGCGAGGGCGGCGGGGTTCTTCGCGAGGCCTGTTCTTGTCCTTGGTTTGGCCGGCGGAGCTGCCATAGTGACTGCTCTGACGCTTGGCTGACGGTGCTTGCTGGCGCGAAGAACTCTTGCTTTTGGAGGAGGAGCGGCCTCCATCCAGGCGATCGACCATGACGGCTGCGGCTTCTAGGCGAGCCTTAGCGAGGTTGATCTCAGGGGTTGTTTGGAACCCTTCGAAGACGCTGACCCCGAACAAGATGTTGGCAACAGGGGAGTTGAAGATGTCTTGCTTGTCGAACTCCGAGTTGAGATTTTTCTTCTTGATGAAGCGACGTCGGAGTGCGCGGTTGCGGTTGCGCTCGATACGGAGTTCCCGGTCTGCGTCGGTTTCCCCTTCCTCTGTTGGAGCGTCGTCGGAGACAACTTCTTCGTCGCTGTGCTCATTGAGGAGCACGCAGGACTGGCGACCAGGGTCGCTAGGCCCGGTTCTTCTGCTACCCGTGGCAGCAGGGAGCTCTCTGCCTTCTTGGAAAGGAAGCAGAGGTAGAATGTCCCGTACCGTGGAAGGTACGTTTGCTTCGAACAGAGCCGCCTCGGGATCCATGTCAGGCCAATGAACGATAACCCCCGAGGGAGTTGTGGTCATGACAAGATCTGAGGTTGCTCCGCGGGGTTGGAGAACCTTCTTCTTCAGGTGCTTCTGGTGGACCGCGGCTGAGTTTGTTAACCCGAAGGGAAACTGAGATGCACGCGATCCACGTGATGAAGTCTTCGTCCCGCGGGGGTTGTAGCCAGGGTTCCTGGATACCCGCGGGGTTGCTGTCACGGTCCTGATCGTTGAACCCTGGCGGAACTCGGAAGTGATCCGGAGTCCGCCGGGGAGTCTTGGATACGTGGCTTGATCCTGCCCCTTGGTAGGGGTTGGGTTGTCGTGGTCTGCCCGGGATTGAATCTGCTTCGGGCGCCACGTACTCCTCCGAGTAGGATACGATCCAGAGATCGTGTCGGAATTTGGAGTCTTCCGAAATCTTTGCGGAGCGGTCTGCGCGCGTGGCAAAGCTGGTGCAGCCGCCTCATCGCGCAAGTGGTGTTGGAGTTCGCCTTCCTGGTTTGCAACGCAAAGCCAGGAGCCGAAGATGAAGGAGGCGCCTGCCTCGAACTTGGTGACGATGGAGGCGCTGAAGGTGGCCATGGACTCTTTACTGAAAACTCGACGAGTAGATCCCACGGACGGCGCCAAAGTGTCGGCAATTTATGCTGACTAGGTTCTCGAGGGGGTGCCCCGAGAGAAGGGTTTAGGGAGAAGTCGTCGAGAATCTAGAGTCGAAGGTGACAAGAGACGGTTTAGACAGGTTCGGGTCGCCGGAGCGTAATACCCTACGTCCTGTATGTTGTATCTTGTATTGATGAGATTGTTTTGAGGGGGTCCCTGCCTCCCCTTATATAGTCCGGAGGGCAGGGTTACATGGGAACCGTATAGGACTAAGAGACTTTTACAAGTTTATCTCTAATTCCCTAATACAGTATATCCAAACCGACTAGGACTAATCCTTGTCTTGTGCGTCAAGTCTTGTTCATGGGCCGGCCCATAGGATGGGCCGCCAGGGTTGTTTAGTCCGTCAGGACTCTACACCCACATATTCAATAGTTGACATTGAAATGTTGAACTTGTAACAAATAAAACGTTAAGCGACGGTCGCGGACAGTGGTGAGCGGTAGTGGTCAGGCACGGGGCCACAGTGAGCGGCAGCGCCCGTAGACAGCGGGTGGCGCCATCGGGCATGGGTGGACGACGACTAGGAGTGTGGGGAAGAGAAAACTAGGGTTCGGTGGGACTCAATGACTCTAATTAGTTTAATTTGCACATATATCAAACATATTGAAAGGTATGAAAGTCCAAATCTATTGGAAGATGAATATGAATTATGATTATTGTATGCCCTAACAGCACCATGCCCATCATTGAAAGCACGTTAACTAGCCCTTGAACGTTTTGGACTTTCATACCGCCCAACAGGTATAAGTAGGCGTGACATAAGCCCATGTTGTAAAAACTTTTTATTGTGTCTTTATTAATACAATGATACACAACTCTTGTCGATCTATATCCCAGAGGGAAAAAAGCACTAGGATTATTAGGGGGATTGAAGAGGATTGGAAAGGGTTAGAAGGCCTCCGATTCCCTCCAGACTAAACAATCGATAAATGATATAACATATAAAGTTTCCGAAAAAAGATATAACATATAAAGAACTTAATAAGATGTAGCAACCACATATTATACATCCAGCACTAGGATATAGAGAGAGAGAGAGACAGGGGGCAGGTGCCTGGCCCCCCTAATTCAAATTTTTATTAAATTTTAGATTACACTGTTAGCCACATCTAACATGAGAAAATGAGAAAATTTGAGTTTCTTCGCCCCTGGAGAGAGAAGTATATCACGTTTTCCCAGTACGTTCATGACTTCTAACTTAATTTGCGGTTTCTGATTGAACATCAGCCTGTCGCCGAAAATCATTAAGGGGCAAAAACGGAACCGATCGATCGACCATGTGTAGTACGTGTCGGACTCGGACACAGCGTCGACACATGCATGTCGGTGAGTCCGATCCGTAACGGAAAGCGGCTGGACGGGCCACAATCTGGTGATGAAGCATTGAAGTGGGCTGAAGATCGATCATGACCAAGACGACGTACATCCATCCATCGCCTTCCATCCATGATCCATCCATAGACGACGTCAACAAGCGCAAGGCACGCGAGTACGCAGGACGACGACGACGGGTGATCACCGCCTTCCAGATCGGCCGGCGACGAGGGTTGCTGTTCGGCGGCGGCGTGGTCGGCCGTGCTGCCGGCGAGGACCATGTTCTTGTACATAGTGTTTGGTTTCCTCCTGCACTACAAACCTGTAGGGAACATGTGGCGTGACACGTTCCGTCGGCCGGATGTTATTGTTCGGATGTTGGAAGTAGTTTAAGGTCTTTTTTTTTGTATAGGAGTTGTTTTTACGTATATACAATATATATGTATCGGCACCGGTAGGCCATATACTTTCTTAATTTTTCATTATGATTTGCTTAGCATTTTATCAATTGATTGATGAAGAATGAAAACTCCGTATCCAAGAACAGTGACGATGACCGTGAAAATCTGAAATCTTGCAATTTTCAATAGATTGTTAGGTGTGTCTCTATATATTGACTGTGAAATTCGTTAACTCCCGGCCGGCCACATACACGATGGCAGATCAATGGCTGACACGCTGCCTGCTTGACGGTGAAAATGAGCAGCAGACATGCATGGACAGACACAACACACACAGAGCCGGGCTCAACGGCAGCAGCACAATGACACACTATGTAAATAAGTATGTCGTGTTATCGTAATGTGCATTTGCATGTCTCAAAAGTTGGTTATCTGATTGTGAAACGAACAGGCTAAAAAACATGCCCCGGTAGGTAGCGGTAGCTAATTGAAAGATGTCAAAACAGTTCAGTCACAAAAACATCTTTACACGTTACTTTAGTCAGTCACAAAGCACTTTTAAAATAGTTTACAAAAATAGAAAGAGAAAAAACATGAAACAATTGAGGCATTCTACATTCACGGATCCACCCTGCTACAGCTAGCATCATAGAACTAACGGCGCTCTAAATCCTTATCCTCCTTCTCAACAGACTTCACGAGGTTGTAGACGGCAGTGGCTGCGAGCATAATCCCGGTGTCGGTGCCGATGACTCCGGTCATGTCGGCGAAGATGGTCAGCGCTCCGACGCACAGACCTCCAAGAGCAGCCGCCATGGGGATGTATCGCCTGAGCTCAGCGTAAGTAGCACCATCTCGCCTCCCAGGCAACCCCATTCGCTGGTCCGCGATCCTCCTCGCCACGTCCCTCGCCGACGACTCCGACGCGACCACCCACCCCTGCGCGAGGAGCGCGCACGAGGCCAGCATCAGCGCCACGTACACCAGCGCGTGGACCGGGTCGCCGGCGAAGCTCGCCGGCGGCGTGACGTAGTAGGCCAGGCCGCCGACGGAGACGGCGGCGTGGCTGGCCTCCGCCCAGACGCCGAGGAGGCGCACGAGGAGGGTCCCACCGAGGCGGCTGTAGTGGAGCAGCTGCGACACGAGGTAGAGCGCCGAGACCACGGCGGTGTAGAGCACGATGGGCATGGTGGACGTGTAGAGCAGCTTGATCGGGAAGGTGCCACGCCGTCCACGCCTGTCCCTGGACGTCAGCGGCACCAGCATCTGGACGCCCTCGAGGTACACCGCGGCGAGGAGCACGAGGAACGTCGCCGCAAGGTTGGTCGCGTTGGGGAGGTGTCGCCGGAGCAGGGTGGCCACCACCGCACGTGCGCTGCTGGTGCGCGTGAGTGCGCGGTGGGCGACGGCGAGGACGACGCCCTCGAACTCCGGGCCACGGCCGGTGTTGACGGTGACGGGGCTGAACGCCTGCCAGAACACCTTCCCGCACGTGTTGGCCGCGGAGAAGAGGGAGATGGCGGAGGAGGAGCCCTTGAGGCCGTATCCCTTTTCGAGGACGTCGTCGAGGTAGACGACGACGGCGGTGGCGGAGACGAGCTGGAGGACGATGAGGACGCCGTTGAGGGCCCCGACGTGGGGCCCGTACATCCCGAGCAGGACGTGCGCGGCGGCCTCGCCGAGCGCGATGACCAAGGCGAGCACCTTGCGGGCGCCGTCGGCGAGGTAGCGGTCCTCGCGGACGTTGTGGTCGAAGCGGAGGAGGCCGGAGGTGGAGGCGAGCTGGAACAGGGTGCCGGCGGTGACGACGGGGCCCACGCCGAGCTCCATGAGCGTCCCGCGGTTGGAGGAGAGGATGGAGCGCAGCCAGTACAAGGGGTCGGCGCCCATGGCGTCGTAGCGGACGCCGTAGAGCGGGAGGTGGCTGCACACCATGAACACGGACACGGAGAGCCCCGTGTAGAGCGCGCGGTGGTCGAACGGCACCTCCCTGTCTGGGCGACGCACCGATGGCATCCGTGACGCCAGCGGACGGAGCAGGTCCAGCGCCCACGACGAACCGCGCGCCATGCTTGTCGATCGCAGCGCAAGTGCTTCTCTTCTCGCTCCCTCTTAGTTCTCTCTCTGCGACTCTGCGAGGAGTTCTGCTGCCTTCCTGGTGTTGGCCTCCCTGGCTCCCTCTTATAGCCCCGGGAGTTTGGTTGAGACTCGGATTTGTCGTAGCCCAGGCCGACTGCGACGATAGATACTCCGAATTCGTTTGTAACACGGACTCGTCGAAAGCCACCGTACCCCCGTTGTACTGATGACAGATGACAGGTACGCGCGCGTTTGATCCCCGCCCCGCATTGACAACACGTGGCAGGCACGGTGATCTGGCGCCCGCGACGGAAATTACAAGCAGGAACCTCAGCTGGGAAGGGTTTACTAAGTACTAAACACGATAGGGCACAGTGTAGTGAAATTAAGCTGGACATCATCACGTTTTTTGTCTAGAGGTTTGCTACGGTACTCCAAAATACTATGGACCGTCTATTTAAGTCGATCTGGATGATTGTGATAAAATATTACCTCCTAGGAGAACGTGTGCCAAAGTATCGCGGCACGGAGCGTAGCATACGGCACTACAAGACCCAATACACGGATCGTCCGTTACAATCGCGGCATGGCAGTAAAAGGAAATGGGCAAAAATTAGCGTCCATGGTCGGGCTATGCTCACGACTTGCTACTTTGTCGATCCATTTGAGAGAGCTGCCTGCGTGATTGAGAGGAGAAGAGGAGGACGAGAGCTCTCGAATTTGCTACTTCTCTATCTAAGATCACAGTCTTCTGTAAGAAATTTTGTGCGGCGACAGCACTACTGGTGCGGTGGTGCCATTGGAGAGAGAAGCAGCGAGAGGAAGACGAACGGCGGTTAGCCGGTTACTGCATGGAATTACGATAGAAGATGGCATGGGCTAAGTGGGCCAGGGAACAAACGACCCAATCAGTATCATTTTTGTTTTTTTATTTTTTTTCTTAAAACGTATAGATCAGTAGATCAATTCACAGATATGATCATGCACGTAACCTCCGAGCTTATCTCGTGGGGACGACACCGCCACCAGCTATAACATACGGATAGTTTCGAGATTACAGCAAGATTTTGTATTTTGTTAATTCCTTTTAATTATCTATTATATTAAAAATCAATGGCTCTGATTCACTTGAACTCTTACCTCCTAGGAGGTAATCCATTAACAATACGAGATCAATGCAGCTATCCATTAATTTATAATATTCATCATCCAGAAACATATAGTTTTGAAACAATAAGTTAGATATATCCAAATAATAATAGTTGCAAAAGATCGAGTAATAGAAAATGAAAAACCAGAATCATAATGAACGATGGAGTACATTATTTTGATTAAAACATAAAATTTACGTCCGCTTCGGCATGAAAGGACCAAGTATTCTATTGCTTTAGATTGTAACTCAATTTGCTCAGCAAGAAGAGGAAAAGTCTTAACAAGAATACGTGGTAGATCACCCAATGCACAGATGTTTAGAGATCTCACATTGAAGGTAAGTGAAACCATAACCCAGCGGTCTTCCAGAGCCAAAATCCGCAACACCTTTTATAGTCTTGTTCCTCGTATCAAGAGCAATCACACATGACTTGTACTCACGGTGATTAGGTATGTGCATGATGTATACAACATCTCTGTCATGCATGCTTAGAGCAGGATAGCCTGCGTGGATTCTCTTCAAGGTTGGCTTGGTATCACCACCCTCATGCAGTAACATTTGAGCAGCATAACCCAAGCAGTTCACAGGGACATCTGAAAATTTTAAAGTGCAGTCCTCATCCCAGTTGTTACCAGAACCAATGCTTGAAATTTCCATTGTCTTTACTGCAGCAACCCAACCTTCAGTGACGCCATTTCCAGTGTCTGCAACTGGTGCGACGTGATTGTGCATCTCAAAATACTTGATGCAACCATCAAGGACAATGATGTTCCGGGGGCACATGGGATAACCCCTGAGTGGCTTAGGCACCAGAGGCGAAGGTAGTGGGACAAAGCAAAGACGGTGGCTATCCACAAGAAGGTCACAGATGAGAATGCCCCTCCAGAGGTCGACCCAACCCACTGAACCAAACTCCCCTCCAATGGTGATCACCTTGTCATGAGAGAAGTAATTGAAATTATCTTGCGGCGAATAATCAACATGCATCAGCTTGGTGCTCCAGCTCCCTGTCTTGGAGTTGTACAGGTGGAGATCAAACTGCTTATCTGCATACATCCAATCGATGAACGCCCTACGGAGCACCGCGAGATAGAACATATCCTTGTCGCGGCGGCGCAGCAGGGTAACCTCGTTGTCAAAGAACTTGAAGTAGGGGGGCGTCCGGATCAGCTTAAGCGACGGCGGCTTGTTCTTGGTGCCAGCCTGGTAGACGAAGTAACGGATGTTTTTGGCGTCGTCTCTGTCCTCACGACGGCAGATGGCGATGCGGAGCAGGACAAGGTCGTCCGCCGCACAGATCACCTTGGGTATCTCACCGAATGCGTTGGCCTTCAGGCCGGGGCAATGGACGGTGAAGCAGGAGACACGCGGTGGGGTGGCCACCCAGAAGGTGACCAGGACGCGCTTGCCGCTCCTGCTCCTGCGGCCGTCGGCGGTGGTGGCGTTGGTGCGGTCGCTGAGGTAGCCGAACGGGTCGACGAGGATCGACCCCGGAGGAGGGGAATCCGGATCCTCGGGCTGGATAGGCGGAGGGATCGAGAGAAGCCGCGCATCGGCCATGGAAGAGATCCCTGGGAGATCGACGCGGCGATGATAGGATCTGGCGGTGGCAGCCGATCTTTCGGGAGATATTACGGGGAAAAAAAAATTAGGTGATGATACTCCTCTTTTTCTCTCTTTGCAATGATCTAGTCATAAAAATGCTGATGTGTCAATCTTACCGTCTCGTTGGTCGTTGCCATTCCAAGTACCTACTGGGTGCAGAGTATAGTGGATAAACAAATGAACAATTGAAATGCATAGTTTAACACTCACTTGCGCCTCGAAAGATATTTGGATAAATCATTGCAATGTGCTCCCTGAAATGCACAGGCAATTTAATACTACGTTTGTCCCGTGAAATGGACATGGCAATTTATGATGTGCCCTCAGTAGTCAGTAGAGGCATACGGTGTACCCAAAAGAAAGAAAAAAGGGCCCTGCATGAAAAGATTTCGCAAGGGATCACGCCAACCCCAGTCTTGCGTATGTTTGCAGCCTGCCACCGTGGTTCAAAGTTTTGGGCTGTCAAAACTTATTGTTCAAACCTTGAAAGCACAAATCACAGGCAATGGCTTGACTGGCATTCATCAATCAGAAAATACCATGCAAACAGGTAGCCTCCCATAACACAGCAAAGAAACCTAACGAGTAACGACGATATATAGATTAGATGTATCATTCGCAAGGAGAACACTAGCAGATTAGTCGCATGTTTGTGATGATACTACTAATAATGTACATATCTGTGATGTCGGAACGGTAGCAAAAGTTTTATCTGCCCTCCATCCACTTAAGATGTTCGATGTCGCAGCTACTCATAGGATAGCACACTTTTTACTCTCTGCCATTTTCCGGAATTCCTCGTTCTCCAACCGAGCCTTCCTGAGGCTCTCCTTGAGCTTCTGGATCTCCTCTTCTGATTTCATCCTCGCTTCAAGAGCCACCTTCTCTGCTTCCAGCCTTGCGTTCTGTTCTTCCATGAGTTGCTGTTGCAGCTTCTCCACAGTGTAGTTTAACTTTTCCTCCACCTGTGAACAACAAATCAAAGCAGGGAACTCGTAAGTACAAGTTTGATGACAGACAGTAGCAAATATAAAACTGGCATTCCCAAGAATAGCCAACAGCCAAGGCTTGCTCATGTATAGATCTTAAGGTTCTACATGCTGCACGCATTCAACTTGCAAGCACATTCGAATGGCCAATGCTATTATACAAAATAGCAAGCCATTCTAGATAAGTCTTAAATTTGAAATAAAAATTTGAATATGATAGCTCTTACCATGCTGGTTATGTGCTTAAGTTGTTCATCCCGAGTTCTATGTATCTCCTCCTTCAACTCAGAAATCTGCTTCTCAGAATATCCAATGGAATGCATCTCTTTTTCTCTATCATGCACCTCTTTTTCTCTATCATGCACCTCCTACACAATACAAGAGACACAAATGAGAATAAAAAATCTAACAAAATATCAAAAATTTAATACTCACCTTAATGCGAGTGAACATTTGATCTGAAAATGGTTTTCCTCCATTATTTGCATTAATGGAGTCCACCAAATCAAGCAGCTTGTCAAGTTGTTGCGCTTGGAGCCTCCGGTCATTGGTTATGTTATTAAAGAGCACCACTCTGTTTTGGCATAGCTCAATAACTTTCTGTTAAACAAAATATACATTACTATATGCACAAAAGCTCATGACTTGGCTGATGAAATCGATTCATATCGGCTTGGCATTATAAAAAGGGAGAAAAAATAACCTTCAAACACTCAGGGGCATTAGTTTGCATGTTCTTCAATTTAGATTCACCAATCATATCTCCATATGTAAAAACTACAATCATGTGGTCAACAATCTTTTCCCCAAAGAAAGCTTTAATGGTTTCAATTGTACTTTCAGATTCTCGAGAAAACCGATGTATGGCAGGAAAAACCATCAGAACTGCATGTATACCATCTTTAGCCATCTTCATACACTTAACTATTTCTTTACCAGCATCCTCTGATGTAACATCCACGTCAAATAACCCTACAGTACATTGTAAAGAAATTATGTATATCAGATGCAAGAGAAAAATAATTATTATGCTTAAGTATTATACATATAGCAGGAACCGTCGACAACAAATTATGTTTGATTCTGTGGTTTTGAAAAAGGAAGCATACATTGCACACGTTTTCTATATCTAAGAACGAACACTATATAAGATATAAGGCACACTAAAGTAAGGTTACTTTTACTTCTGAACATGAAAGAATGCAATAAGTCAATAGATTATGAAAGCAAGGGAAGATAACTAATATGCTATCATATGGTACTGTGGATTCTGATTCATTCAGCGTTTTTAACCCTCTGGAACTTTTCGTAACTGATCCCAGCCCAGCTGGCTGAGCGTGTGGATGCACGCCTAGAACGAGTTCAAGTGTCGAGGCGAATTTGGATTTTTTTTTCCTTAATATATTCATAGCCACCTAGCTCCTCCTAGGTCAGTCTAGATTTTTCAATAACTGATAGCCTATGATGCGCGGATACTTCGCAAAACTCATGTACCGGTATCGGATACTTCTCGGATACTCCTTGGATACGGATACTCCTCGGATACGTATCCGAGACGTATCGGACATTTTACCAATTTACAAATAATTAAAATAATTCGGATACTCGTGGGATACCTCGGGGACACCTCTGGGATACCTCCAAACCCTATCACCACTCGTTCGCTTCGTAAAAATCCCGTCCGTCCGACTGCCGTCCTCGCGTCCCAATCAGAGAGCCGCAGTCGCGCCTCCCTCACGCACGGACTTCGCCCCCGCTGTAGATCCGCGCCTCGCCGCTCGACTGCGCCATCGCCAGTCGCCACCGGCGGACGGGCAGAGCTGCGCCGCTCGACTGCAGCCGTCGCCACCGGTTCTCTGCTCCGCTCCACCTCCTCCCCGGACCACGCCTTCAAGCTCCTGCCGCCGCCTCCACATGCCGTCAGCGACCGGCGCCTGGCGGCCGCTGCTCCTTCCTCTTCCGTGTGGTGAGTCCGGCTGTCCCTGTCCGTCCTCTCCCCTGTTCCGCTATTGCAAATCCTCATGTGCTGATTCATCTGCTCCGGCTGCCTTTGTTTCTCCTTTCGTTGCTTGTCAGATCCAATGGCGTCCCCAAGTTCAACTTCTGTTTCTGCGTCCACTGATGGGCCTGGTAGTGCAAGTGAAGGGTTTCCTGTAGCCAACAATCCTGCTATTGCAAATCGAGTCTTGGCTGCTGCTCGTGTCACTCATGTAGATGATGATGACAACAAGCCACTCTGGAGGTATGTTGAGATACTTGAGAAGACTGGAAAGGGTCAGGGTGGTAACACAAAACTGAGATGTAGACTTTGCAATCATCATTTCCAAGGAAGCTACTCTAGAGTTAAAGCACATTTGTTAAAGATTAAAACAGTTATCAGTTATCGTTTTATCAATTATCAGTTATCGTTTTAGCATTATTGTGTCGTCCGTCGTGTGCTTAATCTAGCTAGTAGCTACTATGTTATGATGAATCTGGCCACCAAAATGTTATTATGCCCTGAACAATGTTATGGATATTTATGCTATGTAATAATTTTGGTGGCATTATTGTTTTTATTTTTATTTTTTATATATATCGGCGTATCCCGTATCCATGTTTTTGGGGAATCGGCGTATCGACGTATCGGCGTATCGTGTACCGGTATCCGTATCCACGTATCCGTGCAACATAGCTGATAGCATGTGGACAGACAATGCATTTTTTAGTTTTTTACTGTGGGACTCACATCATATAGCTAACTTCTACTTTGATCAAGATAAACTATCTTCAGTGAATAGAATTACTCCATTTAACCAGCATGCTGCACAACTCCATGCTTCATTAATAGAATATGGCTTCTCCATTGGATGTGAATTATAAAGTCCAAAACTCATAGAATAAACATATTAATTTCACATCTTCAAGGATGAATGATAATTACTATTCTTCAATGGTAAATGATAATCAATTAGCCATAACAACATAATCAGAAAAAGGAAGGTAAGAATGACATGAGATACAAGATCAAATGTAGGCATCTCAAATTCACAACGCCCAAAAAGGTAACAGATTGAACCAGCGAGAACATCAAACAGATAACCCTTACCTGGCGTATCAATAACATTGATGGTGCGGCCGTCCTTCAGGGCAGTGCTTCCCATTTGACAAGTATTAGTAACGCTTACATGGGAGTATTCGGATGCAAACACCTCCTGTCCAAGGATGCTATTTCCAGTTGCACTCTTACCACACCCAAGTTTCCCAACAAGAACAAGAGTGATGTCAGCACTGGGTAACACCCAGTCATCGTCATACTGGCTTCCACCCATTGCCAGAGTTGGCAGCAATGTCCTACAAAAACTGTTAAGAAAAATCAGGACATCAATAAGTACCAGTCATATAGAGCTCAAGTTATGTGACAAAATTAGCAACTGAACTAGTGAAAGAAAAAGGCCCTCCATATCAAATCTAGAAATTAAGTCAGTTTAAACTGTGCAAATGCTTTGCAGTCAAATCTTATAATCATTAACCAGTGGTCGGAATCATTGTTTTCATGGTTGAATTGAATTCTCATATGGAAAGGGTAAGATCGAAAATCCTCTAGGTTATGTTTATTATTTTATATGATGTGTGAAAATAAATCATTCCATGGAAGATCAAATAGAGGATTGGAAATCACTTGCTAGATCCCCATGCCAGATTGGAAGAAATCAGTATAGTGGAGTAAATCATTAACTCTACTCAATAAACAGATTCCCAGAGTCTACGCAAATACATTTGCCCGAAATCCCAATCTACCATAGCGTCGCCATTGCAAAGCAGGCAGAAGATGTGCATTAATGAATAGAAGAAGACTTGACAAGAATGAAAAGCTCTGCTTCGCTGCTTGTAAAAGATAAAAGATAAAAGACCAGGGTTGTAAACAATGAGCCGTTGATGCAGGAACTAGAATCACAATGTTTCGAAATAAGGAATCTTGAATTGAGTTGCAGTGAATGCACTGTTAGAGAGCAAAAGGCTTGGAGTGCAAAGCCGCAAAAACGAAGTTATAATATCAAAAGGCTTGGAGTGAAATCTGCGAATGCGAAGTTATAAAGATAGAACAGATTCAGTACTCCTAGATTAATTCACCTTGTTTCCTCTCTATCTCTATCTCTATCTCTATCTCTATCTCTATCTCTATCTCGTAAGATGGCTGCTACAGCGCTACGGCTAAAAAAAGAAAATTTAATCTGGCATGGCATATATCCTACAGATCCAAAGTACCAGTTCTATGCTACAGCTTGTAGTACCTCTGCTCATCAATACTGCCCCTCAATCGTGTGCTGCTAAATCCCAAACATGAATTTACTTACACCGCCCAAAAAAAACATCTTATAAAAAACCGCAATCTACAGTCCAAGTAGCGCCCGATTGCGCGTGGGAGCAGCTGACTTGATAGTGAAGAAAAGAACGCCCTACTAGAATATACACCAACCGAACATCGATCAATCTTGCCATCCACATCGTAGGACTGGTGATCATGAAACCCAAGCGCAACCCCCCCCCACCCCCCCCCCCACCCCAAAAAAAAAATCGACGCAGTCCTCGCGAGATCAATCGCTCGTAAAGCACAGACACTCAGACAGAAAGAGACCCTATGCACCGGCGAAATTCGACCGAGGAAGAGCCCCGCGGGAGAAGAAGAAGGGGGAGGGGGAGAGGATTAGTTACTTGCTCGCGAAGAACCGGCGCGGCGGCGGCCGAGAGAAGCAGGTTGGAGCAGCTGCGAGCCTGTGCGAGTCGCGCGGTCAGGTACGGTCGGTTTATCTCCCGGCGTCGAGGAGGGAGAGGAAGTAGGGGAAGGCCGTCCGCGTCCGCGTCCGCCGTGGCTCTCTACGACCTTTTATTTTAACGGAAGCCAAGGGCCGTAGACGTCTGGCTCCTGCCGCCGCGTTGCGTTGCGTTGCCTCTGGGCCATCCGATCGGGCCGCGTGGCGTGGCGTCCGCGGACTGCTTCTCTGGCCGTCCGATCGAGAGGGGACGAGTTGCCTTGCCGGGGCAAAAACGGAAACCGGCTGCCCACGTCACAGGTTTGCAAAAACCGGGGTCAGCTTCCCCTGCCACTGCACCAACCACGAGAACATCTCATATTCTCATGGCTCACTTTGTAAGAATGCTTGTTAGGGCCTTACGGGTGTTAGGGATTGCACCAACGACGTCACAAGATTGTATCATTTGCAAGCATACTTGTCAGCAGGGGCGTAGCCACATGGGGGGCGGGCCGGGGCCTGACCCCCCTAATGGTCGTGTAGTACCACTAATACCCTTCTAATGAAATGAAATAATCACCAACAATAGCTTATATTTGCCCCCTCAAAGCCATCTTAACTAGCACTTACCAGCCTATAACACCAACGGGGTGTTAGGAGCTTCCATGCAATGGTTGGTTTGTTACGTTAAAATATGTTTTTTTACTAAACTATGGTTCGATCAACTTTTTTTTTAAAAAAACTTTTTTTCACCTTAGGATTAGCACATGAATAGGGGTAGTAAACATAGACTAATTACATAGATGACTATAAATCGCAAGAAAAAACTATTAAGTCTAATTTACCGTCTTTAGCATATATTTAATGACATATTACTGTAGCACGACAGCGAAAACAACAGCGGTGTTTTCAGCTGGGCAACCATGGAAGCAGACCTTCTTTGCGACGTCACGATCTTGGCCCCCTCCTATATCAAAATCCTGGCGATGCCCCTGCTTGTTAGGGCCTTGCTAGACTTTGTTGAGGTCAATGGCACAAGTGAAGTTAGGGGGTGATTGGTTCCTTGAGCTAATGTTTACCCCTTGTCACATCAAATATTCAGATGCTAAAATTAGCCTTTGTCATAATAAAGTTGATGGAAGGAAGACTAAATATAAGTTGCAAAGGTTGTGCCTTTGAATTTCATACAAAGAATCGTTTTATCCACTATGAATTAGGGTGTCTAAAGAGACAAAGATCATGCTCAACCAACACCGGGCAAGGGTACCATGATCATTCTTTTTTGGAAAAAGTCTATATCACACCCCCACATTTGGAGGTTGGACTACATAACCCCCACCTATGAAACGGTCTATATCACTTGAATTTTTGCAAACGCATTGTTGTAGTCTTGGTGCAATATATGACTGTAACTCCATGTATTTATTAAAAAGAAGAAGGAAAAAGTCTATATCACCCCCAACCTATGGAGGTTGGACTACAGCGCACAAGTCCCTGGAAGACAAGGACTCGGAGATCGATGGTATGTTCCCGCCCACTTCTTCTCGCTTGCTCAACCTTCCTCTATGTAGGTTCGCTCATGGCCTAACCATGGCTTTGTTTCCCGGCAGCGCTCAAGTCTCGCGTGGCTGACGGGATCACCCGCCGAACCACGCTGCTGTCGTGCTTCGGGATGTTGCGCGACGCGGCGGGGGCGGTCTTGTCGCGGCTCGGGTTCCCTCTGACTGAAGACATTGAGCGGCTCCCTAGGGACCTCCACCGGGCGGCGGAGAGCTGTGGAGAGCTACGCGTCGTGGCCGTCTCGATGCTGGACGCTCTCGAGGTGCTGATGAGTGGCGATCCGGCGTGCCTCCCGGCTGAGCTCCACCAAGTCCCTGCGCGCGTCGGAGCCTCGCCAAGCAGTCGCTGGTGCGCGGCGTTCAAGAGGCCTTCACGTTGGTGCGCTCCCACTACGACGGGATCCACTTCGACAGGATGGCCACCGGCTTCCCCAACGACTTCACCTCGGAGGCCCTGGATGCCATGGCGGAAGAAGTCAAGGTGCCTGCCGAGCGGTTCGCCAACGGCCTGGCGCCCACGACTGACGCGGAGGGCAATCCGGTGGACCGCGCCGACCCTGATCAAGCTCCGTGAAGATTCCCCTGCTGTCGTACCCTCACGTGGAGGGATTTAAAACTTTTTAACTATTGTCATGCCCTCGCGTAGAGGGATTGAACTTCTGGGGGGTTCCGCATCGACGTGACTCCCATGCTTCTGAACATTTTTGTAATAATTAGCTTATTTTTCTTCTTTCTTCGTCGTCTTTCGCTCTTTTGGCCCCGTACGCGTGGGCTTTTACCTGTTTTCTCATGGTTATACCCTTGTCAGCCCCCGAGTGGGGTCTGCCTTCCAGCTTCTTCGCGGGCTGGTTGGGAGGCGCCACTTGAGACGACCTTTTTGGGGTTACCTTAGTTTCTTTGACGATCTTTGATTATCGATCGGGCCTTCGGGCCCTTAAGCTTTGGTCTTTGGATGGATAAGGCAGACCCGATGGTTGTACCGAGCCCTCGAGCCTTTAGGCTTGGTTGCGAGGCGCGCGAGGCAAACCCGATGGTTATGCCGAGCCCTCGAGCCCTCGAGCCTTTAGGCTTGGCTGCGAGGCCCGCAAGACAAACCCGATGGTTGTGCCGAGCCCCCGAGCCTTTAGGCCTGGCTGTGAGGTAACTTCAGTGGGCCGAACCCTTGGGCCTGTAAAACTGTCTGGTTCGGATCCGAGTCTCGCACTCCAAGTGGATCCGAGTACCAGGCGGTTCGTTGGCCAAGCTATGTTCGAGCCCCCGAGCCTCTGCGTGTAGTTTCCCTCACCATGGTTGGGCGCAACCCTACACCCGACCGTTGACCCCCTGCAAAAAGATAGACCCAATAGGTCCCTAAAACATAGTTAGTTTCTCCGACCTGAGCTGCGTTGTTAGCAACGCTTCTGCACACCATCGACCCAATTCATTTTGAGGGGGTCCCCCGGCCTGGCTTTACACGTTTGGGTATGTTGGCAGGGTCGGCCGTTTGGCTCGGCAACCGTGCGATTCGTAGCCGCGGGGGCGTAGGCCGTCGCAACGCAGCTGCGCCAAACGTCCCTGCCTACCCCTTTTAGCGACACCGGGGCTTCCTCAGAATCGCAGGGTCGGATGGCAAATAGCAGGCTCAAACAAAAAAATGGTAATGAACTAAATCGACAAAGATGAAAGTGCAGAGATGGTTCACTTATCTGGCTAGTTGGAAGCCAGGGGGAGGGCTTTCGCGCCCCCCCTGTCGGGTCTTCTATCGTGCGACGAGGAGTTGATACAGCGTTGTAAGCTTTCGGCTGGCGTGGGGACGTGTCATGACTAGGAGCTCACGGTTACTGTAGCTTCGAAAGTTTAGAGTCAGCGATAGTGCCCCCGGAGACATGGGTTCCGGTGGTTGGATGGCAGCCTCTGTCTCTGAGGCAGTATCGCCGAATGGTTCACCCATGATGGAATCGCTTTTAAGTTGTGCGGCTCCTCCTTCCGCCGGCGATGTGGTACTAAAAATGGGTGCTTCCTGCCGTCGAAGGCTTCCCATAAAAGGAAAGGGCTGGACTGTGCTTAACCCCGGCCCAATTTCAGCTTCGGCCTGTTGGGCCTTTTTCTTACGAGGGTCCTCGTCGAACCTCTCGTACTGGGAAAGGTGTAGATTTGCAGCCGACCCTACCGTGGGGTCGGGTGCATTGGGGTCGTACCCACTTCCCCCTCCGTGGGCAGTCATGGATAAAAGCGCCGCAACTGCTCGATGTTCCAGGCATTGGATAGGTGGGTTCCATCTGGTATTGCTAGCTTATAAGACCCTGGGCGTAGGACCCGTACTACGGTGTAGGGCCCTCCCAAGGAAGTGAGAGCTTAGTGAAGCCACAACGATCCTGCGCTATTCTCAAAACCAAATCACCTTCCTGGAATGCACGACCTCGCACCCGTTGCGCGTGGTAGCGCCTCAAACCTTGCTGGTACTTGGCCGAATGCGCCACTGCCACCTCCCGGGCTTTCTCTAACTGGTCTGCAGCATCCCCGAGGTTGGCCCGGTTTGTTTCCTCGTCAAAGGCCTGAACCCTCGGAGAGGCATAGTCTATGTCCGTCGGTAGGATCGCCTCGAAACCATAGACCATGTAGACAGGGAGAAGCTCGTGCCGCGGGTCGGAGTCGTCCGCAGACTCCACAGGACAGAGGGCAGCTCCTCTACCCACTTAGCGTCGAGCTTGTGAATTTGCTTGACCAATCGGTTGAATATTCGCGGCTTCAACCCTTGCAGGATCATGCCGTTGGCGCGCTTGACCTGCCCATTTGTGCGCGGGTGAGCGACTGCTGCCCATGCCACCTTGATCCCGTAGTTGTCGCAGAAACGGGTGAACTTCTTCCCTGTGAACTGAGTCCCATTATCGGTGATAATGGTGTTTGGAACACCGAACCGGCACAGGATGTCACGGAAAAAGCAAACCGCTTGCTCTGACGTGATCTCCGTTAGAGGGTGTGCCTCGATCCACTTTGTGAACTTGTCCACGGCGACAAACATGTGGGTGTAGCCTCCGGGCGTTCTTGGCAATGGCCCGACCATGTCCAACCCCCAAACCGCGAATGGCTAGGTGATGGGTATGGTCTGAAGCGCCTGGGCTGGTAAATGTGTCTTCTTGGCGTAGAATTGGCAGCTTTCGCAAGTTCGCATGATTCGCTCGGCGTCTGCAACGGCCGTGGGCAAGTAAAATCCTTGCCTGAAGGCTGATCCTACCAATGATTGGGGCGTCGCGTGGTGGCCACACACTCCCCCGTGTATGTCCTTCAGCAGCGACCTTCCCTCTGAGTTTAAAATACAGCATTGGAGGACACCATTATGGCCCCGGTGGTACAGGTTACCTTCGATTATCCTGTAGGACTTGGCCCTTCGGATGAGGCGCCGGGCCTCCGTTCGTCCAGCAGGAAGGGCTCCATCGACGAGCCAGCTTAAGAATGGGGTGCGTCAATCTTCCTCTGGCTCGGGTGGGTCTTCCAAGGGTTGTTCCTCCTCGAGGTCTGGCCCTTCGTCGGGGTCGGATGCGATGGCCGCAACTACCCTCGTTGGGTCGAGAGTTCCATCGGGTCCAAGCAACTGCTCCGAGCCCGACCCAAAGGAAGGTGCTTCATCGCTGAAATTCACCGACGGCTGATGTTGGTCATCTGTGAATACTCCAGATGGGACTGGCTGTCGCCAGGATGCAAGCTTGGCTAGCTCATCGGCCGCCTTGTTGTACTCCCGTCGAAGGTGGACGAAGCCCAAGCCTTTGAACTTCTCTTGCGCTCTGCGCGCTACCTCGCAATAAGCCGCCAGCTTCGGATTGTGGCACTTGGCGTCGCCATTGACCTGATCCACCACAAGCTTTGAGTCACCGCGCGCCTCCAGCCTATGGATGCCGAGCTCCTTGGCAATCCGCAGGCCGGCGAGCAAAGCTTCGTACTCTGCCATGTTGTTTGACGCGGGGAAGTGTAGCCGTATGGCGTAACGCATCATCACCCCCATAGGGGAAATGAAGACGACCCCGACCCCTGACCCGGTTCGGTTATGAGCTCCATCGAAGTGGAGGACCCAAAACTCGAGGTCAGCCGGGGCCGGGGGAAGCTGGGTTTCCGTCCACTCAGCAACGAAATCCGCGAGAACCTGGAATTTGATTGCTGATCTTGGCGCGTAGGACATGTCGTAGCCCATAAGCTCGAGGGACCACATGGCAATCCTCCCTGTCGCTTCCCTATTGTTGACCACCTCTCCTAACGCATGCTCAGTCACGACGGTGACATGATGGGCGTCGAAGTAATGTCTGAGCTTACGCTTGGCGATGAGGATGGCGTAGATCATCTTCTGAATGTGAAGGTAACGTGTCTTCAACTCAGTCAACACCTCGCTGATGTAGTAGACTGGGTGCTGGACCTTCAAAGCATGTCCTTCCTCTTCACGCTCTACCACGAGGACGGCGCTCACCACCTGTGTGGTTGTCGATACGTACAAGAGCAAACGCTCCCTCTCGCGTGGAGGTACCAGGATGGGTGGATTGGTGAGCATGTGCTTGAGCTGGTCCAACGCCTGCTGGGCCTCCACGGTCCACTCGAAGCGAACCGCCCTCTTCAAAAGCCTGTAGAGGGGAAGCCCTCGCTCGCCCAAGCGTGCCACGAACCGTCCCAGCGTCGCAAGGCGGCCTGTCAGCTTCTGAACGTCCTTGACGGAGTCGATCGGCCCCATATTGGCGATGGCTGCTATCTTTTCTGGGTTCGCCTCGATACCTCTGGCGGAGACAATGAATCCCAGGAGGAGGCCCTTCGAGACCCCGAATACACACTTCTCTGGGTTAAGTTTGACACGGTTCGCCCGCAAGCGATCAAACGTGGCTTCCAAGTCTTGGACTAGGTCGTCAGCTTGCTTGGACTTGACTACGATGTCATCCACATAGACCTCGACGGTTCGCCCGACGAGGTCCCCCAAGCACTGGTTCATACAGCGCTGAAATCTTGCACCCGCGTTATTTAGCCCGAAGGCCATCGTGGTGTAACAAAATACGCCACACGGGGTTACGAAGGAAGTAGCCAACTGGTCCGATTCTTTGAGCGCGATCAAGAAAACACAGGGCTTCGCACCCTGCCGTGGAGTCTACGACGTGATCGATGTGAGGGAGGGGATAGGGAAACTTTTCGCAAGCTTTATTGAGACTAGTGTAATCGACACACATTCTCCATTTCCCATTCTTTTCCTCGACCAGTGCAGGATTTGCCAACCACTCTGGGTAGCGAACCTCCCTAATGAACCCTGCATCTAGTAACTTTGCTACTTCTTCAACGATGATCTTTCGCTTGAACTCGTTGCAGCGTCTTGTGGGCTGCCTGACAGGCTTCGCGCCTTTGCGGATGTCCAGGGAATGCTCGGCGACTTCCCGGGGAATTCCCAGCATGTCTGCGGGAACCCATGCGAACATGCCGATGTTCGCCCGGAGGCAGTCGACGAGCGCGCTTTCCTATTTCTCCGTAAGGGCGGAGGAAATTATGACCGTCTTGCTCCCAGACCCTTGGGGATCGAGGAGCACCTTCTTGGTGTCGCTTGATGGTTGGAACTGCCTCTCAGCCTCCGGCTCGAGCATTGCCTTCTTGCTTGCGGGGCCTTCTTCATACTGGGCGTCCCGCGCTTCTTGGCCTCCTGGAACAGAAACCATTGCCGCCATGACATCGATCGCCCCTTGGGAGACAGCGAGTTCCTTAGAGGCCTCCACGGCCGCCCTGGCCTTGGCGAGCTGGCGAGACGCGACGAGGGCTGTTGCAAGTGCGCAGCTCTCCTTTTCGCACTCGTACGCCACCTGCGGGGATGTGCCTACGACGATAACCCCATTGGGTCCCGGCATCTTGAGCTTGAGATAGATGTAGTTCGGGACGACCATGAACTTCGCGTAACATGGCCTTTCCAGGATGGCGTGGTAGGAGCCGTCGAAGTCCACCACTTTGAAGCAGAGTGTCTCGGTACAGAAGTTCTCCCGATCTCCGAATGTGACTGGGAGAGTGATCTGCCCCAACGGGACGGCCTCCTTCCCCGGGACTACACCGTAGAAAGGAGCCCGCTCGGGGAGGTTGTTGTACTGCCGGGAGAACCGTCGTAGGTACTCACGCAGGGTTTTCTCATGCCTCTGCTTGCACCTCTTGAGGTCCCAAACCTTGCCTGGGCGCGTGCAGGTGCCCTGAAAGTTCCCGACGAAGATACTCCTCAGGTCCGCCCAATTGTGGATCTTTCCGTTTGGCAAACGCTCGAGCCACGCTCGGGCGGGCTCCGCCAAGTACAAGGGGAGGTTGCGTATGATGACTTTGTCATCGAAAGCTTCCCCCGCCCGGCACGCAAGCCGGAAATCATCCAACCAGACCGAAGGATCTGTCTCCCCGTCGTACTTGCTGAAGTTCGTGGGGAGACGAAACCGCGGGGGAATTGCCACAGTACGAATCTCGTAGGAAAAGGCGGCTGGGCCGGGGCAATCAGAGTCGGAGTTCGAATCCCAATCTTCCTCTGCCTCGACATGCACCTCGCGCCGTCGGTGCCTGATGTGTGGGACACGATCCTCCGGCTCTTCTGACTTGTCCCGGCGTCAAGCCTCAATGGTGTGTCGCACGTCGCGATCTGGACCCAGTTGGTCTTGGATCTTTACGGCGTCAGGGTTCGGGACGTCCTGCCGTGAGCCTTCAGCTGGTTTCCTCCGGTCGACGGAACTGGGAGACCGCGAGTTCCCGGCCCCGCCCCTAGAGATCTGTCTTCTTCCCGCGGAGCTCGCCGCCTGTCGCACTGCAGCGCGCTCAAGGAGCGACTTCAACCCGTTCTGGATTCGGCGCTCCTCCGGGGTAGACGGCTGGGGTAACTGCCGACTGAGCAGCGTCGCCGCGGCAATGCACTGGCTCGCCCGATCGAAGAGAGGGTAGCCGTCGGCGTTAGACTCGATCCTCTGGCCCACCTCGTGGGCTCGCGGCCGAGCGGAAGGCTCCATGTTTGCGTCGAGCTGGGCTTGCTCTATCTCGATGGCAAGCCGCATGTCCTCCAACTCTTGCTGCTTCGCCGCGATCTGCTCCAGGGTCAACCGGGTTTCAGCCGCGTTCGCCCCGTTCGTTAAGTCGTCCAGGCGAACCACGGTGAAACACTCTCGCGTGGGACAACGCTTATCCCCTCTTGGGGGAAGATGCACCCCCAGATCTTTCTCCTGCCCAGGCTCGCATGGGGTGGCCATGGAGCACGGGCCCACGTGGCCCCCTAGGATGCCTCCATACCTCAAAAGGCGCATCCTGGGGCATACTCTTTCGAGGCCTTTCCACGCTTGACGTTGCACCAGATCAGAGAAAGTTCGTGACGCATTCCTCAAACCAAACGGAGAGGCTGACGACTCGCCTTTTCGTGAGTTTACGCCATCCTCCTTGGTCACTAGGCTTTTGGGGCCGCATGACGAAGGTGAACCCGAATGCCTTGCTCGAAGCGCTTGGGCTGAATTATCACTCCCGCCGTTGCGGTGCACGATCCGCTCGCGCCCCACCCTCGACACGACGATGGAGCTCCGAGAAACGACGCTTACGGCCGGAGCAGCCGTAGTAGCCACCACCGAGGCAGCTGAGGACACCGCCTGACCACCCTAGGGGATTTGTCCCACGCCGGTGGCCGAGCGGTCGGAGTGGTCGACGAGGACGAGGCGAAGGGCGCTATCACAAGCATCCGGCGTCTCGTTCACGTGGAACTCGAGGCTGCCGAATCGAATGGTCGCGCCCAACATGAACTGATGGTCACCGAAACCAGCCATCTTACACCAGATGTCGATGAAGACGCGGACGTGCGCAGGCCCCTACCTGGCGCGCCAACTGTCGGCGGGCGGTACACGGGGTACCTCACGCCGGCGAGTGTCGATCACAGAACACGCACGCCCTGGTGGAGAATGGTTCAAGAGACGTAAGATAAAAGGTTTATACTGGTTCGGGAGGTATCCCTACGTCCAGTGCAACGGGAGACAGATTGTATTGCTCTCTTGGCGGCGGGTCACAACGAAGGCCGGTTCAAGCCTTGTGTGGGAATAGTGTGCATGTAGGGGACTAAGTGATCTAGAGATCGAGAGTCCAAAAGATTGGATCCCCTCGCAGGGGGAACGTCCTCCCCTTTTATAGCGCAAGGAGAGGACGGCTTTACAACATCGTTTTACCTAATTACCCTCGTGGGTCGGACACTTCTGGACGGTTGCGCGTTGTCGGCCTAGTGCGCTGCCAGCGACCCCTTCCTCGGCCTCCACGTGTCCTTCACCTTCCCTTTGGCAGCTTCGTGGTAGCTTCCTTCTTGTCCGCTAGCGCAGCGGCACGCATGCAGCTACCTTTTCCCAATCGTAGTGCTGCAGATCAGCTTTATCAGTTGGCAGGCGGGCAGATGTTGTCGGGCATCGGTCGGGAGAAGGTGTAGGTCGCACGCCTTCTCCTTCCTAAGCCAGGTTTGACTCAGGAGAGTCTTCGGGACTCTCCCTCTCCTTTCTACTGCGCATGCTTAAAGGCAGGCGAGGGTCTGCCTTCCCGACTCGAAAGGCCAGGGGTCGGGCGTGACGGGCATGCCCGACTCCTACCCCTCCCTGGTCGACCGAAGGGTCGGGGGTCGGGCGAGATGGACTTGCCCGACTCCCTGCTCTCCCGAGCCCTCGGCGGGTCGGGCGAGACGGAGTTCTCCGACCGATCGGGACTGACATGCTTCCCTTCGTTTCCAGGCCCTACTCCGTCCATGCGCCGTTAGCCAGCACTCTGACAGTGGGCCCCCCTAATCCATGTCCCCCACATTTTATAACTAGATATTTTGGCAAGATAGAAATATAAATAAACTAAATAAGTATGAGAGAAAATTCTAAAGCTGGATATTTTGTAAAGAATTGTATAAAAGGTGGGCACATGACAACTTTACATGAACCATGAAGTCATATATATGGGATGTTCCCCTCCTCTTGCCATATCATGGCATAAGATCTCGAGTAGGAGTTGACAAAGTGTCATGTAGTATAATATTGTCATGTTACAGCATCTGCACGTGTGGCCAATAAAAAAATTCAATAGTTAGTTTTGGTAATAAAGTAAAAATGATGCTCTAGCGGTGGGCATAAGGTCTCAAGTAGGACATGGCAAGGTGCCATGTAGTGTAGTATTGTCATGTTTGAGCATCTCTAAGAGTGCCCAATAAAACATTCAAAGTTAGTTTTGTGAATAAAGATAAAAAAAAACAATGATCCAATAGTTGGCACAAGGTCTTAAGTGACGGAGGATAGTTTCCCCCATGGGGCTGGTGGGGCGAGGGGCACTTTTGCCCTGTGGGGATCTGTGGGTGGAATAAAAAAACATGTAGATGACTCATATATGTATAGCTCAAAATGACCCAATAAACAATCCATCTGTTGGTTCGTATGTTATTGGTTCACATTAGCAACACAGATAATGAGAATGCAACATGTAGACCATATGGTAAAGGGAGATAAAATACGGGACACTGCCCGACACTGAATTGTTTACCTACAACCTTAGACCTAACTCACCATGCTTCTGATTTACTGATAGAAATCTTGCTGTAGTTTCTTCTATGTGAAAGAATCACACATTTCCGCATCTTGATCTGGAGCAAGTGCGAAAGATATACTATAGTGGATACATCTGGTAGTTAATGGAAAAAAATCTAAATCACTCCTTAACTATGAAGGGTGGACTAAACACCCCAACTACAAAACCGTTTATTATACACCTAAACTTTTTAAAACCGGTCAGATTACACCTTGGAGCGAGATTAAACGGTGGTTTATCCATAGTAACACAACTTTGTCTTTTTTCTTTTTATTTTTTTGCTAAATCTTTCTAAAAATTATAATAAATCATAAAATAGAAAATCTAATTTTGTTGCACTCTCCAAATCAGTAGATATATACAATAAATATCTATACATATTTCTAAAACAAGTATGAATTCTGCCATTTTTTTGTCCGTTGGTGGTTAGATGTTCACCCTCTCCGTCAAAACATCCGTGCCTCTTTCTTTCGTCGCCCGAAGGATCGAGTCCGAGCCTCCCCCGGCCCCTGTGTCCTTGAATCTCGTCCTGGGGTCCGTGCCGTCCCGGGGTCCGCCTCCACTGCGGGCGGGAGTAAGGAGCTAGGGACAGGGATGGAATAGGTTGAGGCGCAGATTCGGAAGGGGAAGACGAGCAAAGAGAAAAGAAAACCAGGAAAGGCAAATATTAGCGCTGCTGTCGAATTGCGCGCGCAGGACACTACGGCCGGCGTGCGCGGGGAGGAAAGCGGACTCGCAGCTCGACCGCCGTCCAAGCGAGCGGCAGGTTCAGCAAAATAGGAGAAGATAGAAGCGAGCGGCAGGTGCGTTGCGTGGACAGAGAACAAACGAGCGGCGAGGGCGAAGACGATCGAGAGCACCATTCAGCAATAACAACTGGTCGGTGCGCGTGCTGCTGGGCTGGGCTTGGCCGCACTCTGGGAGAGAGAAAGATCATCGGCAGTTTATGTTGCTAGAAAGTGTTTTTTTTTTATCTTTCGTGAGGGACGACTCTTGATTCTTGAAAAGCTCGCACGCATGCATCTGATCTTGATTCTAACAAAAGTCTTGGTTGAGCAGCTCTCCAACATGGCATATTGAAAGTTTGAAGCTATTTCAACTATCGCCCTCTTTAGTGCTCTCTTTTAACACAGATTAAATATTTCCATAAAAACACTTATTAAATAGACAAAGTAAATGTTACTTCAAAACTAATTGTCTAATAGACAAAATAAGTCACGTTAGCTTAATTATCGAGACGAACCATTTATGTTAATTAGTCTATGGTTAGCCGTCTATGTGCAGTAAACAAAAGGGTGAATTAGGCGAAAATGAATCCCTAAAATAAAGTTTAGGAAAAAGATTGTTCAAATAAGGTAAGACAATAAGAGATGCGAGTAACGCGATGGCTTAGAAAAAATAAGGACCCGTAGCAACGCACGAGCATTTATGCTAGTATAATATAGTATGCTTTAATACAAAATTTTTCTCTAATTAATTAGACTAATTCATAGTCGTGGTTTCTATAGTCCAATTGTGGTAAATTTGTTTATGGTGGACTAATTATTATATGATTGACTCACAAAAAAATTATTGTATGAACTATAATAAAAATTTTATACTCATTGGATCATGCATAACTTAATTATAATTTATTTTATAATTTTTCTATAATTTATTATGGTTTTTCAAGGATTCAGCTGAAAAATAAAAAAGAAAAAAACCATGCTAATGTAGCAAAAACACCATTCAAAACCGCTCTATGGTGTATCTTACCGGTTTTGAAAAGTTCAGGGGGTAGAATAGATGGCTTCATAGTTGGGGATGTTAATCCACCCTCTATAGTTGAGGGGGTGATTTTGACTTTTTCCGTAGTTAACAGGTGATTAATGCAAAAAAGGTAGTATGCAACCAGGTCAGTTTAACGCAGCAGATGATAACTGAGATGGAATCGTGTTTGAGGCCTGAAACTGCTACATGATTTTAGGTGATAAGCTAATATAAATGTGCTCGGCACAAATAGCAGTTTAGGTCTCAATACTGGAACTGAGTGGAGAAATAACCATTTTCCAACCAGCCACCAAATCTGAACCATTTTCCAAGAAAGTAAGTATATCAAATCATAATACATTGCTGATAGCGATTAAACGAAGAAGGGTGTGTGAGAGATGGGGAGATGGAGAGAGGGAGGGAGAGAGATATTCCTACAGATTACTTTGATAGCTATAACTTTGATAATAAAGGATATTACTAACAATCAAGTGGTAAACACAATGATCAGTATAGACAGAGTAACATCAAAGTCGTTTGAGCAGTATCTAGCAAATGCATTTTGCGGATAAATTTAGAATTCCTTGTGAAGAGAAATATTGCCATTGCTGGAGAAACGGTCAAACACGTCCCCTTATGAAGCCATAATACTTTGTTAATTGTTAAATGAATGTTCATTATGCTTTATAAATGGAATAAATCAAGGATACATGCAGGGGAAAATCATGAATATAGTCTATCTATCTATCTATCTATATATATATATATATGTATGTATATATATATGTATATACCTATTTCTAAAGCAAGCAATGATTCTGCCCTTGGTCCGTCGTGGGCCCCACCTGTCAGGTATGCACCAGTCTCTTTCTCGGTCACGTACTCCGTATGTATCCGTGTATCTTTCCCATCCCTCGCCTGCGCCTCCTTCTCGCCCCTCTCTCCCCGTCCGGTCCACGGCTACCCTTGATACGTACAACCCCTGCGCGCGAAGCTCCTCCGCCGTCGCTCGCTTGCGCTCGAGATTTCGCATCGGGACGCCGTCCTCCACCGTGCTGTCCTCACTAGCTCCTCCTCGCCGACCGAATCTGCCCCCATCCCCCAGTCCTCACCAGATTCCCTAACGGCCTGTGGGATAGATGATGCAAATCCAATCGAATAGATATCCAGATCGATTAATTAGTCAGTTCAAAACCGATGAAAGCCATGCATAACAAATCGAAGCTAAATACAAGCCGCCATGCCGAAACAAGATTCCAACTCGTCGAGTTCGGCGTGACCCGGAGAAGCGAAGCAGCTCATCATTAGCTGGCCCGTCGAGTAAGCCGCGCCTGCAGAGTGCCGAGGACGGGCGGCCGCGCGCTGGCCGCCGGCCGCAGCGCTCCTCATCGCGTTGTAGGACGAGCGGCTACGCTGGCTGCAGCGCCCTTCGCCGCACCAAGCACCATAGTTGCTGGCCTTGCATCTGAGAGTGAGACGGAGCACGCGAAAGAGAATGACAGAGTCAACGACTCAACAGGGTGAAGTAAGATAAATATCTTTGGCATTTACAGCATAGTCCGTAAAAGAGGTAAAAATTATGAAAGGTTCTTTACATATGAAAGGATCGT
Organism: Digitaria exilis; assembly: GCA_015342445.1. Taxonomy (NCBI): domain Eukaryota; kingdom Viridiplantae; phylum Streptophyta; class Magnoliopsida; order Poales; family Poaceae; genus Digitaria; species Digitaria exilis. The sequence goes on along the minus strand of JACEFO010001924.1, from coordinate 2,395,035 downwards.
AATTTAAATAAAAAATTATACTTTAGCTCTCATAATATATAATTATCTCTACAAGGCATGCATCAATCTCATGTAAGATAATATTTCTGTTTTATTGGTGTGTTCTATTTGTCTATATATGAACTAAATATATAGTTTGCAGATAACAAACTAAACAAACCAATATATGATATGGTTTATACTTGTATATATTCTTAGTATCGGTTATTGTTTCAACATTGGTATTCTGACGGGTGGATGCAAAATAAACCTAAAATGACAATTAATGAGTTCACATCATTGCTTGGTAATTGGATACTTGGCGTTGATTTTCTTAAAAAAGAATCTCAATCACAAGCGGTCGAACTGAAATTCTGGCAAACCTAGATTAGAGGTTAGCATTACGAATAATGCCAATTATTTTGTATTTAATATCAAAATATTAAAAATAATTTATAGATGTTGTCATCCATTCATCATTCTAAGACTTTTGTATTTAATATCAAAGTATTAAAAATAATTTATAGATGTTGTCATCCATTCATCATTCTAAGCCCCGTAGCAACGCACGGGCATGTTTGCTAGTATATGATAAATTGAACAAGGTATAGATGTTGTCATCCATTCATCATTCTAAGCCCCGTAGCAACGCACGGGCATGTTTGCTAGTATATGATAAATTGAACAAGGTATAGATGTTGTCATCCATTCATCATTCTAAGCCCCGTAGCAACGCACGGGCATGTTTGCTAGTATATGATAAATTGAACAAGGTAGAACTTTCCATCCTCAAAGGTGGGTTTCACCACTTTGCTATCTCCAGGGGTATTTTTGTCACACCAGGTGGGGAAAAACCTAAAATAGATAGCAAAATCGCGAAAAGGAAAAGTAGCTGTGTGACATGGTTTGATAATGACATTTTAGTGAAACCCAATTACGAGATGACAAAGTGGCGAAACCCACCTTTTAGGATGGCAGAAAACCAAATTTCTCGAACGCTGGTGAGAAGGGCGGCGTTTCGGTACAGAAAACTTCTGTTGTGCGAGAGATTTCGGTGGGAGAATATACGAAGACGAACGTTTTTTTTTTCGAGCGAGAGAAAGTCGCGAAGGAGAACCCTAGGTGGCGGTGGCTTAATGGGCTTGGGCTCTGCGTGTGCGGCCGAGCGATACGGCCTGCTTTCAATTACAACGTTTGCCAAACCGAAATAATGGCATGCTAAAATAATAGCTTGCTAAAAACAGAGCATGTTTATAGTTATGTAAATTTGCACAAAAGTTGTCACATTGAGAAGCCCCTCTTATAAGACACATTTATTAGTGTGAAAACCTTTCACCAAATTTTCAACAACTAAACAGGTCCTTAGAGTACGAAGTTTAGGTATTCAGCTGGTTTAGCCCTAAAATATGGCACCATGTGCTTTCTTTCCCGTTATCAACTTTAAACAAGTTTCTAGCGATTTGTTGTGATTTTGAATAAAACTATCGTTGTGCCAATTTCTTCATAGTGAACCAATCGATAGCTAAATTGTGTTTAACACCTTGATTTTGGCTAGGTAAAATTTGGTATTGAATCAATACGGTTTAGGGCCAGTTTTTAGCTCCCCCTGAGGCCTCTAAAAAATCACGCCCAATCCTAAAACAAATCTTTTTATGCTCTCAAAAAAGAAAACATAAGAAGAAAACGAGGTCCCCTTGGCTCCATTTGACACCAAGCAACATAGTAGCAGGTCAACATATTCTCAAAGAAAACAAATCTTTCAATGCTTTTTTATCGACATTGGCTATGCTCTCACAGAAAGCTTCATCTGCCCAAACAGAACCAGGAAAGAGCTCTGTCCAACTTTAACTCCCAAATGTTTTAGCAAAGAAATTAGGCAAATTGTCATAACAGGCCGTGGAGAATACTGATGTTTTGGTCAATGATCCTGCGCAGCACTTTGACCGACCCCCGACAGAGAAGTAGATGGGCTATCCATGAGATCGTCGAGATCGGGCCATCCAGGACCGACCTCCGACAGCAAGCAGAAGGAGCAGACTAAGAAATATGAATTATGATGCTACCTAAAAAAACATGAAGTATTTACAAAATAAGGGCGTTTAAGTGTTTAACTTAAATAACATCCAAGTAGACATCCTATCATGTTTACGAGATGTACTATGGGTAGCATACATGAGCTGTAAAAGGAGGATTGCTTATGTCAAAGACTTGAAAAGACACTGATCATGGATTGAAGTCAAAACTAATCAAAGGTGAAATTACCACCAGAGTCATTGTGGTCGATAGGGATGGAACCTGAAGGCGAAGAATTTTTCCTACCAATGATTAGTTTCTGCGGACCGTGCCAGGAATAACTACAAATCTCCAGAATTAATTAGTATAATGATACAACAACAACAGTTACTGAGTAGGAATACCACAGACACGAGCAAATACAGGACTTTTTTTTTATTAACTGGTTTGTTCTGATTATTTAATCATATTTCCCAACAAATATGAAACATGTTTGCACTGAACCTATGACTGTTTGTAAATTGTAACCCATTCCTTAACGAGAGAATTTTGGAGTTCTACACTGTAGCTATAAGCTGCAGTTCATTTAGCGCCAATCTTAAGTACGAAGGCCAGTAATGATGCTTTGCAAACACACCATGATTGCAAAACAATGTACCATACAAAATTAGTTGAAGTACAATACTCAATGTTACTGTCTAGCAGTATTTCTGATTACAAGTCCTCTTTGATGTTGCCATAGCAAGCCCTATTAGCTAAAAACTCATTGGAACCTAAAATAGCTGACAGTGTTTTTTTTTTTCCTTTTTGCAGATAAGGAGTGCTTCAGTTCGTACTGTGCTTTTTATACCAAAACTACTAGAGTTTCATGACAACAGCTACAAACCTGATGCCAGACTGCTACTATAAGCAAAACTTCGATTACCCATGACATGATGGTACTTTGTTGCTCCTGCAATTTGTGCAGTTAAGTATCAGCCTATCAGGGGTGCTTCATCATATGATATGGTTAACACAAACTTCAAATGCACTGGACTTCATGCCCTAGGATACAGTACTCTTAGAACCTTGAATATCACCAGATTAGAAAAGCCAAAAGTTTTATCAATGCAATTTTCTTCTCTACTACTAAAAAGACTGGAAAGAAGAGTCGCGTCCACCCCGGATGGTGAAGCCCTGGACGGTGAAGCTGAAAAAACGCAATCCCCCCGTCCGCCTACCCACTTCGCGTTTTCAAATTCCGTCTGTCTGCCCGACACCCATCGCCCCTACCCCGTGCCCCTCCCTCTTCGCCGTGAGATCCGTCCGCTGCAGGTCCCCGCCGCCCCTCCTCGTGCGCCACCGATCGACAGCAACTCCGCCCTGCGCACGCCTCTCCGTCCGCGTCGCCCATCCCCGTGCCCCGCCACGACATCGACATCGCATCGCACATGCTCGTGCGCCGCCGCGAGATTGACGTCCCATGCTCCCGGCGATCTGTGCCCGCCCTATGTTCACTTCACATCCGATGCCAGCCCGGGCCAAGACTCCCTTTCGACCGGCCTCCAACGCCGCCGCGCCAGGAAGCTCATTGATTGGCCTCCCACCGGCAAGGACGCCGCCGTCGCAGTGCTCAGCATCGTTGCCCACCCCGACCGCAGCTTCCTCGCTGACCCCTACCGATGAGGCCCAGCACTTCTGCCAGCTGAAGAGGCTCCGCACAGGCCACTAAAGAGCCCCTCAAGCCGTGAAGCTGAAGATGAGCCCCACGCCGACGAACCCCTGAACCGCCTCGATCTGTTTAGCTGTCACACATGGCACACCAAGGTAAATGCTCACCATATGTGTCCTCGACATATTTGCTATGTGGATTTGAGCGATTGTGCAATGTTCGTCTCAGGCAGCCTGCTTTGCGGGCTCTGTCCTCTCAGCCTATGCATGACTACCCGTGAAAAACATATCGAGGATCTCATCAGGAAGGTCACAAGACGAATGCAAGGTATTGATTTCCTTTTCCTCCAGCAGTTCGTGAAATAGTTCTGATGAATTTTGTCAGACATAGAGAGGTAGGGTACTAGAATTAATTTGGCTTTCATGCTGCTTTGGAATAATGCAGTGCTTGCCATGCGTAGCTGGTGATTTCACTGCCAGCTGCTACATCTGATAGAATTTCATTTGGTTCTAAATGAATGGCTCAAATTGGTCCGGTTAGGCAATGTGAGCCAACAGTTTGGTTATCGGAACACTCTGTTAATGCTTTGAATCAGGTTATTTGGATGAACTTTGTGTAAGTGAATCCATGATTAGTCTGCTTACAAATTGCATAAATCTTAATATACAAATCATGTTAATCTAACTATTGCCAAAATGAAACTGACTTTTTTAGACACAAGATAAACCCGACACTGCTTGACTCCTGTATGGCTGTATATGCTCATTCAGCAATCTCAGTCTGTATATATCTCACATGAAAATTCACCACAAACAAGATGTTTGACTCACATTGCCCTTGATGGTTGTTGCCGATCATCATTTCAAGTCCACACTTGGAACAAGCAACTTTCTGCCCTCCATGAAGCTGTGGGTACCATGTCTATAATTGTCTGCATGGTTGTGCTTTTCTCCATAAATTAATTTTCTATCTAAATTTAGGTTGTCCTCAATACCTAATGCTTGTCATATGGTTGCAATGCTTCAATTTCCAAAAGAATTAAATTAATTGCTAAAAGAGGGAAATATAATTTTCTATTTGGAAAGTCATTATTTTTTGAGGCAATAGATGTTGTCCTGTTAGTATGGAGATAATGAACTGTTGTTTTCGAAAATGAATAGGATTAGTTCTTCATGTGTGGCGGCAGCGATTTAGTACGATTTGTTCTGAACGGCGGGCTCTACTCCAGTCAGGGTCCACTACCACTCTTCTCCGTTCAAAATTTGAAAGAGGTAAAAGACCACATATGTTTTAACCTTCAGAACTGGTTCTTGCGATCTTTTTGCTATAGAGTACATGACTCTGATTTGAAAGCGTCCCATGGGTTCTGGCATCCATTGATAATGTCTGTGTGCCTCTCTTTTACTCTAATCCAGTCCCTCCAATCTTATAAAATTGTTTGGCCGGTAGTAGAGGAATCAATTTAGTTATCCGCTCACAGATTATTTCAGTTAGGCATGAGGGATCATCCTTTCAACATTTGAATCCAGATAAAGTGTTTGATCACAAAGAAGATTTTACTCACCATTCTAACACAGAATTCAAGAACTGCAAGCTATCATGATGCTCGAACCAAAGTGCAATTGCCATTGGAGGAGCATGAGATGTACATATAGATGTGTGAGTGCGTGGTGTTTTGATGCCAGAGAAGATAATTTGGTCGTGGATAATTTGACCCTTTTTTTTCTTCAGCAAATTATGCTTGACCAGCACCATGCCGTCATACTTCTGTATCATGGAATAGTTGATTACGAACTGGGTTGGAGTCAAAAGAATACATTCTCTGCTCACTATCTTCATGTCCTACATTAGTGTCTTTTACACCATAAAAAATTATGCTTGTGGATATCAAAATGGCTGACAATAATATGTCACTATCTTAATCGTATCACGGGTTATTAATAGGACATATGATTTTATTTTACAATAATAAAATTATACCATTAAATTATTGTCTTTTGTGATCTTCTATGTTCATTCCTTATACAATTGTTGCTGTTCCGTAGCAAAGCATGGGCACTATGCTGGTACTCTGAAAGAAAGCAGCTCCGGTGATACGAAATAGCCCTAGTAAAAGCAAACAGCTTTGAAACGTGAAGTAGAATACCAGCATGAAGCATGCTTCTAGTGCGCCAAACTCTGTGCTCTAACCAATATTGTGTATGCAAAGATGCAAATAATTGAACTAGTCTTGTTTGGAAACACCAAATTGTTTCATGATTTATATTGTGAATTCAGCATACCCTTGGTACATTACAAGCCATGACCTTAAATAAACTGAAACACGATCTCCACAGGTATCAAAATTCACAAATCAATCCAGAACAATAAACCCTCCAAAGCAGTTCAGCTATCATCCTCCCCTTCATGGATCTCCGAAATGTCAACGGTCTGCAGCCGGTCTTCCTCTGGAACCAAGCACCAGTTCGGTGATTGCACCGCCCTGAGCCACTTGAAGTCATCCACATTGGCCCAATTGCCGGTTTCCTCCTCGAGACCAGACTCCTTCAAATCCTCATCAATCCCATCATACTTCAAAGCATGCGGTGCAAATCTCACACCACTGCAACCCTCAATGATCGGCCTACTCCTGACCCGCAGGTAGAAATCCGTCGCCCTTGCCTCATGAATCCTGATCTGGTGCGCCGCCATTACAAAAGTGCAACCCTCGACATCCTCTATGAGCACCGAGCCAAGAACAGCACCGACAAACACACGGCAATCTCTCAGTTTGTGGACATACAGCGCCCGGCATTTGCCCTTGAGATAGACCTCGCAGGAAACCAAATCCGCGAGCGTGAAATCACCATCCTTGTCATTGGAGACTCGCAGATCCTTCACCAAGGTAGCGCCATTCCTGCCTCGGAACCCAAACCCTGGCAGGATCGCGTCAATACTAGGCTTCGGCTGCTCCGGTGGCGGCGGCTGTGGCGGTGGTACGGTGGCAGGATCTTGAGGCGGGTTCTTCGGGACCCTGCTCTTGTTCCTGAACGAGAAGGACTTCTTGGGCCGGATCTCAAAGGCAGCGGCCCGGTGTGCCGCGCGGAGGTCGGCGGCGGTGGCGAGGGCGGATCGCAGCTCGTAGGGGGGAAGCGCGTGGGACGACTCGGCGACGAGGCGGTCGATGCCGTCGATGGCGGCCGCGGCGGCGGCCAGGGATGCCGCCGCGTCGTCGTCGGGGGAGGACGCGCGGCAGGCCGAGAGCGCCGCCTCCGCGGCGAGCTTGGCGGCGGCGAAGCGGGCGAGGAAGGCCTCGACGGGGGAGGTGCCGTTGGAGTCCGAGGAAGCGCCGCCGGCGGCGGCAGAGGAGGAGGATCGCTTGGAGAGGCGCTCGAGCATGGCGAGGTGCTTGCGGTGGGCCCCGCCGCCTGCGGCCTTTGGTTGTTCGGGCTCCGGCTCCATTCCGGCGGCGGCCTTTGGTTGTTCGGGCTCCGACTCCATTCCGGCGGCGGCGCCGGATGGCATCGGGGATGGGGATTGGGGAGTGAAGCTGTTCGAGCCTCGAGGTCAAGGGAGAGGCTTCGCTCGGTGGTGACCAGGGTTCACCAAAACGTTGGGAACCGGTCCGGTTTGACCGGTTCCCGCTCAAACCGCTCCGGACCGGTAGCGGTTCGGGCGGTTTGAACCGGGCAAAATTTAAAATTTTTAAATTTGAATTAAAAAAATAGAAAAATGTCGTAAAAATTCCTAAAAATACTTCAAGGTGCGTGTAATCTGTTGGTGTAAAAAGTTTTCAAATATTTGCTCATTTGATATTTTTTTCGGCAAATACAAGTTAAATCAAAAAAGAAAAAGAAAAAAAGTGGCCGGCCCATTAAGGCCCATCTTTTTGGACGCAAACCGACCGGCTAACCGCCAAACCGGTCCGGCTAACCGGTCAAACCGAGCGGCTAACCGCTCCAAACCGCCGGATATGTGAATTTGAATTCAAAATTTGAATTTGTCCGGTTTCTAGCCCATTTTTTTGACGCAAACCGGCCGGCTAACCGCCAAACCGGTCCGGCTACATGTACCTCTATAGGAAAAACAAAATAGATCCCACGCAGAGACTATACGGGTCTTGTGCCGGTCCCACCTAATCAATACGTGGGTCCCGTCTAAACGATACAAGGGTCCCACGTAGATCCCGCCTAAACAGTACACGGATCCTACGTGGGTCTCGTCTAAACATTATACGGGTCCCGCTTAAACATTATGCGGGTCCCGGCCCTAACCTACTATGGGTGGGTCCCATAGCAGCTACTGTTCTAGAGTTATCTTTTTTAGACAAAATCTAAACTCTAGAATCACATGTTTTTCAGGACAAGAAGTATCTGATAATCCATAGTTGTGCTCCAGTTCATCTCCTACGGACATGATTTGACGGTAGGGATGAAAACAATCGGAAACAGTCGGAAACGAAATTTGCTTCTCGGAAACGATGCTCGGTCGGTCGGGAATTTTCATATTTGTCAATTCTGAGATTATGTTAGAATCATAATATAGAGATGAAAAGAATGAGAATAGCTAGTTTTATGTTTTGATAGATTCAGAAACGGTCGGAAACGAAGGTCGGTGGGTCGGAAATTTCCATAACCGTTTTCACCCAGATTTGACAACGTCTCCAATTCATCTCCCACCGAAGGTCGGAAGCTGCAGTTCAAGGCGTCCTTCAAGCAATGGAAGAAAGAAAGCCTTCGTTGAGATTAGATGTTAAGGAAAAAAAATTTCTTTTTGCAAGCGTGTTCTATGAGAGGGGTTAAATATGAAAGGTGAAAAAAAAAATCTAAAAACGTGTTTGGTGAAGGAAATAAATAGAAAATTAAAAAAATACGTTTTTTTTACTAAACACCGCATAGAAGCATCAGAGGAAAGCCCTAGAGCTGTTACGTGGGTGGGGACGTGCAGTCACGCGTAGCCCCGCTATCGTGCCCACGTCCTCACACGTTACCACGCCATTGCCACGTTTGAAGGTTCAAGAGAGAGGGATGTGTTCACGTTCAAGAAAAAAAATTACATTTCCAACAAGTTTTTTCTATCCACTCACATAACATGCTTCCTAGTGCACTATTTATCTAGAAAAAGTACTTTTTACTTCCAATCTAAACACGGCCTGGATGAAATTTCCTCAGCTCTCAAGTCAAAGAAAATGCTAGAGCCTCCCAAATCAAATGCTACCCCTTTTTCGCCACTGTATCGACGACGGCAGAAGACACAGAGACACCTTTGTACAAAGATACGTTGCTCCTCTTCGGATGGAATGGAACGCATGCAGCTCTCAGTTTAAGTTTTAGTAATCCACCCTAACCTCAACTTTGAAGATAATAAACGAATTTTGGAGGATTTGTAAAGTAATTACACGACAGATTCCAAGGGAACTTGAATATGTAGCCTCCGATCCCGAGGCGGTAAATTTTCCGTACAGACTGTTTACCGCCCCTTCCCTTCCAAATTCCAACCTCAAACACGGCAAAAACCCTCCAGTAACATTTATTTTCACCCTCTACTGTTTTTATTTTCCCGGGAACCATTTTTTTCTCCCTCTATTTATTGACCCCCCACCGCTCCTCCTCTCATTCTTCCTCGCGACCCCAAAACGAGCAAAGCTCGACTCGAAAACGAAGGCGCCAAACCGCAAACCACGCCCGCGCCCGCGCCACCAGCTCCGTCTCCCGTCTCCGCCTCCGCCGTCGCCACGTCCCTCAGCCGCCTCGCCCCCCGCGCCGGCGAGGCGGCCCCCCTTCCCGCGCTGAAGCCCCGCAGCTCCACGGCCCGCGTCGACGGCCGGTTCCCCGCCTCACAAGTCTCCTTCGTGCCGTGTCGAATCGAGGTACCTGTCGGTGAGATCCGGAAACCCTAGCGCTCTCCTTGTTTTTCCGCATTGTGTGTTTGGGCTGGATTGTGCTGCGGCGAGCTGCGCCGATGCCCGGGGTTCGGCGCGGCCGGTATCGCCGTGGTGGCGCGCGTGGCCGGCCAGCGAGCTGGGATGGAGGGGAATCGGGGATTGGGTTCTGGAGGTGTGTCGAGACGGGAGTGCTGCGGCGAAAGGCGTCGGGTGGGGAATCCATGGGCCGGGGAACGAGAGATTTTTTGGGATTGGTGGGGTTTCGGGGTCGTCAGATTTCGGGCTGCCCTGCCCATTTCGTGTGGTTAGGGTCCAGGACTGCTTGTGGACTTGTTCATATCGCACAAGTGAAGGCTGCAGTCCGCATGGTGGCTCATTGTGACCCATGATGGTGTTGCATTGAAGCACCACATGCTGTCTACGCTTTGATGTGGGGAACAAAATGATTCAGTTTTGGTATGATGCTCTGATGAGTTGGGTTCACAATTTTTCTTCTAGAGTTGTGTCTAGCTTAGATGTTACATGAAATTGCCTTTCTGGTGGTACAACGTACAAGATGTTACATTAAATCATAATGTCTACTATCGTTACTGTTCCTTACTCATTTGTGAGCAGATGTTATTGGATGATTGCATTACTACTCAGCTTCTTTGCAGTACTCAAGATTTTTTTTTAATGTGCATGAGCTTTACTGGAGTAATAAAATCGGCGCTTGGTTTTCTTGTGCATGTCAGATCATAAGCACATTAGCACAATGCCTCTCTTCAATAGGAAACCTTTCTCCTTGCTGGAGCCCCCTAAGGACTTGGATCCGAAGGAGAAAGTATTCCAAATTCGCTTCACAAAGGAGATATTCCGTGATTATCAGTATCCTCTTTTGTTTCACTATGTTGCAAACAAATTTGTTATTATTTGTCCAGAAGCATCACCGCAAGATGCAATGCAAGATATTGTGCCTTTTGCATTTTTCTGTGAAGTAATTTAGTGATGCAAATTCCAATGCTTGTATCCTTAACAACCCATCAGAGAATATCTAAAGAGGCTAAACCTCTATCGCCAAAGAGTTTGGACATGCAAGATTTCTGGAAAGTCTAATTTAACTTTTGAAGAAGCTTTGGTTTCGGAGCATAACGTGGTGGAGAAGACGAAAAAGTTGCCAGCTGAGTTTATGTCTTATGTTCTTCGGATGATTCAATACAGTAAGAAAATATTTCTTAATTTTTCCATGTCCTGTGCATCTTGATTGTATATTATAAGTTTTTTGTTTTATCATAATAATTGCATTTTAAATCTAGACTGCTTCGTGGCACTGATTAGTTGTGATAAAAAAGGCAAAAAGATACTATTTCCATTCAATTTTATTGTGTAGCTTCAAGTCATATGCTTGGAAGCTGGTAAACTGTGCGAATAATCTTAAAAAGAACTATGTGAAGAATGGACTGCTTGTTATTTACAATGCTTCAATGATATTGCATTAATCAGAATGGGTGTTCCATGTTACCTTTTATTTCAGGCACTCTTGGCTTATATGAGCTTGTCAATAAGATATATGCTAGTCTGCTGGAAGAAGTATCTGAAGGAATAGAGTTACATGCTAACAAGGATGGTTCTGTGATACCTTGCAAGATTTTGAAGGTTTTAGATTCTGATGGTACAAAGATGTGTGAAGTGGGTTGGCTTCATCACAACAAGACTTTGATCAACACATCGGTAATCAAAGCTGCCGATCTCTTCTACCGGAGGGCGCCTGTTAGCAGGAACACACTGAAAATTTTTATTAGAGATTCAACAACACAGACTTCCCCGTGGATTATACATGAGAATCTCGCCAAAAAATATGGCATACGTACCGATCCCCCTAGCAATATAATGGTGAGCACTCAGCTTCTCTCTTTTGTTTAGTTTGTTTCTCATTAATGTTACAGATTTATATAGTTCTAAAACTTTTTTTTTCTTTCTCTAGCATAACAAGAAAGGGAGAAAAAGAAAAGACGATGGAACTATTGAAGATGGGCAAAAAAAGATGAAGGGAGGTAATTCAACTGAACTCATATCACTTTTAGGATTTTCTTTTTTTTAAAAAAAAAAAACTTCCAAGCTTCTAACCAGTGATCCTTGCATGATTGCCAGATGATGGACATGCACATGTGCCAACTAAGTATCCAATAGATGATCTGTTAGTAAAGCCCAATGCAGATGATCCGTCTTTATTTAAGAGACCTCCTATGGCTACAGATTTTAGAGTGCCAAGATGTTCTGTGGGAGATCTCCTTATGGTATGGGACTTCTGCTCATCGTTTGGGAGAGTTCTGAATCTGTTCCCGTTTCCGCTAACTGATATGGAGAATGCAGTTTGCCACAAAGAAAGCAATGTTCTTCTTGTGGAAATACATGCAGCGATGTTTCACTTGCTCATGAAGGACAAAGGTGACTATTTCAGTGTCCTGCAGAACAAGAAACGGAAGTTAAAGGTTCTCCCTTGTACCTATTGAACCATCCTTCTCTCTCCATTATGTGCCTTTCATCTTTTTTATTTTATGGGCATCCTTTTTTGCAGGTAAGTTTAGTAACGTGGGCTGAATATCTATGTGATTTCTTGGAAATGACAAAAATTGAAGAACTATCCAGTACCATTGCGACAGTAAGAAGGGGTTATTATGGTCTTATTGACACTGATATAAAGCTTAGGATCCTCCGGGAACTAGTGGAAGAAGCTATTAAAACCTCTGCCATAAGGGAGATACTAAGTGAGAGAGTGGACCAGAAACAAGCCCTTAATGCAACGAAAAGAGAGAGTACTAGAAAGGATAAACAAGAGCAAAACCTGAACACTGAAACTGCCATGAAAAAAGAAGAGAACCAGACAGATGCTGTGCAAGATAGCAATGAGAGTGTCGATGACCTGGCTAGGGGGAAAGAAAAGGATAAGAGCTCTCGAAGCAAGACAGAAGGCAAACGACATCTGGTGATCATCTCTGACTCCTCACGGTGTATTTGCATGTGGAAATGCACCTATCTATGTGTTCTAGTCATGTTTGATCTTTAATGACAATTATTAGCATTAGCCCTGCTGTTTTTGCTTAATATGTTGGAATTTCTGTGTGTTAATTTGTAGGTACGGCATCTTGATACGGAGATTGAGAAACTATCCATTCGCTCGAGCCCTCTCGGTAAAGACAAACACTACAATAGGTACTGGTTTTTCAGGCGTGAAGGAAGGCTTTTTGTTGAAAGTGCAGATTCCAGAGAGTGGGGCTACTACAGCACTAAGGAAGAGGTGACACTGTGCCCTGGTTTCAGTCTCTACGTGCAGCATGTCTGGTTGCTATGGTGATTAAGTTTTTTTTTTTTGAAATGACAGCTTGATGCGCTCATAGGTTCATTGAATGTGAAGGGTATAAGGGAGAGAGCTCTAAAACGGCAGCTAGAGAAGTTCTATAATAAGATAAGGTATGTGATCTCTAAGAACCCTACTGACTTTTTTTTAATGAAACAGTAGGGAAGGTTCCTACTGGATCTTTTTTATAAATTATAAGATATGTGCGTGTACAAGGCCCTAGGCCCAAAATGAAGACCCTATCGATTCCATCTAACTTAATTACATAGCTAATGTTTTAGGGCGTTCTTAAGAGAACCCTTTGCTCTAGTGATAGCATTTGAGAACTCTCTGAAGTGAGCTTTCCATCTAACCAGAGATATACTCACTGAGTAAAAAATAATTGAATCCTGTGATACCAAATAGTCCAACAAGCAGTAATCAGGACATATCTGAATTCTCTGGAATTAAAATGATCCTTACTGACTGTTGGTCACTATTTGGTATTTGGGCTACGTTTGGTTGTGTTCAGATTCAGGAAAAAGTACTTCTTCAATAAGTTTTTCCTATTCACCTCACTTATAGAACACGCTTCCTAGTGCACTATTCATCTAAAACTTTCACTCACTTTCTTCAATCTGAACACAGCCAATAGATAGTGACTGGCCCAGTCTTTCCTGATATCAAAATTAATTCCATTGGCTCTGTACCCCCCATAGCGTGTCTCTTTAAACAAGGCTTTTGTGACACGTGATGTATACTGATTACTCAGTAGCCGGCGCGTTTTGCCTATCACACTTGCAGTCTGTTCAGGTCATAAACATCTATCTTGATACTGGAATTTGCCCTTATACTCTTTATTTGTTTGGTTTATTTTCTGGTCAAAGGATTTTTACTGCTTTTTTTTATTCTGCGCCATCTTTCCTGCATGGCCTGATGCTAATTTTCCGGAGTCCTTATTTCATAATTTCAACATCTCATTTTTCATGGACATAAGTATAGAGGACCACATGGTCTTTGCTGTTTCATTATGTACTGGCTAATTCTTTCCTGGTCCATGTTACAGTAATGCCCTGGATAAGAGAACAAAAGAAATTGTGAACAAGATGTTACTTGAAGAGGGTGTGCTGCGCCGCTCCACGCGAGTCCGGGCTCAGCCCAAGGATAATCCCCCCATGGCATTCCTCAAGTACGTCAACAAATGGAAGGATAACTGAGCTGCCTCAGCCTGTCAGTCTCTCAAAATAAGATGACAGTCCATCACTGTCGGTGGGAGAACTGATAGGATTCCCCGTAGTTACTAAGTTATGTAGGTCTGCAATTTCCCCTGGCTGGGTCATTCGCGCCCGCACTAGGTAGTGAAACTTGTATCTCAACTCTGCCTTATCTTTTTCTTTTTTTTTCTTCTCTTGGACATTGGTTCGCAAATGGGAGCACCTATTGTTTTCCTCCTCGACTGAACTTAGAGCATGCACTGAGCCAGAGTTTTCATGTTATGTAAACGTGATGGTACCTGGAGCTGAATTTTGAAAAAAAAATTTGTTATTTTTCATCTTCATATTCATCACCCTCATGGAATACACATCCTAGAACATTTTTTTTCACCTTTTCTATTCATCTTGAACACGCTTTTCAAAAAAAATATTTTTTTTTCCTTAAAATCTAAACACAACAAATTCAAGCTACTGTGGATCATACTATTTGATACGATATATCTCTTTAATTTCTCCAATCTAAACACACCTTCAGAGTCAGCCATCTGTCTGACTCTTCAGAGTTTTAGTCAGTAATCTAAACACACCTTCAGAGTCAGCCATCTGTCTGACTCTTCAGAGTTTTAGTCAGTATTTCGGCGGTTTTTATGGATTTGTGTTTACACGGTGTCCCTGTGATTCAGGAAGGCCAAGGTCCAGCCATGAGAGCCAAGGCCTAAGCGCAAAAGGTCGGATCCTGGAGGTGGAGGCACTTAAGCGGTTAACTAGCCTCTCTCAAGACTTAAAACCATACGTTTTACCTCCATGGGCCGAATATAAGTGGTATTATAGGTGGTTTTGTCTTTTTTTTCTTTTTTATTTATTTCGATTGAAACTTTAAAAAATCATAATAAATAAAAAAAATCATAAAATAGAAAATCTAGTTTTGTTGGACTCCACATAGGTATGTCAACACAGAAAATATATAATATAGTATGCTGAAGTACAAAATTTTTACTATGAATTTAAATCTATTCTTTTTATAGTTAAATAGAATAATTCGTAACTGTTTTTTTTATGGTTCGATCATGGTGAAATTTTAAGGTAGCCTAATTATTGTATACTTGACTTGTATTAAAAAAATATACTCAATAGATCATGTATAACTTAGTTATAGATTTATTTATGGATAGATCATGTGTAACTTAGTTATAGATTTATTTATGGAAAACATGCTAAATAAATCTATAACTAAATATAGAAATACAACATCGAATGAGTATATATTTTTTAATACAATTAAAGTATATAATAATTATCTTACCATAAAAATTTCAGCATGACTGGACCATAAAAAAAGCAGTTATGAATTATATGATTTTTCTAAATTATATGATTTTTCTATAGTAAAAAAATAGATCAAAAGTTATAGTAAAAAAACTATACTAAAACATATTATAGTATATATTTTATGTGTTGACATACCTATATGAGATACAACAAAATTGGATTTTTCGTTTTATGATTTTTTTTAGTTACTATGATTTTTTAAAGTTTAAGTCAAAATAAATAAATAAAAAGACAAAACCACCATCAATACCGCTTATAATCAGGTCAGGGAGGTAAAACTACGGTTTTAAGACTTGAGGGAGGATGGGTAACCTGTTTTGCGGTGCAGGAAGAAAAACTAAACTCGGTCCAATATATGAGAGGTACAAAAGACTTTTTCCTTTCATATTTGTTTTTCCGAACCTGGAGGTGGAGAGGCTCGCGCTCCGTCTAGCGGTCTCTGCAGCGACAAGCGTGGTAACGTGGACGAACTGACGTCCACAGATAACATAACAAACTGAAGCCCCAGCAAAGATATTTATCTCTGGCTCTCTGCTCCTCAGCCCTACACAAAAGCAGACCACCGGCAAAGAGTAGGGAGCCTCTGCCCATTCACAATCACAAGCAATTCTCTGGTTGGTGTTCGTCTGCTGCCGCTGCTTGTGTGTGTGTATCTGCGAAGAGAGGAGAGGGGGGAGATGGCTTGCCCTGCGCAGTCCATGCTCTCCGCCAGCGGCTGCATCTTCCTGAGGAGCAAGCCTCAGGTCGTGCGAGGTGGCGCCATCATCGGCGGCTTTAGCAGCAGCAAGCAGTTCCCGCTCGCCTGCAACGCCTCCTCGTCCCCGTCTCCTTCCTCGCCGTCGCCGGCGCCGCCGCAGGAGGACCCCGACTGCAACGAGGTGGAGTGCGCTCCCGACAAGGAGGTACGTACCGCCTCTGCCACTGGTTATTTTCCATTCCAGCTCGTCTTTTCCTTCGCTTATCTTGGACACCAGAATAGGGTAGCAGCAGCAATGGATGAGATGGTGTATACGTGTATCTCTGCCGTGCGCAGGTGGGGAGCTTGAGCGCCGAGTGGCTGGCGGAGGAGAGGACCAGGGTGGTCGGCACCTTCCCGCCCAGGAAGAGAGGTTGGACCGGCTTAGTCGCCAAGGACACCGCCGGCCAGACCAACATATACTCCGTCGAGGTAATTTCATGGAATTCCGGGCTGTTTTCTTTCTTTGCATCGTTTCTGGCGTGAGAGATGATAAAAGATAGCATCATTTCTGCAACTAACTACTGAGCTTGTGCAGCCGACGGTGTACGTGGCGGAGAGCGCCATCAGCTCCGGCGCGGCGGGCACGTCGGCGGAGGGGGCGGAGAACACGGCCGCCATCGCGGGTGGGCTCGTCCTCATCACCGTCGCCGCGGCCTCGTCCATCCTCATCCAGGTCAACAAGAGCCAGCCGCAGGTGCCGCCGGAGGCCGTCTACAACGGGCCACCTCTCAGCTACTACGTCGCCAAGTTCCAGCCCGAGGTGGCGCCGCCGCCGCCACCGGCGGAGACCCTCGAGGCCCCCGCACCGGCCGAGGCGGTCGTGGCGGCACAGGAGGACACCGCCGCCGTCGAGGCTTCCGCGGCGGCACCGGAGGCAGAGCCGCTGTCGTCGTGAGCTGACGTTGTACTCAAAAGACGATTCAGTTTTGTGGCAGCGTGAAGATGAGCTTGTAGTGAGTGCATGATGATGAGATATGTATACTTATGGTACACGAGATGATGAGAGTATTATCGGATTCTACAAGAGTCGTGTATGTACAGTGCATTCAGCAAGCCTATATTTGCTTATATGAAACCTCACGACACTCGCACAAACCATATTGTCCAGCTGTAACCGTAACATGATGAACGTACCGTTTTCACACAAACATCTCCCAATTGCATGGCTTTCCCCAGGATGAACTATAGAGGCCGCCTTCTGATCCGCATCAGAGAGATTCTTCACGCTACGATAGAAATCTTCACAGCCTGATCTGACCTAGATCACACCCGTAGACCGCTGTACAAATGTACAATTTTATTTCCACAAACTCGACATGGCGCGAGTTACAGTGCGTATCATGATTCAGTAATCGATCCATTCACAACAGCTGCTTATACCACGGGCCATGGACCTGTTCTGACACCATTGCTGCTTTGATAAGCACTTGAGCTGCCTTCACCACTCGCTCGGTGAGTTTTGCTGCCCCGATGCGCCTCAGGGATGCATCAGCGAGCTTCCGGCCTTTCTCCCCGCTGCCACCCAGGGTGATTGCCCGGAAAGCGCAGTACACAGACTGACAGACCTTTTTGAAGACAGTGTCATCGGTTTGGAGACTTTTAAAGAAGACCCTAGTCAAAATCTGCTTCCTGGTCTCCATCATTTCATTTGACGGAGAGCTTGCTGAGGCTGATGAGTGCATCATCGCCTCAATGATCTTTTCAGTGCCAACTTCTGCAAAGTTGTCTAATAGCCTGGTGAGCATGTTGAACAATTCCAAGGCTGCATTCTCCAGTTCTGAAGGAGTTATCTTCGGGTTCTCACTCACTAAGACCTGACGCAAGACAAGCATGCTACAAAAAGGTAAAAAAGATGGAATTGGGTTCAGTCATTCTGTTCTTGCAAATTATAATGGCACAATAACAGTGAAAATTTGAAAAGTAGAGACCAGAATATTGTTTCACCTTGTCGCTATCACAATCACTTGTTGGAATTTACTTTGAACAGACCGCAATCTCAACCAATTGAGCATAAAGGTCTCAGGAACCGACTGGCTTTGCAAACCCTCTGTGCTGCTGATGATTTGCAATAACCCAATCCTTATTAACCTGCCAAGTTGTTCTCCCGTGCATTCTGGTAGCTCTGTACTGTCTGCTTGGCAATATGTAGAATCGTCAGTGAATATGGGGTAAACCGCAACTAGTGTCTGAAAGTAGAGAAAACAAAATACCTGCCGCAGGTATAGCAGATTGTAGCTGACCTGGAACTGCAAGTCCAGTTCGAATCGTGGCAACAAGTGGCTGAACCTGCTATTACAGTTGGGAACTCTCAGAATTTTCTAGTGTAATCAGAACTAAAGAAAATGGTGTGTACTAAAAAAGCAGTTAAGATACTGTTAAAAGAAAGGTGGATGAGCAGGGCATTGTGACTACAGGACCAAATGAAGCTGTTGCAAATAATGTACTAACATGGTTTGCTGCTGGCAGAATTGATAGCGAGCTGACATGTTCATTCCACTGTTCTTCCACAATATCTTTCACAGAGGAAATCCAACAGGCAGTTAAAGGGAGAGAAGCTAACGCATCAGAAGGGGAACCATAGCGATCGGCAAAAGACTTCTGCAGATACTCCACTCCACTTGACCCCTTAATGATCGGTTCCAATAGTTGGATGCGTGCTCTACTGACTTCTGCCTTTAGAGCCTGTGTTCAGTAAGGGCTTTAGTCACAAGGTAATATTGTAACTTCACCATATAGGCCATCAATTTATTCAAAGACATTCAATAGAGTAAGGACCTTTAATTCTTCCATAGTGAAGCGCAAACCCTTGATGACAGAAACAACAAATGAATTTGGATCTCCATAATCAGAAACAGGGTTTTCAATCAGTTCTCCCAATAACTTGTCATGACTCTTCTTCATCTCCTCTTCCTTTGCAGGAGAACATAGTTTTTGAAGCTTATCCAGAGAGTACTGCAAAATTTGTCCTAGATACTGTCTGTCCTGGGAGCCTGACTCAAGTAACTTTCCACAAAAAAACAACATGATTTGTGTTAAATATGCATCATGATTCAATCTAAGTTCACAATTCTAAGTTAACTCCTTACCTGGGTCAAAATTTCAAGGTTAATAGTGTCATTTATTTCTTGTTCCCACCCTTTAGGAGCTAACTCTTGCAATGCTTCCCTGACTTCCTTTACCAGGTTGATCAGATAACTGTAATCTGGCGTGTCTCCTCTCATTGAGTCTGCAACCACGTCCCAGAAAGCTTTCTCCATTGTTTCTTTGACTTTTGCCTGACAATAAGAAGGATAAGAAATAATAAAAATACGCAACAAGAGCATCATCTCATACTGAGACCCACACCCTAAATTCAGACATTTGAATTCCCTGAAAAGACCCTCCAAACAAATAATCATCTCTTCTACCTTATACATTGTATTTTTTATATTATTACAAGTGAACTCTGCAATAATATTGCAATACTGGAACTAACCTTGAAATCACCTTCAACAATACCGATACCATCAGAGATGTCAGGAAAAGAGCCATGGATGTCATGAAGCATCTCATTGACTATTTGTTCATTTTCAGTTGGCATTTTTTCTGACACTGCACTGCTCCGTGTGCTACCCATGAGCTTGCCTCCTTTGCTACCATCAGATGGTGAAGAGGAAGATCCAAACAGAGATTTGACAACTCGACTTGTCTTTTCAGCATCCATATTAGAATTCTCCCGCAATTCAGAGACAGTAGGATGACTAGAAGAACCTACAACTGAAGGAGATGCTATATTTGCATGTGTAGTTGCAATGGAGCTCCTGCCCTCCTTTGCTTGAAAGAACTTTGACCTTGTTTCGGATAAAGCCAATTCCATCCTTTCAATACCAGCTTCACCACCCAGGTGTTGAATCCTCTCCTTTAAAAGTTTCTGATCATCTGCAACCTGGATGAGGAACAAAAAGTCAATTCAGCAGATGATTAAGCGTCGAAGATGTCAACAAACTCAACCCATTTCTTTTAATAGAAAAATCAAATGCACCCTAAGGCTGGTTACCAAAATTGATCAAGAAATAATTGGCAATGAATTCCAAATAGTACCTGTTTCTGAATAGCTTTCAAATCACCACTAAGGTTATCTGATTGGCCTTCATGAGTTATTTTACATGTTTGGATCATTGACAGTTCAAGCCTGCATGCAGCTCTAATAAGATCTTCCTCTAGTGATTCAGCATCTTTTGCTTTCCATGCCACAAAATGGTAAAGATAAGCACACCAAGCTTTGTCAAAGGCAACCAACTGAGTTCTGAATTTCTTCCGATCAGCAACAATGGAAGAGGAGTCATCATAACTAGAACATCCAGGCGAGGCAACATCTAGCTCTGACTGCCTCAATATGCATGCACCATCTATGGCATCAAGTATTGTTTTAACTAGCAGTTCAAATTCCTTCACAAAGTTTGTTGCTGAGCCCAGAAGCAATTTCTCTCGCTCACCCTGTCCACTAAGAACTGATTTTGGATGCCCTAGTATCATGTATGCACATAGCGCAATCCTTTGTGAATATCTAGGCACCTTGTTCAAGTCATAATTTTGAACTGCCTTTTTGAGCGTTGCTTTACTTCTTCCGGCACTGCTTGGGAGGATCCTCCTCTTCGGTGATCCCAGGTGCTTGAGAAGATGGTCAATATTTTCTGGTTTTGATGAACTAGATGACTGAGAGAGTGCAAAACGACTCTCCAACCGATCAAGCAAGGCCTTAGTGGTCTGAAGAATTGTGGGAGATTCAATGCATATAGCTAATTCTTCAAATGCCATAGACACGACTGATTGCCGATTTATGCCCAGTGAATCGAATGCCCTAGCCAGCACCACTGTTGTTTTCCTAGAAGTTATGAATCTTCTCCAGCATCTGAAGTGTCACAGAATATAATAAATTTTCTAAAATGGATCTAAGCTACACATGGAATCCAGAAAACTATTAGGACCATAAGATGCTACCTTGCCAGTTTTCTTGAAAGAAATTCTCCGCTTTTAACCGAACTGCTGCGTCTAGAGCCGTGAGAACTTCCTCGCTGCTTCAAATACTCAGCTCTCTGCTGCTTTGCCTGCGTTTTCATATGGATGGTTATGATGCGAGTTAAATATCTGAAAAAAAAAACATCAAGGATGCATCGGAGAAATGCACACCCTCTGAAGTTTGTCTTCTAGTTGCTCTTTTAACTTGCTCCTCTCGGTTTCTCTCTGGCTTGAGGCAATCTTGGCAGCAAGTTGGACCTGCAAGAGTCTACACTGTGCCCGTCTTTGCTCAGATTCCAGCAGCCCTGATCGTCTCTTCACAGCAGCAGTACGCTTCTGCATGAGTGCAGAACGTACACGCTCCCTGTACTTGTTCTCCAAAGCCAGTCTTTGCATAAAGAAGTTTTTTGTCCTCTCCTCCAATGCAGCCCGCCTCAGCAAACGTGCATGCAGGAGTTCCGTACGCTTCTTCTCAGCCTGCCGAATCCGCAATTCGACTTTCATTCCGAGTTCTTCCCTTTCCCTCTCAAACCTTGTCTCAGCATCATTTTTAGCAGCCTGACGCAGCTCATCCAGCTTAGCCAACCGGCTCTGTTCCTTTGCCAAAAGGCTCAACCTGCAATTGGGATTGGTTTTTCATGTCCCTTGTTCCTAAATAAAACAGAGTACTGTATTCTATTGTGTTTCTCTTTCAAACCTCTTCTGCTTGGCGGACACAAGCTTTGCTTCGAGGAGCTGCGCACGATCCTCCTTCTGAGATGACCCTGAAGGGATCCTAAGAGAGCTCTTTGCTTTGGAGGACAATGTTTCATGAAATTGCTGGACGATAACAGCTCATATAAGATGTAGGCCTAAGCAAAACAATATATTCCTAGTTTATTTACCAACCTAAATCAAACTTTGCAAGCTAATTGACCATTTTCGAGCTTCCTGAGTCCATAGAACTAACACCTAAACTGTAACTCTTAACACTCGATACAACTCAAGTCCTGCATTTGCATCATGCCGCTCCCGGATTTGATCAACGAAGCTAGATGCTCATAAGGTAACACAGAGCTCACAGTTCAGCAATCCACCTACACCTTCTGATTTACATAGCACTACCGAGTATCCACACACTACGCATGCACCAAATCCCCAATCTTCAATCCTACTCCAACGCGAAACTATTCCACCAACCAACACGAAATTCAAAAAACGAGCCCAGTTAAAAGCGCATTAACGTCTCAATCAAACCCACCGACAAACACCAACAGCGACGACACCGTGCGTTGAAGTAATTTCCACGTCACGTGAGGAAGAAGGGAAGGCGTAAAACCCACCTGCCTCCGGAGACGCGCCTCCCGGAGCTTGGCCTCGATCTCCTCGGCCGTCGGCGCCCTGCCGCCGCCATCCCGCGCGCGGAGGAGCCTCCTCCTGATCCTCGGCGGCACCCTGGCAGGCGGCGGCGGGGGCGACCCCTCCTCCGCCGCCGGTATCTCCAGCACCACCGCCTCCGGCACCACCATTCCGCCCCCCGATCGCCGGATCACTCCCACGACGTTTCCACCCGGAACTCGGCCCGATGCCGCGACCCGCTCACTGGATTGAAACGGACGCCGGCGAAATCTCGAAGGGCACTGGACTCTTCTCGTCGTGTTTTGGGGTCGGGGGAGTGGGACTACCGGCTACGGGCGCCGGCCGGCTAGACTCTCCCCGCGGGGAGAGGGAGAGAGTTTTTGGAGCGGATCTGAGGGTGTTTGGGTAATTTTTGTGCGAGGATATGGACGTAGGAGTAGATAAGTTTCAGGCTTCCAGTTTCACTACACCGGGCCTTTTGCCGTTGGCCAGCTAGAGAGAGGCAAAGAGCTGCATTGTCCACCATTCCACCACTGGACAAAAAAAGGTCGACGGGTTTACCAAAAACCGAAAACCACTTCTGTTTGTTAAAAAAACACTTATATTGTTAGAAATGAAGAGAATTGTATCCGATGATAAAATAGCAAGTATCAAAATGATGATTTAAAAATGATAGACGCGGTATAAATCTTGTCTCATACGCAAATACATCACTAGTAAATACTCATACTCTATACTTCCTATCTTTTTTTTTCTATCCGCCTTGAGATTAATCAAATCTTGCCCTTCAAATCGTATTTGAACCTATTTTTTTATTGGTATTCCGCGCTTAGATACTTTTACGTCCGAATGTATTCTTTTAGCCTTAATATTTTTTCACCGTATCTCCTTCTCAACCCCTTCCTGTCTAATTTTCTGTCATCACACTCTCATGTCATCTCGATTCGATCGATCTCTATCTATCCTCTTTTGTTGTAGAGTTAATCATCCGTTATTATAGGTTATTATAACTTTGTTGAAGAAACAAAACATTTAAAGACTAAATTTATAGAATAAAGGACTAACATTCACGATACTAAACAAGTATCATTAATTACTTCATTAAATATATTTTCATAGTATATTTATTCGATGTCATTAATTTTTTGTGATACCCTCTATAAATTTTTAGGGCCCTAGGGTGGTGAGACGCGGTGGCGGTGGTTGAGCCAGGTAGGAGAGAGGGCACCAAACGAAAGCAATTAGTGTGCGGGTGAGAAACGATGGCGGATTCGGCAATGAGAGCTACTAGAGATATGTGGAGGATGACAGGGTGAAAGTAAAGACGTGGTAGAACAATGGTTTTTTGCTGCTAGTTAAATCCCAGGTGATAGAAGAAGAAAAAACAACGAGGAGTATCGTTAGATGCACATTCAATGGTTGAGAATTTCGAGTGTGGTGATGAGTTAAAATACTTAGTGTATGATAGACATTCCCAATCGGAATTAGGATATCGTAGAACACCTACTCCTCCGTTGTAAGTTACGATTCATTTCAGCTTTCTCGATTGTTTGGAGAATGAAACTATTTCATATTTATCAAAACTACAGAGAGAACTATAAATTTTTATGACATGAAAATATATCTTATAAAAATACATTTAATGAAGAATATAATTATATCTAACCTATTTGATATCATGAATACCTTTGTTATACAATTTAGTAAAATTTAAGATGCTTTGACTAGTTAAAAAAATTAAAATAATTTATAATTTAGAAGAGATAGGAGGCTTAATTTTCTCGTTAAACTCTGGACGCATCATAACCTCTCTCATTTTCAATAATATTTTTGATATACTTATTTATCTTTATCTTAGTTATCTCATCGACTCACATAAAAAACTTTAAGACATATCAGTACTCGTCTCATTATTTATCAACTTATATGGCTTAAAAATAGGAGAATATTCGTCGTAATTATCATATTAACTCGCGTAAAAACCCCTTTAAACCATGGTTTGTCAACAAAAATGTCAGCTCAAGGCTGTACAGTTTCGGAGTTTCCATCTCTAAATCATCAGTTGCTTCTTAAAAAAAGAAACGGAAAAAGAAAAGAAAAGGAAACACCAGTTGCTTCTCCCAAACTCTTCGTCAGGCTTCTTCATCCTCTCCGTCTTCCTTCCCCTGACCTCTTCCCATCCACCGCCCGCAACCACAAGCAACCCCCGATCCAGTCCGTTCCGTCTTCCGGTAAGCTCCGTGCCCATCCTATCGTCGTTTCTTCGATTTCGCTCGTGCTAGGGTTTGGTCTGAATCGGTCCTCGTTTCCCCCAATATTTTCGGTGATTTTCCGCTTTCCTTAACATATTCATTATGTTTTCCTTCTCAGTGGTTGGACAGTCGAATGATAGCTAGCCAGGAGGCGGAGGCGGCAGTGCCGGTGCCGGGGGCAGTGACGGCGGTGGACCCGATGCGGCTGGCGTCGCGGTGGCGGTCCCCGGAGGAATGGGAGCGCGCCGTGAAGGAGCTGGAAGCTGAGCCGCTGCCGTCCGAGCTCAACACCGTCAACAGCTCGGGCCTCTTCGCCGTCGTCTCCACCGACAAGTTGTCGGTCAGATACCTCGGCGACCATAATCACGGCCACGACGTCGGGGTCGTGCAGGCCGACCGCCCCGCGCCCACGCGCCGGGCAGTGTACTACTTTGAGATGGGAGTCAAGAACGCCGGCTTCAAGGGGCAGACCTCCATCGGGTTCACAAACGAGAGCTTCAAGATGCGGCGACAACCGGGGTGAGGACCCTTGCTTTGCTGCTCCGTTTTCTGATTAGTGTGATTTTACATTTCTGTTTTTGTCATTTATTACGAAAACTTGGTATGCAGTTTTTGATAATCGCATAACATCTCTAAATCTGCGTGCAAATTTGATTCGGAAAGATACATATAGCAGTTCAGTGAACGTGCCTGACATATTCCAAATATCTTTTTCATGTTATAGATAATATGTCTTTGCATCTTTTATGAATTGACTGGATTTTTTAGCTGTAAAATCATGTCATGCAATATTTGTAGGCTAATTATGAGACTCCTTTTCAATTTTCAGCTGAGTTCATTTTGCTAATGCTAGAATATTTAAGTGGCTTCTGTTTAATTGATTTTTCTCTCAAAATTTTCCTCACTTTTCTGTGTTCTTTCCAGTTGGGAGGCTAACAGTTGTGGATACCATGGCGATGATGGAAAGCTTTACCGAGGTCAGGGGCCAGGTGAATCGTTCGGGCCCAAATTTACAACTGGCGACACTATTGGTGCTGGCATCAACTACTTGTCACAAGAATTTTTCTTCACGTAAGTTTGGGAGTTCTTAGTACAATCAATAATGTTTGATTGGCTATCATTAACTTTCTAGGCCATTTTTTTTCCTGAACATAAGATGACCAACATTTTTGTGTTACTTTATGTGAACCTTTCTAGCTTTTAAGTATTCTTAGCAGTACATCTGTAGGATGCTGAATCTTAAATTTATAAGAATGATAGTCTTGTGTATGCACCTCTGCCTCCACACCTTGCTGGTCTTGTTTATGTTCAGGTTGAAGAATACCTTATGCTTAATCTTCTTGTTCTTACATTCAAATGTTTTTTCCTTGTGTACACGTGTTGTTTATATTTCAAGATGTACTGCCGCAGTGTGATCTGATTGCATGGAGCATCTTTCAGGAAAAATGGATCTCTGGTTGGAGCCTTTGCTAAAGACATTAAAGGCCCACTATATCCTACCATTGCGGTTCATAGTCATGGTGAAGAGTAAGCTGCCACCTTCTATTGTTGTTCTTTAGGTGAAATATAATTGCTAATTGGACTAAGTTGCATTTTTATCCCTAGTATTTCAACCTAAGTTGGACAAACAACTGGCACACATATGGCTTTCTGTAACCTGGATATTTCCTAACCATATGGATTGGAATCTGACTTGTTCTGTGTAAGCTACCCACATCAAGCAATTCTGCAGTGTTCAGAACTACTGCATTACCTGTGATAGCCTTTTGTTTTTGAATTAAAAAGTACTGCGGTATATATGTTAATTTTTGTTTGGTCTAATACCTCTTTGTTTTCTATATTTTCATTGTTGGTAGTTCTTATTGGAATATTGGGTCTGATATCTAATCTCTGATCTCTCCAACTTGCTATACAGGTTGACTGTAAACTTTGGAAAAGAACCATTCTGTTTTGACATTGAGGTGAGGAAATATGTGTTTATTCACCTACGATTACGTCACTGAGTTATCTACAATTAGTGTAGTTTTCTTGTCGCGACTTGAAAATTGAAATACATACCGAGGCTGTATATCAATAGTATTCTTCTGCATTTATGGTTCATGCTTCACTTTCTATTGTAAATTACCCATCCAATTTTGTCAAATTTGGCAGCATTGTCAAATACAATACAATATAAAGGAATTTCAATTGCATGAGCACTTTAACGTGTTATTGGCCAGACACCACTAAAATATGATTCAAACGATTGGTTTTCATTTATGATTGTCAGTAGAGAAGTGCAGTTCTTCTTTACATAAGCACATGCTCCCTCCGTCCCAAAAAAAAAAGTTGTTTGAGAACCATGTTTGTGAGGCAAACACGGTTCTCAAACTACTCTGTTTTTGGGACACAGGGAGTAGTGTTTAGGCGTGTGATGTGATGATATAATTATCTTTATCTGCCTTTATCCCATTCACTAAACACTAGATTCAAGAGCATTCCAGTTGGGTGATTTATGCATTTTGCTTTTATTTGGCAGGGTTATATTCTTGAAGAGAAAATGAGGCAACAATCGGTGACAGACAAAGTGAAGTTGGAAGAACCAAACATCAGTCATTGGTATGCTCCTATACGCTCATTTCTTGTTTACTTCATTGCTTGCCATCTGCACATCTTCATTTCCAAATAACCTTATTTAGGTCTTCTACTTAGTTGATCACTTGATCAATTACTGGCTCATCTGTTCTGTAGCTCCTCCCTTCCCTGATTTTTGAATTCTATCCTGCGTTGCCTATCTTATGGATACATACTATGAACTTGTGACAGGATTGTCCGTTCGTATCTCCTACATTATGGCTACCAAGATACATTAAATTCCTTTGATATGGCAAATGCTACTGAACCCCCTGCCACTTGCCAAAATGGTCATAGGGAACCTCCAGAAACGTATGGTCTTAGCCACAGAAAACTTTTGCGTCAGGTGAGCTTTGTAATTCGATGCAGCTGCTTGTTGAATCCATTTTTCTGGTCTCTTAGGTAGTTTGGTAGCATCTCTGTGGATTTAGTTGTCACTTTATTAAAGTTAAACAGAATTACACTTGCTTATTTGGTCCAATAGTGCTTGACAACCAGACACGCCTATTCCTAGTGGTTGGTGCATGAAACTACTTTTGTGCCAAGTGTTTTTATTTTGGTTACTGCTTATGTTTGTTATGAGGGTGACACCTCACTTTTTTTTTACTGCCAATAAATTATGTTTTGGAAAGTTCTATATTGGCATTTTGAAATTGCATGTACGCGAGCTTATTAGCTGCCATTTTTTTTTCTTATTAGCTGGTATTTTTTTCGTCCTCACAGGAAAGTGATGATTGGGCTTTGTTCTCAGCTGCCTTGCAAGCTTGAGCTCTTTCATATCTTTTGCTGTGGAGTGCAAATATGTTGTAGCTGCTGCATTTGCATTTATCCACATCATTCCATCGTGTCCTCATGCATGATATTGATATATTGCCCTCTTTTGTTGGCCTCTGCTATGTCTTCTACTTTCTGAAAACAGTTTATTTGATTTGGTGAAGCTTATCATGAGCGGGGATATTGACTCTACTTTCAAAAGACTTGGGGAGTGGTATCCACAAGTGATAAAGGTATTATTACTCTTCCTGTTTGTAATTGATTTAATTTGTCATTTTCATCTTATTAAAATTTTCTGTATGTATGATACTACATCTCAAATAATATTGGGTTGTGTCCCTACAGTATGACTTCCTCTTATAGGTAACTGGGTCATGTTGTCCTGAAGAACTTAGTTATACTCTTTGTGTGTTCTAATAAAGAATCTCTTTGCTTTACAGGATGAGAAATCAGTTATTTGCTTCTTACTCCATTCACAGAGATTCATAGAATATATCAGGGTAATTATCTGAATATTCAAAATTTCATTGTTATGCTTTATAATATAGGGTGTCCCACTTTGAATCTATATGCTGAATATCGTATTTGGGCTTTTAGTACCACTGTATGTTAGCCGCCAGTTTGGCACTTTTATGTTGCAGCTTTTCCAGAAGTAGGGAGAAATGTCATGAAATGCATATGCATTAACTTCTGACTTTTGCTGAGAAACTCTTTAAGAAGGGTATAACTCAAAATCAAACTAGTAATGTAATATTGTATCGAGTTCAAGTAATTTAATACATCTGTGTTTACTGTGGCTTAGTGTTTAGGTGTAAAATAATTGACTACAAGATAAATGTGAGCTTGCTAATGCTCACAGCTGCTTGCTCACAGTTTGATTGCTAAAATTCAGGTCACTGTTGATAGTTTCTTGCTTAGTAATTAATGCTCTAATCAACTTGGTGTAGTGCACAGCGAGATATGTGAATTTTATAGGGAAATGAGATGGTTTAAGACTTGAGTATCAGTGAGAATTGAGTACCACCAGTGTCCGGTTTTCCAAATTCAGCATCTCTGTACTTTGAGAAATCTAGTTATCTGGTTAATTTCTGCTAGTTACCAAGCCAGCTTTGGTTTTTATTTTTTGGTAGACATGGGTTCATTTTTGTAAACTTTATCTACTGCATTAGGATGAACAACTGGAGGATGCTGTGAAATATGCTCGTACTAACCTGGCAAGCTTCTTGACGCACAAAGCTTTTGAGGGTTTGATTGAGGTAATGCCATTTTTCTTTGTCGGGTTATTTTCCTTGGTTGCATGGATTGCCCTCTACAATATCAACGCGTTTGTAAACCAGTACTTAGAAATCTTTACAACTTGCTAGAATTCCAATTTGAATGATCTAAACACTCTGTATTAATGAGCTAAATAGTGACGGTCTGCTTTCTGCAGGATAGTGTGGCCCTGCTTGCGTATGAGAAGCCTGCAGAATCATCCATTGGATATCTGCTGGACTCTCCCCAGCGTGAATTTGTGGCAGACGCAGTAAACGCAGCTGTCCTGTCAACGAACCCCGCTATGAAGGACGACCCTGAGAGCTGTCTTTACTCATGTCTCGAAAGGTTACTAAGGCAGCTCACCGTGTGTAGCTTTGAGCGACGCACTTTCAATAACAACCAAGGAGATGCATTCTTACTTCACAAAGAAGTGAGCAACTGTGAAAGGTCCAGGCGCTCATAGGCACATCCGAGAAGTTGACTCAGATGCTAGACTCCAACTGCTGTTTGGAGGACAAGGATCACCTCGGATTGAATGGTTGACCATGACACAAGCAAGCACAGATCCTTCCCTTTGAAGGTCTGCAGCGTCCCCGGGCTTCCTGAATTCCCATAGGTGTGTACACCCAATTGCACAGAGCTCAGACGATTTGGAAGGAGTTCCCTTCCTGTAATCAGAAAACTTGCATTAAGATTCAGCTGAAATCGCTGTTCACATGAGTTGATTCGTTCGCGATCCCGCAGTTCCTACTGGATGTACTGTTGTTTGACATTGTGAATTCTAAAAACACTTCAATATATGCACTTTGCCCCTGTGGACACTGGCATCTTGCGGCATGTCTCATTGCTAAACCATCTCTACAGCGTGCCTCGAGTGCTATGCAGTAAAATTGGCCGAGAGGTAACCATTCCCTTTTCCTTCGCTGATCCGTTGGTGGTTCTCGGAGCATCTCTAATAGACTCAAATACTAGTTATTTGAGAAATTTTGGAAAAGTAAGTATTTTGGTAGTTGGATATGACATATGATCAAACCTCAGGAAGTCTATGATGGAGATCCCAAACACGAAGTACGGAAGTAGTGGAAGTAACTTTCTCCATCCTTTGTTGCCATTTTGCTGAGAGAGTTTTGAATTTTTTTTCGTCGGATACGAGCAATAAACTCTAGAAAATCTATGGAAGCATCTTTCCATTTCAAAAAAAAAGAGATTTGCTTCCAGTCCAAAAAAATACCCCTAGAAAATCCACATCGGAGGCCCCGAATGCGAACACTGATCCGTTTCTACAAGTAGCATGTCTCTATTGCTGGAAAAACCAGGGCATCCGGGCGGGCCAGCACCGGTCACGCCATGGAAGCCTACTAGAAAGATTAGCGCTCTTCGCCGCGCTCGTGTTGGAAGATGCAATATTTTTTCCAAATTGTTTTTAAGTTGTTAGCAAATTAGGTGTAGTGCTAAAATTTGCTGGTTGGTTAGCCTTGTTTTGCACATTGAAGGCCTCCCAACCTCACTGCAGCATATAAGACGTAAAGCAACAATGGAAAAGGAAAATAGTACAACTAAAAATCAGCATATGTATTGACTATATTGATCCTTGAGTAAAAGTGTATATCATGTTACGTCGAGTGCTTGTATGCTAATTAGGTGGGCTAAACATAAACTAATTATAGAACTAATTGCAGACTCGTAGACTAAATTGTTAAGCATGATCGTTAGCAAATAGTTATTGTAGCATCACATTGTCAAATCATGAAACAATTAGACCTAATTTATTCTTCTTGTGTTGTAATTAGTCTATGTTTAATACTTTTAATTAGTACAAAAAACCCCAATGGAAATATACTTTTGTCGTTCTAAAGTACTATTTAATTATACTTTTTTGATAAATAATTGTTACCATGTACCTAAACATAATTACATATCGTACATATCACCGGCTATATAGGCTGCACCAGGCGTAGATGGCCTACGACAGGAGGACGAATACGCACCTGACAGGCCGAGCCTAGGCAAACGGGCCAAGGCAGAAACATGCTACGATATCCCAAAAGAAATAGAAAGAAAAAATAACTACTTACAACCACTGAAATAACCAAATTGGCGCTGTGTACAGTAAAAAAATTAGTCATGCAAGTCACAGGTCAGGCAATAGTAGGGTTAAAATCGGAGAGTTATTGTCTTTGTTTGATAAAGTATTCTCAACCTCTATAATTAGTATTGTAATTAGTTTGTATTGGTCTAGTTATACGACGCAACTCTTCAATTTCTTCGTAAATATGACATAAAGGCTAAGGGGACGTGCGTACTATGCATTTCTATGACATAACTGGCTAAACGACTTTCTGTCATTTTATTTATTTCGCATGCATGATATCCCACATCTACGTCGGAGGCTGCTCAATCGTACAAACTCTGAGACTATTAATTTTACTACCATATATGACAAATGATGGGCTACCGCCTGTGTTGGTTAGGAGATCAGGGACGATTAGCGTGTGGGAGGCGATTTTTTTTTGCTATACATTGATAGTGCGTGTGTCGACTGCCACCAGATTATGCATTAACGATGCGCCTCATTTGACGAAAGCGGTAAAAAAAATTACATGTGGGTGGATGGTGATTTTTTCAACGTACATCGACAATACGTATGCCTACGGCCACTGATGCATTAACGTCGTGCCTCTTATGGAAGCAGTAAAAAAAATTATCCTCATGCGAAGCTGGCCGTCGGATAGCCACACGTCACGCAAGCAGACATCGAGCGCTGGATGCGCTGCTTCCTTCCTGCTGGCGTAGGGTGTAATTTTTTTTGTCTAACATGTACAGTAGTAGGGGGGCTGAGAGCCCGCCCTTTCTTCCAGCGATATGAGATACTATATATTTTTTTGTCTAACATGTACAGTAGTAGGGGGGCTGAGAGCCCGCCCTTTCTTCCAGCGATATGAGATACTATATATATATATATGTCATATTCAAAATCATCCAAAAAAACTCGTGAAGAAAAAAAAACACTTCAACTTGTAGGGACCGATTCATTCGGTGCCCTATACCCAGGACCACCGAATCAGGTGGTGGGGTATAAGACAATGGGGAGAAGACCTTTGAGGAGACCACCGACTCATTCGGTGGTATCAAATAGAGGAGACCGATTCATTCGTTTATTTCTTTGCCTACTTTCTAGAGATTGAACTATATCTTGTCACTCTAGGCTCAAACCTCTACCTGGTACTTATTAAATTTATTTAGTGTCGTGTTTTTCTTTTAAAAATACCTATTCACCCCCTCTAGTCGGGTATCCGACAACGACGGCAGGAGAGACAAGAGATATGCTTTTTTTAAGAAAACCGATAGGGAAGGCCCCTACCCTTTTTTCACCCTCCCATACTCAGGCCACGTGGCCCATTAGCCTTTCTATTGTGGGTCGGGCCTTGTGCGGAGAACCTAAGGCCATCCACAACCATCCATGCATGATAGTTTCCATAACATTAATTAGGCTGCCACATAGGATACTTTGCTTATGTGTCACTCTAATAAATGAGATAGAATGAAAAAAATAAAGAAACTGGGTCTTGAGACCCAGTGTCTACACAAGAAGCTATGCAATAGACATTATCAAGTTATGCATTGGGAGAGTATGATGTCTTTATAATAAATGAGAAACAAATATGATTGGTGAAAAAAGAAAGAGTCGTATATTTCTTCTTCCTCCCCGCGACCTATCTTTGCTATCTACCTTCGCTCCCTCTTGCAAGTCACAAGGTAACTTGCGCATACATCTACACCCTCTAAATTCAATCGAGTGGATGTCCTTCATCATGACCAGAATGGAAGGAAAAATAATTGCTACTCTTCCAGATTAGTAAAGGACGTTTAGGATATTGACACGGTCTCCAAAACATAACTTTGACTAATATTTTTAGTATAAAATATTTATAAATATATTTTAAAAGTATTTTTCTGAACTATATTTCAATACAAATCTACTCATATTATTTTTATATTTCTAAACTTAATATTTAAAAAATTATTTACAGACAAAGTTTACAAAGTTTGACTTAGCAATATCGAAACGTTGTCCTTTACTTAATATGGAAGAGTATACTTTACTAATACGGAGGGCTTACACTATAAGCCACCTGTCACCCTCTGTATTTCTTTTCCCATGTTCTCCTCGCAATGCTTGCCACTGAAGCTCCTACGCCGGGGAGCAAAAGGAAGGCTGGCGGCAATGGGAAGAGATGGACGCGCCCGGCGCCGGTTGGCTGACGTGGCACGTGGCGGCGCTCGGCTTGGCTGGCGCTACACGTGTTGGCGTGCGTCGCCGACGCGCTGTGGTGCCGGCCCCGGCACCTGAAAGCGTACTGTGTGGCGAATGGCGTCCTTCCCCCTGCTCCCCTTGCCCCTCTGCTCTTGCATTCAATGGGGCCGGGCTTGAATCATGAGCGGAGCACTTTTCATTTTTTCCCCCCTCTGTGCTTGGATTAGTGCGTGCTGCTTGGATTTGGTGGCGGCCTTTTGAGGAGGACGGATCGGAGGAGGAATTTTTTTGGTGCCGATTTGGAGTGGGCAAGCATGGGGAGGGAAGAGATGCAGGCATCAGGGGCTTGGATGGCATGTGGAAGCGAAGACAAGGACGAACTCGACGATGAGCTTGAGGAAGAAGAACTGAACCTGACAGGTGGGCTCAGCAATTATTTTTTTGCTTCCATTGATCCATTCTGGTCGAGATGAAGGATAACCACAATTTATACGGTGTAGATGTATGCGCATGATACATTATGGCTTGGCGAGGGAAGTTACTGAATCTGCCTCCGCTCAGCTCCCGCCGCCCTCCACGCGGTCGGCCCGTGCATCGCCCTCCACGGGCGCTCCGCTGCCCAGCTGCAGCTCGAGTCCGGCTGGTGCGGTAGCATCCTCCCTTCCAACGGCTTCTCTGTTCTTTCTCTCGGCTTAGCCTTCCTTTCCTAGCGGCAACGACAGGGCGAATTGCGCTGCCCGTTGTTCGTCGAGCGACGGGGGCTTGGCCGGTGACGAACATCCGACAGGGTATGCCTGCCTATTCCCCTCCCTTCCCATCCTGCTGCGCAAAATCAAACATGCAAACCCCTAACGTATGGTATTTGTATTCGGATTTGACCATGATTTTACCTACTAAATTCGATCTTGGTGTAAGAGCTATTGGGTGTACATGTGTACACCCATGTCCTATACTAAGTCCACCCCGGCTACATTCGATCTGCCTAGCACTAGTATCATTTGAGACCTATACTGATTACGTAGGAATTTGCAGTTCGACGCAAAAAAAAAAAAAAAAAAAATTGCAGTTGCACCAAATAGGCAAATACACCCCCCCCCCCTCCCCTCCTTTTTTTGGCTCCAAGAATGCAACTGGAATTTGCAGACAATTGACAATTGATAGTACTGAATGACATTCCCCTGTCCTGAGTCATTCATCCCTGTCAATACGCTGAACTGTAGACAGCAAGCAAGAAGGAACAAAAAAAGCACATAAGTTGATATATGATTGCCATGTGCGATGCGATTGCAAATGATACACTGGCTTGCTGCTTACAATTCCATTGTGAGATGGTATGCTAGTTGTACTGATGAGTACATTGCTAAGGTCTGGGGGCATTGTTTATTGCTAACTATATGGGCATATGGCTGACAATTTCATTGATGCATACAGGGCTTTTGTTTGTGCTCCAAAATGCATAAAAAAACAGTTTACAATTCTACGAGTTGGTTGTGCACAAAAATAAACAACTCCCATGCTAATGATTAAAAACTTGGATCTTATCTTTCTGCTTCAGGGTGAGAAAGATGTCTATCCAAACAGGTGACAGCTCAAGGTCAAATAAAAGGAAGAAAACTTGCAAAAGTACAGAAATGACAAGTGAGTTATTGATTCACTTTTGCTAGTTCTTCCTCTTTTGCATGTATTTATGCAGTTATGTTATAGTGGTAACAATTGTGTTGTACAATGCTCCTTGACTAGGCGCCTTGAATCAACTCAGTCCAGAAGTTGTTTCATACTTATCTGAAACTGTTGTTTCATTGGCTTCATTCAATGGTGACTATACAAATCAGCTTTCCTTATTTGCATCTGATCATCAGCTCTAAAGATTGAAGTGTTATCTTGAGCAGGTGATCAGTTTCATGTTACATGCACAGGCATAGTTGTCAAAAATGATAAATATGGTACACGTATCCTAACTTCAGCATCTCTGATTAGATCTTTCGATGTTGATAATGGATGCAAGGTTATTCCGATCTTGATGGTTGGTATCGCAATTTCTTATCTATTCCACTTCTTGCCTATTTAATATATGGTAATAATTCTGTATTGTTGTCTTGCTTTATCAATACAGATTAAAGTGGGCCTTCCAGATGAGCAAAGTGCCATGGGATGGTTACTGCACTATGACTTAGATTACAATGTTGCTATTGTCAACATCTGTCATTACCCTGGTTTTCGAGCTGCACATTTTGATCGCCACGTGGAATTTGGGTCTCATAGTAAGGTAGTAGCTTTAGGGCGCTGCTTCAACACAGGAAAATTGTTGGCCTTTCCTGGGATGGTGACTGATGAGCCCAGCGGAGTTTGTCGCAAACACCACATGATCTCCACGTGTAAAATCGCTATGGTTAGCCGCTGATTTCTTTTGCCACTTCTCGATATTGTGGAAGTAAACAATTGCCTCATGATATGAGTGCCATAGTTTATAACTGCAGGCACAATATTTTTTGGGGCATTGAATATTTCATTTTATTTATGAAGTTTATTGTTCAATGTGGCTTTATTTTTTTACGCTTGGCTTAGCTTAACCTAACATTATTTTTTGTTCCAGATAATGACTGGAGGCCCCCTTGTTGATTTGTTTGGGAATTTTGTTGGCATAAACTTTTGTACTAATAAGGGGACTCCATTCCTACCAAGGGACAAAATTTATAGCTGCTTGGTTCAGTCTGGGATACTCGGGTATGTCTTCTTTACTTTTATATAGACCTGTCTGAACACTGGTCAAGCTAGATCTGAGACTAGGCTTGGAAAGCTTACCTCTGCTTTTCAGCATGAAGGTCAGTCCTACCAATAAACCATTTTCCATTGTCTGTCACATGCCATCAACCTCTCTAAAAACAGAAATCTTGTGATAGAATGAAAGGTGCAAATGTGCTAAAAGGCAACTAAAGCTAGTACCAATAACCAGGTAAAGACTGTGAATTACAAGATATGCATCTAAATGGAAGTGCTCAGCAGCTGCATACATTGAAGTTGAGATGTCAACAGCTTCCAATTTCCAAATGACCATATAAAAAAAATTAACCTGACCATCGTAGGAGGAACTTGGGATTGTAGATAAGTAGGCACCTAAATTTGAGTTGAAGAGGACTAGGAACCTAGGTGGTGAGGGTGTACACCCGCACCTTTAACCTACTAGGCTTGGTTATGTTCGTACTCCCATATAACCGTAAAGCACATGTGCTACTTATGATTTTATTGTTCAAGCCGAAGTACTAAATCAGTCGACGTAAGATAAGTGGAACATACAAAATGAAGTAAACAACAACTGCATTTTTTCCGGTCATGGGCAATGACCAGATTTCATTATTAAGTAGCAACAAGATTAAAGAGAACTAAAAACCACAGGAAACCAGACTAACAGGCAACGAAACAAAGCTAAAACAGTTCAAACGAACTAGACTGCTTGCAAACCACAAACACCATTGGCAAAAGCTGACCCCAAAGAGATTCTTCTATAAAGCTTGTTCCGACTCTCTCTCTTTTTTTTTGAACTGAACTCCGACTCTCTTCTTCAGATTGCGGGACTATCTGTCAGACAGTCACTGCAACGCATCATCCCTGTGCCATCCACAGGTGTCTCCCTTGGATGAAATGTGGCGCTGTTGGCTTGATAGCTTCTGCTGCTTCTTCCAGTTTCTTCTTGTCATCCTCTTTTTTGGAAATCTGCCACAACATGATAAAATATGAGGCAGAGCACCTCTGTATAATTTTTCACCAGAACAAACTTCATTTCAGGCTTTCTAAATAGCCCAGCATATAGCAGATAAACCAACCATATGGAATTTTCTACCCATTGGTAAGAAAGTATCAGCCTAGACCCAAAAGGCCAAAACTCATCTAAAACGCTAGGTCTACAACTAGCCCCAACAACCAAATATACTTAGCCATGATACAGCCAAAAAACAAATGTTCCACCATTTCCCTTTCGGTACAAAAAAAAAATGATTGCCAGTTTCTTCTAATCAAATTATTTCTGGTAAGAATAGCATTTTGTGTCAACAACCACATGAAAAATCTTGATTTGTGCAAACTGCAGTTGTTTGGGTCTGAAGCAATTCCAAATTTATACATCACTGTAGTTTGTACTGGATAAAGCATGCTATCTTGAAAAGCTCTTGTGCTGATTCTAGCTCGCTAGGTCTTGCATTTGGTGCAACAATTTGGTTTGCATATCTGTAGCTGAATGTTATTGTATCCATAAGAAGCATTGTTTGCTTTTCTTTGGGATTGGTAGCTATGTGCATTAGTTCTAGATGAGTTTACTACATTTCTTCTGCAGGGTTGAAATCAAACATGTAGGTGATAGCACAATTGAAAGAAGCACATGTGAGATACAAGAATACTCGACACTTTTTATGGCCAATGTAGAAGGTGAGTTAAAGCATGATCACTGTTTAAAATGGTTTAAAATTTACTGTCAGGAAATTCATCTTAACCAACTTTAATCTTTAATCATCACTTATAGATTCCTCTCCCGTAGCTTGTTAGTTTTGTGGTGCTACCTCTAAAGTTGATACTTATGTGGGGTATATTGGGGATAATAAAATTACTTTACTTTGAAGTATGATGAGATACAATCTACACTTTTGGACACAATAAAAAGTAAATTAATACTGCATTTGTGGACGGTTGGAGGCTATACTTGTTGCTATATAAATATATTAGCACATAGTTGGTGCTAACTGTTTCGTTGCAAATACATGGTTTTGTATGAGAATCTACTGCTGATGCTCTTGATAGCTTGTTCCATTGTTTGAGTTCATTCTTCTTTCCTTCTGTTTTACTATCTGAGATAGCTCAATTGGGGAGAGGGTCAGGATTAAGAAGCGTTCCATATCTTCTACAAGTTCTTCAGAAGGTGAATCAATTTGGGCCACTTAAATTCAATTATTAAATTATGATGGGAAAAGGTCTACTTAACCACCCCCCCCATCTATGGGGGGTGGGACACATCACCCCTCAGCCTATGAAATTGATTTTTTTTATCCCCTAAACTTTCCAAAAACAGGCAAATCACCCATGAAGTGGTTTTGGATAGCGGTTTGCTACAGTAATGGCGGTTTTGTCTTCTTCTTTTTTATTATTTCGGCTGAATCTTTGAAAAAATCATAGTAAATCACTGAAAAAAATCATAAAATAGGAAACACAATTTTGTTGGACTCCACATGAGTATATCTACACAGTGAACATATAATATAGTATGTTTTAGAACATTTTTTTATAGCTATGAATTAATTATAGAAAAGTATAGATCTATAGCTGCAACAAAAAATGTTCTAAATCATACTATATTATATGTTGACTGTGTAGATCTTACTCATGTGGAGTCCAACAAAATTGGATTTTCTATTTTAGAATTTTTCTATGATTTTTTATAGATTAAGCCAAAATAACAAAAAAAGAGACAAAACCGCAATGTAGCAAACCGCCGTCCAAAACTGCTTCACATGGTGATTTGTCCGGTTTTAGAAATTCAGGGGGGGGGGGGTAAAAAAGCCAGTTTCATAGGTGGGTGGTCCACCCCAATAGATGGGTGGGGCCCGGTCAAGTAGACTTTTTCCAATCATGATGCAAACTCTCGACCTATGTAGCAGGAATATGGAGCCTGAGACATGGATATGTTTTAGTACTTCTGTTTTGAAATGCAAATACTGAGGCACATTATTTATGGTTTCAGCTGGGTTTCAACTCTAGCCTACCCCAACTTATGTGGGGTATATTGGGGAATACAAAATTACTTTGCTTTGAAGTATGAAATACAATCTATATTTTTTTATAATAATAAATAAAAAAATCAGCACCACATTTGTGGACAGACTATACTTGTTGCTATATAGCTACATTAGCATATAATCTCTGCTAACTAGTTCGTTGTGAATACATGGTTGTGTATAAGAATCTACTGTTGATGCTCTTGATAGCGTGTTCCATTGTTTAACTTATGTTCACATGGCCGTGTATGTGAATCTACTGTTGATGCTCTTGATAGCGTGTTCCATTGTTTGAGTTATGTTCATTCTTCTTTCCCTTTCTTTTTATGCTTTTAGATAGCTCAAGTGGGAAGAGGGACAAGAATCAGAAGCATTCCATGTCTTCTACAAGTTCTTCAGAAGGTGAATCAATTTGGGCCACTTAAATACTAACTTATTAAATTATGATTCAAATTGTCATCCTATGTAGCAGCAATATGGAACCCGAGACATGGGTATGTTTTTTTTAAAATGCAAATACTAAAGCACGTTATTTATGAAAGGTTTTGTTGTTGTTGCAAATACTAAGGCACATATAGTAGGAACTAAAAGTTAGCTTGTGGCTAGGCCATTTTATCTTTTCAAAAGTCCCTTTAATGAACAAAAACAGTCAAGCACCTCCAATTCACCAAAGGCCCCATCCGACCATCCAAGACTAGAGAAAGAATGGATGCAATTGTGGACATTGGAGTAATGTGGTCATGATCTCTGTCTACTGTTGCCCATACAACTTTGCAATGGGGCATAATAGACAAAGTTGGTCTCTGGGTGGCTAGGTCATGACCTTTGGCTACTGTTGTCCATACAGCTTTGGCAAAGGGGGCATAATAAACAAAGTTGGTCTCTGCGTGGGTATGGAAAAATGGGCCTGCAGGCCAGCCCGGCCCATTGAAGATACCCATTTTGATGTTTCCAAATTATCCAAGCCCCTAAGGATAAAGGACATCAAGGGGGTTCAAACTATCCTCCATATAACTTGCCACTAAAGCACTGCGATTGGCCTAGCCCGACCCGGCCCGCTGGAAAGAGGACGGCCCTATCAGGGCCCGGTAGCTCCTCCATCCGGGGCTCTTATCCATCTTCAACAATTTGATTGTGCTAACTCAACAACATTGATGAAATATATCAACATTAGATTTGAACATATTCAACATTTGAGACTCAAAAAGTTGAAATTGCACATAGAAATGTTGAAGTAAAAATCAATAAATGTTGAAACTATAAATTTAAAATGTTGAACTCTGAAACTTCGGTTTTTTTCTATTCGCGGGCTATGGGCCAGCCCGGCCCTTTATTTGTGGCCGGGCTTTCCAGGCTGGCCCGGCCCAAAAACAGCCCACAGGCCCAGGCTTTGGTCGTTGCTTCAGCCCGCAGGCCAGCCCGGTCCGGCCCGGTGGGAGGTAGGGCCGGGCCTGGCCTGACCCGGTTTTTGCCGGGCCCGGGCCAGCCATTTGTACATCTATAGCCGGAGGCCTCTGCTCACGGCTGAGCAAGAAGGCTTTTCCTTCTAAATTCCTCACTGATTTACAAAGGGTATGTTGTGCTCTTTATATTGAACCAATCAGCCAAAGCATAACAGATTTCTAACATATTGATAAGCCTAATAGATGGATATGCATGTCTAAAAAACTAACTAGCTAACCATGCGTGTCTAATAAATTAACTAATGCATGTGGTTCTGTTGACCTGCTGTCACATGCCGCGTACTCCTTGTGCTGATTGGCCGGCCAACCAGCCGCCCTGACACTACAACCCTCCTAGACATGCAGCTCATCCTCGAGCTGCTAAGGTGGTGGCCCAGGTCGTAGTCTTAGTAGACTCCATGTACATGCTCTAAAATTGTCCCCATATCGCGGTCCTGGATCCCATGGAAGCAGCCCTTTAATTCTGTGCATGTGGACCGCAATCCTCCATAGGCAGCAGCAGTGCGGAGCGTGGAGATGTGACCTGCTGTAGGCAGGTCCCTTGTGTGCTGCAGTGGGCAATCAAGCGGAGCCAAGTGCTACAATGCGCTACCCAACGACACCTGCGGATGGTGTGGGGATGGCACCAATGGGGGCAGACCCGTAAGTGGCACCCATGTACCGCAGCCTGTAGGATGCACTGCTGATGATGACTGGAGCCATAT
This sequence comes from Digitaria exilis, assembly GCA_015342445.1. Lineage (NCBI taxonomy): Eukaryota > Viridiplantae > Streptophyta > Magnoliopsida > Poales > Poaceae > Digitaria > Digitaria exilis. The sequence continues at coordinate 2,353,518 of JACEFO010001924.1, read as the reverse complement.
ACATACCACAGACTTCTTGCGCTGGTCGGCCTCACCATCTGGTGCCCATGTTGCGGCACCTCTTGGAGTAAGGCTTGGATCTTGTTGCAAGTGGCCAACATACTTGCACATAAGTCCTCAATCGATGGCGATGGGTCGGCAGCAGCGGAAGCCATTGCCTTAGGTCAAAACCCGAGTTATCTCATACAAGTTTTGGCACAGCTGACCATAGTCGACGTTCAATTTCTTTGGGAAGTTGCGGGTCATTTTGTGTTCTAAATTGTCATGTTGTGTTGTGCTATATATTCTTCAATGCAATGAGATTTTGCTCTCCTGCGTATTCGAGGAAAAAATGTAGGATATGGTCATATGTATGCCAAGTGAGGAGAGTAAACCTTTGCAAGTGTTTCAGAAGGTGAATCAAGCTGAGTTTCTTCCTTTTATTTCCCTCAGGGCCACTAAAGTTCTAATGTTATTAAATTATCATGCACACTGTCATCATGTTATAATGTTTCTTGTTGATCATTACTGGTACATGGTCATTGATTCAATTAATTTTGATGCAACAGAATTTGTGGAAGACCTCTGGCATTTTCTTGATCCTATTCCCTTGCCAGTTGATGGTCAGTCATTGCTTTCAGTTTTTTTTTGTAGCTATAGTACCAGTGAACCAACCATTAATGATTTCACCCTGTCACACCAGATTTCACGGAGTTTGTGAGTAATGATCTAAAGTCCCGTAATTATCCGATGCCAATTAGGCTTGAGGGTGAGTAAGTATTGCTTTGCCTTTTCTGACTAATTTTGTTGCACATTTTTAAAGTCTGTTCTAGCACTCAACTGTTTTACTATCTTGTCTTTTATCCAGGGGGTATGCGTTTGATTAATAATTTTGAAGAGAAATTTGTTGAAGATACATGGAGCAAACTCAGTAAAAAGGTTGCTTCGAATATATCTCAAAGTGTTGTCTCACTTGCTTCGTTCAAAGGTGATAGCATAAGATAATATACTTTTCCATACATGTGTGCTTTCTCTATTACATCACCGACTGGTTGCAATAATGTTATTAATAGGAGAGGAAAGGTTTTTTGCTTGCACTGGTATATTTATAGACTTCAATGGCTCCACCTCAAGAATTTTGACTTCAGCAAGTTTGGTTAGAACTTCTGGTGATGAACACAAAATTGTTGATAACTTAAAGGTTGGTAATTCAGACAGTTTGTTTATTCATTTGAGATACTGGTTAATTCTCACTTTCTCATTCATAGCAGATTCAAGTGTACCTTCCAAATAAGCATCTTTCTGTAGGGACATTGCAACATTACAATTTGAGTTACAATATTGCTGTGGTCAGTGTCAAGGGTCACCATTGTTGTCGAACTGCAAAATTTCACAATCAGATGCAAATTGAACCTCATATGGAGGTAGTAGCTATCGGGCGTATCTTTGAAACAGGCAAATTAATGGCCACTAGTGGGATAGTGACTGAGAAAGAAAGCAATCTCGACTGCAAAGATCTTATGATCTCCACTTGTAAAATCACAAAGGTACATTGTTGATATCATTTATGGTGGAAACAAACATTTTCATCAGAATATGAGCATTTTAATTTATCACTTGTATTCGCATTTGCACCGTATTAGCAATAACATTTGTTCCTCTGTGATTTTCTTCTTGTTAGGCTGGTATTGGAGGGCCCCTGATTGATTTCGGTGGGAATTTTGTTGGCATGAACTTCTATGGTAGGAAAGAAACACATTATCTACCAAAGTCTACGGTTCTGGAATGGTTGAGGCGTTTCGAAAGGTATGGCTTTCATATCTTTTTTTAATAGTCGGCAAGTCCTATTCATGAACACGATGCTCTGGTGTTAGGGAATTGCACTTGATTCTCGTTGACTAGTGTGATTATTTCCCTTCTTCCAACAAAACTTTTGGTAGTAATTACAAAAGTAGGGCAAGTTTCGTGATTGTATCTTGGGTTTGTGTTACTTTGTGTTTGAAACTCTCTGTTACAATTTTTTCTTTATGATTATATCAGTAATACAAATCTTGTTTGGGCGTATGACAAAATATCTGAACAGATGTTACATGATTTTTATCCTCTTCTCAAGGGGTTGGCTGGTGAACTTCTAGCTAAAGTCCATGTACCTGAATAAGCTAATAACCGAATACAATGTATAACGCATATGACAGAATGTCTGAACAGATGTTGCATGATTTTTATCCTCTTCTCAAGTGGATATACAGAAATAATTTTTTTTTGAATGAAATACACAAATAAGCTAAGAGCCGAATACAATGCACAAGCCGGTCAAGTAGTGGCCTAGGTCTTCTGCTCACTTACCTTTTGTTCTCTTCGTAGGTCTGATGTTGATGAGACTAGCTACAAGGAGACAAACAGGTATTCATTGATTTTCTCGATAAAAAATACTTTCTTTTGTTTCATAAAATAATTCAACGATTGACAATTAGTACATTGTTCATTTAACAGATGGCCTGTGCCTGAGCCTCGTTGGTCCTATCCTTCTGCAGTACGACGGCCCTGGAAGAGTTTCGTGGTGGTTGACGATTGAAATGTGACCTTAATGCATCTCAGCCCCGAACCACCTAATTTGGTTGGCAAGATCCTATCTAATTTGAGTTATTGGATTCTGAGTTTCTGATCGCCATGCCCCTATCTAATCCTGAACTCTCATATTTAGTTACAAACCAAATTTGAACCGTTGAAACGCTACCATATGTAAGTAGATATTTTCCTAGGTTGGTTTGCATGTTATGACTTAAATATAAAGGGCCTGTTCGGATGCCTGTTTCAGGTTTGGCCGACAGCTGGGCGGGAGCGGCTGGCCCACCAGCCAGGCTCCCAGCCGCGGGAATGGGATCAGCCAGTTCCAACTTCCAACCCCATTACCCCAGGCTCCCAGCCTCCCGGCCGTGCCCAGCCCAGCTAGCCGAAAGATTATTTTGGGAATTTAATGTAACTCTTAACGGTTCAGCCGTGCACAGCACCACCGAACCATGCCTATTTGCCTACCACGTCATTATCAACAGGCCAGCCCGCCCCCAAAAGCCAAACTAGAAGCGGCTGGTTGAGGTTGGTGTGGTTGAAAACTGGCTAGTTGCTTAGCATGGTCTACTTTGGTGAGGTTGAAATTTTCTATGTTTATTTGTAAAAAATATTTCTTTGTCTCTTTGAGCGATGATCTATGCTTAGTTTCGAGGTATCATATATTCCTGCTGGGTGCATTTAGATTCACCAACTTTCAAAAAAAATATTATTCATCCAATTTTTTACTATTCATCCTATCTCTCCCACTCACAGAACTGTATTCATCCACCATGTTTTTTTTGTCTATAGTGTTTTTCGAGAAATCTTCTCTAAACACACCTACGGACTGAAAGTTAGCCTAAATGGAGGCCAGCAAATGGTATACGGAGTCTCACCATCAACATGAGCGCGGTAACAGAGTCTCAACACCCCTTGTTAATTCCAAGAACAACAGAAAATAACTTGTCAGATAAGGATAGGAGAAGATAGGGCTTAATGCCGGCACTGGCACTGCTAGCGCTCGGACGTTTGACATTGTTATTTTCATGTGTTGTTACCTCTAGCTACAAAGTTTTGCACCTTAGGTCAAATCCTATCCATGACAAGTTTAGAAAATGTAAGCGCATAATGTAGTGCAATATAAAATGTGGAAAGCCGAGTAGAGAATGTAAACTCCCGGCTACGATTTTTACTGAGGTATCGGAAATCTTACGAGTTTTTCACTAGTCCTTGCTGATGGGTCCCTCTCAAGTGAATGCCCACGTAAGGGTCAAGCTTCCTGGTCGAGTAACTCTGTGGATGACCACAGAATTTCCCCACGCACTAGTAAGTCTCCGTTTGCCCCTCTCATATGCTCCCACCGTCTTTATTATGGCATAGTTTCGACCAACTACCCGAGGGGTTTCTCCTACCTCTCACCAGCATCTCTCGGCCACTCCACAAACTCGGTTGGAGGTCTCACAAACTCGGTTGGAGGTCTTACAAGACTACCAATCCTAATTTACAACATTTGGTACGTGTAATCATAAAAAAATATGCACAATTTAATAAACTCTAGACTAATCATATAAGAGATACGCTAATAGCCTAAATTAGCACTAGCACCAACTGCAAACCTTTTGTTCGTCGCACGGAAGCTGCCTAGGACTATATATAGGAGCCCCGATCCTCCTACACGGTGAGTCCTTATTACCCCACGGCCCCCACCACACCCAGCCCTAATCCCTGTTTCTGGCCGCCAACCCTATGCCACCCACGCTAAGAGCCCATCGCCCGCTCCCGGCCACCGTATGTGCATCCCAATCGTCTTCTATTTCGATTGGTTGTTTGGATCCTTCGGTGCTTGGGTGGGAATTCTTAGGCTACCTCCATTGCTTGTTCGAACAGTAATGACACGGTCTGTTACTCTGCTTACGTTGGTTCGGTTCTGAGAGCTATGTTCGATCAATGTCCCGATGAAAATAATAACAATTTTCTGAACTTCTTTTCCCGTGAGATATTTAAGTTTCGAAGTAGATGATGCCAGGGCTAAACGAGTTATATTCTCGACTACTACTTGCCAATCCTACTTGGCTACTTGCTTTTCTTTTTCCCCCTTTTTTTACTCCAAAGAAAAAACTGTTTTTGGTCACCAACTCCTTGTTCGCTCGCTATATTCTATTACGGATTATTTATTATATCAATGAGATTTCTTTTACTTTATGAATGGAATTTGTTCCACGAGCCTGGAGGATCGAAGGAGATGTGACTGAGCCTCCATTTGGTCAGGAACATGGTCCGTTTTATCTACATCTTCAGCCCTCTGTGTGTCTATCGCCTTTTTCCTATTCCTGATCTAGCTAGTCCGAATGGGATTTGCCGAACTGGTTAACCTTATCAATGGCATCTGATTACATGGGTGCAGGGCTTCTTTAGTTCTTTTTATCAATTATCATGCAAGTTTGTTAGTTGGAGAAAGAGACTTCTGATCCACTGATCCCTATCCATTTTAGATGGACTTATTGAGCTTGTTTGATCCACTTTTCAGGTCAGCAGAGAATCATGCGGCATCTGTCATCTGTGCAAGAACCGCAAGCGGCGGCATCCACCACCAACACGTCCTCGTCCTGCCCACAGTCACAGACATCATCAGCATCAGGACGTAGTCTTTCCTCTGTATCACGTATTTGGGCCCGTCTAGAGTTTGATTGGGGATACACATATTACATCAGGCTCGACCATCAGGGATCTTTCCATACATATCCTGACCTGGGTGGGCCATATCAGAGTTTAAAGGAAGCTCACAAGGCTATTGATCGCCATCTTGACGAGGTCCGGGATCCAAAAATGTATAAGTTCCTCAACTCGTGTTAAATCTCATTCTCCTGTTTGGTATGCATCCTTTGCAGTTGACTATATTCAAACAGGTTACATGATGTGTGCAGACCATGGAAGATACAGCCATGCGTAGCGATTAACTTGCTATCTTAGGATCGCTTATAGTTATCAAAATAGAGTGTTGTTGACATCGCATTAGAAATTACCATAACTGAAAGGTTAAAAGGTAGTACATACAGATGTTATGATAATGCCTTTATTATATAATTTTTATTTTATGAGTTGTAATTTGTACAATTGGTTAGATTGCTTTTTAGCCAGACACACCTGCTCAACTATGTTTTTTCATCTACTAGTAAATAACAATGGTGAAAGACAAACCATAAGTTCTGTTAACTGACTGAAACACTAGGTCTGAAAATGACCAAAGGGACACCTTCAGTTGGGACAGTCCTGTTTTGTTTTTGTTTTGGTTAATTTCTATTAGCCAACATTGATTATCAAATTTACAATGCAATCTACTGAACGTATAGAATGCTTTGATCTAAACAGGTCCGCGCTACCAGACGATGTTTCTAATTTGGATGCAGTCATACGGCGAGGTCTTTACTGGCCCGATGGAACTAGTAAAAGGCGTTCAAAATCACACGCAATGCAGAAAAGCCGTGATCAAATGCACCAAATGGTTCAAGCGTTACTGGACAAGTATAATGAGGACTACCATCTTTTGGGGGTTTGTTCTCTATATATCCCTCTCACCATCACTGTCTATTGAGCACTCGGGGTACCTGAATTGCACTGTCTTATTGTCTTACTAATGGAATCTTTGCTTACCTGATCTATGCTTGTTATTTTAGGATCTCGCATATGAACTCAAAGATGTATTGAGCTTCGAATCAATTTCTGAGCACAAATCGTGGTACTATCATCTCAATTTCAGTACCAACTCTAAAGCGGCCGATGATTCAGACTGCAGCACCAGCAATATATTCTTTGCAGAAGTCGAACATCTGCGTCAAGAGGGGCATATAGAATTGTCCGTCTGCTGTTTCTGCGCACTCGATCCAATTAACAAAGGTATTCTATACATTCTATCTTCTTAAATCTAAGGTATTCTATACTCATATTTTAAAACTAACTATTTTTTGAACGAATATTTTAAAACTAAGTATTGTTGATAATTGAGACTTTTTGTCGATGAAGGTCAACACTGCAATGGTTGTACCACGCCTGGCAATTATGATATGAGGCACCCTGATACTTCTATCAAATTAGCTGCTGGTTACTCGGATCCACGTTGTCAATTTGGTGGATATATCCAAGTCGAGTGCAGCGACGATTCTGAAGATGAAGATACATATGTATGATACAATTTATTTCCTGGCAAGCTTTTAACATTTTTGTTAGTTCGTTCAGTGCTAACTATACGTGTTTTCCCCTCCCTTGCAGCTGAGAGAAAGGGAAGCGGAGCTAAGACGTATGTACAAGGTAAATGGCATGTTTTGTGCAGTCTTGTAGTAGTACAGTAGCATCCTTTGCATAAACATGTGACGTGATTTTGGTTTCCTAAGCGACTATATAATTCCTTGCCTGTCTATTTAGGGTCTTGATGATCCACGTGTCATAGAGAGCTTATTCACATTCCCACCGGGTGTTACTATTGTCCGAGACGAAAAACCGCATGCAGCGGAATGCTCTCATGATGATGATGCCGTGTAGTAAGAGGTGATCACGCGCGCTCGCGCCAGTACACTTGGTGATGGGCTGCCTCTGGCGCCGGTGCATCGGTGAACCTGTACGAGAGATGTGGAGCACGCCTCGCCTTCGCTTGCGCCCGGAGATGCTGCTGCTCGCCGCGCTGAACAATTGCACAGATAAGCTCAGACGCTTTGGGATCGGAGGAGTTCCCTTCCTGACTTCCTGTAATCAGAAAACTCGCATTTAGGTTTGGCTGACGTCGATGTTCACATGATTCGTTGGTTGGCTAATGTATTGTTTCACATTGTGAATGCTCCCTTTGCCTCGGTAGCCCTTGGCATCTTGTAGCATACAGGTCTCCTTCCTTAAGGCTTTTTTTCGCTCCTTTTTTTTTCAAGCTCGTCGCCTCCTTGGGTGACCTGAACATGGGTAGTTCTAAGGTGTCCAAGCTGTCCAGACAGGATCTTCGAGGCTGAACAATTGAGGCATTCCATAACTGTGAGAAACTCGTCATCGCCAAAACCGTTTTAGCCTATGCTAAAAAAAAATATGCTAAAAAAAACCTTTTTAGCCTACAAATTTGGCTCACCTTTTGATGATATGCTTGGCGGATTAGTATTAGTAAATATAATATTTATACAGAAAATAAAACGAAGGGGATGTAGCTCAAATGGTAGAGCGCTCGCTTTGCATGCGAGAGGCACGGGGTTCGGTCCCCCGCATCTCCACTTTTTTTTTTCTTTTACGTTTTACTGCTGGTCCATCATGCCACCCTTTCTCCATTTCGTTGTTTTCTTATATAAAACTTCCAATGCTATGGATGAATGAGCAGTCCAGGTGTTCGTAAAAGTATACTGTGTGAATGACTGGACAGTTTACCTCCTATTGGAAAAAGGAAAAACATGACGATAGGCTTTTACCTCTGTAATGAGGCATTTGTTTAATTAAATGTTGAGACTTACCAAACAACATAGTTTAAGGGTGTAAACATTTTTCTTGCACAAACCACCTTTGAAACCAAAGAAAGATGAAAAACAAATGGTTTTCATATCTTGGGGTTGAAAGAATTCTGGTTTTGTACATCGGGGTTGAAAACGTGACAACTGCGATAGTGGAAGGCTGTAAAGAGGACTTTTCTTTTGTGAAGGCCCAGCCCGTTCTGTTGTGAAGGCCCAGCCCATGCCCATGAAATACACAAGGCGGATACCTTCACGGGCCCATGGTGCTCCGGGGTTTTTTCATAGGTTTCCCCCTTCTCGTAATCCTTCCTTCGCTGTGTTTGATTCCCTCCGCCGCCGCCGCCACCGGAGACGCCGAACCACGGCACCTCTACAGCGTTTCTCCCTCGCCCGATTAGCAAGGGGCGGAGACGAGCAGCGCGGCAGAGATGTGGTACCTGTGCGTGTTCTACCACAGGCTCCTGGACTACCGGCGGCCGGAGGTGGAATCCCTCGCCGAGCTCTTCGCGGGCCCGGGCTCCGGCGAATCCGTCGAGTGGCGCATGCCGGAGAACCACAACGAAGATTCTCCGTTCCACCTCGTACGCCTCCCCGGCGACGAGCGCCTCGCCGCCCAGGTCGCCAACCGCAGTAAGCGCGAGCTATAAGTTCCCTTTCAGTTCCCACCCCTCTCCTCCAGTTGCCGTTTACTGATGCTTCCGCGTCATTACTGGGCGTCTTGTGGCTTAGGCTTGCTAGTGAAGGGGATCTACGAGCTCTGGGGGCATGGTACCACCTACGAGGAGCTGGAAAAGTCGGTCATGGAGTACCCCGACGAGAGGAAGCTGCCGTTCCTGACCCCGGACAGCACCTTCAAGATTATCGTAGACAGCTTCGGAAAGGCGATCAGTTCCCAAGAGCAGAACGACATCATGAAGAGTCTTACTTACATACCGTTCAAGGTTCGTGACACGTTTGATCCATTTATATTGATGTTGATCTTCTTGATGTTGAGTGTGACTAACCATATTACGATTTTTCTTTTCGTTTCTTTTCAGGGCCGTGTTAATTTGAAGAAGCCTGATCACAAGTTCTTTGTCATGGAGACAGATGACTATGGGTCAAACAATGGCCTCCCGCCAGTTGCAAAGAGGACAGTATTCTTTGGCCGGGAGGTTGGAGCCGCTGACAGGCATCTCCTGCCAACGTATCAGCTCAAGAGCAGGAAGTACATTGGCCCGACTGCAATGGATGCTGAAATGGCTTTCCTCATGGCCAATCAGGGTCTTGCACGGCCTGGAAAGCTCGTGTATGACCCCTTTGTCGGGACCGGTAGCATTTTGGTTGCAGCTGCACATTTTGGAGCTATGACAATGGTTTGTGCTGGTTGTGCATATTAATGTATCCTCAACATTTGGTACTCTCTATGTCTTGCTGATAGAGGTTTTTCAGGGTGCAGATATTGATATAAGGGTTGTGCGTGATGGTCGTGGCCCAGATTGTAATGTTTGGAGCAACTTTGAGCAGGTAATTCTGCAGCTCTAGCTTCAACCAGCTTTCTGCATGATATTGTTGTCATTGGACCTGACAATCATCTGCAATATGTTTGGAATTGTTAGCCTCATGAAAAAGCAAGTACAGAAATGTTTATAGGTGATGCAACAATTGATAGTTAGTTGGTCACTCCGATGGTTCCTCTGTAACAACAAGTATATACTTGAAAAAAAAAACTTTTATCCCTTTATATCTGTGACTCCTGTTTGGTTTTACCTCTAGCCATCCTCAACCTGCTATTAATATGATGCCATGTTTTGTATAATTTTTTTGACTTAATGGTTTTATTAAGTCATGGTTCATGAAAACTAGAGATGTTTAGTTACACACCCTTTTTCTTGTAAGATTCACTTGTTAATGATCATCTGGAATGCTAGATTTCATGGTAAGTACTAACATATTATCTTTTTCTTCAGTACAAGTTACCAGAGCCCTTATGTTTGCTTAGGGCAGACAACAACCTCCCACCTTGGCGTCCTGGACTGAAGGAGGTAACCATCGTTCATTATGTGCTATTTGTGCTCTTGCACTTTCATGTTAACATTTTTGTCAGTTGTTGGTGACTGAACTGAAAATGTGAGCAACCTTTTCCCACAAAATGCACAATAGAGAAGCCTTTAGTTGTGCTGTAAGTATCCCACATGACATTTGCATGATCACATGCCACCTATTCGCTTTGTATAGCTCTGGTGCTAGAACTAAACCAAATACAATGTTTTTATTGTGAAGTGTGCTTGGGAATGATTGGATATAGTTAGCCTCTTTGTAGTCTGCTGCAGCAAATGAATGTACCCGACCTGACAAAGCAATAATAAGCACATATAATTGTGGCATTATGCAGTGGCATACTCGGCTAGTTCAAATTCAGTGAAAATTTTGTTTCCACTCAACTTAACAAGATGCCTTGATAATAATTTAAGCTGAAAAGCCTTGTGTGCAACAAGTAAATCCATTGCCTAATAGAGCTGTTGCATGTATAAATTTGATTAAAGCCTATTATGAGTTTTTTGTTTTGTTATTTTGCTGTTTAAGTAGGAATCGTTGCTAGTGACTACAGTTTGTGAGCCTCTTTATTTGGCTGTTGTTAGTGAATTTTTGCTTCTGCCTCCATAAGCTGTCTAAATGTTATTTTAAAACTTTCTTGTTCCAATGTCTGACTTGAAAATATTGCTGCTTGTTATCTATCAGATGCTCGATGCAATTATTTGTGACCCACCATATGGAGTCCGGGCTGGTGGCCGGAAGTCTGGTGGTCGAAAGCTCATAAAAGGTGTCAAAGGACCTTACACAGTCCCGGATGAAAAACGGGACAACCACATCCCATCAACTGCGCCATACAGCCTTGCTGAATGCGTCCATGACCTCCTTCACCTCGCCGCAAGGATGCTGGTCATGGGTGGCAGGCTTGTCTTCTTCTACCCGGTCCTGCGCAGCGAAGATGGTGCTGCCAGCCCACAGTTCCCTGAGCACCCCTGCTTCAAGCTGATCGCCTCCTGTGAGCAGATACTGAGCTACCGGTACAGCCGGGTTCTGCTGACCATGGTGAAGGTTGGACCCTACACCGAGGAGATTGAGAGGGTGGCCGAGGAGCAGCACCGGGAGTTCAGGGAGAACCACCAGAAGTGGATGGAAGAGGGAAACCTCCACTCTGCTGTCTTTGAGCCGGCGCAGGACGGGAAGCCTGATAAGGAGTTGAAGCCCAAATACAGAGGAAAATATGTGTAGTAATGGAGATGCTAACTTGTGTTATATTGTCTGGAAGAGAAGGCAATTTTGTTGGCATTCTGTTGTGTCCTCTCAGTTAGAGCTCATGTGCTGAATTTTATGATCTCCAACTATGGTAGCCTGTTCGATGTTAGATGTACTACGGTTTCAGAGTTTGGTGTCAGGCAGGTAAAATCCTTTTGATGGATATGGAACTGTAATTGTAACTTAAATTTTGTATGAACTGTATTTCTCAGTTAACATAATGAATTACATGTCACACCAGTACCGTGATAGGTGGGTCAGGACGAGAAAAAAATAAAAAACTCTTAACAGTGCTGTACTGCTGTCGACATACTGGTTTGGTGTCATTATTCCAGTATACGAAAATTAGCCCTAATCCAATAGCATCTGGTGCCGTGCAAGTCTGATAATTTGATTCTTGTAGCGTGCATTTTGTTGTACCGTGCAACCGTGCCAATTGCAGTCAAAAGTTTAGAGGATGATTTCAAAACTGCCTGAAATGTTTATAGTTTGAGTATCTGAGAAATGATTACTGTTAAAGTATCTGAAACTTCTGCAGGAACTGAATTTTTTTTATTAATATCCAAGGTCTATGCAGATACAGGATTCATCCGTTCGCCATTCGCTCATTCACATTCAATTTTTTGTGCCGATACAGTTCCATTGCAATGCAAGAGTTAACAGCCCCATATTGTGCTGCTGCTTGCGTTCCATTGCAATGCAAAGAGTTGTATCATGTTTCCATTGTAATGCAAGAGTTGTGCTACCATGTTTCCATTGTAATGCAAGAGTTGTGCTACCATGTTTCCATTGCAATGCAAGAGTTTACCATGTTTCCGTTGCAATGCAAGAGCTGTACCATGTTTCCGTTGCAATGCAAGAGCTTGCTGATAACTGGCGTTAGTTGCTCAATTCCATCGATCAATTTTACAGCCTTGTTGTCCATTCTTCAATCCATCATGCAGAGCATTCAGTTACCATTGTTGCGCTTGCTACTGTGCAGATAACTGGTAACGTTTTTACTCATTTCCATTGATCAATTTTACAGCGTCGTTCTCCATTATTCAATTTACAGTTTTTACATTTGTTGTTTGCCATCTTTCATCTATCCAATGCAGGGAAAACCAGAATCATTTGACATCGCGAAAAACACTGAACAACTTTAACTCATTTGAGAAAAATGTAAAACGAATTCCATATCATGAACAACTCGAAACCAATGGAAGAATTGTCAAATGGTAACTGAGAACCATCAGCGGCATGTAGTTTTGACCTCAAATAAAATTCAGTCCGCATCATGGTTGGATCGTCTGATCCTCATCATCTGGTCCCAATAAACCATTCAAGAACTCCAAATCGCAGGCTAACCAACATCGCATTCTCCAGATTGCAGAAACTAAACCAAAAGCGAACCTGATTGCCAGCCTAAAAACAACATCAAATCCGAAGCTAAACAGAAGGGAAAAAATGTAACGAGAGGGGCTCAGAAAAATAATGGGTAGTAAGTTGTTTGTCAGCACAGAAACTAAGAGTGGTGCATGACTATTGTATCATCACTGCCCCTGCCACGGATTCCTCTTCTGAACAGATCCCTTCCGCAAACCAGATCCCCAACCAAAAAACAACAACGAACACACGACGCATCACAGAAACCAGGAAAAAACACAAGACAAATAACAGGGCTGTCCGCCAAGAAAAGACAGAACAAGGCTGCTGTCACTGGCGGATCAAGACGGCGGCGATCCTTGCTGCATCGGCGGGCGGGCGGCGGCGTGGAGGAGACTGTGGAGGGGACGGGGCTATGAGGGTCGTATTTAAAGAGCCCCGCGGCGGCGTCTTCTTTACTAGGGTTTCAGTTCGATCCCGAGCTGGTGGGCTGCACAGCCCATTATCCGTGTATTGGGGTCGTCTGTTTGTGGCCCAACACGAACATATGATGGGCTTGAAGATTCCTGTGTGTTTGTTTGAAGTTCTAAAATGGAAAAAAAAAAACACAGGAACAAATATATGTCGTCGTTGATCAACGAACGTTCATAAAGGGAAAGAAAGGAAAAGGGTGCAGGTGCATTCATTCAAGCTCCTGCTCTCTCATCCTCTGTGAACGTGCTTCGCGGTTCTCTCGCTCGTCAATCTGAACGTGACAAGCCTGGTAAAAGTTTGGACTCGCAGCAGTAAAACTTTTGGCACCGCCACCTGGTCAATTAACCACTTTAATGCTGTTCCTGAGCGGGCTCTCATCTCAGGTAACGCAAGCGATTCCTCCTTGTTCGATTTCTTCGTGCGTGACGCCAGCGGATCGAATCGTAGGATGCATGGTGACGACACGGGAAAACTAAAGAAAACATGTGAGATGGATGGATGGATAGATACATGGCCCAACCAAATCCTGGGACAACGACGATGATTAGCTTGTCGGACCATTTCACCTCTTAGTCATAGTTACCAAGTCTTAGTGAGTGACACTTTTTTGTTTTGATTTAACGATAACTAGACGCATGCACACGTTTTCCGGTGTTTGTTAGGAGTTAGGACCATGCTGCCGCTAGTCCGCTACCCTCTGCTCCAATCAAGAGTTAAGACACCAAACAAAAAAGAGAGAAAAAATTGAAACCCTGGCTTCTACGTTCTACTACGTGCTATCTTTGTAGGGTGAGATGGAGAGAAAACGGAGGGAAAAATCAGCACGCCGCACGCGCGGGAGAGATCGATAGCATAGCCCGACACAGAGAAGCCTGGTCAAAGAAGCAGTTGGAGTTCAATATATAGCTTTCTAAAACTCTTTTCACGCTAGCTTGCTTATGCTGCACAGTAGTTGCTCGTGTGACCTAGTTTCCAAGCCTTGTTTGAGTTTACCTGAATCCCTTGGCCACAAAGGCATCTGCAGATGGAGCAGGATTTGCTTCAGGTCCAACCAACACATGTACACACGCGCCCTAACCGGCGGCAGCCTGAGCCCCTGATGATGCATCCATCGGTTGGGGTTTGGTGAACGTCTCTCAGACCTGCACTCCTGCAGCTAGCCTTTTTTGTATATGGTAGCCAATCTACGTTCCAACCACAGCAAAAGGCATCTCTCTGCCCTCAGGTCTTTTACCCTGGAGTACCAACAAATGCCCATAAAAAAAACTAGCAAAAACCAAGGTCTCTCGTCCAAATAAAAAGAGACTGGTCGAGGAGAGAGTCTAGTGATGTGGTTTCATTTGCTTCACTACTTCACTAGCCACCTGTGTGCAACTTTGTCAGAGCCTTTTTGTGATGAGTTACACCAACTCTTTCTTTGCACATAACATAAGTAAGGTCACACCCGAAGCAAAGACACAGAGAGGGCATGCATTCAGCAGGGTGTAGTGACCAGCGAGTATGATCGAAAGAAAACGTACGTGTTAACAAGAGAAGAAAAGGGAGCAACTGAACAACCAATGAAGGGGATTGTTCCAAGGTCTCGAAGGGCATGCGCAGCTAACTACTTCACGTCTTTCAACCCCTTCCATGCAAAAGCAACGATTTGCCTTTTGCAGTGCAGGCCGGGGGTATCGCGTGTCCAGTAGTGTGATGCGTTCCAAACACTTGTGAAAGCGACCAGGTCTTCCTAGCTCTCGGCTTGAACTTGTCAACCAAGTGCCGTCCCTTCTTAAGCTTTGGTCTCACTACCTCACCTGCCCCAATGCCCAAAAATGCTATAAGTTGCTTCCAGGCTTTGCTTGCAGACCTTCCCTTGAGAGGCCCTGTTATGTCACAGCTGAACTTTGTTCTATATATCCACATACACAAGCAGGGCTTGGTTTGGTTGTTCATGCTATTGAGCTGCTCTAACTGTTAAAGAGGTCAAAGCTTCGGCTACATATATATAGGGGCCGATATAGCTGGAGGATCAATCTCTCAGGGTTCATATACAGAGGAGCTCGTTCTATCGGCAAAGTTCGTCATCAATCTGCTCTAACCTCCTTGTACAAGAGGCGATACCAGGGTTTCAACTCAGCTAGCTACTCTTGGTGCATCAAGATGAGAGGCCTTGTTTGCGCTCATGCAGAGAAAAGACATCGCATAGACAGAGCTTTGTGAGTCGCTTATTCTCTTCATTTTGTTTTGAAAAATCTTTATTTGCTTCAAATAGCACCTTGTGTTACTTCACCTTCTTGTGAACTCTGTTTATTTTCCTGTTCGTGTGGCAATGGACAATCAAGTGATTAGTGAACACCATGGATGCTACTCGACCAATTGAAATGGTTTTAAGTTTTCAAGCTTTACTATTGCATTGCCTTCGTCAACTTAAAGTTTGTTTTCACAATATTCATTTCCATTCATACTACAAAGATTACTCCGATTATGTAGAGATTTGCATATGCCAAAAAAAAAAGAGAGTAGAGTTCCATATGTTGAAAGTTTACTAGATCATGTTCTGAAATCCAATGTTACATTTTCATCATTGGAAACTTGGTTTGCATCATAGGCTGTTTTTGCTTTCAAACGAAGGCTGGTTTTGTAAATTGTCAAGAAAATCGATTTCACCGCATCTAATCCTCGTGACTTTGAAAGCACAAGTAACTTTCAGAGGCGGCGTAGCTGGACCAACCAAAGTTTGTGCACAGTTAACAGGACCCTTTTTTTCAAAGCTGCCTACGAGAACCTATTTTAAAAACTTTTGCAGATGAGCTAACCCAGATTAATAATCACGTACTAAGTTACTTTCATGGTTGGCTCACCTGTTCTGACCAAGCAAATGATCCGGTGCAACGAACATTCCGAAGGTGAATTGGTTGGTGAAGAATATGTCACAACGCTGTTTCAGTTCTGAACAAGTCTCTTCATGCCAAGTGACAGACTGACAGGAACACGCTCTGAATCGGGAAGGCGCAGGACAAACACAAGGTGACACATGAGAACACGTAATGCTAGTTGCTAGGAAATGAACCCGTCAGCGTTAACAAAATGGATTACAACGACGAGGAAATAGACGCAACGATGGAGCTGATGACGCTTGGCAGTTGATATGTGTGATCCTGGACCGTTAGAGGGGTATGGAGCTAACTGTTCCTGAGGACTTAATTGTTGGAGTAGGTGAAGACAGAATTCCTCCATGACCAACGACTTTCTCAGGTCTTGGGTTGGAAAAATTAACTGCAAATTGAAGACGATCTGGATGCAGTCCATGTAATGGAAGCAAGCAGAGTAGACTAATGGATCACAAGCACCACAAGCTTTTGAGTCACATTGTAAAAAAGTTGAAATTGAATAATGTTAACAACTCAGTAAAAAAGGAAAAAAAAAATAAACATTTTAGATCAAGGTTATACTCCGATCGTCTGAAAGAAAAACTCAATTTGGTCGTAGGTTGTCCAGTTTATTTTTTGAGTTCTGCTTGATTTTTCTTACCACTGAATTACTGACGGTATAAAATCAATTTTTGCTATGTCGAATTCAGTTCCGGTTTGAGCAAGAAGGATTGCATCGGGAGGTACTACGCCAAGGATGCCAAGTACAAGCCCTTCAGCGCGCTGCTGCCCGAGGGCTCCAGCGGCAAGATGCTCTACGTGAAGCTCGTCCTCGTCCTCCTCATGTGCGGCTCCTTCATGGGCCTCCTCCACTCCCCGTCGATCCACCTCGCCGATGAACACCACCACACACAGTGAGCAAAAATCTTCATTCATATAACAAAAAAAAAATAAAACAGTGATCCAACAACTTACTGAATATTATCTGAAAAAAAAAACAATTCAGGTCACAAGTGTCGAAAGCAAGCTGGATGTCGCACCCTGACGAGCCGAATTCAGGGTACTCGTCGAGCCTGAAGATCGACTGGTCCCACATCGAAGCGGCAGTGAAAGAAGTATCTCCGGCAGAGGATGGCCGTGGCGGCGTGCTGCGGGTGGCGCTGCTCAACTTCGACGACGGCGAGGTCGAGCAATGGCGTGCGCGGCTGCCACCGTCAGCAGAGGCCTCGACGGTGCTTCTTGACCACGTCAGCAGCGACGTCACCTGGGAACACCTTTACCCGGAGTGGATCGACGAGGAAGAGCTCTACGGCTCGCCGCCGTCGTGCCCGGACCTGCCGGAGCCGGCCGTGACGGAGGCCGAGGCGCCGTACGACGTCGTCGCTGTGAAGCTCCCGTGCCGCCGCGCGGCGAGCTGGTCCAAGGACGTGGCGCGTCTCCACCTCCAGCTCGCCGCGGCGCGCCTCGCCGCGCGCCATGCCGGCCGGCGAGCGGCGCACGTGCTCGTGGTCAGCCGATGCTTCCCGACACCTAACCTCTTCAGGTGCCGCGACGAGGTGGCCCGCCACGGCGACGTGTGGCTGTACCGCCCCGACGCCGACGACCTCAACCGCAAGCTCGCACTTCCCGTCGGGTCCTGCAAGCTCGCCATGCCATTCAAAGCTCTTGGTACGTACGGAGTACAATACATACAGTACGTAATAAACTTCGCTCAATCACAGAATCACTAACAATGATATCCGTGTGATCAACGTTGCAGGGGAGGCGTACGTGTCGTCGGCGCCGGAGCGGGAGGCGTACGCGACGATCCTGCACTCGGAGCATCTGTACGCGTGCGGCGCCATCACGGCGGCGCAGAGCATCCGGATGGCCGGGTCGGGTCGCGACATGGTGGCCCTGGTGGACGAGTCGACGATCAGCGCGCGCCACCGGAGCGCGCTGGAGGCCGCGGGCTGGAAGGTGCGGCCGATCCGGCGGATCCGCAACCCGCGGGCGTCGACGGACGCGTACAACGAGTGGAACTACAGCAAGTTCTGGCTGTGGTCGCTCACCGAGTACGACCGCGTCATCTTCCTCGACGCCGACCTGCTGGTGCAGCGCCCCATGGAGCCCCTCTTCGCCATGCCCGAGGTGAGCGCCACGGGGAACGACGGCGCCCGGTTCAACTCCGGCGTGATGGTCGTCGAGCCGTGCAACTGCACGTTCCGTCTCCTGACGGACCACGTGGGCGACATCGTGTCGTACAACGGCGGCGACCAGGGGTACCTCAACGAGGTGTTCTCGTGGTGGCACCGGCTGCCGTCGCACGCCAACTACATGAAGCATTTCTGGGAGGGTGACACGCCGGAGCGCGTCGCGGCGAAGCGACGCGTCATGGCGGCCGACCCGCCGGTGGTGCTCGCCGTGCACTTCGTGGGGCTCAAGCCGTGGTTCTGCTTCAGAGACTACGACTGCAACTGGAACGTGCCGGCGCTGAGGCAGTTCGCCAGCGACGAGGCGCACGCGCGGTGGTGGAAGGTGCACGACGCCATGCCCAAGAGGTTGCAGGGGTTCTGCTTGTTGGGTGAGCGGCAGAAGGCGCTGCTGAGGTGGGACGTGGCGAGGGCGAGGGAGGCCAACGCCTCCGATGGCCATTGGGAAGTCCGGATCAAGGATCCGCGACGGAGCATCTGCTGCGCCGGTGATGGCGGCGAGGACTGCCGCGAGAGGGAGATCGCCGGGCGAAGGGTGGAAGGGAACAGGATCACCACGTCGTACGCCAAGCTCATCGCCAATTTCTGACGGTGATGGCATCTGTCGTCGGGCCCGTTGGCAACTGAGGAATTTCTAATTCCGAAGAGCTCGCGCCGGCCGCCGGGGCAGATGGTTCCGGATTTTTGGCATCCATGCATGAGGATTAGCGAGCTAGCTGGCGTCTGGAATTTTTGAACTGATGGGTGTCAAGTTGGCCAACTTTAGCTTCTGTATATTCGAATCGAAAGCCGTTAGGGCTGCAGTATAGTTTATCAGAAATACAAAATACATGGAGTACTGGATAAACAATGGTGTTGTCTTTATTTTAGCTGCATGTATAATATGTTGAGTTCATATGCCCCATGTCACTGCTCCAGATAAAGGTGATAATATTTTGAGTTCATATGCCCCATGTCACTGCTCCAGATAAAGATGATAATACGTTTTGGCACACAGAATTTAACTGCTTCACTGTAAGTGCTTACTCCTTTTTCTTCTTCTTTTTCCTGGCCACTTATTTGGGAAATGGTTGCCATCCACCAGCAAAAATACAAATATACTAATTGTCGGTGCCTGATTTGGTCGCACCGGCACCGACGAGTGATTGCGGTGCTAACCACTCGCTTTCCCGATGGCGAGAGTGGGAGACGAGGTTTTATCCTGGTTCCGGCCACGGGGCCGTACGTCCAGCAGTGGTGCGATGCACCTGGTTACGTGTTGCTTGTAGTAGGGGTTTACAAGCAAGGTGGGAGAAGGAGATAAGCTCCTAAGTCCCAGGCTATGGTGTGTGGGTGCGTATGAGACTTGTGTTCTCTGTGTGTCTTCGTGCTCTTCTCGTTGCCCTTCGCATGGGCTTCCCTTCCCCTTTTATAGACCAAGGGGAGCGGGGTGCGAGTACATGTGTTTGTCGCTAAGTGCACTGTTCGTCCATGCCGCGTACTGTGCGCGAGCGGGAATCGCGCCTTCCAACTCCGCTGACGACATGGCAGGGGCTGACGTATTGTCCTTCCCTCTCGTGACAGTTCACGGCGTCGAGGGTGGTGTCTTGCGTACGGGGTCCAATTCGAGCCTCCGTGGCCTCCTTCGAGGTTGCCTTCGAGGGTGGCAGCGTGTCCGGCGGGGGGTAAAGTCAAAGGAGTGGTTGACACAGTGCTGCTAGGCAGGGTTAGGCCTGGCGTGCAGCATGGCGCTCAGAGTCCACTGTTGCGAGTGGATTTGACCGATGTCCTCTCCGGGAGTAGGTGATGGCGTGGAGCAGTGATCCCTGCTTTTTGATCGTGTCATGATGACTCTGATGGGTTGCAGAGTCCCGGGCGCTGTTCCCGGCGAGGCCGACTCGAGCTTGGATCGCAAGCTCGAGTTCGTCAAGCCTCGAACGAGACGGAAACTACCCGCTCGAGGGTAGGGGTCGTCCTCGAGGCCGCTGAGCCTCGAACGAGACGGAAACCCCCCGCTCGAGGGTAATCGTTTACCTCGAGCTGGATGGGGCCGAGGACTCGTAGCGATGGCGGGCCTTTGCTGGGCTGTTGAGCCAGGTCAATGTCGTCGTGGGCCTTGATGCCAAGTAGTTTTGGACTTAGATTGGGGTACCCCTTTTGCAGGTACCCAACACTAATCAAATTGGCGCTTAGTCCATATATATGTTAATCAAGTCTTGCTTTCTGAAACCTTATGGTATGACTGTAAGAGTACACTTCTAACATAGTGTTTTCATGATAAAAGGGAGATCCTGATCTTTGATATACTGCTGAAGATTTTTAACACAGGCGAACAAAACTTTAGAATCACTTACCATATAATGTTCCTGATTGATTAGCTTCAACCTAATAAAAATGCATGATGCACCAGTAATACTTCGTAATAATAACGATAATTTTGGAGAATGCAGCGATCAAAGTTATATTTTGGCTGAGTGCTCGTTGCTTCCCCTCTATATCTTGGAGCTTAAACAATGCCACCTCGACGTTTTTATCAAATCGAAAGCTGACAGTTCTTTTTTTTTTGAGAAAAAGCTGACAGTTCATTTAAGATTAACACATATCAATGATGCATGAACAACGCAACAAATGATGAAATGGTTCAGAAGCCACTGGCATGACTTCAATTATGCATTGTCCCTCACAATGCTTGCTGGCCTGATGCTCACTCAAATGAAGATACGCTGCTCTAGTGCTGGGCTGCACCAGATATTCCAACAAAAGTAGAGATAATTAAAAGCTTTCTTCCTAAAAACATCTTCAGACTCTGCCTCTTGGTGATCTTCACTTATCACCGGCATGTCTGTGGTGCTGTCACGCTCTGGATTGTAGTCCTACAGACCACACGAACGAAAAAAAGAAGGAAGAACTTTCAGGAAACAGATGTGGAGCACAGAGAATATTGAGTAATATGATTTTGTTTTGTACTCACTCCATTCCAAATTATAAGCCGTTGGCATTTAGATACATAGTTTTTAGTATAAATCTAGTCATAGTGGGGATCATATATCTAAATATGTCAAAACGATTTAATTACAATTTGGAACGAAGAGAGTATAAATACATTGCAAATAACATGTACATTAATCGCACATAAAGGTCACATGGGAATGGAATCTGTGCACAAAAGTAGAGTAAATTCAGCGGTTACTATTGATGCTCAAATATCATTACTCATGCAATAAAGTTAAAATAATTTTACCTTCCTAAGCATTAACCGTATCGCAGACAATTCGAGACACCTCCAAATCAACCGTCTCACAAACACACGGTCTGGATAAACCGTGAGCGGGGTATGGAGGCACCCTTTTTTAGATTTGGCCGAGGGTGTAATACGCGAGGGGATCATCCTTGTTCAGTATCGACTGTGTATTGGGGCCATAAAGGATTTTAGACATGTGTAATATCCTATATCCTGTGTTTTTTTTTTGTGATTGATCGATGCACAAAAGGAAGTCTTCAAGTTCTGGTTGCTTGGTATTTTTCGCTTAATCCTAGTCCTGCCTTTACATGAGACCTTGTAGACATGGGCGGATCTAGGGTGATGTTAGGGGACAGTGTGGAGCACAGATCCACCCTAACCCTAAACCCTAAGCCCCCCTCCCCCAACATCCTATAAACCCTTGGATCCCCCTGTAGGGAAACATGTGGGTTATGCTAGCTATAATAATTATAAACTACTACGTTCATCTAAAGTACTTGCGAGTAGGAGATTATATATTGTTACCACTAGATGCGCAGCACACTGGAAGATGTACCATGTCGATGTAGAGAAAGTATTCGATCATATGCCACAAACTGTTCCACGTCCTCGTCCCAGCAGCCGATCAGCTGGAAGATATGTTGGAAATTTGTTTTTTTATTCTATTTCTATCCATTCTGTGCCTAAACATTGTGTATGAAAACAAATTAGCCGATCAGTAGAACGATGACTTCCTCCCTTCGAGGGGGAAGCCTTGAGCGTTCTCTCCGCATGTTCCGCTCCGCGCGGTGTGGCCGATGTGGGGAGGAACACGGTCGTGTGGGTTTGTCCACAGCACTAGGAGCCCCCGAGCCTCGTTTGGCTCGAGATGTCCCAAATTTTTCTTCGTTCCTCGGGATCCCTTTCGAGGGACTGAGGAGGAGGCGATCCATGCTTCCCACGATTGGGATCGAGCCATGGATGCCTGGGTGAGCTGATAGCGGGTAGTTCGAGCGGACGTCCATGCCCCATTCGATAGGGGTAGGCTCATGGTCATAGGACACGCCCGTAAAAGCTTTTCGCAAAGGTATGCTAGATGGGACTCGACCTCATTCGATAGAGGTCGAGGGCTCGATGCTCCCCCTCGAGGGGTCCCTCGATCTAGGCACTTTGCCTGGCCTCGAACATAATCGATTGGCTTCCTCGAGCGCTCGAGCTTCGAGGGTACCGTCGATTATCCCTGACTCGGTTGATCTGGGGCCCTTGTCGAAACCCTTCGAAGGCCCAAGGTTCGAACCCCTGATCTGTAGAACGAAGGCCGCCCTTTCAAGGGTTGGTGTGTTGAATGTACCTTCCACCTCTTCGTGCGGGGTCATGATGACCGTTAGGGCAGTTACTGCGACTTCGTGGGGGAGTGTGCACGCCTTTTCAGGCGTGGCGTGGGCGAAGTGACCGCACGACTGCCCTGACGGCGGAAGAGCGTCCTTTCCTGGGCGAAGATGGCGGCGGCTGGGATGACCTTGATGGTTGAAGCGGACCCTGAAAGCCTCGGGACATCGAGCCCGAGTATAAATAGTAGTTTAGAGACTTGCGTTTCCTGATGTAAGAACAATTCGTTTGTTTTCATACATCCTACTTATTTTCGTTAAACATCGTTTGTATCGTTAAACGAGTTTTATTTTCATGCGACATCTCTGCGATGCACGTCGTGTCGAATGCATGCGCCTCGAAAGGAAGTCGCCACTAGGATCGATCGTACGTGAATGACTTAGGCGGAGGGAAGTGAGGTGCTGCCATAGCCTCGAGGCGTAGGCGAGCATTCGGCTCAGGCGACCCTGCCCTTGTCCGTTTCACGCCTAGTGTCTTCCCTTCGAGGGTTGCAAAAGAGCACTTGGCGATACGCTTGAGATATCACAAGAATTTCGAAAAACGAGTTTTATTTTCAAGCGGTATCTCTGCGATGCACGTTGTGTCGAATGCATGCGCCTTGAAAGGAAGTAGCCACTAGGATCGATCGTACGTGAATGACTTAGGCGGAGGGAAGTGAGGTGCTGCCGTAGCCTCGAGGCGTAGGCGAGCACTCGGCTCAGGCGACCCTGCCCTTGTCCGTTTCACGCCTAGTGTCTTCCCTTCGAGGGTTGCAAAGGAGCACTTGGCGATACGCTCGAGATATCACAAGAATTTCATAAAAGTATTGACTTTTTCGGGGGTTCGTCCCCATTGCGGCCCCCGAGGGAGGGATGGTCCTAGCGAGGGTAGGACCAAACCTCACTCAAGTATGAGTGGACTCGAGTCCACCTGATTCGTTCACAACTTGCGAGAGCTAAGCCAAATACTTAAACAAGAGTTTGTACAATCGAAAGTATGTACAAAAAGGGTTCGAGGGGCTGAAGCCGCTCTAGGGGTATAAGCAACTTAGCTGTTGGATGTCGCAGGCGTTCGCGAGGATTTCCGTCGGCGGTGGGTCGTCCCATGTTGAAGAACACGTCGTCGGCATCAAAGACTCTCCTCCACACGGAAGGCCTCGAGGCCCCCTGTGGCTGGGGTCCACTACGGGGACTTCGTTCGCCGCTGTTGCCTTTCTCGCGAGGGGCTGGATACTTCTTCCCCTTATTGCCTTGATTTTACTTCCTCGAGGGCTTCCTTGGCTTGCTGCCCTCCGCGGGCGTCTCTTCGGGGCGCTTTCCCTTCTTGCCGTTGAAGATGGCGTTCGCCGCCTCCTCCCCTGAAGCGTATTTGGAGGCTACCTCGAATAGCCGGTTCGCGTCGGGGGGAGGGTTCCTCCCCAACTTGCACACCAAGCTATAGCATGTGGTGCTCTCGAGGAAGGAGTGGATGATCTAGTGGTCGGTGATGTTAGGGAGCTCGGTGCAGCGCTTGGAGAAGCGCCGGATGAAATCCCTCAACGATTCATCGGGTTTTTGCCTGCAACCTCGAAGGTCCCACGTGTTCCCAGGGCGCACGTAGGTGCCCTGGAAATTTCCCACGAAGGTCTCGACCAGGTCGCCCCAGTCGCGGATCCGGTTCGGGGGCAGGTGCTCGAGCCATGTCCGCGCGGAATCCGCCAGGTGGAGTGGCGGATTGCGGATGATCATGGCGTCGTCTGTGGCGCCGCCGAGCTGGCACGCTAGGCGGTAGTCGTTGAGCCATACCCTGGGGTCAGTTTCCCCAGAGTACTTGGTGATGGTGGTAGGCTGTCGGAAACGAGGGGGAATCGGAGCGGTGCGGATGTTACGACTGAACACGCGCGTTCCCGCCGGTTCCGAGACCGCATCCCGGTTCCACCCAACGTCGGTCCGCCCGCGTTGGTGGGCCCGGGCTCCCTCTCGCTGCCTTATATGATTCAGGGTGTTGCGAGCATCGTCATCGCCGACCGCGCCTCGGGTGTCCCGGAGGCGTGACCTCGCGGGCACCCTCGCTGGAAGCGTTCGTGCTTCGGGCGTACGTGGTTCGTTGGCGTGGCGCTGCGCCGAGTCACGGCAGGAGTCGCCGCGGGACTGGGCTCGCGCCCTGCCGTTAGGCCGGGTGAGCGTACCGATGACTCCCCTCCTCGTTCGCCCTTCGAGGCTGCGGAGCATCGAAGGCGGGAGGCTGAGCTCTCGGCATGCTGTCGGGCAGCATGCTCGACCAGCTTTTGAGCCTCGAGGTGCAGTTTTCGCCCTTCGGGGGTGGCTGCCTCCGGCATGGCTCGGAGCAGCGCGGCCGCCGCGATGAGCTTCTGGCTCGTTCTGGGGGCGAGATCGTCGTCTTTGCCCTCAGCGAGGATGCGGGCCTGAGCCACTCGCCCCGCGTGTCGTGGGTTCGTGGCGTGCTCGTCACCTCGCTTGCCCGGCTCGCGGTCGGAGCGCGCCGGTGGCGAGACGTCACCGCTAACTCGTGGCAGGTGGCGCGGATCTCGCTCGTCCTCGGAAGGAGAGTGATCCGATGGGTCCGATGGCTGCGCGCCTATCGGATCCATGCCATCGTCGTTCCCCTGGTCGTCACCCCCGCCGTCGTCGTCCGACGTCGACCCCTCGCTGGCTTGTCCGTCGTTGATGACGAAACACTCCCTGGTTGGGTCATACTCATCATCGAAATACTCGAAGCAGTAATCCGCCGCTGTTTGAAAGCCAATAGAGGCCTCTGGGTCACGGAGACCCGAGTAGTCCCAACCGGGGTGTCTACGCATAAATGCGTGTCCATCATCGGACTCCGTGCGAGAATCGCCGGGCAATGGATCGGCGAAGTATTGCTTGGAGACTGGGTGACAACCAGGTTGGTTGCCGTTCGCACTCATGGCAGTGCGGATGAAGGAGGCGTACGCATCCGCGGAGTTGCGTAGCCCGTAGGGATAGGAGTGCACCGTCGTAGCGCGTGGCGCAGCCATGGGCCCCGGGAGGAAGGGAGCAGCCCTCTCCTGTGACCCTGACCACAGGATGCCTCCTTCCCTTGTGGGATGGGGGTCGCCGATGTCGGCGGCGCGCCTCGCAGCGCGCGTTCGTCGTGCGCGTGGTCCGGGACGACTCCGCCGTCGCGGTGTCGCCGGAGGCTGATGGTGAGGCTCCGGTTGGTTGCTGGGATCCTTCTGGAGGATGCGCATATGGTAATCGTCGCCACATGTTTGGAACCGCAAGCTCCCGAACCGGATCTCCTGCCCCGCTGGGAGCAGACTGCTCTCGCCCAGCGGAGGCCGTCCTTCGCCGAAGTTCGTAATCGGGAATGAGAGTAGCGCAGCGCTGGTCCCCTACCTGGCGCGCCAGCTGTCGGTGCCTGATTTGGTCGCACCGGCACCGACGAGTGATTGCGGTGCTAACCACTCGCTTTCCCGATGGCGAGAGTGGGAGACGAGGTTTTATCCTGGTTCCGGCCACGGGGCCGTACGTCCAGCAGTGGTGCGATGCACCTGGTTACGTGTTGCTTGTAGTAGGGGTTTACAAGCAAGGTGGGAGAAGGAGATAAGCTCCTAAGTCCCAGGCTATGGTGTGTGGGTGCGTATGAGACTTGTGTTCTCTGTGTGTCTTCGTGCTCTTCTCGTTGCCCTTCGCATGGGCTTCCCTTCCCCTTTTATAGACCAAGGGGAGCGGGGTGCGAGTACATGTGTTTGTCGCTAAGTGCACTGTTCGTCCATGCCGCGTACTGTGCGCGAGCGGGAATCGCGCCTTCCAACTCCGCTGACGACATGGCAGGGGCTGACGTATTGTCCTTCCCTCTCGTGACAGTTCACGGCGTCGAGGGTGGTGTCTTGCGTACGGGGTCCAATTCGAGCCTCCGTGGCCTCCTTCGAGGTTGCCTTCGAGGGTGGCAGCGTGTCCGGCGGGGGGTAAAGTCAAAGGAGTGGTTGA
Source organism: Digitaria exilis (assembly GCA_015342445.1). Lineage (NCBI taxonomy): Eukaryota > Viridiplantae > Streptophyta > Magnoliopsida > Poales > Poaceae > Digitaria > Digitaria exilis. Next base: position 2,326,830 of record JACEFO010001924.1, on the reverse strand, counting down.
CACAGTGCTGCTAGGCAGGGTTAGGCCTGGCGTGCAGCATGGCGCTCAGAGTCCACTGTTGCGAGTGGATTTGACCGATGTCCTCTCCGGGAGTAGGTGATGGCGTGGAGCAGTGATCCCTGCTTTTTGATCGTGTCATGATGACTCTGATGGGTTGCAGAGTCCCGGGCGCTGTTCCCGGCGAGGCCGACTCGAGCTTGGATCGCAAGCTCGAGTTCGTCAAGCCTCGAACGAGACGGAAACTACCCGCTCGAGGGTAGGGGTCGTCCTCGAGGCCGCTGAGCCTCGAACGAGACGGAAACCCCCCGCTCGAGGGTAATCGTTTACCTCGAGCTGGATGGGGCCGAGGACTCGTAGCGATGGCGGGCCTTTGCTGGGCTGTTGAGCCAGGTCAATGTCGTCGTGGGCCTTGATGCCAAGTAGTTTTGGACTTAGATTGGGGTACCCCTTTTGCAGGTACCCAACACTAATCAAATTGGCGCTTAGTCCATATATATGTTAATCAAGTCTTGCTTTCTGAAACCTTATGGTATGACTGTAAGAGTACACTTCTAACATAGTGTTTTCATGATAAAAGGGAGATCCTGATCTTTGATATACTGCTGAAGATTTTTAACACAGGCGAACAAAACTTTAGAATCACTTACCATATAATGTTCCTGATTGATTAGCTTCAACCTAATAAAAATGCATGATGCACCAGTAATACTTCGTAATAATAACGATAATTTTGGAGAATGCAGCGATCAAAGTTATATTTTGGCTGAGTGCTCGTTGCTTCCCCTCTATATCTTGGAGCTTAAACAATGCCACCTCGACGTTTTTATCAAATCGAAAGCTGACAGTTCTTTTTTTTTTGAGAAAAAGCTGACAGTTCATTTAAGATTAACACATATCAATGATGCATGAACAACGCAACAAATGATGAAATGGTTCAGAAGCCACTGGCATGACTTCAATTATGCATTGTCCCTCACAATGCTTGCTGGCCTGATGCTCACTCAAATGAAGATACGCTGCTCTAGTGCTGGGCTGCACCAGATATTCCAACAAAAGTAGAGATAATTAAAAGCTTTCTTCCTAAAAACATCTTCAGACTCTGCCTCTTGGTGATCTTCACTTATCACCGGCATGTCTGTGGTGCTGTCACGCTCTGGATTGTAGTCCTACAGACCACACGAACGAAAAAAAGAAGGAAGAACTTTCAGGAAACAGATGTGGAGCACAGAGAATATTGAGTAATATGATTTTGTTTTGTACTCACTCCATTCCAAATTATAAGCCGTTGGCATTTAGATACATAGTTTTTAGTATAAATCTAGTCATAGTGGGGATCATATATCTAAATATGTCAAAACGATTTAATTACAATTTGGAACGAAGAGAGTATAAATACATTGCAAATAACATGTACATTAATCGCACATAAAGGTCACATGGGAATGGAATCTGTGCACAAAAGTAGAGTAAATTCAGCGGTTACTATTGATGCTCAAATATCATTACTCATGCAATAAAGTTAAAATAATTTTACCTTCCTAAGCATTAACCGTATCGCAGACAATTCGAGACACCTCCAAATCAACCGTCTCACAAACACACGGTCTGGATAAACCGTGAGCGGGGTATGGAGGCACCCTTTTTTAGATTTGGCCGAGGGTGTAATACGCGAGGGGATCATCCTTGTTCAGTATCGACTGTGTATTGGGGCCATAAAGGATTTTAGACATGTGTAATATCCTATATCCTGTGTTTTTTTTTTGTGATTGATCGATGCACAAAAGGAAGTCTTCAAGTTCTGGTTGCTTGGTATTTTTCGCTTAATCCTAGTCCTGCCTTTACATGAGACCTTGTAGACATGGGCGGATCTAGGGTGATGTTAGGGGACAGTGTGGAGCACAGATCCACCCTAACCCTAAACCCTAAGCCCCCCTCCCCCAACATCCTATAAACCCTTGGATCCCCCTGTAGGGAAACATGTGGGTTATGCTAGCTATAATAATTATAAACTACTACGTTCATCTAAAGTACTTGCGAGTAGGAGATTATATATTGTTACCACTAGATGCGCAGCACACTGGAAGATGTACCATGTCGATGTAGAGAAAGTATTCGATCATATGCCACAAACTGTTCCACGTCCTCGTCCCAGCAGCCGATCAGCTGGAAGATATGTTGGAAATTTGTTTTTTTATTCTATTTCTATCCATTCTGTGCCTAAACATTGTGTATGAAAACAAATTAGGCTTGTGCATTTTAATAATATTTTCCCAACCCAGGACTTCTAGATTGCTTATCTTATCACCGAGGATTCTAAAAGAGTAAAGTACATCATCGGTCCCTAAACTTGTACTTATGTGTCATCTTGGTCCCTAAACTCGCAAATCGACCGTTTAGGTCCTCAAACTTGTTCAGTTGTGTCATTCTGGTCCCTAAACTTGTAGACTACCCGTTTAGGTCCTCAAACTTAATCATTTGTGTCATCCCGGTCATTAAACTTAGTTTTAGTTTAATATGAGTCAAAATATGACGATATAAAAACTTCATATCAAAAATTATTCGTAACTTTTTCATATGAACTCGAATGAAGAAAAAATTTATACCAAAAATTGTAGCCCTCGACACGATCTACAACTTTATAGTTAAAATTTTTTCCATTTAAAGTCATTTTTATACTAAAATTTAATTTTAAATTTAAAGTTTCAAACTCTATAAACATATGATAGTAGAAATTAAGTTTAAGGACCGGAATGACACAAGTGAACAAGTTTGAGGACCTAAATGGGTAGTTTATAAGTTTAGGGACCGAGAGGCACAGTTAAACAAGTTTGAGGACCTACCTGGTCGATTTGTGAGTTTAAGGACCGGGATGACACGATGGAAAGGACCGGTGACGTACTTTACTTTCTAAAATAACAAGCAAATATTGTCATTTAGCTGAAAACCTTGGCTTAATATGTTATGCTATTTTAGATCTTGTCATAAAAACCAGTTTCCATCGAAATAAATAAATACATGCACACACATATTTCTAATTTTGCTATTTTGGAACCATCAAAGGTCTTGAACACAATAATAAGTTTGTTCCTTTGGTTCTAGTTTCCAGTTAACATGGCTTCCATCCTGTATTTACAGGAAAAGAGCTCATTAGGAATCTAAAACTGGGGGAAAAGCAACATGGCCCAAGAATTCTCGTGATGCCTGATCATACCCATAGGCCCCAGCTGTAGTGGAATTGAAGCACGGATGCCACACTCATGTCCAACAATAAATATTGTGGAATCTAGATATTGATAGTTATCAAACATCTTTGAGGCTACCCATGGGCACAATGCATGTTTTTTTTGTTGGTTAACATACTTGATAATGTGTGGTTGCTTAACAATGTCACAAACCGTTGCCTAATAACAAGGATTACAAGAAAAACTAGCGTGAGAGATGGGTGTACCGGATATCTGTGTTTTTTTCCTTTTTAGGTGCTTTGATGAAATGGACACAATCCATTCATTTTATTTAATCCAATGACCTAGATCTCAAATAACAGCTTCAGGGCTATCTCTATTAATTTTAGCCCTCAGGTTCATCATTATATACATGTTTGGAGCTATTTTTAGCCCTCATGAATTTGGTTTGGACAAGAGCCTGCATAAAAAAGGTAGAATGCATGTCAATTGTTATCCTTGAATGAAGAAAGAAATATAAGGATCAAAAGGAACATCAGATAAATAATTCAATCATGGAATAACCATATTGGTCTTCCCCAACTGTGTAAGGTTTTTCGATTCCATACTGTTACTTATCTGAGGTATGTGTGGTCTCGTACTCTCCTGTGGCATGATAGGAGTCAACTAGCTGCCTCTATGAGTTCATCGACAGAGCCACTGGAATCATAGATATTTTGGCAGTTTGGATAGCTATCACTCGGGAAGGACTTCGTAAGTTTAAGCAAAATAGCTTATGAGCCTATTGAAGAAGCACATCGGAGTATGTACTACGTCGTGGGCTAGGGCTATCGTCACCCACCCGCCAGGCATGGCCTAGCATCGTGGGCTAGGGCTATCGTCATCCGGGTTCAGGCGTTGGGCGACCCTGGGACATCCCCGGTATCCTAGGGTCAACCCCTCACCGTATCCCGGAACCGACCCTGCCTCTACCACGTGTGCCTGATACGAACAAGCCTAATTTGCACCCCTTCATTTATTATAAAAAGTTTGATTATCAACACTCAAATACAAAAAGCGGATACCGATGCACATCTAAGTATAAAACGAGGCAAAATTTATTTCATTATGGTTTGAAAGGTGGTTTTATGTTTTCCAAAACTTATGAATAAATTAACTAAAATTTTCAATTACACTCAGAACATATGAAATGTGTACTTAAATTTTATAAAAAATATAAGTTGCATCATTTGAAGTTGTTTGTATTTTATTTGTTCATATTTCTAATATTTTATAAAAGTTTTATTGAGCAATAGGAATATAAACAAATAATGCCTAGATAAGTTTAAATAGTGTACCAATTCATAGGTTAAAGTTTTCTAAAACTTTTGGCATTATAGTTTATATTTAAATTAATAGTTATGAATTTTGTAGAATTAAATATTTTTCATTTCCGTGAAATAGAAAGCCACCATTGTAACCATCATCCAAAGATCCAAATTTAGCTTGTTTTGACAGTAGGATGACCCTTATTGTCTAGTTTAATTTCTAGTTATAATTAAAAATAATATTTGTACGATAGCTGAAAGGTGTAAACCGGACCTAGTCTAAAGCATCGCCGAAGAACACAGGAAGGAGCAATGTTGCCGTTCTTTATTTAAGAACCGTGTAATTTATGGGGCAAAAAGAATATTTTGGCAGGCACTACGTTCAGAAGTGCTATGTAACGGGACTTTGGATCGCTTCTCTGTGCTCCTTTTTCTTTTTTTTTTCTTTTTATTTGAAGTAAATAGTTGTTTGCCAAAATGTCCTTCTCTGTGCACACAACGACGACTTTAGGCATTCGAGAAAAAAAAAGACTTTAGGTTTAGGCAAGCGACTTCGGCCGGTCTGTCGCTCGATGCCCTCTTTCCCGTAGCCGTCGGCTCTCGCAGCAAGACAAACGAGACGACCGACCACGCCATGCCGCGTGAGGCCCGCCTCGCTCACTGACGTAGCGTCCCCACCACGCGAAGATAAGCCTAGGCCCCGCTGCCCCTGCCGTCTGGCGAAGTGGCATTTACCTGTCCTTCACGCACAGCACGGCGCGCGCACGCGCAGAGCAGAGCGACCGCGCCGGCGCAGGTGGGAACTGGGCAGACGCCCGCAGTTGTCGTAGCCGCCGCCGCCGACACCTACGGTCCTGCTCAACTACCTCGCGCGCGGCGCGCCTCGGGGCCGAGCTCAAGGGGATGCCTTTCTGGTGGTGGCCAAGGAGGAGGAGGTCCAGACCGAGCTCCAGGCGCAAGGACGGGCCCGCCGGCGCGGCCTCGGCTTGCTGCTCGCCGCGCCACTCCGTCGACGTCGTCGTTCCCCCCACCGCCTGCGCGTCCTCCAGCGCGTCGCCGTCGCCCCAGTGGGAGCGGGCCTGGCACCGCAGCCTCGGCTCCCCGGCGCCGCCGCGGACCGCCGCCGCCTCTACGCCGCTATGCTGCGACGGCGGCGGCGGCGACTCGGGGCTGGTGCGAGCGGCTGCCGGGCGAGGCTTGCCGCTCCCGCGCCCCGCCCCCGTGTACCGTTCTGGGCCGCAGCTGCAGATGCCATCCTCCCACGCGGATGCGCCTTTCGCCGCGGCGGCGCGCGGGGGCTCGCCGGCGTCGAGCGGGAGCTCGTCGGAGTCAGACGAGGCGGCGGACAACCAAAGTCACAGGTACGAATCGTTGCATTTCGCCAGGGAGACGTGCTGGTTTGGCAAGGCTCGTTCATCACCGTAAATCCGTAGTTCGAGGGTTGTGATTACAGCGACAACAGTGAGATTAGGCTATGTAGTTGCACAATTACTTGATGATGAAGCTGTGCGGTGGTGTGGTGGGCAAATGTCACTGATTCAGTGGTTTGGACTTTGGACTTGGGTGCAAGAAGTCCATGACCATGTTGACTGAGGAGTGGGGGAGTGAGGTTTCGCACCGATTTCTGCCGTTGACTTCTTCCTGGATTTGCCATTTGCCGTGGACACGGGGAGTCAAGGTCAAGTGCGTGTCGTCCTGTGAGAAACGGCAGCCATTCGTGTTTTGCTTTGACAAGTCATTCATTATTCTTCGCGGAAGCTGTTGGTGCATGCTCGTCAATTGTTTGAGTTTTCATTATATTATTAGTTTTCTGTTGTTTGCTTTCTATAATTTTCCGCAAACCAATTTATTGAACTACTTTTTTTAGAACATTTATTTGATTGTTTCTTTATCGAAAAATCTTATTGGATTAATTTTAATTGGATTCAAGATTTTGTTAGCATTAATTTAAAGTATCACCAAAGTCGGAGGATAAGGCCTTATGAAGATTGGATCATTCTTAGTGACGGGTAAAGTTTTTGTTTACATCAATCACTGACTATGATCACTTGATAAATGACCAGGGGAGGAACCATCATTTTTTTTCTTATGATGGTTAAATGTGTTTATTGTTGGATCGTGTTTTAGTATTGCTAGCAGAGTATTCTGGCCTGAGCACAAGAGTAAATTTGATTTAGTTATGTGCTCAGTGTAGATATTTGTAAAATTCTCCAAATCATCAAAAATCTCCAATCCACACTCAAGTTTTTTCTTTGAAGTTCCACACTTTGAGTCTTTATTTAACCTACTTTGCATCCTGACAATCTGGCGTTACATATTGCTTAATCTGATATTAACTTTTTTTTGTTCAACCTTTAGGTACACAGATAGAACTGCCTATCCTGGATCAAGAACTATGCCACTGGATGCACATAAGCGCACGATGGAAGATAAACACATTGTTTCACATAGTGCTCCCCGTGAAGATTATAAGTTTTTTGAGGTGCCTGCCACCAATGTCCAAGAAGTTCATTTGCAAAGTCTGGAAGCTTCAACTAGTAGACCTTCTTCACGTGGTAGAAGTTTTCATAAGGATACACGCTGTGCTAGAGCAAGGAGTCTTTCCCCAAGCCCAAGAAAGAATGCTTTTGCTTCCAGTTTTGAAGGTCCGGGAGATCTTGGGTTGAGTCCAAGATCAATGGTCAAGAGGATGGATGGTCTGAAGAGTCTGTCTCAACCTTTGCCTCGTCCACCAGCTCCTGTTTCCAGCTGTCACACTCCTTCATTTCCCACTTGCACCCAATTCCAATCACAGTGGAAAAAGGGGAAGCTGCTAGGTAGTGGCACATTTGGTCAGGTTTACCTCGGATTCAACAGGTATAAAGATCTTTATATATCATTTGAAAATAAATTTAACTTCAGTTTAGGTTCTTTATTTGATACTCGAAAATAAATTATCAAAGAAAGACAAACTCATTTATCATATGCTTTTGTATCCAAGTGGTATGATTTAATAATTGCAATTTACCCATAGATTCCAGCTCTGAAAAGTACAGCTTGCTACTAATGCGCGATTTTTTTTGTAAATGTTGACATGGTAATTTGTTACTAGGTGTAATCAGATATGCAATATCGTTTTATAGGAAATGATAACTATAACATTGCTGTACACTTACTTAATGTGCTATATGTTGCACTTTTGCATGACACAAACTGAAATGTGAGAACTATTTCTATGTTACTGCTATGCTCTTGAGTCTTAAACTCCTCTATCGTTACTCTTTCTATGAAATCTGAGACGTGTTGCTATGAAATCTGACTATCTGAGTAGCATCTTGTGATTGATCTTTTGCGTAGTGAACGTGGGAGGTTATGCGCAATAAAGGAGGTAAAAGTTATTTTGGACGATTCAAAAGCAAAAGAACGCCTCAAACAATTGAATCAGGTCATTTTCTGCTGCTGTTTCATTGTTATTTTTTCTATAGACCGAAGGCATCTATTGATGCAATACCTGTACCATGCACTTTTCTAAATTGATGCGATTTATGAATCCTGTTATTCTTTTACCACAGGAAGTAGATATTCTTAGACAACTCTCACATCAAAACATTGTGCAATATTACGGAAGTGAACTGGTGAGTTCTATGCAGCGATTCATAACTATACCATTTGAGTGCCGTGCAGACACAAAATCTGCCTAATCATGTCATATTATTTTTTATGCATATTACTTTCTTTGAGTTTCTTTCTAATGTTCCTTCTTTAAGGTCATTTCATACCAATAAAAATTATAAAACTAACTGCCTTTGGTACTTAACAGTTTGTACATAGTAACTTTCTACATAAACTGCTGAATGCTGATTATGATTAGAGTTTCCTAACTTTTTATGATTTTGGGCAGACTGATGAGGCACTCTCCATTTATCTTGAGTATGTTTCTGGAGGTTCGATCCATAGATTACTTAGAGATTATGGCCCTTTTAAGGAACCTGTGATTCGTAACTACACTCGGCAGATTCTTTCTGGACTTGCCTATTTGCATAGTAGGAACACTGTGCACAGGTAATGTGAATATATTAAACTATCACTGTTTCCAAGGTCAAATTTCACTATATAATAATGTTTTTTTTGGCAGAGACATAAAAGGAGCAAACATACTTGTTAGCCCGAATGGCGAAGTCAAACTTGCTGATTTTGGCATGGCCAAACATGTATGCAGCTTCTTTCATTTTCTCCCAAGAGCTTTTCGTTTGTACGCATGTGTATAGGAGCATCTTTGGAACCTCACTAAAAGCTACACAGGCATGTAACTGCTGGCTTTACGGCCAGCCAACTAGCTGTCTAGATGCAGCTCAGGGAGTCATATCTGTATGTTTCTAGCATAAATTATGCCAGGTGAGGTGTGGATGTACACCTCTACCACCCAAATTCAAGTCCTTTTTATCCATCAAAAGAAAAAAATCAAGTCCTTTTCAACTCGAATTTGGGTGTTTATTTTATTCTCAATCTTGCTCCCCCAGGTTTGGATCTTGTTTTATTCTCACTTGGCCTGTAAAGTTGTGGATGGCTAAATTTGATTTCTGCACTCCATAAGTCATAATATTTAGTTTGTATCAAGGGCTTGCAATCATATTCCCAATATGATTAAAACATGACTCCGATTGCTACCATAAGCTCTCTCTTTTTTAATATAAAAGCCAAAAGTACATCCTATAATTATTTTCCCTCTCTCACATTATTGCATATTGAAGCAGATAACATCTTATGCTGAAATACACTCTTTCAGAGGAAGCCCATACTGGATGGCTCCTGAGGTATGCTGTTTTCTATCGGTGATATTTGAAGAGCTTTTTGATGTGTGGTTTCCTACTACAAGAAAGATTGTGTGTCACTTCAAATTCTTCAGGTTATAATGAATAAAAATGGGTACAGTCTTGAGGTTGATATCTGGAGCCTCGGGTGCACAGTTATTGAAATGGGATCTGGGAGACATCCTTGGCATCCACATGGAGATGTATGGGTCTTCAGTTCTTCACTCTTTTTTATATTTTACTGAAATATTCCCATCCAACTTAGATCAGTCACTCTGCTACTTTCATAATGCTAATAGCTATTTTGTCCCAATACATGGTCTTCAGGTTCCTGCGATGTTTAAGATAGCAAACACTAAACATATACCGGAAATCCCAGAGAGTTTCTCTAAAGAAGGAAAAGATTTCGTGAGTTTGTGCTTAAAGCGTGATCCAACACAGCGCCCCTCTGCATCTCAATTGCTGTGTCACCCATTTCTCCAAGACCATCAAGCACTGACAGAGACCAAATTGCCGTTCCACCCTTTATTTCATGATCATCAAGCATTAAGAGAGACCAAATGCAATACTACTCGGTTGAGAAATGGGCTATCTTTACCTGCAGGGGCATGCCATAAGAAGGTGACTTACCTGCTTGTTCTTTTTTACTATTTCAACTCTTAAATATATAATGTTTAGCCAAAGATGTCATATATTTAAGAATGGAGGGAGTAATACTCTTTTTCGGATGCTTTTCCTGTGATGCCAGTGTTCGCTTTGCAAAGATTCTTGATACTAGCCTCTACTTAAATTTTGTTGCAGTTGAACAAAGAATCTCCATTGAAGAGAGGCATTGCTCCTTTGCGGAACATTGGAGGACTAAGAGGGCGAGGTTTTACAGAGTTTTCCTCGGCATATCCTTCACCCAACAAAACCTCCAGGTACAGTAACATGCATTGCTGAACATCCTTTCTTCTCAGTTCATTCAGTCATACCCAGCACCCTTACTGATGAGTGATGACCACCATCATCCTGCAGTGGCCATATTAATGTGAGAGCAAACATGTCTCTCCCTGTGTCCCCATGCTCGAGTCCGTTACGGCGGGTGAAGCAATCAAATTGGAGCTGCGTCGCTTCCCCATCGCATCAGGCATTTTCCTCAGCATCTGCAGCCTACAACCCAGTCAATTACATGCAGAACCAGATGAGAGGAAGCGACTCAGTGCCAGATCCTTGGCACGACATCAGCCACAGACCACAAAGCCCATACGGCTCCCCAAAGTGATTCTGATTGTTATCTGTAGAGGTTTTCGAGTCCAGGATTTGTCGATATTTTCACGACAATGTAGTGGATCCAGGAGACGTCTGTGCCCATAGATCCTTTGTCTAGGAGGATTCTTGATTCGTCGTATACTCGTACGGGATTTGTTGTATATAGTATAATAGTAGACGAAAGGAAAGGTTTAAATGATGGTTGTAGACTATATGCAGGTGCTGTAAATGGTCACTGTACATCCTGTAAATTAGAAATATTAGTAGACAATACCGGGGATTCTTTATACAGAATAATGATGTGTCTGTTATTCATATAAAGCAGTAAGAGATATACACACTGCATGTTTATGTTGTGACTGGTGAGCTATATGAGCCTGTGACCAGACGCATGAACGCCATGTGGGCAAGTCCTTTTCACGTTTTAAGTAGTTGGACTAGCTTTTCTTTTTCAAGGCAGCAGATGGTCACTGTGCTTAACCTTAAAACTCAACTCAGATCAAAATCCCCGGACACACTTTGAATCAGGATTTAAGAATACCCATTAGGCACACAATATGCGTTTAAGATAGAGTACATTTCAGCGTAGGTCCTTAAACTATCGCTGAGGTGTCATCTAGGTCCATAAACTAAAAAAGTAGTCATCTAGGTCCTTCAACTTTTACCAAGGTCTCATCTGGGTCCATGAATTAAAAAGTTGATAATCTAGGTTTGTGATCTATTAAAGAGTAATCACCTAGGTCCATGAACATCCATCGAGGCACGTTTTGCCTTTGCGGCAACACTAGCGGGCAAAAATATGAAAGAAAAAAAAACTCTCCTTTTCTATGGAGACATTTTTCGATGGTCATCTGCTTTTTCATGGAGAGTTTTTTTGCAACTTTTTTCTATGCTGGAATTACCATGCAGGAAAAAAATATCTCTACAGAAGCTTTTGGACCTATATGACTACTCTTTAATAGATCACGGACCTAGATGACCAACTTTTTACTTCATGAATCTAGATGAGCCCTTGATAATAGTTTAAGGATATAGATGTCCACTTTTTTAATTCATGGACCTAGATGCGATCTCGTCAATAGTTTAAGGACCTACAATGAAATTTACTCTTTAAGATATATGAAACTATACATTGCATGACGCCATGACTTGTTAAAAAAAAAAATACAAGTACATCAGCATCTTGGTGTCTGCTTATCGGCAAAATTGGCCAATGGGGAAGTCTACAACTCGTTCTACTCCAAGCCACAAAAAAAGATCAAACCCATCATAAGTTAAATCAAATTCAAAATTAGAAAATAGGAAATAAAATTGCGGTGAGCGTGGATCGAACACGCGACCTTCAGATCTTCAGTCTGACGCTCTCCCAACTGAGCTATCCCCGCTTGATGAAAACTTTTAAACTTTTACTTACTTATTAAAACTCTCGGCTAGGCTGGTGATTAACGCTTCCTGTGTGACCCTGAAAACAGGAAAACGCTGTACAGGATTGCGATGGGCCGCCAAAGGAGGGACATTTTTGTCAAAAAAAAAAAAAATAGTAACCAATCCTTCCGCCCAAGCTTAACCAACCTTCTCGAAGACAAAATTACGTAGATCGACTGATCGAGTCGTCGTCTTGAACAAAGCACATGCATCTATGTATCACGGTGACCAATCAGTCAATCGCCAGTGAACCAACGGTCTGTGTTTACGTGTTCCCACACTCACAAAAAATCGCCGATGGATCCGACGGTCTCCCACCTCATGCGCGGCGCGGCGCGGCGCACGGAACCGAGTCGAGTCGAAGCCTTGCAGCATGTGACGCACGCGATCCATCCCGCGGGAAGGGGAGCCACGCACGCGTGATGAAGCGAGCGAGGATTTTTTTTTAATTTTAACTATTTTTTTAATAATATTTTAAAAACAACACCACCAGACCAATATTCGCATCACATGGTCGCTTTGGACGCGTCAGTCCGCGTGGCGCGTCAAAAACACCCTGCCACGCCACATGCATTGGCGCGGCAAGATGTGCCACGCTGGAGGGTGTCGGAGAGGTCCCACAACTCATAATCTACATGGCAGGCTTGTCGTGCCACTCCCACTGGCGTGGCAAGATAATGCTGCCACGCCGACAGGAGTGGCGCGGCAAGTCAGCCACCTTAAAAAGATCATATCTTTTTCATACAAACTCGGATGAAGATGATTTTTATATAAAAATTGTAGCTCTCGATGAGGTCTACAACTTTGTAGCTTTATGTTTTTTCATTTGAAGTCATTCAGATGCTCAAATAATTGATCTAAACTTTAGACAGCATATTAAGCATTCAACCCTTAGTTAGGTCGCCCCAACTTAACTTTATTCACCATAGTTCCACCAAAGAGATTATATACATGTATATATATAGGTAATGTATATTCACCTCCCACGCGTTGAATATTATTCAACGCGCCACCGGAGCGCCGCCCGCAAACTATAACTCCGGTCACAGCACCCACATGAGTAAAAGCTTAGCGCCAAACCGTAAAACAAACTAGCAATTTACTCCACCTACAGACATATAAAACTCCTGACACGCCTGACACCCCTCCCTTCTCGTTTTTCTCCGATTCTTTTCTCCATCGCGCCGAGATCCAGGTTCTCTCCCCCATCGCGCATGGCTAGCGACAGATCGTTGCTGCAGCCTGGACGTCACCGGCGGTGGGCAGCCATCTTTGCCTCCTCCTTGTCGAGCGCCACGATGGACAGCCCCTTCCCCATGGAGATCCCCATGAATCCCGAGGGCGAGTCCACGAGCTTGCCTTATTCGGTGGACGGCGGCAATATCGCATAACTCACTGGTAAGTACCACCCAACATCTGATGTGTTTCGAGAATGAGTACTATCAATTTCTCGGTGGCAGTGAACACCAGTGTTTCTGTGCGGCTGTGATATTTTTCTTTGCGGTGAGGTGGTGGTAGTTCCCCACGACGACTGCGTGGATGAAGGCCAGTCCGGTCGACGGCCCTTCCCTGATCCGCGCCCTGGTTGCTGCTCCCTCTAGCGAGCAGCTCGGCTACCTCGGCTGCCCCCATGTACGCTTTCTCCTCCAGGACCAGGAGGTGCGGTCTGGAGGTGAGTGGTGACCAGTCCCATGCCCAGGGCTTCGCGTGGTCAAGCATTGATGGGTCCCTGGATGGCATAAACGGAAGATTCGTGGATGGGCTCCAGAGTAAATCCGATCTGTATGCCTACATCCTAAATCCAGCGTAAAGATTCTACCCTTTTACTGATGTATGCGTGGATGGTATGGGATTTCTTCCACAAGATTCAGGCATAGGCTCCTCCAACACAACCCAATTTGGCACTCCAAAATCGAGTCACATGGTCACTCACAAATGCTAAACTTGAGTAGGGTGGTGATTTTTACACAAATGCCCACTTCCTGCGTTCAGGTACACCCATCCCTCTGTTCTGTTTTCCATTATCAGTTAATAGCATGTGGGTCATGCATTCAGAAGTGGATTTCTTTTCTGTGCTGATTGACAACCAGAAGCTGCAGTGGTGATTTGGGATAGGAATGGGATTACTACTACTGCATCATTTGGCATAGCAGTAATTTTAAATTTCTAAAACAGGTAATTCGCAAGTTAGAGAAATTATTTTTAGTTGAGTTGCATAATCCTGATTTTGCTAGATTCCAGATCGAATCGCAAGGTCATGAGTCTACTACATCCATGAGCTTCCTCCGCACCGTCTGATTTAGTGAATGGCTCCACAGTTCTAAAGTTTTCCAAGAATATTACTGCAAGATATTTTTAAAAGTACTGCTCTAAAATTAAAAAAGTTACTTATTTACAGTTACCAAGGTGTAAATTACTTACTGACACATGAAACCGTAACTTTTCAATTTCCAAATAAATATATTATTCTTTTGCAAAAAATAACGTGACTAGCATTTTGTTTACATTAGAAGTAATTTCTTGCTACAATTTTACTTATGCACCCACTGAGTCATTTTAATTATGTATAGGAATATTTTCATATATATTAGAAGCGGCTATTTGAATTAATTACTCCTATAATTTCCAACTAAGAATGATAATTACTTCTCAAATATTTTTCTAATTATTTCTCTAATTGTCATGTCAGGAAATATTTTTCTAATCATGTTATATAAAATGCATGATTCCATGTCAGCTTACCTGATACATGATTTTGCATTCTGGTTGTTGTTATATACAAATCAGGATCAAATTAAATTATTGCCTTCTAGTATAATGTTTTGGTCTTAGAATCACATAACCATCTCTTATTGTTTGATTAGTATTTACGGTGTGTTTTACAACAATACACTCTGATTTTTATCTATGGGCGCTGAAACTACCTTGCTGCGGAATGGCATAACTATTCATCTAACATCAGGTCAGAGTAATCATTTTTGTTCATTTCAGTAGTAATTTTCACAACTTAGAGTAGTATTTACATAGTAAAGAGTATTTTTCTCACACTTTAGAGTAGTTATTATGTTTATTTTTAAGTAGTAATATTCATAAATAGTAGTATTTTCACAATTTTTAATAGTATTTCTCACAATTTCCATGCTCCATATTCATTTATGCTCATTATTACAGATCTGATGTGAAACAGTCGCAAAGAATGCAGGAGAGGCACATATCTGTCACAAAGGATGCTTCATTATAAGCCTCAATGTGCGTGCTGCACCTTTTTTGTGATTTTTTGATGCATGATTAGCCTCATGCCGTTTCAAATGTCTTGTAATATAATACCATTTTGATTTATCTTTTGTGGATGTATTTCTTCCAAGACTTATTTTGTGCCATGACTGCATTTCCCCTAGAGTAATATGTGTCCGCTCAAGTCAATGCAACAGTATTAACTTGAAAAACATATTGTAGTAATGGTTAGAAGAAATGTAGTCATTTTCATAATTGTGTTTACAACACAAGGAGGAGTCTTGTAGCATTTTACGGACAAATTTATTCACATATCCAAGTACTTTAGAGATCAGAGTAATTTTACAGAAAAAAGATTATCTCAGTTTTTAATTACTACCCTTTCACAAAAAAAAATCCATAAGATAAATAAGAAGGCATTTTGGTAGTTCAATTGATTACACAATCACCTCACTAGTTTCTTCTCTCCTGTCTTCTCACTTGCATGTTGGCCCAGCCATGAAGTTTCATCGAATCACAAATGAGTAATGTTTTAAAAAGCTAATAACTAATAGTTAATTGGATAATTTTTCAAATGCATGGCTAAAATAATAATATTTGTAAATGGCATGCACTACTTAGAAAGTAATTTCTTACAAACATTACTGACGTGAAGCAAATTGGAAGGCTAAAATCACGTTTCAATTTATATGCTTGGCAGTCTGGCTTACCCAAACATTAAAGTACCCTAGCTGCTCAATGAATTCCCCCTCTCGTTCGCATATCCATGATCTCAGGCATGGTTAATGATCGACAATTCAAAACGCATGGCACAAATTCCAGCTAACGCGCACGAACACCGCGCTCGCTTGCTTCTGGATCACGGCGCTGGCTGTCAAGGCGCCAAGAGGACCGAAGCATGAGAATTGCGAAGCCATCCAGCCGAGTTGTTTGCCTTGGCTACTGTGCCATGTCGAGCATGGTGACGCCGAAGAAGGACGATGCCGCAATAGAGATTTACATTTACGACGTGTAATCAAGTTCGTGGAGTCCATGGCTAGCGGAAGAACCAAGAACGTGGTCTCTAATGGCAGATTAGAACCAGCCAGCACAAAAACCAGCTTGACATAGGACACGCAATAGATTTTTACTTCTTCAACAGAAAAAGAAATAAATTACTTGGCCCAGATAGCACGTCGGAGCTGTTGCGTTGAGCTCGTGTCTGCTGGAGCACGTGCCACGGCGCAAGGACCGTCGCCACGCCATCACCGCTTCCTGTCTTGCATCCACGAAAATCGAATCTGAACCGAAGGTTTCTACTACCATCGACAAAACAGGAGTAAATTATGTCTCGTCAGCGAGGCGTCAAATCAACATGCATGGACCAGCTCGCTGTGATTTAATTTTACTACCGAAGAGGAAAGGGGAGTAAATTCTGATGCAAATTACCACGTCGGAGCTCTGGACAATCCGGCTGTCGCGTTGAATATTATTCAATGCGCAGCGAGTCAAATAGACGCGCCCTTTATATGTATATTTATATATATGAATTGGTCTATCGAACTACGAATTCATATTTAACACTTTCTAACACCACTCATCATAAGGTTCTCTTCTTTGTTCTTTATATTTCTCAAAGTTTAAGTCCTTAGAACATTATGTTTATTCTAAGACACATGCAATGACAATAGTTTATTTCTTCAATTTGTTAGCTATTTTGAAGAAATAATTTGAGTAAAAAACCTTCCATTTTAATGGTAAAATAAACTTGAAGAAGTCAAAATTATCACTTTGAAAAAATTATCATATGCTCAAGTAGCCATATTGAAGAGATTTCGGTTAAAGATCTCTTTGATTAGTCTTATATTGTTTACAAATCTCTTTTCTATTCTATCTATACTACTAATCTATCTATACTATTAAAAAGAACGAAAGGTGGTCACGTCCGCACCCTTTGCTGAATCCTCACATACGAAACCATCTCCACACCTAAAAAATGCCCTTCACGTCGCCCGGTTATTCACGCGAAGTCCCATTCAAGATCCAAATCACGCGATCATGATCCGCCCATAGGCTCACGATCATGCTCCACCCCAACCTCCACCCTCCGCCCAACCTAGCGATCGTGCTGCAACTCCCGTCGGCTCTCACGATCGTGCTCCGCCCCAACCTCCGCGGCTCCGCCCTCCGCAAACGTAGAACATATAGTTTTGTGAGGAAATAAAAAAAATATCTTTTGTAATGTTTTATATTGTTCATTATATAATGAAACAATGCTCTGTGCATTATATTTACAACTAAAAATGAGGTAAAACTAGCTTAACCGGCGAGGATGCCATAGTAAGTTAATGCGACAATGAATAAAAATATGTATCGTTTCATTTCTAGTATAATTCAAAATCATGGTGAGCTAGGTCATGTGCTGTCTTTTATTTTTTTTAAGAATGTGTAAACATTATTACAATATGAGCTAATAATACACCTAAAATAGATACTAAATCTGTACAATAAATTATCTGGTCATTCTAATGTATGTTATAGTAATTGTATTGCAATCCTTGCTCACATGAACACACTACGTGACAAAACTGAAGATAGTGTAGTTAACTACCAAAACCCATTGCAAAATTTCAGTAAACTAATAAACTTATCTAGGACTTCAATAGGCTAGAAAATATTGAAATGTGCATGTTTGTCTGAAAAAATATTGAAACATAACTAGTTAACCTATGAAGAAAATTGTTTGTTCTATGTTCACTGAATCTAAGTATACAACTTATGAATTTTTTGTGTTGCCTTAAATCCATTATTTCATAGACTAATTAATTATTATATATAACTTTTTGGTGGAACCAAGATGAACAAAGTTAAGTTGGGGCGACCTCACTAAGGGTTGAATGCTTAATATGCTGTCTAAAGTTTAGATCAATTATTTGAGCATATGAATGACTTCAAATGAAAAAAACATAAAACTACAAAGTTGTAGATCTTATCGAGTGCTACAATTTTCATATAAAAATCATCTTCATCCGAGTTCATATGAAAAAGATATAATCTTTTTAAAGTGGCTGACTTGTCGCGCCACTCCTGCCGGCGTGGCAGCATTATCTTGCCACGCCAGTGGGAGTGGCAGGCCTTTCACGTAGATTATGAGTTGTGAGACCCCTCCGACACCCTCTAGCGTGGCATAGCTTATCGCGCCAATGCATGTGGCGCGGCAGGGTATTTTTGACGCGCCACGCGTACAGACGCGTCCAAAACGGTCATGTGATGCAAATATCGTTCATGGAGTGTTGTTTTTAAAATATTATTAAAAAGTTTAGTTAAAATTTTAAAAAAATTCGCGAGCGAGCGACCCAGCCTCCTCGCCTGGCCGGCCGTCAGCCCGAAAGGAGGCGTCGCACATGCATGGCGCTTCCCCTTTTGTGACCTGGTCCCTGCTCAAGTGCTTTGCTAGTTTGCTTTGCCTGCAAATTCCCTGGAGATCTCGTGTGGGGAGGGCGCTAGAGCACGGCTGCAGGGCAGAGTTGTTAACCGAGATCAAGGAATATTCCCGCTTCAGCGCAGCGCAGTGCAGACGTGTGCAGAGGTCACGGACTCACAGGAAGTTTACCGTGACCTGACAGTGAGATAGGCATGTTTGTGTGAGGTTGGTACCCACAAAAAAAAAGTGTGAAGTTGGTGAAAATGTTTCAGATTCAGAACCGTGACTTGTGAAAGATACTATGGTTATCAGTGTTTTGTTTGACAAGTTGCCAACTAAACAAGGCCGTAACTACTCCACGCTTGATGTGGGCATTTGCAGACTGACATATATACAATACAGAAGATACTTCCCTGTTCTAGAATGCAGGTCGTTTGACGTTTTTCGTCATAAGTTTGACTGTTTGTCTTATTTATAAATATTGTCAAATTTAGATCATTTTTTAAATTCTTTTATTACTAAAGCTAGTCATAATAAAAAATATGACGTTTTAAAAAAAATTAAATAAGACGAGCAATCAAACTTTATGTAAAAAAAAAGTCAAACGACGTACATTTTGAGGAGTATGAAAGAAGCGAGGAACAAGTGTGCATTTGAAGACTCGTGTTGATGACAAAAATGGCAAGATGGCGATCTGGCTGTACAGCCGGTCTGACCGCCTATTACAAGCGGTCTAACCGACTGTGCCCTGTAGCCGGTCTGGCAACGTGCCAGGCGGTCTGACCGCCTGTCACAGGCGGTCTGACCGCCTGTCCCCGAGTCCGAGTAGAATTAGGGATTTCTCACGGTTTAGATCTGTAAAAGGAATTTCTTGCGGGGCAAGACCTCCCCACCCTATATTATGAAGGGCCGTGGCCGATTGATGACCTCTACCTAATCATCAAACATAAATACATCTACTATTTTGTACCTTTTCTTTTATTCCTTTGCCCTAACTTTTCCAATCCCATCTGTTGTTCTTCCTTCGTCTCGACGACGACCGAGGACGTTCTAGGTGGCCTGCCGATCCTAGAACAACCCAAGGTGCGCCTACCCTGACGGGGTCCCTCCCGGGTGGGCGTTAGTTGGTTTCTTGCCGGGCTGTTGCAGGGAGTCTGACCGCCTGTAACAGGGGGTCTGACCGCCCGTCGCAGAGGTGCTGCAGTGAGCTCCTTTGCGCCTCGCATAATCTAGTGCGTTCGTGTGTTGGCCAGAAAAGGCGCCAACATATTTTGGCGACTCCGCTGGGGACGAAGGATCTGGTTTTCATGGCCGATTCATCAACCCCTAATGATATGATGATGCTTGAAGATGAATATGATAAACTTTGCGACGAGTACGAACAAGAAGCAAAACGAATCTGCAAGGAATCGTTTTTATCTTGTTACATGAAGACGGAGCAAGGCGTTGTCAAGATCAAAGAGTGGCAACCTCCATCAGACATCGCCATATTCAAGAAGATTCAATCTTCAGGTACTATGTCTACTCGCTTATCCCATTATGTGAGTCATAAACTCAATTCTTTGATTGATGAAGAGGATAGCGTAGATGTAATTCCTGCTGTTCAAAAGTCGGCTATTGACAAGCCGGCTAATGTTGTTATTGATTCTTGCAATTATTTGCCAATTCGTGATGATAAGCATAATGTTGATCAAGAAATTCGGTCGTCTCAAGCCGAATCTGTTGAAAGCATAAAGATCACATCTAGTAGTCCCATACTCGGGGGGCAAAGCAACAAGTTGAAACCAAAGATGGTTAAACCCAAAAAAACCCGAGATAGGTGTTTGGAAAACCGTTGAATCTAAAGGTCGTCTGAAGCATCAAAAGGAAAAGCCAAAGCCCGTTCTTAGAGAGCTTCCGGCTAAATCCCAAAAACAAAGTAATGATGCTAGTCGGTCTAACAATTCCAAACAATCCAAATCACCTCCAAGACAGCGATTCAATGATCGGAATCGGCAAGGGAATAATTTTTCTACATCAATGCCGACTTCGACATATGGATCGTCTATGCATGTCCCATATGGACCTTATTTTAGCATGTCTTATTTTTGTCCACTATGGTCTTTTAATTCATTAATGTCGTATGCTCCTAGATATTTTTGTCCATATTATATTACTTATAGAGAGCCGGTAGTTAATGAGTCACCACCTATGTGTAATGACCGTTTTGATCAAAGGAATCGGTCTATAAGGAAAAATAAGCGCAAGGTGATCAAACAAGTCTATTGTGTCAAAAAGGATGGTAGATTAAATAAAAATTCAGATTTGACACTACACATAGAAAAGTCGAACATTGAAGAATCATCGGCTAGCTCTATTGATCCAAAAGCCCGCAATGGTGATAATGTTTTAAACAATATAGCTGAACAACAATCAAGTTCGGTTGGGGGGGCAAGATGATCATAAAGTAGCCGATTAAAAAGAAAAGGTGATGAGGAAGAAGCCAGGCTTTGCTGAATTATTGCATAAATATCAGAAAATAGCCGAGCAAAAGAAAAACAATCGGCTAGGAGATGATCAAAGTAGCAATTCTTCATCACCAAGAGCAAAGAAGCGTCAACGGTCGTCATATTGGTCTTCGGTGCATGCGCCATGGAATACATATTCAGGTACATTTAATTACAACCCGTGGCTTTGGTATAATCCTTGGTTCTCATTTTATAATTATTATTATGCTTACGATTTACCAAGGAGCTACAATTGGTCACCATGGCCATATCAAGACTTCACTTAATAGATGTGCTGCTTAGAAAAACAATCGGCTACAAAAGCATGCATAAGATAATTTAGATACCTTCATATGGCCAATGCATTGTTCATCATCGTTCGGCAATTTTGGTCCAGAAGTTTGTTTCTTGATATGCTAAGCTTTACCAAGAAACAGGGGGGCATATGTTGACGACCAAAATTGGTTTAGGTAGTCAAAACCGGAACTTCTGGTTTCGGCAGGGAGTCTGAGACAATTAGGAGATTTTGTTAGATTCGTATTTGTAAAACGATTCCTTGCGGGGCAAGAACTCCCCACCCTATAAATATAAAGGGCCACGGTCGATTGAGGGTATCCCAATCGAATCACAAACAAATCTATCTTTTATCGTTTTACCTTTTATCCCTTTGCCCCACTTTTCCAACCTCATGTGTTGTTCTTCTCTTGTCTCCATGGCATGAGGAGGCATTCTAGGTGGCTTGCCGATCCTAGAACAACCCAAGGTGCGCCTACCCTGATGGGGTCCCTCCCGGGTGGGCGTTCGTTGGTTTCTTACCGGGCTGTCACAGGGAGTCTGACCGCCTGTAACAGGAGGTCTGACCGCCCGTCGCAGAGGTGCTGCAGCGAGCTCCTTTGCGCCCCACACGATCTAGTGTGTTCGTGTGTTGGCCAGAAAAGGTGCCAACACATTTTGGCGACTCCGCTGAAGAATCAAGAAAGATAAATCGGTTACCATGACCGGTCTAAATCCTAAACACGGCGAAGTTGAAATCCAACCTCGTCAGGCCTGACCTAGATCAGTTTGAGGCCGACGACTGTAAGATCCTTGATGAAAGATTCAAGAAGATTGAAGAGGAGCAAGCGCAGGAAGTACTACGACGTAAAGAAGAAGCAAAGAAGCAATTCCTGTCGCACTATTCCAGAGATCGTCAAGGCAAGGTTATAAAGCTCAAGGATGTCGTTTTCGATAAGTCTCCATCTGAGGTAACACCCAATGTAAGTGATTCATCTTCTGGTGTTACAATGGAACAAATTCAAAGTATGATGGCTGAATGTGATGCTTTTCTAGTTAATTGGCTTTTATCTAGAGAGAAAAAATCTGCTAGTAAACAACCTGAAATACCTATTGATGTGCCAATTACAACTAGCATTACTACCAATGTCCTTACACCTGAATCATCGGCAAATCCTACCATAGAACAACCACCATATGGCATGCCGTTGAATTTTTATAGTGGACAGATGGTGACACCTACCAATGCATTGGTAGCTTAGCCTTCATACCCAGAACCCATCATGAGCATCCCTAATTCTGGCCGCATTGGCCGAACTAATGAGCTTGTGAATTTTGTTCCGCCATATAGTACCTTTGCATATACTACACCACCTATACCATCCACAGGTACTGTTGCAACCATCGGTCCTATTTCTAATGAAACGTATGACCGATACTTGCAACGGTGGCAGAACAGGCCACGGCCGGTCGGACCGACCCCTACAGCCGGTCTGACCGGCATGGCGGTTGGACCGACCTTCACAGGCGGTCTGACCGGTTATCAGAGCC
Source organism: Digitaria exilis (assembly GCA_015342445.1). Classification (NCBI taxonomy): domain Eukaryota; kingdom Viridiplantae; phylum Streptophyta; class Magnoliopsida; order Poales; family Poaceae; genus Digitaria; species Digitaria exilis. The sequence goes on along the minus strand of JACEFO010001924.1, from coordinate 2,303,928 downwards.
AGCACAGTGCACCCACACAGCCAAATTCATCTTCACAATTTGATAGAATGTTTGCTGATTATAACAATGATTTGGCTAATTTTCTTAAAGAAAATCTTGGGGTAGATTTTAGAGGCAAACTCGTGCATATCAAAAACCGTATCCTGCTCACTTTGATTCGGTTCAGTACCCTGCTGGTTTTAGATTGCCTGATTTTGTTAAGTTTGATGGGGAAGATAATAAAAGTACTTTTGAGCATATTAGTCAATATCTTGCCCAACTAGGAGAAGCTGGTTCTATAAGCGAATTGAAAGTGCGCTTATTTTCATTATCTTTGACTGGAACCGCTTTTTCTTGGTTTAGCTCATTAGCTCCTAGTTCTGTTAGCTCATGGGAGCAATTAGAACAGAAATTTCATGATCATTTATTTTGTGGAAATAATGAGCTTAAATTGTCTGATCTTACATCGATTAAGCAATCACGTGATGAATCTGTGAATGATTATATTAGAAGATTCCGTGATACGAAAAACCGATGTTTTGGTGTGAATATTGCAGAAAAGGATTAAGCTGATCTAGCTCGTGAGGGTTTACGTTCTCATATAAAAGAAAAGCTAGACAGTCATGATTTCTTTACTGTGAATCAGGTGCATCAAAAAGCTTTGGCTGTAGAACGCCGAGGTAAAGATTCATTAGATGGCATAAGCATCATCGTCCTAATGTTCATGTGTTGAGTTATGATTCTTCGGACGATGAGGGCAAAGAGGTGTATACTGCTGAATTTACATGGTTATCTAATGATCATGCAAACACTTTGCTTCTCTTAAGCCGATTCATAAAAATCGGCAGGAGGAGATGAGATTTACTTGATGTTTCCAAATGTGATAGAATTTTTGATGAGCTATGAAAAAGGGAAAGATCAAAATATCTCATGTTATACCACCGCTTGAGGAGTTGAAGAGACGAGCTTATTGTAAATTTCATCACTCTTTTTCTCATGCAACTAATGATTGCAATGTGTTTCGCCGGCAAATACAATCGGCTGTTAATGAAGGCCGATTAGTGTTTCATAATACGCAAGTTGATCACAATCCTTTTCCTATGAATGCCTTATTGAATACCATTGAGTTGGTTAATCCTAAGGTGCTTATTCGGCCGGATCAAGCCGAAAAGGCTAAAGGAAAGAATGTGATCATTGGTGAAGAGAGACCCGAGAAGAAGGTGTTGCACAAGAAGATATGTCGAGCTGCAACAGGAACTTCTACGCTCGGGGGGCAAGAAAAAAGCAACAAGTCTGTCGGCAAGACAGGCGGTCTGACCGGCTGTGCAGCCGGTCTGACCGGCCGTTCTAGTATGGCTGGAAATTCCTCTAAGTCCAAGGTTAGAGCAAGGCCGAGTTTTGAAGAGCTCTTGGCCAAGTATAAGAGGAAAGGGGCTGCTCAGAAGCGAAGAAACCAATCAAATAGCACTAGAGGGGAAAAGGCACCACTGAGACATAGAGCACAAGGACCGATTGCTAGCAACAGTAATCTGGTCAAGAGTGGAGTTATTAAGCAAGGTGAAGACGGCAATAGGCAATATCCTAAAGATATGCAGCCGAGGTGGTGTCCCTCAGGCTTATCTCGCACTCAAAAGAGAAGACTACAAAGGATGCGCAAGCAAGGAACACTGGAGCAACAATTTGAAGAGAAGCCAGCTAAGCCAACACGGACCAGGAAGGAGTGGAGGCCAAAGCAGGTAAGTGTAGCATCAACTTGAGCAAATCAAGTTTTATGGCCGATAATATGTTATCGCCCTTAGGAGAAAAATGGCCGACAATAGAGGATCGCCCTTAGATTGAGTTAATGTTTTATGGTACGCTTTGCTTTACCAAAAAAATAGGGGGGCATACGTTGATGACCAAAAATGGCAAGATGCCGATCTGGCTCTACAGCCGGTCTGATCGCCTATTACAAGCGGTCTGACCGGCTGTGCCCTGTAGCCGGTCTGGCAATGTGCCAGGCGGTCTGACCGCCTGTCCCCGAGTCCGAGTAGAATTAGGGATTCCTCACGGTTTAGATCTGTAAAATGAATTTCTTGCGGGGCAAGACCTCCCCACCCTATATTATGAAGGGCCGTGGCCGATTGAGGACGTCTACCCAATCATCAAACACAAATACATCTACTATTTTGTACCTTTTCTTTTATTCCTTTGCCCTAACTTTTCTAATCCCATCTGTTGTTCTTCCTTTGCCCTAACTTTGCCGATTGAGGACGTTCTCGTGGCCTGCCGATCCTAGAACAACCCAAGGTGCGCCTACCCTGACGGGGTCCCTCCCGGGTGGGCGTTCGTTAGTTTCTTGCCGGGCTGTTGCAGGGAGTCTGACCACCTCTACAAGCGGTCTGACCGCCTGTAACAGGGGGTCTGACCGCCCGTCGCAGAGGTGCTGCAGCGAGCTCCTTTGCGCTTCGCACGATCTAGTACGTTCGTGTGTTGGCCAGAAAAGACGCCAACAACTCTGCAAATGGCATTTCAAGTGGAACAGGAGATCAAGGAAGAAATGTCACAAGAAGGTTGTGGAGGGGCTGAGCTATACAATAGTTTTACATTTTCTGTATGTTACTCGAGTATTATGAGCTATTTTTCTTTCCATTTAATATCACATTGTATAAACTCGCCTGCTTCCCTTCTTAAACGATACATAAATTTGTTTTTACAACGAGATATCACTCTGTCTAGTAGCACACGGGTGCTTGCCAAATTTATTTTTATAAAACGAGATATCACTCTGTCTAGTAGCACATTGTTACTTCGTTAGGCTGCCCTATTGCATTTTTTTTTTCTTTAGTTCCGCACCGATAGACTCTAGTGACTAACACAAAACCAAGGCTTAACCTCACCAGATCAACATGTAACCAGGAGGAACAAAAACAAAATTGGCATAGGAAATTGGAAGAAAAAAATGACCAGGCAACATGTAGTTTTTTTCGAAACAAAATAATTCTCTTTAAAGGTGAAAGAATAAACCTACTGAAATGATCTTTTATTAATACTAGCCCATAACTAGCATCTCCTTTTCCTTTCTATGTGCCGAAGCATCTCCTATCTGAAACTGATAAAAATAAATAAATAAACAAATTGATGAACTATTGTTCGTTAACATGAATTATTGCCCCGGCACTGCACAAGCAATGCGGCGACCACAAGCCATAATCATACACCCCATTCATAACAACTGTTAGCATGCACTAGAGAATGGGAGACAAAAGTGAAAGACAGCAGCAGAAAGTGAAGAACAAGACTTAACAAATAATTTCCTGAGAGAAAAAAAAAATCTAAACCATAAAGAAGAAGCGGTGAAGAAAGGCATGGTAAACAGTATCAAACTAGATCGCCCGATCAAACAGTCTGGAATCAAAGCAAACGATAGAGGAAAAAAATAATTGGTTGGAAAAAAGTGGGTAATCATTCGATCTTGAATTGTTGAACCACTGATCCGAGGAGAAAGGAAGAGAGAGAGAGAGATGGCTACTCCAAGAAGCCTTGCGGTTGCAGGTCCACCACCACCTCGCGCCGCCCGGCCGGCGCGCTGCGGGCATTTGTCTAAGAGATTCTCTTCCGCCGCGGCCGGCCGGCTTGCTGGCTGCGGCGCCACGCCCCGCGCACATCGCGCTGCCCTGCCCAGCTCTGCTGCCGCTGCGTGCGCATCACTGGAAAGATGGGCCTGTGGGGACGGGGGCTTCCCTCCTTCCTCCCTACCCTGCGCCATGAATGAATGATGCGCCTTTTCTTCCTCCCATCTGGCGGCTCAGTTCGCAACTTCGCCTCCTCCCTTTCCGCCTCCTCTGTCCATGCCCGGCTAGTGGCCTCTCCTGCTTCTTGCTTACGAACTAGGTGTTCTTGGTTATATTAGCGAGCACTAGCAGCACCGGCGCCGGCGGCGATGGCGAAGGAGACGGAGTACTACGACGTGCTCGGCGTCTGTCCCGCCGCATCTGACGACGAGATCCGCAAGGCCTACTACGTCAAGGTCCCCTTAACACTTTCTCTCTCCGCCTTTCTTCCTCGTCTGCTAGCTGCTGCTGTTCAGCTTCGCCCCAAAACAAAAACAGCAAATGCCTTTTAGTTCCTGCTTGTTTGCGAAATTATTCTCATGTGTTCCGTTCCTGTGTTCAGGCGAGGCAGGTGCATCCGGACAAGAATCCCAACGACCCACAGGCGGCCGAGAAATTCCAGGTTCACACTGCAGCTTGACTCATTCCATATTCTGATATTCTTGCTGGATAGTGACTTGATTCAGCAGAGTGAATATGTGGCGTGCTGACATGCTGAAATTTCGTTTGCCCTCTGCTGGATGATTTCCAGGCTCTTGGAGAGGCCTACCAGGTGCTGAGTGACCCTCTGCAGAGGAAGGCCTATGACGGTTACGGCAAGAACAGCATATCCAGGTAGGTACTAGGTTACCCAATTGACATTTTATATTTTCCACAAAAAAAAAGAAAAATTCGAAAACGAGTGGATGGTATAACTCAACATCAATTGGAACTTCAGAACTCTGAGAATTGAGTAAGCGGAGTTAATGTCTTCAGAGTGGCCATATACAGTGGATTAATCTCAACTGCGAAACATTTCAGGGACAACATACTGGATGGCACTGTTGTATTCACCCTCCTTTTCGGTAGCGAGCTGTTCGAGGACTACATTGGCCATCTTGCAATGGCAACAATGGCTTCCACTGAGCTGACAAACGACAATGACAACCCCGAAAAGCTTCAGGACAGGCTCAAGGTTAGCTGATTATCTGTATTCTTAATGATATTGTGGCACTTCATTTTTTAATATAATGATCTTGGTTACACTTTTTTTTGTGATCAAGAATGTGCAAAGGGAAAGAGAGGAAAAGCTAGCTAGGTTCCTCAAGGAATTCCTCTCGCAATATGTTCGTGGAGACAAAGAAGGATTTGCTAATCGTGCCGAAGCTGAGGCGAAGAGGCTCTCCAGCACTTGTCAGTCTTCTGAGCCTATTAAACCACTTCAATTTTTATGTTCTTTCACATTCAGCTCACTGTGAAATGACCATTTGCAGCATCTGGACTGGATATTCTTCGCACCATCGGATACGTCTACTCTCGACAAGCAGCAAAGGAGCTTGGCAAGAAAGCCATGTACCTAGGAGTGCCATTCGTTGCCGAGTGGGTCAGGAATAAGGGCCACCTATGGAAGTCACAGATCACCGCAGCAAAAGGTGAAAAGCTTTTTTCACATAGTGAACTGTGCTCTGATGATTAAAATTGCTGACTGATGAGGGGACAAAAGGAGAAATGCAGGAGCCCTGCAGCTGTTGCAGTTACAAGAGGAGGCCTGCAGGCAGAGTAACAAGGATGGCATTGCCACGGAGCAGGATGTTGACTTGCACATGAGGATGAACAAGGATCTGATGATGAACTCATTGTGGAAGCTGAACGTCGTGGACATTGAAATGACCCTCCTGCATGTGTGCGAAATGGTATGTGTCTTTAGGTATCTGATTACATACAGTATGATAAGTAGTGCCTATAACTGTCTGGACTATGAGTAGTCTTTTATTCCAGGTTTATCTGGTGAAATTATCCCCCACATGATTTGACAAGGTCTTTATGTAGGTGCTTTATGAAAACAATGTCAAGAAAGAGGATCTGAAGGCCCGAGCAACGGCCTTAAAAATTCTTGGGAAAGTATTTCAGGTACATTAGTTGTCGTTTCCTTAATGCAATTTATATGGTCATCAGGTCATGTGTTGCATCTAGAGTTAAACCTGTGAAACTGAAATTTACAAATTCAATGTTTGATAAAATGATATATGAATAGAGGGAAAAGGAGGCATTACCAGCACCAGCGCCGGAACCAGGGCCAGGGCCCTCAGTGCCATCAAAACGAACAGTTCTTGACGATGATAGCAGCTCAGATGACAGTTCAGATGATGACATGGCTCGGACGGTGCCATATCGAACTCCTGCATTTACTCAGGTAACTGTTCAACTACCATTCTTATTTGTTGTATTAGCCTATTAACCCGTGCTCCCGCACTTATAGATAATAATCATAATTATCTCGTGCTCCCTTTCATCCATTAAATATCCAACCAATGCTCTAAGATACATATCTATCATTTTCTAGATGTAATTAGTTAGTAACAATTTTTTCACGTTGTATGACACCTCCATATGTGTTTGATATGTATTTAATTGAATCCTTCATTTGAGCTATGTGACACACTATATTTTTATATAAATAATAACATATTTAATATATTAAAGATGGTAGGGATTGGAATTTTATTATTGGTGCACTTTGAGATTTTGTGTAATTATCACTTAGATTCAGATGTAAATGCTACTTTAACTTTTAACGATGAAATAATTAGATAATTTATATGAAAGTTTAAGGGGGTTATTTGACATTCTTTATAATGGCATAGGTGGGTAATTTACATAAATATTAGGAGTTACTTTAGATTTGTTTATATAATGGTAGAGGTGGCTAATTTAGATACATGTTTAGGGGTTTATTTTAGCCTATTTTCATAATGGCAGGTGGTAATTTCTTAGAAAAGATAACAGATCCAATAACTATTGTGGTTAGAGTTGACGGATTAATGGCCGGATGTTTATGATTTTTGTGAGAATTTTTAGAATTTATCTATTTTTTTAGAGTGTCCACCTAGGATTCTAGGTGGCTTTACCTGGAGCCTCCAATTAGGAATTGCAAGATTGTATGTCCATGATTTATGTATTGCAAATTTGCAATCTTCATTAAGAAGTCCATACGTTTGTGGTGCAGGGAATTGGAAGGCTTTTCAGATGCTTATGCAACCCAGCTTATGATGTTGATGATGATTTTGAGCCCCGCAAATGAGATGCTAAAGAAGCCGACAGCAATGTATGTTCCAAAGATTTGTGAATTGAGTCAAGTATGTGATTCAGAACAATGTGAATCTAGATCACACATCGTCATCCTCTTATCTTAAGGATGCACATGTAGATGCTACTTCATCACTGGTGAGCAAACGACAGTTCAGATTTCAGGATTCCCTTTTTCTCCCCCAAGAACAGTAGCTCTTGTTTTCCCCTTTTCTGAATAGATTTAGCTTAATGGTGTTGCGCTTATGTAATTTTTTGTTATTGATGTTGTCGAAAAAAAAGGAAAGGAACAAGGTTTTGTAAAAAAAAAAAAAATCCATTTTCTGATCTTGAAAGATATGGTAAGTTCAGGTATGAACATCAACTTTTTGTCTTGTTGTTGGCGCACATATTATGTGCACAAACATTTATAAGTTCGTCGATAGTCACATCTGCCATTGCAAGGAGAGTACCTAGCCCTGTTTACTGATTTTTTTATAATTAGATAACGATGGCTTATTTTAGCTGCTCGGATGGAGCTGGAAGGCATGCAGAGAACCAAATGCTAAAAAGTGGTAGCTAGCTGAGGGGTTGAACGATCAGAGATAGACTGAACAGTGAACATGTTACAACATTGGATAAGATGATCAGGTAGCCCAATAACAAGCAGTCTGCAGCCTGCATTACACAGAACAACCACCAAGTCTTGTAGAGGCTCCTTATGAACTACATACAGTTGCTTTCCCTCTCCCCATTTCCCACTACTCTAGTCCTCGGTCCATCTCTACACCAATTACACAACTGGATCCGATACCAGAATCTCCATTTGCCAATCTTTGATCAGGCCCGGAGCTTGGCGAAGAGGTTGCCGAAGGAGAAGAAGCCGGTCCTGGCCATGCCGCCGGAGCCCGGCTCCGGCGCCCTGGCGACGGTCGCCGGCACGCTCTTGGCGTTGAGCATGACGGTCTGGCCGACCCGGCCACGGAGCCCCTCGATGGTCTTCATGTCCACCGGCTGGCCGGACGGGTCGCGGACGTAGAAGACGTTGGTTGCCTGCCCGCCCACCGTCGTCACGTCGGCGCGTGTCACCGTCAGCCCGTGCTCCCGGAGCACCCTCGTCACGTCCGACAGCAAGCCCACCCTGTCCCTTCCGCACAGCTCCAGCGTGAAGCCCTGCGTGCGTACGTGCGTCGATCAGCAACAGGAAAATGCATGTCTCGGCAGAACGAATCAGATGAACTCTCTGGGCTGTAGTGTTTACCTCTGATACTCTTCTGGAGATGGCTGCTTCGAGGCACCTGATCACTCTCTCGGCTTCGTCCTTGAGAAGCGTCTTGCCGTCCTTGCGACGGATGTACAGCTCCTGGACAAGAAGAACAAGCTCCATAAATCTCGTCCATGTCTGATGCTACCGACATGAACATATGACAGCTTAATTCGATGGACTATGGGTTATGTACCTGGATGCCGTAGTTGGCCTCGGACGAGACGGCGGCGTGGAAGACGACGTAGTGCATGTCCGTGAGAGTGCACACGATGTCGAACAGCAGCTTGGACCGGTCCCTGCACTTGACGTTCACCACCGAGTAGGACTTCTCCTCGCAGTGCTCCACGGTCACCACCGGCCTGTCGCCCTCGCCGGCGTTCGCCACGGCCACCGCCGACGTGTCGTCTCCGTCGCATTCCACGTCGATGTCGGCGTGCATGAGCTGGTGGAGCCGCCTGTCCACGTGGTGCGTCGCGGACCCCACCGCGAAGTTGGCGAGCGCGCCGCGGTCGCCGTCGACGTCGTCGCCGCCGCCGCCGCCGCCGTGGCCATAGCCGCGGAGCACGTGGCGCAGCCGGGTCTCGACACGTGACACGCGGCAGGGGTCGCCGTCGATGGCCTGGCCCGTGGCCACGTCGTTGACGTACACCACGCAGGCGACGCGCATCCGGTGGGTCCACACCTCGGCGGCCAGCACGTTGCACTGGAGGTCGGCGAGCACGGCGAAGATCTCCGAGAGGAGGCCCGTCCTGTCGGGGCCCTTGAGCTCGATGGCGGTGTGGTCGCCGATGGAGTGCAACCCGACCGATCTCCCCGGGGAGATGTTGCCCTTGGCGCCCAGAAGATTGCTCTCTGGACCTAAAGCCTGGCACAGAAAAAAAGGAAATGCTTTCAGTTCATTCTTTCGAGCCTGCAGATTAATGTTTCACACTGAGGTAGGATTTTTGCTACAAAAGCATTGTAGGCTTTAAATTGCAAACCTTCTCAATGTACTTGATGGTCTTGTCATCAGTAATCTTTTGTCCTTGCTTATCCACGACATGAAACACTGCATCAAGTTGCAACACAAGGAAAGGCTTTAATATAACAGGAGCTACATGAGCTGCAAACGATGCTATAACAGGAAAGGCTTAATATTACCATCCATGAACCATCCGCCGTCGGAGGTGATGTAGGCCTTGAAGATGTGGAGGTCCAGATCACTCAGCACCTGAAGCACCTCCAGCAGAATGCCATTCTTGTTCATGCTGTCAACCTGAACCACAAAAGGCAAGCCGAAAGAGATGAGGTGCAATGATTTCCTGGGAACACTGCTCTGTATAAACCACCACCAGGTGAGGCGAAGAGATTGGAAATGTCTCTTACCTTGACCAAGGTGCAGTCAGTGCACGTGGTGTTGTCAATGCACACCCTGCAAATTTATCATCACTCTGTTTAAGTAGTACAGCAACAAGGACTGAAACATTGGGCCATGAATCAAGAATTTCTGCAGTTAATAAGACTGGGAGTTAGACCTTGGAGGGTTGATGCGCTGGTTGAAGTTCTCGTACTCCGGATCAAAGTAGGGCAGCATCTTGGCGGCTCGACGACGAATCCTTCCACTGAAACAAGAAAAACATACAAGTCAATCGCTATATATGTCATGCTGCAAATCTAGCCCAACTCGAGGACAACCACGTATCGCAGTCCCCAATCATTGGTGAGAGCAGAAGCTTGTGCCCAATTATTCAACTGAGAATCAATCATCATGAATTTCTTTTCTTAACAAAAAGAGGATGAGATGCAACAATTGCGGACGAGAGAGAACATACATACCTTTCGCCAGATTCTTCTTCTTGTTGTTCCTTGAGAGCCTGACGAGATTTCTTTCAGCTAATGATCAAACGCCACTCCTGACCTTCGCCGCGGAGGAAAGCCATTAGCAGTCGCCCGTAAGTTTCCGAGCAAAGTTGCCATCGAGAGTGCGGCGATAATATACTACTACAACTACGCTACGCGCGCGCATGTGTTGTGGCCCGCCCGTTAGATGCGGTGCGGTGGTGGATCCAGGCCGACGGATAGCCGCACGAACGAGGGGAGGGGCGCGGCGCCGGGCCGGGACGAATTATTGGCGGCCGGAATCCAATCCGGCGAGGCCGCGAGGGGAGTGGCCGCCACTGCGGGTGCGCCAATGCGCAATAGAATAGGAATCGCGGGGCCACGTCAGGGTGACTGGGAATAACGGAAACTGCCTCTGGAGTCGGGGGCCCCACACCGCCGTCCGCCACCGTCAGATCCCCGTGGGACTGTGAGCACGGTCCACAGGTCGGAACCGGGAACACGTCCATTTCTGGCAAACTGTCGTCGGAGCCATCGTCCATTTCGGGTAACATGTACTGTTGTATAAACAAAGCGAGGCACGGCAGGATGCTGGCACGGTGGCACCCAGCCCAAAGAGGGGGACGACGACACATGGACGGCCAAGAGCTATCAGGGCAGGTGTGGCAATGGCCGGTATCTTGGGGCTTCGGAAGAGGCGAGCAGGTGTGCACTGTACCTGCAGGGAGACGGTGAAACGCGTGGCCCTGATCGTGATCGAGCTTGCGAAGCCTGCCTATCGATCGATTCGGGACCATGAATCTTGTGCCGCCGAACAGCTGTCGTTTCTGTACAGGACGCCGGTGCAGATCGCCACGTTTTCCTCACGCGCGATCGACTGTCTCCAAATCTCAGGTGGTGCATGTGGATCCACTCGCCGCTAGCAACAAGGGCCAGGACAGAAGCCACGAGACCCTCCGACAGGTGGCCACCCAGGCTGCCTAGAGGCGGGCGGGCCACGACGATTTCCCGTTCACCACACCAAGAAAGGCTTGCCGCTTTCCGAAGAAGATGCGGCGGAGCGGTGAGCCCCGCCGGGCCGGACGGCCGGACGCCGACGTCTCCAGGCAGACGTCCAGCGTACGGGCCCAACGAGGGGAGGGCGAGATGCGGGACCATCCTAACACTGTGGCCGTCGGATGACGATCCCCCGGCGGCTGTTCGTCCAGGGCCTATGCGCTACTAGGCCGGTGACCATACCACGTGCTTCTCTCTGTCCCAAAAAGAATACAACTATGGGTTACGTGCCAACTAAAATGATCCTTGTTTGACTAAGTTTATAGGAAATAATATCCATAGTTATGTCTCAAAATATATTTATTATGAAAATACATTTCGTGATTAATCTAATAATGTTTATTTCATATCATAGGTATTAATACTTTTTAGTTTATAATTAGTCAAACTTAAACTACTAACATATGGTACTGTTCCAAAGTTACATTTTTTTTGGGACGGAGGAAGTACTGCTATGTGGTGGCCGCCGCCGGACCTCTGCGCGGCAAGCTGCTATGGGTGGAGGTGGAAGGTGTACTTGTCGCCACCCGTGCAACCTCGAGGTAAATATCAGGGGTAGATTAGATTAGTCAATGACACAAGTACAAATGGTCATGTCACAACCAGGTAAGCTAACCGTGCACCTTAGCCTGATCATCATCCTACGGATACCATTTAATTTTGTCCTCCCCCTTCCCGACGGCGGCGACGGGACGAACCCTCTCCGTACGCGTGGGTGGGACCGGCTCATCAGCGACACGAGTAGAGAACACCGCTACGTGACAGACAAAGAGACACCGTGACACCTCTCAGCCCTCGCTCGCTCCTCGTCAGCCGTCACCAACACCTTGATTGCATTGCGACCGCCAGCTTTTTCCCAATAATCCAGCACGGCGCGCGACACAGCACAGCAGCTAACGCCCTCGAGCCCCCCCCCCCCCCCCAACCCCAACCCCCCCAAAAAAAAAAACGATGGATCGTCACTCCGGTGGTTTCCTAATCCGTCGGAGTATCGGAATCAAGCAGAAGCAGGCAGCAGAGGTGGATTAAGGTCGAGGTGATTCGGCGGCGGTTGATCGTACCTCTCTGTGTTCTTCTTCTTCGCCGATCGCTTGGTGCTCTGCTTCTTCCAGCTGCTACTGCTTCGCCGGAAGCTGGCTTCCAGTCCCAGGTGCTGATCTCTCCTGTGCTGTCCTACATCTCATGGAGGAGGACAAGCGGAGGGTGAGGGTGCATGTTTGGGGGCACGCAGAGGGCACAGGGTGGGAGGTGGGACGCCGCCGGGGGGCGGAGGAAGAATCAAATCGAGATCAAAAGGAATGGCGAAAGGGAGGGAGATATGGGATGAGCATGAGGAAATGGGCCTCCTCCTTCTAGCTAGCCATAGCAACTTGAGACACAGGACCGGGGGGAGTCACTCACCAGTCACCAGCTCTACGTATGCAGCCGCCACTTGACACCGCTCTCTGCCCTCTCTCTCCTCATTCATCCGATCCCTCCAGGAGGATTATATAGACCCCTGTAAATGCTAGGCGCACATGGCACAACACAAAATCTCCCCTCTTCGTGGGGTGGGGTGGGGGGTGGTGTGTGGGGGGTGGGGGGGAGAAACAACCGTTGGCGCGGCGCCTGCACCTGCGCGCGATAAAGCTGTAGATAGCGCGTGGCGAGAGACGCCAAGCTATACTGCGACGTCCGAGCACGGTGTTGATAGGTGGTACACCTAGACGTCCGAGCACGGTGTTGATAGGTGGTACACCTAGACGTGACATGGCTCTTGTCGATTTCCTGGCATCTTGAGTCCGTGAGGTGTCATCGCGCTCGGTGCATGTCTACATGACAAACGGCAACAAGAAATAGTTTATATGCTTTAATGATAGGTCCCTTTTAAAAATAGTAAAGCGGGTAGATAGCGTGTGACGAGGGACGCCAGGCTATTTGACGACGTCGGAACGCGGTGTTGGTAGGTGGTACAGCTAGGCGTGATGTGGCTCTTGTCTATTTCCTGGCATCCTGAATCCATGAGACGTCATCGCCCTCGGTGCATATGAACATAACAAACATCAACAAGAAATGGCTTATGTGCTTTAATGGTAGGTCCCTTTTACGAATTGTATAGATCGTCTAAATGCCAGGCACACATGCCGATCGATAAGGCTTAGACGACATTCCCCCTTGTTAGGGAAAGAAACAACCGTTGCCGCGGGGTTGTATGAGCAATGAAAGTTGTAGGTAGAGTATGACAAGCGATGACATGCCACATAATCACGACGTTCTTGGCATGGCGTTGGTTGATGGCACACGTAATATAATCATGAAAAGGCCAGATCTGTAGATGCTAATTTTCACATTCATAATAAACGACAATGAGAAATGGCATGTGTATATATGTATGTATAATGCCATGTCCCTCTTGGAGGATTATACATGTTTTAAAATTGCTAAGTACACATATCCTCAACACCAGTGCTGAGATGACACTCTCCTCCATTTAGATGAAAGAAAGAAACAACCATTCGCGCGGTATTATACGCGTCGTCGATTCTAATGCATGGCATTGATAAATGGTACGATTAAGCACGACGTGGTTGTCATCTTGCATCCTAAACTCTGGAGATATATAAGTCCGTAATAAACAAGAGCAAGAAATGTCAGTATATGTATAGCTTGGATGCGGATACCGGCAATTGATCTTTTGTGCATGACAGTGTATGCAGTAAGAAAAATCTCCTACCAAAAAACACGTCATCTATGATGACATGACAAGCAAGAACAACTCGTGCTACATACCATATATAAGTCCAATACAACTAATAAATATATTAGAGTAAAAATTTCATGTCACATACAACTAATAAATATATTAGAGTAAAGAGTCCATCTCTTATACAACTAAAAAAAATATTGGAGTAAAAAAGTCCATCTCACATACAACTAATAAATATATAAATTTTAAAATATAAAAATGACATAAAACTCAGCATATTAGATAACTAATAAATATTAATTTCAATATAAATATTTATAAAAAAATAATTTGGCTTTTATATGAATTGGGGAGAACAATTATCTAAAATCAATACTAAGTAAAAGTTTAAGGTAAAATTTGAAAAAAAATTTATTAATTTGGTCCATATATAGATGGAGAACAAAAGTGCCTATTAATAAATAGACTAGAATAAAGGGACTACGTTCAATATAATAAATAAATATAGATACATTAATAATTTAAAATAATTGATTATAATTTTAAACTAAAAATCCAACAATTTCAACATTAATCAGAAAAAAATAAAGATATACAACATTGGACTTATGATGATCCAATGATCAAAACCAGACGAGGAGTCAATGCTACATACAATTAATACTGAGCATTATCCAGAACTAAAACATTTGAAAATTAGAACTATGATTTTCATCTAATTGAGGAATAAAATTAGAGAATAAAGATTCCATGCCGAATACAATTGATAAATAGTTAAATTAATATAAATTAAACGAAGGGTCCATGCCAAGTACAATCAACATATACAATTATTCCAAATTTAAAATAGAAAAGTTTATATATTCTATTTTTTCAAAACAATACAGTTGATAGACAACTAAATCTACACTTTGAATTTTTTAAAAAGGATTTTCTTAATTCTACTTGAGAAGGAAAATATGAAATTAATAGCTCATGCAATTATAATTGCCACAAACAAGTGCTTAATTTGAAGCAAGGCATGTAAATGAGACATGGCTGTTAAGTTGATTGGAACAAAGCAGAGATAAACATACATAAGGCTAGATAAAGCATTGTGCAAATGAGGACCCATACGCAAAGTTGAGACCAAGAGGGATGAAAAAAACGATGAAAATATAGAATGTGCTAACACGTAGTAACATCGTTGTCCTTGCATGAGTACAACTTAAATGTTAAAGGCTTATAGCATATATAGTGAGTCTAGCCGCTATTAGCGTGGGCCAACTTGCAAATTATTTAATTTATGTGTTGTATAGGAAATAAAAGTTTCAGTGTAGATGTATAAATTGCTTTAAACTTTTATTCCACACGCTTCATGGGTTGTTTCCCAACGCCCATGTAAAACTAACATCTGGTTGCTTTCCGTGGCGAACATTGCTGTCCTAGTTCAGTAATTCAGTTTATGCATATAAGTATATGATATCAGGATAGGATCGACTTAAAATACATATATGGCACGGGATCATGCTAGAAAATTCATTCCTTTCCGAAAATTTGAGCTAGTGCGCCTGTCACTATTAGCCGAGTAGCATCTCTGAAAACAATATAGGCTATGTATTCTGTTAGTTGTTGCGTCCCCAAAAGAAAAATGTATGGACACAATAGAAGTGGATTATTCCACGGCTGACATAGGGCGAGATTCATGAGAGAACAATTCCCTGGGAATGATTTCAAGTCAACTTTATATGTGCCATGTTGTTTTTTTTTCTCAAAAAGAAAATGAAGGTCATGTATATATGTTCCAGCTGATATCCATGTACAGTACAGTGGTGACAGAACAAACCAGAGATATCTATCTGGCGCTGGCAAGATCAGCACAACCTGTGTTGGGGTCAGAATCAAACATGGTAAGGTCGAGCCATCGAGGTCCAGATGTGGATGTGAAGGATTCGGATTCCATCTCCAATCTCCAGTGCATACCATGCGCCCCGGTGCCCTGGATGCATGACCATCCACTTGTGCACTATTCAGATAAAGCCCTTGAACTTACCTGGACAAATGAGACAAGCTATGCTCTCCCGAACAACCTTTACCAAAGATTAGGCTTGCACACTTCTCTTTCTTTTTCAAGAACTACTTCTCCACTTAAAAAAGAAGAAGACACAGACCTCGTGTTTGGAACAAGGATTGTTCAGGCATTGTGTACTTCATAGCTTTTTCTTTTTTTTTAAAAAAAAAGGACCTCAGAGCTTTCTTGCAGTTTTTTTTTTAATTTCTTCACACGACTGCGGCATGCCTCGGAAGACGTCAGTGTTCCTTTTGGCTCTGGGCAACGGTGTAAGTAAAAGAGCCTAGCTTTACACATGTCCTTGGAGACAAGGCCATCTCTGCTGTTGCATCGTCAGGCTCATTTCTATCAAGAATGAGCCTGACCTGACCTCGTTGTATTGCTCGGAACAAGGACAAAATGGGGGATGACGCAGCAGCACACTGAGGCTGCAAACTTTGGATCTGCATTGGAACGCCACTGAACCTCCTCCTCTCCTTTTCCCCTTCCTTTCTATCACCATCGCCATCGCCATCGCACACAACACTAGGGCCCCTCCTCCTCGCCATCATTGGGCCATTGTCTGGCCCTGTCTGGAGACAGCAACGACGGGCGCGAGCTTGGCATTGCCAAAACTAAAACCTCTCTTGTTTTGAGCTCTGTTTTATTGGTCGATAATTGCAAGAAACACCCACTGCATATTTCACGTGCGGTAACAGGAACTCCTGATGGAATCAGCGAGCTGATGGAGCACAGATAATTGCGCAAGATCAGAAGATCGAGATCCCTCGCCTTCGATCGCGTACGGCACGCAGGCCGATCGATGTGCCGTTTGGCCACTACCTGATCAGCCCCTTTGAGCCTGATTCCGGGCCGAACAGCTCAGTCAGACTCCACATGCTGTTGCATCCATACGACGAGACAAACAATTGCAAGGCTGTGTGTAGCGCATGCGTGGAATCTGTGTGTGTTTTCCCGTCGTGGTCGTGCGTCATCGTGAGCCTTTGTTTTTGCCTCAGAAACTTGCAGCAAGAAAGTATCTCTCTGCTCCAGGGCGAAGGGTTATGCCAAGATACAGGCGGAGGCAACATATCAATGGATTCAGAGACTGTCGGGAGCCATTGATAGTGGATGTCTCCTTTGCATGCTAAGGCCCAGGGCCGGACAGCAACATGGGTCATTCCTGGGTCCGATTTACAGACGACCAGCTGCTTGATGGGGGCCAATGCCGTCATGCCGTCATGGACAATCATTTCTCAAAAGGAGTGGCCACCGTTCAGGTGCTTCCAAAAGTGTCTAGGATTCAGATAATATAATACCTTGCCAGTACACCATATGCCCATTTGCTCGGCTTTTCCTTGTTTGATTGCTTCTTGTTTGATAGCACAGTATCCTTCTTGTTTGATTGCTTATCTAAAAAAAATGTGAGACAGAGAGAGACATAGAACGGTAGAAGGAGAGCTAGTTCACACTATGTTCCATACTATCTGGGTAGTCTTTTTTTAAGAAAGATATTGGGATTGGGCCTGCACAGATTTTATAGTGTAGTTTGGCTGTTCAGCAAAGCGAATTTATATGTTTATCAGTGACTTTAAACATTTTTAGGTGGAAAAATTAGGACCAATCAACTAATGACATATATATGCATTCCCTTTGTTCCAAGTTATAGGTGGCTAAATTCATACAACAAAATACTAGCATTTATGATATCACATAAATACCATTAATTTCTTCATTAAATATTTTGTATAGTATATTGATTCAATTTCATAAATTTTTGTGATCCCCTCTATAATTTTGCTCACACATAAAATGATTTGACTCTTCAATAGAGTTGGGCTGACTTACAATTTGGAATAGAGGGAGTATAAGCCACCCAGCTTCAGAAAATTATCTTTTAGGCTACTTTTGATGGAGGATTCTACAAGGTTTTCAATCCTAAGAGAAAAGTCCAAATCACTTCCCTTAAGTATACCCAAAGTCCAGATAACCTCTTAAACTACTTTTGGTTTATTTTACCTCATAAACTATACTATTTGTTTTAATTTGCTCTCTAATATAAAATTGTCTTTTTTATTTCTCTATTCACAAGTGTGGTATTAGATTCAAATTTGGCGAAATGATAATAGACATTGTAACCCTTGTTAGCAAAATATAACACATTTTTTTGTAATTGATTTGATAGGATGCGATAATTTAATAATAAATTAATCATTTGGGGTACAATATTGCACTACAAAAAATAATGATAAAAATTCATAATTTATTTTTTGCCATATAATTTATGATGTACAATACAACCATACAAAATTGAAATTGAAATTCAACTTGCGCATAGAGAAAAAAAAGATAAATTGTGTTACTAAGGGATAAATTGACCAAATGACATAGTTAATAGAGGGTAAAATTAACCAGAAAATAGTTTAGGGGTTACGTGGACTTTGGAGGAGAGTAATTTGGACTTTTTCTAATTAATTAGCATGACACCTAGAACTTCTTAATGATGTGGTATCATATTCAAAATGTGGGAGAATAAATCAGTTTCTTCTAGATGAAGTCGTCTATATCGACACTTGCGAGTTATGAATTTAATGCTATTTGGAACGTATGAAACTAGATTTAGCTTCAAACACTATTTATTTTATTTCATTTTTACATGGTTATCACAAAATCGTAAATAGAAACTTTCAGTTAGGATTAACCCAATACTAATTGTACAAGAGCTCACAAGGATCCAACAGGGTGTCTATCCTAGAAAATGGCCCTATGTGATTTAAATTTTCATGATATCTTTGAAACATGGCACTGTGTGCCAAGGCAACAAATTGTTTTTAGACAAATGTGTATGTCCATGGATGTGTATCTATATGAGCTTTTTGTCTACGCTATGTTTTGAATAATGTGACATCCCCTAATAAGCATGTGTTAGAGTTATGGTGGATGGAGGGAGAGTTGAGCTTAAAAGAAAAGAGAAAAGAGTCCTTTAAGCAAACTCTTGACCAAAAGTCAACAAAGTTGTTAAATTTTGAATTTTTTGAAGCCAAGAATTTCTAAATTTAGTTCACAAGATAAGCAACTTAGTTGTCCATAAGTGGTGAAAAAATTTGTGGAAATGATGCTTCAATTAAATGGAAGAAAGAAATGGAGAAAGGGCACTGTTCACCGTCCGACAACAGCACTTAGCTGTTTTCGGTTTTCTCTGAAAAAGCATAGTGAGCAGCTATCTTTGGGGTGAGATTGTGATCGATCTGTGGGTTGTCTGACTTAGGTGTCTTAAACCAAGTTGAAAAGAGAGGGATTTGGGACAACTTTTGTTTTTGGGTCAGATTCAGAAGATGGCTGGATTAAGGAGAAAAATGCGAGAGAAAATAGTTCAGAAACTGTTTTCAGTAAATTCAGTAAACTGACAGCTGAATTGAAATTAGGCCAAATGAGCTTGAGTTTGAAGTTTTCCGCAAAAACTTCCAACTAGGAAGTTGTACTCCTGAATGTGAATTTCAAATTTGTTTTTGACACCAGATGCATGTTCTATTCAAATTTCGGGAGTAATTTATGAAATTCAGTTAGTAGCTCTGAATTGGAGAGGTGTTACAGCAGCAACTTGGAGGCTCGAATTGGACCTCAATCCTTGCTCAAATGGAGTAAGTGTCAATAAGTGAAATGCAATTCAATGATCCAGCTAAAGGTTTGATGTTGGGAGTTTTGGAAGTTTCAATACGTTTTTCGGAGAAAACTGAAGTGCAACATCGCTATTTGAGCTGTCGAAATGGGGAAAAGGTGACGTCGGCCAGTGCTGGCAGCGGCCGGCGGCGGCGCTTGATCGGTTCACCGGCCACGCGTCGAGGCCGCTCGGGGACAGCTCGGTGGGAGGTGCAGCAGGAGGTGGCAAGCAACGGCAGCAGCTGACCGCGGTTAAAGCGCCGTCGACGGCTTCTCCTTCTCCTCTTTTCATCGCGCCGCTCCTCTGCTCTCCTCCATGGCCGCCGGCTAGCCGTCGTTCGCGCGCCGCCATCCGACCCTCTCCGCCCTGTTTCTCTCCACCAAAAGCTCCACCGTCATCTCCTCTTTCGTTTCCGCTCGCTCTTGTTTCTTCTCCATCGCTCCACAGCCCGCGCCGCTCGGTTTTGCAGCTCCTCGTCGTCGTCTCGCTGGGGTAAGGACCCTTCTTCGTATTGGTGCTGTTACAGTTGGTTTGGCCGAGAGATGAGCGTGCAGCAGTGTTGCTTCGAGGTCTAGGAAGGTGCTTGGGGGCTTAGTTGGCTGGGTGCAACGCTCCTCGGATTGGGAACGTCGTTCGCCGCCATGGCGCACCTCCGCCATGACCGCCGTGCGTGAGCAGCCTCGCTCGGGCTCCCTCCGGCCGAGCTGTTGTGCGCGCTAGGTGTGCCTAGGTCTGCTGGTGCTCACGGGGTAGATGTCGTCCGTCGTCTCGCCTTGGCTGCGCTGCTAGGCTCTCGCCATGGCTCTCGCCGCGCGCGCTCCGCCATGAATGGCGTGAGACGCGCGGGCTGGCTTGGCGTGTGCACAAGGTGTCGTAGGTCTTGGTGTTGCTCGCGAGCCTGTTGTGGGACCAGTTAGGGCGGTGCGTTCGCCGGAGCGCGATGCGCCGTCGAGCCTCGCCGCCGAGCCGCCATGAGGTTAGGGTTAGAGCTTGCCGCGGGAGCTTAGGGCTAGAATGGGTGCGCCGACGTGTGGGGTGGTCGTTAGGCTAGCTGTCGTCGTCGGGGGACCCCGCCGCCGGCGAGCATGTGCGGGTCAACTCCGGCAGGGGCTCGGTCCGTGCCGGAGCTCTGCTCCGCGTGGGCAGGGACCTCGGGGTAGAAGAGAAAGAAGCCGAGGGGGGTTTTTGTAAGAAAGCCAAATAGGTTTTAGAATTAGATTTGATTTATGTTTTTTACTGTTTTAATTATAGAAAATCATAGAAAAATCAGAAAATTGTGAAATAAAATTTTATAGTTTCCTTAGATTTTCCTTTATGCTATAAAAATACTAAACCTTTAAATTTGTGTTGTTTAGGATTTAATAATAATATCATTCTTGGTAATTTAATTGCTAAAAATATTTAGTATAATTTTAAAAGCATTTAAAAATAGGATCCATGTTTTACAAGCACACTTTAAAAGAGATGAAGGGTTATGGATTTTTGGGAAATAATTTTAATCCACTTAATAATTCTTCTTTAAATAAATATAAAAGAAATAAGGACTATTTCACCTAGACAAATAAGACATCTTTTTCTTTAGAAAAGGAGGGGTAGTTGTGTTGGCTTGCAACTGTATCGAGAGATAAAGTTTTGTGTGCTATGTTTTAAAATTGTTGCATCTCTAATCCCTGACTTGCATTGCATGTTAGAATCTGAAGCCCTGGAAGTGGAGTACGTGGAACTTCCCGAAAAACAAGTTCATTACGAGGAAATTCTGGTGATCGCTCTGGAGTCTCAAGAAATCACTGAAACCACTAACTCTTTTGAGGCTCAAGGCAAGCCCCGGATGCATCTCTACCTACGTATTTCATAAAGTTCACGAGTCCAAATATTATGTTTTGATGTGCATAAGGTTAGGAGTTGCATGAAAACCTTTGACGCATGAAATACCCTTGGTAGGACTACCTTTGCTTGCTAGGAAAATAATATGATTAGAAATGTCCACTTAGATATGCTTAGCAAGGATAAATAAAAGATGATGGACTTAGGTTCTTACTAATCATGGATGAATCATGTAAGGCTTAATATGGAAAGAAAGTGGACAGAGGTTGATAGAATGGATTGAGGTAGGCTCGATCCTTAGTTCTGCCTACTAGTTGAAGTGACTAAGGACCGATCCGTTGTTTAAAAGTTTGATCAAGTGATTCTACCTGGTTTCTTACTAGGTATGGGACCAGTAAAGCCAATTAGATTAGCTGGCTCGTTGATTAGAAATATCGCTTACCCGTGCTTGCTGGCACAGCTGTACGTGACTGGGTGCTAGGTATCTCCTGCAGGATGTAAATTGATCCGGATCGCCACAACTCTTGGTTATGAGTGCACTTGATCAGGTGTTGAACATCGTAGAGGAAACAAGTTGAACATTATATAAGAAGTGATTCAAAATGCTGTTTGAGCCTAGTATCACTTGTATGAAAAAGTATTTAAAACTTAGTTGAGTAGTTAATACCTAATTGAGTTAAAACTGCCAAATAAGGACCCATCTTTAGTAAGTTTTTCCGCCAAAGTTGAGTCAGCCAAATAACCACAAAAAGCCTAATCATCCATCCTTGAGAGTCTTTTCTTTGGTAAGACGGTTAAGTCTTGCTGAGTACCTTCGTACTCAGGGTTCTTCCCTTTCTGTTTTCCAGAGGGTGCTCCACAACAGGAAGGCGAAGAGGAGAGCCAGAAGCCCTAGAGAATCGGTGGTCCCAGATGTCTCTAGATGAATAATGTACCCTTGGGTTATAATATCCCTTCAGTTGTATAAAACTAGTTTGTATTAAGATCTTAGTATTATGACTTGCATCTAAGGTTGTTTCAAAACTCGGTTTGTAATAATTCGTATCTTACCGTATTTGTGTAAAAAGGTAATGTCTGTTGTGTCCCCCAACTTGGTATCGATCCTGAGCTATGGTTGAGAGAAAGTTGTCAGTGGATGATTCGGGATGTCCCCGGGACACTCGACGGACTACCGGATTTAAACAGTTTGAAGTGCGTGCTGGCATTATCTTGAGTTAGGGTAATCAGGCGCACTTGAGCCAGTTTAGATTGGTCGGTTCTGCCACAAATAACTAGGATCTTGCCCGTGCGTTGCTACGGGATGGCAAAACTTTTGTATAAAAAACACATAGAAAATTGCAAAAGACAAAAAATTAATGATACAATTATACTGTTGTAAAACAAAACAATATACTCTATTAAATATTGAGATCCATGATTGGATTAAGATAATGTTTGATATGTTTCGGAAGCATCTTTCGATATATTTGCTTCATGTATCAAGACATCAATTACAAGATTCAAATTCTACCGCATTTATAGAAAATTCGAACAACATGAAACATTTACATACCAAAACAATGCCCACGTGATAATCCTCATCTCTGATGGCCAATTGAACTTTCCAAGAGCTCCCTAAAGGTCGTCATGATATCTTTGATAGAGTCTGGGGAGTTCATGGATCTTTTGGAAATATATATTTGCTTCATGTAATGATGGTATTTTAAAGTAGGCTTACTGAGCCATATTTCAATTTAATATGTTGCCAAAAAAATTGCGGTTAGGTGTATAACCCAAATATATAGAGATCCCTGATATGTTGTTACATCCGAGTGTTTTGCTCAGTCCCTCGGCTTGAACAAGGTTCTTGGGGTTGTGGCTGAACTTCCTTCCCCCCTTCTAGCTCCAGTGTCCTGCACTCATTAAAAAAAATGACAGAAACATGAACCAAATTTCAGTTTCCTATAATTTATCATATAATCTGAAACATTATTAGTCACATGAACTTGACCCTCTGAAACTTCAACTACATATCAAACTGAAACCTGTCAGTCAGTAACAAATGGACATTATTTCCCATCCGACAACAGCTCTGAACTTTTATTTCTCTGAACGATTCTTACAACCAGAGGTCATATGATCTCAATTCATATAAGACAACTTCTAATCACGATGGATAGTGTGGGAAGAACAGTTTTAGGTTTCTTTACCTAGTTCTTCCGGCAGCCGAAAGGTGCTCTTGATAGTGAACCGATAAAGGCAAAAAGTTCGTTTGGAGTATCGGACAGACAAATAGAACAGTAGAGAATGTTCCAACGCAGGTTGAAGTTCCAATTAGACATTAAAAAGGTCTTCTGTTGAAACAATGAAATTAATAGTGATGTAGGAAATATAAAATTCAGACTACAGCACCCTGTAGATTTGGAGAAAGGCAAATTTTGCTATGCATTGGCAATATGCTAAAGTCCAGAATGGTATTCAAGGATATGCATTGGCAAGATGCTAAATTCCATAATGTTATTCAAGAATCATGATCAGACCGCCTACGAACAGTATGTTAATTCTGGCAGCTATCTGTTTTGCCATCAGTGACCATTACAGATGCAATTGCTTGCCTCCCAATATGGCCCGTCTCCACCAGTATCTGCAAAACAAAAATACACTCCATTAATCGACAAAACCCAACATGATGAAGATTTAAGAATCAATCAATTGCTTGCCTCCCAATGTGGCCGGTACGTGGATTCCTGGCCACGCTGTGCAGGGTCGATGGCAGGCCCGGGAATTGCTGGCCACGCCGCTCGCCGCGATCATGCCATGGAGGTGTCGATGGCTGGTATGGGGATTGCTGGCCACGCCACTCACCGCGAGCTGGCCAGGTGTCGAATGCTGCTTGCCGTCGATCTGCCGTGATGCGGAATGCCGCTTGCCATCGGGCGGAGGTCTGGACAGGAGGGCTGAGGGTTCCAGGATGGTGATCTGGAGGTGCTCTCACGAACATCGGGACGAGATCAGGGCGTTCTCTGGCGATCGACGACTGGACGAAGGGCGGACGGTTTTTGCTGCAAGATTGACGGGCGGACTGGAGATTTCAAAAACGGAGAAGCGGGTGGCGGCGGCGGGTATGCATGTTTTACGGTGGTTTGGGTGAGGCGAGGAAAAGGAAAGCGACACGAGAGATCACGCGTCGTGCGGAATTGCGAAAGGAAAGACGCGTATGGGGCGGGCGAGACGGGCGACGCGATGGTAAGTGGTGCGGGCGTTAGGAGTTTGTGGGCACGCCTGGTGAAGCCGCGGGACATACCGCGGTGTAGCCGTGGTGAAGCGGGGAACACGACATCCTTGTACTCTTTTTAGGAGTAGAGAAGAGAAAATGTTTTGAAATCACTGGCGGATCCAGCAACAAATTGGGAGGGGGGAGGGGGGGGCCTGGAGCCATCTCAACCCCCACGCTGTTTCAAATGATTGGTTTGACGTATATATCTTTGGACATACAGATGTATGTCGGTCATTTCAGTTCTCACTTCACATGTTCCACTTATATATTTCCGAAACACTTGATACTGCCAGTCTATCAATTCTGCATTGTTTGGCAGTGGTTTTCATCCAATTCTGCTTTATGCTTATGCCTCAACAATTATCAAATATCTATTTTTGGAAACAACTTCTGCGTAAACAAATGAGAGTATCGATTTTGCATTTGAACAGAGAAGTGCAAGCTGGGAAAATCAGTTTTTTTTTCCGAATTGTCTAAACGGCACGGTCCCACCATCCCTAGACTAAGATGCATGTGGAGTTGATTACACTGTTGTGATTGTTGTAACGAGATTTTTGAAACTAAACCACACATAACTATATTTTGTAAAAAAAATAGAAAAAGAAAATTATCAAATTAATAATCAGCTATTTAATAATTAACTTATATTTTATAGTTATTGTTTTGATAGATAATTCGAAATAAGCCAGAAAGCTATTCATAGAATCCAATGTAAAACCTGTTTTATGCATAATCAAAACCTTTGCCAAATGAGCCCTTAAACTTCGCTCTCCAAACTAGAAGGAGAGAGAGCCGAAACGACCATATTGCGAAGATTTATATCGTTGTCAATTTGGGCTAGAGAAAGCACGAACCACCACCAGCAGCAGTGTATGATTTTTTCAGATGTCACCCTGGATCTTTCAAACTAATCACAAACCACTCCATCGCCCTCTGCCCCTCAACCCTGTCTCCCCTCCGCACCAAACCCTACACCTTCCTTCGCCGTCTGCAAACTCGGCGGCAGAGCCATCTCCGGCGAGGGTCGTGCTCCTGTACCAACCCATGTCCTGGGTCCTTGTTCCGGAGGTGGTTTTCCAGTCTCTTAGGCTTCTCTCTCCCGCGCGCGTAACCGCGCATAGCCTGGCCGTGTGATTTTGGATGGCGATCTATGCTCGCAGCGTACAGAATTCGTGATTTAGTGCACCGTTTTTGCGATTGTGGTCGGATTTATTTGCTTTCATTTGGGCCTTAGGGTTTAACTTGCGAAGGTAGCGTTGTAGTAAATGCAACAAGGGACTGAAACTCTGAAACTGCATTCGTGTGCACATCAGAATATTCTGATGTCCATTGGTGATCTGTCACAATGGTGGTTTACTGGTTCATTCGGGGCAAAAATCTTAGCCGAGTACATGGTGCTCTATTTGTGCACTATTTGTCGATTTTATCACCAGGCTATTTTAGTAGGTTAGGTTGAACCTTGGAGATTTTTTTTTTAAAGCCTTGGAGAATTCAAACCACTTAAATGTAGAAAAGGGAATTAGGGATCAGTGAAGCATCATGGCCAACAAAACTCTTTCTTATATTTTTTTTTCCAAAATGCATGGCTGGTATTATTCATGTCATACATTTGTGAGAGAAATTGACCGTTATGATACAAGTCTAGCTAGTGTAAGATGTGTAACCAGCTGGGAATGGGAGGAAATCAGCTGACCGTGTGATGGGCTTTATTGAGTCATATGTAGGAATTAGCCCAAGGCTTCAGTTATCACAAATTCACAATTCACAATAAAGGGCCACACTTTTTGAGTGTCAAAATGAAACTTTACTTTAGGCTTCCCACTAAGCTTGAGTTCTAGACTAGAAGCAAAAGAACGGTGGTTGAAACCAATAGTATCATGATGACTTGGTGGGCTTGATTTCTTGAATAGAGCTCTGCTTTGAGCGCGGTTATAAATCATATCAAACACATTGAAATACTGAATGGGCCTGTTGTCATCATGTCATGTGCACGTAACAGTATAGTATTCAATATGGCCTTGAATTTCTACAACCATTCAATCTTCTAGACTCCTGGTACACAAATCTCAATGATTGGTGATGGGGTTGAACAACCGGTGAAACAGGACCAACTTAATTTCTAGCTGTGGGAACTTTTCATGATTTGGCAATAATTAAATGATAACCATGTACTCCTAGCACAACAGCATAGTTTCTCTATTGCTATACAATGGTTGGGCTCTGCTTCCAAAAAGAAAAGCGATACTATGCACTTCATCGGACATGCTTGAAGGTTACATACATACTTTCTACATGTTTTTTAGTCCAATACAAACAGAATTAACTAGTACACTGCTGGGATTGACTTTGTACAACAAGAGACGTTCTATTTATCTGTAATAACAAG
Source organism: Digitaria exilis (assembly GCA_015342445.1). NCBI lineage: Eukaryota > Viridiplantae > Streptophyta > Magnoliopsida > Poales > Poaceae > Digitaria > Digitaria exilis. The sequence continues at coordinate 2,277,109 of JACEFO010001924.1, read as the reverse complement.
ACAAATATACACAACTGTTCAGAACTCCGAATGCTTCCAAACTCACTAATATTTTCTGTTTCAATTCTACGTTGATCAGTCTGACAGGATTGAAGTGACTTTTTCTGAACTCTCCATACCATGGGCAGAATTAGTGCTTAATGAAAAGTAATAAAAATGCATTGACGAGCTCCAGTTGGAAACTGCATTCGCACACGATTATATAATGTTATGTTGCCACCGTAGGCACATTATATGTACTCGTTGACAATTAAAAGGATTTAACCGATTTCTGGGTTTGCATTCTGTCTATTTTGAACATTTGTAAAGAAGGTAGACATATGGCCCTCAGAACAGAAGCATCCTATATAACTGAGGTACGAATTTTATTTCTCTCCCATACGCAGTCCATTTCAGTAAAGCCCTTGTTAATTATCCCTTTCATGGATACACTGTCAATTTATGCAATGGATTTAATAAATCATCTGTAGTCAGGGAAGCCCAATCATAATATTCATCTATCGCAATGATTTCCCTCTCAAATGTCGACTGCTAACTCCAGAAACGTGGAATTCACGGGAGAATGGGAGATGTTAGGAGGGTACTTAAGTTTTGATACTTGTTGCGCAACAAACAGCACTGCATGCTTTCAAACTGCTAATGTAACCAGGGATTTGTTTGTGGTCCTATGAATGATCTAGGTATTTGGGCTACTAAACTAGCTATCGCAACAATAGGAACAAGAACAAAGTGATACTCATACTCCTATGTATAAGTTGTACTTACCAGAACCAGTATGGGATTATCCCCAATTCTCAACAACTATGAGCCTATGACAAGGTAAAAGGGGGGTATGAATATAACAACTGTAGCTAGTAAGTGAGCAAATAAAATGTACAATTCTAAAAGTTGTTAACTTTTGTAATGGCATTAGGGGGCCTACTTGTGAGTTAGGCATGCGTCTCTTCAAAATGTGGGAGCATCTCAACTGTTGATTTCATCACTAGCTGGATATAGGAGGTAAAGTAATCTCTACTAGCATATAAAAACGAATTAATCACGACAGTCTGGGTTGCAGTTTTAACTGCTTATCAGACTGTAGCTAAAAGGTGCTGTTGCTGGTTAAGGGGAATTTTTTTTAGGTTTAAAGCCATGAATTTGTGTACAGATGTAAAAGGTTCTCTCAGGATTACTCAGTACTTATAACCATGAAAAATGCATTATTTGTGCAATTGTGCAAAAATATAAAACTTTGCTAATGAATTATTATCCTCGTATAGTTCATTCAAACAGTAGGAATGTTGAATGAATATCTTAACTGAAAACAGTGAACCAACATAATGTTGCTCTTCTATGGGGATTTATATACAATAAGTGTATGGCATCATCTTCAACCATCTGTCAAGAGATCCTATTATCACAGTTCTTTTTATACAGGATGTCTAAGAAATTGTGGCATTTGTCCTATGCATCTGCAAAATAATTTTACTTGGTATCGTCAGTTCTAAGCTCTTATCATTACAATGGTGCTTATTTTGATACTCCTTTGTTCTGCTTTATAAAAAGAAAAAAAAATGGCAAACTGCACACATCTAGGATAGAATGTTGTATACGAGAATAATTAAATAAATACACTCAAGATATGGTATGGTCACTTTTATCCTTTTTTTTATTTTTTGAGAAAGTAGACCAGAATATAGGCTCTCCTTTGAGCTAAAAGTCTGTACATTTTAAACGAAAAAATATCATGACAACACAGAACAATCACAATGATAGCAGAAATAGACCACTCTCACAGCTATAATTAATCTTTTGCTATTTTTCTTTGAAGTTTCCCCATTAACTTATATATATATATATATATATATATATATATATATATATATATATATATATATATATATATATATATATATATATATTGAACCTTTACCATGTTTGCTAAGTCAAAAAATTAGAAGGATAGGACATGCATCTTATATGATGAAGATACGCGCGAATTAGAAACTTCAACCAGTACAAGCTTTAGTTAGGGAGGACTTTCCTCATGTTCCTCACACCACTGAATTAGTGTGAAATTCTTATTATATTAATTCTGACTTGCGAGACTGACATTTATGGGTTAAAAGTTTAAACCCATGCCAGCTGCTTACAAGCGGAAAGCACTATGGGTTTACTGTGTAGTGACTCTCCCACAATTAGTGATCTAAATGCATCCATTAGGCACTGAGCAACAAATCAGGGTTTTCGACTTAAGTTTGGGAGATGTACTACGTACTACTTCCCACACGCAAGCTTGAATTGACTCGTGACCACGTAGATGTAAACAATCATATGACCTTGAAAGCTTATCTAATTGATAGCAGAGATAAAGATATGCATATGCTCTACCCACCTTCTCTTTTTCATGATCTCTGTTAAATAGAAGCACTCGATGTTCCCTTTTTCTTCGTGGGCGAAACTGAAAGGCCATTTTTCACATAGATGCAAAGATAGGTTTGGGAGAAAGCAAGGAACTTCTGGCCATACTTCTACATCAGTCTCCTAACCCACAAGTAGCCAGCAATGATCCGCCGCAGTAAGTCAAAGTAAACCACCAAATGTTTGAGAAAAATAGCTGAATCTTTGGAGCATAGCTAAGTGACGTGTTCATAGCTGAATTTCAGATAGCCTTATATCACACACATGTGACAGTTATCAGATGCAAGCTCAAGCTTTTTACCCATTGCTATATAGTTAATTACATGGTAATGATTTAGGAATTAGGATAGAGTACTGGATTAAGTTCGATGCCTATCAGGCCATCTGGATGATACATATATAATGCAACTTGCAACCACTTACGTAGATATCACCATCACAATTAATCAAATGGCTTGATAGGCATAGGACCTACCATCAGCACTACTGGCTAGCTAGGTTTCTAATTGTTTGGCAAACTCACTTCATCATAGTCATCTAGTGACAAAAACACCTCATCTAAGCATGAAAGCTCTGTGCCCTCATCATGGAAGCTCACTTGCGAACCACAGCTCGATTCGAACACTCTGCATATCACCCAGTTGTTGGACTCCTGCAAAGATTATAGATTGGTTCATTGTACCCCAGTCAGTTGTTACATATATAAGCTGCTGACTGCTAGATATGAAGCAACAGGCAGGATATGCTATATCACTCACCGTGCTTGAATGAACTCTCTTCCTTTGGGATTTCCTGCTGGAGCTTGAGCTATCTGAGGTGCTGCTACCGCTAACATTATAGCCTCCATCTTGAAGGTGGTACTCGTGCATTATCCAGTTAGTTTTGAAACCCTTGGAAGGTTCTCCATTGCAGAAGATGAATGTCTTCTTCAGGCCAACTATACATCCACTGCTTGTCACTGTTTCATCAGCACCAATAGGGTTCCAGTACCCATTCCGTGAGTTCTTGCTTTGTGCTGCATGGCTGAAGAAATACCACTGGTTTCCAGCTTGCAGTGCGGTACCTTTAAGGATTAGTTATTATAAGATGATATTTACCATGAAAACAGATCAATGGATGAGAGTGCAAACCATTCAGTTCCCACGGATTGTAGTGTGGCAGAAGTACTGTTGGGATGATGTCAGGGCGGCATGGAAGGTTGGCCACTTTGCGACGGAGGAAATGGACGACAAGATCTTCATCTGAGGGGAAGAAGTGGAAACCTGGTGGGAGGTTAGTAGCTCCTCCCATGCTAGCTAGCAAGTGCAACTTCGCTGTAGTTTATGCTAGTCAGGACGAAGAGGTTGAAACGGGACGAGAGATGGGTGTGGAGTAGTTCATGCTAGTCATAGGGAGGAGGTGGTACTCTTATAGGAAGCATATGGGTGTGGTCTAGCTCTGTGAAGAGAGGGAGAGACGTGCAAGTCAAGGAGTGTTGAGAGGATTTTGAGGCGGCTGCAGCTAACACATGGTACGCCTTTCTTCCTCCTTTATTTCTTTCGTGGATGGAGCTAATGATACTATGAGGAGACGTTCGCCGGATCATGATGGAGTCCTATCTTCCCTGCTGTGCAATGTGCAGTAGAATGTAAATTGTATTGATTTTGAACTGAATTAATCATTGCACTCTGAACATTTTTTTATTAGGTCAAGAGGTTTGAATTCAGAATATGCTTGTAGATAGTAATGATGATTGTGATCTTCGCAAGGACGTCGAATAATTGTATTGTAACTAGAGAACTAATAGCAGTAGTAGTTAGGCAGCACTACCTTGTAGTAGGTCTCCTGTGGCAGCACTACCTTGTATATCTCCTGAGAAGAGTAAATTAAGCCCCGTTTAGTTTCCCAAATATTCCCCAAAAATCCACTATTCATCCAACTTTTCCCTATTCATCCCACCTCTTCTACTCACATATCACTATTCATCTACAGTGTTTTTTTGGTGAACAGTGTATTTTCGGGGAATCTTTCCCCAATCTAAACACACCCTAAATCTATTGCAGTTAGAATGAAGGTGGTTAATGCTTCACTATCTCTTTGCCCTTTTGGTAGTCTAGCACTCTAGCTTAGGTCCCTATAGTTGTGCAACTTTCTAATTTGCTGGCGAAGCTCATCAGCTTGCTGTCAGACTAGCTATATGCAATGGTTACATAAAGTGCCGGCACCCCCAGTAGCAGGTATTCTGTGGATGCTGTGCGCATGCAGCTCAGCTAGTGCAAGGTGACGACTTCACAATTCCTCACGTCATGCAGTCGTCATCCTTGTCAAGCCCTTCAGGGTTCTTGACTCTAGCTATTATTATACATATATAGCGCCTACAAGGCTGCACACATTAGTGTAGAGTTGCAACTTGCAAGGCAGTGCAAGAGCATCACTTGGTGAAGAAGCAACCAAGCCACATTTTGACGTTAACCTGTTTTTATTTCTGATCCGTGTGCATACGTTGCTGCGTCAAAGGGACACAACAATCATTTCAAATAATTTCAGGTATCAACTGGCTGATAAATCATAGTTTTTCTTTGCAGGCACTGCCATCATTGCAAATTACAAGCACAAACAAAATCTTGTGACATGGATTTTCGACTGACCATTGGTCGATAAGACTCATTTGAGCACACAAGTTGCACCAGCAAGTGGCTGGTGAGACCTGTCCTCCTAGCTACTAGTACCTCTCTTGGACTCTTGAGTAGTGGAGCCTGGGATTCCTCCAGCCCATTTCAGTCGAGAAATGCATGGAACCTATGAACTAGCAGCAAGAATGGAAGGGAGACATGCTAGGCCATTCTTGAGTAATATATCCCAGAATCAGCTACGACTTTTCTCTAATTGCCTGCCGAGATGGTAGCTTATCCTCATGAGGAATCATGGACACCGAATCTTCCAGCAAGTACCCTAACCACTTCCCTGTGCTAGCGAGCTCCCAGAAAAAGATCCTCCATCATTCCATGGTGCACATAGTGTTTCCTGCAGGCACCTCCTCCCTTTCCCTCTTGCTTTTTCCTGTGCCTTTTGGGTGCCTCAATGCATGCTCTCTGCTTCTTTATGGCAGGCCATGAAAGGAAGAAAGATTAGGCTCGAGTCCACCACCGGAGCCGGTGCTTGCTGTGGATTCATGTGCCGGTAGTAGTACACGTGAGGTAGGCAACCTAGCTAATCCCCTGGATCCAAGAGGGGCCTGCCTGTCATGCTGTGGAGAGGCTTCTTTGGCGCCATCCGCATGGTGACGTCCTCGTGACGCAGTTCTGCGTTCAATCTACTAGTGTGCACCACATTGCAAGGTTGGATCCTTGGATTCTTGGAACGTGCGTGCGTGGATGGCCGGCCAGACGCCGACGCGCATGCAGGTGTACTTTTGCAGCTCTGAAGATGTCGGGTGCATGCGGCATACGCGATGCTGATCAAGGTGAGATGTACCAGCTCAGCGTAGAGCTCACGCTATTTTCTTCTGTAAATCTGAAGATGCCAATCTTGTTGCCTTTACAGTTTACAGAATGCAGGTTGTTTCGGAACATGTAAGCATGAGAAGCAAATTTGGTTTGCTGAATCAAAACCTTAGGAAGCAGGACAAAGCATTTGCAACCTTGTGCAAATATTTGCAGTGGCTGCAAATCACTGAGGAATAAACCCCCCCCCCCCCCAGTCCTCTATGGTTTCAGCAACTACTTGTTGAAAATGGATCTGATGATCACTCAAAAGAAAAAAGGAAAATGCAATTACTTTCTTGCTATGGCATTGCAGGGATTGTGTTGGGTTCCATCCCTGTGCCTGCAAGAAGCACCGCACCGAACGAGCGTGCGGGCACACTGACACATGGGAATAAGCAGCATGAACATAGAGGACTGGCAGGCTGCCACATTCGGCTCAAGGCTTCATCCATTCGTCCAGTCCAGCAATATGCCTGCAGCTGCTCATGGTCTCGCCGATACCGGCAATAGCAGGTCTGCAGGGATACCCATCCGTGACACTGTGACAGGAGCCATGGTTGCTGGCAGCAGGCGGTACACCACAGTACCACACACACAAGACAGAAGCGAGGCGAGAGGGCGCAAATAAAATGCCACGCATGATTCGTCCCTCTCCTGTCGCCATGGGTGCTGGGTGGGTCGCCCACTTCTCACTCAGCGGCGGCCTTTGCATTGTGAGGCTCGGGCGCTTCGCCCTATCCCCTTCCGTGTCAGGCGAGGGCGAGCAGAAAGAAACCGCAGCTCAGTTGGTGGCGTCGGCGTCGCCGCAGTGCAGTGCCGCCTGCCACGGCGCGAAACGAACGAACGGCCATGGCCTGGTCAGTGGTGGGGAGTGAATGGGAGCAAGCTCAGCCGTGTCCATGGGTTGTTACTGCATGTCTACATCACCCGTGACGATTGCTCCTCCTCATTTGTTGCATTCATTTCTTTGATCATTCACAGGTAGAAAGGTAACTTTTTTTTATTGTGTTTTCCGACTGAATTGGAAGTTGTGCTTCTATATGTACCAGTGTTAGAAAAGTACTCTGCTTTGTGTAATGATGGTATCATGGTAGTCTGGTTACATGAGATTACCTCAGCTGGCCATGGAATGTGGACGCACGCTTCTGTCAACGCAGCACAGTGTCGCCCAATAACAGCCATCGTCGCTCAATGTGTTTCAGCCAGGGGCTTTCTTATCCAATTGTTGTGTTCATTATGTGCATTGTTTTCTAGAGGGTGCCCCGCTTCAATATTCTCTGGTGCAGTGCAAGTGTCTTTCGGATCATATCCAGTGATTCCAGTCATCCATCACACCGTTTGGATGGCAACTCGCACGGCTCGCAGCAGTCACATTTCAGCGCTCGCTCAAGGTTTGACTGCTTGAGGAACGCCAGCAAGGAAGTGGGAACTTTGCATTGGACGTGACAGATTGTTCAATTTCCATTTCCAGCCACCCAAGTCCAACACGAACGGGCTCTAGTTTGAAAGAATGACTGATTTCGTGGCCTAAAAAATTCTTTAAGCAACAGAACTCGTACAGTATATATGAAGCATATGCCGTTATTCCTGACGAGCAAGTGTTTGGTTCTTCACAAAGCACAATGACATGAACTTTGGACGACATAAGCATTCAGTGAACCATTCATATAAAATCTGGACGTGAATAGTTCAGAATCATTTCCTTTAATTTGGACAACAATGTGATCAATGGTCCTAGGGGTCCTATAGCTACAAACTAAACAAATCAGCGTCTCTCTTAACCTTCAAACATAGATCACCATTCTGAAGAATCAGTCAATGGCATAAGAAAGATCAGCTGACGGTATGGTACACAGGAGCATTTGATTCCGAGGTGAAGTCAGAACTCAAACTGAATTGTATCATACCCTTGCAAGTGAAGATCTGGTTGAAGCCTGACAGATTACACTTATCCAATGCTTCGAACTTGAATCCACTTAAGTTGATTCTCTAGGTATACACTGTTAGCACTTGAAACTCTCAAATTGAAGATTCAAAAACTCTGCAAGAACTGAATACCTGGACTCTGGCGCTGTTTTGCTGTCTGACAAGGCTTGATACTTTTGCATGCCAAGGAATGAGGACACTGATGTCAAAGCAGCAGGCCTTGCCTAGCATGGCTATACCAGAGTCACAGAGTCATTGACCTGGCATTACCAGGGCAACGTTTTTATACATGCGCATGTTCTCTCAACACAATTCAAGCTGGTGCTCAGTAGGATCCCCTTGTATGCGCATATGATCAAGAAGATTGCCCAACATCTCATATATCTCATCTGCCTCACGATGAGACATGTCCTCAGCAATGAATACGTGCTTTGCACTCCGCACTTCGATCCAACTGTAAGCCTGATCCTTCCTAAGGCCCTTCTCCTTCATGAGTCCCCTGATTCGGCGTGCATCATCCCACTGTCCTGCCGCTGCATATATGTTTGACAGCATGACATATCGACCACTGTTCTCAGGCTCTAACCGGAAGAGGAACTCTGCCACTTCCTCTGCAAGCTCTATATTTCCGTGAAGACGACATGCACCTAATAGAGCTCCCCATGACCCAGATGTATCAGGACCAATCCTGGATGGCAAATCTTTGATGAACTCAGTTGCTTCTTCCAACTGGTGATTCCGACCAAGAGCATCTATGTAAGCAGCATAGTGTTCTGCCCTAGGTTCAAGACCATGGTCCTCCATTGATTCAAGAATGAGGCGTCCATCAGATACTAGACCGGAATGGCTGCAGGCCGTGAGGACAGCAAGAAAAGTGACATGGGTTGGCCGAACTCCAGCTACCAGCATCTCCTCAAATGTGGCGAGCGACTGCTTTCCCAACCCATTATGAGAGAACCCAGTAACCATCGAGTTCCAAGAGATATAGTCCCGCTCAGGCATCCGGTGAAACAGTGCCATGGCCGCCACCATGTCACCACACTTGCAGTACATGTCAACAAGAGCATTACAGATGAAAATGTTGAAAGGGTGTGTACCAATGCTCCGTCGCAAGATGAAGCAGTGCAATTCCTTCCCCCGCGTGACCAGCCCAAGTTTGGCACATGCACCCAAAGCTGACACCAAGGCGAAAGGTGTTGGCCATACCCCCGCAGCCAACATCAGCTCGAACAGCTCAAGAGCGGTGTCCTCCTCTCCATTCTGCTCATGCCCAGATATTAATGCTGTCCATGCAATCTTATCTTTATCTGGCATCACATCGAACACCTGCACCGCCTCATCAAGCATCTTCGCTTGGCAGTACCCAGCGATCATCGATGTCCAAGTGATTGTGTCCCGGACGCTGACCTGATCAAACACACGCCTCGCGTCATCCACCCTTCCAGCTTTGCTGTAGGCGTTCACCATGGCATTGGCCATGATGATGGTCAGCTCCATCCCCGACACCAGCACCACGCCATGCATCTCCCGCAGCGGCCTCACAGTTCTGATTCCCGCGCACGCAGTTGCCATGCTGACCACTGTGAACCGATCGACGACCAACCCTGGTCCCAAGAACCTGTCCCTGGCGAGCCGAGCGACCATGCGGAGAGCCTTTTCCTGCCTGCCGTGATGCGCCAGCGACGATATGACGGTGTTGTAGGAGACAATGTTGCGATACTCGGCCGGCATTGCGTCGAACAGGTGGAGGGCGTCGGGGAGGGTGTCCGGCCCGCGCGAGAGCGCGGCCAGGAGCGTGTTGTAGGAGTGCGGGTTCTTGTGCGGGAGGTCGTGGAAGGCGGCGATCGCCGCGGCCGGGGTCGGGAGCTGGGAGTAGAGCGCGACGAGGCGGTTGGATAGGAGGGTGTGGCTGGTGAGCGCCGTCTTGACGAGGACCGCGTGCGCGGCGCGGCCGAGGCGGAGCACGTCCCCCGCGGAGATGGCCCGCTCCAGGAGGGACAGCACCTCCTGGACGGCGAACCCCGCCGCGGCGGCGGCCGCCGGAGGAGGCGCGGTGGCGCATTGCGGCGGGTGGATGGCGACTGTGGCGAGAAGGCGGCGCATGCGTTTTCCGGCGACGACGAGTAAGGTCGGGCTCAGGCAAAGCCCATAAACCCGAAATGGTTTTACTGGGCCGGATGTAATAGTGGGCTTTACATTGATGGCCCAAGTGAGATTAAAGAGAAGAAGGAAAGCCTCTCTCTCTCTTCCCTTTGCCGGTTCCAGAACTCTCTGCTTGGCTCACCGGCGGCGGCGCCGCGGCCATCTCCGGCGAAAACCCTAGCCTGCTCCGCGCCACGGTCGTAGGTAGGTAGGAGGGTACCGGGAGGGGAAGTCGTGGTTGTAGCAGAGGAGGGGTCGGGGATGGTCTTCGGGCAGGTGGTGATCGGCCCGCCGGGCTCAGGCAAGACCACCTACTGCAACGGCATGTCTCAGTTCCTCTCCCTCCTCGGCAGGTACACCGCTTCGCTCCTCACTAGCGCATGCTCCTCACAAGCTTCTCCAGCGAAACGGAACGTGCTCTGCCTTGTCTTACTGTTCAGTGACCTGCTTGGTATAGTACCCTCATGCGCTGAACTCCAGTGCGATTGTTGAGTAGTAGTAACATGGATTGCTGGTTCTATATGTTGTGCAGAGAGTTTGAATTAGGCGCCGCAGCCTCGTTTTGATTGGGGTAATTTCCTCATGTGCTCCCTTGCTTGTGTTTTCAGGAAAGTTGCAGTTGTGAATCTTGACCCTGCAAATGATGCATTGCCGTATCCTCTGATGTTTGATTACTATAAATCCATCTTTCTCTATATTACTCCTCTATTGGTTAAAATTTTTTCCTTGATGTGCTGCCTGCTGTTGCAATTGAAATGTGTCCTTGACGGCGCTTGCTAGATATGAATGTGCCATAAACATCGAGGACCTAATAAAACTCAGTGATGTAATGGCTGAACATTCGCTTGGCCCAAATGGAGGTTCCCCCTAGACTGCTAATTTTGTTCTCGATCAAGCATGGAAATTTGGCTTATAATAATATTGTTCCTTATGCTATGATGTTAATATCTACACTAGGGCTTGTTTATTGCATGGATTACTTGGAGAAGAATATTGACTGGCTTGAGGAAAAATTGAAGCCTCTCATTGAAGGTGAGTACAGACAGATAGCTGCATCAGTAAAATTCTATCTTCAGCAGCAATATCCCTAAGAATGGCCATATCTCTAAAACACCAATCACTCTGATGGAAAACATGTAAATAGCTATTATCCATAGAATTTCTGGTTACGTAGAGCTTTATAATCCTAATAGACTAATCATCCAAGCAGAGTTAAGATTTTATAAAGTGTATAAGTTTATTTTGGGGATTGTACCTCATTTTTTTTACAAACTATTTCTGCTGTTTGAGCTATTTCTTAATGTTAAAAGTTTTAGACTCATTAGACAAGCATTGAACTCGGTAGACACTCTTACTGCTCAAATTGTACATTTTTTACCCCTCATTGATTTTCAAACCTTAACATTTCTGCAGATCACTATCTGTTATTTGATTTTCCGGGACAAGTTGAACTTTTCTTCCTTCACTCCAATGCAAGAAGTGTTATTAATAAACTCATCAAAAAGCTAAACTTGAGGGTATACACTTGTACTTGATTCTGTCCTGAATTCTGTCCAGAATACTTAGTGCTAATGAATTAGATTGGTCAATCTTTATTTTCTGTGTTCTGCAGCTGACTGCTGTGCACCTCATTGATGCCCATTTATGCTGTGATCCTGGGAAGTATGTGAGTGCTTTGGTTCTTTCATTGTCAACAATGCTACACTTGGAATTGCCACACATCAATGTCTTGTCAAAGATTGACCTCATTGAGAACTATGGAAATTTAGGTATTATGTCTTCCATGTTCCAATTATTTGAGGATTTATTACTGCTTGTGAAATTTGATGTTTGCACCATCCTTCAATTGACTATCCATCTTCTTGATTGGCAGCATTCAATCTTGACTTCTACACTGATGTCCAAGATCTTTCTTATCTGCAACACCATCTTGAGCAGGATCCTCGTTCTGCCAAGTACAGGTGAATTTTGGAACAGAAAACACCTAATTGTAGTGCATCGGCAAAGAGTACATATACTCTTGTATCTACTGAAAGTTTAACTTGATAAAGTTATATGAATTAATTAGACAGCTTCAATTTCCTTAATCAAATACTGAAACAAGAGTAGTGCTTACATTTTGGTTCTTGTTCCCTTGTGAATAAATGCCACCTGATGTACCTACTTAAAAATCTTGCTGACACCCTGTGCGGCAGGAATTTGGAAGTTTTATATGAGCTCTAAAACAAAAGCAGAAATATGAAACTGGGTTCACAATATGTGTACTGTTTTAACATATCTAGGTTTCCAGTACCTAGTAGACAATTCTTTATTATGGTTATAGATTTTGTCCAGTTGTAAGAGCTTCAGACTCTGTAACCAGTAAACAATTCACAAAAAGACATGGCAATGCCGTTGGTCATATGCTAAGATTTTGTATTATCTGATTTCAATACAGAACATTTACGCAGTCTCATAACCTTTCTGAGTGAACTTGCTGACAGGAAACTGACTAAGGAGCTCTGTGATGTGATTGATGATTTTGGTTTAGTCAATTTTTCAACTTTAGACATCCAGGTATGTATTTAAAAGATTAGATTGTTTCAATCTAAGTTCTCGTTGCCTTAGCTCTTACAAGTATTTTTTGTCACTCTAGGACAAGGAGAGCGTTGGCAATCTTGTGAAGCTGATTGACAAGAGCAATGGTTATATATTTTCTTCTATTGACAGCAGTGCGGTTGAGTTCAGCAAAATTGCGGCGGCACCTCTTGATTGGGACTACTTCAGATATCCTTTACTTGATCTTTGAATAATTTTCTCAAAAAAGTCTTTTAGCGCCTCCAGTTTCTATGCTATTTTGATAGTCTAGAAGTGTGTTATTAATCTCTTGCATGCGTTAGTACTGACTGTATGGAATAAGCATTAGACCTCCCTTGCCGATCATGTCTTTGCATGCCATTAAATTTTGCAGCAAGCATGTGGTGACTTGCTCACAAATCAAACCGGAAATCTCATGAAATTGCAGCGAAGTATGCTGATTTATGATCAGCTTACTGTTGCTGATCCAAGTCCCAACTAACAGTTACAACCAATAATAAAAAATCATGGTTTCGAAGAACTATATCCGAAACAGAGGATTAACTGCTCCTGCACTTGGTCACAAAATGCTCCTTAGTGCATCATTATCTGTCCATAAAGTTATGAATCCCCCTCCCCTTTTTTCCTTGACATGTGGATACAACAGCAGAAGTGCAGGAGAAGTACATGAAAGATGATGAGTTCGTGCAACAAACAAGCAGGATGCAGTGAGCAGTGGCGCCCCCACTTTTGTAGCACTACGGGTAAAACATGTCACTATGTCAATGCGGGCATGTGGAGAACTTCTGTTGCTCGAGAAATGTGAACTTGCCTTAACCCATGTAGCTCAGTTGTAGATGTTTTCTGAAGCTCTTTGCAAGTTGCCTGATGTGTTGTAGCATTCTGTCATTAGCTTCTGGAACGAATACAGAAAACCCGGGAAGAAATGTATTCCCAATGAAAGCCATCTGCCTATCCGGACTACGGAGGCACGTTTCTTTTGCGAGGTGTAATGCTATTCTCTTGATTTCACGGTTTATAGATACAAAATTGCAGTTAACCTTAGGCTCCTGCCTCTGTAACTAACAAAAAGTGGTACTCTGTCACATGGGAGTAAATTTCAGGAGTATAAAATATATAGTAGAGCTTCTGTCGCATATCGATCATATAGTTGTTTAGTTTGTCCTGATTCAATCTCAGATTCTTCAGCAAGTGCGAACAATGTAGTTCATCCACGGCCCGCTTCTAAAATGGAAAATGGTTAGGTAAGTCCACTCGCTGGCACGAGTGCATGATGGCCGCGGGCGCTTCCGGTTCATCGTCGACGTCGTAGCATGATGTCGTCGCCTTTTGGCCTGGATTAGCCCTGTTTAGCGGGTGAAATTTGATGAAAAGTTTTTGCACTAAGAACCATGTCTTATGAGAGGGGTCTCAATGTGAAAAATTTTGGTAAAATTTCACCATCTAAACAGAGCTAATTGGAAGTAATTGGAATTTCTGAAAATGTGTTGTTTTTTTATGGAACATGAAAAACTTGTGTCCTTACTGACTATGCAATATGTAAAAGGAAATGAAAGCAGAGAGCTACATCGATGCAAAGGCCATTCTATTATTTAGACCATTTTAAAGGGATGTATTGTGTAGACTTTACATGGACTTGATATGGACCATTTTGAACGGATGTATTAATTCCACGTATGTCGAACACAGTAGTACATCTATACTACTCCCACCCATATAGACCAAATCAGTCTTATAGGACTGTTTTGTTAATTTAGGCAGTTAAATCATCATAAAATCAATAATCTATTTTTTAAAAGATTCACGTGGAAATTTCTAGAAGCTCCTGAAAAAAACGTGATGACTTATCTAGCAATATTCTAGGCATACCCTTAGCACTATCTAATGGGGTGTTTAATTCCTAAGGGCCTGGCCTATCGCATCGAATATTTGTTTACGACTTTGAAGTATTAAATATCTAATTACAAAATTAATTGTACATATGATAGATTAATTGAACTTAATAGGTTCGGCGGATTGGCTCGGTGTGTGAACATTCAATATGACAAGATCTTAGTCCCGATCCAAACACCCATAGGTTACAGTCAAAAGGCGTTAAAATTCCCTCGGACTCCCTAGTCCCTAGAAGATACTTCGATCGGTAACTCTACGTTCTCCCGCAACATTTGGTCGTATCGTACGTCCCTCCCCCGACACGTACGGCGTGGATAACCATTATTCGTAGGCTGCCGTCGCAACAAATGCAGCAGCCCGGTTGATCAGCTGTTGCTCCCATGTAGCAGCGCTTTGACTGGCCGCAACAAAGCCATGCATCCTATCACCATCCATCATCGGACCACCGAGCGCGCACTGGCCCACCGTGTGTGTTGTCGCCGGCGAGCGGCGGCCCACCGCTTGCATGCCGATCAAGAGGCTCGGCTGGAGGCTGGTGGCCGGGCGAAGCTAGCAGGCTAGCAGCCGCCGGAGAATTATAAACGGACAGCTCCGGCGTCACAATCAGGGCGGTCGTTGGCTGTCGCTGTCCTGGCTCACCTTTGCCACTCGATCTCCAGTGCATGGGAATCATTCACACTAGCTACATGACACACTTGCCACATTTTGATTTGGCTTTTGGGCTTTTGAGAGCGTGCGTCTCTTTATCCGTCCTTAGTTGAGCTACCACTACTTGTTGCACTGGGACAGATCGAATTAAAAGGAGGCACTTTGTTGTTAATATTATCATACTGTCCAGGTCAAGAATGCTAGGTCCACTGTGTGGGTAGCTAGCAGCTTCGTTTTGTTCTGTACCACGAGAGAGCAATTAGCGATGAAATGCTATGCCTCCCTTAATCACCATACACGCAGAGAGAAAGCTTATCCACAGTTGCGTTGGACATTTGGACAGACTACATATGGCAAACAATATGCCATGCCAGCACATGTGAAAATCGGAGCAGCAGAACATTAAGATGCAACGAATGAAAAGGATCTTCATCCCTGCAGATTCTTTGTGGATATTTACTTAACTCTAGTTGTTCATGGAGTGGTACAAGCACTTGGTTAACTCATCCTCTAGCTTTCTTAACCGAAGAAGAAGAAGAAGAAAGGAAACTGTAATTGCCGTACGTAAGAGCCTCGGCAAATTTGGATGGTACCATCTGCAGTTCTGCACGCATGAGCGGAGACAGCCGAGCGCCTCGGTCATCATGGTCAGGGTCACGGCACGTAGATGGTGGCGTGGCCGCGTGACGCCGCCGGCGCCTTGTCGACGGCGAAGAGCCTCCGGAATAGCCTGAGCAGGAGCGCCCACCCGGCCGCCGCCCCGCGGCCGCTGCTGCCACGTCGCCTCAGGCCGCCACGTGGGCTGCCGCCGCAGAACTGGCCCGCCCCGCCGGCGCGCGACGACGCCCGCAGCATCGTCGGCGCGCACCCGTACCCTCGCCGCCGCTCCGCCGGGGACGACGACGCCAGCGACGTGTCCTCGGAGCCTCCGTCGTCGGACGGCGAGTAGCTGCTGCAGAGGTACCAGTGGTCGTCGCCCGGGCGATCGGCTGCGGCGGCGGCGGATTTGGAGCGGCCGCGCCGCAGCAGGAGGAGCTCCTCGTTGAAGCTCTCCCACAGCTTGTCCATCCGCTCCGCGTCGCGCTGCTTCTCGCCGCTGCCGTTGTTCTTCGCCTCGGCGCTGCGCGGCTTCGAATTCGACGGCGGCGGTGGCTCCGCATGCCCGGCGCCGCGCGATGCTGACCGTGGTGGCGCCGGCGGCGGTTTGGTGGTGGCGGTGGCGCCGTCCCCCCATAGCATGTCCATCCTCTCCTCGTCAGCGGCGACGGCGACCGCACGACGCTCTGCCTTGCCACGGTGCTCCGACCCCCCGGCGGTGGTTCCCGTCACCGGAGGAGCCTTCTGGTCCTTGTTGTCCTCCAGCGGGGGCAGCGGCGGCGCGTTCGCCTTCGAGGAGGCCGCGAACGGCCAGAGAGGAGGGGACGCCGCCGCCGCCGCCGCCGCGGGTAGGTCGGGAAGCGGGAGCTGGAGCGGCAGGTCGCCGTCGCCGTGGCCGAGCTGCCCTTCCGGCGGCGCCGCCTCCCGCGCGGCGGCGGCGACGACGGTGGGGAAGGTGAAGTCGTCGTCGTCCTCCATCGCTTGTCTGTGTGTGTCGTGTCGCTAGCCTTCCTTTGGTGATGAATGGTGACGGGTGGGTCTGCGGCGCGCTGCGTTGTTGTTGTACTGCCTGGCTCGTTGCTGCGCCGTGGCTTTCCCTGCTTCTGCTCGTCTCTGACGATAAGGCTTTTGGGCCTTTCCGTTTCAGCTATCAGACGAGTGAGTGAGCGAGCGACCGGTACGTGGTGGTGGTGCCGTGGCGGTGACACAACTAGCTAGCGCTGTTACTGAGGAGGGGGAGGTGGGTTGGTTGGTTAGTTATCGGGCTGAACCCTCAAGAGCGAGCGAGGGTACGCCGGCAGATCTGGCCGGGGCCCCGGGGAGGTTAGCTGTGCTGCGCTCGTGTCGTGTCCTGTGGATGGAGCGGGCCGCTCTGGGGCGGCTGCTGCACCTACGGCGGAGCCAGGTCACGGAAGCTTCTCCTCCGGCGATCTGGCAGTATCGGGCGTGGATGATTGATTGCACACCCTGCGGAAAACAGGCGGTGGTGGACGCACACTGGCTGACCGCTGACACGCGTATCCTGGTGCCAGGCTGGACACCGGCCGACCTGGAGACGAAAGGAGTGGCAGCCAGTAGGAGGGAGGGAGGACAGGCGTTAACGGCGGGTGCTTGGCCCGGTGTGTTGTAACAGCCAGCCGCCGAGCTGGCTGGCGCCCAGGTGTCTCCGACCCCGCCCAGCCGCGCTACTCAGGAGGTGCACGTCAGGCAAAAATAGGCAAATTCGTCCCTGAATTCTTGGTAAAAGGTCAAGTTCGCCCATGTACTTTCGATTTGGCCAATTTAGTCCCCGAACTTTTGTTTTGTGATGCAGTTACATGCTCCATCCCATTTTCACATTAACACCATTAGGTTACCCCTAACAGACCTGCTGAAATTACCCATTTGCCCCTCCTTCACGTTAACATTGAGTCTCCTTTCTTTCACATGGTATTTTTTCTCATAGCTATTTTTTTTCACATGGTATTTTTTGTCCAGACCATGAATGTAATGGCACGTCATTTGGTCACTTGATGTCAGCTGAAAATGAGACATTTGCTTTGTTGTTTAAGCAATGACACATTGAGTATCATGTGAAAAAAAGACTGAATGTTAACGTGAAGGAGGAGTAAATGGGTAATTTCAGCAGGTCTGTTAGAGGTAAACTAACGGTGTTAATGTGAAAATAGGATGGAGGATGTAACTGGACCACAAAACAAGAGTTCGAAGACTAAATTGGCCAAATTAAAAATACAGGAACAAACTTGACTCTTTGTCAAGAGTTCGGGGACGAATTTGCCTATTTTGCCTTTCAGCTAACGTGTTTACACTGACGGACAGACAACGAGAAACCGCAACGTCAACAGTCCGCCCGCCGGCCAGCTTGCCAAATGGCCGCCGTCCGGTGGGCCTTGGCAACGACGGGGGTCGGCCCAGCAACGAGCCTTTGACTCAAAAAGTTAGGCCTGGACGGAATCTGTTCGGCCCAATGACGGATAGGTTCGGCCCAACTACTACTTAATCCGGGCGGAGGAGGGAGGGGCCCGCATGCAGCAGATAGATTAGATCGTGCTTCTCTCTCTCAAAGAAAAAAAAGATAGATTAGATCGTGCGCCCCACGGCTTTTAATTATGTCCTTGTCTGTGGGCCCCCTCTCCAGCTCTGCATCGCCCACCTCGAAGGAAGAGTCGCCGCCCCGCTCCGGCGACCACACCGCCGCCCGAGCCTCCCAGCGATCCTTGGCCAGCCGGCTACCTTCAGCAGCGCGAGGGGCACCTCTCATTGCCACGGTACCAGTCGCTTCTGCTGCATCCTGACTGTATTCGTTCGTCGCGTGAGAATCGGGGCCGGGGAGCGGGTGGGTCGCCCGCCCGGATGGGAGATTCGATTGGGCGGCGGCCAGCTTAATTTCCACAGGAATTATGGTTGCTTGGCCTGCGAGTGCTCTGTCCGTCCCTGTGATCGGTCGGGCGCCGTGGATTTCTCGTCTCCTGTGTTGTGCCTGTGATGCAAGCACCGGGCTTTTCCTTTTCTGAATAAAGCCAGCAGCGCATGCTTTTGCGCAAACCTTTGAGCTGTTAGTTATTTCTTGATTCTAAGCTCAGCTGATCCTGATCCGTCGACTCCACCGAACCTATATAGGATAACACAGACATTCAGAATCCTCATGGGCCAAGATCTTTGATGCTAGATACCTGACTATTTGGGCCAATGGCCAGCGCTGCTGCTCTAGTTACAGGATGGGTTCTTCCGGCCTGCCCGCCTCGCGTGAATCATGTTAATCGTAGGATCCGGGCCAGTAGATCTCTTCAATTTAACCAGAAACGTGGTAGACATCCTCTTCCCTGCTCAGATACACGCCACTTGTTCGGCTGTGTGACCGCTCTTGGCCATCTTACAGTTGCCCGTGCTGAAGGTTCGACTTTGTCCTTCTTGTTCACCCGTTGAGGATGTTGGTTGGAGCCTTAATAATCATGTTTGTATTGCAAAGTTCCAGTAGGCTTTGCTCTGATTGTTGCCACCACAGCCCTGCCATTTCTATTGTTATTGTTTAATTCAGAGGTTTTCCAGTTTCATAGCCTCCCTGGCAACCTGTTCTGTGCTAATTATCTCCCCACAAGTATTTTGAACTCCAACTATACAACTGCCTTTGCATTTTCATCAGATAATCTGAACATGTTACACAACATGGTAAAATGTGAAGGTAGAATATTACTGGAAAGAGGCTAGACCATGTAGCACCAAGTATATAAATTAATGGAAAGAGACTAGACTGGAAAGAGATGTTTGGAGCAAAAGTGAGAAGTTAGGCTATCTACAAACTATCATCGCCTTCGACCTCAATATGTCGATTGCTGACTTTTCAACATTTTTTTAGTTTGCTTTTTTAGATATAATTTCCAAGGGTCAAAAGTATATTCACTATAAATCTTCTAATTTATTTCCTCCTGGTTCCAAGTATCTTAATATGCATAATATCTTTAAGAATAAATTTGACTAGTACTCTAAATGAAAATCTACATGCCATTGTTACTCTTACTACCGTCAATATCACCTATTATTTCAGGTTATTCCAGCATGGATGGGACAAACGATGCAAACCCTTCATCTAAACTTCATACAAGACTGAGGCTTTGGGAGTTTCCTGACTGTTATGTATTTGAACCAATTGATGGCCTTGCTGACTTGTACTTGTCAGTTAGCCGAGCCAATGGAACAATGAATCTGGTTGAAGAGTTGCCATCACGTGGACCATCAACCCCTAAAGTCCAAACAGTTTATGGTGTGGTAGGAGTGCTCAAACTTGCAGTCGGATCATATTTTGTGGTAATCACAGACCGTGATTGTGTGGGGTCCTACTTGGGACACGCGATTTTTAAAGTTACAGGACTAAAGGTTCTTCCCTGCAATAATGCATTGAACACAACTTCTGCCGAACAGGTCTGACATTGCTTCTTTTCTACCCTGTTAAGTTGTTGCCATCAATACTCCATTTGAACATTCAAATATGCTGGTGGCAGAAAAAAATGGAAACTGAATTCTCAGAACTACTGGATGCTGCAGAGAGGACTATCGGCCTTCACTTCTCCTATGATATCAACCTAACATCCTCGTAAGTACCACAGAACATTGCCAGTTACATTCTTGAGTTTCATCCTTGAAGCATTTGGCTTTTGAATGCAGAGAGAAGTCATAATGGAACATGCATCATCTCAATTTATTTAGTAGTTTGAACTTTTCCCTGTGTCATTTGAAGTAACCCACAGGCTTTTCTGTCTGTTCCAATCCAGTGCACAGAGGCTGCATGATCTTGGTGATGAGTATAAATCACTTCCCCTTTGGAGACAGGTTTGCTTCTTTCTCCATTTCTAGTTCCAGATTTTGCTTACAGATGGGGGTTTTCATCGTGTCATATGCTAGCATCTGCTGCATGTAGTACCAGATTTGCCTTTGATCAGTAATAGTAGCATCTTGAGCTTTGATCAGTAATAGTAATATTAGTGCTTAGTGTTACTATCTTGAGCTTTTCTAACTACTATTACTGATCAAATAACATAACTCCTTTCAGGCGGAACCAAGATTTCTATGGAACAGTTATTTGTTGGAACCTCTAATTGAGAACAAGGTAAGCTTAATACTAGTATATCTTTAGGTGGCCTGTTTGGATAGGAGAGTTTGGTGTCCAAATCCTCTGTATTTAGTTCAAATTCAAATGCAATCTCTACAATTCTAGACTATCTTCACTTTCCAGACAGGCCCTTAGTTTATTTCATTTTGGATTTCAGAGCTGACATATCTACAAAGCATTCTGATTGCTTCTTTCTCCCTTGACAGCTGGACGAGTACTTATTGCCAGTAATTCAAGGCAGTATCCTTTGCTGGCATATCATGACATTTCAACTAGGCCACTACTAGAGATATAAAATGCGTTCTGTTAAAATTTTGATTCAACTTTTTTTTGGATAACGTTTTATTGTGAATTTATGGACCTTAACTAGATATCAGGTTTTCAAAACATCCATGCAGAAGTTGGTTCAGAAAAGGTAACTGTGACCTTGATTGCACGTAGGTGCACACGGAGGATAGGTGAGGGTTCTTAGGCACAAATATAAGTTTTTTTACTTTTTTTCTTTTATTAATATTTTAGTTAAATATATGCTTTGTGATTGAAGTTTATCTGCGTCATGTCTTATCATTTTTGTGAAACTCAATGTTTTTTTTATTGAATAATACTTCATGAGTTTTTCTAAAGGTACTCGGATGTGGAGAAGAGGAGCTGATGCAGAGGGTTATGCTGCAAATTTTGTTGAATCAGAGCAGATAATGCAGTCAAAAGGATTTACAGCATCATATGTACAGGTAGGTTTCTTCAAACAATTTGAAATCAACACTTAATATTGCTTTTTGGTTGCCTCACTTTTATTTTGTGCTGCAGTCTTGTTATAGAAATCTTATGTTTTGTAGGTTCGAGGCTCTATGCCATTCTTGTGGGAGCAGATTGTTGATTTGACATATAAACCTAGCTTTGACATTGTTAGACAAGAGGAGGCGGTGAGCTCGCTTATATCATTCCTTGTTTTGTTCTGTACCTTGTTGCTATGATGGCACTACACCTTTCCATGAAATTGTATAATAGCTTACTTAGCTTTGGTATAGATACTCTAGAATGCAAGTATGCGAACTGTGCTCATTATTTTATTTTGCTATAACTCGATCTTTGTTTCTGTTATTCAGCCTCGTGTGCTTGAGCGGCACTTTCATGATTTGCAAAAGAAATATGGAGCTGTCTTGGCTGTTGATCTTGTCAATACAGTAAGTACATTATTCTTGGATTTCGATCTAACGTCACTGTTAAGTTTCCAAAATTGAGAAAGGTCAGAGATATTTGCTGAATAAACACCCATTGTTTATGGCTCTCATCCTGAATAAGATGACCTTTTTTTTCCAAAAGCAGACAGTTCTTTATATTAAGGATTGACCTCTGATACGCATCCTGCATGTTTGCATTCTTTTCTTTACAAGTGGACATATTTTGAAATGTAAGCAGTGAAGTGTCTACTAACAGATTGGTCATTTTGATTGAACAATACATAATTTTAGCATCTACCCTTATCATGCTTGCTTATTGGCTTTCTTCTATCTTCCATGTGATGTTCATTTTTGTTTAGTTTCTATATTCAGGGTGGAGGTGAAGGTCGCCTCCGTGAAAGATATGCAAAATCAATTGAGCCTATTCTCAGTGAAGATTTAAGGTGGCAATTTCTTTCTCCGTCGTGGACTGCTGACTGTTCCTATCGTGTAATATTGTGTGTTACTATGTATGCATGCCTATGTCTTGCAGATATGTGCACTTCGACTTCCACCGAGTTTGTGGTCATATTCATTTTGAACGCCTCTCTCAACTGTATGAGCAGATCAAGGACTATCTGAAGAAACATAGGTATGTTGCTAGCTGATGTAGTATTATTACTCCATTCACTTAATCACCAATTGCACATCAAGTCTGCATGCAATAACCAACTGCATATGACTTGAGCTAAAAAGGCTCAAGGAGAAAAAAGGGGTTTAAACCTGCAAAATAAACTGAACACAAAAACTCACGCCTCAACAAAGTGTTAACAAGCGCCTGTCGAAACAGAGACATCCTGACCTTGACCTAGAGCACTAGCCTGCTGGCTCAAGTTCAGCGAGGTAAGATGAACCCCGAGCCCAGCCAAGCCCCCAAAGCTGCAACTCCTCCCTAGTGAGTGTTAACACTACGGGTAGACTAGGTAGGATTCATACTAACTCGGCCTGATACAGAATGGACTCTTCTTGAATTCAACACTATCAAATCTTTCATGTTAAAATTTCAGATATTGCCTCAACCTTGAGGAGTGGTAATGCAGATGCATTAAGGACCTAATTTATAGATTTTGTTTCTGGAAATTCTGGTCTTTGGGTTCCTGGCTGAAGTGTGGACCTGGCGCAGTTATTGTGGCCTGGAACCTGGAGGTCCCAGGTGAGAATGAACATCCTTACACAGTAGGAGGGGGGGGGGGTGTTGGGTCTATGTATGACTCTTATCTCTTCCTCTATTAATACAATGATACGCAGCTCTCCTGCGTATTCGAGGGGAAAAAAAGAGAATGAACGTCCTTGCAAAATGAGGGAGGGCAACCTACAAATTCGCTTCCCAACCTCACCTTGTGTGGGAGCTTTCAGCACTGGGTACTCCATTTTTATTTGAGGTCCTGGCTAAGCAGGAAAAGTGAAGTGCACTCAGTCACAATGTGTTAGTCATACTTTTTTGGGTTTATTGTCAATTGCCGTCATGTGTAGTGAGTTTTTTCTGTATATCTTAATGATACTCCCTCCATTCTTGAATATATGATGTTTATGACAAGGAAATTTTTTCATTTTAAAACTTAACTAGCTTTTCCTAATCGACACATTTAAGGACAGAGGAAGTATTAATTTGTACTTTATCTCCAAAGACTCGTACATCTTTGTATGTATCCTTTCCTTCAAATGATATGCTAATATGGTTATGTGATAGGTACTTCCTTATAAATGATAAAGGCGAGAAAATTGAGGAGCAGACTGGCACTATCCGAACAAATTGTATAGACTGTTTGGATCGCACCAATGTGACTCAGGTACAGACTTCCAAGTAAAGCTTTATCACAGTCACATACTTCAGCAGTTACTCTTTATCAATTTATATGTCTATGCATTGTCATTTTAGTCATCCAGTTACCTAGCGGCCTTTTGTTTTCCAAACCAACTTGAGAAAGATGTACTTTTTATTGTAGTATTACAATATAGATGTACATCTAACACATGCGAACCAAAAATATCTCTTTTGAATTGTGAATCATGTCCAAACTGGTATGCTGGGAATGCTTTGATGTACTATTAGAACTGCATTTTCAATATCAATTATATGGTTTAAGTTGTACACTTGTTTAGTTGAGATTGTTCAATTGTTCTAAAACTGAACGCATGATGTAGTAAGAACCCCATGCCTCAACACCCATAGTAGCTAATCATTGTGCTCTTGTTGATACATCCTTCTATGATGAACAATTACTACTTTGCTCTTTTCTGGGTTTTAGTTCTCTCTCCGTTCTTCAAGCTTCACTTGTATATCTGAATTCTAATAATCTCTACGCAGAGCATGATTGGGGGGAAAATTCTGGAGAGCCAACTACAACGGATAGGAGTTCTTGGTGTTGATGATACAATAAGCAATCATCCAGCATTTGATACGAACTATAAAATTTGTGAGTACTGTATTTATCATTTAATTAATTTGAGTTTGTAGTTGTATTTTTTTGTTCCTTTTTCTAAGCAATGTTGCTGGAGTAATTGAGTCCTATTTTCAGTGTGGGCAAATCATGGAGATGCAATAAGCAGTACTCCGGAACTCCTGCTCTGAAGGGAGATTTTGTTCGGTAATTTCTGTAGAACAAATTTCCACTTTCCTTTTTAAATATTTATAGTCCCTCCTGTAGTTATATTTATAACCTCAAATCTGTTCAAAGCTAAGAACCTAGTAGTTTGATACAATTTGGGGTTGTGAAGAATTGAAGACTCCATGACCACTGTTGCGGTGAATCTTCATCCATACCAGCATGACCCAGATAATGGGTTACTGTAAAGTTGATATGTGTTTTCTTAGTTATCGGGTGAAAGGTCTCCATCATACCAGTAAATGTCATTGCAATAATAAGATGGTCCCGTATTAACAGTTAGAATAATCGAGTGCATATTGTGTGCAGTAGTTTCGTCTGTAAATGTCGTAGATTACTGGTGGTTAATTTACATCAATTCAGTTTTGTAGTTAGCTACTTAAAAAACAAAGACAATAGCGATGTTGTATATTGTTTACTCTTGACTACTTTGTCTGTACTTACATTTGTTTTCCTTAGGTATGGGAAGCGAACTACTCAGGGGATTGTGAATGATTTGCGGAATGCACTTGCTAGATACTACTTAAATAACTTTGTTGATGGGACTAAGCAGGTAAACATTGATTTTGACGACGATGCCCCCAATGTGAACTATCTATGACTTAGCTCGTAGATTTGTCATGTTAATGGTATATTGGTACCAGTGCAATTCTTGCAGTAGGGCCTAAGCCTAAGCACTCTGCTGATATTATGCCGAGATATGGCACATTACATGATGCTGTATAATAGATTTGAGTGGTGATAGATATGATCAATGCATTATCTCTAGAACGTATTGTTGTTAGTGTTAACTGTTCAACAATCTAACTAACATAATGCAAGCTACATGTTTTCAACTCAATTTCTTCCAATTCACCCTTAATTCAAATATCTGCCCTGGGTGTTTTTGTATGCAGTGCCTTAATGTTTATCTATTATCTTACATAGGATGCCATGGACCTTCTTCAAGGACATTACATGACATCTGTTAGTCGAGACATGGCGGTGCCAAGAAAAGGAGGACTTCTAGAGAATTATGCGGTGGGTACAATTTGCTATAGCTTGGAGTTTCTCTTTACACATGAAGTTATATCGCACTTTGAATTGCACACGTAAATTTCTCTGAAACCATTCACATTTTATATGTTCTTTTGGGTTTGTTCTGACTAGGCACTTGTGCATACATAATCTCTCGATACTGATTTGATATAGTTTTTATTTATGGGAAACGTCTGGATCGACTACTAGAATGTGTTTCTTATCTTTTCCAACATGAAGAAACTTATGCAATTTTTCATTTACAGTCTTTCCGCCTTGCTTTTGCATTGATAATGGGAGCTCTGATGTTCATGATGATGTCACTAAGACACGGTAAGGATTCTGACTGAAAGCAGCATTTGCTATCTGTTTTCTATCCACAATTAATCAATGAATTAAGTTTCCATTTCGGACAAAAAATAAACCACTTGTTTGTGCAGTGCATTGAGTATTAAAATCTCAATGCAACCAATGGGACAAAAAACAAACCACTGTACACAAATGTGTTCCTTCTCTCATTATTCAACGTAATCACTAATCAGTGTGGTGAAGTTGGTGATGTGGCAGTTAACTTTACGTGTTTGGCAGACCATACAATAGCGCCATGAAATCAGCCTTGAGATGTGTTTGCACTGGTTTGGGCATTAGGGAGATGTGAAGTAAACAGTTTTGAAGTTGAGGATGAAAAATTAGATTGCATCAATATTTTGATAGCAACATGATATCCTTTTTGTTTTGTTATATACTATTTCAACATTTGAACATTCAAAATTTATAAAATCGAAATCCATCGATATTGTTGAAGTTCTAGCTGTCCTAATATGTATTAGTATCCTGTAAGTACTAAGGCAGGCTACAGATGCCTGTGGAGTTTGTAATTCCATGTGCATAGTTAACTTGCTCAATTATCTTTGCAGCCCGGAATGATGTTCGCCACTTCTTGTTATCACTTCTGTGGGCTGGTCTTTGTATTGGCATCACACATTTTGTCAGAGCCAATGGTCGAACGTTCACTAACCGACCTCGGTTTCACCAGTCACGCCATTGATGGGTGCAAAGCAACTGTTTGACTCGTCAAGTGAGTTGCCTCTTGGATTGTCATCATTCATCAAACTTGTCGACTCATTGTTTGCGAAGATAAAGTATCTCACTCTTTGCACGCTGCTTACCCTTTGTAATAAGTTTTCTTCCATTTTGTAACAAGCTTTTGATTCCTTTCTCTCACTTTTAAAATTCCTGCGGTACCGGCTGTCATGATCTGCTTGATAGAATCCAGTTGTAAAGAAGGCGAGTGAACATGCCTTTGGCAGTTAGCAGTGTATTTATGATTAACGTACTTGGGTTGTTGACAGTTTCACCAGCAGTGACGACTTGTATCATATACCATTGTTACCTTGGGTTTACACTGAGAAAGCTGTACCTACACTCACTTTATGAATATCCAGACTTAAAACTGCTGTCGGTACAGGACTAATCAGTTGTGCAGCCAAGTTCATCACCTGAACTTTTCTGTTCTAAAACTGCTCTCCGTACAGGACTAATCTGTTTGTGCATTCATTCCTGCACATTTCAATGATTCCGCTGGCTTTCTTGAAGTCCTGCTGAAGCATTGCAAGAGTTGTTGCTGTCTAAGAAAATGCATTTTACCTGACATCTCCTACTGACTGTCTAGTAGAGTATGCCAACTGCATCTGATCTGCACTTTTACTGTGCCTTGTCAACTGTCTGCTCCAGCAACTTGTCCTGCCAGCACTTCAAAAGCTCTTGTGCCTTTGGTGGCAAGTCCCCTTCTTCCCCTCTACCGGTTTTAACTTGACCTCGACACAAGGCCTGTATTCTGCTGGCTGCTGCTACTGGCGGCTCCAGGTGGTGTTTGAAGTAGAAGCCAAGACAAGGCCCCAGGAACCATGTCTACTTCACCACCCTTTGCACTGGGTTCCCATCAGTGATCTCAGCCTCGCCTGCCTGCACCGGGAGCGTCCTCACTCATGATCATGGAGGCAACCGCCGTGAGCCGCGCCGAGGTCGACACCTCCCGGCCATTCCAGTCTGTCCGGCAGGCCGTCGAGGTCTTCGGCGAGCGTTACACCGGCAATGGCAATGGCAGCGGCAGCTCCCAATCAAGCAGCGAGTCTAGCGTCAAGCTCAGTGCGCCTCCAGCAGCGTCGTCCATGATACTGGAGCTGGACTGCCTGAAGAAGCTGGAGGAAGACTTGGCAGTGGCCAAGGGCGAGCTGGTGGAGCTGAGGCAGAGGCAGGCCCAGATGGAGGTAGCCGTGTCCAGCCTGAGCGTGCAGTTCAGCAAGGGCCTGGCCGTCTTCTCCGGCCTCAGCAAAGGGAAGGAGCTGGCTGTCGTCGGTGCAGCACCAGCGGCCATCGGAGACGAAGAATACAATGGCCATGGCCGGGTCCGCAGCGACCGGTGGGACGAGAGCCGGGCCGAGGAGTGGATGGCGAGCCTGGAGTACCTGCCGAGCCTGTCAGAGGCATTGGCCATCAAGATGATCGAGGATGACATAGGAGACAGGAAGGAGAGGAAGGGAAAGAACAGCAAGAACAAGGCCGCCAGGAAGAAGCACAGGAAGCAGAGGAGTGGGATCTCATTGGTTAGGGGAATGTTCTTCTCCAAGAAGGCCAAGTCCAGGTGATCTAAGCCCGGGGCCACATACATATATTGATACATACCAGGGGTGTTTTTATATTTCTGTTGACGACTTTTTTTTTCCTACCTTAATAGTATGCCTCATAAGCTGCATTGCGCAGCAGTTGCCAGTCTGGAACATGGGAATTTCGCTAGGATTTTATGGGAATAATGTTGCAAGGAACAATTTGATTCCTATAGAAATCCAGCGAAATTCCCATTTGTTCTTGGGCCTAAGAGAGTTTTGAAGTTGATGCTGTTTGTAATACCAAATTGATGTTTGTGCTTAGTTGGTAGGTGACGTCTGTTCTCCTACCAATTCTTGTTCTTGTTTCTGTACACAGTATCTTCCACTGGTTGCAACCTAGATTAACCCTTGGACACTCCAGCTGCATACATTATCTTCCACTGGTTGCAACCTAGATTAACCCTTTGGACACTCCAGCTGCATTGATCACCAGTGTCGAATAATATCTGGTATCTTGTCCTGGGTTTCCATCTTCATAAGGTGGCTGTTGTGAGTGGCTCAGCATCATGTGTTCACAGTTACTCTCTCCGTCTCAAAAAAAAAAATGCAATTCCAGCATTTTGAAAAATCAATCTATCTCAATTTTGACCAAATGTATACAACAAATTGATACTATTTGTGACGCCAAACAATCATGACTACGCTTATACCATGCCATATATTTTTGTATCAAATATATTTTGTGTTACACAAGTTAATAATATTTTTTATAATCTTAGAATTGCATTCTTTCTGGGGGAGTAGCGAGGAGAATCCTTGGCTACTCATCTTTGTTAAGTTACTATGCTTTAATCACAATATATTTTTATCAGTTGGTTCTTCACTAGAGAAACAAAATATAGGTCCATGTTTGAATCTGATTGAGTGGATACGGCACAAATAAGACATCTTACTCTGTATTTATTGTGTCCGTACTCGTTTTTATTTGTTACTGCACACAACGTAACGAATAAATTAGATGTGTCAAAAAAAAATAGTTCCTCTATTTTAAATTATTTTTTAACCAAATTTGACCACTCATCTAATTGAAAAAGATTGTGCAAAACATCACATTTTATAGCTTATTTTTTTAATAAATGGTTTTTAAGAAAATTTAAATTCGACTATGTGTACACAAATATTTTGAATAAAACAAGCGGTCAAACTTATGATCCATGTAGTGTCATTTGGAAATTGGAATGCAGTAGTATTAGATGTGGGTACGATTCAAAACCTGCATGTATGCTAAAAAAATAAACTTGTGAAATCAAGAGATGCTTCTCGCACTGGAAACTAGTGAGCATAACACAAGTCTGATGGTATGCGGTATGCAGCTATGGCACCCAGACATCATCAGATAGGACAAACCTCACCAGCCAATACACTTCCAAGGTCCAACACGTGGGAAGTGTCGACATTAGCATGACCAGTCACATGGCTGTTCCAAATTTCAACACTAAAAGCGAGACATTAGCAAATTTGGCAGATAACACCACGTAACACCCAGAAATCGTGCACCAGGCTTATGCTAAACACACCTGAGACATGAAATCAGATTTAGATTCAAGACTACTTACCTGGCATCACCCAACAATTTGTTGTATGATTGTTCGTTAGTGCTCGTACAGCACAAGAGGGCAAGACTGAGGTCCTTCAGCTACATCTGGAAATAAACCAAGAAGCAGGCGGCCCCCAAAAAACAAGAGCAAAGGAATAAAACTACAACATGCACTTTATCAAGTAAGAAACCTTGCAGCAGGCCTGCAACCGCAATGCTGAAAACACAAGCTGCAGCAGACAAATAAAGGGAAGAGTGGAAACCAGAGACACCAGAGAGAGAATTGTCGGTAAAATCGGTTAGCCTTTTCGCTTGTGAAAAGATTAAATAAAATGAATTATTCCTATTGATACACATTGGGAGAAGAAAACCAATGACAGTTAGTAACAAAGCTGCAATGGCAATGACATGTGCAGCATCTGTTCTACACCTACAGAACGGCAGTTACACTCCCTGTTAAACTAGTTAAAGGGCTGACACAATTTCTGTAACACTTCTGATCACGAGTCACAATGTATATCACGTTCAAAAATTGTAGGATCAGGCCCATCATTACCCTGAATCCTGAATCACCACTATTGAGGTCTTGGGGGCTCAAATCTTTCAGATCTATGATGATTGCTCAAAAATCTCCTTCCTTGTTGATGATATGGCGGTTTTGTTCTTGGCCCATTCCGCCACGTCCTGTGCACTCTTCCGTCTCGGGCCGCAGTCCTTCCACAATGTCCAGAACCGTTATGGTTCACTGGGGATGTTCCATCATGCTGAAACATCTGGGAGGACGAAGTGGAGGGACAAGGACTCCCTCGTGGATAGGGAGGCAATGGTGGAAAAGGACTAAAAGGCACGCCAGGTGCAACTTTCCATTTTTTGTGGCATTGGCCTCCTTCAGATTCAGGGGTTCCAAAGTGCTCAACAAGAGCAACAGGAACCCCATATGAAATACCCAAGCTAGGCTGGTACCGCTCCATGCAAAGTCCTGGAGCAACTTCGCTGCCGATGGGAAGTTGCGCAGGCTGACACTGCTGTTGGGGCTCAAACCCAGGAGGCACTTCGTCATCTGCACCCTCTGTTGAACTCTGCATGCCGTGGAAATCATTATGACAGTTGTTTGTTCCCTGGTGCCTCTGCAACTTCTTATTAACATCAAGTTCACCCTGCCCAGAACAAACCTTTTGGATTTTTAGTCCCACCATCTTATAGTGCTCATCAGGTTGATAGTCCCAACGGCTCTTGCGTTTCCTCCTAGCAGAACTCCAGATCATATTAGTTCCCTGGATATTCTGTGCAGATGTGGATGGATGTGGATATTCCATTGGTTCACTCCTTGCACTATTATGGAGGATCCATCTATCACGAAAGCTCCGAGCAATCTGTTGAACCTGTCACAAGGAGTCATGCACATTCATGAATCAAGGATTGCAAACATGCAGATGAAACTTACATGAAATTCTTATGAGAACCAATAATAAAAATGTCAATAGGACCTTTGAGATACATGAGACCAAGATAATTCTTAAGTGTACCAAAACTTCGAAATCATAGGGCACATGCGGAGCAGTTCTTGGTACATTATTACTGTATGTGAACTGATTTTGTGACACTAACATATGTTCAGGATAAATCTGAGTGTCCATGCCAAATGCCAATTTGGCAGTGCCCGTGTACAATTTCCGCTCATAGTGACTGTTTTCTTTTGAAAATCTCCCCAATGTTTGCTAGTTTTCCCATTCTCGTACAAAGTAACCATTCGTTAAACTACCAAGGAGCTATCTAACAATTTTTGGTATTTCACATGTTCAACCTACAGACCAAGACTTGCCCTTCAACTTGCTTTGTCAAAAGTGTGGATACCATTTTGGCTATCAAAAGATATCTAATTTCAACAAATAGTAAAGGATTGAAATCTAGAAAAAGAAGTAACTATAAAATATTTCCAAAACCATTATGGAAGAATGCATTAGCATGGTATGTCCATTACCTGAAAGTTCCGATGTCTGACCAAGCTCAGCATCGATTCTCTGAAGCTGCAGTGCACGTTCCAGATTAAGTTATAGAAAATTAAATAGTGATTACTTAAAAGGAACAAAAGTAGGCGTATTTCTAGAGCACTGTTAACTTTCAGCAAGCATCTGCCAAGAATTAAGTGAAGCTAAATCCAAAACATACAGTTTGAAACCTGTCTCCCCATTGCATAAGAATAGAACATAATTTAGAAGTTCGTGGGGGGCAATAAAGTAAAGTAACAAGCAATAAGTTCTTCTCCAAACTAAGGATTTCATTTCGTTTCTTTTGAGGAAACCCAAATCTGTTCAGGTCAAAAGACATAACACCAAAATAAAACTAATGGGGCCTAGAAATGAAAATGAATATGAAACACAACCAATCAGTACCAAAAGCGGTAGAATAAACAAGTTGAAATAATCTAACCTTTCAACTCCAGCAAAGCGAGGACCTTCATGTATGTGTTTGGATGTCAAAATTCCTTTCTGAGCTAGAAACTCCAGTACCTGAAAGAAGATGCCAATAATCATACATAAAGTAGCACATGGTTCTGTTGATACTGCCCAGATTATATCATTACCCCTCCAGTAAAAATAACTGACACTTTCTTTTTCTTGCACTCAACCTGATTAAAATGTGACCTCTTTCAATTTGAATGAACTTTTGAAAATGTTATGCAAAAATATGTCTACAAAAGTAAATTCAAAATATAATAACATATTTGCATTTATTTTATACTTTAGTCAAAGTAGAACCTTGGTGACCATGTCTCTATCCCTAACCACACTTATTTGTGAACAGAGGGGGTAATGTGAAAACAATATGATAACTCGAAATTATACAACATGTGTATGTCACAGCTCATGACATAGATACATAAATTGTACATTAGAGAATGAAATGCAGACCTTCAGAAGCTTCCGTATAATAGGTGTCCGATGGAATTTTTCTCTATTCTGCTTTAACATATTATGAAGCATTTGCAATCCTGCCATAAAATAGAACAATAAGGTTCTTAGTTGGTAAAAAAAGAACTTCCATACAGGGAATTGAAAGCGAGGAATATACCATTCTTGTTGATGATATCCAACAGGACCGAACGTGATTTCGTTTTTAAAAGTGCATCAAGGATCAAAGAAAGATCCCTCACACTGAAAGATATAAAAACAATTAGCATATTCAAGTGAAATGAAAACTTGATTCACATGCCATCTGGCAATTAAACCTTTTAGATGTGCCCCCAGCATTGTCACCCTCTGCTGCAGTCACAACGAGAAGCTTCAAGTATCCATTTGTAGCGTCCTGCTCAAGAAAATACTTACTTTGATTAATTAGAACATAAAATATGCAACCATAAGTAGTGTTTGCACCACTGGTTTAAATGCGGCAACAAGAAAAGGCCACATTAGTGCTAGCATGAAACACTGCAAATAGCAGAGCGAGCCAAGTTCAAACCATGCATGTACAGGCAAATTTCACATCACCAAGGATGTGTCTGGTTCTACAGAAAAATTCATCCTAGCCTGGCGTTGCCAGGGCAGGCATTTGCTAACACTAAAAACATCTTTTAGTTAAATAAAGTAAGTTCAGTACTCCATAAAATGTAAGAAACGCCAACATAACTTACTCCTGTCCCAAAATAAGGGCACTTTTCTAGCTTTGTCCTAAGTCAAACTATCTCAAGTTTGACCAGGTTTGTAGAGAAGAGTATATCAACATTTATGACAGCAAAATCAAAGAGGCATACAACGAAAATATATTTTATGATATGATCAATCTAATGACACTTATTTCATGTTACAAATATTAGTACTTTTTTGTATAACATTAGTCAAGTTAAGATGGTTTGCTTAGGACAAAGATAGTAGTGCACTTAATTTGGGGCAGAAGGAGCATGCATTATGTTTTAGAGCCATTGTGTTAGAGTATATATGGTAGTTTAGATATATGTATCGTAGACTGCCATGTGTATCCGGTGGGGTTGCCTTACCCCCCAAATCTTGTACTCTCATATATATCGGCCAAGGCCTCAATGCAATACAATCCATCCATTAGATACAATCCTATTATTCTACATGGTACACAATCCTATTATTCTACACATTGTACTCCAGACCTGAGAGTGCCACCAACTGAAGTCCTAAACTTATAAAGCTATGTGCCTTACCAACATTCATGACATAGTGTCAGATCAAGCTATCTTTTTTTTTTTGTATATGGAAATAGCATCATAATTAGAATCACCATAAAACTTTTAACAAAAAGTGAAAAATATCTTGTGTAAACCAGGTAAATTATGTACAATTAAGGGTATAGTGACGGTTTCATACCTTTCTCTTGCTGATACCTCCATTCACATCCAGAAGGTTATTCAGTCTCCCTTCAACTACATATATCCAGGAAAGATCACTAAGACTGTCACATCTTAACGAATTATGGAGGGTAAACCATGGTCAGAATAGTATTACCTCCCAAGATGTGCTCATTGTCAATTGAAAATAATTGCGGTTTCGGATTTTTATGTTGTGTTAAGCTGTTTCTTTTCTTATCATTGAAACCAGGCACCAGATTGTTTCTGAAATCAGAACTAGGCATCGATCCATTTATTGCATTTGGGGCCTTCGATCCTTCAGTTGGTTTTGCAGTCTTTTGCAAAAGATCTGATGACCGAGGATCATGTACTGGGAACTGCTGCAAAGAAATTTCATATGATTGTGACACATGGACAGGAGTGCGGGTGACATCTTCATCTTCCTGCAGGCTCCATGCTTCCAACGAATTGTCGGCCTCACTAGTTTCAACGAAGGTTCCTCCAGTTTGCTCAAGGGGTTCTAAATCTGCTTTTGCAGCTGAGCAATCATGCAAATCTTCCCTTTGAATAGAAAACTCAGGTTCTGTAATATTTGGATGACTGCCATCTGAATCAGACCCATTTGTAACGATCAACTCTTCAGAATCTTTGTCCAGTTGTTCAAAATGCGCTTCTTCTGCATCAGCATGGGTGACAGTATCAAGAACCGATATGTCCCCACCAATATAACCCCGACATTTGGTGGTACCACAGAAGCATTTTTGAGGAGCAGCACCAGATACACGAACATAGTTGTAATCAAATGTTAATTCTTCACCCTACAAGAAAGAAAAGCATACCCATTACACTCTGGGACAGTTGCCAAGCAATATATGGCATTGAGTTGTCCACTAAGACCATTCAATGATTTGATTCAAATATATATAAAGCAAACCAACCCTCATTCTGTCCAGTACATGCAGTAGGCCACATGGGACAAAAAAAGTTCATTTTGTGCGAGAATGTGATGATTTCTAGCCTTACCTTCTTGATGTTCCTCATAGCAAATATTCCAATGCAGACTTCTCCATTGACCATCCACTATAAAAAAAAAAAGAAGGAACCGAATTTAAGGAACTGAGAGTGAGAGTACAACTATTGATAACTACATCAAGAACTGAGTATATTTCGATTTTGATCCAAAGTTTCAGCCAATAAGGATTTATTGGCAACAAACATAGTAAAAAATACACATACTAAAATCAGTGCAACAAAAGTCAACCTTCTCTGTACGACAGTTAGGGCTGCAGCTATGATTGATGAATCGACCCAAATTTCCCTTACTGCAAGCATCTATTACCTGGAAGAGTTCAAACAGAAGGTTAAAATAAAGAATAGAATTGTTTCAGATGTGTCAACTGTTAGATGTATATGTATTTATGTATTACCCCATTGTATAAGGGGTCTTTGTGCACATTTCCCCACACCTGTATCTGTATATATTTGGGCCTAGTGCCCCTATAATGAATACAAGTGCTATTCATAACATCAACATCATGATGGGTGGCTTAAGAAAAGCAGTGCCACATGAAGTCAACATCATACAGTAGAGGAAGATGCTAGGGAATAAAGGGAGGTGATCTGATTGTGCTCATTGAATACACATTTTATACCAAAATAGGACTTGCAGTAAGAAATGCAGGGAGTAAAGTCTAATGCAATACAAAATCAAATATTAAACCTGAAGCCAATAAGAAATAGTTAATGGAAAAATATAAATCAAAGTACCTCGCCGCCATTTAAGGCCATGAAGTAGAAATGTTTCTGGCCTTTGGAAGCATAATAGCTTTGGCGGGATTCATAAGATGTTATGTCAAGTACCTAAGAGAACATTGCAGTACCAAGTCAAAAGAATTCATTAGTCATGATTAACTATCATTTATCATCCCACTAACATGATAAATTTTTGAAAGTCGGTTTATGTAAACACGAGAAAATAACAGACACCAGTCGTACCTCTCCAACATATTCAATAAGAAATCTTCCTTCAGTAACATCTTCTTGCAACTGAAGTCCATAACCTTTCTTGCCAGAATGGAACCATCTCAGCTTTGCATAGCTCCGTCGCTGAAACTGTTTCAAAGATATTACAGTAAAAAACATGGAAAATATGAACTAAATTAAGGATAGCCAAGAAAGCAATTACCTTTTGATTAGAACATTGTTCTCCACATGGACATGTACGCTTGTCGCATTCAATGCTGAGAATTCTGTTCAAGCAGCGATCTCTACAACCCAATCGGCCATCTTGAGGAGGTTTGCAGTTGCACACCATGCTCTGATCATAATTAATTAAAAACATAAGAAATCCTTCAAATTTTAAGCAAGTACTCAAGTCACAAGGAGTACAACAAAAAATCAATACATTTTGGTAGAAAGGTTCAAGACAGCTTGGTTTAACATGGTTTACAAGAATAATAGTAGGCTTTTCTGATGATGATAGTTGAAATATCCTGCAAATAAAAAGTGTGTGACACAAATTCAGGGTGCCAACAGTACAATCGTCTGTGTTTATGCACTTTGTGGCTAAATTTTCCCAACCTATCCTGCATATGAACGGGAATTTCTATTTTAAACTAACTTTCCTACAAACTCCAGGGTATATGATTAAAGGAAATTACATGTCGATAAAGAAGAATAGCTGAAAAATAAGTCAAATCAAGGGAGATAAATGGACAGCACCGACCTCGTCAATGGATTGTGTACTGCGGTGCCGATGCAGAAACAAGTTTGACCTAATAGACGTCCATGATGGTGCTTTAACAGCTACTCAACAAGATTCAAAAGGGTATAATAATAATCAGATATGATAATACATAAGGAATTATATTTTTATTTTACATTATAATGAACAAAAATTGTACTGAAGAAAATAAAAATGGCGCAGAGGTTTCAAAACCTCTGGAGTTTGATGCGCTATTGTCTGCTTCGTCAGCAGAAACATCCGAAAGGTCAAGCTCTGCGTTGATCTCAGCGTTTGTCTTTTCTTGTGGAATAGAACAGTTAGCAAATGCCTTGTCTTCATTGTCCATGCACGTCCTTCGTAGTGAGAGAGAGAGATGATCAATCAGACATATAGAACATTCAACCGATGAGCACAAATAAATTTTAAAAATGAGTGTACAACAATTAAATTAAAAAAATAATAACAGAATGAAATAAATCAAGATAAAATAATAGAATGACCTTGTAGAATATCTAAAGTACAGATTTACTGAGAATGATAGTGACATTTTAGGTTGTCAGGTTTCCAAACCCTTTACATTAGTAGTTTTTCTTGCTCTAAAAGTTTAGTGCAATTCTAGTGGAATCAAGCAAGCTGTGGGCTAACATCTCAAATGTAAGTCTGAAAAATATGGTGGGCACCACAGCAAAAGGATGAGCGCAGATGATGAAGAAACAGAGGTGAACATGGTGCACCTTCCAAGAAAAATGTCTACATCAAAATTATAAAGCTAAGATTGCCAATGGCTATCCTCTACCCATGTATCATACACACTCTAATCAAAACTCAAGAAACAGATGGCATATGCAAGTCAGCCTGCAGGGGCAAACCCATCAGACCATTCCTAGTTCCTTTGCTTTACCAGACACACAAAATGAACAGCCAATATTTGAACGATGATGGGATCTTTTCTGATGGCCTATCCATAATAAAACTAAACTGCTGAGAAAATGTAATGCATTCCCAGAACAATGTCTATACCAAACTTGTAAAACTTAAACCGCCTTCTCTGCCCGCGTTCTAAATTATCTAGTCATGAGGGGAAATAAATATTTCTAAAATAGATCATACAGACCAACTGATGAGTAAAGCAGAGCAGTGCATCTCAATTAGAATAGCAACCTGGTGCAACCAAAGTTGATAACTAAGGAAGGAAAAGTTATTACCATCTTGTTTCTCCAATGGCATCTACAAGTTCAGCAGGTATGCAGCGCCACTTTTGGCAATCATCACAACACACCCATGCAGCACGTGGTGGTGGTGGTGGTGGTGGTGGTACAGATGCCCCATCTGTTTTGCATGGGGCATTCCCAGCTAAATCAGCAGACATGGGACCAGAGTTCTTCATTGCAAATTTGGTGGCAGGATCAAGATTACCTATTTAAAATAAAAATTGCTTCTGGAGTTAGTTAATATATGCTATGGAAAAGGAACAAATGATGAACTCATGGAAAATGAGACATACTCTGTTCATTCACACGAGACGCTGCCAGGTCAGTAGAAGGCAAACCTAAAGGTCCATGATCAAGGGAAGTGTCGTCTTCTATATTTTTCTTCTTACTTTTTTCTTTCTTATGTGGATCCCGCGCCTTACCCTTCTTTCCTGCATTAGCATCTTTTTTCCTGCGTCTATGAGATTTTGTACTGTCAAATGCACTGCCTTTGTCACCATCCATTACAGAATGACTCCGTATGCTATCATGTTCATGCATAGCACAATCCTGTGTGCCAGAAATTAGGGCTTCAGAACGAGAACCAAAGTCTGGAGATCCTGTGCGAAGAATTGGCTCCGATGGATCAGTTGAAATTGATTCCCTAGAAAATGGCCGAAGTTTTGAAGCATCACATGGAGAAATTTCGGTGGATCTTATGCCTTTCTTTCTTTTCCCTTTAGATCCATCTTTCTGTTTGCACCCTGGCTTTCTGACAATATTGATTTTCCTTACTGCATTAGACTTCCGCAAGGTTAGCGATTTTCCTTCATCAACATCAGTGTCTTGGGCATGAGGTGGACCAGTCTTGTCCTTTCTATTGCCCTCATGCAAACTGGTCTTAGTCTGCTGCTCCAAGTTCATCAATGATGAGAAACCTTGTTCATTTCCAAAGTTGGAAGTAGATGGATGGTAACCACCAACATTCTGTGCACCTGTATCGGTTGAGTTTTCATGTAACATAACGTCATGGCTTGCAGAAGCATTACCTTCACATGTAACAGAAGCCACCTCCAAAACAGAATCAGGTGAAAATCCAACATGGAGCATAGCATTGCCATTGGCATTGGACAAAGAAGGTTCACAAGTTGAAAGCTTCGCACACTCTCCGTGCAAATCTGCAGTGCATGTTCCTTTAGTAGAACTCGCCAAGGCCCTTTCCAACTGCTGCGAATCAGTCAGGGATTCCACTGTACGATGACTGTCTCTTGACTCTGCAGTGTTGCTTGTAGTAGCAAAATTATTAACTGATGTATCAGGAGATAACTTTGGAATGATTTCTCTATGACTTTCCAAGGAAACATCAGTATCAGCAACAGTTAAAAATGTTGGATGCCCATTCAATTCATTAGCTGCATGCCCTGTATCTACCACAGTTGACAAGATCAATTGATCATTCAAATCACTGGCTACATGCCCTGTAACAGACAAGGACGAGCATTTACTTTTTGAAGATCTTGAGCTTCGACTTTTCCGAATACTTGGCTGACTTTTCTGATCAGATCTGTCACCTGATCTTCCTTTGTCCAGGCGAGTTGGGTGAGAATTAGGAGTCGGTGGTCCAGAGTTTTGACAGAAACCATCCAATAGCTCCTGTAGACTGCCCCAAGTAGAGGGTTTTGATGACCTGTTCATGCCACTTCTTCCTTTAGCAATTTTGTTTGGGAGCATACTCATGGTGCTTTGCTGTAATGAGCTCGCAACATCAACCTTTTTAGGCTTGCGTGTGCTGCCGCTTGCTTGGTTTATTTGATCCGGCCTCTCAGAACCTTTTCTTGATGAAGCGGCTCTTTTTGGATTCCTACGTCTGCATATAGGCAGTGTTGTCAGCTTTTGGCTTTGTGATTCTCCATCATTAGCATTGCTGATAAGATCGAGAGAACGGCCATTAGCACAATTATGGGCATTATGCCCATGGTCCAACTGGCCAGACCCACCAACAGCAGAATCTTGATGTCCAAGGCATGGAGCAGATGATTCCTTTCTGCTACAACAAGGTTCATCATTGCGAGGTTGATTATACGAAGAGACACACAGATTTCCCTCTGGGGATAGTCCAGAGGTTCCATATTTAAGAGAGGTATGTTGTAACTCTTTATCAGCACAAGGGTCAGAATGCTGATTCTCATCACCAGAAGCCTCCAGCCGGAGGCCACGATCACACAGCGGCCTACCCCCTTCCAGTGAATCACAAACCAATTTTTCAAAGCCTGCACTATTTTCAGATGTATCAATAGCGTGACCAACCTGCCCATCTAAAGGAACATCAATGGAGCTCAAGATATTTTCATCAACTGGGCCAGAGGTTACAGCATTGACATTTGGCAAGAAACCAACCTTTTCCAGCCCATGATTATCACCAGTTATCAACGGAAGGGCATCAGCACCACATGGCAATTTCCCAGAGTGATGCTCCCTCGGATCTGACAAGTCCACATTGTCATGGGCTGCTGTTGCCAAAATGTCCTGCTGACATGGACCCCCTGTAGCCATGTCCACAGTGTCATACATGCATCTTGCATCAATGAACTGAGATCCTTTACCGCCAGCGGCACATAACCCGTCACACATCTTTCTGTCGGACACATGGCACGCCATTAAATCACCAGATATTCCACCAAATTGACCTGTTTTTCCATCTAAAGAAAGATCAACGTCCCCTGAAACGGAAGGAACTGAATCTATTTGCGCTGGCCTGGAGACCTCGGCTTCAATATCTGGCATTAAAACATCCTGTTGCACCTCATCATTAGCATCCATGATAGATCCGCCACGTGGCACTTGCT
Source organism: Digitaria exilis (assembly GCA_015342445.1). Taxonomy (NCBI): domain Eukaryota; kingdom Viridiplantae; phylum Streptophyta; class Magnoliopsida; order Poales; family Poaceae; genus Digitaria; species Digitaria exilis. The sequence continues at coordinate 2,236,230 of JACEFO010001924.1, read as the reverse complement.
CGCTACCATGACTTATTAAACCCAACACGCCTGCATCATCACATTGTGCTTCATCACAAGCAATCCGTAAATCCTCTGCCTTTTGTACCTGCACTTTGCCACCCAAATCAGCTCCGTTACCCACCTCATCAGTAGCATCAGTGATAGATCCGGCACGTGGCACTTGCTCGCTACCATGACTCATGGAACCCGACAAGCCTGCATAATCAAGATGTGCTTCATCAAAAGCAATCCGTAAATCTTCTACAGTTGCCTTTATAACCCGCGCCTCTGCACCCCAATCACCTCCGTTACACACCAAACCCTCCTGCTCAAACTGGCTCCCCTCCGCCGTTTCCCCCAACATGCTATAAGTGTCCTTGAGGGCACATAACGTCTTACTCGAAAACCCGTCATTTGCCTCATGACACGTCTGCAAACTGCCAGGTTCAGCGGTACTCTGCGGCGCGGGAACCAAACTACCTCCCTTCTCTTCCTCCACCCTCTGCTCCAAACTAGAACCATTCCCCTGTCCTATCTGAAACCTTCTCCCATCAGTCGAGGCAGAAACAGCCTCGACAGGGACTACCAATCCAGTAGCAAAATCGGTGCCTTTCTCTTGGGTTGCATCTATGGACAATCTAGCTACCGGAGCACCGCAGACCTCTGTGGCGGTGACCTGTTCGGTGGCAACGGCCACAGACAGAGCGTCCTCCGCTCCCCGCAACCGCTGGGCGTCAGCACCATGATCCTCCCGGCCGCGTGCGGCCGCGCCAGGCTCCTCCATTGCGGCAGGAGGTCAGCAGGGGGTGGTACGGATCGAGACCATCCAATGCCCGCGCACCCCCTCGTCCCGCCGCCGCCGCCGCGCCCGATCGCGCCGAGGCCGGGCCTCCAAAACCCTAGAATTCCAGCCGCCGGGGGCCGAGAACACGGACAGGAAAACTCAATCAGGACCCCGCGAGCACCGCGCAACCCTTACGGACAAGAAACTAAGAGACACCAAACCTCGGGGGGCCGCGTGGCGGCGAATGCCTGCGGAGCGGCGGCCGTGGGAGCCCGCGCCGACGGCTCCCGTCGGTCCTCCGGCGACGGGCGGGGCGCGGGAGGAGCCGGCGGCTCCGGGGTCGGAGTCGCCGCGGTCGGCGGTTGTCGCCGCGTTGGGAAGGGGGCGGCGGAGGCGGATAGGGGAAGGAAGGGCAGGGAGGCCAGAGGAGGCGAGGTATATTATTCAGGAGAGAGAAGGGAAAAAAATTGGAAAAATAAATAAATTGGGGACGAAGAAGAGGAAGCGAATAGAAAAGGTCTCCGCTTGGTTTTGTGTCTGTACTTGCATTTTTTTTTCACAATTAAAACGCTAGCGACCGTCACGCCCGGCTATACCGTCTGCATTTTCATCGCAAGTAAAAATTTCCGAAAAGAATAGGACAGCAACAATATATGCTTAAAATTGGAAACCGTCAAAACTACATGCATTGCCGTCCCTGGTGCAAGTGCCACGTGTTGAATTCGAACGGCCTTCGTGTTGTTTTTTTTTTCTCGAACAGCCTTCGTGTTGTTTCGTTCATGCGAAGCGGTTTGTATTTCTGGACGGTAAATAAAAGGAGTGTAAAAAGGAGAATGGGAAAGAATGTCTCGTCGCGCGGTAGTTGCAACCCTAGCCTACTACTAGAGGGGCGGTTGGTGGCAATCGTCCTCGCTCATCTTGACTTTATCAGCGGTTCAGCCATGTCGGGAGGAGCCATGTCCAGCCAGAGACGTCACGCTGTCAAGCCTCTATCCTCAACGCAAACAGAGCACGAGAGAAAAAAAGAGGGCAAAACGAAAGCACGTTTCCGGACTGAAACTGCGTCATCACTCATCAGACATCAGCTCATCACCGGGGAGGAAGGGACCGAGGGAGGCCCACTCGCGTCGCATAAAGAATCGTGCAAAGATAATTGGGAACCGGATATAATATGGAGTAATATTAAAACAGCACGGTATACGGAACACATAGGCTCTGTTTAGTTTCAGAAGTTATTTTGGACTTTACTATTCACCTCTCTCACAAAACATGTTTTCCAGAAAAAATTTTCTTCAATTCTCTTCAACTTTCCCATTCATCCCTCTCACAGAACAGACTTCTTTTCTCCCCCAACCAACTAAACGCAGCCATACTGCACGGATACACCCGTTGGCCGTTGGCGACTTGGCATCAGGCGGCGGTGCGTAATAACGTGGAAATGGAGGGAGGAGACTGGAAAAGGGCGCATCAGGCAGGCACAGAAATATCTCGTTCCGACACGCGCGCGCGGCACGACGCCGTGATACTTTGGCTGACATATGGACACGGACCGCGCGGGGCCCGGAAGCCAGTGACACGAGGCAGAGATGGCCCGGGTGCTCCGCGGGCGCCATGCGTGGCGACTGGCGAGTGTGGTGGCTCGGTGGTGAGGCTCTGTTGTGTGGGCCCTGGATCTGGCGCGAGGACCAGGAGCCTGAGCGTAGTACTCGTAGCCTCGTAGGCTGGCGGGCTGACCCGGGCCGGGCCGGAGGGAGAGGATTGCGGCATCGCGCCGGCGATGTGACGTTTTTCCACTGCCGGGAGGTGCGGCGGTGCCATCGTGGTTTAGATTACCCAACTTTTTTTAAAAAAAAACACTATTTATTTAACTTTTTCCTATTCATCCCATCTCTCTCACTCATAAAACACGCTTCCCAGCACGACCTACAGTGTTTTTTTATCTATAGTGTTTTTTCTCCCAATCTAAACTCACCAGCTTTTCCGTTGTTTTGATCGACGTGCTGGCGTGTGCGGTGCGCCTCGCGGAGGCGTCCATTCTGTCACGTAGTAAGCTTTGTACTGTAAAGTTGGCTAAAAAAATTATACTGCAAAGGTTGATAAGCCTTAAGCTTTAAAGTTCTTCCGTATGGAGGTTATAAGACATGTTTGTTTGCCAGGCACACATTGCTACATCTAAATTAGTTTAGACAAAAATGGCAAGACAAAACAATATGCCTAAGAGAATGTTGTAGCATTTTTTTAACTCTGACACATAGAGCTGAGTAGAATATACTAAGATTAGTTGACAACCAAATACTCACAAACATGGTTCGCCTATGGGAGCCAAAACCGTTGAGAACCAAACATGTTGTGCTTATCTCACTATCACCTTCTGAATTTTCCAAAACAAAAAAAATCGATATCGCTTGGTTTGAGACAAACTTGGAAGTATATTTTGTTGACTCTACACCGCAATAAATTATGTCATACATTTTTTTGAGATATCGGATTAGGGTTCAAGGGACTTGCCTCGTTGTAGAGTGTAGAAGGACTCCATGGTGGCTCGCTGGCTAGCGACGGAGATGGAAGAAACGTCGCCGCCGCCGCCAACAGAGCTTGTTAGTGGAAGACCCCAGTGAGTGATGAAGACGTCGGAGGCACCTAGTCCCAATCGTTTAGCGCAAGGCGGTGAAAGAGAGTGGGGCAGTCGGAGCCGTTTGGGACGTAGTGGTGGCGGTAGAGGAAGAGGATGCAAAGAAGCTATGCTAGCGTCAGGAATGGCGGCGGCGAGGTGTGGGGAGGGAAGTGGCGGCGACAGAGCAGGATAACGAGGGAGAATCGCGATTCATAAAGAAGATGTCTAGCGGCCGGAGAATATAGGGTTGGAGAAAGAATATGTTACAGATCCGAGCCGCCGAATCAAGATTTGACGGTTGCAAAATATGATCGATGGTAACACGCTATTTCGGTGGATTTAGTGAGATGGATCCTAATAATATACCTCATAAACTAATATATACTAATGACGTACTATAATCGCGATGGTTATATGCAGGCGATTGGGCCCACTGTCATATGCCGAGAAAGCCTGCGACAGTCCTGTCCATTGAGTCAAATAAACGGGTTCCATTTCTCATCAACCGCGGTGCCGTGTCTATCAAAAGTCTAGCCGCTTTCTTCACCTCCACTGGTAGGGAAAGTCAGAGCGATTGACCGAGTAAACGAATAAGACTTGCCCCGGTTGACTCGCGCACTCGCCGTCGTCCGCACAGGCACCACGGCGCCAGCCAAGCAGAGCGAAAGAGAGGCAAGTCCTGGTCCCTGGAGACTCGAGGCGATCGCATCGTGTGCCCTGTGCGGATGCTGTGCTGCCGCTGCTGCCAGGCTTGCTAGCGCGTGTCGGCGCGCCACTCTGCTGCTGCTGCTGTGCGTGCATCGCAATGAACGGTGGCAGCCGCAACCGGCAGCGGTGTGGTCGTCGCATTGGGTGGATGAGCTGGGCTGTATCTGTATGGGAGGATCGTTGGGTGCATAGCCCGGCCCAGGTTTGCCCCCAGCAGCAGCAGGTACTGGGCTTGAAGCAATATCCTCAATAGGACTAGAAGGATACGAGCCTGAGACTGCGAGGGTAATATACTAATACTGTAGGAGTACCTCCTTCAAACCAGCAAAATACTCCCACATTCATCCGTTTTAAGTTCTGGGCTACCAACGGGCAACCACGGACATGGGGATACCAAATCACCACCTCACTCATTAAGACCAAATGACATCACGTCATCTGGATGTCCAAAGTACAGGCTAGAGTACACAAGGGGCAGAAAACCAAACCATTCTGATTCCGACATGGGGCCACCTAGAATAACAAGTTAACAGCCGGTCATCAAGCGCACAGGGGCAACAACAAACCAGCCTGGGCCTACTAGCATACATCAGGCTGTCGGAAGAGAACAAGCAAAAGTTTGCCCCTATGATTAGCTTGACTGCTGCCATCAGGTATTCTCCTTGATGGCCTCATCTATAGCTTTGATATTGTTCCTCAATATCTCCCACTGCAGATGGGAAAAGCAACAAGAACACTTTTTACTGATATGAAAACTGATAGGGAGAAAACATCAAAGTGCTTTGTTAGCACAGGAAGGATTGTGCATTGCAAATAGCCTAACAGCAGGTTATGGTAGCAATCATCGCAGATTTGAGTGGTAAATATTAACATGACTGTGAAATTAACAGGAAAGCTACTTGCACTTATGCTCAACAGATATCTGACAAATGAATATTCATAAAAGAAACACTTTTCTACAGAGTTACAAACTAGTGTCTTCATGTGCAGATGAGGTTTTCATATCCATAAAAGAACAATGATGCGTGTCATATAAATGTTCAAAGGGCTAGTTGATATTCTAAGCAAGGCATGCCAATTTCAAATATATAGACTGTAGAGTTCCATGAAGGAAAGCTTAATGTTCGTTTATAGGTCCTAATGATCTTAGAAGATGTAGAGCGTTGAAAGCCGACTCACCTGATCCAGTTGGAGTGATATGCCTGAAAAAAAGGAAATATTATTACTAAGCAGAGCAGTTATGCATCACCTTGAGCAAATATTACAGATTATGTATCACTAAACCCAAAACCCTAGTACTTATATATCACTATCAACAAAGACATGCATATGTGTGGTAAAAATCCCTGCTTGCTCAGTTGCTTAAAAGGTACAATGTCTCGATTTCAAGTGATACAGGGCAAGGCTGTCATAGAGAATGATCTGTGTGCACAAAAAAGGGTACACTCTATCTTGATGAGTTCACAACTACGTTTTCCTTGGCACCAGAAGCCATGATAAATTTTGAAATATGAAGTCATTGAGATTTATTTCAACAGAATTCTATGAAAAGGCCAGTGGACTTGGAAGGAGCTACTCTGAAAGATTCATACATCTAACAAATGTCCGTTCTTAGTTCTGAGCCCATCTTAGTTTATGTGATTAATAGACCTGGTTTAATGTACTCAAATACCTGGTCAGCATTGTATAACTAGAGAGATAAGAATTGTATTTGTTTAAAGATTCACATGGTTTGTTGAAATAAACTGTATCCATCCCATTTTATTGATTTTTACAATCAACCTATCAGCGTCCTTTGTCTAGCCCCTCCACACCCCCTCCACCCCCCACCCCCACCCCCCCCCCCCAAAAAAAATCTAAGGCATCAATCGTGCAAGACGCATGGGCTTGGAGCGCTCTACTCAGATGCCAGGCACTGCTAGGAAATACAGTCCACATGAACATTAATAGATTAACAATGAGGTTGCTACCTTTGCGGGTGGGGAGGGTCTTCCCGTCCTTGACGTAGAACTCGCGCATGTCCACATATACCTTGCCCTTCCAGCTTCTCACCGAAACCCTCTTGTTCTTAGATATCTGCGACATCCGACAACCCACCCAAAAAGTATCCACCACCGAGTTAGGGTTCTAGGGTTTCGCCATGGTAACAGGGATTTGGATGGTACGGAACACGGAACCCGTACCTCAGCCACGACGGTGCCGTCTTCGGCGGATTCAGAGGGCCCCTCGTCACCGGTGGCCTGACGCTTGGCCGCCGGCTCGCCCCCGCCGCCGAAGCGCTTCTTCCCCTTCCACATCTTGATTTCTCGAGCGTTCGAAACGGCTTCCCGATTCCAGGATCCAGGTGCCGCTTCTTCAAGCGTGGACTGGGGGCCCACTGGAAGTTGGATAGGGAGGCTAGCGATAGAGGGACATGTGTGGGCCCACGGAAATGGAAGTTAGGAAATGGCAGTAAAAAATATTTTTTTAGCATATTCTTTTAAAAAAAATGGGACAGTATTCGATGCCCGACCAGAATGTTATTTCTTGCAACATTGACAGTGTCTAATATTTTCATCTAGGATCGGACGTCCTAAGTGTAGCGTTGCCGTTATTTTTTTCTTGACGTGCATCGTGTTTCCAGAAAATATTTTAACCAAGTTTATTGAAAAGATTCGTATTTGAATTTCAAACTGTTTCAATAACGTTTCGTGCGAATTTCAAAGTGCAGAGACACGCGGCCTCTCGTGTTTCCATTTTTTTATTAGAAACCCTCATTTTCTTTTTTATATAAATATTATTTTATTTTATTTTATTTTTACTAGTGTTTCGTCTAATCTTACCACAAGGACCGGGTGAAGAGGGGAGAAACGAAGTTGCGAACGATACTGACTTGTGATTTGCGATTACTGAGAACGAGGACCAGGGAGTGTGCTAATCCTTTCGTCGTTTGGTGAGCGACTGATGTGTCATATTTTGAATGCCAAACAAGATTGCATGTTCAGTTTTCTTTCTAATCGACCTCCGTAAATTGAGAGGTGGAATTTTTATGGTGACCTAGTTCTTGCATGCTTGCTGTGTCTGGTAGTACTCAACCTCCATAAAAACTTTTGCTTACTGTCTGGTGGTACAGGCTGCAAGCCTGTAAGAAAGTTTACAAACGTAAATGGGAGGTTAAGTCGTAACCAAGCTTAACAGTCGGATACATTGGCAATCTGGGACACCGTGGCACGACAAGGCCTACCGTATATTTACAAACAACCAACAGCTTCAGAGTTCTCATTCTCTAGTGAGCACTACCTCTCAAGATAGTTCCAGTCGGCCAGATAGTGGCACAAAACTTTTGCAGAACACAAACCCATCGGAATCCTGACATGCGAAAATATGGCGCAGAATCCAGAAATCCTTAACGTGCTCCCTCATTACAGTCTACTCTACTCTACAGCACTAACCTCAGGATGAAATGCAACATGTACTAGCAGGCTAACTAGATTGGGCCAGATGGTTTCAATGGCATGTTATTTAAAAAATGCTGGCATATCATCAGAGAAGACATTTACCACCTTTGCAATGATTTTTTCTCTGGAAAAGTAAGTTTACAGGCCATTAACAGTTCCTTCATCACTCTAGTTCCAAAAAACTGCAACCCTATCACCCCGAATGATTTTAGGCCAATTTCACTTCTGAACTCAGTGCTAAAGTTAATAACAAAACTAATGGCAGACAAGCTACAGGCTATAATCATACCTCTTATCCACAAAAACCAGTATGGTTTTAAAAAAATCAGAACAATTCAGGATTGCCTAGCATGGACCTTTGAATACTTACATCAATGCCAGCAGTCAAAAAAAGAATTGATTGTCTTGAAATTGGACTTTGAAAAGACCTTTGACACTATTGAGCATGACACAATTGTGAAGATGATGGAGAAATTGGGTTTTAATTCCACCTGGACAAGTTGGGTACAAAGAATCTTGGATAGCAGATCCACTTCAGTTTTACTAAATGGAGTACCTGGAAAAAATTTTCAATGTGTTAGAGGGGTTAGACAGGGAGACCCCTTATCACCTCTATTATTCGTTTTGGCAGCTGATCTCCTACAATGCATTGTTAATAATGCTTATAATGAAGGTATTTTCTCGCTCCCCATCAAAGCAGACCCCAGCAATGACTTCCCAATCATACAGTATGCTGATGACACTATATTGATAATGAAAGCAAGCCAGAGAGAACTCTTTTGTCTAAAAGGTCTAATGTTGTCCTTCACTGAGTCCACTGGATTGAAAATCAACTTTTCAAAGTCCCAAATGATTCCTTTAAACATATCTCAAGAGCAAGCTGTGATCCTCTCAAGCACCTTTGGATGTCAGCTTGGGACCTTCCCCTTCACATACCTTGGTCTGCCTATGGGAACAACCAAGCCTAGGATAGAAGATTACATGCCACTTATGGACAGAATAGAAAGAAGATTGACATCAACCTCCACCTTCTTGACATAAGCTGGAAGACTCCAGTTGGTAAACTCTGTATTATCCTCCCTCCCAACATATGCAATGTGTAGCTTGAAGATTCCAGTTGCTGTTTTGGATTTTCTTGATAGAGGTAGAAGACACACTCTATGGAGGGGATCTGATGCCAATGCAAAAGGCAAGTCACTGGCAGCATGGCCAAAAGTGACTAAACCTAAGAATAAAGGAGGATTAGGAGTAATTGATCTAAGATCCCAAAATGAAGCCCTATTATTAAAACATCTGGACAAATTTTATAACAAAAAAGATATTCCCTGGGTAAACATGATCTGGCATGTACACTACTCACAAGGTCACATCCCTCATGCCTCTGCTGACAAAGGCTCCTTCTGGTGGAAAGACATCCTACGTCTTTTTGATAAATTTAGAGGAATTGCTAGTTGCACAATTGGTAATGGAACCACTGTTCTATTTTGGTTGGATGTTTGGAATGGCCTTTTCCTACAAGAGCAGCTTCCAAGACTTCTCACATTTGCAAAAGACCAAAAAATCTCAGTGGTGGATTTTCTTTCGGTAACAGATTTGGCATCCCACTTTCACCTACCACTATCAAAACAGGCCTATGAGGAATACCAAGAACTACAGGAAATTGTACAAAGCATTCAAATTACACAAGAAGATAAAGATCAATGGCAATACATCTGGGGATCAACAAAGTACACAGCCAAGAATTACTACAAATATCTCCACAAAGAGATGCAACCCCCAAGACCCTTTCTATGGATTTGGAGTTCCAGATGCTGCAATAAGCTAAGAGTTTTCTCATGGCTACTTTTAATGGATAGACTCAACACTAGAAATATGCTTAAAAGAAAAAGGTGCAAACTTGAAGACAATGACTATAGCTGTGTCTTGTGCTCAGCGCAGAGAGAAGAAACAACATTTCATTTATTCTTTAGCTGTCCTTTTGCCTTGGAATGTTGGCAAGCTATCGGAATCCAGTGGCAGATAGGTGCACCTTTCTTTTCCATGATGGAATCAGCTAGGCAAGATTTCAATCACATCTTCTTCATGGAAGTCTTCATTATTGCAACTTGGCACATTTGGAAACAGAGAAATAATTGGATCTCTGAAAACTCCGAACCCAACATAAACAGCTGGAAAAGAAGCTTCAAGGAAGAATGCACTCTTCAGGCAGAAAGAATGAAAGCATCCCTGAATCCCCTTTCTTAGCTTGGAGTAATAGCTCAGTTTAGCTGGTTATCTTAGTTGTACAGTTTTTCTTTCTCCCTTAGTTGTTAGTTTGGAAGTTGTGTGTGCCTCTCTTCGGGCTCTTTTTGTAAATAACTTTTCTTTTAATAAAGTTCTACTGTGGGGGTCTCCCTCGCGGTTTTCGGTTCAAAAAAGATTGTACCACTGTTTCGTCCGCCTTCTCTTCAGTCTCTACGGCCTTATCTGAGTTCTCTCCAACTGTGAACCGCCTTTTGTTAGCGCTTAGACCTGATGAGTGCAGTTGCCCTCGTTTCTTGACAAGACGACCTGCCGTTTCACGGTCGGATCTTGCGTCATTGTAGTCGGGCTGTCAAAGCTCCAGCAGATCAATTAGGCGAAGAAGGGTAACTCATGTACTAATGATGCAGATCCAGCAAAGCAGCACCAAAATGAAAATACCTTGATGGCTAATGCCTTGTCAAATGATAGTATAGCTGAATCAGGCTCCCCAAAATTCAACTGAGCTCTACCGAGTGTGACCCAAGCCTGTAAAATCATCAGGTGCTGACCATATCATTCAGGGAGATGACCACAACAGGGATTATGATTTATGAACATGATCAAATGTAAATAAGTAATGGTGTCTTTATCCCCATGATCAAACCAGGGGCAGAAAAAGAATAATTGAGAAAAAGCAACATGACAAAAGACCAACTAACCTCAGCCCATAGCGGATCCAGTTCTGTTGCTCCTGCAATTATACCCCAACAGATCTTTTACTGGTTTGTTCACAGCATAAAAAACAGGAACGTCACAGCTGACTTGCTGGTTTACTGGACCTTGTTATTCGCTCAAGGACAGTAGATAATGTGCAAACATATTAGGGTGTGCTGTATGCATTTGTACAGCAGAAGACAAAGTACTAGGCATTATGTGTAACTATATTAGGGCACGACGTATGTATTTGTACAGCAGAAGACAAAGTACTAGACATTAGGTGTAACTATATTAGGGTGTGATGTATGCATTTGCACAATTGCACAGCAGAAGACAAAGTACCATGGCCACCACCACCAATAACACTGGTTGATTAAATTCCATGTAACAGATAATTGTCAGTTCAATAATAATCTCATTTGAACAACAGGTATTATTGCCACCCCATGCCCTTTTCTAGAGCAGAGCCGACTACGATATTAGAGGGAGAGAAGAAGAGCGTACTGGTTGCTGCTGTGATTGCATGCCATGCATCTCCCACTTCAAGTAAAACCTGAGCTTTCTGTTCGTAAAGTACTGGATTATCAGGTGCCAAGGTAAGTGCAGCCTCCCACCTACTAAGTGCTTCATGGTACTTCCCTTCCTAAAACACATACAGTGAGAATTTTTTTTTTGCCTATTACATTATCATTTAGCAACAGGATTTGCCTAGTCTGAACTCTGAGCAAATGCATACAAATTCTATTACAGAAAGAGTTTGGTGCAAAACAGATAAAATAGAATCCAATGATTAATACCAACGCCTCAATTTTTATCCTAGTCAAGATAGCTGCACATACCATTCACTCAGGAGAACTAGTTAGTAATTACAATTACAAGCATTATTTGCTATTTTATTCTTGTGTAAAGAATAATACAAAACATAGTGTCCTAGAGTCATTAGGGGCCACTACCAAAACAAAGCTAGAGATATCAGCAGTCATGTGCATTTCTGAGACAGTTTAATTGATTCTGTGCTTTTGCTCTTTATTTTGAAGTATTGTTTGGACGTGGAGACAATGAAACATTGTCCTCCAAATGAGTGTGAAATAGGATCAGCATGTAAACCCACAAAAAATATGTCAACCCTCCATCTACAACAATCAAATAAATCTGTAGGGGCATGTTCTAACAGAAAATGAGATACCTCAGCTAGCTTATCTCCTTGACGCTGAAGCGACTCAGCAGTCTCAAATGGCTTTGTTCCAGGACAATTTGCTTCTTTCTCCTTTTCAGCCTCACCAGTGTCGGTCTCCACTCCAAATGGTAGACCTGGTTTAGTTGACATTACCACTGGTTGTCTCTTCGTCTTGGCATTCTTACCCCATGCTATCTTCATTGTGGAGCTGTTTCAAAGGCGGCAGAATTAGATTCAGAACCAGAAAGGTAAAGCTGGACTCTTGCATGCTCAAAGACACAGAAAACACAATGAAGCTGAAGGCAACAGTTCCAACATCCCCAATTAGAAATTTACAGTAGCACTTAGCCACTTATCATCAACATGCGAACAATGTAAGACGCAGAAGACAGTTGTGAACGATAACGAAAAGAATGCCTTGTCTTTGCTCTTGTAAAACAGAAGGGCCCTAAATTGAAGACCTCATCATGTTCCACTTTACAATTTTGCCAGTTTGGATTCGTAGCGCGAGCTACTGATATATGGACAGAACACAAAAGATTCAAACTAAAGCCAAGCAAAGACATCATGTTTTTTCCCTTGAAAGTAATGAGGCAAAAGTCCACAATTGGAGCCGAATACTTTTATGTCCACTCTCACAGGCATCACTCCTAAGGCAGGTTACAACACCTAAGCAACAAATCATCGAACATGTTGTGAGCGCACGGGCACCAGCACACCACGCGCATCACGGACGGATTAGTAGCTGCATGATTGAAGCGGGTGATGCAGCAAGGTTGAGGGGCGAAGAACAGGACAACTGCAGAAACAATAATCCGGTCGCTGAGATGAATCTCGCGACGAGTAATCGAAGAAAAAAAAAAAAAGAAAAGCTAACCTTTGAGAGACTGAGACTAAGATGTAGCGGTGGTAATCGACATGATGATGGATAGAGTAGGAACTCACGGATTGGAGTAGGAGAACGGAGCGTATGGCTAGCTCTGGAGATTTCCCGAATTGATCCTTCGATTCTTCCGCTCGAAGTAAAACGAGCGAGGATCAGGATTCAGGAGTTCGGCGAAAGAAAACGAGCCGAGGAAAGGCGACATGGGCCCTTTTTAGAACAGACTGGGTAAAATGGGCTGAACAGAACACAGGCGGATCGGCCCAATTCTTCTAGACTTCTTCTGCACAGCTCGTCGTCTTCCCCTCCTCCCTGCGGGGTGTGCACCAGGCTTCCAGGCACGCGTCGCCCGGCCATTGGCCGTGCTAGATTAGACTCCACCCCCGCCGCGCCACACAACCGCCACCCGCCACCGTCACGAGCCACACCCATCAGCATCCAGTAGGCAGCAGCAGCAAGCCGACCAGCTTCGGAAGCCCGCGGACCAGCCACGCACACTGACCCTCCCATCCCTCCCGAGGCGCTTCCCTCCAAATTCCAAAACCACACGCGCGCGGCGCAATGGCGGAGCGCCTCGCCGCCTCCCTCCTCCCCGCCGCGGCCTCTGCCTCCCCGTCCGCCCGCCGCGCCACGGTCGCGGCCGCCGCGTCGTTCCCTTCCTCGTGCTCCGCCCGCGCGGCGGGGCTGCGCCTCCGCTCCTCCCGCCCGGCGGGCCGCTTCTCCAAGGCGGCGGCCGGGCGCCGCGGCGGCGGAGGCGCGCTGCGGGTGGTCCGGTGCATGGCGGCGTCGGACGCGGCGGAGCTCAAGAGCGCGCGGGAGGACATCAAGGATCTCCTCAAGACCACGTACTGCCACCCGATCCTGGTAAGTGATTAACAGCGCGTCCTCTCCTCTGCTCTCCAGTAGTCCAGTCTCGAGGCTAGATGAGTTTGCCTTTGTTTTTTTTTTTTTTTGAACAGGAGTTTGCCTTTGTTGATGCCACATTCCTACGGAGGCCTGAACTTCATGTAGTTAGTATACCTGATAAGAAATGGCCGTGCCTGTACTTCATCAGAAATGGGCATGCCTATGGTTATGGTTTTTTTATGATTATTAGGGAACAAAGAGAAAATGAGAGCATTGGTGCGAAACAATTCAGACTGCGGAAGAATGGGCAACTACAAGTGGGAATTGGGATCTGTACCAAAAAGATTGGATGGTGCAATTTTTTTTTAAGCGAACGAGTGCGTTTGTGAATGTGTGCAATTATGAATATGTCAAGGGATGGCCAATGCTTGAATGTTATCTGCATGATATAAAAAAGTCTCTGCTTAAGGAAAATGTGAAACATTGTATCTAAAGCATGTTTGTGGCTGTTGGCACAACAGCATACAGATGGGATAACTATAATAAGTACATTGGAGGAGCTGTGCTGTTTTTTTACAATCAATGTGCCTTTGTTCTGATGATACATTACAAATCAGTGTTGAGATTTGCTAAGGTACTCCAAGATAACTATGGACCGTCGATCATGACAGCTTTTATCAAGTATTACCTCGTAGGAGGTAATAGATAAATATATTTATTTATTTTAAAAATAGGATATATATTTTTATTAAGCTTGGATCCAAACGTGGAAGTTTCTTTTAATGGGACGTGCAGTATGACAGTTGACATTTTTTTGCTACGTGTAGTGTGGGCAGTGTGACATTTTTTTGACAGAACACCATGCAAAAGTATAATGGGCAGCGTAACGTTTTTTCGAATGTATAACGTGCATGCATAGGTGTGACGGGTCTCTACGTGCTTGATGGGTCTCAAATTGTATGTGCTTTTTTTTTTGAACGTGACATTTAAACTTGTTACATGGATACGTGATGACTGATCATATGTGACTCATTCTTGATTCAACGTGACTATTTGGTGTAACATTATTTTTTCACATATATGCGTGTATGTAGCCAACATGCACACGATTAAGATCCTACGGTCATTCTTTATTGGAATACGACATTGTAGACGTGTGAGTGCCAACACAGACTATTTTGTAACATTTTTCTAACGTGTGCAACTTGTGACGTTTTATGAGACATGATAACACAACCAGTCATTCTGAATTTCTGACAAGCGGAAGATGGAACCGCCCAAGTGAGGAAAGAAGAGATTTGCCCGATCCCAAGGACTTGTTTGCTAAATTTAGACACGTAACATGTTTAGCGTGAGGGAGGAGAGATTACCGGGATATTTTTTTCCTAAATATTTTAATTATTAACAGTTCTGACTTCTAAATATCAATGCTCCAGATTTGTTTGAAGTCTTACCTCCTAAGGAGTAATTGGAGTACTTTAGCAAGGCCCATCAGTGTTACTCTGTGACATTGTGCTTATTATAAATCACAATTTTCTGAGTCGATTAATGGAAAGCTATTACTTGTAGTCAACTATGGAGTTGTTTCGTCAATACATGGCAGTGCTTGTACAAGCAATTTTACATGACCAAATAATTATCTTAGATTGTAATGCTTTTTACTCCGTTCAGGTTCGTCTGGGGTGGCATGATTCTGGTACGTATGACAAGAATATTGAGGAGTGGCCTCAGAGAGGTGGAGCTGATGGAAGCTTAAGATTTGAACCTGAGTTGAATCATGGAGCCAACGCTGGTATTTTCTTTCATCATCAGAGTACATTTCTTGTACTTTCTACTTTTCTTGGTGAGTAGTAACTTACATACTTGGATTGATTTTCACAGGTCTAATTAATGCTTTGAAGCTTATCCAACCTATCAAGGATAGATACCCAAGTATCACTTATGCAGATTTGTTCCAGTTGGCGAGTGCTACAGCAATTGAGGTCATAGTCCTTTCTCTGATTATATCATTGGACACTTTGATCTGTCGAGTTTATGTAGTTGTATGCTTTGTTAACATCATTATACAGGAAGCTGGTGGCCCAAAAATTCCAATGAAATATGGACGGGTGGATGTAACAGCACCAGAGCAATGTCCGCCTGAGGGGAGGCTTCCTGGTTAGTGTTTCCAATGGGTTATTCCTTCTATAGCAATGGCAATTTTTGTGCTTTGTTCAATACTTGATATTGTGACTTGTGAGAGGTATTTATCAAGGTTTGCTTACTTGTTGCCGATGCCCATGATCTGCAGATGCTGGCCCACGTGATCCTGCTGAACACCTCAGGGAGGTATTCTATAGGATGGGCCTCGATGACAAGGTGTGGCGTGGTTTTGAAAAGTCATTAAAATTTCTATCTGTATTTTCCTAAAAATGAGACATGTTGAATTTTCGGAGCATTTGTGCAGGAAATCGTTGCACTGTCTGGAGCACATACACTTGGAAGGGCAAGGCCTGACCGGAGTGGCTGGGGAAAGCCAGAAACAAAATATACTGTATGTTTTGTGGTCCCTTTGCTTCAGTTTATTCGGAACACTAGGTTACTTTAAGTACTATTAGGGAGTTTCCGGGCATGCTCCATCCTTATGCCATCCATTACTCTACATTTTGAGTACAGGATGCACGGCATTGCTATCATATGCAGGATATTGACCACTCCTCAACTCTTCGTGTCTCTTTTATACTAATATTTAGTGACAAAACAGGATCAAGATGCAAAATGTTACTTGATAGCTAACATTCTCCAGCTCCTGGCGCTTCTTTATCGAGACATGAAAATTATTTTCTTGTGTCCAAAGCTATCATTTTGCAACCTTAGTTTTCACTTTTAACCATTGTGAGTTGGGAATCTGATTGGTTTCCACTAACCAGTACTGAGATGTCCTATTATTGTGTTTTACAGAAGGATGGACCTGGTGAACCTGGAGGTCAATCATGGACAGTTGAATGGTTGAAGTTTGATAACAGTTACTTCAAGGTGTGCTTCCTTTGTCATATTTACAACTCAAATTATTCACTAGAACCTCTGATCATTTAATTTAAGCTGTTAACAACACTTCAGGACATGAAGTTTCTGAGCCAGCTTCCATCGGAAGAGCAGAAAGAGCAGGATCTTCTAGTTTTGCCTACTGATGCTGCATTATTTGAGGATCCATCTTTCAAGGTAACCACTTGGGCTAAGTTTGTGACCTGCAAGGATTCTACTTTCATTCCCTGACAAACAACGTCACATTCAGGTATACGCGGAAAAATATGCAGAGGATCAGGAAGCCTTCTTTAAAGACTACGCAGAAGCTCATGCTAAACTGAGCAACCTTGGTGCAAAGTTCGATCCTCCTGAGGTTAATGTCACCGTCCTGTCACTTTAATCTTTTCCAAACACTGTAGACTTGCAATCTGAATGACACATTTACTCTCTCTAATGTGCATGCTCCTTGATTCTGCATCCACAAATCACTAGTTCATATTCAATCACATGAAAGAAACATAGATGCACCACTATTGTAAGATCTGAACTAGTCTGATGATGGGGAGTGCCAGAACATGTGAAATGGAAAGTGAATTATTGGTCTATCTGGTACCATCTGAGTTATGGATGATTTCGGGTCCTTGTTTCTCTAATTCATGTAGAAACTGATATGTCTGTTAGTTACTGTTCAGTTTCATGTATGTGGTGTAATTACTCTGCAGGGATTCTCACTAGACGATGACACGAGCGACGGGCCAGCAGATGAAAAGAAGGAAGAAGCAGCAGCGGCACTGGAACCAGTAGTGGCGGCAGTATCAACAGCGACATCGGATGATAACAATGGCGCGGCACCACAACCGGAGCCCTTCGTTGCTGCCAAATACTCCTACGGAAAGGTAATCACTTTTCTCATCATCTCTTGCCAAATACCCTCTGAATGGATATGAATACTTCATGGAGCATGGCATCGGTGGACTCGCAGAGGGAGCTGTCGGACTCGATGAAGCAGAAGATTCGGGCGGAGTACGAAGGGTTCGGAGGCAGCCCGGACAAGCCGATGCAGTCCAACTACTTCCTCAACATCATGATCCTCATCGCGGGTTTAGCGTTCTTGACGTCTCTGGTTGGAAACTGAGGATGTTACATAGCAAAATTCTGCAAACGTTGCGGAACACGGCGTGCTACCATGTGACTAGCATAAGAATGCGTACACTTTTGTAAACATTTTTTTGTGAAATTCGGAAAGAGACTAGAGAAAAGGATGTATAGCAAGCGTTAAAGGACCAGCGACCTGACTATCTGTACTCTACATATGATGTATATTTACTATGAATCTGGGAATGGATGGATGTGCACCTTTTGTAACTTGAAAAAAAAATTGATGTAAACATTGAAGTTTTTTTTTCTCAATCAAACTGATGCTAATACGGACAGGCAAAGGAAAATCATATCCATTATTACAACTTTATAATACTGTCGACGGCAATATGAAGTTTATTATTGTGTCATCTGAAATCTGTGTAACATGGTTAGAGTCAGATATCTTGACGTTGTATAACGTTTCGTTGGGCTTTTGCGTGCTCCAAATGCAAAGAAGAATGTCAGTACAACTTTTTGTGCTCTTTCTTTTTTTTTTTGCAATAATCATTTTTAACTCATCTGAAAACATTTGTTAATTAGAGAATTACATATGGCCGTTTTGGCTTATTCCTTTTCATTTCTATCCATTTAACTTTTCTCTACCTTTTCCATCCCTTCTATTTACAATGCAGCTTGCAGGTGAACTTTTTGTTTATATAACGCAGGTGAACATTAACTAGTTGTAACAGTCTCCAGCCGGATTATTCAGAGGGTTCGTTTGTTATTGCTGTGCAGACATGAGCAGCAGCTGCCGCTGCCCTCGAGACGGATTTGTGGGCCTTGTGGTGCTGTCTACAGGCTACAGCCATCACAAACGATCATAGCCATTTTACCGTTCCACTTACTTTTGTGGTGAAATACGTTTCCGCCTTCGAGCCCAGTTAGCGTAAATACTATGCGCCTCCCGCTCCTTCCACGGTCCCCTCCCCTCGCCGCCGCTGTCGCCGCCGCCGCCATGCCTCCTCGCCGCCGCGGCGTCGCCAAATCATCGCCGCTCCCGCCTTCCCCTCCACAGCTATCGTCTACCCCACCGCCGGTCCGTCCAATACAGGCCTCCAAAGCCGAAACCGCCGACCACGACGACCCTCCTCCCTCCGCCCGCCGCCGCCTCCCCCTCGCCGCCGCGGCCGTCGAGGCGCAGGAAGAGTGGCACCCGCTCCCTCTCTCCGCCGCAGATCTCTCCCTCCCGCTCACTCTCCCCACCGGCCAGACCTTCCTCTGGCGCCGGACCTCCCTCTCCCCGCTCCGCTTCACCGGCGCCGTGGGGCCGCACCTCGTCTCCCTCTCCCACCTCCCCGACGCCGACGACGGCCGCCTCGCTTTCCTCCTCCACAATGAAGGCGGCTGCGCTGCCTCCTCCTCCTCCGTGCCCGCCGCCAGCGCCGCACTGTGCGACTACCTCAACGCGGCCGTCCCGCTTGCCGACCTCTGGCGCCAGTTCGCCGCCGCCGACGAGCGCTTCGCCGAGGTCGCCGCTCGGATCGGTGGCGGCGGAGCACGGGTGCTCAGGCAGGACCCCGTCGAGTGCGTCTTCCAGTTCCTCTGCTCCTCCAACAACAACATCAAGCGGATCGAGAAGATGGTGTGGACGCTGGCGGGATACGGAGAGCGGCTCGGCGAGGTCGGTGGGTTCGTTTTCCATCGGTTCCCCACGATCGAGCAGCTCGCGTGCGTGTCGGAGCAGGAACTTCGGGAAGCTGGGTTTGGGTACAGGTCAGCTCTTGGTGCCTTACAAGTGTCATTCTTTATGCTTGATTTAACATAGCTCGTCAAATATATTGCCACATCTGCTTTACGCACATGCCTAGAATCCTAGATTGCTGGGCTGAAGCTCATGGATTTTCTGTACATTTAGTACTTGTTACTTCATCTGCAACATAGCATTGTAGATTGTTCTAGGTATGCTGTATCACAGAAGCTTTAGATTAGAAATGAAGGCATCGGATGTACAGCGTTGGTTATTGAGCTAATGCTTCATGCTATGATGGAAATGATAACGCTGAAGATATTTGTACTATTGATGGGAAAAACTTTGTTGATCTGTTGTATACTGAGAGTTGTCCTTGGGGAAACATATTTATCAGGTGGAAAAATCTTATTGCTGTACAAATTGGAACTGTAGAAATCATAAATCAGTATTTACTAATTACTTTTGACTATCTGTCGAGTATACAGCGTTGCTAGAATCTTGATAGTCTCATAGTATACTGATTTGTGCAATTTTTTGTGTTTCTTTTCATGACAAATGAGCAGGGCAAAGTACATTGTTGGCACTGCTAAAGAACTGCAGGCCAAACCTGGTGGAGGTGAAAATTGGCTTGCCTCACTGCGCAAGAAGGAACTTCCGGAGGTGATTGAGGCTCTTTGCACTCTTCCTGGTGTTGGTCCAAAGGTTGCCGCGTGCATTGCTCTGTTCTCCCTTGATCAAAATCATGCTATTCCTGTTGATACACATGTCTGGAAGGTATACTCTCTCAATTTTTTGTTAGTGGTGTGATAATATCTTCTACATCTGTTGTTCCATTTGGTCATATCAATGCTGGTTCATTGAGTTATGATCATCATTTTTTTTGTTAGACCAAAGGTTTAAGGCTTTACGTAGATGAATTATTGACCATTTTGACATGCTAACCACGCCACACTTCCTTAGGCCGCTCGATAACACCTGATTCAAGGTAGAACAACTCTGTATTTGACTGTTAAACAATTCTCTTCATTACTAGGTTTGCTTTTGGTTAACAAGAAACAAAAGAAAACTATCTTTAATCTTCTCATATTTTTGGGGATAACCTTTTTGTTATTTGACATGGAAGCAGGCCAATCATCATTTTTAGATTCGTATTTCATTAAAAAATATTTCTACTCCAGAAAATGTTGCAATGATCATTGCGGTGTAAAAATTAAATGAAAAAAAAACATCTCAACCTTGACTATATGGATCCAATGCAGGTTGCCACACAATATCTATTACCGGAGCTAGCTGGCAAGAGCCTGACCCCAAAACTTAGTGTTGTGGTCGCTGATGCATTTGTAACTAGATTTGGAAGCTATGCTGGCTGGGCACAGAATGTGCTCTTCATCGGCCAGCTACCTGCTCAAAAGGTTGTGGTGGCTGAAGTTACCAATGACAATGGCACCCCAAAACCTATCAAAAGGAAGCGTGGGGGTAAGTAAAACCCATGCTGAGAACTTTGAACCATCAGAGAACATGGAAACCAGCGATAGGATAGGAAGGTTTGTGATTTCTTCTGTTTTGTTCTCGTTCAGTAGCCACTGTGTAATTTGGTCATGAAAATCGATATTCTGCTGAACAGGGAAGTGTTGGGGAGTTGCTTCATTGGCACACGGGTTTCTCAAAATCCCGCTGAAGGAAGCGCCGAGAAATGGAACCATCTGCCCTCAGAACTCGATGGCGATTGGCAACCATCTGCCCTCTGGCTGTAGGAACCCATGGAAAGGTATTTATTAGAATCCTGATGACGCTAACGTATTAGCCCTCAGCTTCTAACATAGGTGTATGGGCTTGATTGGCCTGCTTGTGCATCTTCCACGAAAATGTCAAACGGAAGGTACATGCAATTGTATTGAGCATTGTTATCCAAACAGCGATGAAAATTCAATTTTCCATTCTTCTATAATCTTTGGCCCTGCCCATATCATAGTCTGCCAATGCTGATGGGGCAGCATCATCTGATGAGCTTTTGGGCACTTGAAGTTTCAGTTGTGAATGTCCTGCATTTCTGGTGACTGACTCGCGGCCGGTTATCGGTGCGCTTTCTATTTTCGGGTAACTGTACAAAGTTATTCCTTTCAAAATAGTTTTACAGAAATATTATCGTCTTGGATTTACAGCTCTTTTCTTTTTCGGAACCGGCTATGCACCGATTCCGATTGCTTGCACGTCCAGCAAAGACTAGCAGACCATCGCAAGTTCGCAACGAGGCCATCGCTTGCGCCAACGACTTTTCCAACCTCTCCGTACGCGGGCCCCGCGTGTCATAGGCTCGATAGCCTCGCGAGCGGATCCCCTTCCCCGCAAGGCAGCGCCCGCGGAACCGAGCTGCCGCCGGCGCCATGGCGGGCGGCGGCCTCCCGGCGGCGCTGGAGTTCGCCGTCGTCTTCCTCTTCCGGCCCCTCCTCGCCGTCTTCTTCGTCCTCGTTCTCATCCTCCTCAGTACGCCGCTGCCCCGTCCCTTTCTTTGCCTCTGTTAGCGACTCGCTAGAGTTTTCCCCCACGCCGCCACGCCCTAATCCGCACTTCCGCAGGCTGGTACGTGGCGTGGAGGACGGTGCTGGTGCACGTGCCGCTGGTGCAGGAGATCGCCGGACTGCGCCCGAAGAAGGCCGGTAAACCCAAGCCGGCCAACCGCGGCCGCTTCTCCAGGTTCTACCACTACCAGTTCCAGGCTGAGGCCGCCCAAAGGTGAAAGCTTTTACCCTCGCACAGCCACACAAGTATCCTTTTTCTTATACGGATGTGTAGCTTTGTTCAATTCGACCCACATTGAGTGCTCCAGTTGAGTTCTGGCACTGCTGAAGCAGTTTTCTTCAGTAGGTCAAATTTATTTATTTCAGTATCACTTGTCTCAACTTCATGTGCAGTTTGGTACAATGACTAAAGGTTTTCTTCACCTGGCAAAACTAATCATAAGCATTGTTGCCTGCATTTTTTGTGTCTGTGTTTACCCTTTTCATGTCTATTATTTGTGCTAAAGCAAAACTCTTTGTCGCAATTCAAAGAACAACATAGACAATTCAAACTTCAGTCCATACAAATTGGTATCTTGGCACTTGAGACCTTCATTTTGTTGATTGGAGCTATAGCTGTGTCAATGTCAGAATTGTACTTGTTCCTCTAATAAAATGCAAGTTGTTTTTAACACTTCATATCGTGCATATCTTCTGTCCTGCTGTCTCAAAAGTTGTATTTTTTAACTAAACTGAACTGCATTAGTGGCTCAAAAACTGTATTTTGGTATGGAATTTTGAATTACTTAGGTGTAGTTTGGAACATTGGATAGGGGTGGAAGAAAATAAAGACAATATTTATGTGGTCTATATGTAGTAACAAACGAAACAAGTTGTGATTAAAATAGTTTATGAAGCCTTTCTCATTTGAAGCACTAGTAATTGTGCACTGTAGACTACATTATGAGCATGTATTCTTGAACTCACAGATCAAGTGCATCGAAGACATCTGTAAACTTCCTTAATGCACTATTTGATCTTGTTATATCTCTTTGCTCCTTAAAGTTTTCAAATTTTACCTTGATCTACAATGGCTATACCGCTATATGTTACAATGCAGTTTTTTTTATTTATCTTGTTATTTCTCTACTCCTTAAAAGTTTCATATTTATCTTGACCTGCAATGCAATAACTACAAGAAAGTACCTGCCTCCCTTTTTTTATCAAATTGTTTCACTTGCACCTTAATACCATTCCTTCTTTCAGTTATCGGCAAGTACATAGAACCTAAGAATGACAGAAGATGGTGAGAAATGTGTTGCTGCTAAATTACTGATATGTGTTTGTTGCTGCTATGGTAACATTTGGTACCACTGCTCATGCACCAGTGGTTGAGAGCTTCTTAAACTTGGCGAGGAATGGCTCCATTCTTTCTAGAACCTGATGATTGCACTCAATCTTTAGTTCCATCCTTTAAGTTTACATTGTATCATGCTTACTAGCAAATTTTATCTGGAATTCAGTCGAGATGGATAACACTAACAGTAATGTATGTTGGGTGCTCAGAAAACCCTTATTATTCAGATTGCTATTTTCACATTCAGATATAACTCAATTTTTCAATCATAACGCGCTTCCCCACAGAAGCTGCATTATAATTGAAGATACTTTAAATCAGTCACAGAGATTATGATGAAATAGAAACCATACTTCTTTCATATGTACCCACACGTCACTAACCTGTAGTTTTTTTTTTATCTGTTTCACAGGAACAACAAATCATAAAGAACATCTTAAGGGAAAACCTATTGTTTGAATAAGTACTTGCTCTGCGGACCGCGCATAATTCCCAATATTCAATTAGAAAACAGCACTGCAAATGATGGCAGTTTCTAGGGAAGAATGGATTTAAGCATCCTATGGAAGTTTCCTCCTGCTTGGCAACTGTCTAAACATCAAGCCTCCGCACAAAGAATAACACCACTGCATCAACTGTATATTGCATGACTTGTAAATATGAGTACGTTGTACGTATACCTGCACAAGAATAAAGAGAACTGCTTGTCCTTTGGAATATCAATGTACCTTCTCCTGTACAAAGTTTTTCCTTTATTATACGTTCAGCTCTCATCATTGGCTCATGATGGCATTTTCTAAAGATCAAAACTGCTTTATATGATGCCAATCTGCTGGGATGATGCGCTCATTCTTTTCCGCTTTGCTGAACAATGATCATCCATTCAATCAACCAATCATTTGGTGACTGATTCCCTCTGGGAAGGATGAGGATCTGGACTCACCTGGCAAGAGAGAGGCCTACATTCCTTGAGAACCAAGACCAAACCACCTGCTCAAAAGCCGCTTCCTTAGCAGCAAAGCACGTTTGCCCCCTGATTGCAATCCATATTTATTCAAAACAAGTGAACTTGTGTTCATCCTTAAACAGTACGAGTAGTCACGATTACGCAACAGAACAACGTTGACATAAACAAAGGTATATCTGATCCTCTTTTTATCTTTATGTTCTCCTTTTTCCTCCAAAGCTTGAAAAGAGTGATGTAAAACCCCTCCCGTTTAAGAAATGGAAGAGTGGAATGGTGGCTGATTCGACCTAATGGAACTGTGGAAGGAGCCGGCAGTGCTCCCCTCCAGCAACACAAAGTGAGGCCACTCTTACAGCAGGATCTCCCCCTCTGATCACCTCCAATCTTACCGAAAAGCGCAACGATGGCGACTGCCTTGCGGGTCGCGTCGCCGTCGTTGAAAAACGGCTCAGGGGGCCCTAGGGAAATGCTGGGTGTGGATGCCATGATTAGGGGCTTGGAGCATAATTGTACCTTCACAAGCTTGCAGATTCCAAGCTAATCATCATCATCATGCATCAGTAGTGACGGTGGTGGATTCGGCTGCTCTAGATTTCGGTAAGATTTCCTGGGCTGGCTCATGTCCAAAGCAAAAGCGAAGGAAACGAAAGGAAAGGAAAACAAACTAAAGGTAGTTGAGTTGCGAGCGACCTATCATGCAAAAAGGGCACAGTTCAAGCTGCAGAGCCAATCTTTTGTTAGAATGTTCCATGTAGGCGATAAAGGAAAGGTCATTTGTGAGAGTGCACATGACACAGCACTGGCTTGTTTGATAACACACGCTAATGAATTCATAAATATTCCTAAAAAGGGCATCATTGACCTATCTATCTAAGCCATATATTATGCACACGCAAGACTGTAACCGTCATGCTAGTCTTCAGCTATATGGGTTATGGCTTATGGGAGGATAAGAATGGCAGTCACACAATCATTGTTTGCCACTGTAAGTTTGATGTTTTGTACGTGTGCCATAAGATCCAAACTTGTCAACAGTTGTACTACGGCACTAGTATATCCCCGAAATTTGGCCTCACAATAGCTTTCGGATGTGTGCCATGTGTGGTGCACGCACAAATTCAAATGGTATAAATACGCATTAAAATTTCTGTGTCAGTGCGTGCCAAATGCAAATGGGTTTTGGATGTGTGTGATACACACAAGCACATGTACTAAAGAGATTTGTTATCTCCCTACATAATCATTATGGACAGTTGATACTAAAAAGAAATGTGATTTATTGTAAATACGGCTAGTCACTCTTATTTACAAAGAATTCTAAGTCATTCACAAGTTTACAATAAATCAAATGTTCA
This sequence comes from Digitaria exilis, assembly GCA_015342445.1. Classification (NCBI taxonomy): domain Eukaryota; kingdom Viridiplantae; phylum Streptophyta; class Magnoliopsida; order Poales; family Poaceae; genus Digitaria; species Digitaria exilis. The sequence goes on along the minus strand of JACEFO010001924.1, from coordinate 2,210,846 downwards.
ACTGGTATTTGGGTATGTGTGGCACCCAAACAAATTCTAAGTCATCACAAGCGAGAGCTTTGTCCTTGATTATTCGATGAGAGTCAGGGTAACTTGACTTAGGTGGAACACTGCATAGCGACGGTTCGGGCTCCGATTTGTTTCCGTGCCAAGAACAACCTTAAACCCATAGCAAATCAAGGAACAAGGTAGAACAAGCGGAAAACTAAGTAAACAGTGGGCAAAATGATTAATACAATCACAAATTTGGGAGTTTGAGACAACTAATTTGGCGGTTTCATTTTGTTTTGGACACACAAGTTTACAAAGAAGTATCAAAGGCTAAACTTACATCAAACAAAGATTAGATCGGTTCTTGGTGGCTGTTGGAGGTATTTAAACCATATTGTCTTTATTGTACCATGGGCCTCTAGTGGCCATGGTCCACACATGCCTTCCAATGGCCTTTTGGATACGTGTGACGTATGCACAAATTCAACTGATACATACACAAATGAGAGGCACGCAAACAATGAATTTACAGGTTCTTGACTCAGTTATTGTTCATGAAATCATTCCTAATTACAGTTACCGCTTTACCGGCAAGTAGGTCTTCCTAAATTCTCTTCCTCCTTGTTCCTGCCTTTGGAAGCCTGATTAGCACTTCATTCCACCATGGGATCTATTACGTATTCTCAGATTTTAAGCGATGTAGATGAGTTAGGGTTTAGAAATGAACTACTTTTTACAACATTATTGGATTTGGGCCGACACATTAAAGCACATGTTTAATTTATAGAAATGGCTGCATGTTATGGTAATAAAATATGATAAAACACCATTGTCTCTAAGATTATTTCCATATACTTATGATACACTTATCTTTTTTTTTATCTCCCATGTTATGTTCAGCAAGCATTTTGCCAATGATATCGATTCAATCACTTGTAATATACTAATATGTCATATGTTTGCTTCATGGGGTCACCATGTGTGTTTACTTCCATTAAAGTTTATATGAGCAACATTATGATATAATCCATAAATGATAAATTCATGCTCAAAACTTATTCAAAAAAGTTATTACTTTAATCATCTTTTCATACAACCACCAAACCACTTAGAGTTGATTTTTTTGCCCGGCTTAACTGGCATACAGTGCGGTTCTGCTCACCAGAGCATCCTAGGCGCCTAGGGTCATCGGGTCCTAGTTTTGCGCCTACTAGAAAATGGCATGCCTACTAGAAAATGTTTGGTTCTATGTCTCCAACAATTGAATCCGCACGTAGGATGGGTAGTGGAGTTTGTCATGTCTTCTAATTTTGAGATTGTGTTGAGTGGGGATAAGTCAATACACCATGTGCCTTCATCTTTAATTTCTGGAGTATCTTTTAGGACTCAAAGAGCGGCGCATTTTACTTTAGTGGCGCTCATTTTTTGCTCTGGCTGTGGTTATATCTCATTTGAAACCATCGGTGTCTATTCCAGGTAGAACTGTTGAAATACACCTATCGCTTGTTACTGTGATATTGATTCAATCCATGGACCATGGCCATTTTTTTCCCAGACAGAGAAATGAGATGAGATGGAGCAGCAACTGCATGCCGATCTGTATTGGAACTGAAATTGCCAGGACAGTGCACTCCCAGTACGAAAGTGACGGTGCATGGCCGCATGGGGATGACAAAGAAATGCGGCAACATAAGCTTTATGGAAAGAGTTGGCCGTACAGTGATGAGAGTGGAGAATGCCGTTTTTTCCTCTATTGTTTTCAAAAATTTTGCAGCTTGACTGTTAGCAGAAATTTACTCCATGATCCGAATCAAAGTAGTTCAGAGAATCTTTACCGAAGATGACTGTGTCTCCCTTACCCAATAAGCATCAATCCCAAGTTTGACGTCGATCTGTGCTCTGTGTGACGTGTCTTCTCTAAGGTAATCTAAAATTGAAACCGGGATAGAATAGTTTAAATGCCGGGGACAGATCGATTTGTAACAATAATTAGGTACCAAGAGAATGCTGATTTTAAGCAAAAATGATTAAACAGGCTGATATCAGTAAGTACGACATTTGGCAACCAAAAGGAAAGGGGATTCATATAATCATATGCATCACTGCATACATTATAATTTGTGGGACCAATTGTGAAGATTTGTCAGTGGCACTCTTACATGCAAAAGAATTCGAAAGGGAGAGGCGCCATATTACTGTACTCCAAACATTATGATATCATGGAAAAGAAACACACAAGAAGTGTGGAGCCGGAAATTCTTGTAAGGTGATGACTATGGTCCTTTTTTTGTTCGTTTTGGAACTTGACAAACATACCACTCCCGTTAGCCATCTTTTCCAAATAGCGCTCTTTTAAGATACAAAAGCATGCCTAGTAATTTTGGACATTTTTGCCCCAACTTCCTATAGGAAGGGGAAAAAAGAAAAGAAAGAAAGCAATGCGACAGTGATCTGATACAGTACCTTGCATCCTCGCCCCCCTTGTCGAGTTGATGGTCTTTTTAACATGGATGTCTACGATGTTTTTAGGCCTCACCTATTTGAAGAAGGCATTTGCTTTCAGAATTAGGTAGGAAGTGTAAAATTATCTAATTTTCATAGTGGGCGCCAAGTGCTATTCTTGTAAGATGGCAAGGGGAACCGGCACACGTGATTTTTCATGGGAAAGAAAGATAGGAAGATTTCTATCTTTTCACGCAAAAAGTTTGGCTACATGATAGAGTTTAGGTAGTAACATTTGGAACAAACAAACCCTGGAACACAAAACGAGTGGTCCGAACTCATGACTTGAAATGTAAGGCAGTGATTATTAAGAGACAATAATCTATTACATACAACTAAAGTACTCGATAACTTTCACTAATTGGATCTCTTCTAGAGTCAATATAAACCTGCACATTTAAAAAAAGGATTGATTCAGGAAAACATGTAAAAAGAGAAGTGGTCACAATGGCATGAATAATTAAAATGAAATCAAGCACAACAAGAATTTCCTTGTGAAAATAAAAGCAATCCTTAGAGTTCACAATGATATAGTTGGCCGTAAATAAATAACTTTTGCATTGATTTTCAATTGGAAAGAACGAAATAGGAAAGTATATATACTTGCAGGCAGCATAATGGCGTCTGAAAGTTTGCAGGAGGCTAGGTTTTTTTAATCTGGCAATGAGATTTGCATGGAGGGCCAACATGCCTTCCTTTTAGTCCAAGCATCACATTCTCCTAGAACCCACGAACACCAGCCTCATTAAATAAGACATGGGATTACCGTGTGTCTGTTCATTGTAAACAGTTTTCATGAGAGTAATAATGCTTATTGAGACAGCTCAAAAGTACAAAACCAGTATATTTATATTCCAAATTAATTAAATTTTGAGCATATAATTTTTGCCTATAGGAAACTTGTTGGTTTATTGTGGGTGAATTCTTGTATGAAAATTCCTCTGCTCAGATTCATCCTTATGTGCTATTGATGTTCATATATTCTCAGAACGCTTCTAATAACAAGCAGTATGCGTTATTGTGCACCCATGCATAACATGATTTTATTGTGTTATTATCCAACAGAAAAGTAAAAGATGCTAGTGCAAGTGCTAGATAATAACTATTAGTCATCTGAACACAGGGTATTCCAATAAGATATTAAGATGCATCGATTGCCGGAAGGAAAAGCAGAGCTTTGGGCCAAGTGAGAATCCAAAAAGGAAGATCTACTACATGGTGGTCCGAAGATATGGATTTGATGCAATGCACAATATGCATCCCCTTCCCTTCCCTAGGGAATGCCAGAGAGGATCAGAACCCCGGGAATTAGGGTTTTGAGCACACAACTGGAGCGTAAAAGGAGCTCCGATTCATGGCCATCTCTCACAGAACACACATGATTCTCAAGTCCCAACAGATGTCGCGACGAAATGGGGTTTTGAGATGAGAGATCCTTCATGAAGGTCACATGGTGAGAGCCATTCCAAGGCCCTCTTGGAACAAGAACCCAAAGAGAGATAATTAGTCTCGGTAATGAGAGATTAACCACCGTCGTGAGTGGCATGGATTACCGTTTCAACAATGCCATCCATCATGGGGTTGAATAAATCGACATGGTAGATGCAAATAAAGTAAAAGCAAGACGAGATGAGACGGAGCGAAATGAACGTAAAGCTAATAATGTGGGCACGCCATGTAATCATTTGGACTTCACGAATATCAAAGAGTGTCCCTTCATGCCAAGGGGGCCTCGCTAAAATCACAAATTCACATTATGAGGCTTTTCTTTGCCTAGCTTCTACAAGCACCATGATCTGCACACCTAGCACCATATCACGTACAATCACCTCACAAGATTGAGAGATCTTGGTCCAGGTTTCTCCAAAACAAAAGCAACAAAAGTCCTCAAATTTTATAGTGGCCTTAGTTGTATTTGTGGTAGTATGTTGGTCACATGAACAACGTTATCCTTAATACACCCCCACCTCCCACCAAGTTCCCTTTTAAGATGGAAAAAGCTCAGGAGAAAAAGGAGATTAATTAAACAAGAGAAGAAAACAATATTCATCTTGTTCATCACCCCAGCCTCGCTCTCACTTTATGGAGCAATTAAACTAACACAAGTAGTAGTAATGTATACTAGCTTAATGAAGGGATTAGAGATGGACCAGGCTTTGATACCCCAATCACAAGATAAACCAAGAGCGTTCTTAGATACCAGTGCAAGCGAGAAAAGGAGTGAGGAATGCCTATCTTTTTGCAAAAAAAAAAGGAAAGAGAAAAAAAAGAAAAAAAAAGGGGGGGGGAAAGGAGGAGAGAAAAGGAGGCATCATATCGGTTGTACGAGTTCGGCGATGTCTTCTCTTCACCCACTAAAGAAACATTCTATGCAACCAAATACCATCACCAGGCCACTCCTACTATTGATCAACAGGAGAATGTACGTATACTCCTCCCCCACAAGCTAGCTAGCTATAATATATTTTCAGTAGTAGGTAGGAATTATTCTGCATGAATAAACTATCAGCAACAAGTACTCTGGGAGAAATGAAGGCGGCTTCTGTTTGATTTGCCATTACATGTACTTCTACTTGTGTTAACCTAGAGGATGTAGGCTGATACAGTACTGGTGAGTGATTTGAAATGCAGCAGGGTCAAGATCGACCAGAGCCCATGACTCACTTCAGAGTGTGGCGTGAATGTAGTGGCCATTTTGGAGGAAAGATTCGCGGTCAAGTCATTAGTCAAATTAGGGTAGGATTCTCCCTTATTATCGCTCTAAATTGCTAGTGTCACCTGTAATCTAGCATGCCCACCACCACATCCTCCGCATCCAGCAATCCATGCAATTGATCAGGGTTTCACAGCCACTGTAATGGAAGTATTTGTAAATCACCCCTCCCACCTCCCTTAGATCAACATCGTGTTACCCAAATTGAAGTTTTCATAGTTTTCACCAAGAGATCGGTTTACACCTGATACGCTGTTAAACTTGAAAGGTAAAATTCATCTCTTCCTAGAACAAGGACCTTACTTTGTTATGTGGCTCGGGACAGCCTGGTACCTTTAGTGTACACATCATTAATTAGAAAAAGTTTGTTTTTCACCCTCCAACTAAAGCTTGATTTTGACCTACAGCTCTAAAACTACAAAACGAGGTACTAAATATCCAAACTTGACAGATTTGGTCCTTTAGATGGTTTTGAAGGTGGTTTTATATTTTATCAAAATAGAAAAAAATAAACTTAAATATTCATAACTAATTCATTTTAAATTAACATTATGAAAACAGTGGCATTTTTTTTAAAATGTAACCTACCTATTATCACACTATTTAATATTATTGGGATATTATCTATTTACATTGCTAGTGTTTTACTATTTTTTTCTAAAAAAATCTTGGAATAAAATAAATAATATGTAGATAACTTTAACCGGTGCAGCAACATATATGTCACTTTTTTTAGAAAAGAAATGTCACTGGATTCATATATATTTTTTCTAATTTAAAATTAATTAGTTACGGATTTTTAGATTATATTAGTATTTGTAAATTTACAAAACTGGAAAACCACATTTGAATCCTCAAAAGGGTCAATTTTGTCTAGTTTTGTAGTTGTAGGTTGAAAATCAGACTTTTACAATAGTAAGTGGGTGAAAATGGGCATTTTCCTTAGAAATTTACCGTCGATATGAGTTTGTACATATTCTTAAAAGTTAGTAATAATAGTAATAAAAAAGTGAACCAAAACATGTACGAGAAAAGTGTCGGTTGAGACTCTCACGGTCAGTCAGCAATTGGTACTCTAGAAATTCACACCAATGTATTCTAATATTGCGAAAAGGAGCAGGAAAGAAAAGAGAGGAGAAAGAGAAGGGCTAGCCGGCCGGTGGATGGGATCACTTGTGTAGGCAACCGACGAACCGACTCCTCTCATGAGGCCATCATAGCTCGCACTACCCCACTGTTACGTTATAGCTTAGCTAGCTCGATGGATCCATCGCCGGTGGCGGCAAACCGTCCGTGACTCGACCCCGTTCCGTTCCGTTCCGTTGCCCCCCTATATAACACGCGCAACGCAAAGATCGCCCTCCAAATCCAGCTGACTCGCCTAGCCTAGCCATCTCCATCCGTAACCCAACCCATGGCCACCACTTGAGACAGAGAATAAGCAAGCAAGCTAGCTAGCTCACGCACAGCCCCGTCGCTGTCACCGCCTGGCTTCTTACCTTGGCTCTCTCTCTCGCGCGCGCGCCCGATCGATCGAGCGAGTAAGAACAAGGTCGCCGTCGCTCCAGGCCACCGGTCCGTCCGTCCATCCACACGGTTGCACCGTCGCGCTCGCTCCCTCACGCCATTACCCATCACGTACAGCTAGCTCCCATCCGCCCCTCCTCCTCTACCTATCTACACTCTTAGCAACCCGGCCAGCCAGCGACGCGGCGGCGGCGATGAGCGTCAAGGCGGCGGCGCCGTCTTCGTCGACGGCCTTCTACGCCACGCTGGAGCGCGGGCTCGACGACCTCGACCGCTCGCTGGCTTCCTCGCCGTTCCTCTCGCTCCCGTCGCTGCGCGCCGCGCTGGCGCTCCTCCGCGCCGCGCACGCCGGGCTCGCCCGCCTCGTCGCGTCGCTCCACCTCCCCGGAGGAGCCGCCTGGCTCGACGAGTACATGGACGAGGCCTCCCGCCTCTGCGACGCCTGCCGCGCCCTCCGCCTCGGCGCCGCCGCCGTCGAGGGCTTCGCCTCCAGCGCCTCCCAGCTCTCCTCCCTCCTCGTCCAAGCCCCCTCCAACCCCCACCTCTCCCGCCAGGTAATAAATATGTAACATCTTGCTTGCTTTCTCCTTCTTGTTCCTCGCTCGATCTCGCGAGGAAGAAGATGAAGTAAATTAAAGCGCTGATCAGTAAGACAAATACTTTGATCGAACTGCCACTGCCATGGCAGCAGGTGGTGAGGGCGATCAGTGTGTGCAGGAGGGAGGCGATGGCGCTCAAGGAGGAGAACCGCGCGCTGGTGGAGGCGCGGGCGGAGGCGCTGGCGCTGCGGCTCAGCGAAGGGGTCCCCGCCGACGCCAAGCTGGGGGGATTCAACGGCTTCCGCGGCGTGCTCTGCGCGACGAGGATGCTCACCTCCTTCCTCCTCACGCTCCTCTCCTGGGGCGTGCTCCACTACCACCCGTCAAACGCCGGCGCCGGGGACTGCAGCGGCGGCGGCGCAGCCTACTTCGGCGCAGCGTTCGCGGCGGCGCTGTCGCGGGCGCAGCAGCGCGCCGCGGCGGAGGCGGGACGGTCCGTGGCAGCCGCCGCGGGCGGAGGGGGCGTGATGATGCACGAGTTCCGGCGAGCGCGCGCCGCCGTGGAGGAGGCGAAGGAGGCGGTGGAGCGCGGCGGAGGCGGCGACGTGGTGGCGGCGGAGGTGGGCGTGCGCGCCGGGGCGCTCCGGGCGGCGTGCGAGGACGTGCTGGCGATGATCGATGACCTGTTTGATGAGGTGGTGGAGGCGAGGAAGAAGCTGCTGGACCTCTGCAGCGGCGGCAACTGAGTACAGTAGAGGAAACGCCATGGGCCTCATGCATGAGAGCTGCCTGCATTGCGTTGCGCCACCATTGGCAGAAATCTCGTGACAGAGGTTGTGTTTAGATGCAAAATATCTTTTGCACTTACTATTCATTCCCCTCACAGAACACGCATCCCTAAAAATTCCTTTTTCACCTTTCCTATTCATCCCCCTCACATAACACGCATCCCAGAAACAAAAGATCTTTTCCCTTCATCAACTAAACACAGCCAGAGCAAAGAGGCCTGCGTTGCCTGAAGGTGGTTGACTTTCGTTCCTGTATTTCCCATCTTCCTCGAGCGTCGCTGCTGCTTGTTGCTTCTTCTCTGATCTCTGTAGCAGGCTATGACAGTCCTTGCCTGTGCCGCATGTCTGATCATAAATGCACTAGCACGTAGTACAAGTGAATGCAAAAAGGGGGGGGGGGGGGGAAGGAGTTGAAAAGAGTAGTGTGCTTGGATATGGTAGCCAAAATGTAACCTAGGTTTGTGATGAAGTGATTAACGTTAACTTTGGGGCTGACAGTGCCATGAAATGCTAAACAACTGTTAACCTGTGCTGTGCAATGCGCATGACGACGACAAGATCACGAGCTGACAGGTCGCCAAGCCAACGGATATTTCACCAATTCATCTAGCCCTCACCACTGCCACTGTACCTTCTTTCACCAATTCATCAAACCTCTTCGTGCTGTCCTAATTCCTCTCGTTTTTCTGCGGAAACCAAAGCTGCTGAAAGCTTTTCAGCGGCTAGATCGCTCTCTAGCGAAAGAGATATCTCTAGCAAAGAGGTAGAGGAACATAGCCAGTAGTCAGACTCCGAGCTATAGAATCACAAGTAAAGAGTGAGTTGGCACTGAGCTGTGGCTGCGAGGAAAGGTTGCCATTGCTGGGACCTTTTGCCTGGTTTATCCAGCTTTGACCAGGGAGCAACTGCAGCACTGCAGTATAGAGGACTCCACTCTCCACTCCCTCGGGTAGGCAGCAGTGTAGTACAGTAGTATCATCACACTATCACGGGGGCAAAGCTGCCATGGAAGATCTCCTCTCTCCCATCCGTCCATCCATCGCAAGGCCCCCATTGCCTGATTCTGACAGACACATCTGCCTCACAGAGTAGAAGTACTGCATGTGATTTCCTTCCGGTCAGTACCAAGTTGACCCCAAGAGAAGGGTATGGCCAGTGTCTGGACGCTTGGCAGGTGTAAAGTGTAAAGGTACTGTAGTACTCAAGTGGAGTAGTACACTGTGCCAGTGATCACAAGCGGACAAAAACGCAAGAAATTCTCGTACTTTGTTGACCATGTGACTATGTGAGGCCGTGTGTGGCCATAGTTGAAGTGGATCTTTTATCTTGTTTGAGGTTCAGGGTCAGGCAAGCATTGAGAGGCTGAGGAGCTGATGCTGCAGTTCAGGGCATGTTCATCCATCCAGGGTTGCCTGGTTAGTTTCAGCTTTCAAGGGCCTCGCTCGAGGCAGCCAGTGAGCCAGGTACAAACGAGCCCATCGCTTTGTTCAGGGAGATGGCAAGCGAAACAGAGACACACAGACTGATGGTAATGGGATACTAGCAGCACTCTGCCCTCGTGCACAACAAAAGGAAAAAAAAAAAGAAATGGTGTGACCAGATCAACAATATATGATTGATCGACGGGGTCACTCATCACCATAAACACTCAGCCTTCAGTGATGCAGGACAAAGCATTTCATATGGGCAAGCAGACAAGATTTTAGTACCTGATAGTCAACAATGGCAATGCGTATTGATTACTGACGCTAACCTTTCAGTGGCGATTACAGGATGCATGAACCCAACAGCAAGGCTGCAGTTGACAGTTCAGGGATATGGCCCAAGTGACAAATAGGGACACTTTGCATATGCACGATAAATACTTGTGCAGGGTTTTAGTCAGACACCGTCACACCGACACGAGGCATACCCAGCAATTCAGACGAGCAGTTTCTGAAATAGTAGTAGACCCCAGCACGCCACATGCTGTTGTACGTACACAATAAACAGCTCAGAGTGTTCATGATGCTTGAGCACGTCACGAGGTTGTGAATTTTATTCTCCATCACTGGCATTCTGGCAATAAAATGATGACATAAAAACCAAAATGCAATAAAGCTTTATTCATGACATTCTCAGCAATGAATTACTGGGGTCGCTAGGGCATTCCTATTCAACTTGAAATTCGGACTATGCGAACCACAAGTTTGTGCAAACATTGATAATGTATCTTAGTAACTGAAAATATAATCCTCTTTCATGTATACCAGAAGAACCATCTGGACTTTACAAGTATTCAACTTTGTTAATCTTGGTACACTGATTAGCAAGTATTACAAGTGCTACCTTGGTTCCCATCAACATGGGGACTTCTCGTTCTAACATACTAAGTGTGTGTTTAGATCACCCAACTTCTCGAAAAAAAACACTATTCATCTAACTTTTCTCTATTCATCACATTCCTCCCACTCACACAACACGCTTCCCAGCGCGACCTACAGTGTTTTTTCCCCTAAACTAAACTCACCCTAAGATTGCAAACAAAATACATTAATCAGCCTCATCCCAAGAGAAGTAACACATTTGTTAACACACTTGTTGTCCAGCAACCATCAACTTTTTTTTTACAAATCTTAGTACAGTGATTAGCAAGGATTGCAAGTGCTACCTTGGTTCCCATCATCATGGGGCCTTCTCGTTCTCTGTAACGTACTAAAATTGCAAACAAAATACATTACACAGCCTCATCCCAAGAGCAGTAATACATTTGTTAATACACTTGTTGTTCAGCAACCATGAACCATCCAACAAAGAGCTCTGAAGCTGCATATCTTCTTCAACGCCTATGTTGAGAGTAAGGTAGCCATTTGCCCAGTGTAACTGTGACAGTACTAGGGTTTCCTCACGGTGCTTATATGCCTATGACTATCCCTGATCAAAAGAAACATAACAAAGGTCAAAACAAAAAGCATTTGCTTGCAAAGTTTCCTATGGCACCAACAGAAGCAGTAATCAAAGAGAATCAATAACTCTGTAACTGCAAACATGGGGGGGGGGGGGGTACCAACAGCATAGAAATGATTAATATTTATTTCATTTACCTATCCAAAACTAGATCAACTTAATTGGAATATAATTTAACATCAGTCAACTTTATTGAAGCTAACAAACTATAGAGTGAATTTGCAGCTCCATAAACAACCCACAATTAGAGCAACTCATGTGTGCTAATAACAGTAATCACAACTGAACCATCAGTCCAGTGTAATCGATTACCACCTGTTGATAAAACCTAAACAGTCTCCCTGGAATTTGTTCAGCACATAATCAAAGCATATTAGCTTAAACGGCAACAAATAAGAGTGACAATTTAAGTCCTGACCTGCTTCCGATCATGAATTACTATTGTCCAGAAGGAGGCATACAATCTAAAGCCCTCACTGGAATCGACGGCTTCCTAGTTATACTGTTTATTACTGACTAGTTGCCAAAACATGCAGCTGTAACCGTTGCAGAGTGCAAGGTAGTGCAAGGTAGCACGGTGACACGATCACGGTTTCCTCAGAAGTCAGAAGGCAAACATAGCAGCCAGTACCAAAACACCAGATTCCAGTTGGAAGCACACACCCTGCCCGATCACTCGATCAGCGGATGAACGGAGTAACGATCCAACAAATCGCGCCGGTGGCTGCAGCAAGTTGGAATCCTCCGAAATCCCAATTGAGGGAGCGCGTGACACGGATGAGGTCAGTTTAGTCGGGAAGAGGTAGTAAGGACGGCACCTGAGAGCCCGGGGCCCTAGGCGTAGGTGGCGGCGCGTGGGTTGTCGTGGGGCTCGTCGGGGAGGCAGCTGCAGCAGTAACAGCCGCAGAAGCAGCGGCACCACCGGCGGAAGCAGCGGCAGTAGCACCACCGCGCCCGCGTCCTCCCCGACGCCGACGCGCCACTCGAGTAGTCCATCGGAACTCAGAGAGAGAGAGAGAGAGCAGTTGGGAATTGCGATGGGGTGGGTAGTAACGGACGTACAGAGCAAAGGGAGAGCCGGAGAGGAGATTCTGGAAGGGCCTCGGTCTCTCAGCCGGAAGAAAATGCTTTTCTTCGGCCGGCGGGCGGCTTCGGTGATCTCTCTTCTCGACGCAGTCAAACAGGTCATCTCATTTCTCCCACAGAACACGCTTCCCAACACGACCTACAGTGTTTTTTTGGATCTACAGTGTTTTTTTTCTCAATCCAAACTCACTCTGAATCATCTTGATGCATCAAAAGTACTGCTTCATACTGTTTGTCAGCAAAAGCATTCTGGAATAATAATTTGTTGTCATCTTAACTTTTACAACTGCATCCCCCCAGCTGTACCAACCTCCGAACATCCCCATTGCTGGCTCCTCACTCGCCATCTGCAAGTTTTCAGCAGGTAATGGCACACAAGGTTACCAAAATCATCAGCCATGACAGAGGATTTATGGTTACGTATCCTGCAGAGAGCTCTCCATGACTCCAGGCTAGAATCTGATTCTGATGGGCACAGACCTCAAATAAAGGTGACTTCGGCAGGGGATTATCTGTCTATCATGAACAACTTCAGCTGAGGTTCAGAAGATGAAATCTAGGGATCACAATGACCAATGTCGAACATCAGAAACCAGCCCCAAGAGCAGCCAGTCCTCTGCTTGTATCTGAGTTTGACTCCTGACTACCAATAAAAACTTGCCAAAGACAGTGGACTGGAAAACTGGATTAGGTAGCAACTCTTGCAGGAAACGATCAGGATGTCCTCCAGAGAGCACTCATGACTCCAGGCTAGCATCTGATTCTGATGGCTCCAGACCTCAAATAAGGTGACTTTGACAGGCGAATATCTGTCTACCATGAACAACTTTTTTTTCCTCGAAAACGCAGGAGAACTGCGGTTCATTTCATTAAGAAGAAGAGTTGTACAAAACAACACCCACACACCCCACACCCCCCCTTTTTCACATTACATTCGCGCCACGGACTAACATAGAAAAACGACCATGAACTTCAGCCAAGGTTCAGAAGATGAAATCCAGGGATCACAATGACAATGCCGAACATCATAAACCAGCCCCAAGATCAGTCAGTCCTCTACTTGTATCTGAGTTTGACTGCTGACTATACCAATAAAAAGAAACTAGCCAAAGCAGTGGACTCAAATATTGGATTTGGTAGCAACTCTTATAGGAAACGGTCATGATGCCCTCCACAGATATTGCTCACCAGGAAATGCAGATGGTCCCAGTGCTATGTGCAGTTCCAGATCCTGCTATATTCAAATTTGATCTCACATACAGATCCCTGCAAGAGTGTACCGACAAACCTAGTAGCAAGACATAGCTAGTGAGTACAAGAATAAGGGTAGCAGTGAAGAATAAACATATAGAAGAAACTATTCTTTTGACTGAATTCCACATTTCAGTCCATATCATTCAGAAATTCCACAACATAACTGTTATCTACAAGTAGAGAACACCCCCACCCCCCACCCCTCCCTCTCCTGCAATGCTTAACTATTTCACATAAACAAAATACTGGTCGATATTGGAGAAAGTAGTGTGGATATAAAAGTTTTACCAAGGTTTCTTTTATCATCCACATCCGCATTGGTTGCAACTGTTTTATGTCTTATGATCATCTTTTTTATTTGTCATTATGATGTTACACCAGTACCAAACTCAACAGCATTTTCACCAATAGCCGTTGGTTCATTATTTCACTACTAAGCAAAAGACTATTTGTTTTCCCACTCGAACACGGAAAACACTATCATGATATGTGATATTGGAAAAGGTAGTAAGGATATAGAAATTTTACCATGGTTTCTCTTATCCTCTTACCCCCCAAATCCAAATTGGTTGTAACTTGTAACAGCCATGTGTCATACGATCATCTTTTTTCTTGTCGCTTTCAGATCGATGTCGATAACCATGCCATACCCAGTAGTCAGTAGCATATTCACCAATAGTCATTGCAGGAGCAAACCCCATCACGGAACAAGTGGAAGCGATGGCGGTCACGCACAATGATCTCGCGTTGGTAAAGCTTGGACACAAGTTTGGCATGCACATGGCAGTCACGGCACACTCGAAGGTTCTTGACAATACGAATAGGCATGCCATGGGGAATGTTTAGGATACCAAACGCTAATGCAAGCCTCTCACTGTGGTAGGATAAGGTACTGCCCTTATCTTCCTCGTCATCCATGTCCATAAGCACTTGGCTGGTATCCTTGACATAGCCAATCAGCTGTAACCTCTGTTCCATATCTTCCAATAATGCATAGATAAGTTTGGTTTGGGGATGCCTTGTATCACCTGACCTGAACTCATGGACCAAACCATTCCACTCTATAAAGCTCAGGCCCGTCTCCTTCTTGGCTCCCCTCTCCTCCATCACTTGCCGAACAGCTTTTGCATCTTCCCATAAACCATTGACTGCATATAGATTGAACAGAACAACATAACGTCCACCATCATCAGGCTCTAGGTCAATAAGCTTCTTTCCTACACGTTTGCCCACAACAATGTTATTATGCACCAGGCATGATGCCATTAGAGCTCCCCACTGGGATGCATGTGGCTCCATTGGCATGTCCAGTAACACAGCTTCAGCTTCTTCCATGAGTCCAGCACGTCCAAGAAGATCAGCCAAGCACCCATAGTGCTCCCTCCGCGGCTCAATGCCATGGACCCCCATGGACTTGAAAACCTCTTTTCCTTCATCCACGCGCCCTGTGTGGGTGCAGGCGCACAACACAACAATGAATGTTGACTCATTCGGCACAAAGCCCGTCTCAAGCATCATTCTGAACAACTCAATTGCGCGCTTGCCATGGCCATTCATTGCAAGCCCACCAATCATTGCATTCCACAACACCACGTCATGGCTCCGAACTCTGTCAAAGACCTGCCATGCCTCCTCCATGCACCCACATTTGCAATACATATCCACAAGCGCTGTCTCAAGCATGACATTCCCTGGCCTCCTCCAAAACCCCTCTGCTTCCAGAAACCTATGAACCCACCGCCCCATCTCAACAGCACCCAGATGTGCACAAGCCTTGAGCAGGCTCACAAGCACCACGGCGTCAGGCTTATACCCCTCCTCCATCATCTGATCAAACACCCTCAGCGCCTCGCTGAACTTATCAGCACGCACGCACGCATCGAGCATCGCGCTCCAGGAAACCAGGCTCCTGTCGGGCATTCTGACGAACACCTCACGCGCGGCCTCCAGATCGCCGCTCTTGCCGTACCCGGACACAATCGTGTTCCAAGAGACGACGTCCAGCACGGCGGCTCCGGCCGTCTCGAACACCCTGCGCGCGTCGGGGAGGAGGCCGAGCGCGCAGTAGAGCTTGAGGAGGCAGTTGGTGACGACGGTGTGCGCGAGCGCGCCGCACTTGAGCGCCTGCGCGTGCGCGAGCCCCGCGGCGGCGGCGTGCGAGGGAGGAGAACGTGGCAAGGAGGAGGCGAGGGAGGTCAGGAGGAGGGAGAAGGTGTAGGGGGTCGGCGAGGCGGCGGCGCGTATGCGGGAGTAGAGGGCGAGCGCGGCGGCGACCGGTGCGCCCCGGCGCGCGAGCTCGGCGTGTAGCAGGCACCCGCGGGAAGGCGCCGCCGTGGAGAAGCCGGCGGCGGCGGGTCGGAGCCCGATGTGTGCCGCGAGGAAGCGGAGGCGGTGGCGATGGGCCGGCATGGGAATCGAGAGCGAGCTCGAGCCGGACCACCAGTCCACCTCCCTTGGTTTTCAAATGGACCGGCGACGGCGAGAGCGAGGCGGGATGTGTTCACGGCCAGTGCGCGCGATGGTGCGTACTGTTTTGGTGTTTCCTCCGTGCAATTTCATAAAGAATGTAATTCTACCGATTATGCGCCTAATTAAGTGATTAGATGTAAGTTTACATGTCAAACTAACTTTTAGTCAACATTTTAGAAAATCAAGGACATGCAAGTTTTTTCACGCGCACAACAAATCTGTCGATAAATAAATAAGTTTGTATTGTTCATGTGATGGGAGAAGTACACTACTCCCTCCGTTCTAAATTTATGAATTTAGATAAATATATGTCTAAGTATATTACTTATGTATCTTAAACAACCGGTAGAATTAAAAACAACTCTCACCAATTTGGGTCCACTGTACCCCTCACGTGCAGACCCATCGAAACTGATATTTAGAGAATGTTTATGCCAAAGTCGGATTTTTTTTCACCTATATTTTTTTTACTCACCGAAATCTATTTTTTACTTTCCCAAAACGTTTTCTTTCTTCCCAAAAATCAAATACTCCTAAGTCCTAACTGCCAAAGACCGACAGGGCCGAGGTTGCCGACGAACCCTCTTGCCTGCGCCGCCGTCTCGATGGGGGGATTCGGAAAGGCCCAACAGTCCACGAGGTGGTTGGTTTTTGGACATCACGTTCGTGGAAACGCAGGCATGGGCTTCTTCTGAGCCCAACGGGCTGAACTAAAGCAGGCTTCAATTGAATCCTAGCTCTCTTCCCTCCCTCTCTCGGTCGGGCTCGACTTCGTGCGAGGATATGTGGGCGGAGGGAGAGGGATTAGTGTAAGTTTTAGTCCCGTATCGGTCCTCTAATCTCTGCCTTCCTCAGGAGCGACTACAAAACAAACCCAGGGTGCAACCTTGATCCATACTTACCTGGACGGGGTCAATGGCTGATCATGAAGAGTCATGGCCTAAGGTAGTGGTTTCCATTGCACTTGGGAGAAGCACTAGCTTACCATCTCCCCAAGTGGGAGAGTGGACGTCATAATTTGTGGTAGAGGGGTACGTGTTCGCGCGGCCCCTACCAATGAAAAATTTAAAATTAATAATTTATTATAAATATATACTAAAATAAAAAATTATGTTAATCAATTAGCTGTTAGAGCCAAGTACGACTCATCACTACAACTTTTTGCCTGAATCAGAACCGAATGGATTCAACAAAAGATTGATTGACTGGCTGGCTTTGCGTGCTTTTCCCTGCTCCTTGTCAGCGTGTGTATCCCTGCATCGATTGTCATGATGTTACCCGGCTGCCGGTACCGTTCTCTATCACCGTCCAATGTCCATGGGTTCTCCGGTTTGCCGAAGGACGCTCGCTTGCTGCGCCCATAACACGAAGAGCTGAAGACGAAGCCACGGGCTTTGCTCCGCTCCAGAAACACCACCGCCAACAGCAACAGTGCGGAGAGGACGTTAGGTCTTGGTCATACCGAAAACTTGGTATGGAGATGCACACAAGTTTTATTAAAAGATTGGCAAACCATATATAGAGTAGTAAGGACAATCTATTCTTGTGATAATCTTTCCCCAAAAAAAAAACTACTCTTGTGAGTTTGGGACAGTAAATATTTCTAGAGTCACGTGGCAAATCATACCGAGGTAAGACAGACAATTTTAATTTTATGTCACGTGCGTCTCTGCTAGTTGAGAGGTTTCGTCGGGCTAATCCTAATTGAGAGTTTAATATCGATCTTTCTAAGCAACAAGAAAATAAAATAGTGTTTGAAATTCTCTCCCAATGCATAATTTCATAGTGTTTTCTCATAGGCTCTGAATATATTTAATTTTATGACACGTGACTAGTATCCAATAGGTGGTTTCATCTAGATGAAATTGGTTGCCTCTCCTAAAATTTGTTGCCATGTCATCAGAAAATCATGTGGCATGCTAATGAATAATAATGAAACTTCAAAAACCTCTCATTAGGAATATCCTCAGGATTAAATTGGTGCTAACCGTTTTCCAGCATGTTAAAAACTGCGTGAAACTCCTATTGAGATGGTTTATGTTTCATCCAAAGTTCTATGAGTCAGTTAGATTTAAATGATATGCTACGCTATGAAACCGTGAAATGAAATCTTATTGAACATCTAGTTTTATTTATTAAATCAAACATGTTTAGATGACACGCCGCACTTAGTGGAATAGAACCCTGTGGTAATAGCCTTATTGTCTAAAATTTGGTTCGTGTAACGGAAAATGGGTTTTTGCCAAACAAAGTTCATTTCCATTTCTCAGTATTTAAACCGACGTGCTCCTCGTTTTCTTTTGCCAAAAAAAACTCTCATTTGACTTTGCAAATTGTACTATAATGACCCGATTAATTTAGGGGAAATTTGCTTGTTAGCATTTCACTAATCATCTAAGGTGGACCTTTTGTTAGATTATTTCGGTTCAAATCCATACACCTTTGAGTCGGTTCAAATCCAACACCTTCAAGTTGAGACAATGGTAATATCTTTTTTTTTGTAACTTTACTTTTAATTACACCAACCGGGCCTCTTTTTTATCTCACAATTTGCTGAAGCCTAAGGAAGAAAAGCACCGATCTTTTAGAACTGAGTTTATCATCATACATCAGGTAACGTGGATGTTCAGTTTATACCCACCAATACAGGTTCCGATGGGTTCAAGGGTAACAATTGTGATATATACTAGAGGTACTACTCAGCAACTACAATCTCTGCTATATAACTATCTCCACATGAATATTTATCGCCCCAAGCAAGATCAACGAGAAACAAAGACAAGAGAAGGGCTCGTGGCTTGTCAAAAAATCATAGTCCAAAAAAAACGCCATGGCTTCTTGTCCGCAGGATAGATGAATGAATGATCTTCACAGAAACATTGCTCTGGTATGCAGTTTCCTCCCCACTTGTCAGGATTGGGGTAGGCTTTTTCTTCATTTAGTCACACTTTATATTCCTGTATATCCTCCTCACAAATAATGTTGATCCAAGATATCCTACGGCACCTGGAAAAAAAATAAACCCAAAACAATATCAATAAAAATCGCAGTGGAGCTTATACATCACGAGGGAAGCAGATCTTACCACATAGTGTTCCTAAACCTAAGCAGAACATTAGAGTGTAGCCGAAGTAGAAACTTGTCTGGAAGAATCCTGACATCTTGGTCTTCATGTGGTAATAGTATATGGAATAGAGATAAACATACACAGCAGTGGAAGCGGCAGAGAAGAATGAAGTCCACTGCCAGTGGTAGTTCTCAGCATTTAGCAAGAATATGTACCAACAATTGTTACACAGATGGTTACAATTATGAGGATCAGAAAGACCAGCAACATGAACCCATAAACATAGTACACCTGCAATGAAACAATGACAATGAAACAATCATAAAAAAGGAAGAGGCACCAGAGTTAACTCTCAAGCCTCCTTAGCAATGAAACAACGACGATGAACAAATCAGGGTACTGTGCCATACCTTATAGTTCCAAAACGACGTGAAGACGAAGTACATTTCAATGAAGATACTACCAAAAGGAAGCAGTCCTCCCATAAGAGCAATTACAGATGGTGTGAGGTACCATTTCTTCTCAGGAATAGGACGAGGGATAGTCTTTACTCTGCACGGATTATTTGGGGCGCCACTCCAGTTTCTACCAACAACGGTTCCCAGAAGGGCAAGAGGGAAAGAGATGAAGGCCCAGAGGATGAAAACAACCACCATTGTACCAAATGGTATGGCAGCTAATGATCCATAGAATATAGCAATAGTGTTAAGCGCTAAGCCGATTCCGAAGCACATAAATGGGAAAAGTGATGCTGTCATGGCCATTGCCTTTATCCAGTATTTCCCTGCTCATCAAAAAGGATATATAACAAGTGAGGACTTCATAGGAAATGTAGGTATGCAGTCCCACTTTACATGATAAATAAATCTGTACCCCCATGCCGCGAGTATAGTGCACCACTGACATATCCAGAGATGAATGAAGTAAGAGCATAACAAACAATGAATGTTGTGACAATGGCTCCTCGCCTGGTAGAATAAGAACACATAGTGAGTGACATTTTAGTGTAGCGTATCAAAATACTATTACCATTCAAGAAAACAGAGTAGAATCAGCATGCCTCATAATAAAAACTGTGCAGTTATTTGTGACATGCAGGCACAATGTCACAATTCAAAATACACATAACCACCAACAATTATTAGGATTATGATGGGGCACAAGGTTTTCCAAGGTCCAAACGACCACTTTAGGGAGTAAAAGAATAAGAGAATAGAACAAGGAAATGAGTATGGATTTCATGAAAAAAAACTCTTCAAACATTATATGTCCACAAAAAAAATGTGTGACCTTATGGCACGGCAAAATATCAAGGAACAAGACCAATTCTGGCAGCTTCATTACAGTGCTGGCTTTACTATAAGGTGCATGTGAAGTGAAAAGCCTTATATGAATAAACACTGTAAATTAAGTGCGTACCCAATGTACAACATTCCGATGATTGCCAGTAAAATTACTAGCAGAATAAGCGCTGCCAACTGTGTGCCAATACCAACAAGAGATGACAGAAGAACTAGATTTCTAGGAGGCCTGAAAACATCACCATGTACAAGCTTCCATCCAGATTCTTCATTGACATCCCTTTCCTAATACACAATAAAGTATATCAGCATAGGGTATAATAAGTAAGCAAGTAAGCTAACTGAATTATTTTAAACATCATTGGAAGACCAGAACATGCATATAATCTGTATAGAGAATCACCAGAGTTTCAATATCATCATCATCTCGAGCATATTTTGCATAATCATTTCTTAGAGTCCGCATCAATATCATTGACACTAGTCCAGTGAGAAAGATAACCATCATGAAAGAATTGAAAATTGAGAACCAGTGAATCTGCAGTCACAGGCAATATCCATGATGAGAGATACAACTAGAAATCAAGAACATAGGCTGTGCATTGATCCAAATGTGCAAGACACGGCTAAAAGAAAAAGGTCATAGTGAACAATTTGTATTGTAGTTTCCAAGAGCCAAGCTACAATGATTTGCTCTAATTGCAAAATCATAGACCAACTACCTGGTGTTCAAAGAAAGGATAGTCCAAATACACATCAAAGCGATGAGCAAATGTAATGTTTGTTGGCTCCCACTTGACAGAATATGTCATGTCCATTGCTTTATTGGCATCAATAAGCTTTGGACTTTCTTGAGTAAGATTAACATGGATAATCTGCAGGAATGGTAGTAGCAAGGACGGTAAGCAATAATAGGTATGTGAATGAAAGTGGTATTCGTTTGTTATAGACAAACCTGATTGCCATTGTATCTGATGATAATGTTCTTGTGTGTGAAAAGGAAATATTTGTTATCATTATTTCTGTCAGCCTCTCCAACAAAACCTGAGGATGTAAAAACAAAAAGGATAAGCCTAGAGGACTTAAAATAGAACATGTAAATAACATGAGGAGTACATACATACCCCACAGAGGCAAATCATCTTGATTGCAGCACAATAGCAGAGGTCAGCATATCCAGAAAAGGAAATCAGTTTGAAGTCAATAGTGCATATAAGTTTAATTATCAATCGAGTCAGTCAGCAGGCACACTATTTGATCTAAATGAAGAAGATAACTTACCAATGAAGAATTCAAACCAGTATGAGTTTTCAATCGCATCTGATAACTGCTTGGCCTTGTCAAGATCAAGATCAAGAGAACAGATGGTGGCCTTATCAACATTCTCTGAGACAAAGCATGAAAGTCAGTGCAACTACTTTCCCACTTCAATGTTAAGATGTACGTACTGAAGGAGGACAAACAGCAATGCCAAGTTCACTCACTCCTGAACTTTATGTCAATCTGGCTATCTATGAGTTCATTGCCACCAAGGACCTCGCCAAGTCCTCCCCACTTATGCACGTGGTTTTCTGTTGCATGGCAGAAGGGGAGGCTGTAGTAGTTGTACGTCTCCTGCGGGTTGTTGTACGGACCGACCTTGTTCACCCAGAGCGTCACAGGCTCATCAGCTTGGTACTACAAGAAACAGCTGCAGTGATCAGGTGGAAGAATTGAAACAAGCTCATGACGAAAACCCCTGATATCCATAATACACGACGATGGGCACTAAAGTCACCTAAATCACACAATTAGAGCCCAGGCATTGCAGACCAGCTACTCTAACATATCACAAACAATATGTAGCTGAATGCAACGACTAAAGCATGGCTCAGCGGGGGATATAGAAGGTTAATAACAATAATCAACACAATGCATCTACACTCCTGCTTCCCCCGCCACCAATTTCACTCCCAGACCGCAATCCGCTACTGGCACAAGTAAGATCTAGCGCCCGCAAGACAGCTCAATCCCGCGCGCATACTACCCAGAGATCCCGCCCGCTCGGGCTGGCGCCACGCAGATCTGACTCCCGAGAGAGCGCGGATCTAGCGCGCGGGCCAAGCCGACCGCAGCGACAGAGGAGCACGGCACCAGGGGTGCTGGTTTTCCGAGGCACAGGTAGCGCGCTCACTTCTAGCGGAGCGAGAGGCGTGGGAGGGGACGCGTCGGCCGGGTACACCTACCTTGTGGTCGGAGTCGGAGGCGGCGGCGACCGAGAGGAGGCCGAGGAGGGCGAGTGCGGCGAGCGCGGCGCCGCCGGCGGAGGCCATTGGCGAAGGGAATGGCCGTCCGGCGCGCGGGCTGCGCTCGTGTCTCGTCTGTTTTCCCCCGGGGAGGTGTGCGACGGGAGAAAGACGGGAAGAGGGGGACTGCTGCCTGCATGGCAGTGGGGTTTTTCTTCCCTTTTCTTTTTGTTTGCATAGTCGTCGTAGCGTGCTGTGCAGATTGCAGGAGACCGACATATATTTTTTTCTTCATTTTTGTTTTCTTTTAAGAGGTGTTTGGATCTTCCTGTTAAATTTTAACGCTGTCGCTCGTGCCACCAGATATGTAATACTAATTAGAAGTATTATCTATATAAACTAATTATATAACCAATTACATAGATGGAGTGTATATCGTGAGATGAATCTATTAGACCTAATTAATCTGTCATTAGACAAAGATTAATTAGGTTTAATAATTCATCTCATGGTTTACATTTCTTCTATGTAATTAGCATCTGAACATTCAATGTGACATGGGTTAACTTTATTATCAAGGATCCAAACACCCCTAATTTATTATTCTTGTGTTTATTTATTCATTCACTTTAGTTTTCTCCTTTTCAAAAAGTTACTTCTAAACGATAATTTTTTTTATAAAACTACAGTTAGGGTTTAAGCTGGTCTCTGTTGGGGTTGAAACCACGAATGTTAAATTTATCGGTAGCAGGCTACCAACTATTTTTTTGCTTTTAGAATATTGTTTAATTCTCCTTTTGCTTTGTCCAGCAACATATCGCATCTGTAATATTTATATTTAACAGTTAACTAACCAAGAGATATTCTCTTCTAACAACTTGCTCGAAATAGAAATGTGATCTTTTTTTAACTTTGAGTCTTACACGCGCACACACGAGTTGTTCTAATATTTGTATAAAAGGGTTAAAAACAGATCCAAATTCCTATGGGTTTTGGCATACAATACATATATATATAGCGTAGAAGTAAGGATGTAAGTGAGTACATAATGGTGTTTTCTGGATCAACTAAATAACTATGATGGTATGTCATTTATGTTTATTCTTCTCCATCATCCTAGCTCTTTTTATTAAATTTTTACATAGATGTAATAACCCAAAATAAATATAACTTGCATCTCTACTTATTGCCAACTGAAGGCTGTTTCCTCGCGTAAGGGGAAAAATATTTCCTTTCTCCTCAAAAGAGAAAAACAAATTTCTCCTAATATAATATTCTAGAAGCCTTTTCTTTTTAGCCATATAATATTCTAGAAGCCTGGAAAAGGGAGGGAATAGAGTGTGGACCGTGGACCGTGGACGTGGAGGTGACTTTGGACGCTGGAGCTCTAAACACGAAAAGTGCCCAGGCACGTGCACAGGAAGGAGCGATACGTGACAAACGAATGGATCCACGCACAAGTCAGCGCCGCTTGCCCGCTTTGCCTTTTCCACGCCTACACGGCACGTGCCGTGCACGAATGGATCCAAGCCGACGCTGCCCTGTGGGTACAATTGTAAAAATGGGCCGGCGCTGCTCCGTTGTTACATAGCCTTTTTTTTTTTTGAACGAACCGATAGTGCGTGTTTCATTGATATAGCGGAAGAAATACAAGATTATGGTCCTGAAAGACCATAGGCAGGAAACCGAAAAGAAAGAAAGAAAAAAAGAGAAAACAAAATGTGCGCACTATGTTCGCCCGGTTGGATTGGGACTTCAACACGGAATACATCTCAACAACGTTCGAGACCGGTTGGATTAGGTCATCAACACGGCTGAGTCACTGCACACAACAATGATAGCAGAGAAGGAACAAACTGCAGCTTCCACCCACATCTGCAACCATGCAGTCGTCGAAACTCGAGCATGATCCGATGCCGATAGAGAAACATGGGGGCAGACACCACCACACCAAGAAGGCCACTGCCGTGCAGGACCCTTCGCCGCAGTACCGCTGCAACAGTGCGCACCACCCGACGGAGTGAAAATGCCGAGTCCGAGCAAACACGACGCGCGGAGGCCTCGCCTCATCCGCCGTCAGACTCCTCTCTCGTGCGCGGGGGCCTTGCCTCGCCCGCCACAACTCCTCGCTCCGGACTCGTACCAAGGGTGGCCGTCGAAATGGCGAGCAAAGCTACCTCGCCCCCAATAGAAACAATATCAACAACCGAACCACCGCCAAGATTAGACTTCATCCCGTTGCTTCCCCGTCGCCTTATGCCGCCGCCGTCAAACCAGCAGACCAAGGATGTCACTTGCGCCAGCCACAGCCGTTGTGCCGCACCGGGTGGGTCCAACCATGTTGAACCACCCGCCACAACCCGCTGCAAGCCAAGTCGTCTCCTGTTGCCGTTGACGCAGGCGCCGTCCATGGACGCTGTCCCACGCCGAACTGATAGTTGCAGAGCAACAACAGCCGCCGCGGTCCGCTACAAGCAGCCGAGCGGTAACCGAAAGACGACCCTTGGTCGCCAACAAAGAGGGAGAAGCATCCGCGTGAGGTAAAACAACCCCCATCTGGCATGTCACACAGCGGGAACGTCACCTCCTACCACAGTCGCCAAAAACGGTGGACCATCCACCAAGCCGAGCGAGACCTCTAGAGACGACGCCTCCAAGGAGGGTACGACGCCAAAGGCACCGCCGTCGCTCGTCCAGAAACTGGACAGGGTTTTCACCCAGAGGCCTTGGGCAGTAGGGTTGTAGCTCAAATGACGCCCTCAACAGGCAAAGCGACGTCCGACGGACGCCGTCGTCGGGCTTTCGTCCAGAGCATTCCACCCCGTTCCACACGCACGACCTGGCTTCCGGCATCATCGTCACGACCACCCCGCCAGAGTTACGTCGCCGCCGCAATCCCACGCACCACGCTGCCGAGCCCTTCCGCAGCTCTCATTGTCACCACTGCCCCCGCCGTGCCACCATGGCACAGAGAGCACCTCACGGACCGCAGCACCACGTCGCCGATGGGGCCCCACAGGATCGAGACCCCAGCGGCAGCACCGTGCCGCCGCCAGGGATGCCCCAGCCGTAGTTGACGTGCAGAGGCCGCGCCAGTCGTCGACGGAGCCCACCGCATAACCTGCCGCGAGACACCGTCGCGCCGCCGCACCACCTGCACCACCTCGCCGCAACCACCGCTGCCCCCCGTAGATCCGGTGTGGGGCAGCCCGGATCCGGCCAATGGGGTGCCGAAACTGCCCCAGCGCCACTGCTGGCACCATGGCCGGAATGGCCGCGGCGGTCGCCCTTCCCCTGGAGAGCCGACCGAGATGTCCAGCGGGCTCCATCGCCGCCGCTATGCCGCAGCACCACCGGATCCGGACGTCGCCGTACTGGATCCGTCACCCCACGGGCAAAGTCGCCGCAGGTCGCTGTCCTCGCCGGCGAGCCGCCTCGGACGAAGAAGACGGCCGCGCCCGCCCGTGTTCGTCGGAGGAGAGGAAGAGGCCCCGCCGCCGCCCTCCTCGCGGGCTGCACGGGCTTTCGGCGGCCCGCCCAAGCGGCGGCGTGGCGGGTGGAGGCGTTGGAGGGTGGGCGGTGGCTAGGGTTGCGCGGTCGCCCGAGTCGCCCGTGCGGGGGCGACGCGGACGCCCTTACTGAAATGTAAGCACGGTATGAGGCGCCTGATGTGCGCCCCTGCCTGTCTGTTTGTTATTTCAAAATGGAGAGTTGTAAGTTTTTTTAAAAACTGGCGAGTTGTCGTAGTCTCGTAGTCCTATAGTCTCGTAGATGACTTTGATACGAACCGTGGAGCCTGCCTGCCTGTTTGTTGTTTTGCCCAAGTCGAAATTACAGTACTGATTACTGTGCATTGAGGCTGTCAATCAATAATTAATCTGCTCAATACCATAAGTTCATAACCATGCGAACGTACGTAACCGTCTATAAACAAATCTCAATGTGAAGCAAAGCCGGTTTGTGATCAATATACATTTATTGCTCTACTAATACCCATGGAAATTACAGTAAATCTGTCAGTCTTGCAGATACATCCAAACTTCAGAATATCTAGCTATGCTGCAATTGCAAATCCGCAAACGTCTCAGTGCTGCTTCCCTCCCTGCTGCAAACTGACCAACCCAAAGTACGCCCCAGACCGGCCGTTGGCCATCAGGGGACTCATGCGTCCCCTTCTCCACGACGACCCCTCTCTCGAGCACAGCGATCGCATCACAGTTCTGGATCGTGCTGAGCCTATGCGCCACCACCACGCTGGTCCTACCAACCATCACCCTATCCAACGCCTCCTGCACGGCCTTCTCGGACCGGCCATCCAGCGCGCTGGTAGCCTCGTCCAGCAGCAGGATGGCCGGGTTCTTGAGGATGGCACGTGCAATGGCCACACGCTGCTTCTGCCCTCCCGACAGCTGAGCCCCGCGATCGCCGCACCACGTCTCGTACCCGTCCTTGAGCCCGGCGATGAAGCCGTGCGCGTTCGCCGCCCTCGCCGCGTCCTCCACCTCCGCCTCGCTCGCCGTCCCCTCCCCCAACATTATGTTCTCCCTGATCGTGCCGGCGAACAGCGTCGGCTCCTGGCTGACGAGCCCGATCCGCCGGCGAAGGGCTTGGAGGTTGTAGGATCTGATGTCTCTGCCATCAATGCTCACCGTGCCATTGATCGGGTCGTAGAATCTCTCTATGAGCCCGATGATGGTCGATTTGCCGGAGCCACTTTGCCCGACGAGAGCTGTCGATTTACCTGCCATTATGCTCAATGAGAATCCCTTGAAGATGACCACGTCTGGTCTCGACGGGTATGCGAAATCGACGTCGACGATCTCCACATCTCCGGTGAGCTTCTCTGGCTTGAACCCATCAGGATTCTTGGGTTCAATCTTGGTTTGGCGATCAAGGATGGCGAACACTGAAGAGACTGCATCGGCACCCTTGGCGATATCTGTCGTCATGCTACACGCGTCTGCTATCACTCGCCCCGTGCTGACTAGGATCATGGTGGTCTGGAACACTGCGTCGACGGTGACGAGGCGCTCGGCCATGAGCTTGCCACTGTACCAGTAGTTGAGGGCCCACGAGAATATCGTGAGGCTCACGGATGTGCCAAGCCCGAGACCTGCGAACCATGCCTGTCTCATGCCTTCCCTGTAGGGCCCATCCTGGGCTTGGCTGAAGAGGCGTAGGATGCGGTCTTGCGATGAGAAGGCCGTGATGGTGCGGAGGTTGGAGAGGGCATCGGCTGCAATCTTGCTAGTTTCGGACTGCGCCTGTACCGATTTCGTGGACATGCGCTTGAGTAACACACGACGAGCGTAGGAGCAAGCGATGATGAACGGCTGCATTACTATCATGACGAGGGCCAGGCGCCAGGAAATGACGAGACCCACGGTGAAGGCAATGAGCACCATGGAACCTGTCTGGATCACCGACCAGTGACCTTACCTGCAACAACACAAATACCAGCATGCATGAGAAGGTATATGATTCTTTTCATAGTAAAGATCTTAACTTTTGATCTGCACTTACAATGTTGGCGTCCCTAGCAAGCTGCGAGCATATGGCGCCGCTAGAGTTTTCGTCTTGGTCGAACCATCCGATCTCAAAAGTGAGGATCTTCGCAAGCATCCGTTCCCTGATCCTCTTGGTCAGGTACTCACCCATGGCGCCGAAGCTGTAGTGCTGTCCAATGCTGAGCAAGAAGGAGAGCACGACAAGAGCGAGGAAAACGAGCGCGTACAGCCTTGTTTTCTCCTTGATCTCGTCATGGTCTTTCGAGTAGTAGATGGAGAATGAGCACCCCATGCCGTACGCGTACACAGGATGGATGCCCCCTGACAGGACCGCGCTTAAGCCTCCAATCAGTGCGTGCTTCCACTCTGGTGCATTCAGGAGTAGCATCCTTCCCAAGGATGGCACAGGAATCTTTGGCTTGTCATTGCTGTCACCATCTCCTGCATCACCCATGGACAATGTCCTATTTGTATTTGACCTGCTAGCTGATGAAGAGAGCAAGATCTTGCTCGTGTTGCTGCATTGCTCTGCAGTAGGAGATGTACGACATGTTCCACCACCAGCCCCGTTGCCCTCGCTCGAGTCTCTGGTCTGCTGAAGATGCACAAGGGATGAGTACATGCCATTCTTGGCCATAAGCTCACCGTGTGACCCGAGCTCCTGGACGGCACCAGATTGCACGACGGCTATGCTGTCAGCATTTCGGATGGTGGAGAGGCGATGCGCAACGACGATCGTAGTCCGGCCCTTGGAGGCCACGTCAAGCGCCTCCTGCACGATGCGCTCGGACTCGGTGTCCAGTGCGCTCGTGGCTTCATCAAGGAGCAAAATCTTGGGTGACCTCAGGATTGCTCTAGCGATTGCAATCCTTTGCTTCTGCCCTCCCGACATCTGTGCGCCACGCTCACCCACCTGCTTTCATTTTAGACACATGGTTAAATAGATACCGGAGCGATTAGGACAGCGTGTCAAGATATGTCATACTACGCTATAAGTTACGTACCTGCGTGTCGTAGCCCTGTGGCAGCTGTGATATGAAGTCGTGGGCGTTGGCCGCCTTGGCTGCAGCAATGACCTCCTCCCCCGTAGCATCCTCCTCGCCGAACAATATGTTCTCCCGCACCGACATCGCGAACATGGCAGGCTCCTGGCTAACAAGCCCCATCTGCGCACGCAGCCACTTGAGCCGCAGCCGCCGGATATCCACGCCGTCCATCACCACCTCACCGGCCGTCGGATCATAGAACCGCTCCAACAACGCGATCGTCGTCGATTTCCCGGACCCACTGTGGCCCACGAGCGCCACCGTGTGCCCCGCCGGCACACGCAGGCTGAAGCCAACCAACACGGGGCTCTCCGGCCGCGACGGGTAGCAGAACACGACGCTCCTGAACTCCACCTCTCCAGCGACGTCGCTCACCTCCTCGCCGTCGCAGCTCTCCGAGTCAATCTTGGGCACCCGTCGTGTCATCTCTAAGATCCTATCCGCCGCCGCGGTGGCCTCGGAGAAGTACTTGACGTTCGAGAGCGCCGACCCCAGCGACACCCCACCGATGACGATGAGTGAAGACACCACGAAGACCGTGCCGCCCTGGTAGCCATGGTACATGACGAGACGGCCACCGTACCAGATGTTGAACGCGTAGATGGCGAAGGCGACGCCGTTGCTCCCCATGGCGACGCCCTTGGCGAGCCCTTGTCTGAGCCCGAGCCGCGACGAGTCCTCGAGCGCGGCGGCGAAGCGCGCCATGGTGGCGTTCTCGGCGGCAAAGGCGTACACGGTGCGCGCCGACGAGACAGCCTGTTCGGCGACGGCGCCCGGGCGAGCGTACTGCACCCTGATGCGGCGCGCGAGGTCGGTGAGGGCGCGGCCGTACGCGACGCCGGGGACGATGAGGAGGAGAGCCGAGGGGAGCGTGACGAGGGTGAGGCGCCAGAGGAGGACGAAGCCGACGGCGTAGCAGCCGAAGAACGTGGTCACGTACATGATGAAGCTGGGTACCTTCTCGGCCAGCGCGTCCTGCACGGCGAGGCTGTCGTTGGTGACGCTGGTCACCACCTCGGATGTCGTCGAGACGGAGCTGACGTCGAAGTACTCCACGTCTTGCCGGAGCACCGCTTGTAGGTACCGTGCTCGCATCCGTGACGCTTGTCGCTCCGCCGTACGCGCCCAGCAGTAACCTTCTGTACACGTACGTACGTGCGTAAGGTGGAGATTAAACGTGTCAAGCGACAGTTTTGGGCGTATCGGATGGATAAGCGTGTCAGTCGACAGTTTCACGCGACAGTTTTGGGTGTGTGCTCACCGAGGAACGCCATGACCCAGGCGGCGCACGCTATGAAGACAATACTGATCACGTTCTGGAGGGAGGATGAACAAACATATCGTCTCGTCAGTGATGGATGGCCGGATGGGTGGCGTTAACAGTTGTCTTAATAGATCATCAGGATTTTTTATACTACCGCATTGATCTTGGAGGTGAACTGGTCGATGTGGTCGGGTCCGGTGCCGAGGTCGTTGGCGATGCGGCTGGCGATGAGGAGCCGGAGGGGCGTGACCATGCCGTCGCCGACGGCGCCCACAAAGCCCAGCACCATGAGCGCCACGTCCACCGCGTCCGCGTGCTTGAACACCGACGAGCCCAGCGGCAGCGCCGCCGCGTCGGCCTTCTTCGCGCGACTGGCCTGCATGGCGACCGCGTGATCGAGCTAGCTATAGCTTCTCCAACGGTCGCCGACCAGGTGCCGCTACAGACAACAGAGGCTTGCCAGTCTTCAGAGTTGAGATCAAGATAGTTCCGTGACGCCCACCATCATCACAGACGAGACAACATGTATATATATAGACCAGCGTATCGGAATCACGGGAAACCTGTGATGCCCCCTGGTGCTCGCACGGAGCACGCAAGCCTGCGTCCTGTCGCTTAATTTCTCAAGGCAGACATGCGCAATTCGTGTAACACGGCACACCATCTTGTCGCGTTTCACTACTACTACAGAATCGTCTAAATCAAACGCCTCGTCACAGCCGGTTTTGTTACAACCGGATGTGAAGGGGCATCACAGCCGGTTGGGTTACCACCCGGCTGCGTTGCTCTTATCACAACCTGTTTGTATTACCAACCAGCTGTGATGAGGAGTGAGGGCAACACAGCCGATTCCAGCTATGCTCAACGCAGCCGGTTGGTGGTTGGAACCGGCTGTGTTGAGGGCACATCAACACAGCCGGTTCTAGCCACGAACCGGCTGTGTTGCTACTTATCGCAGCCGGTTGGACCTACGAACCGTTTGTGTTGATCAACGCAGCCGGTTCTATATGCATAGGCACTTGGCAAATACAATTTTTGAAGCCCTAAACGTTGTCAAATTGAAAAGTGTTGAACTACAAAGTTGTATAATTTCTCAAGATGTAAAACTTTTATATTAGTTATTTGTTCATATGACAAAGTGGTAGTAAAAGTGTTCACAAATCCTACATCTCTCCTATAGGTTGTTGGGTATGACACTAGAAGAGAGATGTACGATTAGTGAATACTTTTATTATCACTATGTCTATGAACAAATGACCAAAATAAAAGTTGTAAAACTCAAAAAGTTATGAAATATTGTAGTTGAAAACATTTTCATTTGAATTCGTATTGTCAACGAAAACCAAGTTTGAAATTATTCAAATTTGAAATTCAAATTTCGCAAACGACCTCGGATGGAAAAATGGAGAACATGAAAGCTGTAGTGTTTGCAAAGTTACGAAACTCTGTAGTTGACAAGTTTTTAATTTGAATTCGTTTAGGCTCTCAAATAAGTCATTTACACTCGGGTTCGTATAGTATGTGGTGAATGAAAATGTGATATGGTCACATACAGCTGTGTTGCGCAGTGGTAAGGGAGGGTATGCGGGAGGGGGAGGTCGTGGGTTCGAATCCTAGCTACCGCGTAGCGCGCGAAAAATCTTGCGACTTGATGACTAGGCAGGGCTGGGTGGCTGTCCGGTGGGGTCCCTCCCCCAATTAAAAAGACGTCCTGGACACCTCATCACAGCCGGTTCTAGCCACCAACCGAATGTAATGAGGGTGTATCACAGCCGGTTGGGAACCGGCTGTGTTGCCCGAAGCAACACAGCCGCTGGGAATCAAACGGTTCCCAAAACCGGCTACGATGGGGGTTTCCCAACCGGCTGTGATGAGTATTCTGTGGTAGTGTTTGTTCTACATATGTACAAAAAATATCACGACGTGTACCACCAAAAGCAGTAGCATTTGTTGAAAAATCACGAAGTCTGGATTTGTGTTCGTCAGAGTGTCATAAGCCACAACCATCACGAAGATCGTTCAGGATCCTGATCGTTGAGGATGTGGTCGTTGGATGAGGACAGTGGCCTTTCTCCTTTCTCCCTAAACCGTCCATGTCCATCTGAAAAGTGCAGCCCATCTTCACACAAGTATATCTTGCGTTCAACCTTTATGTAGCTTGACAGCGGAATCTAGCAATGCGAGTGGCCTGGTTACTCAATTCCACATATACCTGCAGGGATGCGAGAGGATGGGCTCGTGTGCACAAAAGTCGTGGCCGATAGCGCTGTCCAATTGATTTGCTGTTGTAGCTTCTTCGTTTTAGAAGAAGTTCCGTCCACCAGGATGCTAGTTGCTAGGTCTACCCTTGGCAATCACATCCTTTTGTTTCTATTAAAGAACTGCACAGAGAATCCGAAAAGAAAAAAAATCAAACTTTAACTTATCTTATCTTACTCTTACTAATTGGAGGCTTTTATGAGGCCTCCAAGCGAAGCCACCTAGGATCGTGGGTCACGCTGTCAAAATGATGTTGAAAAAACTCACATTCGTCTGTGTCTCAGTACTAAGACGTTATGTAGTACCAGTTATACATCAATGTGGCTAACATGGGACATTTAGTACCGGCTGGTATGGTGCCACCAGGGCCCGAGGCCAACGACTAGATTCCTTTCGACCCATTTAGTACTAGTTGGTGGCTCCAGCCGGTACTAAATAAATGCTTTTAGTATCAATTGGTGTACGAGACATTTAGTACTGATCGGTGGTTGTAGCCGGTACTAAAGTGGCTACATTAGTATAACCTAGAGCCACTGACCGGTACTAATGTCTATCCTATAAAATCATCATCTTCCTCTCCGAGCAATTTATGGGGTGGCTTATGGCTGACGACACCGGAGACTGCTCTTCTTCTCTTTCCCATGGCGCCCTAGGGGAGGTGCTGCCAATTTTTCCAACAATTTATGGAGATTTTGTCCCATTTAAGTGTTCTCAAGTCTTGTAATGGTTGTTTGAGTCGGCCATTTAGTACCGGAAAGGTACTATTGGTTGGATAACTAGTACTAAATGGGACTCTGGCCCGGTAGTAATGTGGGTGCTTCATGTACTGCGATTAGTGGAAGAAGGAAGGGGCTGCGGCTTCTGTGTCTCCTAATTTGTGTCCTCATCCGTGTCTCTGAGACAATTAACGTCAAATAAAAAATCTAAATTAAATTCTGATCATGTCATTGTGTTTGTTATAATAAGATCTTCAAAACTAAACCACACTTGACCATGTTTGGACTATATTTTCTTTTTGAATATTTTTAGGTTGAATAAATTATTTTATTACAAAAATATTTGAAAAAATATATAATCCAAACATGGTCAAGTATGTTTGAGTTTTGCAGATTTTATTATAACCAACACAATGGTGTGATTAGAATTTAATTTGGACGATTTATTTGACACTAATCACCTCGGAGACATAGATGAGGACACAAGTTAGGAGACACAAAAACCGCAGCCGGAGGAAGGGGGATTGGGGTCGTGCTGGCCCACACACCTATTTCTCTTGCTTGGCAGATACTTCCTGCATACCCTTATATGTACTAGGTTGGGATTCTACAGAAAAGATGAAAATGTACTAGGTTGCGAGGCGCGCCCTGTGGTGCCCACGCCAAGCAATTTTAGCTGTGGTCCACTTGCTATGTGCATATGAGTCAGGTGTGTATATAGATCGAACACTACTCCATCAATGCTAACTACTCCTTTTGTTTCAAATTATAAAAGTACATAAAGTTTTATATCACATCTTATAAAAAATTATGTAAATATAGTCAAATTTAAATCATTTTGAAGAACTTTTATTAATAAAACAAGCCATGACAAAAATATGATATTTTACATGAGTTTTTTTTTGTTATTGTTACTAATTGGAGGCTCCTTATGAAGCCTCCACATGAAGCCAACTAGGATCCTATATCGACACTTTAGAAAAAAAATAGAGAAATCATAGAACTTCTTACAAAAATCAGAAAGATCCTGCTATCAATCCAAAACCTCTAATCATAATAGCCATTGGATCTATATCTTTTCTTGTAAATTACCATCTCTGCCATTCTCAAAATAGTCTAAAATAAATCACTAAACATGTGCCTAAATGACCCACCTTTACAATTATAAAACATAATCCAAAACATCCCCTAATCTTCATATATATTACCCACCTATGCCATCGTAAAAGTAGTGTAAATAACCCCTTAAATCTACATAGAAGTCCAATTTGGTCATTATTAAAACTTAAAACAACACATAAATAAAAATATAAATTAATATAATTACAAAAAATGTTAAAGTGTACAATATAGAATTCTAAATTACTATATATAGCATTATTATTAGTTATGTTATTGTTTGTACAAAATATTACTCATGATGTGTATCACCATATATTCATATATGAGTGAAGAAATAACAATAACAATAATTTTCATGTTATTTACATAGTTCAAACAAAAGGGTTCGAACATATATTATGATTTTCGTATAATTTTGTATCTTAAGTATTAATTTATTATTAAATATCCTACAAAGTCAAAATAATGATAAAAAATTATGATGTGTTTTTCTTTTTTTTTCGAATCACACAGTACAGATGCAAACGCTCACATACACGCATGCACACTTGTCCCCTATAAACATAGGCACGCAACCCTACCCCTATGAGCACCTCCGAAAGACTGGACCGGCAAATCCTTCGAATTGACGAAGTCACCACATGCGCCTCGCTATCGACGGGCACGTCGCCTACCACTGAAAGAATAGCGCCGGTTAAATCCTGGAATAAATCCAGGAAAATGCGAGCACCAGTGCCAAGTCGATGACTCGAACCCTGGTGGGCTGGTTCCACCACAAGAAACCTTGCCAGCTGAGCTACAGCTCAGTTCGTTATGATGTGTTTTTCTAGCATGTGTTGTGTATAGTATCATCTTACAAAATGTTAACTCATCAAGACTCCACTTGTGCATAAAAATAGAAAAGATAAAATATTAAGGTATAAATTAAACCAAATAACATAGTTTAGGGAGCAAATTGAATCAAGTAATAGTTTATGGCCAACGACAGTAAATGTAACTTTTTCCTTGATAATGCCAACGACAGTTGTCCATTCCCGAAGACAAGGAATAGGAGCCGAGCCGCATCTCCAGTTGTGCGTTCGTGGGTCGTGGGCGTGGGCGGAGTCCGTCAAATGGGGTAGGTATCGGGGCCGCACCGAGGCTCTCATACGCCCGCAGCTCACCTCATTTTCCCCCCAACACCGGCTGGGCACATGCCAAAAAAATGGTGTCGATATTGACTTTCTAAATTAAATGCCTGCTATTTTAAATGGAGGGATAAGTAACAACCGCGACCAATAAAGACTCGAGCTCCGGGATGTCTATCATGGAGAGAAATCAACTTCCTATTCTTTGTTCAGTTTTCATCTTAGGATAAAAACGATGTCAACTGAACAAGGCCTAAAGCAATAGTCCTGCTTATACCGCGTGAGGAAACCCTGCATGCAGGTGAGTTCTGTAGATGATTTTTTTTTCTTTTTTTATTTCCTCAAATTTCCTTCCTCTTTTTTCCTTTTCATTTTTCTCTTTCTTCCCTTCTTTTTTTGTCCTTTTCATTTTGTGTTTGTACCTAACTATAGGACATTCTTTTGTGATCACTAGTAAAGGCGCACGTGCGACACGCACGTAATACGAAGGATATTACCAGCGGGTAATAAAATGAAGCGGTAAGAAAATTATTTAGTATTTAGCATAAACATTCTTCAACTCACAATTTTGATGGGTATGTATCTCCTTGCACCTCCCTTGGCCTTTTACACAGGGACGCGAGGGGTAAAACACTTTGATGGGTCTGCACCCACTCTCATCTCCCTTCTTATTACATATGGGTCCAACGTAAAGAATACGACTCATACTATACTTTATTGTACAACTGAATTTTATATTTCATCATATTTTATAACTTGAGTGTACACCGACTATGAGAGAGATGGAGTGCGAGGATGGAGAGGATGGATTGTCATGGCTGTGACAAAGTGGAGGTAGAGCGCTGGCGGCGATTTTGGGCGTGATGCTAGCGGGTGGAGAGTGCGAGCCATTGGACGGGGGTAGGGAGGATGGGCTCGGGCAGGAATGACGTGGCTAGTCCTGTAAATTTAATGGCCCCGAGCGAAATTAAAATAAACTGGAGCCCTTCAATATATATATAACAAATGTTCATATCAAATAATTTGCATATATTAGCTATGATTCCATAAAATCATCTGCTTGTTTTATTCGTTTTATTTTGCATTAGTGGATGCATACCTTCTAGACGTGATTATGCTAAAAATTATGAAAGATTAATTAGTAACTGAAATCAGCTATTGCAAAGCTACAAAGATATTAGATTGACTCACAGAGATATTATAGATTAATGTGTGGAAGTCTCATATCTCTATATCATCGAGTATCACTTACTAATGTTCTATCAATCTATTATTATTGATCAGTTACCTAACGCTGCGAGCACCCAATATTAGTTTTAAAGTCATTCATTAATCAAATATTCAAATATATAAAATATCAAATTTATCTGCTGGTGAGGATTAACTTCCTACCACCGATTGCTGTCTGCGTTGCCGTTCGCATTGCTACAGCTAGTCGTCTGCTCCTTCCTTGCGTGAGGCCATGCGCTGATGCTTGGTGGCCTGTGTGCTCCACTTGCTGATCTGGCCTCCTCTCGATCTGCTGGAATCAGCAAAGAGACAAGACAGAGTCTTGGGGGATCGGAGAGGCAAGCAGATACAGCCATACAGGGGCGCGCGATGACTCCTGCACATGTGGTGGCACAGGTCGTGTTCGGCCCTATCTGTACAACCAGCGTACGTATCTGCATATACATACCTGGCTGGGCGCTATGGATGCGTACGACGGGTGGGTAGACACACGTGGGTGACAAAATAATTATACTTTTGGCAGAAACATTTTCTAAATATCAGTTTTGGTGGGTATGACCCACTTTCCACCTCCGTTGACCCTTACAGGTGGGTCCGGCGTGAGGGGTAAGGTGGACCCAAATGGGGTGAGAAACGTTTTCAATTCTACTCGCTCTTTTATATGTAATCATAGGGAAATGTACTAGCCTACAGTGGCCATCTGTCATTCGCCTACCGCGTGACAACACATAAAATTTTCCGCAACAAAAAAAAAAGATGAGACATTTGCTCCGCTCTTTGTTTGAAAACGCGTTATGTCCCTTGCAACTTCCACATGGATAAGAATTTCGCATCGTTAGTGGTTCAGTGCCTCGTAACAAAATTGATGAGTCACTAAGCCCATACGGCCCTTCTATTGGGTGTTTGATTTTGAGGGGTTACAAAAAGCCCCTTTTACCTTTTATATCGAATGTTTTGATTTTATTTACGAGGATCAAATATAATCTAATCGTGATGACAACTAAATTTACCATAGTAAAAGAAATAGGGCCCGCTCTGTTTTCTATTCGGGAGGTGCACTATGTCCTCTTCAGTCTCCATGCGGATAGGCCTTTCAAATTATTGATGGTCACGACGAAATCGAGGAGTCAGCGGATGGTCTTTTTATTGGACGTTTGATTCCAAAGGACTCCAAATAGGCATTATTATATCGAATGTTTTTTGCTATTACGATGACTAAATATAATTAATTATAATACTAATTGCTGAAGCCCCAAATTCTTTAGCGAGACAAATCTATTAAGATTAATTAACTCCTGATTAGTATATGCTCAGCTGGGCACCAGATGAGGTATTAGACTTATAGATTTCTCTCCTCCAATAAAGCTTAGGCCTTGTGGAATCATTATGTCATTGGTCTAAATTTAATAGTCCTAATTAGTATCCATTTTGTCATAGTTCTCTCTGTTTCCAAATTCACACAGAACACAAAAAGTTTCAATATTATTTTGTCACAGTTCTCTCTGTTTCTAAAATCACAATGAACATTTTTTTTTTGTCTTTACTATTTGTTCTTATCAATATTTTTATTGGTCTATTTTCGGCTCACATGTCCTAACCAATTAGTTATAATTATAATTGCCAAAATATAATCGACAATCAATTTGTATCTATCTAGGCGCAGCGGTAGTGCGCCCCTCTTCCTAGTATCCATTATATGCTGGAGGAGATCTCTTCCCAAACTACAGGCCACTGTCAGGTGAGGCGTGTTGATGCCCCCAATCAGTGTCAGTAGGTCTCAATGATTTCGTTCACAACGGCAGCGTCCTCCATGTCTCCGTCGTGATGACATGTCCATTATTCCTTCATCCATTAGTTTACTTGAGATGCTCGGGAGTAGTTGAGATGCCAACGCATGCATGTCGCGATTCGCCAGGATGATTAAGGTCAAAAATTAACCTTCCGTACGTCCTGGTCACAGAGAAATGATGAAATCGAACTCCAGCGGAAATAGCTGACCCACGTCACAACTTACAACCAGCTGCAAGTGATGCCGGCGGCGAGCTCACTGGCGGATATGGCTAGTGAGGCAACAGGGACGAAAAAGAAGGAAGCGCCTGCGGCGCCGCGGCGGCCGTCGCTCATGTCGGTGTTCGTGCACGCGGATGCGGCGGACGTGGCACTGATGCTGCTGGGCCTGGTGGGCGCCATGGGCGACGCCATGTCGTTCCCGGCCACGCTGCTACTCATCATCCGCATCACCAACGACATGGGTAGCGGCCCCGACCACTTCCAAGATTTCACATCCAGGATCAACGAGGTACGCGCTTCTCGCTAGCTGCTGTTATCATAAGCCACCATCATTGGAGACTGACGAGGTAGCATTGCATTCACTCGACTCGACGATCCTGATGATCAGAACGCGAGGAACCTCGCCTTGTTGGCGTGCGCCTCCGGGTTCATGGCGTTCCTAGGTGAGAACTACTAACTGCCCAGCAGGCCAGCACACGCGTGAGGCGTGATAATTAACTTGCTAATGCAGATGATCGATCTCTGAACTGACACTGACAGTCCGTTCTTCGATGTGGTGGATCATGCAGAGGGGTACTGCTGGGCGCGCACCGCAGAGCGGCAGGCGTCGCGGATGCGGACGCGGTACCTGCGGGCGGTGCTCCGGCAGGACATGGAGTACTTCGACCTCAGGTCCGGCTCGACGACGTCCTAGGTGGTCACCAGCGTCTCCAGCGACAGCCTCGTCGTGCAGGACGTGCTGGGCGAGAAGCTCCCCAACTTGGTGATGAACGCCACCACGTTCGTCAGCAGCTACATCCTCGGGTTCGCCGTGCTCTGGCGTCTCACGCTCGTCGCCCTCCCGTCCGTGCTGCTGCTCGTCATCCCCGGGATCGTCTACGGCCACGTCCTCATCGGCATCGCCCGCCGGATCAGGGAGAAGTACGGCCGCCCGGGCGCCATCGCCGAGCAGGCCGTGTCGTCGGTGCGCACCGTGCACGCGTCGGTGGCGGAGAGGAGCACCGTAGCGCGGTTCTCCGCCGCGCTCGAGGAGACGGCGCGGCTCGGGGTCAAGCAGGGGCTCGCCAAGGGCGTCGCCCTCGGCAGCAACGGCGTGACGTTCGCCATCTGGGCCTTCAACGTCTGGTACGGCAGCCGCCTTGTCATGTACCACGGCTACCCTGGCGGCACCGTCTTCGCTATCTCCTCCGCCATCGTCCACGGCGGCCTGTACGTGTCGTGAACTAACCAACTGCGCATGCATACGTACATATATACATATATGTATATATACATGTACACCATTGCTTGACGAGTGATGAACCATGCGTTGGTGCATGCAGGGCACTTGGGAGCGCGCTGTCGAACCTGAAGTACTTCGCGGAGGCGAGCGCGGCGGCAGAGAGGATTGAGGAGGTGATCCGTCGGGTGCCCAAGATTGACTCGGGGAGTGACGATGGCGAGGAGCTCGCCAGTGTCACCGGGGAGGTGGAGTTCAGGAACGTCGAGTTCTGCTACCCGTCACGGCCGGAGAGCCCGGTGCTGGTCAGCTTCAGCCTGCGCGTGCCGGCGGGGAGCACGGTGGCGCTAGTTGGCAGCAGCGGATCGGGGAAGTTGACGGTGATCGCGTTGCTTGAGCGTTTCTACGACCCATCGTCTGGAGAGGTCCTGCTGGACAGCGTGGACATCCGGCGGCTACGGGTCAAGTGGCTGCGCTCGCAGATGGGGCTTGTCAGCCAGGAGCCAGCGTTGTTGGCGACATCTATACGGGAGAACATACAGTTCGGCAAGGAAGACGCCACAGTGGAGGAGGTCATCGCCGCTGCCAAGGTGGCCAACGCACACGACTTCATCGCCCAGCTGCCGCAGGGCTATGACACCCAAGTAATTAACGTGTCTATATATCTTAATACTGCATATATGTATTACAATACTAGCTATTACCAGCTTAGCATCTTAATACTGCTGTCACTGCGCACAGGTGTGTGTATGTGTGCCTCGTACAAGAAACTAGCTGCCAACCACACCTGACAACATGTGAACTAGATTCTTTCTGTTTACTATGAAGCATAAGTTCCGTGGTATATACTAACCGGTTCACGAATAACGTCAGGTGGGAGAGCGCGGTGTCCAAATGTCTGGAGGGCAGAAGCAGAGGATTGCTATAGCCAGATCAATCTTGAAGTCACCCAAGATCCTCCTCCTCGATGAAGCCACGAGTGCACTAGACACAGAGTCGGAGCGTATTGTGCAAGAGGCGCTTGACAATGCCTCTATGAGTCGGACTACTATTGTCATTGCACACCGCCTATCCACTATCCGAAATGCTGACGTGATCGTTGTCATGCAGTCCGGCGAGGTCAAAGAGTTAGGCTCCCATGATGAGCTTAATGCTATTGAGAATGGCATCTATGCATCTCTTATCCGTCTTCAGCAGACCAGAGATTTACAGGAGGTCGACAATATCAGCATAACTGCTGCTATGTCTCCTGCTACTGGACACAACATGAGTAAGGGTTTGGTTAGTTGCTCAAGCTCAGGATGGCCAACGGGAGATGTAGGAGACGATGACAAGAACGAGAAGACAAAGCCTCCTGTCCCATCGTTTAGAAGGCTACTTATGATGAATGTACCAGAGTGGCAGCATATGCTAATTGGGAGCTTCAGTGCTGTTGTGCTGGGAGGTATCCAACCGGTGAAAGCATATGGAATAGGGAGTATGTTTTCACTCTACTTCTTGACGGATCACACAGAGATCAAGGAAAAAACAAGGGTCTATGTCCTCTTGTTTTTCGCTCTTGCGGTGCTCTGGTTCTTTCTCAATATTGGACTACATTACAGCTTCGGTTTCATGGGTGAATACCTCACAAAGAGGATCAGGGAACAGATGCTAGCA
Source organism: Digitaria exilis (assembly GCA_015342445.1). Taxonomy (NCBI): domain Eukaryota; kingdom Viridiplantae; phylum Streptophyta; class Magnoliopsida; order Poales; family Poaceae; genus Digitaria; species Digitaria exilis. The sequence goes on along the minus strand of JACEFO010001924.1, from coordinate 2,169,282 downwards.
AAAGTTCTCACATTTGAGATTGGGTGGTTTGACCGCAAAGAGAACTCCACCGGTGCCATATGCTCGCAACTAGCCAACGATTCCAATGCGGTATGTACACAGGCAATGGCTCAAGTTTACTTGAAAAGAATCGTACTTAATCAAAGCATAGTAATATATATTTTTTTTGGTAGGTGAGGTCACTTGTTGGTGACCGAATGGCTCTGGTTATCCAAGCAGGTTCTGCAGTACTCATTGCCTGCACCATGGGAATGGTCATTGCATGGCGCCTGGCCCTCGTCATGTTAGCAGTGCAACCTCTACTCATCGTATGCTTCTATACTCGGCGTGTATTGCTAAAGAGTATGTCCAAGAAGTCAGTAGAAGCACAGTCTCAAAGCAGCAAGTTAGCTGCTGAGGCTGTATCCAATATTCGAACTGTCATTGCCTTCTCATCCCAAGACTGGATCCTATACCTCTTTAAGAAAGCACAGAATGGGCCACACAAGGAAAACATCCGACAGTCATGGTTTTCAGGACTTGGTCTTGGCGCCTCTGTGGCTCTTATGATAAGCTCATATGCCCTTGATATGTGGTACGGCGGCAAGCTCATGGTTGAGCACCACATCAACTACATGGAGCTCATGCAAACCTACTCAATTTTAGTGACTACAGGGCATGTGATCGCGGAAGCAGGTAGCACAACAACTGATCTTGCTAAGGGCTCCGATGCAATTGCTTCGTTATTTGCTATTCTTGATCGGAAAACAGAAATTGACCCTGACAATCCCAATGGGTTCAGACTAGAGAAGCTCAAAGGCGAGGTTGAAATTATCAATGTTGATTTTGCATATCCCTCAAGGCCACGTGCGATCATCTTCAAAGGATTTTCCTTGACGATACAGCAAGGCAAGTCAACGGCACTTATTGGGCATAGTGGTTCTGGAAAGTCAACCATCATTGGGCTTATTGAGCGATTCTATGACCCACTTGCAGGAGTGGTCAAGATTGATGGTAGAGACATAAAAACATATAATCTCAGTGGGTTGCGACGACACATTGGACTAGTTAGCCAAGACCCAACACTAATTGCAGGAACAATTAGAGAAAACATAATGTACGGTACGGAAACATCAAATGAGGCAGAAATTGAGGATGCTGCAAGGTCTGCAAATGCACATGAATTTATTAGCAACCTCAAAGATGGATATGACACATGGTGTGGTGAGCGAGGTCTCCAGCTCTCAGGAGGCCAAAAGCAACGTGTCGCGATCGCTCGAGCCATCCTAAAGAAACCTTCCATCTTGCTACTAGATGAAGCTACAAGTGCACTGGACAACCAGTCGGAAAAGATGGTTCAAGAGGCACTAGACCGGGTGATGGTCGATAGGACAACTGTAGTGGTGGCACATAGGCTCAACAGCATAAAAAACTGTGACCTGATCGCTGTCCTTGATAGAGGAATGGTTGTGGAGAAGGGCACAGATGCATCCCTTATGGTCAAAGGTCCCTCTGGAGCATACTTTAGATTGGTTATGTTGCAGCAAGGAGGCAACCGATACTGATTTTTCAACAATACTGCATCACTTGCAATACTCAGCAGACCAATGAAGTTTCATGTGTTCAAATGGGCTAGTTTTCCTCACATTGCTCTATCAGTACACACAGGTTTATCAAGCTTGCAATTTCTCAATGCCGAGCTTTTAGAATTTACTTGTTGATGAAACTGATAGGCATTTCATACACTATGATGTCTACAAGTTTTCTAAAATTAGCATAGCTGCTACCAAGCGTTGAAAGGGCACTTTTAGTGATGAATTTTGTGAAGAACAAGCTAAGAAATAGCATGGAAATACGCAAATGATTTCTTGGTTATTGAGAAGGGATTTTTCTATGTGTTGTTAATTAGCAGATGGCAAAGCGGCTAAGCCATAGTATGACCGCTTCTCAACTAAAAACGAGCAGTTAGTTGCTAAAGAGGGTCCTATGAGAAATTAATAAAGATTTCTTTTTACTCGCAAAAAAGAAAGTTTAATCTCCCATTTTCAAAAGTCGCCATAGTGAGTTAAAAATCAATTAACTTTATTAGCAGATAATTTCAAACATACTCAACAAATAAGGATTTATGGACTATTTTGTACCCGCATTAAGCATCATTTGCATGATTGTTCGGTGCACTAATATCAATGTACACCCAATCTTGAACTCCTACGGCGTCTGTCACTGAGTTCGGTCTACTAATATCAATATGCACCCAATCTTGAATTCCTGCATCCGGTACTGAGTGGTCAGCGATGTGTCCATCAACATCAACCGGCTCAATCTCTCGAATGTGCCTATCAATATCAGCCGGCTCAATCTCTTCAAGGTGCCTGTCGTCATTGTTGCAGTGGTCATAACCTCTCCCTATCTGCCTCTCGTCATGTCCATGTGGGTAGTGCTCACCACTATCACACAGACGTGTTTGATACTGGTCATTGTTCCCGCCGTAATAACTGTAACCAGAGCTTCCGCCATCAGACAGATATGTTTGATACTGGTCATTGTCCCCGCCGTAGTCGCTATAACCAGAGCTGCCGCCATCACTATCACTAACACCGTTGTAATTGCTGCTAGGAACTGCATTGGCACCATGGAAATAGTTGTCGAGCTCCTCCGGCAGAGGGATCCCGTACTCGTTATAAAAAGCATTTCTCTGCTGCACCAATGTCCATTCCTCCTCCCAAAGTTTCCTCTGCTCTTGCCTCAGTTTCAATTCCTCATCACGCAACTGCATGAGACGGGATTTGTATTCATTCCCTGGTATCGCCCTTAACTCTGTTTGCATCCCCCTCAGTTTTACTAGAGAATCCCTCAACCTTTTCTCGTCTTGCCGACATATCCTTACACCTGGCACCGAACAAGAGCATATGGCGGGTGAGGCGCGAACCAAAAGTGCACATGATAAAGATTATCGATGACCTGAGCCAATCTAGCAATCAGTAAGAACGGCATAAAAAAGATTATTTAAGACCTTTAGCCAATCTACCAATCAGTAACAACGGCATAAAAAAAGATTATCGATGACCTTAGCCAATCTACCAATCAGTAGCAACGGCATAAAAAGAAAAATCTACCAATCAGTAGTAATAACGGCATAAAAGGCACAAACGGCAAGAATACACCACGCTACTACATACAATCTATTAATAGGAGATAGTAGATCGATTTAACCAGACAAGGTAGGATTACGAATCTATCATATAACGTAATAATTAATAACTACCTTAAAATGCATAGTGACTCGGACAAGCACATGAAGACACATGAGTAGATTCACAAACGGAACATAGGAAATCGAACTACGAATAATACGGATCTGTGTACCCACAAGATGACAACAATCCAACCACGACATGCATGCATGCGAGATCGTAACAACCATCCATATCTAGCACGATCGTAGTTAATCTAATTAGTTACGGGGGGAAGGTACACGTACCACTGTCGTGCTTCAGCTTGGTGTAGTAGGAGAAAGACTTGGTCTTCTCCTGGGTGGCGTCGGGCTTGTCGGCGGCGGCGAGCTTCGCGGCGGCGGCGAGCTTCTTTCCCACGACGAGGGACACCGCGGCGTCCCCAGACTCGCCGTCCGCGAGGTCAAGGAGTTTGAAGTTGCAGGTGGAGCGACAGAAATCCTAGCCCACGGCCCTGCTAGCTAAACCCTCGGCGATCCCCTCGTCCTCTCGCTTTCGACTCAATGAATGGATAGGCGGCGGTGACTTTTGATTTATTCCCGATGGTGGAAGCACGGCGTAGGTGCCACGTTTTATAGAGCCTGGTCCAAGGTGCGGCCATTGGGCCAAGTCCGCATGGGCTGAATGGCTGATGCGTTAATCAACAGCAGCATGTCTCAATTGTCGTCCGTGGATTAGCCCTATTTAGATTCCTTCATTTCTAAGGAATTGGAATATACTTAATGGAGTTGAAACGTGGTATTTCACAACTTTGCAGAGTTGAGCTATAAGCTTATCTTGAATTAATGGGGTGCAAAAATGTCTGTAGATTTTCATGCTACGTTTCTAATGTGCAATTTATATCACACTCTTCGACTGATTTCATTATGGAAGAAGTGTAGCATAAGTGTGTTTTCCATATGGCTAACAATAATATACACATATATTCCACATACAACTATATTAACTTAATTATTTATGTCTAAATTATGATTATTATAACCATTATAATATCCAAACGAGGCCTTAGGGAATTATCTTATAGCACACTTTCCTTCAACAATTTATGCTATATCTTCATATCATCATCTTGAAGTTGTTCCTCTATATGCCGCTGCATCACGCTAGAGTACAAGAGGAATATCACCTTGCAGATGGATAATCATCCTCCCTTTTAATCTGTTGCAATCTAATAAGGGCGAACGAAGTGTGGCGGCTTGTCTGTGGCAAGAGATCCGAGATCTAAATAGGATGTTTGATGCTTTTAAACTTTCCTTTGTTTACCGGGAAGGCAATGAGACGTCTCGTGTATGTGCAAGTCTAGTCTCAGAACAAACTCGAGTGTATCATGGCTATCTGCCTTCCATCTTGGTTAGTTCGGATAGTGGAGGCCGATTGTAATCCTGCTTTTTCTGAATAAATAAAGCTCTGGTGATTGGCTTAAAAAAAAAGACATGCACGACTACTTCAAGCACAGGAAGCTGGAGGAGGCCGACCAGGGCCCGTCCTTGGATTTTTGCCAAAGAATGAGATTTCCAATAGAAGGTATGTCTGTCCTCGGCAAGGTTGCATCAATTTTGTGAGCCAGAGGGTGATTTATCAAGGTATTTTTTAGATTATGAAATATAACCGACCTCTACCTACACAACCTTTAAATTATTACATAATTTCAGCGATCACCGCTGATCGTTAAAGGGAAACAAAAGAAACAGCTTACAAAGCTATACCAATTTATTATTATGCTTCCATCCGAGACAGGCCTGTTAAAAAGCGATAGTCTCCATGGTCCTACGAGTCATCATAAAGAGCTCGTTTGTGTTATCCATGATGCAACTGCGACCAAAATCGCATCCAGTATAGTCCTGTGGCTCCATAAATGAGGTGTACATTTTCTATTCTATCTATAAAAGAACGAGTTAAATTTAAAACGTTTCTCACCTAATATTAGGTCCACTTTACCTTTCATGCCGGACCCACCTGTAATGGTCAACTGAGGATGGAAGTGGGTCAAACCCACAAAAACTGCTATTTACAAAATGTTTCTGCCGTTTTAAAAATATTTTTCTCACCGCGTGCGTATGCAGTATGCTTACCCGCTCGTATACCCGCCCGACGCACGGTAGGTTGGTTACACGGGCCTTCACCGGCCGTTTCAACAACCCCAAAATTCCTTCTGCGTACCCCCGCACGTGCCCACTCCGACGTGCGGCCTCTGCTCACTTCACCGTCGTCTGATGGACAGGACAGGAGCTATGGACTTCGGCCAGCCCTCTGCTCTGCCGCCCTCCAAATTCAACCATCTTCTGGCTGTATTTTTTTACTGATACGGGTGACGCCAAATTTAGCAAAAAAAAAAACTGCTACAAAGGATTTAGCAAAAAAAAATGCATTTATGATTTGGAAAAATGAGTTCCTATTCTGCAAACTAATAGACTAAATGGAGTGGTTACGAGGATATAAAATATTTGGTGAGTATAGATGTACATGCAAGTATACTTGTTAAGAAAATGACAACTAACAAGAGGACCAAGTTAAACAAATAACTAAGATGTGGGTTACCATGTATTCTCATTATAAATTCTATGTGGGTTTCTTTCTCATTAATTGATATGCGACATGGGCAAAAATAATGTCATGTTATGAAATTTACGAGAGAAGGATCCCATCGATAAAGGAAATGGTTGGTCCTAATACTCCACTAACAATGATATATTGTGTTACATTGATGGTTGTTAAATTTTCTTTGTATCGTACGTGCCGCACATGTGTCTTTGTTGGTTTTATAAATAAACGAACTGTACGTTAAATATAATATTATTCCGACAACACCATCCACAATCCTTATCTCCAATTTTGGAGTTGTGGACTTGGATTAACGGCAGACTCTCACAGAGCCCAGTGCGGTGTGACACAGTTGAAACAAATAGTAGCCCATAGCCAGCTAGTAGGCGCAGGCCATGTGGGCGCGGCCTTTGGGCCTTGGACTCGCTCGAAGGGGGGCCTTGGAACATGTACTACTACTCTCAAGCCTGAAGGTTTAGATACTTTGGCTGGCTCTATTTGGAGGGAAGAAAACCAAAAGCTGCAGTACTTAACTTACCTCACTGCCAATCGACACTTGATCCAATGTTACAGGTTGCGTTATGGTAAGATGAGCAGAATAAGTTCAACAGCAGCCTGGGAGTTTTGCGTGCACAAATAACTGCACTGAATAATCTGTTCGTATATATGTGAAAACCAGGATGCAATTCTGGAGGCCAATATAAAACTAGAAGCACTGAGGTTTGATTTAGGGTGTGTTCAGTTCTCCAACTTCCAATAAAAAAAACACCATCATCCAACTTTTTCCTATTCATCCCATTCATCCCACTCACAGAACACGCTTCCCAGCACGACCTACAATATTTTTCTGGATCTACAGTGTTTTTTTCTCCAATCTAAACTCACCCTTAACTAAGAAGATTAAAATGTCAAATCATGCAAGAAAAACAAATAACGAAGCAGCGCAGGATATTATCAATTGACGCCATGTTCAGATTCCCAACTATTCACTATTTATTTCAACTTTTCACTATTCATTTTAACTTTTCACTATTCCTCCCTCACAAAACACGTTTCCCAGCGAATGCTACAGTGTTTTTCTTATGCTACAGTGTTTTTTCCTACAATCTAAACACACCCTGAAATCAGATTTGGAGATGCAGTGATTTCAGAAACTGCCATGAGCAAGCCTATGTCTAAAACTGGCATCACAGAGCATAGTGCCATACTGAACCAATATGATCAATGGTGAAAACATGGTATCTGTCAGTAAGCTGGCAAAGAGCAAGAACTTGTTACAACATGTGCAGAGTTGTCTGAAATCAAATGGTCAGCAGTGATTGATCCCATGAAAATATGATCGTAACAAACACGCAAACGTAGCAAAGCAACCTGAACAAATATGAGAACACGACGCGATGGCAAGATGTCAAAGAGCATAAGATTGTAACATGTAAAAGAATATTAGTAGAGGTTAAGAACAGTGGGGTTCCTCAGCTATCAATACTTGCAAAATCTGCTATTCCTAGAGCTAATCTTCAGTTGCAGGTCCTGAACACAATTTAGCATCAGCAGTAAAAAGAGAGCTAGTATCCTCGTATCATATCTCTATCATTAGCATCTCACATACCACAATTAACCATTCCAAATGTTTCAGCACCACTCAGTAGCCAGTGCACACGAACGAAAAAGACACAACAGGCACAGAAATGGGCCAGTACTAGTAATTAGTATGCACAAAACGTGCAATGCACGAGTGATTGTTAAGCCAAGATCGTATCCACAACTGAAATTCAAGAATCGTCAGGTCAATGGAGCCACCAGGTTGGGGGAGCGTTGTCGGACGTGCGCTGGTAGAGACCCTCAGGCCATGGCGCGGCTTCAATCTCGTCCATGTCGTACCTGCCCATGTCCGTGAAGGAGTAGAGCGTCCTGTCGTCCGCCGATGGCACGGCGACCATGCCGTCGTCGAGGAAGTAGATCATGGACTCCTGGAAGCCATTGTAGTCAGCGACCTCGAAGCACCTCGAGCATCCCCGCCCCAGGAACAGCATCCGGCCCTCCAGCACGGTGCCGATGTGCTCCCATGTCACGCGAGGAAGTGCGCCGTCGACCAATTCTTCTTCCGTGGGAACCAACTCAAAGACCCGGATCGTCAGCGTGGTACCGTCGTGGATGTACCGGATCACCATCAGCAGGCCGCCACGGGACTCGACGAGGTAGCGCCTCATCCTGCCGCCGTAGCCAACGTCTTCGGCGTAGCCCTCGCGCTGCTCCATGTCGTAGTCCCCGCGGCCGAAGGCCACGGTGCCATCGGGGCCGGGCATCTGCCCAAACGCGACGACGCGCTCGTCGGCGCCGAGGAAGAAGAAGGAGCCCTGGTAGAAGATGACATCCTGCGGCCGGAACGCGCGCATGCCCGGCGGCGAGAACCAGGTGCCGTTGCCCTCGCACCAGAACGCGGCGTTGGTGCCCCCGGAGCCGGCGTTCACGATGGCGGCCACCATGTAGTCCGTGCCGCGGGACGGCGCGGCGGATAGCGTGGCGGCGCGGACGACGAGCGGGAAGGGGGCGTTCCTCGCGGTCATGTACCCCGGGGGGAGCGGGAATCGCTCGCCGGAGCCGAGGTTGTAGAGCGCGTACCCGTGGCGCGAGTCGAGGGCGAGGACGAGCCAGCCGCCGTCGCCCGACCCGCAGAGGCGCGCGCGGCGGACGTCGGGAGGGAGGTTGAAGAGCCGGTGGTGGCGGCGGGTGATCGGGCTGTAGAAGGTGGGCGCCTCGGTGTTGGGGAAGATGAGCCACGGGAGCTGCGGCGGCGGCGGCGGGAGCGGGGGAAGCGTTGGCGGCGGCGGGCGCCCCACGCCCCGCACGGCTCTGCTCCACAGCCGGTTGACGCAGGCCATGTGGGCGCGGTCGGCGAGGCAGGGGAGGAAGGCGGAGATGCGGACGGGGATGTTGTCGGGGACGTCCGCCAGCGACGGTGGCGCCGCCGCAGCTTCTTCCTCGGCCGCGGCCGCGGCGCTCCGGGGAGAGGTGCGCGGCTGCGGAGTCGCCGCGGAGGTGAGCTCTCCCCCCTCCTCCATCTTCTCCAAGGGCCAGCTGGCCAAGGCGTTCGCGATTTCGAATTTTTCGGCGGTGGCTTGCACAGGAAGCGGTTGCGGCCGGGGAGGGGATGCTTCGAGGATTTTATACGAGGCGGCGGGTCAGGATGGGGGGACGAGACGGCGGCGGTACGTTTGGTGCCCGTGCTGCAAAAGTGACGACATCAGCCGCGGATAAATTTCAGTAGTTTGGTAGTGATGGATTTGGGGATTGAGCGGTACAGTAGTTTGGATAAATTTCAGTAGTTTTCTCCATCTTCTCATAGTAGTTTGGTTGGGGGAGAGGTGGAGAAATACACTATACCAACTTTTATAAAAAAAAACATGTTCTGTGAGGTCGAGAAATAGTAAATTTCCAATAAATATTGAATTTATGGAGAAGTTTCCTGGAACTAAACTGCTTCAACTATGAACATAGATAAGTCTCGATCCTTCCCATTTCACAAAACTTAAAGCCGATTTTTAGAATAGTGTGATTAAACCTAGCCGGTGCTAAATTTGAACACACATTTAAATCAAACCAGCCAAAATTTGGAAACATTTTATGGGAGAAATTGATCATACAGTCAGCATGTTTGGGAGGGAATTTTCAAATTACATTCCACCAGCTTAGAAGCAACTCTAGTATATACCTAAACACAACATATAAAGTAGGATCGGAAGGATGCTACAGAGCGGGAAGACGATATACTAGCAGCAAGAAGATACTTGAAAACCTACAGTGAATTTTGCAAGAAAGGGGCAATGAGAAAGAGGTGACATTGGTGGTAGAGTGCGGTCTTGACGTGAGGCCTTGTTTAGTTCGTCAACTTTTCAGTCACATCGAGCCACATCTTTTCTCACAGACACGCTTACCAATGCATTATTTACACCTCCAACTTTCCCCAACTTCACCAACTAAACAAGGCCGCCGTAACCTTTTCTTCTTCTGTTCCGAAAGCTTCTGTACCTGTTTGGAACACAATAATTTTACATGAGTCATGCAGGAGTTTCAGAAGAATTAGTTCAATTTCTCAGAAAAAACTAGTTCAATTTCGCAGGAAAAACGTAGGAACAAGGAAACATTCCCACGCCAGCGTTCGATAAAAAGAATGACGAAACATGTCAGTTAGATGAAGAGCTTACCTTTCATATGTTATCCTGATTGAATAACCTAGTGTGTGACTATCGCATCACCACTAGAACCACGCTATATCTAGAATAAAAACTGGTGAAGTTTTCATATAAGGTGACTAGAGAATAATAGTGAAAAAAGATAATTGACATTCTAAAAAAATCGTATAAACTTTAGCTGACAATAGTTTTGAAAATATTTATTTGGAAAATGAAGATCATATATGTAGATTTTGTCGTTAAAAAAAATCGTAAAATAGTGATCCACCCGAAGACCATAAAAGTCAGTGGCGTCAATAATTTATTATCGAAGGTACTAAGACAAATGTTTCCTCAAATTCAATGACATGGAATACAAGTTGTGTCGAGGTAAGCTTTATTTTAAAAAAAAAAGTAACTAAGGGTGCGTTTAGATTCACCAACTCTCTAAAAAAACACTATTCATCCAACTTTTCGTTATTCATCTCAATCCTCCCACTCACATAACACTATTTATCTACAGTGTTTTTTATGTTTTTTTTCTACAGTATTTTTTCGGAATCTTTTTCCAGTCTAAAAGTAACTAAAGCTTGCAGGAAACACCTCCAACTTTGTACAAAATTATGCAGTAAGTACGAATGTACGGTCTTGTGATTTCAGCTGATTTTCTTCTTGTAGCACCACAGCCAGCGCACAATACGCGAAGAATGATAACTAATCAAAGTCGAAGATTGTAAAGCGCAGTGCAAGAATTGTCAGGTGAGAGGGGGAGCACCAGGTTGTTGGACCAGGACGGGTATGTAACGGCCAGTGGTTGTGTAGGATGGGTGGTGGTGTGTGGTGGAGCTGGGCCGAATAAAGCTGCGGTCCCAACGCATGCCCCAGCCCAATTCAATCAAAGACTAACGCGGTGGAGATGCAAATCCTCTCACCAAAGATCATCCTTGAACTCCGCCGCCGAGCCGTTTCCGCGCCGCCGCGGCCACCTCGCTGGTGGTGGCCTCCCGGGTTTGTCCGACGAGGTACTCCACCCACGGCCACGGATCATCTTCATAGGTCTATGTTCTTCTTGTAGTGAACATGCATATATCGTCGTGGTAATCATGCACCAGCACGGGCAGCACCCTTGTAGTGAACTTTTCTTTTTTAATATGGATTCGTTCTGATAATCAGTGAAACGCAATGCAATAACACTGGGGTAACAAGACGTGAGAAGCAGCTGAGCAAGATCCATCCGCACGCCCCCTCGGCTTGTTGTGCCGCTACCGAATCCATGGAGGATACAGAGAAGATGAGCAGGCCCACGGAAGACAAAATATGGTTCGCCGATATCTATGAAAATAGCAGCCACCTAGATGGTGCCATATACAGGAATTGGCCTTTTGGAGTTGTTTAGATCACAGATATTTACTATTCCTTCCATCACATCAATCTCATTCTTTCCCATCCTTTCTTCACTATTCATTGCTACAGTATATATCTGCTACAGTAAATCTTCCACCAACTAAACACCCCCTTTAAGGAAGAATGGTCTGAGGCTGATATTACTGACCGCAATGAAAGTAAGTCCTCCAAATGACATGTCTTTCACTTTTTCTTTCTTTATATCTACATCGGCAAAATAGGCAAATCCGTCCTTAAACTCTTGGCGAAGGGTCAAGTTCGTCCCTGTACTTTTGATTTGGCCAATTTAATCCCCAAACTTTTGTTTTGTGGTGCAGTTACATCCTCGATCCCATTTTCACATTAACTCCGTTAGTTTACCTCTAGCAGACCTGCTGAAATTACTCATTTACCCCTCCTTCACGTTAACATTCAGTCTCTTTTTTTTCACATGCTATTTTTTTTTCTCATAGCTATTTTTTTTCACATTGTATTTTTTTGTCCAGACCATAATGTAGTGCCACTTGGTCGACTCAATGTAATAGACTCAATGTCTCATTTTAAGCCGACACCAAGTGACTGAATGACGTGGCGTAGATTCATGGTCTATACAAAAAAATACCATGTGAAAAAATATAGCTATGAGAAAAAAAATACCATGTGAAAAAATATAGCTATGAGAGGAAAAATACCATGTGAAAAAATATAGCTACGAGGAAAAATACCATGTGAGAAAAAGAGACTGAATGTTAACGTGAAGGAGGGGCAAATGTGTAGTTTCAGCAGGTCTGTTAGAGGTGAACTAACGGTGTTAATGTGAAAATGGGATGGATGATGTAACTGCACCACAAAACAAGAGTTCGGGGACTAAATTAGCCAAATCAAAAAGTATAGGGACGAACTTGACCCTTGGCATGCCAAGAGTTCAGGGATGAATTTGCATATTTTGTCATCTACATTCTCGGATGATCAACTCCTGCAAGTAGTTCTCATTGGCGAACATATGCACGGACTTAAATGATATGAATAGCTCGGCGGCTCGGCCCATCAAGTCTCTAATGGTGGGAGAGTTCCCCATGATTTAACTCTCATTTAGTCATTTTGCTAAGTTAGATATTGAGGGCCAAGTTGGGATGGGGATCTTTCACCTCAGACTTGGGCCCCAGGTTTATTTTGATCCAAATTAAATGGCACACAATATATATTAGCTTGTACTAGATACTTCCCTGGCCTTTTCCCGGGACGCAGTGGCGGAGCCAGGGGGCTGCCAGTAGGGGCCGTGGCCCCCCCCTAACGCTGAGAAAAAAATTGTAGTACCCCCTCTTCACTAGCGGTTATTAGTCTAATAGATCATGCTGCCGTTAAGCAGAAGTCTGCTATTTCCAAAGGCATAGAGGCAACAAGATAACCGCGCTGTATGAAGCATAGTTTTTAGCAGAAGACTACAACTTAAGCAGTTCCGTGGGTCCTCTGATTTCTTGGAGGTAATCAATACTATTATAGAGGAATTGCACGTTCGTGGGAGATTTTATCCAGACGAAGTAGCTTGAATAACGAGGGTTTTAATCCCGTAGTCATGAGTGCAACTTATCTCCTTCCTTTGGCTTACAGTTTTAAAAAAAAATGACGATTACTACTCCATTGATTGGTACATGTTACATACCTCGCAAACGACTTTTACCGTTAAAATTAGTTTAGTCTCTCTCCACTTAGCTAAATTTTGCTCGCAAATGACTTTTACCGTTAAAATTTAAATAATTTATGTTGCAACTGTCTAATGCACAAAATCATGTAAACAATATAAACAAGTAGAATGAATCTTCGTATTTCGTAATATCTACATGCCATATCTGGTGCCTACCTCAGCGGTATGGCCCCCCTTATGAATATTTTCTGGCTCCGCCACTGCCGGGACGTTTGTCACCATTTTCTTTATCTTTCATAAGAGTATATGTTATACTTGGACCTAGCTATTTTTGTCCAAATTTTGGTAAATCATATATAGGAAAACATATAAGAGCGTAGACTTATTCAACGTCAGGTTTTTGCGAAACATTTATTTGGCATTTTCCTCCTGCATAATTGCAAACATTGAGTCAATGGCAATATTCTTGAGGTAGTGGTTCTGTACAACTCAGCACAGATATAAAGTGAAAAGAATACCTTTCTCTTTTTAAGTTTTTATAGTATGTGTAATATATTCTCTACTGTATGGAGTAACATTTAGTTTTGTTATGTTTGGTGAAGCTTCTTTGTACCCAATGATGTTCTCCGAGGCTACAGAAAATTGCTTACCTCATCCAGAAAACTGCATGCTCCATTTTCCACAGGACAAGTCTCTAATGGTGGGAGAGTTCGCCATGATTAAACTCTCATTTAGTCATTCTCGGATGATTAAACTATTGTTGATTGTGTTTCTTCAGTTGTTAGTGTTGTAACTTCACTTCTCCCAAATTATAATTCGTTTGACTTTTTTAACCTAAATTTGGCGGCTCGTCTTATTTAAAAAAATTGTGCAAACATTTCAAATTCAAGTCATTCTTGAAAAACTTTTACTAATAAAGTAAGTCATAACAAAAAATGATGTTTACAATTCTTTTGAACAAGACAAGTAGTCAAGCTTGGGATAAAAAAGTCAAACAAATTGTAATTTACAATGGAATATGAGCTATGCATTGTTTTTCGAGGCTATCGTGTTGGAACCCAGTGGAGCCTACTCAGCATGATACTTTCCCGAAGAGGATTATATATTCTATCAACTCTTATTATGAATATGGCGATACTCTTTTGTCGAGAAATATATCAGTGTCGGTTGCCACCCTGCTGCATTTTTATCATCTCGAAGTACGTTCCAGAAGGACCCTTGGCCATGAGGGATGCATGTGTGCCATCTTCCACAACTCCACCTGCCTCTAGCACAATGATCTTGTCACAATTTTGGATAGTGCTGAGTCTATGTGCCACCACTACACTTGTCCTTCCAACCATAACCTGGTCTAGAGCCTTTTGCACCAACTTCTCGGATGCGCTGTCCAGTGCGCTTGTGGCTTCATCTAGCAACAGGATGGCTGGGTTCTTGAGGATGGCGCGGGCGATAGCTACACGTTGCTTCTGCCCTCCTGATAGCTGAAAACCCCGCTCACCGCACAATGTGTTGTACCCATCCTTGAGGCTGCAGATGAAGTCATGTGCATTGGCAGATTTAGCTGCACTCTCGATCTCAGCCTCGCTTGCTGTTTCAGTACCGTATATGATATTCTCCTTGATCGTACCTGCAAATAATGTTGGCTCCTGGCTAACTAGCCCAATATGTTGACGTAAGGCTCGAAGATTATAAGATCTTATGTCTCTATTGTCAATCTTCACAACCCCTACAACTGGGTCATAGAATCGCTCAATAAGACCAATGATGGTCGACTTACCAGAACCACTCTTTCCTACAAGCGCCATTGAATTTCCTGGTTGTAAGCTCAAGGAGAATCCTTTTAAAACGATCACATCTGGCCTAGAAGGGTATCTGAAATCAACATCTAAAATTTCCACCTGACCTTTAACCTCTCCTGGGCTGTATCCCTCATTATTGTCAGAGTCAATTTCGGTTTCCCGATCAAGAATAGCAAATAGAGAGGCAACCGCATCGCTTCCCTTAGCAAGGTCTGTAGTCATGCTAGCTGCCTCACCAATCTTACGCCCTGTCATCACTATGATCACAAAGGTCTGCAAGAGTTCCTTGGTGGTAATATGGCGCTCAACCATTAGCTTGGTGCCATACCAAAAATCGATGGACCATGTGCATGTTATGAGGAACACCGATGTGCCGAGCACAAGGCCAGTGAACCATGATTGCCTGATGTTTTCCTTCCGTGGCCCATCCTGCGCCTCCTCAAACAGGCCTAGGATGCGGTCCTGGGATGAGAAGGATGTGACTGTACGGAAGTTGGAGATGGCATCTGCGGCGAGCTTGCTACTCTTGGACTGTTCTCTCATCGACTTCTTGGACATATTCTTCAGTAAGGTATGGCGAGCGTAGCATCCAACAATGATGGCTGGTTGCACTGCTATCATTACAAGAGCTAGCCGCCAAGAGATAACCAAACCCATAGTCCAGGAAACAAGCACGGAAGAAATAGTCTCGATCACTAGAGCCATTCGGTCTCCCACAAGTGACCTGACCTACGATATATATAAAAATTGTGTTTAGTATGTTAAGAATAATTCCAAAATTTTGTTTAAGAAATAGAATACTCACTGCATTAGCGTCCTTAGCTAGCTGTGAGCATATGGCACCAGTGGAGTTCTCATCACGGTCGAACCAGCCAATCTCAAATGTCAGAAGTTTTGTGAGTATATGTTCCCTGACCCTCTTGGTGAGGTTTTCCCCCATGGAACTAAAGCTGTAGTGTTGTATAGTATAGAACAAGAATGATAGCACTGCAAGAGCGACAAAGAAGAGCACATAGGTCCTTGTTTTTGCCTTGATCTCAGTATGGTCTGTCAAGTAGTAACTAGAGACAATACTCCCCAAGCCATATGCAAGCGCGGGTTGGATGGCTCCACATAAAATTGCGCTAAAGCTCCCCATCACCACCTGCTTCCATTCTGGCGCATTAAGCATAAGTAACCTTTTGAAAGATGGAACACCAACTGTCGGCTTCTTGGTGCTATCATTGACTCTTGCATTTGCATCACCCATGAGTGACTGAGCCGGGCTTGACCCAGTAGGCCAAGATAACCTCCTGTTCATGTTGTAGCCATTGGCTTGCCCAGCATCAAAAGATGCACCACTGACCCTGTCCACCTCACCTGAATAAAAGGCTTGCTGAAGCTGAGCAAGGGATTTGTAAAGGCCATCTTCATTGGCGATAAGCTCATCATGGGCACCTAGTTCCATGACTTCGCCGGATTGCATGACGACGATCATGTCTACATTTCGAATAGTTGAGAGGCGATGTGCAATAATAATAGTCGTCCGACCTGCAGAGGCTAGGTCAAGCGCGTCTTGCACAATATGCTCTGATTCTGTGTCTAGTGCACTAGTGGCTTCATCCAAGAGGAGGATTCTAGGTGACTTAATGATTGCTCGGGCGATAGCAATCCTTTGCTTCTGTCCCCCGGACATTTGGACACCACGCTCACCCACCTGTAGTTATTTATCACTTGATTAGTATCACACAGTTAGAACATATCTCATAGAAGGAAGAATTCTATTTGCAAGGTCCTGAGATGTGCACAGTCTCAGTATATATTTCACACTTTTATGTGGAACCTAGCTTCTCTTGAACATCTAGCTCACGTTCCTAACTGTAGCAGCTACTAAAAAAGCTGGGAATTCTTGCAAATTGTCAAAATCTTTTTGAAGTTAAATAATATGTATGACTATCAGTTCATCTAAATCGTCAGATCCACTCATATTAGTTTGGAGTATGACTCAATGCAGAATTTTGATAATCAATAATCATCACAAGACATGTTAGATATTTTTTTAAAAATTCTCACAAAAAACAGAATAAACTGGCAATCAAGTAGACAACTCTAATTATCATAGTCATGAGATTATTTTTCTAATATATTATTCACCGTTGCCATTACAAAATTATTCTGAATTAACCCATAAATCTATATATAAATTAACGATCTATGTTTTAAAAACATATCCTAAAGTGACCCCTAAGGTTTATGTAAATACGTCATTATTTCAGATAATCATTTCCACTGACGGTTCGTAACCTATTTTCACCACCAGTTTTGCCCCCGTGAGCAAAAGTTGGAGTGAAAACATTATTTTCAATGCCGCATTGGGCCTAGCGGTGAAAACACTGGTTCATGGCTTGACCGGCAGGGAAAAGATTTTTACAACTGCATAAAAAATTATTAAACCAGCAAAAACAATTTCATGAGCGATCGCCGCACAATCGGGCCGGGTATAGAAATATATAACTACCACAATTTTTCACAGTTGTATGCAAACTTGCAAAGTATGCAACATCGGGATTTGAACGCTCACATGTGAGTAGGAAACAGATATTATTTTTAATATTATTTTTAGATCTTAAATAATATTCGAACATCCAAATAATTTTAACTGGAAATATTGTTATGTTAACTACAAAGTCGTAGTTCTTGGTGTACTACAGTTTGGTCTTGACTCTATTTTTATTTGTATTCGTTTGATTGTTATGAGATTGCGTTTTAAATATTTAGACATCTAAATAATGCCAATTTAGAAAAATTATGATTACAATGTTGTAGATTTCATGGAGACCTATACTTTTGCTATAAAATTTGTATTTTCATCTGACTTAATATGAAAGAGTTATACTTTTTACAATAATTCATCCTCTATTTTTACTGCCGGTTAAACCTGCAGTGAAACCCCTCTATCACCACATATTCTTATTACGAACTGGGACTGAAAATTGATTTCATTTTCACCGCCCGTTTATGGTTGCAACCAGCAATGGAAATGACATGGACAACAATGCTTTCTCTAGTAGAGTAACTAAAAATATTACAACCGGATTATGATTAATACATAAATAAAATAGTATTGTTAGACTATAAATAATTATAATTATACTCCCACCCCGTTGGTGAGGCTGAAAAAAGAATGGTGATGCCAAGTCATAACGAAGTTGGCAAGCTTTATAGTATACAACGCTTAACATCGATGCCTAGTAGTTGGGTCCAAGCGGCAAGCTTTGTTTGGGAATTAGTATATTGAAGTAGAATAAGGGGGGATTACAGTCAAAATTGGTTCATTTTAGGCTCAATCCACTTCATTTCACTCCTTTCCAAACAAGCCCTCACATGAATCACTCCCCTATCTGATTAATTGCTGGACATGGGAAATATGCACCGATGCATTTAAATGATCCATTGGCCTCTATTTCTGAATTCAGTATTGGCTCGCAGTGACGTGCAGTAATGAATAATCCTTTCTCTCTCATGGTTTAAGTATGGGTCGCAGCCTACATTGTGGGCAGTCTTAGCTTATTAGCTATGAGCTATATTTTTTTTATATAATTTTGAATACTTAGTATTTACATCAGTTTCCATTCCCCAATCCAACAATTGTATGGGGGAGGTTTTGGGAAAATAGTGCTCCAGCAGAATCCCTTTAGAACATCTACAACAGTCCCAAAAATATATTTTCCAATAAGTTGGCATTGGGATGTCTCAATACTACTCTCGTGGATTATTGGGAAAGGTGCTTTTGCAGTCTCCCAATAATCACATCCCAATAGCAACTACCATATTGAAAGAGACTAAATTCTCCCTCTATTTGAGGAGAGTCGGGGTGGATTATTGGGATGTCCCAATGATTTTGGAGAAAATGGAGATGCATTGGAAGTCTGCTGAAGTGTACTTTTTCCATAAGTTTTCCCAATATGGTAGTTGGACGGGGGAAACAGAGACGGTTGGAGATGCTCTAAAAGCATCTTCACCCAATGCAATAAGATGGCATTGAGTTGGCCCAATAGCACGTTCATAGATTATTTTTGACCCACACTTTGGAGTCTCATTATTTTCATCACATTAGCAACTAAAATATATATTGGGATTGACTAAACTTTCCTTTTCTTTGAGTAGAGTTGGGGTCAATTATTGCGATATCCTAATAGTTTTTGAGAAAAGGAGATCTAATGGGAATATAGTAGGGCACTATTTTCCTATAACATCTCCCACTATGTTAGTTGGACTAGGGAAAGTGAGACGGTTGGACAGTTGGAGATGCTCTGTTCCTTTTCAAAAAAAAAAAATATTAGGACAAACCAATAAATCATCCCAACTCTCCTCAAATAAAGAGAGAGTTTATCCACTCCCAATATGGTAATTTGTAATAGATAAATTTAGAGATTTTAGGAGACTGAAAAAAACCTCTTCAATAATCCTTAAAAGTGGTATTCATGTTGTTCGGAAATATTTGTTGCGAGACCGTTGGAGATGCTCTTATGCCTCTTAAAATTATTCAGTGTATTGGAGCATGGATTGATAGGATAGTAACAAATTTGTATGGTATAATATATAAATATTTAGACTAAGTGTCGGTCAACGACGTAAACCTCACGTTCCGTATACACGCCTTCATCATAAGAAGAAAAAAAAGAGGGAATCCTGTATATATTAGTGCCAAGGTTAGAATACTAAATCACCTGTGTTTCGTAGCCCTGTGGCAGGTGGACGATGAAGTCGTGAGCGTTGGCAGCCTTGGCCGCGGAGATGACCTCCTCCTCGGTGGCGTCTTCCTTGCCGAACAGTATGTTCTCCCGTATCGTCGTCGCGAACAGCACCGGCTCCTGGCTGACAAGCCCCATCTGCGCGCGCAGCCACTTGAGCCGCAGCCGCCGGATGTCCACGCCATCGAGAGCCACCACGCCAGCCGATGGGTCATAGAACCGCTGCAGCAGCGCGAACACCGTTGACTTCCCCGACCCGCTGGGACCAACCAGTGCCACCGTTCGCCCCGCTGGCACGCGCAGGCTAAATCTCGCCAAGATCGGGCTCTCCGGCCGGGATGGGTAGCAGAACTCGACGTTCTTGAACTCCACATCGCCGGAGACGTTGGAAAGTTCCTCGCCGGTGTCGCTCGCCGAGTCGATCTTGGGGACCCGCCGGATAACCTCCTGGATCCTCTCCGCCGCTGAGACTGCTTCCGAGAAGTACTTCACATTCGACAGCCCCGACCCCAACGCCCTGTGCAGTAAAAATCACATCACGTAAATTTGTAGCCGCTCAAATCGTACATGGGAACAGAATGGGAATTTGTTGTAATTAGCAATAGTGAGTGTTGCGTACAGGCCGCCGTTGACAATGGCGCCGGAGACAGAAAAGACAGAGCCGCCCTGGTAGCCGTGGTACACGACGAGTCCGCCGCCGTACCAGAGGTTGAACGCCGAGACGGCCATTATTACAGCGTTGCAGGTGCCAATCGTGAGGCCCTTGGCGAGCCCCTGCCTGAGCCCGAGCCTCAGCGTCTCCTCGAGCGCGGCGGCGAACCGCGCCACGGTGCTCCTCTCCGCCACGAACGAGTACACGGTGCGCGGCGACGACACGGCCTGCTCGGCGATGGCGCCCGGGCGCGCGTACTGCTCCCTGATCCGGCGGGAGATGCCGACGAGGATGCGGCCGTAGACGATCCCGGGGACGACGAGCAGCAGCACGGAGGGCAGGGCCACGAGCGTCAGCCTCCACACGGACGCGAACGCGACGGCGTAGCAGCCCAGGAACGTGGTCACGTTCATCACGAAGTTGGGCACCTTCTCGGCCAGGGCGTCCTGCACGACGAGGCTGTCGTTGGACACGCTGGTGACCACCTCGGAGGTCGTGCCGGACCTGACGTCGAAGTACTCCACGTCTTGCCGGAGCACGGCACGTAGGTACCTCGCGCGCATCCGGGAGGCCTGCCGCTCCGCCGTTCGTGCCCAGCAATACCCCTCTGCGCCACCGACATCAAACATTCAAACTAACTCGATCGTAGTAGGCCACAAGAAGGCATATATGTTGTACTTGTACTGCGGTGAGCAGAGCAGAGCTTACCTAGGAACGCCATGACCCAGAAGGCGCACGCCAAGAGGGCGAGGTTCCTCGCGTTCTGATGAACAGAAAAAGGGGATAAATAAAGGACATAATGTTACTGGTAGCTCGTCAGTAAGTGAATATCTCCCACTCATGGCGAAGCGGCCGGTACCGTGTTGATCCTGGAGGTGAAGTCTTGGACGAGGTCGGGGCCGCGGCCGATGTCGTTGATGATGCGAAGGTAGAGGAGCACCGACAGGGGATACGACATGCCGTCGCCTAAGGCGCCCACAAGGCCTAGCAGCATCAGCACCACGTCCACCTTGTCTGCGTGTGTGAACACCGACATGACCCGCCACGAAACCCTCGCCGGCGTCGGCGCTGCTGCTGCCGCCGCGTCCGTCTTTGCGGTTGCCTCTCCATCCGTCACCGGAGAGCTCGCTGCTGGCATCACCGAACACGTCGACCGATAGCCACCTTGCTTGCTTCAGGGTGGAGACGTTGACACTGCAATCTTATTGTAGAGTTAGCCCGATTGATCGACCCGGGATGTGCGCTCCAACGTCCTGCCGTGTGCCTTGATTCTGATTTCTGAACTGGTGGGCCACTGGGGACGTTGACAGTTTTCTTTTTGACTGACGTCGACCGATTTTTCTTTTTGACTAGCACCACACCACGCGAGAGGGCAGGGCGTTGGTCTTCTGATGCGCCTCCTGGATTGGCATCTCCAGTTCTTCGCTGCTCCCAAAATGGCACACATCTTTAGATGGACTAAGAAATAGATGCCCATGCCATCATGATCGGAACCCCAATTCATCATTCGCCCCGCAAAACTTGTCAAAATCCTGAGGCAGATAAGAGATAGCACTATCAAACTCAAACATCATGGACACATGCATGAGGATCATTAAATTAAGAATAGAACATATACAGTCACAAAGGGAAGAAATATTGTAATCTGGTCATACATGCAAATGGATCCCTCCTAATTAGGTCAACTAACCTATTAACCCATGCTCAAGCACAGGGCACAGGCTAATTAAACTTGAAAATAAGAATTATAACTAATATTATAATTATTATCTATCCCATGCTCTCTTTCATTAAGATAAATCTATAAAGTTAAATACATACAGTCCCTATAAAGGTCTAATGTGCTTGCAATGGATTCTAGTTCGGAGTTGTAGAGCGTTACATTTTTTGTCGCGACCATGCTTGAGCACGTTTTTCATTAAGAGGATGAAGAGTGAAGTCCAGTACAATCAGAGTCGCGGGGGAGTAATCCACAACTTGGAGAAAAGTAAATAGCCATTCAATATTACATTGCTAAACTAAGAATTGGCGACCCTGAGAAACATCAAAAGATGAAACGAACGCTTGTAGCTGCTTTTGTAGCCCGCCATTGGCCAAAGAGACGCTATTCTCGAACCTTGTCGACAAGATTTGATTAAGGCACACGTCAGCAATCATATCATATGACATTGTCGAACGCAAAATGGTTTGACTTTCGAATAAAGTTAGAATGGCTTGTAATTTAGAACAAAGTGAGTACGCCTTGTGCGTTGCAAGCAGGTGCTGTCTACTTCTATGTAGGTTGCAAAAACGGTCTGTTATTGGAATCGTTAGCTCGTCAACATTAACTAACTGCCTCCGATGAGAATAGATATAGAGGGCAAAGCAATGGGTCGTCCGAAAATGATGGATCGAATATTTGAGATGCCACCACTGAGCTAGGACAATCCCTGTCACATCACATGCCACCAGTAAAAAAGAAATGGCGTTGACGTCGAAACGAACGCAGCTGAGCGCATGCATCGAGGGTCAGATCAACTCAATTAGTAGAAGCGAGGCGAGCAAGCTATATATCCAGCTATATATTTGATCGCCATCGCCGTGTGCCGTGTGATGGCAGGGAGCTCCGCGGACATGGACGGAGAGGCGACGGCGCGGGGGTCGCCGTTCATGCTGCTGTTGGCGCACGCGGACAAGGTGGACATGGTGCTGATGCCGCTAGGCCTGGTGGGCGCTGTAGGCGACGGCCTAGAGTTTCCACTGTCCTTGATCCTGTTCATTCGCATCTGCAACGACATCGGCCACGGCCCCGATCTCCTCCAAAAATTCAGCTCCAGGATCAGCGAGGTACGTACGCACATCGCTCCTAGGTAGAGACTCTGGCATGATGCATGCTTGAATGGAGGTCGACTGAGTGATATTGCGCTAGTAGTCACACCACACTATTGTATCTACTTGTTCTTTGATCAGAACACGAGGAACCTCGTCTTCTTGGCGTTGGCCCTGTGGGTCATGGGGTTCCTAGGTAAGCTCAGCTGACTCACTGATAGCTAGCTGTTCAGTATATATTTGTATGCCTTCTTCTGTTCTACGACTTAGTTTCTAGATGTCCATTTATCAGAGGGGTACTGCTGCGCGCGGACGGCGGAGCGGCAGGCATCGCGGATGCGAGCTCGGTACCTGCGGGCGGTGCTCCGGCAGGACGTGGAGTACTTCGACATGAGGTCCGGCTCGACGTCGGAGGTGGTCACCAGCGTCTCCAACGACAGCCTCGTCGTGCAGCACGCGCTGGCCGAGAAGCTTCCCAACTTGGTGATGAACATCTCCAAGTTTCTGGGCTGCTACGCCCTCGGGTTCGTGGCGGTGTGGGAGCTCACGCTCGTGACGCTCCCATCGGTGCCGCTGCTCGTGGTCCCCGGCATCGTGTACGGCCGCGTCCACGTCGGCATCGCCCGCCGGATCAGGGAGCAGTACACGCGCCCGGCCGCCATGGCGGAGGAGGCCGTGTCGTCGGTGCGCACCGTGCACGCGTTCGCGGCGGAGAAGAGCACCGTGGCGCGGTTCTCCGCCGCGCTTGAGGAGTCGGTGCGGCTTGGGCTTAAGCAAGGGCTCGCCAAGGGCCTCGCCATTGGCACCAATGCCATCACCTTCGTCGTCTCAGCGTTCAGCCTCTGGTACGGCAGCCGCCTCGTCATGTACCTTGGCTACCAGGGCGGCACTATCTTCTCTGTCTCCGACGCCATTGTCAACGGCGGCCTGTACGTACGCTCGCTCCCCCAAACACATAGATTAATTAATTCCGTCCTGCTTCGATATGATGATGTAATTAGGAGGCTATTATATTACTACATGATGTAATGTATGTAGGGCGTTGGGGTCGGGACTGTCGAATGTGAAATACATCTCGGAAGCAATCTCGGCGGCAGAGAGGATCCAGAAGGTGATCCAGCGGGTGCCCAAGATCGACTCGGCGAGCGATGCCGGCGAGGATCTAGCCGACGTCGCCGGAGTTGTGGAGTTCAAGAACGTCGAGTTCTGCTACCCATCACGACCGGAGAGCCCCGTCTTGGTGAACTTTAGCCTGCGCGTGGCGGCGGGGCGAACGGTGGCGCTGGTTGGTTCCAGTGGATCGGGGAAGTCGACGGTGTTCGCACTGCTGCAGCGGTTCTACGACCCATCGGCCGGCGTCGTGGCTCTGGACGGCGTGGACATCCGGCAACTGCGGCTCAAGTGGCTGCGTGCACAAATGGGGCTCGTCAGCCAGGAGCCGGTGCTATTCGCCACGACCATAAGGGAGAACATACTGTTCGGCAAGGAAGACGCCACCGAGGAGGAGGTTATCGCCGCGGCCAAGGCTGCCAACGCTCACGACTTCATCTCCCAGCTGCCGCAGGGCTATGATACCCAGGTGACATAGTTATTACTAGCTTGCAATATAACAGGATACCTTTTTCTTTTTTATACATATAAAATTAGCCTATCTATACTAATATAAAACAGCATTTATAGCTAAATATTATAATTATCTATCACACGCTCTCTTTCATCCATTAAATATCCTAATGCTACTGTTTTCCATCTCTTAAATATTCTAACACAATAATGTAAAGATACTTTCTCAAAAAAAAAATGATGTAAAGATACATATTTATCATTATCTAATTGTAATATATTTAGTTATTGGTAATTTCTTTTCACTTTTCATCACACCTCCATATATGTTTGGTATGCATTTAAGTGAATCCTTTTTTAAGCTATGCAAACAACATGAGATGTTTTGAACGAACAAACAACATGAAATGTGATATTCCTATCTTTTCCCTCGTACATGAATACTGGATGACACATATAATAGGTAGTATTTTTATATAAACAATAACATAAATAATATATTGATATTGATAGAACTAGTAATTTAGAATTTTACATTAGCCCACTTTAAGATTTTGGTACTAATTTGGATTTGGATTTAAGTGTTACTTTAACTCTCAATAATGACATAATTTATTATATTAGGGGGGGGGGTTATTTGACATTATTTTTATAGTGCCATAGGTGGGAAATTGTACTTTAGATTACTTTAGTTATAGCTTGCGAGGTATTTATGGTCAAAGTATATAAGTAGATTTTGATAATTGGCAAGAGTACCCAGCGTGGAAGCTCTTGGTAGGTAGGTGTTCGCTACTAATACACGCACTCAAGAAACAGAACATGAGCTATCTTTCACCCCCTGCATATTATAAGTTGAAGTAGGAGTAGGATCTACCAGATTGTCCATGCATGTTGACACTTTCCACATCTCAAGACGACCTAGCGTGCAAGTAAAATTCTTGGTTCATGTACTTATAACTGCTGTGTGATACTATAACCACTCATAAATAACAACAGGTGGGTGAGCGGGGTGTCCAAATGTCCGGAGGGCAGAAGCAGAGGATTGCTATCGCAAGAGCCATAATCAAGTCACCAAGATTCTTCTTCTGGATGAAGCTACTAGTGCATTGGATACAGAATCAGAGCATATTGTTCAAGAGGCGCTTGACCTAGCCTCTGCGGGTAGGACTACTATTGTTATTGCACACCGCTTGTCAACTATCCGAAATGCAGATCTGATCATCGTCATGCAATGTGGTGAAGTCGTGGAGCTTGGCTCCCATGATGAGCTTATTGCTAACGAGGATGGCCTCTACAAATCCCATACCCAACTTCAGCAAACCAGTTATTCAAGTGAGGTTGGCAAGGCCAATGGAGTGAGCGGTGCATCTTTTGATGTAGGGCAATCCAAGAGCCACAACAGGAATAGGAGGTTCTCTTCAGCTAGCAGGTCAAGCTTGGCTAAGTCACTGGGTGATGCAAGGCACCACGATAGCACCGATAAGCCAAACCTTCATGTTCCATCCTACAAAAGGCTACTTATGCTCAATGCACCAGAGTGGAAACAGGCACTTATGGGGAGCTTTAGCGCACTCGTGCGTGGAGCCATCCAGCCTGCTCATGTATATGGCTTGGGGAGTGTTTTATCTGCTTACTTCTTGATGGACCATGCCGAGGTCAAGAAAAAAACAATGACCTATGTGCTCTTTATTATCGCTCTTGCAGCGTTGTCATTTGTACTGAGTACTGTACAACACTACAGCTTTGGTTCCATGGGGGAACGACTCACCAAGAGAATACGGGAGAGTATGCTCAAAAAAGTTCTCACATTTGAAATTGGGTGGTTTGACCGTGATGAGAATTCCACTGGTGCCATATGTTCGCAGCTTGCAAAGGACGCCAATGCAGTGAGTATTCGGCTTTTTTTTTAACAAAGGAAAGCTTATAAAAATGTAGTTAGTATTCTGTATTATGTTAATATTGGATACGAATAAAACTTAATTAGACATCCATAATTCTTTTGTTGTAGGTCAGGTCACTCGTGGGAGACCGAATGGCTCTAGTGATCCAGACTGCTTCTTCCACACTTGTTGCCTGGACTATGGGTTTGGTTATTGCTTGGCGTTTGGCCGCCGTGGTGATAGTAGTGCAGCCGGTAATCATCATTTGCTTCTATGCTCGCTCTGCCCTCCTGAAGAACATGTCCAGGAACTCAATAGAAGCTCAGTCCAAGAGCAGCAAGCTAGCAGCAGACGCCATATCCAACCTCCGCACCGTCACTGCCTTCTCATCCCAGGACCACATCCTACACCTATTTGAGGAGATGCAGAAAGGGCCATGCAAGGAAAACATTAGACAATCATGGTTGGCTGGCCTCGCCCTCGGGACGTCCCTGTTTGTCATATCCTGTGTTAGGAATAAACGCGTCGTCGCGTGTGTGTTGCGCGGCGTTCGCAAGTCTGTGTTTGTGCAGCGTGTGCTCTGGTGTGTCCATGGCGCATAGGGTGTTCAGGTCCAGCTGGTGTACGTGTACATGTCACGTACGGGTCTAGCTAGGAAAGGTTGAGTCAGAGACTCATGCACGTATGTGTGTGTGAGTTGGTTAGGATAGAGTCGTAGGAGGTTAGGACTTCCGTGCATGGCGTTGATCCTGGGAGTTGGAGGCCGCGTCGTTGGGAGAGCATGTGGCTCACGCGATGATGAGCGAGTCTCTCGGATCGCAGCACAGAGGCGTGCGTCGGTGCGTGGCGTGGAGGCATGCGTGGTGTGGAGGTTAGCTCCGGTGCCGCGAGGCTCTATATGTAAGCCCGAGTACTTGCTGTGCTTGTTGCCGAGTCCAGTGAATAAAAGAGTCGCCAAGATACAGGAGCAGCTAGGCTCCGCGGCGTTCGTCGCTATTCTGTGTTTCCCTCTCGCCGGCGTTCGTGTTCGCGAGTGTGTGAGAGTTCGTGAGTGAGCGAGTGTTTTCTGGGCAAAGCCAACATCCTGCACGTTCGCCCTTGATTTTTGGTACGGCAGCAAGCTAATGGTTGAGCACCGCATTACTGCCGAGGAACTCTTCCAGACCCTCATTATCATTATGATGACAGGGTATCTAATTGGAGAGGCAGGTAGCATGACAACAGACCTTGCTAAAGGCACTGATGCCGTTGCATCAGTTATTGCTATTCTTGATCGGGAAACAAAAATTGACTCTGACAATCCTGAGGGATATAACCCAGTGAAGCTTAAAGGTGAGGTTGAAATATTAGATGTTGATTTTGCATACCCATCTAGGCCAGATGTGATCATCTTCAAAGGATTCTCCTTGGACATACGACCAAGCAAGTCAATTGCTCTAGTTGGAAAGAATGGTTCTGGCAAGTCGACTATCATTGGGCTTATCGAGCGATTCTATGACCCAATTGTGGGGGCGGTGAAGATTGACAATAGAGATACAAGATCTTACAGTCTCCGAGCCTTACGTCAATACATTGGGCTGGTTAGTCAGGAGCCAACATTGTTTGCAGGTACGATCAAGGAGAATATCATATACGGCACAAAAACAGCAAGTGAGGCAGAGATTGAGAGTGCTGCAAAATCTGCCGATGCACATGACTTCATCAGCAGCCTTAAGGATGGGTACAACACATTGTGCGGCGAGCGAGGATTTCAGCTATCAGGCAGGCAGAAGCAACGCATAGCAATCGCTCGTGCTATCCTCAAGAACCCAGATATCTTGTTGCTAGACGAGGCCACAAGTGCATTGGACAACGCTTCTGAGAAGGTGGTGCAAAAGGCACTAGACCGAGTAATGGTTGGAAGAACAAGTGTAGTGGTGGCACACAGGCTTAGCACCATCCAAAAATGTGACAGGATTGTCGTGCTAGAGGAAGGAAAAATTGTTGAGGATGGCACACACGCATCCCTCATGTCCAAGGGTGAATCTGGGACGTACTTTGGGTTGGTCAATTTGCAGCAACGCAAGGCAACTGGCACTGAGATATCCACTTGATGAGTGTTGAATATAATATTAATTATATTATAAGGTGAGTCATGCATGGGATACTGACATTGCCCCCGATTCGGGTTACTGTGAGTCAATCTATTGTAATCCTGTGTTCCATGTCTTTGGGTAGTTAGCTGCTACTTCTATTTTTAGTTTGCATGTTTGTTTTCTTGCATGCGCGCATGAGCTCCATTGTGGTTGGTCGTGTGCGCGTAGTGGCCATGGCCGAGAGTAGCTCGCCACGAGCCTGGTCTCTCCGTCTTTGGTGGACGTCGTGGCGTGGGATGGACGCGCTGAAGAGCGACGTGCAGCAAACGGTTCAGCTCCCTTTGCTTTGTAATTGTGTATATATTTAGCAATTCATCATAGAGAAAAGTTGTCGCATTTATACAGCACCAAATCAACTCGCGTTCACTCGTGTTCTTGTTATTCTTTGTCGCTGATTTGCTCTTGGCCGGGAGATTCCGGCTGACAATTGGCCACAGAGCTAAGATCAGAAGGGACCTGTGATGTCCGCGCAAACGGAGCCACCGTGCTCCGGCCACTCGCGCACTCCGCCGCGTCGCCGTTGCATCTCCGTGGCTCGCCACGTCTCTGTCTCGCCGCCACCTCGCCGTGGTCGGCGGACAACCGAAGTTGTCATCCAGCAAACCATCAAGGAGACCGGCGTCTCCGTCCAGTACCAAACTCTCACTCGAACCAACTACAACGAGTGGGCAATGTTGATGCAGGTCAACATGGAGGCGCAGGGCATCTGGCACGCGATCGAGCCGGAGGAAGATGAAGAGGTCGAGTACCGCGACGACTGATAGGCAATGGCGGCCATCCTGGGTCCATTCCGCCCGAGATGCTCAACGCCCTACGTGGCAAGTGCACAGTGCAAGCTGTGTGGGACGCCGTCAAGACTATTCGCATCGGAGTTCAACGTGTCTGCGAATCCAACGTGCAGCAACACCTATGGGAATTTGCCTCCATGGCATGGAAGGAGGGAGAGATGGCGGAAGACTTCACCGTTCGCATCACCAGCGTTGCCAACAACCTTCACATCCTCGGTGACGACATCGCCGACGTAGAGGTGGCCCACAAGATGCTCCAAGTCGTTCCGAGCATCTAGCCCAGGTGGCTATCTCCATCGAGACCCTGCTTGACCTCAACACCATCAACGTCCAGGAGGTCACGGGATGACTCCGTGCCGCGGAGCAGCAACGCAACCCACCATCCATCCTCGACAACCATGGTTGCCTTCTTCTCTGCGAGCATGAGTGGCGCGCCAAGATAAAGCTCGAGGACACGGAGACTGGGAACGCCAACTCCGGCAGCTCCTCCGGCGGTGGGAAGCGAGGCGGCGGCAAGCCTCGTGGACGAGGCCATGGCGGAGGTGGATCAAGGAACGCCAACTCGCAAGGCCCAGCCCAGAACTGCGACAAGCCGCAGTGCAAGAACTGCGGCCGTACAGGCCATTGGGCCAAGAACTGCCGTAGCAAGCCCAGGAGGGGCGAGGCCCACGTGGCCCAGGGTGAGGAATCATCTTCTCCTTCCGATCATGTTCTTCTGCTCACGTCAGCCGAGATTCGTTACCCTTCTCCGAGGAGAAGGTCTTCGTCCAGCTCGATGACAAGAAGGAGCGCGGCGAAAGTACCTGGTACCTCGACAGTGGTGCCACTAACCACATGTCAGGATCCAGATCCACCTTCCTCGACATCGACACATTTGTCTGCGGCACAGTCAGGTTCAGCGACAACTCTGAGGTGGCGATTGAAAGATCTGGCACCGTGCTGTTCGAGGCCGGCAACGGCGAGCACCTCCCGCTCACGGGGGTGTACTTCATCCCGAGGTTGACCACCAATATTGTCAACCTCAGCCAACTCGACGAGGCCGGCTGCGACATCCACACCAAGCACGGCGTTCTGCGGATCCACAACGACAAGGGGCGTCTCATCGCCCGAGTCCAGCGCTCTAGCAACCACCTCTACCTGCTTCAAGTCAAGATTGGGCGACCTCTGCCTTGTCGCGCGCTCCAGCGATAATGCGTGGCTGTGGCATGAGAGGTATGGATATGTGCACTTCGACGTGCTCCGCAAGCTCATCAGCAGGGCATGGTGGACGGTCTTCCCTACGTCGAGCATGTACACCAGCTGTGCGAGAATTGCATCACCACCAAGCTCAACCGCAAGCCTTTCCCATTGCAAGCGAAGCAGGGAGCTGAAGGACGGCTGGACCTCGTCCACGGCGACATGTGCGGTCCAATTTCTCCTGCAACTCCTGGTGGTAAGCAGTATGTCCTGCTTCTTGTGGATGACCACAGTCGATACATGTGGGCTGCGTTGCTTGCCGCCAAGAGCGACACACTCGCTGCCTTGAAGTTGTTCTAGGCATGCGTGGAGGTGGAGACAAGGGCGCCATCTGCGTGTTCTGCACACCAACAATGGAGGAGAGTTCACGTCGATCACCTTCGTGACCTACTGCTCCGAGCATGGTGTGGCGCGACAACACACTGCCCCATACACGCCATAGCAAAATGGCGTCGTCGAGTGAAGGAACTAGACCATGATCACCATGGTTTGCGATCTCCTGAAGAGTTGAGGTCTGCCGGTGAGGTTCTGGGGAGAAGCGATGGCAACAGCCATCTACCTCCTGAATCGCGCGCCCACAAAGGTCGTCGACGGCATGACGCCCTATGAAGCCTGGCATGGCCAGAAGCCCGCCGTACAGCATCTTCGCACGTTCGGCTACGTGGCATCAAGAAGCTCAAGGACCATGCCAAGCCAGTGGTCTTCATCAGCTACGAACAGGGTGCCAAGGCGTGGTGCTTCTACAATCCGGTGTCGCGACGCTATCTTCAACGAACAGGCGTCATGGTCGTGGCAAGATGAAGGCGAGGACATGAGGCAAGGTTCTGAGATCATCGTCGATCTCATGGAGGACGAACCAGATGCTGCACTGATGACACCTGCGACACCTCCTGCTGCATCGGCTTCCCGGACTCCCGCGCCACAGGTGGAGTTCATGGCACCTCCCACCGACGACATGGAGGAGTTCCTGGACGCCGACAATGATGATGACTTCCAGCCTCGGTACCGCACACTCGATAACATTTACGCGACTACACCGACCTACGTTCTGTACGCCCATGAAGTTGCACCTCAGCTCCACCTGCAGATCGAAGAGGAGCCCACCAACTTCGCCAAAGCTGATGAATCGGAGCCCTGGCGCCAAGCCATGAAGGAAGAGATGGACTCCATTGAGAGCAACTAGACCTGGCGCTTGGTACCCCTTTCTACTGGTCATCGCTCGATCGGCTTGAAGTGGGTATACAAGCTCAAGAAGGATGCCAATGGAGATGTGATCAAGCACAACGATCGCCTCGTTGCCAAGGGATACGTCCAGCAGCCTGGAGTGGACTTCGATGAAGTGTTCGCTCCAGTGGTACGCATGGAGTCCGTGCGTCTCCTACTCACTCTCGATGCACAGAAGAAGTGGCCGGTGCACCACATGGACGTGAAGTCCGCGTTCCTGAATGGGGACCTTGTCGAGGAGGTGTATGTCCGGCTGCCGTCTAGCTTCATTGTTGCTGGACAAGAAATCAAGGCGCTCTACGGTCTTCACCAAGCTCCACGACACGCTGATGGACCTCGGCTTCAACCACAGCGAGTCAAAGCATGCCGTGTACGCACACGGCAATGGTTCATCTAGACTCCTGGTGGGCGTCTACGTCGACGACCTCATCATCACCGGAAACGACTCCACCGAGATCAACCGATTCAAGCAGCATATGTCCTCCAGGTTCAAAATGAGTGATCTTAGTTTGCTTTGTTTTTACCTGGGAATTGAGGTGCAGTAGGGAGAAGATGGAATTTGGCTCAGTCAGGCTGCATATGCAAGCAAGATTCTGGAGAGAGCCGGCATGGGTAGCTGCAATCCGTGCCACACTCCCATGGAGGCAAGGCTGAAGTTGTCCAAGGTGAGCACAACAACTCCAGTTGATGCAACTGAATATCAGGGACTTGTTGGCTACCTACGGTACTTGGTGAACACAAGGCCGGACATTGCCTGCGCTGTGGGTTATGTAAGCCGTTTCATGGAATGGCCCACCACTGAGCACCTTAATGCGGTGAAGCGGATCCTTCGCTACATCGCAGGCACCATTGATCACGGCTGCCACTACAAGCCAGAAGATAAGAAGCTGAAGCTACTCGGATACAATGATGCTAACATGGGTGGCGATATTGACACAAGGAGGAGTACAACTGGAGTATTGTTCTTCCTGGGGTCTTCTCTGGTATCTTGGCAGTCACAAAAACAGAAGGTAGTAGCACTATCATCGTGTGAAGCAGAGTACATTGCAGGGGCAACAACTGCATGTCAAGATGTATGGCTCTGTAAGTGTCAACTTCTTGCAGAGCTGAAGGATGAGCAGTGTGAAGCCGTCTTACTCAAGATGGATAATCAATCTGCTATTGCCCTCAGTAAAAACCCTGTCTTTCATGATAGAAGCAAGCACATAGATGTAAGGTTTCACTTCATCAGAAAGTGCATGGAGGATGGGAAGATGGACATCAGGCATGTTCGAACTGGAGAGCAATTGGCAGATGTTCTGACGAAGCCGCTGGCGTGTGATCGGTTCTGTGAAATGCGTTGCAGGCTGGGCATCGTCAACAATTGAAAAGAACTCCAGGGATTAGGGGGTGAAATGTCAGTCAATCTATTGTAATCCTGTGTTCCATGTCTTTGGGTAGTTAGCTGCTACTTCTATTTTTAGTTTGCATGTTTGTTTTCTTGCATGCGCGCACGAGCTCCATTGTGGTTGGCCCTGGCCGACAGTAGCTCGCCACGAGCCTGGTCTCTCTGTCTTTGGTGGACGCCGTGGCGTGGGGATAGACGCGCTGAAGAGCGACGTGCAGCAAACGGCTGAGCTCCCTTTGCTTTGTAATTGTGTATATATTTAGCAATACATCATAGAGAAAAGCTGTCGCATTTATACAGCACCAAATCAACTCGTGTTCACTCGTGATCTTGTTCTTCTTTATCGTTGATTTGCTCTTGGCTGGGAGATTTTGGCTGACAATTATGTCTTTCCATCTTGGAATGCAATCGGTTTAGTTGATACTACATTACATTTTAGATGCATGGGAAGAGTGATAATATTATTATATTCTAATATAACTATTGTACACCTTGTATTGTAACTCACGCGTTATAGTGAGATGGTCTATTCACGCCAGTGATTTTTTTCATAAGGGGTTTCTACATAAAAAAAACATTTCTTGTGTTAGATCTTGGTTTACATTAATTTTAAGGTTGTTGACACAAAATCGGCTGATGACTTTCCTGTACTAACACACGAAGACCTAAGAGATCTGCTTCACTCAGTGAAGGCTGTAACACTTTAGGTTTGTGTCGTTCTAGCTGGATCTGTAAATTGACAATGAATATGTAAACGCAAAAGTCTAAAACGTATTGGCTGATTCCCGAATCATTGCCACAAGCATATCGTTGGGGTTCCAAATTCGAATACAAATAGATACGATCGGCTTGATCAGCTGATGTAAGCATGAGCAATATCAAAGCTAATAAAGTGTAACCTAGACAAAGCTACATGAACAACACTTAAAACAAATCTATTCGCCGAGTTGTTTTAATCAAAGTCTTTTATTGTATTTGAACAATTGTGATGTAATAACTTAAACATTTGCCTCACGTTTTGTATAAGTTATCCGTGTGCAATATGTGATTGTGATGAGATGTTGTATCTAGTTACTCATCATGGTGTGAGGTTGTGATGATCCTTATGGTGGTTTCATTATAACCGACGGATACTGGAATATCTTGTTTGAAGCATGATAATATCTGATCGACCCTTGTGAACTCTGGCTGATCGCTTGAGCTCAGATATTTGGAGTGGTTCTACCACATGATCCGTCGCTTATGCATTTTGAATGTAGGATCCACCGACATGTTGATCGTAGGCCAGGATCACTTGGACATGTGCTTCTCTGTGTGTAGAAAAAGATTGAGCCCCTATTGACCATAGTGCCACGCTAGCCTGCCTTGGGTAGGCCGACCAGCCTAAGATTTCTCTCGTTTCGGCCAAGTCTTGCAAAGTGAACTCATGAGATCAAATAAACACAAAAAACTTGTGAAATCCATTAGTGTAAATGAATTGACATGATTATTATCATAAAAGCATGAAATATGGAGAAAGTTGACGATACAAATCAACCGCCAATACGCCTCCACATCTAGACTTTTTGCGTCGCAAGCAAGGGGTAGATTTAGATCCAGAGGATCTAGCAAAGCCTAGGGTAATGTAATAGAAAAATACACGAGAGTTATTTTTAAGGAAAAAGTCTATTTTGTGCCATCCAAGTCTTGCCTTAGTTTGGTTTTGGCCATCGAACTCTAAAACCGGGTATCTTTGACCATCCAACTATCAAAACTGTTCAAATTTGGTCATCGGACTGTCTTGATGAGTGGTTTTAATTTTTTTATTTATAATTTAGGCCTTAGATCTTAGAATGATTATTACTTTTTACCCGTACCTCCGATTTAGGTGATTCTTGCGGTAACGTGTTCCTAACGGCAAAAACTATCTTTTAAAATGTAAAGCTAATTGTTACAAATGCACAAGAGTTATTTTTAAAGCTTTCCCTCATACCCTAGATTTCGGGCGGTTAACCATTGATACCTTCACTTTTGAGCCACCAAACCTCTCAGAACAAATCAAATAAGAGAATGGTTCCTCCTCCTTACTTCTCATGATGAGGATGACACTAGTTTTAGCAATGATGACAACTAGAAAAGAAAAAGCCTTTGATATGTGGTACCTCTTCTAGTAGATCACTTGAGGCATTTGTTCTTAAATCCCAAGGATGCAGAACTAATGCACTAGTAGGATTTTGATAAGCACAAAATGGGTTGTGGAAAGTTTCACATCCATCTAATGCATGTGGCCGATTGCTTCTTTCTTTAGCCTTTCTGAGGGACTCTTTGGAAAAAAAACGTATTGTTAGCGTAATCTGGTTGGATAGCCACTGTTGCAGGTGGGGTAAGTCGGCCATCTGGTCTTCTCTATTAAACCTAGAAGCCGTTTGTGGGGATCAAATCTCTGGGATAGGCCTCACAGCGTGCCGCTCTGAGGTCTTGGGACCCCAAGGGTCGCTGTGTCGCCTCGTCTTCTTAACTGCGTCGTCGGGTGAGTGGCGGGGCCCTCCCACACCGCATGTCTTCAGCAGACGAGACGTGAAGCCTGATACTGTCGTGAACACGCCTTCCATAATCATTTCGTGCTTCATTCACCTAATTAGATCAACCCCCCACCCCTCTTAGGTGTCACGGTCCCTACACATTTGTTCTCGAATCCCAAGGATGCAAAACTAATGCACTAGTGGGATTTTGATAAACACAAAATGGGTAGTGGAAAAGTTCCAACATCCATCTAATGCATGCGTCTGATCGCTTCTATTTATTATAGCTTTTGTGAGGGACTCTTTGGGAAAATCATATTTTTACCGTAATCTGATTGGATACGCCACTGCTGCAGGTGGTGCAAGTGGGCCAAGTGATCTTCTCCATTAACCTGGAAGCCGCTTGTGAGGCTCAGATCTCCAGGATACACCTCACGGGGTGCCACTCCGAGGTCTTAGGATCCCTAGGGTCGTTGTGTCGCCTCCTCTTCGCCACCGGATGAGTAGCGGGCCCCTCCCATGCCGCCTATCGTCAGCAGACGAGGCGTGAAGCCTTCCCCATGCGTGTTGTCATTTCTGCCGACACCGTCGTGAACACGTCTTTCATAATCATTTCTGCAAAATAGGTGAATGAAGCACGAAACGATTACATGTTAGCAGTTTTAGCGGTTTCACCCCGTAATCCCGTATCGATGACCATGGCTCTGTCTGAATTTGCGCGCAAGGGATCAGCTGTGAGCCAGTGACGTTTCCACCGGACTTATTATGATGTCACACTGGATGCACACGAAGTACACGACACAGCTTCTATACACGTCAGCTAGCATAGCGCGATTCTTGACCGCTCAAGATTTGATTAAGGCGCACGTCAGCAAGCACATCACACGATGCTCGAGCTCGACCCCTCAAGCTCGATTTGATTAATTAAGGCGCTAACTAAACATACCGGAGCAGCAGCTTCCTTCCGGCGCCCTCGAAGAACGCCGTCACCGCCGCCAACTCCTCCAGCAACGCCTCCTCCGATCCCTCCCTACAGATGGTCGGGAAGAACAGCCAGAACGCCGTTCCTGCCACGAACACCACCACGAGCACGGTCGCCAATGGCCGCGGCGGCGGCGCCCACCCCTTCACCGCCCACCGCCCCGCGCAGAACGCCTCGGCCACGCAGCACGCGCCGTGGAGCACGAAGAACGCCGTCATCTCGCCGCCGGTGGGCATCCGCAGGGTGAGGTAGTAAACCATGGCCTCGTGCATCAGCCCGGACACGAGGAACGTGGCCATGGCGGCCGTCGGCTTCCCGGTGCGCGCCCGCACGGGGTCGTACACCGACGGCCGGAGGATGGCCGTCACCATGAGGTTCCACCGGCGACCCCAGAAGTCGCGGAGAGACGACGCGATGTACGGCCTGTCGAACTGCGGCTCCATCTCCATGCCCAGCGCGGCGCCGGCCGCCGCGATGCAGGGGAGCAGGAGGTCCAAGAAGCAGTAGATGTGGACGCCGTAGAGGGCGAGGCGTATGTAGAGATGCAGCTGGGACGCGTACTTGTAGGCGTGGAGGATGGCGGCCATGGCTGCGACCTTGACCGCGCAAGAAACGAGGGGCATCGTCGACGTCGATTTTGACTTGGACGCGGCGGGGCTTCTGAGCTTGACGGGGAGCGCTGCGGTGAAGACGAAGGGGAGGAGAGGGAGGGAGGGGTCGAGCGGGCCGTGGCCGGCGGCGAGGAGGAGGATCTTGAAGACGCCGAGCCACGCGAGGAAGAAGGCTGCGAGTCCCCTGAGAACTGCGGAGGAGAAGGCCAGGGGAGCCGCGACGAGGAACGCGACCACGGGGAGCAGCGCGGCGAGGCGGAGGAAGCCGGGGCGGAGCCACGAGGACGCGGCGCGCGCGGCCACCGAGACGGCCAGAGACACCATGGCGATGCTGTCCCGCAGGAGCTCCATGGTTCGTCTTCCCTGGCGGCGCTGGCGCAGAGGCGGCGGGGCCGTCGGGCTCAACTTAAACAACCGATATGGCGATACCGTGTGGTCCTCGTGGTCTAAGCTCAACTTATTTAGCATTGCACTTGCACGCACGCGATGCACTCGCGAGCCTCGTAACATTGCAATAGCTGGTCACATGGCTGCAACGCTGTCACTACCACTTTCGTTTACAAACAGTCAAGCCACAGTTCACATGGGACATGCCAACAACCAGATGCGCGACATGATTTAACGTGTGTGAGTGTTAGCGGATTTGGAAACATCCTCACCTAGATTTTATATCACTGTATCAAAAAAAAATGAATGACAGAGCTATTCCCTAAACCTCCTCTTTCTCCTTCCAGTGGACCCCATTGTCTCTATAAGATGGTAGATTTTTTTTTTATATTGAAGAAAAAAGATAAGGTGGGGAGAGAAGGATGAATCTGAGCCATCCATTTCTTAGATCAATGGTCCAAAATCTAGGTAAGGAAGACCTCCAAATCAGTGAAGAATAACTTTTTTTCTTTAAGGTTGTGAAACTCTTATGGCATCCTCTACTAAGAATAACCTAAAGCCACTCGTGCATAGACTCTCGGTCTCGGACCCTTTTAACTCTCTTAAAAAAACATAAGGTCCTTTTAACCTACACACAATTGGCTTTTCGAAGCGTTACTTCGGTAATTTTCAATTATGGTCCTTCCTGGATCCTATATTTGAATTCGTTCAAATTTAGGCTCGGGGGCTGTGGGCATATTTTCAGGAAATATTTTTCTGAGAATTTTCGGCTTCAATTGAAAAATTTATGAGGAATTCTAAAAGAATTCGGGTTTCTTCGGAAATTGATTCTCTTTTGGTTCGGACTTCGAAAGAGCCTCGAATTTCTTCTTCAAAGATAAACGAGGCTCGGGGGCTGCCCAATTGGGCGCACCTAGTCGGTGCGCACCAATCCGAACTTCGAGAAGATTTATGAGCACATCATTACCTATTGAACAGCATGGTTGCAACTTTCAAGAGCAAAGAACCCTGTGGGTCTCAAAGAACTCTGGCGGCTTCCAAAAGAACTCTGGAGGACCTCAAAGAACTCTGGAGGACCTTAAAGAACTCTGTACTTTCAACAAGTGCTGTTCTTCAGGAGATAAGGTGCTCGGGGGCTTGTGGGTGTAGAGTCCTGATGGACTAAACAACCCTGGCGGCCCATCCTATGGGCCGGCCCATGTACAAGAATTGACGCATAAGACAAGGATTAGTTCTAATCGGTTTGGATAGACTGTATCAGGGAATTAGAGATAAACTTGTAAAAGTCTCCTAGTCCTATACGGTTCCCATGTAACCCTGCCCTCCGGACTATATAAGGGGAGGCAGGGACCCCCTCCAAAACAATCTCATCAATACAAGATACACCATACAGGACGTAGGGTATTACGCTCCGGCGACCCGAACCTGTCTAAATTGTCTCTTGTCACCTTCGGCTCTAGATTCTCGACGACTTCTCCCTAAACCCTTCTCTCGGGGCACCCCCTCGAGAACGTTGTCAGCATAATTCGCCGACAGGCCATAATACCGATTTTCTATCTATCTATCTATCTATATATCGTCCGGTATATCTTAGTTTTCACGCTAAGTGTTTGAGAATTGTGCAAACAATCACGGCTGTTGACTCAACATCCAAACCCCACTTTCCTCCCTCACTCCCCAACCTTCCTCTCTCTTCCTAGTTCCCACCCGCGACTGCATGTGCCACTCCTCCATGCCCCAACCATGCTTGCTCCGGAGAAGAAGCTACACCCCAAGAAAAGGAAGAATCAACATTTTAAATTTACAATTTGGATATTTTGTGTTGCCAATTTAAACATTGCATCTTACCAATTAATCAGCACCCCCACAGGCCACAATATATGCACTCCTAAATATTTTGTGGATAATTAATTAGCACCCCCACAGACCACAATATAGATGGCCATATATTAGGCCTATGGGCTATCCCAAAATACGATATTTTGACCTAACACAAGCACGACTCCCTCGGCATGTAGTGCCGAGGCGGCACGGCACGGACTCATCGTCGTGCCGCGGCGTGCCCGTGCCACGCTGGGCGGCATAGATGGCCATCTATATACCACAGGCCGCGAAGCACAGCTAAGAACATTGGTAGCCTGCCAGCCCAACCGGCAAGCAGACGCAGCAGCATCACTGGCTTGCTACTTCATCAGCAATCAATATTTCTCAGCTAGACGCGTGCATGGCCAGTTTAGATCCAAAAGTTTTTTTTTTTGACTTTACTATTCATCCCTCTCAGAAAACACGCTTCCCAGAAAAGTTCCCCTTTAATTCCTTTCAACTTTCCTATTCATCCCTCTCACAGAACACGCTTCCCAGAAAAAGATCTTTTCCTCCCCTCCCAACTATTTCCTCCCCTCCCAACTAAACACAGCCTAGTCTGTTTCCTCAAGCTCTTGCCTCTCAGCTCCCACTTAGGCCAATCATAGTGTGTGTGTCATGAGTATTAAATCAACTGACACATCAGTATTTTTGGTGATACAACATGATAAATATGAAGAAAGAGAAAAGCAGAGTGTTATGACAGCACATTTACCAAGTCCATGACACACAATAAAACTTGCATTTAAGGATGTTATAGTTTCATCCATGACATATTTGACCATATACCATACGAAAATTAAATGTTGCAGCTTGTATATAAAATTGTGCCATAAAACTTTGCACTGAGAGAGAATGTTTCACACATTCTAAATATGACATGACAGTCTTGGTAACTGTGTGATGACACCATATATTGAGACTGGCCTTAGGACCCCTGGGCACACCGCCGCAGGCACGGTGAGTCGGTGACACAGTGACCAACTGATCCAGGGCTGCCAGGCTTAGCTTGGCCAATTGCCAAATCAAGGCAACGCTCGACGCATCAAACAGGATCAAGATTGTTGTGAAACACGTTGTCAACGGTTGGATCTTCTCCCTCTCACGTATCTCACTGTAAGCATAAGAACAAAATAGACAAGACACAATTTAGATGGAGCTTCCCTTTATTCATCATATCGACAATTTACAATGACAATCTCTCTCATATATATATACTCCGACCTATGACTAGAGTTTCAGTAAGGGCCCACAAGCAACCTAGCATGGACTAGAACTTCTAGTCCTTCTTTCCTTCTATTCAAGCTCGGTTGCTTTACAACAAAGATAATCATCAGATTCATAACAGTGTATATTTCTTCCTCCATTAGCCAATTAAACACGTTTATTAGATACAATGTCAAAACTTAGAAGTCCTAATTGATATTTGGTTATGTCAATATTATTTTGTGGCATTTGTTTAGAAGTCCTAATTGGTATAAGAACACCTAATCTTAGAACTCAATCGGTGCATTTTGTTTATGTCAATATTATTTTGTGGCATTTGTTATCCATCCAAAACGCGCAATTGTTATTATGGACTTCTTTATTATGGTATTATCAACCTCGGTTTGTAAATACTTGTCACTTTTCATCACTTTATATGTTTTGAAACACTTGCCAATTCACATTTCTCAAGAAACACATTCCTGTTTTGCCCTTATAAGAATATTATATAAATACTCTCGAAACACTAGCTTTACAAGGATAGTTAAAAAGTGAGTTTGTTTGTTTACCGTGTTTGGTCAAAGTTGCTAAATATTTTAAAACATATATTAGTATATTTTTCGCATCTTTATTGTCACCCCCTGCATTTTGCTCTAGCTTGGCCACATATTTTTCCGTTGGTGGTAGGTAGCTAGGCAATTTTTAAAATTTCGATTTCCTAAAGAGAATTGTCCTACTCAACCTGATTATACAAATTTCAACGGTAAAAAAGCTACGGTAACCCGAATGATAGGTATAAAAATAAATTCAATACAAGTGAGTTAGCACAGCGCCAGTACATTCAAGGAATTGTTGATCGAGCTAAACAGCGCCAGTACATTGATCAAGAATTGTTGACTGAGCTAACCATACCACCGGAGAGAATTCGACCAGTCCCCGTGATGAACTCTGCCAACGCTGCCCACTCCTCCAGCAGCCTCTCCTCCGATCCATCTCTGCAAATCGGCGGAAAGAAGAGCCAGAACGCCGTGCCCGCCACGAACACCACCACGAGCACCGTGGCCAGAGGCCGCGGCGGCCGCGGCCATGCCCTCGCCACCCACCACTGCGCGCACAGCTGCTCGGCCACACAGCACGCGCCGTGGAGCAAGAAGAAAGCCGCCATCTCGCCAGTGGGTGACCTCAGGGTGATGTAGCACACCATGGCCTCGTGCATCAGCCCGGACACGAGGAACGTGGCAATGGCGGCCGCCGCCTTACCGGCATGCGCATCACGTATGGGCTCGTAGACCGACGGCCGGAGGATGGCCGACACGACGAGGTTCCATCGCCTGCCCCAGAAGTCGCGCAGGGACGACGCCATGTATGGCCTGTCGAACTGTGGCTCCATCTCCATGCCGAGCGCTGCGCCGACGGCCGAGATGCAGGGGAGGAGGAGGTCGAAGAAGCAGTAGATGTGGACGCCGTACAGAGCCAGGCGCATGTACAGATGCAGCTGGTCGACGAACTTGTAGGCATGGAGGAGCGCCGCAAGAACGGCCACCTTGACCGCGCATGACACGAGGAACGCCGCGGATTTGGAAGATGTTGCTGTTGCTCCGGGTTGGCCGTGACGGCGATCTGTGAGCTTGACGGGGAGCGCTGCGACGAAGAGGAATTGGTGAGCGGGGAGGTTGGGTTCCAGCGGGCCACGGCCGGCGGCCAAGAGGAGGAGCTTGAACACGCCGAGCCATCCGAGGAAGAATCCGGTGAGGCCCCGGACGTTGGCGAAGGGGAAAGCCAACGGTGCCGCGGCGAGGAGCGCGGCCACCGGGAGCAGCGCGAGTAGGCGTGGGAAGCCGGGGCGGACGCAGGAGGACGCGGCGCGTGCGTACAGCGCCGCGGCGGAGACGGCCAGGAACACCATGGGGATGCTGTTCTGCAGGAGCTCCATGGCTGATGGCTGATGGCTCTCGCCTGAATTCAGCGGCAGTTTGGCTGTTTAAGTCAACTATAGATCGCAGCAGCAAGCAGCCGGTCTGGAAATGGAGTTGTAGTTTAAAGGCCCTCTTGCTCTGTTTCATGATCAGCATGCAACATTGTACAATGGGAGAAGCGATTTATATAGTAACATATAAGCTGACAACGAGCACATGTTTGCGACGTTGTCACTTGCGTTTAAAAACAGAAAGATGTCATCTTTGTGCCTGCCAAAGTTATAGCCCCGCCTTCGTAGAGTTTTTTTTTTAATATTACCGTTGCAGTTTTAACATCCTATAGTCTGTTGTTCCTTTCGATTTTTCTATCCGAAGGATCTTCCGGTAAATCCTGCAATTTCTTGGCTCATGACAAGTCTATTTATCCGATTCGTTCGGTGTGTGCAATTTTATTTCTCCTGTGACTTGGCAACTCCTTGTCCTTGAAAATTCATCTCGTGTCCATCGGATCATTTGGTGATCACTTGGTAACTCTCAGCTTGTTCTGCAGCATCTCTGTGTAAATTCTTAATACCCATTTTGGGGCCATTGCAAATCACTCATCCCATCTTATAAATCACTTCTACCATCTTGCAAATCACCCTCTCACCTCCCTTGAGTGTACCCTTGGATCAACATCGTATGGTCCAAATTGAAGTTTTCATAGTTTTCACAGAGTTTAGTTTTCACCTTATATGTTCCCCAAGATGATAGGCTCATGTTATCTTTGGCTGTGTTACATATCTAACATGAATGCAATCATTCAACTCTCACTCACACTGTTACCTTTATATGGAATTGCTCACAGTGATAAGAGTAGTTCCATCTAATTAGATAGAAAATCCTAGTAAATATGTTGTCAATCTAGGGATTGTTAAACCTTGGAAGGAATAGTCTAAGGTAAAAGCTATAATGATCCATGTGTTTGCGGCACAACATCGTGCGCTGAAGTACTATCAACAATGGCCCATTTGCCTCTACTTTTGGGAAATTCTTATGTGTTGTCATGCAAAACTTCAGTGCCGATTGCATTGCCTCCTTGTTGCAA
The DNA here is from genome assembly GCA_015342445.1 of Digitaria exilis. NCBI lineage: Eukaryota > Viridiplantae > Streptophyta > Magnoliopsida > Poales > Poaceae > Digitaria > Digitaria exilis. The sequence goes on along the minus strand of JACEFO010001924.1, from coordinate 2,125,571 downwards.
GCTAGCCAATCCAAAGTACTTTCCAGAGGGACCCTTTGCAATGAGGGATGAATGCGAGCCTTTCTCCACAACAGATCCTTTCTCGAGCACAACAATCAAGTCACAATTTTGGATAGTGCTAAGTCTATGTGCGACCACTACACTTGTCCTCCCGATAATCACTCTGTCCAATGCCTCTTGCACCAACTTTTCGGATTGGCTGTCAAGGGCACTTGTAGCTTCATCTAGTAGCAAGATAGCAGGATTCTTTAGTATGGCACGGGCAATGGCAATGCGCTGCTTTTGCCCGCCTGATAGTTGTAAACCTCGCTCACCACACCATGTGTCATACCCCTCCTTGAGGCTGCAAATGAATTCATGAGCATTTGCAGACCTTGCTGCATTCTCAATTTGTGCCTCACTTGCTGTTTCTGTGCCATACATGATGTTCTCTCTAACCGAACCTGCAAACAAAATTGGTTCCTGACTGACCAACCCAATGTGTTGTCGCAAGGCTCGGAGATTGTACATCTTTATATCTCTTCCATCGATCTTCACCACTCCCCGAAGCGGGTCATAGAAACGCTCTATAAGTCCGATGATGGTCGACTTGCCAGAACCACTTTGCCCCACAATGGCTGTTGATTTCCCTTGTTCTATGCTCAAGAAAAATTCTTTAAAGATGATAGTGTTTGGCCTCGATGGGTATGCAAAATCAACACCTACAATTTGCACATCACCTTGTAGCTGCTCTGGCCTGTATCCCTTAGGATTGTCAGGTTCAATTTCTGTTTTGCGGTCAAGAATGGAAAATATAGAAGAGACCGCTTCAGCACCCTTAGCAAGGTCTGTTGTCGTGCTACCTGCATCTGCAATAACACGTCCGGTGCTTACTATAATCATGAAAGTTTGATAGAGTGCCTTGGCTGTAATATGGTGGTCAGCCATGAGCTTTCCACCGTACCAAAAGGTTAAGGGCCATGTGCATGCCATAAGGCCCACAGAGAAGCTAAGGGAAAGCCCTGCAAACCATGATTGTTGAATGTTCTCCTTGTGAGCCATATATTGTGCTTCATCAAAAAGGCGTAGAATATGGTCTTGCAATGAGAATGCAGTGACAGTATGGAGATTGGAGACAGCCTCAACGGATAGTTTACTACTCTTGGATTGTGCCTGCACCGATTTATTCGACACGCTTCTTAGCAAGACATTACGAGCATAGAAGCAACAAATAATAAGAGGTTGCACTGCTATCATGACAAGGGCCAAGCGCCAAGCAATGACAAGACCCATCGTCCATGCAATGAGCACTGCAGAAACTGCTTGGATCACTAGTGCCATTCGGTCACCCACAAGTGCCCTCACCTGCAACACAAATAACAATTTCTTTATCAAGATAATCCTTTGAATTATTTTAGAACTGAATTTTTTTAGAACTTACAACATTGGCATCTTTGGCAAGCATGGAGCATATGACACCTGTGGAGTTCTCATCATGATCAAACCAACCAATCTCAAAAGTAAGAATCTTTTTGAGTATTTGTTCCCTGATCCTCTTGGTCAGGTATTCTCCCATGGCACCAAAGTTATAATGTTGCCCAATGTTGAGCAATAACGAAAGAACCGCAAGAGTGACAAAAATGAGCGTGTAGTCCCTTGTTTTGTTCTTTATCTCAGCATGATCTGTCAAGAAGTAGACCGAAAACATGCTGCCTATGACATATGCGTACATGGGCTGGATGCCTCCAAACACAACTGCATTTATGCTACCTATCAGTGCATGTTTCCACTCTGGTGCATTAAGCATCAGCAACCTTTTAAAGGATGGGACATTAAGCTTTTGCTTGTCAATACTATCATCAGTACCTTCTGCATCACCAATTGACCTGCTATCCAAACATTTCCTGCTCATGATGTGGTGGCAGCTAGGTTTTCCTACAGAAGCTGATGTGTGACCAATTTTGGAAATCTTGTTGGCCTCACAACCGTCAGCATCCCTGATCCACTGGAGATGAACAAGAGATGAGTAGATGCCATCCTCATTGGCAATCAGCTCATCATGGGATCCTAACTCCTTTACTTCACCAAATTGCATGACTGCAATAATGTCTGCATTTCTAATGGTGGATAGGCAATGTGCGATAACAATGGTTGTTCGGCCCATGGAGGCAAGCTCAAGTGCCTCTTGCACAACACGCTCTGACCTGGAGTCCAATGCACTGGTGGCTTCATCAAAGAGGAGGACCTTGGGTGACTTTAATATTGCTCTAGCAATAGCGATCCTTTGCTTCTGTCCTCCAGACATTTTGATTCCACGCTCACCTACCTGTCCTTATTACTTGGAATGTGGTTAGTATATATAGTGAGTTGGAATCAAAACTAACTACTTCATTGAGGCAAGAGAAGGTGTTGCATTGTTCCATGGTACTGTAATAAATTTCAATATTGTCTACAGATTACAATGGACTTGAGGAACAATGTACCAATCTATATTTTTGTCCAAAAAAAAAATCTAGTCTGGGTTACGTTATTTACAAGGGCATGCAATAGAAATTTGAATGTAACATGTGTAGGTCACTTTCGAAATTAACAAACTGTTGTATATATAACACTCTTTTTCCATTTCAAATTTGCTTAATAATCGATGCTCATATAAGGCTGTTAAGCTGCATAATATGTGTGGGTCATAGTGGTTAAACTAGCTAGTGATAGTATCTCACAAAGCGGTGTGTCACCTAGCCAACTAGCCAAATCCATGAGGACTATGAATGTGTAAAATCTTGCTAGACTGTTAGTTAAAAAAACTACTATTTCTCTCCATTCAAAATTATAGTTTATTTGACTTTTAACAGAAAGTTCGACCGCAAAATGTTTTCAACAACGATCATCTCTACAGGTTCTGAACACAAGCTGACGGTTGAAAAATGAAAACAGAATCGATTTCACAGACGGTTCATAACACAAACTTGCAGTAATAGGTGTGTTTTTACTGCCGAGTCTATTCATGATCCAGCAGTGAAAATAGTCCCGATGGTGAAAACTACCATTCTCAAAATAATATAATATTTATATTATATGTCGGATAAGATACAAATTTTATATCAAAATTCTAGACCTCGAAAAGATCTTAACATGTGCGACATATAGTTGGCAATTTTTTCGTTTAGTATTGTTTAGATGCTAAATATTTGATATGCTGTACCATACCTATTAAACGACCTCAGATGAAAACTAAGCCAACGTGAAAATCATATAGTACCTCCCGGTAACAGTTAACTGTCGTTTTGAGCACGAAAAAGAAAGTACAGATGATAATAAACTTCTGGTAATAGTACAGTACAGATGATAATAAACTTCTGGTAATAGTACCTTCTTATTACCTGTGTCTCGTAGCCCTGCGGCAACTGCAAGATGAACTCGTGAGCGTTGGCTGCCTTCGCTGCGGCGATCACCTCCTCGTCCGTGGCATGCTCCTTGCCAAACAGTATGTTCTCCCGTATGGTGGTCGCGAACAGCGCGGGCTCCTGGCTGACGAGCCCCATCTGCGCACGAAGCCACTTGAGCCGCAGCCGCCGGATGTCGACGCCATCCAGCGTCACTTCTCCAGCCAACGGGTCATAGAACCGCTCCAGCAAGGCGATCACCGTCGATTTACCCGATCCACTGGCACCAACCAGCGCCAGCGTGCGCCCCGCCGGCACGCGCAAGCTGAAGTTGGTGAAGACTGGGCTCTCCGGCCGCGACGGGTAGTGGAACTTGACGTTCTTGAACTCCAGCTCGCCGTTGACGTGGTCCAGGTCCACTCCGGCGTCGCTCTCTGAGTCGATCTTGGGCACACGGCGGATCATCTCCATGATTCTCTCCGCCGCCACGCTCGCCTCCGACAAGTACTTCACGTTCGACAGCCCCCACCCCAGCGCCCTACACACATCATGTTTGATCGTTGGTGCCTAGTACATCTGATAGCCTCTTTTTAGTGCAAAAAAAAAAATGAAGCATGTGTAGTTTGGGTTACGTACACGCCGCCGCCGACAATGGCGGTGGAGACGGCGAAGACGGTGCCACCCTGGTAACCATGGTACATGACGAGGCGGCTGCCGTACCAGACGTTGAACGCCCAGATGGCGAACGTGACGCCGTTGCTGCCAACGGCGACGCCCTTGACGAGCCCCTGCCTGAGCCCAAGCCTCACCGTCTCCTCGAGCACGGCGGAGAAGCGCGCCACGGTGCTCGTCTCCGCCGCGAACGAGTACACGGTGCGCGCCGACGACACGGCCCGCTCGGCCACGGCGCCGGGGAGACTCGCGTAGTGCTCCCTGACGCGTCGCGCGAGGCCGGTGAGGACGCGGCCGTAGACGAGGCCAGGGACGACGAGGAGGAGCACGGAGGGGAGCGCGGCGAGGGCGAGGCGCCACATGAGGGCGAACGCCACGGCGTAGCTGCCGAGGAACATGGCGGCGTTCGTCACGAGGTTGGGCACCCTCTCGGCCAGCGCGTCCTGCACGGCGAGGCTGTCGGTGGAGACGGTGGTGACCACCTCGGAGGTCGTGGAGCCGGGCCTGAGGTCGAAGTACTCCATGTCCTGCCGGAGCACCGCACGCAGGTACCGTGTCCGCATCCGCGACGCCTGCCGCTCAGCCGTCCGTGTCCAGCAATACCCCTCTGCGTTCAACGCAGGTGTCGTCAGACGCAGCCTGGGCACTGGGTGGTGATTTGATCCGGAGTACAGTGCGTGTGCGGCTTACCTAGGAACGCCATGAGCCAGGAGGCGAGGGCCAAGAAGACGAGCTTCCTCACGTTCTGGTCGAGATGAGTGTTCAAAGTACAGCTTATTAACGAATTACTAGCTAGGATTGGATGTGAGACATGCATGGAGGATTGTATTATTACCTCATCGATCTTGGAGGTGAACTCCAGGAGCTGGTCGGGGCCGTTGCCGAGGTCGTTGGCGATGTGGCTGAAGATGACCATCCTCACCGGCGTGGACATGCCTTGCCCCACGGAGCCCACGAAGCCCAGCACCATGAGCGCCACGTCCGCCGCGTCCGCGTGCACGAACACCGACATGAACGACGACGATGCTGGCCCTTGCGCGAGCGGCGGCGGCGTGCCTTTCTTGGTGGTTGCCATGTGCGTCCGGCGAGAGCTTGCTAGTTAGCTCGTAGAGCCTCGCAATGGACAAATAGAGCCTCGCTCGGCTGAAAGGACCTCACCCTCGTTTTCCAGTAGTCAACCGGTAAGGTGCTTTACTTCTTTAAAAAAAAAACGGTAAGGTACATGCACGCACGCACCATCGATCAATTTGGCACGATCGATCGGATCACACGTGACGGGCGCCACAGCCTGCGCTGCCCTGATCGGACGGTGGGTGCGTGAGGGCTGCGATAATTAATGTGTAATAAATAATGGCAGGGTATCTCAATCGACCTTGAAAGAAGATAGATGTGAATGCTCGACCTGGTTAAGGTCCTATTTTTTTTTTTTTTCCTGTTTTCCTTCTTTAACGCCTACTGCTGATAGAGACGAGGCCCACGCCCAGTACCAAACGTGATCGATATACACGAGCCAGAGATGAGCTAGAGTCAAACGAAATCGCTCCCTACTTGCAATAATATTACTTCAGGGCTGCTCAAAAAAAAAATAATGCTTTAGGAAGCTTTTTTTTATAACATATTAGTAACGGAGATCGCGAAAATACATACTTTTATTCGCGATCCACTAAACACGTTGTCCGGATCAATGATATGACTTGTGAGTATCACAATAAAAACATATTATTAGTGGGTGAGCATCTGACAAAATCTGCATTTTTAAAAATGGTAAGCCAAATACGAATCGTGTTTCTGTAAAAATCCATACAAAAGTGAACTATGACAGTGCATGATATCAAATGATGTAACACTAGTCCAGGTGGGGTGGAACGAAGCTAAACACACCGATCCGGATTCCCCGAATCCCGCAACCTTAGCACCGCAACTCCTACTGAAAGCCCGACACACCGGTCCGGCCTTAGGTCCACACGACCTGCACCTCGACAACCTTAGCACCGCAACTCCAGCGCCCCCACTCGGGGAAAGGCCCAATTGCAGCAAGAAATAAAACTCTGAGTAAAATGAGAAAATAGTATAGATGAATTATATATATATATATATATCATAAGGGTTTTTAAAAACACTAATAAATTAAGGTTACAAGTCTTGAAAAGTATATGAAACCATTTCTGCTCCCCTTCTCACTATGGTCCTCTGCCTTGAGGGCATTCCAAAAGAAATAGGAGATGTACAGCACCATATACAGTCAGCTCTTGCATAGCTTAGCTTATGTTAAGAGAAATATAGTGTTCATCCCTGTTTAAATGATCATGACATTTAACTATACGTCTTATTCAAAACAGTGGGTATATATTTTTTTTGTCTTGTTGACTTAGTTTACCATTACATATATTTTAAGCATGACTTATATTTGTATACATGCAATAAATTTTTTATAAGATAGCGGTCTTAGTTCCCTAAAAAAAAGATTAACGGTCTTATATTTATACACTATATGTCTTATAGTATAGAGTAAAATTTATAAGTTACATTTTGAGAAAAGTTTCATTTGGACACATGGAGAGTAAAATCAGCGGCAAACCAATGTTCCTCCTTTTAGACAAGGATGTCCAGCATTATTTAGACAAGGGTGCCGACCATGCAAAAAATTTTTTGAGAGAGAGACTCCGACAGTGCGAAGCTGATGTTTGGATCTCCTTGCTTTGGGACTTTTTTTTATATATACGTTCTTACTATTACTAATTGGAGGTATCTTTTAAAGCCTCCAGGAGAAGCCACCTAGGATCCTAGAGTCTACGAAAATAGAGAAATCCTATCAATTCTCACAAAAAACATAAACATCCGGCCAGCAATTCGTCAACTCTATCTCTAATCGTGATAGCCATTGAATCTATTTGCTTTTCTAATAAATTACCCACCTCTGATTATGAAAATATACTAAAATAACCCCCTAAGTATGTATCTAAATTACCGACATCTGCTATTATAAAAAATAATCTAAAGTAACCCCATAATCTTCATGTAAATTACCCACCTATGCCATTATAAAATTAATATCAAATAACCCCCTAAATTTTCATTTAAATTATCTAATGATGTCATTATTAAAATTTAAAATAACCCCTAAATATCAATCTAAATTATATAATTATAATAAAATGTTAAAGTAACCAATATAAATTTAAATTCACTATTTCTATCTTTAATAATATATTGTTTTTTTTCTAAAAAATACTACACATAATGTGTGTCACTATATTCATGTGTGAGAGAAGGGATAAGAATACAACAACTTTCATGTTATTCACATAGCTCAAAAGTATTCAACTTACGCATATGAAAATGTATTATGTTAGAATGATAAATATGTATCTTTAGAGTACTATGTTATTTACTAAATCTATCATAATTAGACTAAATCTATCGTAATTAGATAATGATAAATATGTATCTTTAGAGTACTATAATAGAATATTTCATAGATGAAATAGAGCGAGAGATAAATAGTTTTAATTATTAACTATTTCTAACTAACCCATGCGCCAGGGGCAGACCAAGCCTACATGCATGAGGAGGGCTGACCTAGCCTTCTTCCTCTTCCTCCCTCTCCTTTCCCTTTTCTTCTTCTTCTTTTCTCATTTTTTTCTCTTCCCTTCCTCCCCTTTGCTCCATTTTGATGCCCGTGGGTCCATCACTGTCGTGAGGGAGCACGCGTTGATAGGCTAGTACCTATAAAATCGGACACCAAGAACCGTTTAATTGTTAAAACCAGACGATTTCAGTCTTTGGATGGTTTTCTATTTTCTACAAACAAAAATTATCTTAGTTTAATCTAGAAATTTATAAATAATTTATTTTAAACAAAAAAATGAAATAATTGAAAATAAATAATGCAAGTTACTAAAGCAATAAAACACTAAAATAATTGAGTGATAAACATACAATTGTACTGAGGATAAATAATCTATTGTTTTTGCAAAATGAAAGTACTTAATTTCAATTGGAGTTCCACGTACTGGAAAGTTGGCAATGTGTTAACAACCAACGAGTTGGACAAAAACATTTTTGGTTTAAATCCCATCACATGGAAACGCAACAACCAAAATGCCTAAGTTATTTTACAAAGCATATATTACTAATTTACTCTATGTTCATAATCACGTGCAGGTCTTGCGTTCTTCGTGGCTCCTACGTGGAAGCAGTTGACCCATATCACTCACTTGAGACAGTTTCTGCTGGGTTGGTCCACTCGTCAGCAAGACGGTGCTCATCCCACGCATGAGCATGACGCAAACCATTCTCTGCTTTGCGTGTGTCTGAGGCAACTTGGCACTTTGGCCGTTGCGCGCCGGCGAGGCCGGAGCTTCTACAGCTGGGCTGCGGCCCGCCCCGGTGACGCCGCCTGCACCATTGGAGGGCGCGTCCTTCGCCCACTGCCCCACTGGACACGTTCCGAGCTTGCTCGCGGTGGAGCTCGGCGTCGCTGGCCACCTGTTCGACGAAACGTTTCTTTGAGGTAACTAACCGTGAAGTCTGGCACTCTGTTGTTTCTTCGATAGTTAGGCAAGGGAACAGATGATTATGCTTCTTCGATAGTTAGGCAAGGGAGCAGATGGTTATATGGAGCACGGGAGTGTGGTTGGTGTACAAGGGCTGTTTGCTCGTGCGACTTGAGTAGGGTATGGTTGAGCAGGACGCCCCTATGTGGCTATGTGTGAGTGTGATAAGCAGCGACTTCGAGATTCCTGCTAAAACTAGCTCGATGGATTTCAAAGGATCAGGTGGAAGCGGGAAGCCCGAGGATTGCAACATCAGCCGCGACAGTGTTCAAGCGGAAGAAACGATGATTCTGTGAAGCCAAACTGTAAGCGATGGAGATGGGAAGAGAGGTTGCAGCAACCACGCTGTATTCATGATCATTTCCCTAATGAATATATATACATAGTTTACAGCTGAACTAGTCAGCAACAGACTCAAGTTTGAGCTATGCAAGCAACAATGCAGAAATTCGTGTGTGAAGAAATTCACATAAATGAAGAAATTAGCAGCTTGTGCTATGCAAGCAAACAATGCCACCGATATGTTAGAAGGTACAAAAGGTGGCAGCAGCATTCTCATAAGGTTTCGACATCTCTAACAACAACCTGGCCAGTCCTCTTACAACCACTGGGAAGGCGGGAACGCTGCAGAACGATTCACTTTGCTGGTGCTTGTAACAATCTGCTGGGACTCTCTTCTGCAGCTAATGTCATCTTCTCCGAGCATTGTCAACAGGATTAACATGCAGCGTATGATTGGTTGGGCATGGGCAAGGAGGAGTCTGCCGGCTCCATGCAGCCGAGATGCATAGCAGGATCTGCTGGTAAGAGGTCCGGGTCGGGCGAGGGCAACTCAATTGAACGCAGGAGCTCATCGATGTCAAGGTTATCCAAGAAGCTCAAATCCCAGGACATGTCGTCGATGGTAGGGGTGTTGTTCTGCTCTGCAGGAACTGTCACAGTCGCCGCGTGTTCTTCTGCCCCATTGACGCAATTGCCATCAGCCTGCACCATCGAAGAACAGATGGGATCATCTGATATTGGCATGCTGAGCAGAGCATCCTCTGCCACGCGCTGCCGAGCGGCGAGTGGAGCAGCTTCGCCGGCGCACGGATCTGCCTCTCCCCTCTTCCTCTTCTTCCCGTGGCCACTGAACCTGATACGATAGAGCATCAGCTGCGACTCGGCCAAGTGGTCCGGGGCGGTGATTGCGTATTCGTGCATGACCCACCCGGTGCTGCCCTTCTCGCTGCCGTCCTGGAAGCTGAGCGCCTTCTTCCGCCAGGTCATCGCCTCCGCGCCGCCGCCGAGGCAGGGGACGTGCAGCTGCTCGCCGTCGACGCAGGTCCTCTCGCCGTTCCAGAACCCGCCGCCGGCGCAGGTGCGCTTCTGCCTCGAGCCCTTGCTGTTCTGCACCTGACCCAGCGCGAAGAAGAAGGCGTCTTCCTTGCGCCCGTTCCGGTCGAGGAGCTCCCACGGCGGCGCGCTGAGCGGGTCGTCGTCGACGATGAGCCCGTCCAGCGGGAGTGGCTGGCCGATGAGGCGAGGAAGGAGGTAATGCGCGACGGCATCGGCGTCCTCGGGAGCGAAGAGGAAGCCCGGGGGCAGGCCGAGCTCGCGTGGCACCTCCATGGCGCCGCTCTGCTTCCTCCCGTAGCTGCTGAGCCGGATGTGGTAAAGCCTCAGCGGCGACTGCGCCAGATCCTCCGGAGCGGTGACGGCGTACTCGTGCATCACCCACCCCGTGCTCCCCTTCTTGCCTCCGCCACCACCGCCGCCGCAATGGAAGTTGAGGGCTTTCTTCCGCCACGCGGCCTCCTCGCCGCCGCCGCTGGGGAGACGAAGCTTGGTGCCCTCAGCGCAGGTCTTCTGGCCCTCCCACCAGCCGCCGCCGGCGCAGGTTCGCTTCTGTCGCGTGCCCTTCCCGCACCTCGGCTGCCCCTCGGCGAAGAAGAAGGCTTCCTCCCTGCGCCCATTCCGCTCGAGGAGCTCCTGCGGCGGCGCGCTCAGCGGATCGTCGTCGAGGATGAGGCCGTCGATGGGGAGCGGCAGGCCCAGGAGGCGAGGGAGGAGGTAGTGCTCCACCGCCACCTCGTCCTCGGGAGCAAAGAGGATGCCCGGCGGGAATGCGGCTACGCACGCCATGGAGCGGATGTGCGCTAGGCGGCTAGGGCCTGGAACGGATGCGACGCGTACTCGACACCGCGCGTGGAGGTCCTTTTTGTTAGGCGTCGTGACCGCGGCCGACTCGGATGAGGGTTTTTTTTTTTTTTAATCCGATCGGAACCGGAATTTCTTGGGATCCTCTTTTTGAAACGATTTCTCGGAAGTTTGAGTCGTTTAGGTATATAAAAGTCTCATAAACACAAATTGCACTTGGGTTTGGGTATTCCATTTTAGAGGGTGAAACCGTCAATTGGTTTGTCTCAGGTATAATTAGGTATCTGACTTGTCGGGAATGCCATAGATGAAAGCTTCCTACGGTGGCATTGTTGTTGACATCAGAGTATTAGACATGGGTATTGGCCATCCCGCAGAATTTATGTCTCGTCTGTTCAGCTCGATACTTCACCTTTCGTAGTAGTGCGTCTATGGGGAAATAATCTTCGGATCTTCTGATACCTTGTCTACTCCTCTGTTAACAAGAGAACTACTCGTATAGCTTAGAGTTTGTCGACACAAACGCCCTTTTTATGCATATCCTGCTCAAAAGCACGACCAGATCGAGTTGGTCCTAATGTGTCGAATGTTGAATTTTAAGAACTTCAGATGCACCATGCACGCACAGGAAATAGAAGCTCACAATTGGACATCCAACTTGTTCACAGTTGTTCTTCTCTCTTGCTAATGTCCATTATCATATATGTTATATTGAGTGCATGATGTTTGGACTTCGGCTATTTGTGTGGCCTATGGGTATAACAATAGTAAATAAATTAGTCACAAAACAACTAGATGAAATAAAACCTACTAATGCACATCTTGGATTTATTTCCCTTTTCAACTCTACCATCCATGTCCAGCAGCTGTATGAAGAATGGAAGCTTGCAAAACTTCTATCTACCGATAGAGCAATGGGATGAAAAATAGGTCATTGCCAAAAGAAATTTAAAATTTTCACTGAATATTTTTCCCTTCTAGGCTAATCTAAATGGTGACTCATTTTTTAGCAGAAATTTGGAGGGCTATTCTGATTTGTCTTCCAAAACTTCAGTGCCAGCTGCCTCCTTGCTGCAAACTAACCAGCTCAAAGTATTTTCCAGGGTGGCCTTTGGCCATCAGGGATGCATGTGTGCCTTTCTCAACAATATTTCCTTTCTCAAGAACAATGATCAAGTCACACTTCTGGATAGTGCTGAGCCTGTGTGCCACTACTATGCTTGTCCTCCCGATCATAACTCGGTTTAATGCCTCTTGGACCACCTTTTCAGATTGGCTGTCAAGGGCACTTGTACCTTCATCTAGTAGTAAGATAGCGGGGTTCTTCAAGATGGCACGGGCAATTGCAATACGTTGTTTCTGCCCTCCTGAAAGCTGAAAGCCTCTCTCACCACACCATGTGTCATATCCATCCTTGAGATTACTAATGAAGCCATGCGCATTCGCGGACCTTGCTGCACCTTCAATTTCAGCATCACTTGCTCTGTCTGTGCCATACATGATGTTCTCTCTGATTGTACCTGCAAATAGTGTTGGCTCCTGGCTTACCAACCCAATGTGTCGCCGCAAAGCTTGCAGATTGTATATTTTTATGTCTCTGCCATCAATCTTCACCACCCCTTTAAGTGGGTCATAGAATCGCTCTATGAGCCCAATGATGGTTGACTTACCTGAACCACTTTTCCCAACTAGGGCTGTTGATTTTCCTTGATCTATGGTCAAGGACAGCCCTTTGAATATAATCACATTTGGCCTCGATGGGTATGCAAAGTCAACTCCTACAATTTCCACCCTGCCTTCAAGCTCCTCTGGTTTGTATCCCTCGGGATTGTCAGGGTCAATTTTTGTCTTCCGGTCAAGAATCGCAAAGACAGAAGAGGCTGCATCAGCACCTTTAACAAGGTCTGTCGTCATGCTACCTGCCTGGGCAATTACACGACCTGTGCTTACTAGAATCATGAAGGTTTGGAAGAGCTCCTTGGCAGTAATATGATGCTCAGCCATGAGCTTGCCACCATACCAAAAATCAAGGGCCCAAGTGCATGCCATAAGACTCACAGAGGTACCAAGGCCAAGTCCTGCAAACCATGACTGCCGGACACTTTCTTTGCGTGGTCCATCCTGTGTTTGGTCAAATAGACGCAATATGCGTCTCTGGGATGAGAAAGCAGTGATGGTGCGAAGATTGGAGACTGCCTCAGCTGCTAGCTTGCTGCTCTCGAACTGTGCCTGCAGTGATTTCTTGGACATGCTCCTTAGTAACACACAGCGAGCATAAAAACAAGCAATAATTAGTGGCTGCACTGCTATCATGACAAGGGCCAAGCGCCAAGAAGTGATCAATCCTATGGTGCATGCAATTAGCACTGCAGAAATTGTCTGTACCACAAGAGCTATCCGGTCCCCCACAAGTGACCTCACCTGCAAGACAAATGTTATCATAATTGATTAGGTATAATTCATTTCAAAGTTAACACCCATTTTATATTTTGTATCAATACTTACAACATTGGCATCCTTGGCAAGCCGCGAGCATATGGCTCCCGTAGAGTTCTCGTCACTGTCAAACCATTCAATCTCAAAAGTGAGAATTTTAGTGAGCATATGTTCCCTAATCCTCTTTGTAAGGTATTCCCCCATAGCACCAAAATTATAGTGCTGCAACACGTTGAGCAAGAATGAGAGCACTGCAAGGGCAACAAAGACAAGAGCATATACCCCTGTTCTATCTCTGATCTCAGCGTGATCTGTCAAGAAGTATACTGAAAACATGCTCCCCATGACATAAGCATAGATAGGCTGTATGCTTCCAAACAGAACTGCACTAGAACTCCCCATCAATGCCTGCTTCCACTCTGGCGCATTAAGCATAAGTAGCCTTTTGAAAGATGGGGCAGAAAGGATTGGCTTATGTATGTTGCCACCATGTCTTGCATCACCCACTGATCTTGCTGAGCTTGACCCAAGACCCCAAGAAAACCTCCTGCTCATACTGTGTCCATTGGATTGCCCAATAGCAGTAGATGCTGTACTGATTCTACGAATCTCGTTAGCCTCCTCTGAATCTTTGGTCTTCTGAAGACGGACAAGAGTGGAGTAGAGGCCATTCTCATCGGCAATGAGATCATCGTGGGAACCCTTCTCCTTGACTTTACCAGACTGCATGACAGCAATCAAATCAGCATTTCGTACGGTGGAGAGGCGATGCGCAACGACAATAGTAGTACGACCCACGGAAGCCAGGTCAAGTGCCTCCTGCACAGCGTGCTCTGCTTGTGTATCTAATGCACTGGTAGCTTCATCGAGGAGGAGGATCGTGGGTGACTTTAGGATTGCTCTGGCAATAGCAATTCTTTGCTTTTGCCCTCCAGACAATTGAACGTCACGCTCTCCCACCTGTTTTTGTTTTAGATATTGTTAGTGATACATCAGGAACACCTGTCTATTTTCAGGGAAGAAGACTTTTAATTCCAATGTTTATAATGGGAACAGGGTGAACAGATTACAATGAGTTAGTTTTTGGATAAGATAACTATTGTAACTGTCCATGGTTCTTGTAACAACTGCATTATAGCACAAATCTTCGTAGGCGAGAGGCAAGAAGATATATGGATCGCAAACTACTTTTGAGGTTTTGGTTTGTATGACTTACTTTTCTACTTCAAACTTAGATGATGTGTACATGACATAACAGAGACCATTAATACCAATCAGGAAATCGCCATGCACATTTGAATATTTGATACTTGTACAAAATAGACATGCTTCCAGCGATCAGTGCAGGCAGAGCTAATCTATTTACCTAGGTAGTTTGTTTGCCACTCTTCCAGTTGTTTTTTCTTGTTAGTAGAACCATAACTCTACCTTGTAAGGTGAGCGCCCTTGGGTAGCTCGTGTTATAAACTTTTTTGAGAATTATTTTTCTTAATACAATGATACACAGTTCTTCCGCGCATTCTTGACGAACAAAATAAAATAGACATACACGGCATATATAGGCAAACTAGACATCCCTTTCAATGATACACACGTCTACTCTGTACCACTTCCACTTCTAGTATTTCAGTATTCTAGTGTGGTAGCTAGCTTCTCTTTAACATCTAGCTCACATCTTTTTGCAATGAACTCTTACGTTCCAGGAATCAGCAGTCCTAGTACTAGTATTACACTGTATTATCCAGAAAACTGCCAAATAAAACACGTCCCAGCAGAAATATCACAAGTACCACTGCGCCCTGGGCCGCGCAAGTAAAACTATAGAGGCTGCTAAGCTGGGAAGCCTTTGAGTTCTCCAAACTATCTACGTGAGTACTCGTGCTTCAATGTATATGGAACTCAAATATTGCGTGACGTGAGGATACCTTCTCTTTCAGTTTTAGATACATGGTTATTCTTGTTGAATTAACCATAACAAGCACTATCGAACTGCTAAATTTGTTCTATTGGCTTTTTTTGGCTGTGATGATGACAGAATGTTGCTGTTTTGGTCTAATCCAGCCTGTTTAATAGGTTAAACTGTTGTACATTTCTTGGGAACAATTGCAGACAGTTCTCTGAATCTAAGCTCCAGGACAGACTTCCCTAGTTTTAAGTGCATAGGCAGGAGCCTTGTCCTCTGTAAATGATGTTGTGCCCATCTAAGAAGCTTAGCAGCAACGGCATAGGACGATAGGAGTGGGCTTCTGTTGGATTGTTGGGTCCAAATGCGACCGTGTTGCTTACTCATGTGTTTTTTCTTCCGTGAAGTAACCAAGGTCTTGTTTTGGAGCATAGGTCCCAGTGTCTTATAAGAGTTTTGTAATAATTCAGACTATTGCTCAGTTCTCTAGAGCTACAGAAAATTCATGTTTCAAGTGGAACCTAGAAATTGCCTTAAAAAAAGATAGAGACAGTTCAAAAAGGAAATGGAACTAAAGGATAGGACACAATTGGAATTCCATTTCATCTCAGGTCTTAAGCATCTTTTCTACTACCTCCAGCCGCAGATAATTGATGTTCAATATACATTAAAGTTTGCCTACGTTGTCTACTTTTGACCACTATTTTTCTTCTATCATAATGCTTTTGTTTTTTCATTGTTGTGTGCTCTGTTGTTAGACACACGGCAAAGAGGTCCTTTGTCGTGTGTATATTTGCCATGTGCCCGTGTTTTGGCTCACGGCAAATCCTGCGGCACACGGCAAAGAGGTGTTTTCCCGTAGTGATATATATCTTTCAAAAACTTATTTGTAGGAAACCCTTCTTAAACTAAAGTAAGGATTAACTTATTTTTTATTCTCTCTATGGCAGTTGTAGCCAATGGAACCGTCCTAATTTATTAAGAAAATAAAGGGAAAGTGATGGTCGCCATTGACTCCTAAATCATATTGGGGAATAGTTTCTCCGTCCACAAATGCAAGGAATATTTTGATTTGATACGGTAAGGCTGTGACTAGTTACAAAATCACAATTATAGGACTAATACAAATTAAGTGGTACCACGTTTGCATCACTAAACTCATATTGGTAGTTGGCTGAATTGTTGACCAAACGTCATAAATGTTGCATTTTTGGACGGAGGAACAAGATAGGTTTGCATATGCGGCTTAGAGAGCTGACCTAAGATGGGCACGAGTTAAGGCAGAGCCGATTCGTAAACGCCACATGAGAGATAACTTAAGACCTAAACCATGCTAAAAAAATGAGAAAAAAAAGCCTCGAAGCGCATCAACGTGACGAATGCCATAAACATTACTAAGGGCTTGTTTAGTTGTGGGGTGTAAAGTTGGTGAAAGTTGGCGAAATGTCACATCCATCCTTTTGACACTAATTAGGAGTACTAAATGTAGACTAATTATAAAACTAATTACACAGATGGATTCTACATCACAAGATGAATCTATTAAGTCTAATATGTATCATCATTAGCGTATTTTTATTGACGGGTTACTGTAGCATGACAGTGTCTAATGACGAATTAATTAGGTTTAATAGATTTATCTCGCGATGTGGAGTCCATCTATGTAATTAGTTTCTTTTACACCTATGTTTAATACTCCTAATTAGTGTCCAAATATTCGATGTGACAAGTTGGCAAAGTAAGTTGGCGAAAGTTAACGATCCTAGTACGCAGAACAATACAGAATGTAGCAAAAAAAAAAAAAAGGCTAATCTGTGACCTGCGTGTCGTAGCCCTCGGGCAGCTGCGAGATGAAGCCGTGGGCGTTGGCCGCCTTGGCCGCGGCGGTGACCTCCTCCTCCGTGGCGTCCTCCTTTCCGAACAGCAAGTTCTCACGTATCGACATGGCGAACAGCGCCGGCTCCTGGCTGACAAGCCCCATCTGCGCGCGCAGCCACCCGAGCCGCAGCCGCCGGATATCCACGCCGTCCATCACCACCTCACCGGCCGTCGGATCATAGAACCGCTCCAGCAGCGCGATCACCGTCGATTTCCCGGACCCACTGTGCCCCACGAGCGCCACCGTGCGCCCAGCTGGCACGTGCAGGTCGAAGTCCACCAGGACGGGGCTCTCGGGGCGTGACGGGTAGCAGAAATGGACGCTCTTGAACTCCACCTCGCCGGTGAAGCCGTTCAGCTCCTCGCCGGCGTCGCTGCTGGAATCTATCTTGGGCACACGCCTGATCACCTCCAGCATCCTCTCCGCCGCCGAGCTCGCCTCCGACAAGTACTTCAAGTTCGACAGCGCGTTCCCCAGCGCCCTGCATTATTCCGATGATCGACATGGTCTGTTATTAGCTTAATACCATCACATCATCACCTAAACAAAAACAGTAGCTTAATGGTCTGTCTCACGCACAGGCCGCCATGGACAATGATGGAGGAGACGGCAAAGACGGTGCCGCCCTGGTATCCATGGTACATGACGAGGCGGCTACCGTACCAGACGTTCAACGCCCAGATGGCGAAGGTGACGCCGTTGCTACCGAGGGTGACACCCTTGGCGAGCCCCTGCTTGAGCCCAAGCCTGACCGACTCCTCGAGCGCCGAGGAGAACCTCTCGATGGTGCTCTGCTCCGCCACGAACGCGTACACGGTGCGCGCCGACGACACGGCCTGCTCGGCGATGGCGGCCGGGAGCGCGTACTGGGCCTTGACACGGCGAGCCAGGCCGAGGAGGACGCGGCCGTACATGACGCCAGGGACGAGGAGGAGGAGCACGGAGGGCAGCGCCACGAGGGTGAGACGCCACAGCACGGCGAACCCGGCGGCGTAGCTGCTGACGAACATGGCGGCGTTCATCACGAAGTTTGGGAGCTTCTCGGCCAGGGCGTCCTGCACGACGAGGCTGTCGTTGGAGACGCTGGTCACCACCTCGGAGGTCGACGTCGTGCCGGAGCTGAGGTCGAAGTACTCCACGTCCTGCCGGAGCAGCGCCTGTAGGTACCGTGCCCGCATCCGCGACGCCTGCCGCTCCGCCGTACGCACCCAGCAGTAGCCCTCTGACATGGCCCATATGCGTCGTGTCAGTGGAAGGTGCAGTAGGCTTTGCAGCTAGGTACAGTGGCAGGCAACACATTCGAGTACGGTGGAGGAGTTCAGTGGTCTGCTGCTTTGCTCACCTAGGAACGCCATGACCCAGGCGGCGCAAGCCAAGAAGACGATGTTCCTCGCGTTCTGCTCAAGTAGATCAAGTTTAGTGCCACTAATCATGCATTCCTAGCTTATGTTGTTAGTCGATCGTCAGTGACATACAAGGGATGAGGCCAAGAGATGGTTAGAGAGAGTGCATACATACCGCGTTGATCCTGGAGGTGAAGTCGTGGACATGGTCAGGGCCGCGGCCGAAGTCGTTGGTGATGCGGCTGGTGATGAGCAGCATCGCCGGCGTGGACATGCCGTCGCCCATGGCGCCCACCACGCCCAGCACCATCAGCGCCACGTCCACCCCATCCGCGTGCATGAACATAGACGCGAACGACGACGACGACGACGATCTCCGCGCCGCCGTGGCCTTCTCCGGCGCGGCCGTGTCACCAGCAGCACCACCCATGCTGTGTTGGTGCCAGTCACGGCACGGCACACTGCAGCGTGCTCGCAAAATTAGAAGCCAGCTGGCTGGGCTTAATTCTTGGAGCTTTGCTTCTTCTAATAAGCTGCGGCGACGATAGGTCTCCATAGCTATTGTTATTGACATACTGTTAGCTCACGACCTAGCTAGTATATAGTCGCTCTTGTTAAACCTTAATCGCAGAGGGATCGATTGGCGTGATAAACATGTGGTCAAGGCGTGGGTTAGTCGGTAGATCGGACGCGCAAAGTGCGCTCTGGGCATCTAGTTGTCTTGAGCTGCACTTCACCCTTATTTTGTGTGACCCCAAACCACACGGCTGGAAGCGATGGTCTTTGTCTTCTGGGTTCTGGCTTGGCATCTCTCTCCTCATGTCTCAGCTTAGTTTTGTACTCCTGCTACCTGCTACCGTTTAGGTACCGATATGTAAGTTTACATGTGAAGCAGATGTCAGCACAACTCTGTTCTCCCTTCCAGCACAAAACGCATGCATGTTTTTGCTTTTGGAAGATGATCTCTCTGCTCACACATAGATTGTGGTCTCGGCTTTTTGGGGTTTGCTTTTCACTTGTTTTTGCTATCAGGAGAGTGGAGATATACAAATATAGAATAATCAGCATGAACAGATGATACCAAAAGGCGAACGTGAGACAAGAGTGGCGACCGACGAGCAGTGCAAAATTATTATCTAATCCTTCGCCACCCCGGGGAATCTCAGTCCACCAGTGCAACGTAACGGTCCCTCCGTTCAAAATTATTGTTCACCATGTCCTAAGTCAAATTATCTAACTTTGATCAATACTGAAATATACAAAACCAAATAAATGCAATATATATCAGGATACGTTGTCTGTCTCTACCAATACTTCATCACTCAGAAGAGACTAGCTAACAATTGGTTACGATATCGTGTCATTTAGCAGCTTAGACAATTTATCATTTCTCACATCTATTGGTTATAAGAAAATGTTTTCAATAGATGAGCCAAGTTGTACATGGATAATATGATATAATTAGGTTAATGACGAATTTAATTAGCTGTGTGCAAGTGAAGGCACTAGAATATATATGTAGTAATGACCACACGAATCTGCAACTTTCAGGTGCTAATTGAGGGAGGCTACTTGTACTAGCTAGCCCTGCTAGGTGTTAGTAGACGTCTAAGGGCACGTACAACGGCCGTCGAGCGCCGTAGACATGCAGATGATTTTTTGCAGAAACCCTCCGCGGCACCGACTCCCAGGCGAGGTCGTCGTCTCATCCATCTACGGCTCGGGCGCATGCTCCACCGCGGGTTGCCGGCTGGTCGCGCCGTTGTACGACCCGCTCTGCCTCGTCGTCGGCGTAGGAGATCCCCTACAAACTCGTCCCGAGCCACTGCACTCGGCCTTCTTCTTCTTTCTCGCGACGCCGACAAGGACGCCATCCATGGCTGCCGTGACCCCCTCCCTTCTCTGCAGCAACTCTGCCAGGAAGTTCCCCAAATCAAATCCCCTCTTCCTCCTCTCTCTCCCCATGCCCTTGGATCTGAGTTTGGTGGTCAGAATAGCCTCCGGCTTGAGCTCAGTGGCTCAGCCATGGTGGACGGGAGGGAGGAAGCGAGAGGAAGAAGACAGGTCTGGTCAGTTGGCATGGAAGGGTAGAGAAAGAAAAAAAGAAAGAGAGAGAGGGGAAATCGCCTGGGCATCAGTTGGCGTGGAAGGGTAGAGAAAGGAAAAAAAGAGAGAGAAGGGAAATAAAAAGAGAGAAAAAGGAAAGGGAAAAAATAGAAAGGGAGATAAAAAAAGAAAAGGAAAAAGAGAGCAAAAGAAAAAGAAAAGGAAATGAGAAAAAAGAAATATGTTTGTTATTAAAAGAAATATGTTTGTTGGAGATATATATATATGCAACAAAATTGCTACAAAGATCAAGTATGCACTAGATCATCATGATTTGTGTGTCAAATGGTGAATTAAATATCCTGTAGATAGCCAAACATATATTTGTGTCGAACAACAGCAGCCGTAGACACCGTTGTACATGCCCTAAAGGCATTGCGTTATAGACTTATAGTAGCACGTATAAAGTACTAGATGAAGCGTATAAAAACGACAGGTCCTCATTTCAAAGTCCCCCTTGGTCTTTGTGTAGGACAAACATAGGAGATTGCAGTAGTAGACGAAGAGACAATGACCAAAAGGAAAATATTCGTTGTTTGAACATCACTTTCTCACATGCATTTGGATGGAAAACTGAAATGACTAAGTGTCATTGTACTTTTCTATAAACTTACTCAAAGTTAGTTTGACTTAGAAAAAAAAATACCTTTTGGAATGGGGGATGCCATATATTGCACAGTTCGGTTGTTTCATCCCTTTTCCAACCTATCGTAAGAGACCGGTCTATTAGACAACACTAATGTAATCAATCTAAACAGACCGACAGGCAATCACATAGATCTTATTCATCTCGGTATGACTTACCAATCGTGCATTGGTTCCAACCGTTCTGGTGCATTAAGTAATTAGTCTTATATGAAAGATGGCATAGGAGGGCGAAAGGAAAAACAAAGATCTGAAGGGGTATTTGGTTGCCTGCATGCCCTCCCCCAGTCTCTGGGACGCAAGGCACACGCGTTTGGGTGCTGCGCCAGAGCCAGCCCCTATAGGTGCAAAAGTGGCCTCCCAGCCAGGCCCTCGTCGTGTGGAGAAATTGAGTGTTTCTCTAGAGTCTGATTGTGGCGGTGCGGGCCAGAGCATTTTAGTTGTATGAGATGGAGATAGGAGATGCAAACATCCAGGCATCCAACATTACCTACATATGCATCCAAACAGTATGTATGGATGGTTTTAATCAACCAAACACAAAGCTAGGAACGATCCTGGCTAGGAGGTTCAGGCATCCAAACGCCCAAGTCGTGGCTCCTGCTCTCTGTTCGTCTCACGATGCTCATCTGATCCTTGCCCAATGTTATGGGTTGGGCTACGCCGCTACGGTAAATCTTCAGCACCAGTAACCAACCATCGGTGGTATCAAGGCGTGAAAATGAGCTCACACCAAATCCTTCGTATGTCACCGCGCATGTCTAGCGATGGCGCAACAGGCCAATTTCCTTGTTCGTTCTTACTTTGAAGATATTACAAATGTAAGGTTGATGGATAGTCAAATACTGGATCAGAGCTACGCTCCCTCATTCACGCAGCAAACCGAAAGACACAAACGCAAACAAAGAGGAACAATGATCCATTTTACTTTCTAATGTCAGGAGACTTTTGCTCGAGGGGCAGGGCAGCTAAACCCCCTGTTGTCTACTAACAAGTCAGCCTTATTTTATCATTGTACATGTATGTAAAACTATAACCCACCAAAGTCTGTAACTTATATCCACAACAAATGAACGACAAATGGGTGCTAGCAGCTCATTCTTCGTCTTCGGTTTCCTCGTCGTCACTGCCAACAGCTTTGTTGTATCTCCATCCATCCTCGACGTTGTTGTCCCCCTCTTCCTCGGTCTCCTCGCTATCATCCTCATACGTCGCTATCCTTGACCACTGGTTCTCGTCGGGGACGTTAATGGCTGGCAATGGTGCTGCATATCCTCTGCGCTTCGGGGCCTTGACCGGTGGCATCCTAGTGGTGATGTCTGGCTTGCTTCTGCGGGAACTCTTCGAGACGCGCTTTGAAGGGGCAGAGCCTTGAGGACCACCGTCCTGGAAGTGGCTGGGGTGCTCTTTTTTCAAATGGAGGTTCAGCTTGTACTCATGAATGTATGCCTTGTTGCAGCCTTCATAAGGGCAGACGTAAGGGCGCTCGGCTGAGGGAGCTGGAGGTGTTGCTGAAACCTTTACTGGCTTAGGGGGCTGATGATAATCTCCTAGGGCATTGTGGTTCACTGTCGATGCACCTGGATTCTGTAGGCCAGCAACCTGTAATCGCATTAGAATATATTTTGTTCACAAGTACAGACTAGCATATAGTAAGCAATCTTACTTTCTCATGCTGTGTCCTGATATGAGCTCTTAGTTTCGATTCTTGTGTAAATCTTCTGCCACACTCTGGGTACTGGCACAAATGATAGTTATCCAAAGAATGAGTTTTCATGTGCGCCTTCAAATTAAAGTCCAAGGAAAAAGCCTGTGATAACAAAAACAGAGCACATTAATAACAAATATTGCCCAAAAAAATGCTTATATATAATAAAAAATGCAAAAAAGTGTTACTCATTTTGCTGTTTAGAAATATAACATACAATGATACAAATGCATCACCATGCTTTCATGCGCCGAGAAAAGCTCTAGAAAAAATTAAAAAGATACCAGAGACAAAAGGCAGGCTTTTTGTTAGTATTGCTACCCCATATTGGCATGGCATATGCCTTTATCCACAATACATCTAGTATTTTCTAGCAATTGTTTCAGCATTTTGCTGGATTGCAAAAGAGATTGAGTGCCTATTTCTTCCAGGTGTAGTGGTCCGGCGGTCCGCAACAGAATGCAGATCTACAGATATTACAACAATACCCAATGTTGAAACAGAATAGTAGTACGTAACTTATGTGGAGCATTGACAGCGCATTTTTTGAATCCAGGGAAAAAAAAGAGTGCGATATAAGCTTAATGAAGCCAATGGAAAAATAATAAAATAATCAAAGCTACCAGTAAAGAGTTGCACTGCAAAAGAAACTGAGCATCAAGGATTTTTGCATCCAGCACAAATTACTTGTCCATGATCAAGTATTCTTGCTATGAATGAGGAAGCATACACGTTTTTCATACATTTTCAGAAACGAAATTGCATTCAAGAAATTAAGTAACAAATATAATGAAGAGGAGATGGTGATTACCTTTCCACAGCCTTCATGAGGGCACACAAAGTTCTTTTCTCCTGTATGAATAAGAAAATGCCTCTTCAATTTCGAGCTATCTAAGAATTTCTGCAAAATTAAATTCAGTGAGAAAACATTAGTTAAGCAATCCATAGTGATGTCACATCAATCTGAAAACTACTATGGTATGTAGGTAGGGGGGGGGCATGAATAATACCTTGCCACAGTTCTCATAGTGACAGATATATTGTCTCTCCCCATGGACATGAGCATGCTTCCTAAGAGCCCCTGCATCAAAGAATGTCTTCCCACATCCTTCGTAGCTGCACAGGAAGAGGACCTCAGTGTTCGGTTCAGGTGTCGCAGGTTCTGCCCCCTGTTCCTTGTCCCTAATTTTCAAAGCTGCCAATCTATCCTCTGTGGATAAATACAATAAAAATATTAACAGAAGAAATGACAAGGTTAAATCATGAAATAAACAGCACAAGAAACAATTCAACAAGTTCATAGTCAACGGTCATAAAACAAAGAGCATATGGGATAAAGAATTGAACTACTTGTTGGCAAATTGCATGATAACTCCACACTGTTCATAAACATAAGTTGAAGAGTGCACTACGTTATGTACACAAATCAGGAGATACCAGCAATCCAAATGAACTCATTTAGCATTCTGGTGACAATCTCCACAGAAAACATAAGGTTTCAACTTGTTGTTTCAACTGAAGTCGCTACTCTTAATTTGCAACTAATGCATATATAGTTACCGTTGTACTGACATATGTAACCATATGAGAAACACAAGAATAATCCCATATAAGCGCTACAAAAGCATTACAAGCGGATTTTTTTTATTTCCTTAGACTTAGATCGCGCAAGAATTTTTCACTATTTACGATTTCATATTCTTGTTACTAGACATTCTATAGGAATAAGAATAAATCACAACTCTTTTCCGTTACACAGAAAAAGAGTTTCAAAAGTCAATTTTTCTTTTCAATATCTTTAATTTTTTTTCAGAATCCTATTTTTTCTTTTTGTTCTTCCACCCATGCAATAGAGAACGAATGAGAAAAGAGGGATTATTTTTTCCTTAAAAGATAGGCTTTGAAATAGGAAACAAGCTCAAGGAATTGGGAATTCACATGGATATGAACGAATTGCTAGTGACAGAGTACTAATCAAGCAAACCAGCAGTGACTGCTAACGCCGGCGGCAATTCTTGTATCCTCACAGCGCCAAGCATGAAAATAACAATATGACATTGCGATACAGTAACACTTCGAAAGACTGCGTTTTTTTCACAGCAGCAACAACAGGAAGAGGAGGGCAGCAAGCAATCAGCGTACCTCGCACCCATTTGAAGAGCGCACAGGGGCCTCCGGCGACGACCAGGTCCTGCGGTACCCTGTAGAGACAGGTAGCTCAGATCGGAATCGCGGGTAACGGCTGGTCCCCCCGAGGGAGGAGCGGGGTGGGGGCAGGGTACGGATACGCAGGGGGGAGGGGACTCACCACTCTTTGACCCACCGGACGCGGCGGCGGGCGGTGGCCTGCATCTCCGGGCGCGGCGGGGGCAGAGGGCCGGCAGCCGGCGGCGGAGGGAGCGAGGGCTAGGGAATTGGAGGAAGGAAAGGGGAGCGGGGCAGCGGCGGTACGGGTAGGTAAGACTACTACTAGGAAGAGGGAGGAGGGAGCGAGGAGCACGAGGCGGAGTCCTCCCTTTCCTCTCTGGTGCGTTGCGAACTTGCGATGGGGGGCAGGGCAGCAGGGCAAGCGCATGGTGGTGGTGACAGCCTCCGCGAGAAGATGTATGGCTATGGATGCCATTGCCCGACTCGGCCGCCGTTCGACTCCGAGCGCAACACAGTGGGGTGGGTTGGTGTTGAGGCCAATCGCGTTGCTTTTTTCCGGGGGCGTGCGCGCTGCCGCGCTTCGTCTTCCGTGGTGTGGAGGAATGGCCAATGGGGATGTCGGCTTCGCAGCGGGATCCAAAAGGCGAAAGGTTGTAATAAAAGGAAAAATGAAATTTCACTTTAGGGGTCTTATATAATCCAAGTTCAAAAAATACAGTCTCTTAAAATGCATTTAATTATAATCCAAGTTTAAATTTTAATTACATAATATAAAATTCAAAAGAATCATCATGAACTGGTTGTAAAATATTAACATCTATAAATAATCTAGACTCAAAAAAAAATTTATTTTCTCAATATTTTTTGACCAAAGATTATATATGTTTCACATCCATTTAGTCTCAAATAAAAACATTGTTAAATAAATACTTAAATGATAACTAAAAATATCAAACCTTATATCAAAGATTCATAGTAACCCATGTGTTTGTGATAATTTATCCATAAATTTTTGGAGGACTTTTAAATAGGGTTTGAATTTGGTTTAAAATCCTAAAAGTTTGAAATAATTCACAAAAGGTTTTATAAATAAATGTTTTCCCAAATAAACAGACACTTTGGAAAAAATATGGACATCAATGAGAGTGTAGGACAAGTTTATGCACTGAAATGGGAGCGTACGTCAAGTTTAAGGACTAATTTGTGGCTGACATAAGAACTCGGGACATGTTTAAGGACTTGGATGAGAGCGTGGGACAAGTTTAAGAATCATTATGTGGATTTCGAGAGTACCGGGGGCAGGATGAGAATTCATGACAAGTTTAAGAATTTCTTGAAATTTACTCTAAAAAATTGGAACACACGAATTTTGGCCCAACACCATGATTTTTCATTAAGAAAAATGCGAAGTTTGCATGAGCATTTTCAGTGTACACGCTCATTCATGTAGATTTATTCTAAAGTTTAATCGTAAATACTTCGACACGATTGGGCTCGCAAACAAACGGGTAAAGAGGCTAGTAGCACATAAATTTCCATATGAATGGGTCCGTTAATTTTCTCATCCGTGGTAGTCGGCCCTGAAATTTTCATCCAAACAAGTTAATTGGATTTAGAGATGGTAGAAATGGTAAAGAGGCTTGTAGAAATGGTAGCTTTAGATATCATTGGAGTTGCTTGTCGATCTACCTCACTCATCCCGCTTCCTTATGGCATCGTCGTGGTCAATTGTCACTTGATCTGGTAGTCTCGTTCACCATCATACACCTAACACAAACACATGGATAAGTAGGGGCACCAACCGAAGGCAATTTCAGCAACCTACATAGCCTTTGGGTAGTTGGTAGCTTAATGCGATCAGGATTTGGATTCCCTCTCCCTATCACTCTTGCTAAGTTGCTATGGAAAATATGTGTCATAGAAGGAAATTTCCACAACAACTCACTGGAGAGAGGAGAATACTCGCGGGCATTCAAAAGATTTGTCATGTTGTAACAAGTGATTTTTTTGGTATTGCAATAGGTACTTTGTAAGGCTGCAGTGGTTTGATTTTATGATGTTACAATGGATTCTTCGTGATGTTGCGATAAGTTTATTTGTGATATTGTAGTTTGTGTGCATGCAATTATATTTTTGTTGTTCCAACTTGCAATCATGGCACATTATCTTTTTGAACTTCTTGCTATACTCTCGGTAACTATTGGTGAGCTTTTTTGAAAACATGAGGGATGTGCTCTTGCTACCATTAGTCCATTGTACATTATGCTTTTATTAGGATGTTAAACGTGTCTAACTAAGTTATGACCCATGTCTAATTAGCGGGCGGGGGTGGGGAGATTTGGTATTTTGGTGTTGAGCACCTAAACTTTCGCTAGTTGAGACGTTTGGCTAGTCCTTTTGAGATACTTGGAAAAAAAATAAGTGGGAAACCAGTAGTGTATGCCCATAGCCATTTCCTTGGAATGAAGTATGTTGTCAGTCATCGCCATAATAGATACTTCCTTCGTCACATCAAGAATACAATTCTAGTTATGTATCTAAGCAAATACTTGTCCAGATACATAGCTAGAATTTTATTTATTTTGGGATGACGAGTTCTGTCTAACATGGATGGAGTTAGTGGGGACCAAGAGTGGCCATGGCCCCCTCATGCGACATGTACCCTCTTGTACACATATATATATTAAAATAGTTTAGATGTTAGTATTCATTCAAACATTTTAAAAATGTTGGTCAGCCCTCTATCTGTATAATTCCTGGCTTCTTTGTCATGTTCTTATATGAAGCTCAATGTCTGCCTTAAAATTCCTGTAAGATCAAGTGAAAACAACCAAACAACAATTTTGCACCACTCAGTTTACATTTCTATAAGATTGAAGTTGCATTTGCATATAATTATATTTATTAGGTTTTTCGTTCAAAGATCTCTCAAGGCTCAAAGGGGTTGTGCTGAATAAAGACTCATAATTTTCCTTTAATAGAATGCACGTTGAATTCTTGTCTAAACTACTGGAATGACATTGCTCATCAAATGGACAGTCAACTCAACAAGACAGATGTGAATCGGTGAGTCTGGGATTTTCAAATATCATGAAACTCTGCATCATCTCCAAATTTCATGTCTACCAAAAGAAAATTCAGAATTACACATCAGGGGGCTTTAAAAAAAAATAGGTGGATGGTCGACAGAGAGAGCGCAAAGTCAAACCCCACAGGAAGTCACAGCTTCGGTGGCTGACAGACCCTGCATTTAATAAACCCTTCCCAACCGTGGACTTTGCCCATTCTCCATTTTATATCCTTTAAAATATAAGTTCCGGCACGGAAAAGACGAAGGCACAAGCAAGCAAGCAAGCGCGACCGTATCCCCTCTTCTCCGATCAAATCCGCATCGGAGCAACCACAGAAAACCACGCCGTTCCTACCCGTCCGGCCGCCGCCATCAACGCTGCCGGTGGGAGGTGCCTCTCGCCGCTGGTGGCCTCCCGGCTCTGCTCCCGTCTCTCGTGCGGTAGTTTTCCACGGCAGTTGGGTCGCGTCAAAAGTCTAAACTTTTATCTGCCTGTCGTCGCTCTGACGCCGCCTTTTCTTGACTAATCGGCGGCGGAATTGGCCGACCTTGTCTTCTTCCTCCCGATCGGTACTTGCCCGGTAGTTGATACCTTTGATTCTCTCCCCTTGTTTGGTGTTCAAAAGGGCGCATTTGCCCCTTGGTTCTCGGTTTATTGGAGGTTGTCACCTTCCTGTTATCGCGTTGATTTTTTTTCCCCCTCCGGTGGGAGCGTCGTCAACGCGACGACCGAGTGGGTAAGTTTTGGTTTGATCTTTGCGTCGTTGGCCTACTTCTTTGTTATCGCCGGCGACGGATTTCGGCGGTGGGTACTTGGGTGGGATTGAGCGAATTTGCCGCTAATTTCGCATCTTGCAAGCAGGTGCTCGGCTGGTGGAGCGATTTGACTTCTTGGCGAGTCGGCATTGGTCGCCATGGGCGGCGTGTGCTCGGCGGGGATCGCCGGGGACAAGTCGCCGACGGAGCTCTCGTTCCGGGCGATGGGCTTCGTGGTGGAGCAAGAGTTCAGGGCCTTCTCGGCTGCGGGCAAGAATAGGACCGCGCCCGTCGAGGAGGCGGCAGAGCTTGAGCAGGTGGACGATCAGCCATTTCGTCTCCCTGAGAAAGGTTCGCCTCCTCCGTCCACGGGCGGCAAGGCTCGCCAGTCCGTCTCGAAGGAGCCACCGCATTTGACGGGTGCCGAATCGGGGAAGTTTAAGGCCTTACCCAGAAGAAGCACCTCCGGCAAGGCTGGTCCAAGCAAGGCAAGTCTTTCGTTCTGAAAATGTGCCGGTGGTTTATGTACACAAAGTGCGGTTAGTTCGTGCAGTAAGACTTAGGAGGAGGTTTGGTTTTACATTGTGCGTCATGGGCTCATGGCAACCAATTTTGCTAGAAAATAATACAACTAAGTAGTTCTTATATGTAGCATGAGGCATGTGTCAATCTATTGAGCTGTGAATTCAGGCATGGTTTATATGGTTCAGAGGAAGCTAGTTTTGCCAGGTTTCATAATCTTTTGTTTTTCTTGACCCTTTTTCAGGTTTCGGATATAGGCTTAGCACTTGGTAGAAAGAGTACCTCTGGACTTGGGAAAGCAGTGGAGGTTCTTGATAATCTGAGTAGCAGCATGTCAAGCTTGAGCCCTGGTGGGGCTTTCGTGTCAGCACCGACAACAAAGGGAAACAAAATATCAATCCTTGCATTTGAGGTTGCAAACACAATAGTGAAGGGCATGAGCCTCATGCAGTCTTTGTCAAAAGAAAGCCTGAAGTATTTGAAGGATACTGTCCTTATGTCAGAAGGTGTACAGCGTTTAGTTTCAAGTAACATGGATGATCTGATGAGGATCGCTGCAGCTGACAAGAGGTCTGCCGACAGATGTATTAACATTTTGATTCTTTGTTATGATTTAGATGTCGCCGATTTTCATGTTCCCAATGAATAAATGTATAATATTCTGGCAACATCTTTGCAGGCAAGAGCTGAGAGTATTTTCACGAGAAGTCATAAGATTTGGAAATCGGTGCAAAGATCCTCAGTGGCACAACCTAGATCGTTATTTTTCCAAGTAGACATCTGACTGTTTACGTTCCTTAATCATCGATACCCAAGTGTAATGATCTCACTAGTTGTTCTTATGTTTCTTTCCAGGCTAGAGTCAGAAATTACACCCCAACCAGAATTAAAAGAAATAGCAAAAGCAGATATGCAGCAACTGATGGCCCTTGTTCGATACACTGGTGTGAGTACCACATGCTTGACAAAGCCGTTAGTGCTTTTATAGAAAAGAAACTGTGTTCCGTTACCGTATTTTTTGGTATTTACTAATGTTTGCAGACCATGCTATCTGTCCAGTTCCTCTATCCTTATCTAATTCAGTAGCTATTCATTCTAGCTTTTCCTGATTCGGTAACTATCTTACCTGTTGTCTTATAGGATCTCTACCATGAATTACATGCCTTGGATAGATTTGAGCAAGATTATCGCCGTAAATTGGAGGAAGAGAAAAGATCAGTTACATTTGAAAGAGGTATTTCCATGTTCATCCTAGTAGCTTCAGATGCTATTTTTCTGCCAATCCAATTCTCTGATCCTAATCAAACTTATAATTTCTTGACGTGAATGAACAGGGGACACTGTTCAGATTATCAGACAAGAACTGAAGAGCCAAAGGAAGCATGTACATAGTTTGAAGAAAAAGTCTCTTTGGTCTAAGATTCTTGATGATGTAAGTAATTTGTTTATGCTGAAATCATGCACAGGAGGAAGTGTACAGATGACCATTTCTGTTTGTCTTTGTTTAATGGGCAAGGTCTACCTCCTACTTGCAGGTCATGGAGAAGCTTGTAGACATTGTCCACTTCTTACATGTTGAGATTCAAGATACTTTTGGGCCTTGTGGTAAGCTCACTCGCCCATTCTTTGCATCATCAAACCAGTTGGTCGCCACCTTATTACTATTGACTTGTCTGTTATATGTTTTTTTGTTTCTGTAGATGGCGAGCCAAATGAATCCAAAGGGAGTCGTCAAATATTGGGCTCTGCTGGCCTCTCTCTTCACTATGCTAATATCATCTCACAGATTGATAATATTGTAAGTTTATTTTAGTCACTCAAATATATTTTGATAGCCCATTTCACTTTTTGGAAGTGCCCGTATTGGTTGCTTCATTAAATTTCCATATTCAAATTATCAACTGTTGGGTTATTCTGAAACTAGCATATCAAATATGTTCCATATACCCAAGATATTTTGTTCATAGTTCACAACTTGTAGCCATTGGACAGTGGTGCGATAGAGTAAGGTTGAAACCGACGGTTAGGTTGCTACATTCTGAAACTACAGAATTTATTGTTTTGGAAGTGCTGTTTTTATGGTCAACAGTCACCATACAGAAATGTGCCAACATGAGTATTGGCCTTTTGCACTGAAGAAATGTCTCCTAATGAGCACCATTCAAACATAAATTCAACAAGTATGATTAGTTGTTGAACATTCACAGTGAACTGTTTACTAACCCATGTTACATACATAAGGTTTCCCGAAGCTCTGTTCCCCCTCAAAGCACAAGAGATGCACTCTATCAAGGTTTACCACCAAATGTTAAGTCAGCTCTTCGAACAAGATTACTAACTTGCTCAGAATCTCAAGAGGTATTCTGAGGCTTGAAACGTTGCCCACTTTGACAACCCTTTACTCAGAAGCTTTGTTTTCTAAATTGTATTTGTTCCCCTCGTGTTATAGGTTCCAATAACCAAAATCAGAAGTTCGATGGAGAAGACATTGCTATGGATTGTCCCAGTTGCTAATAATACAGCCAGGTACTTCAATTTAGACGGTTTAAATACTCAACATAGATTCAACCAGAACTTGTTCCTTTTGTCAAGGTATTGACATCATGTTTGATTCTTGTTTCCAATGCTATACCAGAGCACACCATGGATTCGGATGGGTTGGTGAGTGGGCAAACATGGGGTAATGCGCTCACCTTTTCGTTTCACCTGTTCCTCAGTATTGAAATGTCAGTCCCAAAATGCAAGAATTCTTACCTGGGTTGCGAACTAATGCACACAGGAATGATCTGTCACGAAAACAGCCTGGTCAGCCCGACGTGCTCAAGATCGAGACCCTTTACCACGCAGACAAGGAGATGACAGACGCATGCATTCTGGATTTGGTAGTGTGGCTCCACCACCTCATCAGCTACAGCAGGCCGAACAAGGGTGGCAGTTCACCGAGCCGATCTCCTGTCCGTTCCCCTGCACAGTCAAACCGCACAGCCCTGAGATCGCCGGTCTCTGCAGCAGGCTCCAGCTCTGCAATGCTCACGCAAGAAGACCGCGAGATGCTGCTGGACGTGTACACACGTCGACGCTCTCCCGGGAAGAGCAAGAGCCAGGAGCTGTCTGCAGCGGCCCATGGCAGCAGGGTGTCGGCTTTGAGCAGGAACGACCGGCTGAGCAAGAGCAGCAGCTGTTACCCGTTGCAAGAGCACGGCGGCAGGGTGTTCCCGCTGACGACGAGCAGGTCCCCCGCTTCATCACCGGTTGTTCACTTTGACATCGACCGGATCAAGGCGCTAGACAGAGCGGATGTTCAGAAGCAGCCGTGAGATGTTCAGACACCACTACTCTGGTCACTGTGAGTTTTTATCAACGAAGTGAAAATAAACGAGCAGCAACGCGGAGGATTCAGAAATTCAAGTGTTCTCGCGGTGGCGGCGCAGGCAAGAAGGGTTTTCGTGTCCATGGCGAATTGGTGATGGCATGGATGTCCGTTTACTGAAAGGTGCGGGTGGCTTGTCAGTGTGAAGAACTGCGATGGAAGGAAATGGAGAGATTAGGCCAGATTTAGGTATTGGAAACCATGATCTCGTGAGTGATCGTGCTGATTAGGAGATTATATAGCATACATAATGCTTGCAGAAATACAACACTGCTAGCACATATGCATAGTAGGCAAGTTATTATCTTCTTTCCTATTTTCGTCAATCAGTCCTTGTGGTTAATTAGTTTGTGTACATGAACTGCGCCAACTGTGCAAAATTCTCGTGTGTGTAGCTTGTAAGTTGCAACTGTATATACGCACACTCGCGGGTTGTGAAAAATTGCAGTAGGTATGCACCTTACCCCAGTGCATCAAGTTCGGAGAGGATCCAAGATTGCTGTGGTGAACGCATGCTGTGTCAATCCAAGATTGTTGTGTGGTGGTGAATGCAGGTCAGTTGTCAGTAACCCGGCGTTGCGGGGCTGGAGCAACATGGGTGCCAGGGAAGGAAGATCCGTCGGCAGCAGGGACGAGCCTTGGGTTAGGCTGTCCGCACCGGGGGCGGTAAAAGAAACGCTACCCCGAGATGCAGCACCGGGTAGCGTTTTTTTTGCGAGCAGCGGGGTGGGCTACCCGGTGCTGTATCTTTCCGCACCATCTTCCGAGCGCCAAATCTAGCGCGGTAGCGAACGGGCGCTACGTGCGTGCGTGGCGCGGGACCCGCCGGTGCGCGCGCACACTGCCGCTCGCAAGGAGGCCTACCGCCGCCGCTGCCATGCAAGAACAGAGGGAACATACGCCGCACAAATCGAAAGAAGGAGATGTAAATGGTGAGAAGGAATCACAAATCGGACAAATCAACCAAAATTTTATCACAAATCGATCACGAATCAGGAAGAAACAAGCCAAATCGACCCTCTGCTCTTGCTGCGCTCGCTTGCGCACCCGATGCCCTGCGCGGCGTCGGATTCGGGCTGCCGCTGGCCGCGAGGCCTGCTCGCCGACGGAGGGAGCAAAGGACGGAGCGGCGAGGCCACCACCACCTCCTCGGCCTCCTCCTCGACGGAGGCAGCGGAGAGAGGAGGTGGCCGTGGGCCATGGTCAGTGGCGGAGCTAAGTGTAGTTATTGTTGTCAGGTAACAACGATAACTTGCTGCTATATTAGTGAGGAATTACTGTTTCAAGCTACTTATTAGTGCAATTGACACCGTTGTCTAGTGGAGCTGACAACAATGGATCCGTTGGCTGGCTTCGCCCCTGGCCATGGCGGATCTGCTCCGGCCGAATCGAATCGAGGCCAAGGAGGGAGCGGGGAGCTCGACGGCTCGAGGCCGCCGCCGCCACTGCTCGGAGGCCGAGCTGCTCGCATGGCCCCTGCTGGATAAGGAACAGGGAGGAAGAATAGAGAGAGAGAGCAACAAAGCGGCGTGGGAGGAAGAAACGAGGCTGAGTTGGGTTCGTGTGCAGGCGGAAGAATCGAGAGCGGCGTGGAAAAAAAGAAGAGAGAAAAGAAAAGGAAAAAGGGGGATGCGGGGCGTTGCTGCATCAGCAAGCTTCGATCGAGGTCATAAATAATTCGCTGCTCGGTCCCGTGCATGCCGCTCGGTTCCTTGGCTAGTCAGGAGCTATGATGAACAGGACTGGAATGGGAATGTGCCCAACCGGCGATTCGAGTTCATAATTCGGCGCCCCTTCCTTGCGTGCTTGTTGTCACTCTCGTTCACCATTGCTGACGCAGCCTGATGATTCACCTACCAGTTTGCCCCAAACAACGACGAGAGATTCTCTTACGCATGTGCACGTCCAGAGACCCTGGCGTACGTGCGTGTCCTCATCATCGCCTCTACGTATTCCTCTACATAGCTATCAGTTTCAGCTGCCGCTAGATGAGAGCCCCGCGGGCCCGCACATGGAGACCGACCCATCATGGGAGGATCAGACAAGTTGGGCCTGTGCCAGCAAGGACGGCCCGCACCTGCGCTGGGCCGGGCAGTACCTAATATTACGTGCGGCGCATGCCATGTATCCGTGTCTCATGGCGGATGTGGGCGTCAGCGCATATAACGCCACCGTATCCCAAACTTCCTTTACTTCTTGTTTTTGTTTTGAGTGCACGGGAGTCTATGCACTACTTTACGTTTCGGCAGGGAGTCGAATGTCGATGGAATCGGGAGCCATAGCATTGTACTTTCTCCTTCGTTTGAAATGGGCAGGTATATATTTTGTTTAGCTCGGCGATTTTAATTTATATTCCCTTCCCCTGTCATTCAGAATACATGTCGTTTTTATGCGCAAAAAAAAGAATACATGTCGTTTTGATTTTTTTTTTGCCTTTGTAAAAGTTTTTATCTTTGATTATCGTCAATATCTAAAAAGTTACACATATTGACAATGTATAGTCCCCTTGAAAAATACCTTCGAAATATTTAATTACCTTGCTCCGTTCAAAGATACAATGAGTAGGAGTTTTGATTTAACTGGGCATATTAATGTTTAAGTATTAATTTCTCAAATTTATACTCTCTGCCACTGATTCATAATACATGTCATTTTAGAGATTAATGGTGGTCAAACTTTCTTAGCTTTGATCGTGTTAAAAAGGTTTATATAGTGACTAGGTAAGATGAATGCCACTGGATTCACCATGATCGTGATCAGTGTTTAAAAAGGTTTACAAACTAATTACTTTTCTTTAATTATCAAATTTTTCACCAAATGTATAGAAATCGTTAGTCAGAAGTCCACCTTCTAGAGCGTGTTGATTTCCTTAGCTTGTATTTTTAATCAAATGGGCAGTTGCTACATCAATATGAAGTAAAAACAAAAATATTTAAATATGAATATATCGTCCAACCTATACACTAAACGTAAGCGTCGATCAACTCCCGAGGTTCTTTTTGGTACAATCTGATCGGTGGGTTTTCTTTTTTTTGAAATGATGAAGGAACATGCCCTATTTTCCAAGGAGGAAGCAGCAAGCTTAGCTGCCGAGGGACAGATCCGCGTTCGCTCGTGCTTTCTTTCCCTTTTGGTTCTCCCTTTATTTGCTGGATAGTGCAAAGTGGTATGTACCCTTGCAGGGAAGGAAGATACTATATACCTGCCAGATTTAGCTCAGGCTCGCTACACATGATTAACCAACGGAAAGTGATGAGAACACATAACCACACAGATATTACGAATCCATGTGTTTCAGGCCAAAGTGCAAGCATTGAATAACGACAGCCGGAAGAACCTCCCATTGGCCCAGCTTTATTTCTGACCAAAACCAACTAGTAATTTCAACAACAGCACCTGTTCTTAAACGTGAGGTTTTTTTAATAGGCCTAATCTGAGCGTCATACTGAATGAAATAGTAGTAGATTATTAGATTTGGCATCAAACTGAGGTTAGTTGGTGGATTTCATTATTTTTTTTCTGTCATAAATTCATAATTAACAGTTAGTAAGGACTCAAAAGTTATACTAGAAAAATGCACTGTCAACAACATCAGATTAGTTTCATTAATCTAGTGCACTTTTTGGTATTTTACTATTTTAGATATGTATTGGTACATTTTCAATAAATTAAAAAGGTTGTTAGAGATAGGCATTTCGTCAGGACGGTTACGGGTTACCCAATGCATTCAACTCGATATGGACCCCCTGCGATTTCAATTAAGTTGCGACGATCCGAAAATAAATCTATTGACAGTGCTACGAGCGAGACCGGGACGATCGAAGAGAGATAGTCCAAGAGAGGATCGTCGATCGGGCACTCTGGTTTGTCGATGCACATCTGGGTGGGTCCCGTACGGTGGTGTGGTGCCCGATCGAGACCTATCTATACTTGAATGAGGACGTTTACGTGCATTCAGAGAAACATTATACAGATACGAGCATGCATATATACGATCGAGACGAGAGCTGTGGACGGCAGCAGCATGTGGCAGATTTAAGTGCTGGGTGCGCGTGTTTTTATTTTGCTGCCTAATCGGCCGGCGGTCGCCGTGATTAGTAGGTGCGGGGGCTCCGTCGTCGGCCGCTCCGTTTTGTTTTATTTACATGTCGTGCGGCGCCGGTGAACAACGACGCACACACACAGCATAGTGGAGAGCATGGTCCTAGCAAGGGCTCCATGAGAGAAGCAGCCTACAACTGCAACTGCAAGGAGCTGAGGAATAGTATGCATACCATGCCATGTAGTTAGAGTGACATGACAGTAGTAGGGAGAGTGTTATGATACTAACTCCCGTGATCACGCGCGATCCCGGCGACAAGGACGCGCG
This sequence comes from Digitaria exilis, assembly GCA_015342445.1. NCBI lineage: Eukaryota > Viridiplantae > Streptophyta > Magnoliopsida > Poales > Poaceae > Digitaria > Digitaria exilis. The sequence goes on along the minus strand of JACEFO010001924.1, from coordinate 2,088,587 downwards.
CACACGCGCACGTAAGTGACGCCGCCATGCTGTACGAAACACGCTATAGGAGGTAGCTACACCCTGGCGTCAGGATCGGAGTCAGGACAGAGGACACTCATCACTCACTAGCTTCAAGGACGAACGCTCACGATCGGTGCATCGACAGATGACGCATACGGCGGTCTCGAGCTAGCTAGCTTCGTTCTGCAAGTTAATACTCTCTTTTTTTTTAAAAAAAAGTAGCTATATATATATGTGCTTAATTGAAATTCTCCAGTGTCTAACTGAAATGCTACCTATTTAGCCTGATTATTTAGTTTTGGGATATCAATCAGGACATAATTAAACGGAATTATGTACTGCTGCGCCATCGGCAATTGAATAGATATTGATTAAAAATAGATATTGATAGTTTTTTTTTTGTTTTTAGCTTGGGGATCGATTGGACAGCAGGACAAGCAAGACAGCGTCCCCTGCACTAGTCCATGTCTGCATGATATCTGTCCAGAGCACAACCGAAAGGGCATGTACGCACATGTGCATCCAAGGTGCCATGCCTGCATATTTGGGGAAAGGGAGTGGGTTTTTAATTTCTTTGTTTTTTAGGAGACGATGCGCACATATAGACATATATGCGGAGATATATGCATGCTACATGCATTTGGTTATGCAGCCGTAGCAGTTTAAGATATGCGCACAGGGACGGTTGAACAAGACTGTCCTTCTAGTGGACAGATACTAGTATATATATGCACTAATGCACAAATTAGCCCGCCATGGCAACCACAGAATACTGCGTGATTTGGTGGGTGCATGCTTCGTGCGTCGCAGCTCCAAGCTGTCGGTTAACGCAAAATTAAAGCTAGATAAACTAGATTTATATTTATATATTTGCACACACACACACACACACACAAGATCACAATGCAAGCACGCCCCTCGTCATGCAAATTTGATCGTTTCCCCGCTCGTTGTCGCTTCCGAAACGACGATGTAACTAGCTACTACGTAGGAGCAATAGTATTTTCTTCAAAGGAAAACAGGGCACTTGTTTTGCGTACCCATTAAGGCAGGGATGTAACTTCTTGTAGCACCAAAGGCTCGCTCCGCCCATAATTTTACATTTGTTCTATACAGGTCGTGGTCGGGCTTGACAAATTTGACTAGTATTCTTTGCTTTAGTTATAATTACCATCATGTTATTGGAACCGGAGATATTACATTTTGTTGAACGACAGTTACGCGACATAATACATTCACAACTTCTACTAACTATCATTAAAATATTGGTAATTTAACATATGTGATAAAAATACACATTTTACATATTTTCATAAGGCTGCAAGTTCACTATAAGAGTTTTCATCTTTCCTACTACATCTTTTTTGATAAATGGCCTATAATATTATGGTCCATTACTCCGTTAGTATCCTTAGTGGAGTAGCGAAAGATTTTGTCAGTATAATTTGTAGCATTCACAAAAGTTTTAACAGCATGAAACTGTTGTTCTTTGAAACTGGTTCTTTTTTTTTTGAACGTAATGGCAGGAGCTCCGCCCTTCATTTAAGAGAAAGAGAAGTGTTTAAGGTACAAATTGCAGCGGCACTGCATCAGAATAATCACATAGACAAGGGAATGCCGCCCTTGTGCTCCCTCAAAACAGCACCCAAACTAAACCGAGGAGTTTCTAAACGCTCTTTTGAAATTCTGAAGATCCTTTTTGTCTTTTCCGCCACCTGTTGTGCAGATTGCAGTTTATTTTCAAAGATGCTGCCACCTGTTGTGCAGATTGCAGTTTATTTTCAAAGATGCGACGATTTCGCTCTTTCCATAAGTTCCACATAATTTGAAACTGGTACTCGAATTTGATCTGAAAGGAACAGAGAGTTTCTTTTTAAGCAAGGGCCTAAACGTGCTGGTCTTTTATACATGTGCAAAAGATATGTATTTCTTTGAACTTTTGTAAAAGAAATACAAGTCAAAGTTGCAAGACCATATATCCATGTCAAAAGAAATAATAAATACCAAGTCACACGTCATGCTTGCATACTTCATCTTTCCATCAGCTTTCAGCTTTTCATTCTTTCGATCCCAGCAGTGGCCTGGCCACCCAGAGCAACTCGGCCACAAGCTTAAGGCCATGTTCAGATTCCCAACTTTTCACTATTCATTCCAACTTTTCACTATTTATTCTAACTTTTCACTATTCCTCTCTCACAAAACACGTTTCCCAGCGAATGCTACAGTGTTTTTCTTATGCTACAGTATTTTTTCCTACAATCTAAACACACCCTAAAGTTCTCAGTAATTAAAACTTTGAACGCAAACCCGATAACTAACTATGAATGCTTACTAAAGCACACCACCAACAACAGCACCAGCATTCCATTGACTGCAACTAGCAATGGTACGGTGCCTGTCGAATTATTGGGGAAACCACTAATTAACAGTTACGCACATGTATATCAAATGTAATCATTTATATATATACTACTGTTCTAACCAGCGGCCTCGTTCCTGATGGATCACTAATTTACAGCGAATCATTGTCGCAAATCCAATCCAAACGCATCACACTAATTACTATCAACACACAACAGACTCACGCGAGAGCGGGCAGAGTGAGATCGGAGCTCTCGTGGCGCTCCGGCATCAGGAACACTTATCTCTCGGAGTCGGAGCTCGTCGTCAGGCGGCCGGCGAGTTGGCCTTGGCGGCGAAGCAGGCGGCGGCGCGCTTGCAGGAGCGGTAGAGGCTGAGCATGGAGAGCCACTCGGCGAGGGCGTCGCCCAGCCGCGGCGACCGGCGGCGGCTCCGGCGAACCCTCCACCCTAGGCGCTCCGGCGGGTGCGGATCCATCGTCGCCACGGCGGCGTACTCGGCGGGGACGACGGAGGCGTAGGGGTCGGATCCGCCGGCGCAGGACCTGGCGAGCAGCGACGGCGGGAGCGGGAGCGCCTTGCTCTTGGAGGAGGAGGACGAGCGGGCCCGGGCGGGCGTCTTGGGGATGCCCGGGCGGTGCTCCCACGAGAAGGGCACGGCGGAGGCGCGAAGAGGGGAGGGGAGGAACCGGTGGAACGGCGACGGCGACGCCGGCGTGAAGAAGGAGAACGGGGAGCCCGGCGCCAGGGACGACGGCGGCGGGTGGTGGTTGGGCTTGGATGGGGGGAAGAGGCGGCGGCGCCGGCGCGGCGTGCCCACGGCGGAGGAGGGCGTCCCCAGCGCCGGCGAGGGATGCGACGGGGAGACCGGCATTGGGGAGGAGGAGGCCTGTGGGGGGGTGACTGGTGGTGTGGTGGCTGGTGGGGGGACGCCGCTGGGGTCGGCCGGTCGGGATTTATGCTGCGCGCGCGGCGCGGGTCTGGGCGTCCAGGGGAGCGAGGGAAGGAATACTTTAGGACCCCGCGCCCGCCACGTTGGATCTGACGTGGCTGCCTGGCTCGTTCATCGTGCTCGATTATTTTTTTTTTCGGAAGAAATCAACGGGTGAAGAGATTTTTCCACTAGGTTACTTGCGAAGTTTATTTTTGTTGTTTCATGATATACTATCATTTCAAGTATCCTGAACTATGCATGAAAATCCATATAATAAAATTTTATATATTTAAGTGATTTTAATGGTGGATCATAATGTTTAACACATGATGTCGTGATTAAATATACCATATGAATAAAGTAGTAACTTGTAATAAATCTAATCACTCCACAAGAAAAAAGAAAACTAATTTCCTTAAAGCAATGTCAAGCGGTTCCCCCCCCCCCCAAAAAAAAACCATGTACGTACACATTGTTTCGACTCATGTTCTCTTCCATTATCATACCTTTGTTAGCGCATCATCATATTTGTTGGATATTTATCGAAAACAATTCGTATTGGGAGTTGCCTATGGGCATATGCACACAGTCACACACATGATTTGCTTCAGGTTTAGCTTTGGTGTTTGTACACTGTTGTGATTTGTCAAAAAATTGTTTCTCCCACTAATAAGCGGATCTAATTGAGTCCAAGAAAATATAACTAATAGCATACATATGTTTAACAGCAAACGCCACCGCTATATATCACCACCTTTTATCGGTGTTCTTGCATTTATGCGTGTGAGCAACGAGTCTTTTTTTTTGAGGAAAAAGCAACGAGTCTTTGGGCTGTGCTTCATTAGAGAAAATCTATTTGAGTCACCATATACTTTTAATTTTTTGTGTACTACCCACACCGTGCTTGCTTTTCTCCTCCACACCGCCCATTTCTTCCTCTGCTTGGCCACTGTCGTTTTGCATGGCTGATGGCCACCATATAGTTTAGGACTTTCGAATTCGAACTAGACTCACACTGATGCAGCGGCTCAGATAATCTTGTAATTATTTTAAGAAAGGAATTTCAACTTTTAAGCAAATATGTCAAGCGTTTGTGGTTTCAAATATTTCGCTTGGAAAGTTCAGCATTTTACACATATTTTGTGCAACGTACGTGTGGCATAGAACCTTTTTTTTTTCTTTGACCATATCGACAAAGATGTTGCGGATACCAATTGATTAGTAACTCTGCCTTTTTATATGACGACATGGGTCATGGGCGTTTCGTTTCTTTTCTTTTTGGTGCAAAAGGTAAATGATTCTCTGCCTTATCGTATCGTTTACTGATATATTCAGAAAATACAGAAGCTGTGCTGAAACTAAAGCAGCACAACACACAAATCATTGAGCATGCACGCACTTTTTTCACACAATGCACGTAGTTCCTTCTCAACGCATAAAAAGGAATCCAAACTTTTAAGCAAATATTTCAAGCCCATTCAGAAATTTTGTACGCTTTGTGATTCTAAACCTTTAACTCAAACAATTCAATATTTACACATTTTTTTTGCGACATGCATCTTGACAAGTGGCATATGACCCTTTCTCTCCTGGACCGACTAAGATATAATGTTGTGGGCACCAATTTTTCGATAATACGCAAGAGAGCTGCGTATATTTGTATTAAGAAGAATAAATATGAGTATGATTACACGTGGGGTTGCGGGCATCAATTGACTTGCAACTCTACAAAATCATGCTGCTTCTTATCCTTTAGGGCCAAAAGTTTTTAAAAAAGGAGTCTATCCATTGATAGATTGCGAAAATACAAAAGCCATTTGAATACAGAGCAGAGCCCAGCACATCGTAATTGATACCATACTGTTTTTGCCATACAGCGTTGCAAGTCCTTCTTTTTCCGAGCCAAAAAGGATTATATACGATTTCAGATGAAAAAGCTAACCATGATTGGGTCGTCGCTCGCATGCAAATGCTCTAAAATTAAAGCCATGGCTCTTTCGTTGCTCCCAACAAGTACACGCAGCTGTGTGGATGAACAGGTCTCTTTCTTTCTAAAAAGGTGAAAACTAAGATAGATGGTGTAACGAAGGCACCGCGGGGTTTCAATCTTTCGGCCTTTCATTCAAGAAAAAAAAAAGGCAGCATAAAGAGTATTCCATTGCAATTTGAGGTTCAGCTGGTAATCCGTCGTGCATCACGTACGTTTGCCTCAAGCTTTAATTTGCATGCATGGTCGATCAGGCTCGGTCTGTGTGGGTGAGTGAGCGAGTGAGGTAAAAAGAAGCAACTGTCAACAACGCGTACGAGTATTTTTAACGCACACGTGTACGCGAGACATGGACACGAACGGTTGCTGCCGATTTCCGCCTCTACTAATAGCAGCTCTAGTGAGTAGATCGAGTAGTAGCTGAGGTTTGTTGAACTAGATGACTGATGATACGCAGAAGAGGACGGTTAGATTAGGTGCTGTCATCTTAAACTATTTGTAATAAGCTAGTAATGCTAATCCTGGTTCGGTTTGTAAAAATGGAAAAAAAAAATTCTATACAAAACTCCTGTAAAACGGAGTCCGTACAGGACCTTCTCAGATGCCGTTCGTCTGTCATCGGACGGACAGTCTTGGGAATGAATCGCTCGGCTCATAAAACTTCTCTGTTCGGTTGTTGGCTCCGCTTGGCGCTGGCTCAGCTCAGTTAGCCTGCGACTCTCGCGACACACAAGAGCCAAGATCGAGGCGCTATGCCGCCGCCGCCGCCGCGCCACTGACGGCGGTAGACCCGGCGCGCCGAAGCCATGGTGCTGCGGCTAGCCATGTGTGAGCGAGGAGAAGAGTGCAGGAAGTTGGCGATGGGGGCTTTGTGATTCGGTGAGAAGGCGTTGTAGTAGACGACGGAGACCGACACGGCGCCGTCGAACACCACGCTGGTGGCGTGGTAGACCGTGATGGGTTACGGCATGGGCGAGCGAAGCTGACCATCAGCACGGCGAGGAGGCCGCAACTGGCACTAGCCTGTTGGGCTGTTGATTTTAATTTCTACAACGGTTGTAGCTGCTTTAATCCTCTGGGGCCTAGATCCAGTCATAGTTTTTCAGCCGTTACAGGCTTGCAGTCGAACATGCTTTGACATTTTAAGAACTATGGGTTGATGCAACTGAGAATGGACACTGCCCTTCTGATAAATGATAATGGATACCTGATTTGAGAATTTCAGTTTGTAAAGTAGATACGCCTGCATTATTCTGATTCCTGTGCCAAATTTTCAGGTGGCAATGTAGAAAATTGCAAAGTTCTTGGTTCCTGATTTTCTTGGCTTCTTTGATCTTTGATGCTGTTGAAAGATGAAGTTTACTGATCAACAATGAATAAGCAATATCGTTGAGGTGGGCATGGTGCTCAGATCCACATATACACCTTGTGGTCACCGGTGTTTGAAGTGTCAAATGCATTTGCGTCCTCTTCACTTCACTAGCAGCCACTACGTTGATCTTCATGGCGGCTCACAACTGGTACGTCTGAGCACGACGATGGCTGCAGCAACCAGGGCACGAGGGTGCGGCCACTAGGGCACCAGGGTGCCGCCGCAAATGCGATTGTGCATCTGGCGGCCTTACCGACTGAATCGAGATCGTGATTCGTTCCTACGTGTGGACCTCGTTTCATGGAAGTTAAGCTGCACCTGCAAGCCGAAAGCTTTGGCTACGAGCCGGAAGTTTGATGCCTAGAGCCGAGCGCTAACATGTGTGGAAGCCGAGCGAGTAGCATGCGTCGGATCGGGAGGGTGGACATGTGGCTAGCATCTGATAAGGTCCTGTACGGACTCCGTTTTACATGAGTGCTGTATAGAAATTTTTTTCCGTAAAAATGAGGTTGCAATACATGCAAGTAATGGCCTACCCCATCAACCTGGCATCACCCGAGTATGATGCACGACCGATCCTCACGTATCCTGAGTTCCTGACCGGCCGTATCTTGAGTGCTTTTACAGTGAGCTGTCATTTCTTTATAGTTTATGTCTATGTATGCAGCAACTACGTTACTAAGATTAGCTTGCCTCCTAATCTTTCACGGACCGAACTAAACTACAAGACACGGGATGCGTTCTAATACGTCCTTCTGAAAACTGACACGCAGCAGGGTAAATTGCAAACTACGGAACGACAAGTGCAGACGCGTCCTCCACGGTAAAAAAAAAAAAAAAGATTGTTGGTTTACGCGAGAGAATTCTTTCTCCAACGGTCCAACCCCCTTGCCCGTGCGCCTCTTTCCTTCCCTTGGCAGTGTTGGCTGGGAGCGCCACGGGCACACGCATGGGAATGCGATTGGCGCAGCGCGCACACCAACGCCGAGCCGGTTCTCCGGCCATCTCCATCAGCTGAGCCCTCCCAGTTAACTTAGCGAGGAGAAAGTATATAGGCATTAGGCAAGCATCGGCGAGAGACCGAAACACACACCCGGAAAGTGAAGCAACCGTAGCTCTCCGGAAAAGGAAACGGAAGAGAAAGAGGCCCCAGCATCCGAAGGAAGTGCTACTTCCCTCGTCCCAAAAAGAATACAATTATCGTTTCTCGAGGGTCTAATGATTTGAACTTTGATCAAATTTATATAGAAAATTACAAACATATATAATATAAAATAAATATAATTATATTAGTTATAGAATATATTTTTATAATCAAGTTATTTAGAAATATAAATACTAATACTATACAACATAAAGTTGCTCAAACATGAGATACTTTGACTGACACGATTATCATAATTGCATCTTTTTATGACAGAGGGGGTAGCTCTTTGTCTCTCTCTCCCGTCTTCCTTCCCTGCTGCTGACGAGCCGCAGCCCGAGGCATCCCCGGCCAAAAAGGAAGTGGGGGCCACATACTGATAATTGATGTATGTACATGTATATGTCAGTAGTTTAGCTCTCGAATACGATGCACCAATGCAAGGAGATGGCCGGAAAAATGACTCGTGCTCGATAACACACAGCACGCCAGGACCAAACCGTATCTAGGTTTTACTTTTTTGTCAAAATACCAATGATTCCCGACATTAATTAATAAGACGAAGAAAAAGTTTTACAGGCACCATAAGCGCCAAAATTACAACCTGTTCAGTAGAACAGTACAAAGCATAGGAAAGCTCGGCAACAAGAAAAAACATGAACAGATTACTTGCTAAAGGTCGGAGCATTTGATTTCGTTCACAATGCTAGCACTTGACTTCTCTTGATCATCGAAAATTCTTGCATTTTGCTTGCACCAAATGGACCAGACCACTAAGATTGCTAAGGTTCCTTTCGTTGCTGCATCCCGGGTTTGACTGGTTTTGTATTATTGCCTAGTCTGGGCTCCATCTTCTTTTTAATATAATAGGCAGCTCAACTAGTAGATTCGTGTTTTTTTTTAAAAAATGGATTGGTAGCGGAAGTGTGATTGTATCCTTGGCCATCAGGGAGACATCTACTTTGGCACTTCGAGTGTCTCGCATTAGCATGTATCTTTCGTTAGAGATGTGTTGAAGGATTGAATGCGTGTGCATGCATATTTATACATAGGAATATGGGTGTACATGCGTATGGATGTATGAGAGTGGGTCTCCCTATGTTTGGGGTAAAACCACCTAAACAAAAGACAAGCTATAGATTGCCTAGAACTCAAGAACAGGATGAACATGATGCGTATTAAATTGTCCTACAATTATATTCGTGCAATTTGTTTTTGTTGTATTTCTTTTTTATTGGAAATACTATGTGATATAGTATTTAGCATAGTGCTTTAAGTGATACATTCGTGTCGTTTATAGACTATTCGAGATTTAATTACCCCTTATTCTTTGCCTAAGCTATTTTCACCCCGTAATTCTTGCAGATTTTTACCTGTGATTGTGCTCAACGGCATGTGATTGCTGCTGGTAGCTTGTCGACCTTCCTGCTCTTGATCGATGCTCTCCCGGATGAAATGTAATCGGGTGTTGATGTGCCTGTTCGATCATGGAAGAAGGGGTTCTTGCTTACGGCAACAATGGACATGTATGTGTCCACCTTGAGCATCGTGCATAAGGATGCATGCGCACACAAGCTAGGTGAATAAAAACACATGTCCTGCACTATTGCCTTAAAGTAAGAATCCTGTCTTCCATGATCGAAGCAAGCACATTGACACACGATTCCATTTTATACGAACATGGAACAAATTTGGCTACAATAATAAAACTGGGGAAAACAATCTCTTATTGTGTTGCTCTCATCTTCACATGTTTCATTCACCCTGGTATATATAGACTTGAACATGCATGCAACCAGAATTTGGGTGGTTCAAGCTAGCTGATAAACGAGCGTGCATGTGACCAGGAATCCCATTACTAATTTGGCTGAGGCCAAATTTAGATGGGTCTAAAAGTAGGTGCGTGGAGGGGCGCCTTTCTATCTCTTACTATTATAAAGTCTTAACGGAATCAGTAAAGCAAATCCAATGTAAACTCTAGAGAGGATGGATCTGCACCACTCATTATGAACACCATACAACCACGCGATCATCTAGAACATGATGCAATGAATAAGAGCATAATGCAATGAACAAAAGCACGACATGCACAAATTATTTGTTATGCAAAACTAAGCAACTTTTTTTTCTTATTGCATTGATGTGGTATATTAGAAAAAGAGTTAAATACGCCAAACATCCTTAAACTTGTCATGTTATACCTCATTAGGCCCACAAACTCAAAATCTAACATAATATTGTACAAACTTGGCTGCACTCAGATACCAAACTGATACTACAATGAAAACATGACGAACGCCGTAGATTGTACCAGAACCGAGAGGCTACTGCTGCGTTGTTTGGAGCAAAGGAATCGGAATGTGTCATCTGAGATTCATGTGACGATCATCTCTGCAAAATAAATTAAGGACAGTGCGTGTACACATGCTACCTTTCTTTTTCATTTTCAACAATCAACTGTCATCGCCTTCATCACCATCTGATCTCGCACCTGATCGATCGATCATCTGCATGTACATCGACTCCATTCTACGCAACCTGCCTGGCTCTTGCACAGTTGCACTTGCAGCTTTTCTTGCATAGTTGTATCGTCGCATACAGACGCCCGCGCCTTTCCACCAGCTTCCAGTACGCGAGCGTTGTCAGCCCCCAACGGACAAGGGCAAGATCACAAATTCACAAAGGCCCGGAAGTTGCCTGAAAACGATGCACATTCCGTAGCATTTGGCGTCGCCTTGCCGGAAAAAAGAGGACGAGGATCGGAGACAGGCCAATAAAATCCACGGAAATTCGAGGTGATTACGCTCTCACTTTCAGATTAATTTTCCTCACCATTATTTACAAGCCATGTGGCGCACACTGCACACCTGACCTAACCTGGGGATTTGGCTCGTAGCAGAGACACAAATTCTTGGGTTAGGTTATGAGAGACGGCAGGCGTTTACTTCAGGATTAATCAGAGTTTGTTTCCCCATCAAAATCCATCATTTTGTCAGTTTTGTTTCCCTCCCAATCATGCATGGAGTGAAGAGAGAAGTATTGTACCCGATAAGGAAAAGTATTTCTTTGATAGAATATGAAAACAAGAACTGCATGGAAATTAAGAACAACTGTGAGATTGCTTTCTTTGCATGCAGACACGGACATTGCGACAAATTAACAGGAAGGTGTGCGTAAGATCAGGTACATAGCAAATGTTATCCAAGCTTTAGCAGGGTCGAGCCAGCAGCTAGCTTGTTCAGTCCAGCCGTTTCACAAAACAACGCAAGAGAATCATGGCTAGCTCTCCAGTTGGTGCTAGTCAGGTCGACCTCACATTCGCTAGGAGAAAGCATGAAGAGGTAAGCAAACAAAAAGCAGTGGTCCGGCTAGCTTACCATGGGGCACACTGATGATACATGGTCATACTACCTTTGTAAAAGGATGTGCACCCTGAAATAAAGCTATATGTATCCAAAACACCTCCACTTTGGAACCTTTTGATGTCTCCTATGGATACCATTGCTTGGGCATCATTGATAGTAGCGCTCTATATAGTATCATATTTACAGAATGCTTTAGGATTGTTCGTTCGTTAACATTCTCAAAAGGAGCGATAGTAATAGTACAGTATCATTTCATATATCTAAGCAAACTATTAAGATAAGTACTCTGTTGTTCTTTTTAAGAAAACGAGGAGAGTGTTTTAGTTACGTTTCCCCTAGCACTAGTACTAGCCAGGGCACCGCAACGGCCACCGAGCTGACTGAATGACAAATCAGACAATTATGATAGGGAGAATAGGTCATTAGTTTTGTAGATTATATATAAGAGGTTTTAGTAGCATCAAGATATCATCGAGTAATGGTAAGGAAGCACAGTGATGGTATACATGCCTATTGCACAATCCAAGCTCTTGCCACAACACTTACGTGCAGGAGAAATTAGAGTGGATGGCTTCAGTTGCCAGTTACGTAGGACGGTTCTGATCTGTTCATATCATATTGTAGTGCCCCAGCACAAAAGAATGCTAAAGAGGTAAAGATTCGTCGGTCCCAATAATATTGCTTCCATTTCAAATCGTGATTTTTTTCCAGTCACAATCATATATGTGTGTGTCATAGCTTTAGTAATGAAGCAGATGCAGTTGAGATATCGCACTCTTCATTTTGTTTGAAAGTTGTCCTTCTCACTAGCTGGCTACTTCCTTTTCTGGAAATCATTAAGCATTTACCATGAAGACCGGTTGTTTACTGCATCACAGAACACTTTGCTTAATAGTACAAGGGACCACCATAGGGCAAAAGCAAGAGTTATGTTTTATATATGAGCCTTACTCAAAGACAACGATGAGCCTCAGATCATCAACTAACCAGCTACAAAAATTATAGGACAGGCATCAAACCGACTATCATATCCGGCGCCAGATTTTGGTTTCAGTGTGGCCGCTTTAGTTTCAGACTTTCAGTCCCCATTGCTGAGAAAGACGACGTTGCACTTGGAATTATATTCTTTCTTCCCTCAACGCTGTGTGGCGAAAAATCTGGCCTCCTGTCCCTTCGTCTCCTAGTGCGTGATACAGGAGCCTGTCGGTTCAAGTCCACGAGCAAGGCTCCAACAATTTTGCTTACCTCCGATGCTGAGCCCTCCTGACTTCTCTCGCCTCCGTCCACTGCACAGGACAACGCCCGTCGTCGATGGCGCCCTTATAAGTTACTGTATGTTCTAGCTAGGTTGCAGATCGAAACAAAACAGCATGATTGATCGACAGCGAGATGACAATTAAGCTTAAGCAATGTGCAGTTGATTAAAGCTGCTAGAACTTGTGAGACAGGCTCGCGACGACTCTGCAGCAGAGAAACTTACGAGCGGACGGCATGATGCATGGGCCGGGAGAATTATTGAGCTTCAATTCGTCCCATGTGTAGTCCAGGCATCTTTCTTTGAACAATAGATTACCTGTAATAATCCAGACGTCAACTGTCTAACCTGCAGAATACTGTTGGATCCTGTCGTACGTGAGCTTAAATACCCTGGGCTGTATCTTGTACTGACGCGCCTATCCCGCCTCTTTTCAAGGACCATCTCGTACGTGCTCGGATGCATATATGATCCGTAGCTCGGATGCGTCTTCAAGTTGCGTTCTTGAATTGCATGTCAGCAATGTGTATGCTGATAGCTTAACGGCAGAATATAGTTAATTAGCAAGAGGACGCGGAAGATGATGGTATTCTGCGTGCATGGGAGGAGTTTTGTAAAGTTCAGACGTCGTGTCACTAGCTGATCATATACTCTTTTTGTTTCAGACAAAGTTCATGCATGGGCCATTATTTCTTAGGACAATTATTATTGTCCCAGGCTTTATTTGGCAGTGGAAAATGAAGCTGCCTCTCCGTCCTCTAGTGGCCAAAAAATATGCTCAGAGGTCAGTCAACTAACCTTAAGTGCACTGATGCATCACGGCCCATGTAGAAGCCCACACGGCCCACGCAGCAGGCTACAATACAACCCTGACCTTCCAATTTCCCTTTTCCTCGCGCACGCGCTCGTTCCCATCCATCTAGGCCTCGAACCGCACCGCCGGCGGCGACCACCGGAAGAGAGGAACGCAACGACAGCTATGGCGCTCAACCAAGGGCTACGGGCCAGCCTCCGCTTCCTCGTCTCGAGCGCCGAGGCCGCCTCCGCCCCCGGTAAGACCCTCCCAACCTTACGGCTTTATCCTCCCTCGCCCACCCGCGATCTGATCGGGGTTCTCTCTGCCGTGCGATCCGATTGCCTTGTTTCCCTATTCGATCTGAGCCATTCGTCCCTGCAAAGGCAATGTTATCTGGCGAAGATTCCATTTCCCGTGGATCGCGATTTCTGTGGGAAAGCTTCAATGTTCGCTTAAACTATGGGCAAAGCGCGTAACCTAATATTTGTTTCAGAAACTGAACCAATGCATATTGAAGTTAGGCTGTATTTTGATCTTGCAATGTCCTGTTGCTGCTGCTGATTGCCGGGACGTCAGCACAGATCAACGCAGTGATATAGATAGAGGTCGGGCGATGAATCCTGAACGAGTTCTCGTATCACTATGAAGGTTTGTGAGGAGATGCCCTTCCATGACAGGAAGGCAATCCGGCTACACATAATTTTGGTAGGACAGTTAGATCTATGAAAAAATTCTTCCCCTCAAGTGACCCTTCTGGACTGTATGGTAGTGGAGTATTTCTTCTCTAGTTCACCTATGTGGGGTGTCAAAGTTGTTCTCGTGTAGCTTTTGTAACATTCTTTCTAGGTTGTTTCTGCTTCTACAAGGAAATTTAATAAATTAATAATGATCATCAACTGTCATTGAAAGTGCATCTAGGCCCCTAAGTGGATTTTGGTGAGTTGATGACAATACGATTAAATGTCTAATGTGTTTATCTAAGATTGTGAGCAGGTTGAGATTGTTACATCTATATTGCAAATATTGTCTCATATGTTGAATACAAGTTAAATGGCTCACAATGTTGAAAAGCAAGCAATTATTTGATCTCGTGATGATATTATGAACAAAATGTCAAGCAAGGATTGAATTATACATAGAGATGATTTTCATGATGAAGATACATATTGACAAGTCTCTAGAATATTTGATAAGCTTGATTTACTAGCAAAGGGATCATTTATCAAATAATGGGTTTATTATCAAACAAACATTGCAAGGCTTCATGAGTTCAATATACATGGATATGGTGATATATCTTAGTTGATGGTCTAATTATTGGAAGCTTGCAATATATGGTTTATTCTCTATCAATCAAGAACAAGTATATGAAGAAGGCTCTCATATGCTTATATATTATATTGCCATTCATATGAAACTTTGATTGGCCGAATGGTGAAGGTATTGTCTAGTGCATTGAATCGATGGACGAGGCAAGGGTGAAGGGCAAGTGACGACTTGGCCGCGAAGAACCTAGCTAAGGTGAAGAGTCAAGCCAATGGATAATCACCGAGGGATCAACGGTCAAATGAGTATCATTCTGAATAGCAAAATATGTTATGATTGGTAAAGTGGAGTGACTTGTGATTAAAGAATTGTTAATCATGCAAAATGGAATATCTCAAGTCACTAGCTCAAGATTGGATTTGCTCAAGTGTGATAGCAATGTTGGAAGCCCTCAAAGTGGATAATGATCAAAGTATGGTAGTGATAAAGATCAACAAACTCAAGTGGATTTCATGTATTTATTCCTTGACTTGAGTATAGGTATGCCGTACTATCAAGAGGGATGCAACATTTGCTTTTTGACGAATATCAAAAGTGCTCTTAGGAAACCTATGAGAGAATAGCCTTTGAGTGACTTAATGAGAGTACTAAACCTCCTAGCTCTGCTAACTATGGTTGGTTCAACTTTTGGGATGAACTAACAATCCTTTTGTGAGTTTTGGGTGCTAACTGGTACAGGCGGTCAGACCCCCTGTTACAGGCGGTCAGACCCCCTGTAGGGCAACGGCTAGTTTTTCGAATACAGGCGGTCTAACCGCCTGTGACAGGCGGTCTAACCGCCTGTCCAACGGCTAGTTGAGAAATGGATGCCTAGAAGTAATTTTTGGATGATCACCTAACTTTGAGAGAGAGCATTTTGCTCACTAACAAAGGCGGCCGGAAATTCCGGTCTTGGGGTCGGATTTTCCGGGTGTCACAGAGAGAGACCGGATTAAATTTAGGATTTTCCGGTGTGACTCTCCGTACTGAGTTTGAAATAGGGTGTACCGGAAATTCCGGTCACCCCGACGGAATTTCCGGTCATCTGACAAGCATAACGGCTAGTTTTTGAGTGACCTCTATAAATAGCCCCCATACCCCTTCATTTGATGGAGCTGGTTCCCTTGACACACTACACGCCCAAGAACACTAGAGAAGGCAGCCAAGCTCTCCCCAGCCTCTCTTTGTGAGATTCAAGCCATATCTTTGAGTTGGGTTGAGAGAGTAAGCTTTGTGTGAGCTTTGTGAGTTCAGTGAGCAATAGAGAGCTGAGAAGAGCATTCCATAGCTTGAGCACTTGTGATTCGCGTCAACAAAGCCATTGGTGCATTTGTTACTCTTGGAGGTTCATCCTCCTAGACGGCTAGGCGTCGCCGGCTAGCTCCCAAGGTGTGGTGAGCAGCGGGAAGTCTGTGAAGGTTGCGCTTCGCCTCCGCAAGGGAAGAAGCAAGCTAGTGGAAGTGAGGAGCGGTTGAAAGAGACCCAACTTGAGTAGGAGGAGTTGAAAAAGACTCCGCCCAAAGAGTTCCTCAACGGAGAGTAGGATCCTTCGTGCTAGGCACGTGGTGGATCCGAACTTCGGTAAAACAAATCTTGTGTCTCTCCATTTATATTTGCATTGCCTCACTTGTGTATTTCTAGCAAAATATTGTGCTTCCGCTTCGATCTACTTGGGTGTGGTTATATTGTGTGCAGGGACTCTATTTATCATATATAGAAGCCACTCCCCAAGTTGTGTTGTGCTAGAAATTGTTTTGCAGCTCGAGGTGGATTTTGGTTCCTCTCTGTGACAGGCGGTCAGACCGCCTGTGACAGGCGGTCAGACCGCCTGTGCCTGGCAGCAAAGCAAAAGAGGGAAGAATTCGAAGAATTTGTTGGTAACGCCTATTCACCCCCCCCCCTCTAGGCGACATCTCGGTCCTTTCAATTGGTATCAGAGCCGAGGTCTCACTCCTAGGCTTAACCGCCGTGAGAAAGGATGTCGGAAATGTGTGAGGTAACATTTGAGCTTCTCGCTCTAGATGGCTCAAACTACTCTTCATGGTCTGCTCATATTCTTGATATTTTTAGTACCATGAGTTCTCTTGGAGAGCAAATTGTAGTTGCTAGCATTTTGCCCTCTCAATTTGATGAGTTTAATGTTGATATGTCAACTTTGTCTAAAGAGGAGTTAGAATGTTGGCAACTCAACTTTGAAGCTACTAACCTATTGTGGAGATCCTTGAGTCGTGATGTGCAGGAGCTTGTATATAGACTTTGGAGTCTAGATGCACACATCAATTTGGAGTTGATCAAGGATCTATACAATGAGGTTGATAGTGATGATGAAGAAGAAAGTAATGATGAATCACTTGAGGAATGCTCAACATCATCAAATTTCAGTCAAGAGCCTAATATGATATCTCTCAATAAAGAAGAAAGCCAAAAGCATCAAGTTTCGGTTTCTCTGGAACAGGCGGTCAGACCCCTTGTAACAGGCGGTCAGACCGCCTGTAGCAGAGAAGCTGAGTCCATGTGTGTCATGGGAAATTCTCAAGATTCGAGTCAAACTCCATCATATTCAGAAGATCATATGTCTCATGATGAAGTTAATTTAGGCTTGATGAGCAAAAAGAAGAAAAACAAGTCAAAGAAGGGTGAAATTCAAAAGATTGAAGAATCAAGCTCTTCGGCCAAAGAAATTGATTTACTCAAAGCCAACTACGCCTCTTTGGTCTGTAAGTATGAATCATTGGAGAAAGATTATACTTGTGCTACTCAATCTCTTTCTTGTGTAGCTTTTTATAAAAAATCCAATGAGATGCTCATAGCTCAACTTGACAAGATTACTAGTGAGCATAAAATTTTGCAAGCAAATTACAAAGAACTTGAGTGCTCTCATGAGAAGCTTGTAGAATCATAGCCACACTTGACATAGCTCATGAGGATGTTTTATCTTCGGTAAAATCAATTAAACCTCTCTCACACCAATGCACATGCTCACTTGTCAATAATGTTATATCTTGCTCTAACTCGTGTGCACAAGCAAGCCAATCTAGCATTGAGCATGTATTTGTAGAAACTTGTGATGACCGCATTACACAAGAGAATCAAGAGACTATGCAAGAGGTCAATGTGCTTAAAGGAAGTTTGATTGAGTTGGATGGGAATAGCAAAGTGCAACCTTCTCAAGATAACCGTGATAACATGGTGAACAAGCTTGAGGAGAGATCAATCGCACCTTGCTCACTCCCTCAACAACACATCAAGATCAGCAAAAACAAGGTTGAAGAGAATAACAAGCTAGAGCATATCAAATGCTCTCATTGCTCAACTTTGGGGCATTATGCATTTTCATGCCCTACCAAGCTCAAGGGTGAAAAGACACTCTCTAAGAAGAAAAGAAGCTTATTCAAGAAGAGAGTGTGCTATGGTTGCAAGGAGAAGGGACATCTCATAGCCATGTGTCCGAATGTCACAAGTGTTGATGCCACTGGTGACAGGCGGTTAGAACGGCTGTCACGGCCGGTCAGACCGCCTGTAACCCAGGGTGAACCTCATCAGGGCAGCAACAAGAAAGAAGCTTCTCCTTCAACACATAAGCCCATAAACAAGCAAGATCAATTGATTCAGAAAGTAAAAGTGACAAGGAAGGTAAAATGTAGAATATGCTACACTTGTCGTCAAAAGGGTCACGTGAGCAAAGATTGCCCAAATGGTAACACTCTCAAGTCAGATCTTATTCAATATGATTTCAATAGACTTGGGAGAGACAAAGACGGTACTTGTGCTACTAGAGAAATTTCACCTCAAACTAGCATAAGGACCATTTGGATTCCTAAGCATCTTGTGACTAACCTTTATGGACCCAACAAGGTTTGGGTACCAAAGAACTCTTGCTAAGCTTGCAGGACCATCGAGATGCATTGGACACTTGACTAGAAGATATGAAATCAACGTTTGATCAAATGGTCAAGTGACGAGCCTCTATGTGCAAAATCCTACATCCAATGCTATCTCGGTAACAAATGCAAAATGTCGAGTCATACAATCTGTCATTCCTACATTAACATGCTTACATCCTTAATTTCATATTTGTTTGGCATGTGAGAATGACTTTGACATTTTTATTCAAAATTTACTCTCTTTCCATATGATGCTCTTAATGGCTCTCTATGAGAGCATATGTCTTGTTAATGTCAGAAAATATACATCATGGTTTGTTCATTGACATTTGGAACAAGAAAATTGGAAGATCATCAAATTGTATATCATCTGACACAGGCGGTCAGACCGCCTGTGACAGCCGGTCAGACCGGATGTGGCTAGATGAACAAAAGTGCTCAGTCAAGTGCTCTTGTCTTATAAATTGGTTACACATATAGCAATCATTTGATGATCATGCATCCATGGTAAAGAATCTCTTGGCATAATTTCAATTGGCAAATTATCGATATGCTTTGACCAAGTCTTGTGAATAGCACTCCTCTATGTTCAAATGGATGAAAGAGCAATTAAATTGAGAAATTCAATATCTCTTGCACTAATTGAGGGGGAGCCTATTTCACAACTTGTGTCGCTTGTGGGACTAACATTTCTTCTAGTGAACTTGTAGTCTCATGTTTTGTGCACCTATATGCTATCTCTCATCTTTATGTCAAATGAAAGAAAATAAAAGGGGATAAGAGTTAGCTGAATTCTTATGTCAAAATATGCACAAAAATTGGAAGGCTAGAGGCAAAGGTATGTGTTTATGCTTTCACACTGTTATCCTCATGCATCTAGGCCATATTATCATGCTAGTGTGTGCATTTGTATGTAATTGTTTCATCTCATTCTATTTATGGATATCTAGTTGATGCCTTTCTTTAAAACTTGACCTAGTGTCATGAAGGTGGTACTTTTGTAAGGTATGAGCTAAGAATGCCATGAGTAACATTGATTTAGAAGGGATGTGTGCTCTATGTGACATAGGATAGAATTTTTGCAAAAACTCAACTAGCATGTGTAGGAAATGTGAAATTTGAAAAATATTTGGTTCTTTGTCTTCGTGACTCTATTGATCCACTTGTGACTATTGTTCACTATGTTTGTTTGATGGCTAGTCACAAGTGGTGAGATTTCTTTCTCAAGTCCATAATTATCCTTTATCTCTTGGAAGTATCAAGAAGTGCATTCACTCTGGATTATCCTATACTCTTCCAAGAAACTGAGAATTTGGATTATATCTCATCTAAAATCTTATGTCCTAATTTTGTGAAGAAAGGAAAAATCTAAGCTTTGGATCAATGTTCATTTACATATCTCATATCCAAGCTTTATGGAGAAAATTTGAAGTGCAAAAATTCTACACCTTGATCTACAAATCACCTCCAATTGAAAATCTTCCAGAAAAAACCAACATCTGCCTCTCTGGGCACAGCACAGGCGGTCTGACCGCCTGTCACAGGCGGTCTGACCGTCTGTACCCAGACTTACCATTTTACCACCCCGTGAATCTACAGTGGAGATTTCATCCTCATTTACTCCTCACCACATCTGCATCTTCCTCCTCCCGTCCTCCACGAGCTCCACGCCGCCATCTCTCTCTCTCCATGGCGATTTGAGGATTCAACCAAGGAAAAGGTCGCCCCATTGAAGAAATCAATTCTCCTCCATCGGTTTAACCGGCTCCCAACCGGTTGCATCGATTCAAATCGAGTTTTCTCTCTCCAAGGTACTTTCAAACTTGCTTTGACCCGATCTATCTCCTCCATGGATTAGTTTGAAAACCCCTTGGTACATCATCTACTGACAATGCCTAGAAGCTATTCCCCAAGTTTCATTCGATTCCGTTGGGTAGATTGGTGGGAACCGAATTTTTGGTGTCACTGCAACAGGCGGTCTAGACCGCCTGCACAGGCGGTCTGACCGCCTGGAGTTTTGAAACCCAAAATTCGATTTCTTCAATTTATTCAACTCATCTATGACTAGGATTGTATCTTGTGCCTAAATGATCATATCTTGAACATATATCTCCTCAGATTGTCGCTAGAATACTTTGGCCTGTTCTGGGCACAGGCGGTCTGACCGCCTGTTACAGGCGGTTCGACCGGCCGTGCCCGAGCAGACCAAATTGCTCTTGTTGCCTATCTTGTCAATCTATTATCAGTTCTTGTGTCTCATATACATCATGTTTATATCCTTGGTGACACAGGACAGCAGTCATGCCTAAGAACACTCATGCAGAAAGAACCAAAAAGGCAAGGGCAGATAAGTATAGTGGACAAGTTGAAGGAAGAGTTCTGAGAGAAAGAAAAAGGCCTCCTGTTGATGATGTGATTGAGGAAGAAGGAGATGACACCACAAGTTCAAATGACAATCCTGAATATGTGGCGCTGACTCATAGTGGCAGGAGACTTGGAGAGGATGATACTGAGGATATCACATATGGCGGACCTGGTAATGCAGGAGATGAGAGCAGCGGTGATGGTGAACATGGAGATGATGGCACTAGTGATGATGATGGTACAAATGATGAAGACAGTGATGATGCAGGAAATAATCAAATGCCCACCATTCGCAGACCTTTCTATGCCTACGGCAGAGCACCAGTAGATTATATTGGTGATCGGATGGCAGCTACTGCAAAGAAGCTTAGAAGTGAAAATCCTTATGAAAACCCAAGGTTTGGTGGTGAACCAAGGTTCTGGTCTCAATTCCAACAAGATTACTATACTTCAGCCATCATCAGAAAAGCTAAGATTACTCATGAGGCTCAGTTTGTTGATTGGCCATATATGAGCAAGAAGAACAATGCTATTTTCAATGAGGTAATCAATGCTTGTGCTGAAAAGAGGATCAAGCACATTATGGGTTTCAAGCAGAATTGGAACAAAGAAATCATTGCACAGTTCTATGCCACGGTTTACTTTGGGCAATGGAAGGGAGAGAGAGCTATGCTATGGATGACAGAAGGTGAGCGCTATCACATCACCTATGACCACTTTGCTAGACTTCTTAAGCTGGGGGCAGAGGATGCTGATTATCCAAAACTTCATGATGCAAATGTGCTTGAGAGTCATGAGCTGAGCTTTATGTATCCTAGAGATAGAAGAGCCGACTGGGGCAAAGTCAATGGCCTTTATTCATATTATGGAGTGCTCTATCGTCTCTTTAGAAAGACTCTCACTCCTAAAGATGGGAACACATCTGATATCACTCTTTATCAGAGGAACTTGATGGCAGCCATGAGACCAGGGGCACCTCAATTTAGTGTTGGGGATTTCATTTGGCATGAGATCAAGTATGTGTCTGAGACTCCTCAAAAGACTTGCAGCTACAGCCCAATTCTCATGCTCCTGTTAAAGAAGGTGACTGGAATCAAGTATCCAGCAGATGTGAAGCACAAACCCTTGAGACCATCAGTTAGTAAAAATCCAAGGGTTCCATCACCTCCAGCAGAGATTCTAGAAGAACCACAGCCTCAGCCACAGGTACAACAGCCGGTTGTGCATGGAGATGCAGGCGGTCTAGACCGCCCGCACAGGCGGTCTGACCGCCCGTTGCAGGGAGAGCAAGAAAAGTCCACTTCTCCAGTTAAAAAGTTCTTCAGCTACTTCATGAATATCTGCAAGAGTCAGAGGGCTATTCAAATTGAGCAGCAGAAACAATGGAGAGAGAACAAGAAGACTAGGGACTCGATCAAAATGATGCATAACTCTATGGGTGTCAGTCCAGCTCGTTCACCTATCTCTCCCATGCCTCCGGAAGTTCAGTTTCCCTCAGAAGAAGAAATGGTAAAAAGTTATGAAGACTCAGGGATTCTTCATCAATATGGCAGCATGCTTGCTCCTTACATGAGTGGTGCCTTTGCTTCTCAACCTCCACCTTATGGACCTCCACCTTCTTTCCCACCTGTCTATGGAGGTATGCCAGCACCCATGTATGGATCATATCCTCAGATGCCTCCTCTTCCAGCTTATGGCAGTGTTCCCGGACCTTCTTTCCAACATCCGGCTCATGCACCTTCCTCATCCACTGATGCACCGGGTGATGCTACTATGGGAACTACAAGCGAGGACTTTGCAGCAGCAGCTACGGCTTCATTCTTTCAGCCCTCCAATAATGCTTTTGCCAATGAATGGCACATGTGATCTATGGATACTTTTGTTCTTCTCGAGGCCCTTTTATGGATGTTTGATGACAAAGGGGGAGAAGAATATGGATTAAAGCTGAATATGGATTAAAGCTTTGTGGCTGTTCAAAGTTCATTTTCATAAGTTTATTGTACTATCTGAATATGGATTAAAGCTTTGTGGCTGTTCAAAGTTCATTTTCATAAGTTTATTGTACTATCTTTGGTGAAAATGGAACTTTGTAACAATCTAGTACTCTAATCTCTTTGTGGACTTGAGAACATTTGTAATGTGTGCTATTATGAGTGTTGAACTTTATTTATGTATCATAAGTGACTTGTGCTAGAGTGATTTGCATATTTGATTGATGATTGTTTTTTGTATGTGCTGTCTGGGCACAGCGGTCTGACCGCCTGGCTCAGGCGGTCTGACCGCCTGTCACCGGACAGCAACACACATATTTTTCTTGTGTGGATTTTGTCATATGTCATATGCATCACGGCTTATCATGTCATACACATCTGATGCATCCATATCTGATCGGGGTTCTCTCTGCCGTGCGATCCGATTGCCTTGTTTCCCTATTCGATCTGAGCCATTCGTCCCTGCAAAGGCAATGTTATCTGGCGAAGATTCCATTTCCCGTGGATCGCGATTTCTGTGGGAAAGCTTCAATGTTCGCTTAAACTATGGGCAAAGCGCGTAACCTAATATTTGTTTCAGAAACTGAACCAATGCATATTGAAGTTAGGCTGTATTTTGATCTTGCAATGTCCTGTTGCTGCTGCTGATTGCCGGGACGTCAGCACAGATCAACGCAGTGATATAGATAGAGGTCGGGCGATGAATCCTGAACGAGTTCTCGTATCACTATGAAGGTTTGTGAGGAGATGCCCTTCCATGACAGGAAGGCAATCCGGCTACACATAATTTTGGTAGGACAGTTAGATCTATGAAAAAATTCTTCCCCTCAAGTGACCCTTCTGGACTGTATGGTAGTGGAGTATTTCTTCTCTAGTTCACCTATGTGGGGTGTCAAAGTTGTTCTCGTGTAGCTTTTGTAACATTCTTTCTAGGTTGTTTCTGCTTCTACAAGGAAATTTAATAAATTAATAATGATCATCAACTGTCATTGAAAGTGCATCTAGGCCCCTAAGTGGATTTTGGTGAGTTGATGACAATACGATTAAATGTCTAATGTGTTTATCTAAGATTGTGAGCAGGTTGAGATTGTTACATCTATATTGCAAATATTGTCTCATATGTTGAATACAAGTTAAATGGCTCACAATGTTGAAAAGCAAGCAATTATTTGATCTCGTGATGATATTATGAACAAAATGTCAAGCAAGGATTGAATTATACATAGAGATGATTTTCATGATGAAGATACATATTGACAAGTCTCTAGAATATTTGATAAGCTTGATTTACTAGCAAAGGGATCATTTATCAAATAATGGGTTTATTATCAAACAAACATTGCAAGGCTTCATGAGTTCAATATACATGGACATGGTGATATATCTTAGTTGATGGTCTAATTATTGGAAGCTTGCAATATATGGTTTATTCTCTATCAATCAAGAACAAGTATATGAAGAAGGCTCTCATATGCTTATATATTATATTGCCATTCATATGAAACTTTGATTGGCCGAATGGTGAAGGTATTGTCTAGTGCATTGAATCGATGGACGAGGCAAGGGTGAAGGGCAAGTGACGACTTGGCCGCGAAGAACCTAGCTAAGGTGAAGAGTCAAGCCAATGGATAATCACCGAGGGATCAACGGTCAAATGAGTATCATTCTGAATAGCAAAATATGTTATGATTGGTAAAGTGGAGTGACTTGTGATTAAAGAATTGTTAATCATGCAAAATGGAATATCTCAAGTCACTAGCTCAAGATTGGATTTGCTCAAGTGTGATAGCAATGTTGGAAGCCCTCAAAGTGGATAATGATCAAAGTATGGTAGTGATAAAGATCAACAAACTCAAGTGGATTTCATGTATTTATTCCTTGACTTGAGTATAGGTATGCCGTACTATCAAGAGGGATGCAACATTTGCTTTTTGACGAATATCAAAAGTGCTCTTAGGAAACCTATGAGAGAATAGCCTTTGAGTGACTTAATGAGAGTACTAAACCTCCTAGCTCTGCTAACTATGGTTGGTTCAACTTTTGGGATGAACTAACAATCCTTTTGTGAGTTTTGGGTGCTAACTGGTACAGGCGGTCAGACCCCCTGTTACAGGCGGTCAGACCCCCTGTAGGGCAACGGCTAGTTTTTCGAATACAGGCGGTCTAACCGCCTGTGACAGGCGGTCTAACCGCCTGTCCAACGGCTAGTTGAGAAATGGATGCCTAGAAGTAATTTTTGGATGATCACCTAACTTTGAGAGAGAGCATTTTGCTCACTAACAAAGGCGGCCGGAAATTCCGGTCTTGGGGTCGGATTTTCCGGGTGTCACAGAGAGAGACCGGATTAAATTTAGGATTTTCCGGTGTGACTCTCCGTACTGAGTTTGAAATAGGGTGTACCGGAAATTCCGGTCACCCCGACGGAATTTCCGGTCATCTGACAAGCATAACGGCTAGTTTTTTAGTGACCTCTATAAATAGCCCCCATACCCCTTCATTTGATGGAGCTGGTTCCCTTGACACACTACACGCCCAAGAACACTAGAGAAGGCAGCCAAGCTCTCCCCAACCTCTCTTTGTGAGATTTGTGAGATTCAAGCCATATCTTTGAGTTGGGTTGAGAGAGTAAGCTTTGTGTGAGCTTTGTGAGTTCAGTGAGCAATAGAGAGCTGAGAAGAGCATTCCATAGCTTGAGCACTTGTGATTCGCGTCAACAAAACCATTGGTGCATTTGTTACTCTTGGAGGTTCATCCTCCTAGACGGCTAGGCGTCGCCGGCTAGCTCCCAAGGTGTGGTGAGCAGCGGGAAGTCTGTGAAGGTTGCGCTTCGCCTCCGCAAGGGAAGAAGCAAGCTAGTGGAAGTGAGGAGCGGTTGAAAGAGACCCAACTTGAGTAGGAGGAGTTGAAAAAGACTCCGCCCAAAGAGTTCCTCAACGGAGAGTAGGATCCTTCGTGCTAGGCACGTGGTGGATCCGAACTTCGGTAAAACAAATCTTGTGTCTCTCCATTTATATTTGCATTGCCTCACTTGTGTATTTCTAGCAAAATATTGTGCTTCCGCTTCGATCTACTTGGGTGTGGTTATATTGTGTGCAGGGACTCTATTTATCATATATAGAAGCCACTCCCCAAGTTGTGTTGTGCTAGAAATTGTTTTGCAGCTCGAGGTGGATTTTGGTTCCTCTCTGTGACAGGCGGTCAGACCGCCTGTGACAGGCGGTCAGACCGCCTGTGCCTGGCAGCAAAGCAAAAGAGGGAAGAATTCGAAGAATTTGTTGGTAACGCCTATTCACCCCCCCCCTCTAGGCGACATCTCGGTCCTTTCAGTCATAGCTACGGCTAATTGGCCGTTCCATCTTCCATTAAGGATTTGTTTAGATTGCAAAGTTTGCAACAAGTTTTTGCATTGGGAAGTTGCATGCTTCCCAATGCAAAAACTTATTGCAAACTTTGCAAAATGAATGTCATCTAACATGACCCAAGTGTTGTAGTATCTATATTCAAATAAGGCCTACAATTTCCAAGAAACCATCAATTCATGGTTTAAGAGCACAGAAAAAATGATGGAAATATACTTGATCATCCACTTCTCACGACACTCGCATGGGAATCTCTTCATTACCTCGGACTTTCACCTAAACAACAACTTAAAACTCTCACCCATTTACCATAAACCTCAACAAGAGCTTTTTGTTTACCATATGAAATTTTGACCTTATGATCTTTCTATAACCTGTCATGCAATTGGCACCAATATTTGGAAGATACTTACAACCTTGTTAGCTACCCAGTTCTGACATGGAGTTTTAGTTCTCATCCTCGTGGAAGAAACACATGTATGTTTATCAGCCAAAACTGTTATCTGGAAAATAGATGAGAATCATTTACTAATAGGAATAAGAACTAATAAATGGAAGAAATTTATTACACTTTCCTTGTAAATTAATTCTACTTATATTAGTAAGTGGAATAAATTTTGCAGGTGACCGTTTCAGTTGATAAACATACACGTGTTTCTTCCATGAGGACCAGAACTAAAACTCCGTCCCAGAAGTGTGGTAGCTAGTACCTTGTAAGTACCCTAGATATTTTCCAAATATTGGTGCCAAGGAATTGCATGACAAATTACAGACAGATTAAGATTTCATAATTTCATATGATATTGTTTCGCGAGGTAAAGAAAAGGTTCGTGCCGAGGTTTATGGTAAATGGGAAGAAAGTTTTGAGTTGATGTTCAGGTGGAAGGCTAAGGTAATGAAGAGATGCCGATGAGAGTGTCGTGGAGATTGGTGGATAGTCCAAGTATATTTCCATCTTTTTTCGTGTGCTCTTAAACATGGATTGTTGGTTTCTTGGAAGGTTGTAGGCCTTATTTGACTATAGATGCACTTAAGACCCTGTTCGGATTACAAACTAAATACTATTCATTCCAACTTTTTCCTATTCGTACCATTCCTCCCTCTCACAGAACACGCTTCCTAGGACTTAGCTGCAGCTAGCGAGCTAAAATATTTTTTACCCCAATCTGAACACAGCCTTATGGAAGACAGAATTGCCAATTAGCCGCAACTATAGCAGTTGATGGTCATTATTAATTTATTTAATTAACTAATTTACTGGTAGGAAGTAGAGGTAACCTAGAAAAAATGTTACAAAAGCTACACAAGAGAACTTAGCAACCCACATATGCCAACTAGAGAAGAAATACTACTGAATAGGAATATTAACACATTTACATTACAATAATTTTTTCATGCATCTAATTGTCGTACCAAAATTATGTGCAGCCGGATTGCATTCATGTTAGGAGAGGGCACCTCCTCACACACCAACACAACTAGTCCTGCGACTGCACCAAAAAAGATAACACCAACGAGAAGTCTAAATATTGGATGAATGGTTGTATCTGTGATGAGATGTGAATTCATGCTTTATTTGTGAGATGGAACTCCTTTAGATGGAAATTATGGTTTGTGAGATGAACTTGGCTAGGCTAAATTCGTGGATTTGTGCGGTGAACTCATTTTTTGTGAGATAAACTTGTTTGTGCTTAGATATGAACTCATTTGTGCTTAGAGATGATCTCATGATTACCCTTGTCCTTATTATTGTGTCATATGCCGAGAATTTTAATGCCCACAATTTTTACCGTGCTCATTATCCCTGAAATTTTATGCCTAAAAGCAGCGCGTAGATTTCGTTTGAGTTCATTGTCGAACTGCTTGAGCTCTGTTGTTTTCTAGTTGCATTGTTGATTCGGAGAGTGCCTGCATTGTGTTGTAACACGGTTTTTTCTGGTATTACAAACAGTGTAAAGAATTCAATTATTCTTCTGTCTAAAAATATCATCCCGTACAATTACTGTTGACCCACTATTTATAGGGGGCAACCTCGTCTGTTTACATAATCGTTACTTCCCGCCAAAATTCTATAAACTATTTTAGCTTCAGACGACCGTTGCTTCCCGCCAACCCCCGCTCCAGCCTCGTCGCAGGAAGTGGATTCGTCTCCCTCTTCGTCCGTATCTTGACCTCGTGCGAGCTATCGCTTCCTTGTTTCGAGGTCAGCTCGCAGCTCGAGGCCTTAGTTTCGCACGCTTGTCTTCTTCGCCTTGACTTCTTCGGATCTGCTTGTCTTTCTAACCTCTTTGGGTTAGTCTCTTCGGATCTCCTGTCTTCGTGTTCGGTGACCTCGTCGGGTTTCCTGCGAAGATAAAAAATATGTTTTCGACTTCGAGGTACGCCTCCCCAACAGTAGCCCCTTCGTCCTTGGATTCGAGTTTTCCCCTCTTGTCCCTCGAATCCCTGGGACGGAAAGAACCCCAAAAGGCGTCCCCTCGAAGTGAAAATCAGTGATTATTTTGGCGCCCTTTCACCTTCCAACCGGTGCGATCTTCAAAAACTTACCACGCCAATAAATAGGAGAGGTTACCCCCCCCTAATTACCTTCGTTTCTAACTTTGGAATTGCACTGTTGTTTCCGTTGGGCTCCTTGCATTGCTGTCCACTGAGATTCTTGAAACTCTTCGAGAACAGAAAAAAGGTTAGTTTGAAGTTTTTTATCCTCGCTTATTGTTTTATCCTCGTTTATTGCTTTATTTTCGTTTATTGCTTTGTCCTCGTTTATTGCTTTGTTTTTGGCTTTCAAGTTTTAATTGTTTTTCTGTTATCAGTTTCGAGATGGCTCGTGTCAAGTCTACAGCGATTCCGACTTCAGATGCAGAGAAAGAAGAGAGCCCCTTGATCTCGAATCCAGAAAACGAGGATTTGGAGGAAGTTGAGGCTGAAGTTGATGAACTTATTGGTGATTCATTGCCCAAAACTCTTCATTTTGGCCGGTCTTTTGTTACGACCAGTATGATTTCTTCTTATTAGCAGAATGGTTTTTTTCCTGCTAGAGTTGGTCGAGCCCCTGGCCGCGAAACTACTCCTGATCCTCAGTTTTGAGAAGCTGTAGTTTTTTCGGACTTCTTTACTGCAGGGCTTCCTTTCCCTTGTGATCCGATGCTTCCGCAAATTTTGGATCGTTTCAACGTGAAACTGCATCAATTGACCCCGAACTCCTTTGTGCAACTCTCGAAGTTTTTCTGGGGAGTCAGAACGTTTGGGGGTGAAATTGATCTTGATACTTTTGCTCGTTACAACGAGCTTCATCTTCAGAAGAGGTCTATCTTTTTTGAGGAAGGTGGAGACGAACATGTTGGTCAGTTCGGTGTTGCCACATTTACCTCGCATCGCCGTAGCGCTGCGTTGAAAATTTCCAAAATTGACTTCACATATGCTCAGCGGAATCGATGGGATGTCAACTGGCCTCGTTAATGGTTTTATGTGAAAGTTGGCTTTGGGTCTCCTGATTCGAGCGATGTTCGCTATCCTTTTGCTGGTCCATTGGGGGATATCAATGTGTCCACCGTCGTTGATTTCGACAAATCATCAGCTGCGTTCAAGAAAAACAGCCCATGCTTCCATCATGCTACCCGACGTCTTACCGGTCGCGATGTGGTTGAAGAATTTTTGGCTGCTGAAATTTGGCCTTTGGGAACTTCCTGGAAATCTTTCAGGGTTGAGGAGAGACGGATTGTTGGCTTTGATCTTGGAACTACCTTTGCTGTTTTTGGACTCGTGAAACCCGCTGGTGTTGATGATGCTGACCTCGTTTCAAAAGTTGAGTGGGACGCAAAGTCTCTGGTTGGCCCTCTCACAGAGAAAGAGAAGAAAGCAATGATTGACTTCTTCGAGAAGCCAAGTCGCTTGAATAGACCATGGATAGAGATGGGAGTTAAGTACGGGGATTGAATCAAGCCTGCGAAACCTCAAAGGCGGATGAGAGCTCCTGGAAATGTTGGATCTGAGAATGTTGGGGTTTCTCGAAAATGCAAGAAAACTTCGTCGAAAGTTTTGTTGACTTCGAGTCAGGATAACCTCAAGACTAAACACCTTGAAGCTCAGAAACGGAAATCCACTGGTGCTCAACCATCTGGAAGTGGTACGAGCAAGAGGCCACGTTTGACCCGCAAGGTGGATCCGTCTCTGCTCAACAGTCCTGTTGCCGAAGCTGCTGATGAAGAAAAAGTTGCTGATGCGGCATGTGGACTTTTAGAAATTGCTGGTGTTGCGGGCGATGACCTCGGCACAGCAGGATTTATGAAGGAGTTGGCCGGCACTTCTGCTGCTTCAGGAGAAGGTTTGTTTGTTCCTTACATGAAATGCCCTGGTGCTAGAATGAGCTTTGCTGGTTCGATATCAAGTGTGATTTCGAAATCTCCAAGAGAATTTGATCCAAACTTTCTTGAGCTCTTAGAGCATAACTTGGGCTTGTATTCTACAGAACCGGCCGTCAAGGAAGTAAACATACCGGAGGATGAAATTGCCAATGTCGAACACGAGGTCAGCAATTTTGGTTGTACTGTATTTGCTCGCTGATTCTTTCTTTCTGCTTGCTTATTTTGCTTTCGATTTTCAGGTTGAGATTGTAGATGTTAAGGGAAAAAAGATCTCTGAGGAGGCAACTGCCAGTTGTCCTCAAAATTTAGCTTCTTCTTTAGTTGAACTTGATGAGGATAATGCTGAGATGCTAGGTAAGAAAATATTTTGGTACCACTTCCTACTCCGTTTCGTCTTTGATCCTTATATGTTGTCTTCGTTTTTTTTTTAGATTTTAAAGCATCACTGGAGAATCTTGACTTTGACGAGTTATCTCGATTGAGCGTCTCCACAGCCCACAAGGTTTTTATTGATTTCTACTGCTTTATTTCCGTCTCTTCTTCTCTATATTTTCCCTACCTCATTGTTTTCGTTGCGTTTTCTTAGGTGAAGCTAATCAACGCGGTTTGTGCCTCGAAGTCTAAAACCGCAGCTGACAGGCTTCGTTTCTTGGAGAAAGAGAATTAGAGGCTTCGGGATGTTAATGACAAACTTCGAAAAGACTTAACTAGGGTCGAAGACATGTGGGATACTGCTAGAAGAAAACTTGACACTCTTCAGAAGAATTATGATAATAACAAGATGGTAATCGATAATCTTCGAGAGGCCATTGTTCACGAATCTGATGCTACCAAAGAAGCCAAGGCTCAGGTGACTTCTCTTGAGGCTAGGCTAAAAGAAGCTGAGGAATCTTTGGCCTCTTCAAAAGTTCTTGATGTTGAGAGAGTAACCCGGATCTTTGATTCATACTCGAACTCGCTCAAGCAATTTTGGGCTACTCCTTATGCTTTGCCAGAAGAATTAAGCGTGGATAATTTCTTATCTTGGATTGAAGAGGAGTTATCCGGTCTCGGGGACGTTTTTTCGATTGCTGGCGACAACTTTGCGCTTACATGGACTGATGGCCTCGGCAGATTTCTTGAAAAAGAAGATAAAGACCTGCTTCTTCGAGTTTTCGGCCCTGGTTTCGTTTTTCTGACTTCAGAGATTTATCTTCATCTAGCTCCAAAGAGGTCGAGACTATGAAACGCCACTTCTTGCGAGACTTCTGGATGTCTATGGGCGTGACATGGCTAAAGATTCCTCTTCGAAGGTATAAATTGTTTTTGAGTAACTTTTCTTTTCCTTTGCTTTTGGTAACGAAAGGCTTATCTTAACTCTTTCTTTCTCCCCCCCCCTTTTTACTAGGATGAAGACGAAGGCGCAGATGTTGAAAAGGATGGAGAGGAAGAAAGCGAAGAGGAAAGAAATGACGCCCTCAATTCACCTCCTGCTGATGACGAAACGAAATCTTCCCAAGAGGAGGGAGAGATCTAGTTATTAGGAGAGAGATTGATTTATGTAAAAACTGTTTTAAGTGGTGTTTGCGGATTCGAGAACAACTTGAATGTTGCGTTGCTCAATACTTTGTTTATATCGATCTCGTAATTAACTTTGATCTTTATTTTGCTTGCAAGTGTATGCATTATATTCGTAGGCATTCTTTTCCCTTGAAATTGTTTGTACTTTTGTTCTCTTTCTATAAGATCATGACCTTTAGATTCGTTTTCGTTAGAGAAGACGCTTAAATATTCTTAGGCTTTTTCTTGGGCTTTTATGTCCGTCGATGTCCTTGAAATCGCGAGGCTGCCTTGAAGCAAATGCACTCTTCTCCAGGGTTCCACTACTGAAGAGAGTACTATTGTATGAAGTATCCATGGGCCATGTTCTATTGATGGTCCTTAGCCTGGAAAGATCATGCCGTCGAGCGTTCTTGTAGTTCCTGTTGCCTCTCGTTCCTGATAAGAGCTTTCTTTTTCTTTGGCTTGTTTTTCTCTCTTGCTGGAACTCGGGTTCCCCGTCTCTTTTATAGTGGTCTTTTGGTACTTGACGAAGTTATGGTTCCACCTAACCTTGGCGTCCTTTAGAAAATGCGGTTAGGTGATTTGTTTCTTGAAAAAATGCAAAAGGGGACTTCTTTTTTTTTTGGCTTTTGAAAAAAGGCGTCCCCTCCCTCGATAGCCCCTTTGAGTTTTTTCATAGCTTCTTCTGTAGAGCAACGGTTCTGGAAGAAAACATTCTCTTGTTCTGCTTTGGAAATAGGGCAACTT
Organism: Digitaria exilis; assembly: GCA_015342445.1. NCBI lineage: Eukaryota > Viridiplantae > Streptophyta > Magnoliopsida > Poales > Poaceae > Digitaria > Digitaria exilis. The sequence goes on along the minus strand of JACEFO010001924.1, from coordinate 2,055,815 downwards.
TTGTTGCTTTTTTCGTTTCCCTTATTTAATCTAGGCCTCGAGTTTTTTACGAAGTTTTTGGCGAAGTTTGATGTCAACCTCGGTCTTGAGGTTAAAACACTGACCTCGACCTCAAGCTATTTTGCTCGAGGTCTTTTTTTGCGAGGTTATATTTCTAACCTCGGCCTCGGGCTAGGCTATTTTGCTCGAGGTCTTTCTTTCACGAGGTTATATCTCTAACCTCGGCGTCGGGCTATTTTGCTCGAGGTCTTTCTTTCGCGAGGTTATATCTCTAATCTCGGCCTCGGGCTATTTTGCTCGAGGTCTTTCTTTCGCGAGGTTATATCTCTAACCTCGGCCTCGGGCTATTTTGCTCGAGGTATTTCTTTCTCGAGGTTATATCTCTAACCTTGATGTGTTTGTTGGTCAAGTGCTTTTAGGGGGATCTCCTTTATTGATTTTTGGAGAAGTTTACATAGGTTCGCCTCATTAAAAACCTCACCTCCAGTTTCCTGGAGCCCCTTTTGTGAGGAAAAGAGTACAACCTTTTGCGATGAAAGAGAGAAAAGAAATAGGAAGAGGTACTTCGTATTTGTGCTTATAGTTCCGCACATTTACGAAGTTGACCTTTACAAAAAGAACTAAAACTTGGAGAAGAAGACTGTACACCTTTGCTTGCCCCGATCTAGTTGTAGTATTTGCGGAGTTGCTCTACGTTCCACGAGTGGGGTAACTCTTCTCCATTTTCGGTGGAGAGGTGATAGGACCCTGGCCTTGAGCTTCTTGTGACGATGTATGGTCCTTCCCATTTTTCTTCAAATTTGGATAGGTTTTCTGCATTGTGCTTTCTTTTGATTACCAGGTCCCCAACTCTGATCTCTCTTATCTTCGCCTTTGGATCGCGCCACTTTCGTGTTTGCCTTTGGTATGACTCGAGGTTATGTGAGGCAACGAGCCGGTCGACTTCGATTAAGTCTTTTTCCACCATTTCCTTTTCACCTTCTTCACTGCTGAAGGTCACTCTTAGAGTTTTGGCCTTGATCTCTTCTGGTACCACAGCCTCAGTTCCGTATAGCAGTCTGAATGGGGTGAACTTAGTAGCTCTGGATTCTGTAGTGTTGTGTGACCATACTGCGATTGGTAGATCGTCGATCCATTTTTCCTTTTTGTGATCAAAGAGCATCTTCCTTATAGCCGAAAAAATGATGCCGTTGGCTCTTTCGACTGCGCCGTTTGACTGTGGGTGATATACGGATGCGTATTTTACTTTGGTGCCCATTGTCATGCAGAAGTCTCTAAATGACTCGCTGTCGAATTGCTTTCTGTTGTCTACTGTTATCTCTTTTGGTACCCCGAATCTGCAGATGATGTTGTGCCAAAAGAACTTCTGTACTGTATGCGAGGTTATTGATGCCAGAGTGCTTCGATCCATTTTGTGAAATATTCCACGGCAACTACGGCGAATCTGTAGTTTCCTTGAGCTGTTGGGAGAGGCCCTACTAGGTCTATTCCCCATCTTTGTAATGGCCAAGACGGTGTTATGAGCTGTAGTAATGAACATGGAATCCTCTGGTTGCTTGCGTTCTTTTGGCATGCATCGCATTTCTTTGCTACTTCGTCTGCATCTTTTATCATTGTCGGCCAGAACATTCCTTGCCTTACTGCTTTTGCTGCGAGGGCTCTCAGGCCGATGTGTGTTCCACGTATCCCTTCATAAATGCTTCTTAGTATCTCCGTTCCTTTTTCTTTTGCGATGCATTTTAGCCATGGAGCTGATATCCCCTTCTTGTATAGCTCACCTTGCATTATCTGATATCCCTTTGCTCTTGTTGGTATTCTTTTGGCCTCGCTTGCCGAACAAGGTGTGAAATTGTCTTGTAGATATGCCATGATTGGTGCTCTCCATTCTTCCCAGCAGATGTGCGTGAGATACTGTTTTCTGATTGAGGGGATGGTTATGACCTTGTAGATTACGTCTTTGGGGAGCTCCTCATTCTTTGCTGCTTTCTTGGCTAGATCATCAGCCTCGTTGTTATCGTTTCTGTGGATATGCTCTACAGTGAATCCTTTCAAATATTTTTCCATTTCCCTGACCTCTTCGAGATAACTGATTAGCTCTGGCTTTCTGGCTTCGCTGTCCTTTTCAATATGATCCCTTGCTATTTTCGAGTCTGTTCTTACAATGAAGCTTTGTTTTCCTAACGATTTCATTTTTCGTAATCCAAGCAGGAGTGCTTCATATTCTGCCACGTTGTTTGTGATTTGGATCTCTTGGTTGTTGAACTCCAATCGTGATGCGAATCTGGTTTTGATTCCACCTGGTGAAACTAGGATTGCGGAGATTGCTGCTCCTTTGTTGCAATATGCTCCATCACAGTAGACTGTCCATTGTTTTTTGTCTTCAATTAGAGTTTCGTGCTCTGGGGAAGTCCAGTCTGCTACGAAGTCAGCTAGTACTTGGGACTTGATTGCATTTCGTCTCTTGAATTCGATGTTGAATCCGGAAATTTCTGCAGACCATTTGCTGATCCTGTTTGAAGCTTCTTTATTTGCGTTGTAGCTTCTGAAACTCGTGTTGTGGTTTGCTGTTTCGAGAAGAGACTCTCTTTCGGGCTCTTGAATGGTTTCTTTGCTTGCGTTGAGCTCGTTTTGAGTCTCATGAGCTCATTCTTGGCCTCTGCATTTTTTCGCTCTTTCTCAGTTTCTTTTCTTTGGATCTCCGCTTCCTTCAGTAGATTTTCTTTTTCTCGTTTGAGTCTCTCGATTTCCTGTAACAGTTGCTCGAGGTTGACTTCTTCTTGGTTTTGGGTGTCATCGGTAATGGCTAGCTCTACTGAAGCTTGGGGTTCATCATTCTCTTTTTCGTTTTCGTGAGCTTTTGAAGTCTGCGGGTCGTCAGCCCGTTGCTTTTTCTTTGGTGGCATCGTGAGTTTTGATTTCAATTCCAACACGCGGACGGCGCCAACTGTTGTAACACGGTTTTTTCTGGTATTACAAACAGTGTGAAGAATTCAATTATTCTTCTGTCTAAAAACATCATCCCGTACAATTACTGTTGACCCACTATTTATAGGGGGCAACCTCATGTGTTTACATAACCGTTACTTCCCGCCAAAATTCTATAAACTATTTTAGCTTCAGACGACCGTTGCTTCCCGCCAACCCCCGCTCCAGCCTCGTCGCAGGAAGTGGATTCGTCTCCCTCTTCGTTCGTATCTTGACCTCGTGCGAGCTATCGCTTCCTCGTTTCGAGGTCAGCTTCGCAGCTCGAGGCTTTAGTTTCGCACGCTTGTCTTCTTCGCCTTGACTTCTTCGAATCTGCTTGTCTTTCTAACCTCTTCGGGTTAGTCTCTCCGGATCTCCTGTCTTCGTGTTCGGTGACCTCGTCGGGTTTCCTGCGAAGATAAAAAATATGTTTTCGACTTCGAGGTACGCCTCCCCAACACATTGTGCCCTTGCCTCCAACACATTGTGCCCTTGCCTGTTAACAATGGTGGTGAATGCTACTGACAAAATGAATGTTTTCTCTTTGATTGGCTCCAAGATCTACAGTCAGTATAATGCTTGTTGCCGTTTTGTTATTCTCTTTTTTTTTATTTGGTAACCTGCTGGTTGTTTACTGTTAAAGGTTGGATTGGGTTCTTTTGCCAGTGATGGTTAGAGTGTTATTTTGTCAGGAATGACTAATATGGATTTTTAGGTTTGATTAGTAATCAGATGTTTTTGTGGGCCTTTATATAGACTCCATCTTAGGTCCTTCTGCATTGATGTGCCATCCATTGGTGTTTAGTTATATGTGATCAAATGTAAAAAATCAAGAGAAATACAGAACTTCTTGCATATTAACGGTTTCTTGTGGTTATAGTTGCTGTAATTTGTATGGATGTAGGTTTTAAACCTGAACACATGGAAAAGCAAACTACATAAATTTGTAAATATATTTTCAAATGAAATTGTCATTTTTCGCATCACTAAGTGTATTATTCGTCATCGATATTCTTCTTGATCTGTCGCAATGGCAACTTGCCACGTTATTGCGATTGTCTGCCATCCTACTTCATGTAACTAGCCTGTATTATTCATCTGGCTTTCAATGCCTAACTTAATTGATCATATTACCTCTGTGCAATTTTTTCATGTTCAGCAACCTCTATGCAATCTGCACCACTATGTTCAACATAGTGCACCATTACATTCTTTGCCTCAAAAGTTAAAATTGATGCCTTTGTTTATGCGCAACAATATTAGAGTTGGCAAAACAACTTTCAGCATGAAGATGTTGGCTGTACTCTTGCAGTTTCCACATTATCAAATTTACCATGTAGTCTAGTTTTCCCGTGTGACTAGACTGTTGTTTTACTTCTCCGACTCACTGGTGTGTTTCAGCTTCTCGTGGATTTCATTCCACTGGAGTGAGGAAAATGGGAGCACATGCGCATGACGAGCCATACTACGTCCATGCCAAGCACATGTACAACCTGCACAGAATGAAGCATCAACAGCTTAAGGCGTCCCTTGCCGTGCTGGCTGCCGTGAGCACTGGCGTTGGAGTCCCTGTGTATGCAGTTGTTTTCCAGCAGAAGAAGACTGCCTCTGGTTAGGTTTTTTTTCTTGAACGTGCAGGTCTGCCTCTGCGCTGTTTGAAATACCAAAGACAGCACAGCATAAGATACCTGTCCATGATTTCTGTTTTCCTATTTTTTTTTTCAATATAGCATTTTGAGAAGTTCAGGCTGGAGCTTGAGTTTTACTTTAGTTTTCACTTCCTACAGGTTTACTCTTTCCATAGTTGGTCTCTGACATAGGAGCAGCCAAATCTGTTAGTAATACAGTGCCTTGAACTTTGCCAAGATGTTGAAATGACTGAAACCATATTGTAATGTATTGCAGTATTTCTTCTGCACTCGTATTCTTTGAATGAATCGAGTGTTATGTTCGCTGATGTGATTTGATTTGCTCTCTGAATCGTGCCATGGATCCATTGAATTGTAACTCCCAGCTGGCTGCTGTTGGATGAGAGCTGCTCTCAACCTCAATTGTAGTTTCGGTGAAGAATGCTTTGCATAAAGGTTAGGAGTGCCGAAGATACATTTTGGCTTGCAAGATGCTTGTTACTTTGTTGGCTTAGCATTCTGTGGCGGCTTGTCTTGGCTTGGCATCATGCTATTTAATTTACGTTTTCTCCTTGCGTTTGTGCTTTGGACTGGTTACAATGTTACGTCTTCTCCACCTTGAGGCGCCTGATGTCTGGCACAGTCAACTGTGTGTTCTAGGCCGCAGGCCCGCAGTTGAGTTCAAAAGCGAGTCCATCCACTCCACGTGCGCCTCTGCGCAAGGTAGAAGCGGCGAGATCGAATCGACCGGAGCGGTAGCGGAGCGCGGCTATGGCGCTGCGTCGGCTGCTCCTCCCCCTCGTCCTCCTCTTCGCTCTGCTTCCGCCGAGCTGCGTGGGCAGCGGGGGCGGTGGAGGGGAACCGGCGGAGTTCGAGATCCCCCGGGACGGCACGGTGGTGGAGCTGGATGAGAGCAACTTCGATGCGGCGTTGCGCGCCGTGGATTACCTCTTCGTCGACTTCTACGCCCCCTGGTGCGGCCACTGCAAGCGCCTCGCCCCGCAGGTAACCGATCCCTTCCCGCATGCCCGCTGCCTACTCTGCTTGCTTAGGTGCCTTAGTGGCTCACTAGCTTGTCGAAGGGAAGTGAGGGTATCGCCTCCCGGTGCCATCGGGAATCTTCCGCGTCGTTAGAAAAGTATTAGGCGTGTCTTCTCCTCTCAAGCGGAGCATGCAGAGCATTGAATCGTGTTCCCCCTTTAAATAAGCAAGTAATTTGGGGGGCCAGGTGGCATGGCCATGCCACCATCTGAATTTCCTATGGGGATGTGGGTCAAATGAGCACCGGTGCATCCGTATGATCATGTTCCATTCCTTTTTGTTTTTGGGGTCAAATTGGGTCATTTTGCTTGCAATGCAGTCATAGATGATGACAATGCTATATTTATGTGCTGTGGCCACTTCGGTGAAAATTGAAGTGAACAAATGAGCATTCGATCGGTTGTCTTCTGCAGTTGGATGAAGCTGCTCCAGTGCTGGCTGGACTGAGCACGCCCATCATAATTACTAAAGTAAACGCCGACAAGTACAGGAAGCTCGGGTCTGAATATGAAGTCGAGTAAGCTACCTGCCTCATTTGAGTGTTTCAATTACCAGAAAGCAAAAGAGTTCCTTACCTTTTTGTTTTCTGGATGCAGTGGGTTCCCTACTTTGATGCTCTTTGACCACGGAGTACCATCTGAGTACACGGGTCCAAGGAAGGCTGATTTGCTCATCGAGAACCTTAAGAAGTTTGTTGCGCCTGATGTCTCTGTCCTCGATTCAGACTTATCAATCAAAGGTTTTGTTGAGGCCGCTGGAGTAAATTTTTCATTGTTTATCGGGTTTGGGGTGGATGAGTCATTGATTGCTGAATATGGAGCAAAATACAAGAAGAAGGCATGGTTTTCGACAGCAAAGGATTTCTCCGAGGACATGATGGTCGTCTATGATTTTGACAAGTTTCCGGCATTGGTTTCTGTTAATCCAAAATATAATGAGCAGAGTGTATTCTATGGCCCATTTGAAGGTATGATTAGGATGACACTTTGTCATATGTGTGGTTTGAGGGAAAATTCCTCTATTGCCTACTTGTCCTATGTTAATAGTCTGACTCCTAATGCTGTAAATGTGTCATTCATTTGGTGTAGACCCTGTATTCTGTACAACGTAGCAAAACGTAGCTGTTTGTGGTGCATTCTTTTTCTAGCTTGATGGTACATGCCAATATTCGTTTTGGATGCAGGAATCTTTCTGGAAGATTTTATAAGGCAATCTCTACTGCCTTTGACCGTGCCCATCAATAAAGATACTGTAAAGCTATTGAAAGATGATGGCAGGAAAGTTGTTCTTACAATTTTGGAGGATGAGCTGGATGAAAATTCTCCACAGTTGATAAAAGTGTTGAGGTCTGCAGCCAATGCGAACCATGATCTAGTGTTCGGATATGTGGGAGTCAATCAGTGGGAGGAATTCACTGAGACTTTTGATGTGAAGAGCTCTCAGCTGCCAAAGATTCTTATCTGGGACACAAAAGAGGAGTACGAATTGGTAAGCAGATTATTGTTTTATTTTCTTCCTTTTTTTAAATGATCACGTATTGTGCCACATATAGAAAAAGTAATTTACATTCTTGTATATGTTCTTATTCGTAGTGTGCATGCTACATTGATATTTTTTTTTATTTACAAGTTACAAGCCAAATGCCCAGCTCAATCTTGCTTGTATGTTTGCAATGGTGATATGTGATTGATTGAAATGCTTTTTCTTTAAGGTTGAGGGTTCAGAGAGCCTTGAAGAAGGTGACTATGGATCTCAAGTTAGTCGTTTTCTTGAGGGATACAGATCAGGAAGTACAATTAAAAAGAAAGTGGGGCGTGGCTCCCCAACACTGCTCGGGCTCAATGCGATCTACATTCTCATCTTCTTGGTTGTCATTCTCGTCGCTTTGATGTATTTTTCTGGTCAAGGTGAGGAAGAGCAGCGACCAAGAAGGGCCCATGAAGACTGAAAGTGTGATAGCCATCCTGGCAAGGTCTTGAATTCTTGATACTGCGGCTGCAGGGTTATTTGAGGTCGAAACAGCAGATGAGGAAAATCTTTCTGATTTTTAATCTAACATGTCTTGAGGCGGCTCAGTTTTAGATTTTGCTGTAGGGTTCTGAGCTCCTTGTATTCCTGTTATGCTGTAGAGTTCGTGAGTTGCCAATTGTTGCCACCTTGGTTCCTGTAATTATTTGGCACTTGTACGTGTATCTGTTGCATTTGAGACCTTAAGAGAAACGACTCCCAGAGATTGAACATCTTATATGTAAAACGACGTCTGCATGCTACATACCATATCCCCAGGATTGAACCTGATGATCGAGTCCCAGTTTTGAGGGACATAGCCTCGTGCTTTGGTAGCCAGCTATAGTCTTCTTGTATACCTGCCGCATAAATCATTATATGTTGCTTGCTAATGCTTTTATATACGTCAAGTTGTCTCAAACCCACAATGGGTAAGTTGGTGCGTTTTCTTGGACATTCTGAAACTGAGATAATAACGTGCTGCAAAATGCGAATCAAGAGAGCAACATCTGAGCCCTCTTTTCACGATTTTGTGGTGCTAAGTTAGGCTGATGACGGTCACATGTGCGAATTAACAGACAGGTTCATTCTTGGCTGCTGCAAGGAGATGCTGGTTCATTCATCTTTGTGCGGCTGCCACTTGGCTCCTACAGCGCAGTGGGCTCCGGACGCCGGCTAATCCTCCTTCTGGAACGATCAATTCTTCAGAAGCCATTCTTCCTTGCAAGAGCAGGATAAAGTATAATGCTGACTGCCATTGTCATTTCTCTTCAGACTGCAATGACTAAATACGGATTGCCGCACGTGCACACAATGGTTAGCCAAATGACGCAGTAAACACGAAGTGAACTTTCGGATGATTGTACGACCATCCAGCATAAGAATTTTCCATACAAAAAATTTCGTAAGGAAAACAACACCATGTTTACCTGGAAGTATTACAGAAGTGTCAATCGTTGAACTAAATACTCGGAAAAAATGAGAAAAATAAAAAGGTCCCACCGGGATTCGAACCCAGGTCGCCAGATTCAAAGTCTGGAGTGCTAACCACTACACTATGGAACCATTTAATACAATTTTTCAATATATATCTTATTTACCATAGAAGCATGCCCAATCCCGGTTGTTGCACCTTCACCACCTTTTACGTTTTTGTACCATACTGGGCATATATAGCCCAATCCGATTGGTTGTGATTCTTCTTTTTTAAACCTGGTAGGGAATGCAATACAGCGGAGGGGGTCAGAAAGTACATGAAGAACAGAAAGCCAAGAGAGACAAGTGTTAGCAGAGCACAACCCGCAGGAGATAAGAAAAGGAAAGTTGTTGATGCTTACACAATTGCTAAATAGCGATAGTATCCTTTTAATGGTGTGCAACTTACTGACCATTGGGGGTCTATAGGGACTTTGTAAATCTCAAAATTTGTCAGCACAATCTTCCGAAGTTGTTCAGAGGACGCGTGTTTATAAGTGCAAGTGTATGCGTGTGTATGTGTATATCCACTATGTGCATGTTTTTTTTAAAAAAAAAAGATATTGAACCATGTTTAAGCACTTGTAGGTCTAGTTTGGACTAAGAGAAACAATTAGTATGTAGGCGATTCAACTCTCTTTCCCTAAGAGTTCCCAAAAAAAAAAGAGTATCCCCTGTCAATCGATTAAGATTTGGTTCCTCATCAGTCACCTAATCATGACTATTGGATGAAAATTCAACACCCAGATTTATTCTCATCCCCTCATATATTTCTCTTTCCTCCTTTATCTCTCTTTCTTTCCTCCCGGCGTCTTCCTCCTCCGACAAGCGATGCACGCAAGTCGCGACTCCCTGCCGACTCCCCCACCACCTCCGCCTCCACTCGGCTCCGGCGGTCGCCGCCCGACAATAACCAATTCGGCCCAGAGACCTCCGCCATCACCACCGCCCACCGGGGGTCCCCGCCGCCCAGCTCGGCGGCGCCCTCGCCCCCCCCCTCCCCGCCGCCGTCTCTTCCGCCTCCACCGTCGGCCGGCGAGCCCCCCCCCCAAGCTCCTCTATGGTCGGCCATGGAGGTAAACCCCCAACCCCCGAAACCCAGAACCCTAACCCCCAAATCCCCACATCAATTCAAAATCTAGTGTAAATTTGAGGTGATTGAGAGATAGCTAAAAATCAAACGTTCGAGGCGGAATAAATCTAAAAAAACTCTCTTTCCCTAAGCATTTTCAACAAAGGGGCTTCTTTAGTGTGACAACGATTTTAAAGTACAGGGCTGTTTTGATTTAAGGATTGTCATAAAAACAAAGCGAGAAATGTACATATATGTTGCTCCCATTCTCATAATGAGAAATCCATAGTATTATTGCCAAGCTAACTGAACGGAAGTTTGAGATACTCCTTTGTTTTTGTCCAGGTAGACTAATCATATCATAGTATTCAAAACGGAGAAGAATTTAAAGTTTCCACCACATTTGGGAGGAAGATTTCAATCTCATGTGCCTTTTTCTCCTTCCCCTTGATAATGAATATCAGCTTTCTGCATTCTCGTGGTTTTCTTTCTTCGAATCACAAGTGTGTGAACTGTCCCTGACTCACAAGCATGGTTTTTGCAAATTTTCGTTTGAGCAGAGGTTTTAAGTCTTCCGTTTGAGAAACATGGAACTCGTATGGGCCGGTATGGGCTTGACGCATCCGACTACCAAAGCCCATGAACCTTTCTTTGAATCTTCCTTCCTCTCTTTCTTTTTTTGGAGATGCTCGTGATTCGTGAACGCCTCTATCCCTGCCCTCCTTTCTTTGCGCTGAATCTCAACAAATCCAAAAAAAAAAAACAAATTAAAACGGGACTGAGGAAAACAGCAGTAGCCTTTCCAAGCGCCGACCTGTCGGAGATGGCGGCGCCGGCGGCGGTTGAGGGCAAGGGGAAGCGGAAGCGCCCGCTCTCCGAGGACGACGTGTACCTCCTCCTCCACAGGTCGGTCCTCCCTCCCTCCGCCTCCACCACCTCCTCCTCGGCCCCGTCCTCCCGCTCCCCCGCTGGGGCGGCTCGCTCCGGCCTAGGGTTTTATCTCACCCCGCCGCCTGCAATCCTTCTTCCCCCTCAGGTACGCACCGGGGACCATCCTGACTGCGCTGCAGGAGGTGGCGCAGCACGCGGAGGGCAGGCGCATCGACTGGAGGGCGGTGGTGGCGAAATCGGCCACGGGGATCACCTCCGCGCGCGAGTACCAGATGCTCTGGCGCCACTTCGCGTACAACCACGACCTTTACGAGACCGTCGATGCCGACGACCAGCCTCTGGTTCGTAATCGTACCCGCTCAAGGGAGCCTAGATTTAGGCTGCCCCTTTATGTTAAATGTGCCCGTGTAGCTAGGATTCTGTAGCAGGGATTTGTGAGGATTTTACGGTAGCACTTACAGAAAGTCAGTTTATTCCACTGTTCGGTGTTCCTTTCCTTATGCTACCATGGTTCTTATATTCATCTGCTTGGGGACGGTAGGGCGATGACAGTGACCTCGAATTGGAGCCTGAACCAGTTCCCAACCCGACCAAGGAAGCTTTATCTGAGGCCTCTGCATTAGCCAAGGTATCACATATATACATTTTCTTGGAGAAAGCATACAGTAGGATGACCCTTTTGAATCTAAGATGACAAACCCTGTATGGTTCTTTTTTTTCAATTGAATTTTCTGCTGCAAAATGTCCAGGATGAGCGTGAGGCGTGCATGTTACTTAATATATGGATTGGAATTTTTCTATGCCTTATTTTACAACGATCAAGTATTCAAGTATCCAGTTCATAAAGAGTTTGCACTATAGTCATTGGCTCTCTCAAGCAGATCTTTTACTACGGTCATATCTAGAAGCCCCACTTGTGCCATCAAACTAAATGCAAGATTTTGAAAATCAAATAGCAATAACAAATCTGAAGTCTATAGACAGCTTTGTGGTAGTTGAATTGGACTGGAGTCTGTTGGCCAGAGTGGAATGCACCCGTCCCTAATGCCCAGTACATGTCAGCGATGTCTGGTAGCCAGATGTACGGCAGGATTGCATCCTGTGAGGCAGTCACGAGCGGAGGCGCACATCAGACTCAGTTAAGCAGGCACAGGCTAGACAACTAGTGTGGGAGTGTTACTCGGTAGTGGTGGCAAGAGGTTGATTTGCAGGTAGTGTGCCAACGTCAGGGGCTTAGGGAGAGGAGCAGGCAGGAGAATGGTGCTTCTTGCGATACATGTGGGGATGTGCTTGCCATTGGATTGGAGCCTGTGAAAGGAGCAAGGTCAGGTGGCAGCTGGGATGCTGACTGGGCTAGCTAGGTTAGTGCTTTTAGCCTGGTGCATTAGCTACTAGAGGCCAAATGGTCTAGCTGCTTCAGCCTCTCTAGCACTTGGCCCAAATTCCTGATTTGGATTACTTAATTAGTTAATAGTTATTCTGGTTTGTATTTGGTACTTCAGATGGTAAACAAACATATAACTCTCAGTCTTGGTCTCTCAAGATTATGATTGATTGGTCTGTCCAAAGATTATGATTGATTGGTCTGTCCAAAGATTATGATTGATACATAACATTTGTCCATTGAAATGCTTAATTATGATTGATGCCTGATTACCAACTGGAAGATGAAGTTTCACTTTATTTCACTAGCTATCAGAAGGCAATTAAATATTTTTGTTTGGTATACAAAGGAAATTTGCAAATTCTGTATCAATAAAAGTTGAGTACTTCTGATAGCTCTATGAGCTTTGTTTCTCCGTTTCAGTATGTACGCATTTCCGTTTTATTATTACTTTTACATAGAATGTCTCAGCATTCTTACTCGATTTTAGTTCCATTATCCTGAAAAGTGTTTACTGTCAGTGTCAGACTGAGTGCTTGCATATGTCAAGCTCCATAATGAGAAGTGGAGTGAAACAAAAAAAGTTTGGGTAGAGCCGGATCTGTATGCATAACGACATGAAACGATCATCGTTTTTGGTTTATTGAAAAAAATTGGTTTATTGAAAAAATGGTTTCCTTGTATGACAATATGGTGCTGGAAAGAAACACATACCCCAAGTAACCTCAGGATTCATTAGGAGCTTTTGTCATTCGTGATTTTTATCGTGCAATCAGGTTTTATTCTGTTATCTACATTCTTAATTTCTTTTTACCTTAGATTGCTATGGCACCTGTTCATGTAATGCAAATTGCAGGCTCTAATATCCGGATCTTCACGTGAACAAGGCTCTGGTCAACGTGTTAATTTGGATTCTCCTGCGCTGAACTCCCAAAATGAAAAGATCGCACGGGTTCCCTCTGAGAAACAGCTTTCTCAGAGTCACCGTATAACAAACTTTGCAGGTCCTGTTTCTAACTCGAAACAGGCATCCCATTTAGGTCCCTCTCCTGGTTCTTTGGATCCAAATGGACCTTCTAAAAAGAAAAAGAAGCCTAAAGCATGGTCTAAAGAGGAGGATGCAGACCTAGCGGCCGGTGTACAGAAGTATGGTGAAGGAAATTGGGGTCATATTATCCATAAATTTAAATTTGATAATACAAGAACGCCTGATCAGTTGTCTCAGGTAATATTTATGTTCATCTTGTCAGTTGTCTAATAGTGTCCACTATTCTGTCATGCCTTGTCCATATTTACATGTGTTACAAATTATGTTTATGAAGCCATGTTAACTTTTGGCTACATACTTCTTGAATATGCTTAGATGCCCGAGGGCACATTTGCATGCATCAGGCGACTATCAAAGAATACCCATTTTACACCAGGATTCCCAATCCCAGACCCGGCACTAAAACAAGTGCAGTTTGGCCCTTTGGGCATGGGCCAGGGTTCGGGGTTTTTCTCGACCGGGGTCATATGGTCCCTTCTTAAGTAAAATGCCGTGGGGCCTTGGGGGTGGTTCTTCCCCCACCGGTCGAGTTTTTTTTATGTATGTGTGTGTTGTCCTCTTTAGTGGTCCAATTCGATGGATTCTTTGATGCATATTTTTATGAATTTCCATGTTCAGATTCTAAAAGTACTTTTTACTTCCTATTCATCCCCCTCACAGAACACGCATCCCTAAAAATTCTCTTTTCACCTTTCCTATTCATCTCCCTCATATAACACGCATCCCAGAAAAAAAAGTATTTTTCCCCCACTTCATCTGAACACAGCAATGTTGGTGCCTTGAAAATTCCTATTGTCCTAGTGTAGATATCTGTCATTCGAACAAGTTTGTAAAATGGTTAATATATAATGTTATTTCAGAGATGGGCACTAATTTCCAAGCGTCCAGGAGGATCAGCCAAGCCTGCTAGCACTAAACATGTAACTGTCACTAGCTCAGAGGAAAGAAAGGATGCTCTTAAGGCATTGTCAATGGCTGTTGGTCCTAGATCATCTTCTATGCTAAGACCAGGTATTTACAGAATTTTAATCTTTGCCATGAAAGCTGGTCTTTTACTATGTTGCTGCAATTCTGTACTATTAAACTCAAGCAATGTCCTGTAGATTTGTTAGAGTCCTGGGCTTACTTAAATTGTACACGCAGGAGCTCATCAACAAGGCATTCAGAACAAGTCCACAGTGTTTGCTCATAAGATACCTGAAGTAAAATCTGCAGCAGCCCCGTCACCAGCAGTGGCACTGCCAGTCCCACTGCCGGTCCCTGTGCCAGTTCCCTTGCCTTTACCTGTGAAAGTACAAGTTAAGTCGCCACTTCCTCAGGGGCAGCAAGCACCTGTCCAACGCGCGCCTTCAAAATCGGCAAATGCTTCGAATAAGACTCGTAAGAAGCAAGCTGCCCAACCTAATCCTACCATTGGTCCTTCCTCAATACAAGCAGCCGCTCTTGCTGCTGGTGGACGAATTGCCCCAGCCTCAACGGCTGCAAGCTTCTTGGCACAAATAAGATCTCAAGTAACAGGATCTTCAAAATCTTCTGCAAGCCCTAAAGCACCAAGTCTGGTTGTTGAACCTGGTACACAACCTGGCAGCACTCAGGATCTAGAACCTCTAAGCACTAGTGCGCTTAAATCTGGTCCTTCAGTTTTGACCACACATGCAACTGAGCAAGTTCGTGGTGGTTCAGAGGTTGATGCTGCTGGGGCACATTCATTGGATACTAAGAAAACGTTGGGTACCACACCAGTGCTTGTCTCATGCGACAGTGAGGAAACGGAGGACGACTCTACATTCTGTGTTATCACTATAGATGACTTGTTCCCTGAAGATGCAAAGGAGCCAGAAACTGTAGATCTCAAGGCAAAGCAGCCAGAAATTGCTGATCAGAAGGCAAAGCAGCCAGTTGAAATTGTCGGTCAGAGGGTGAAACAGCTAGAAACTGTGGATCCTAAGGCAAAGCAACCAGAAACTTTGGATCACAAGGCAAAACAACCAGAAACTGCAGATCCCAAGGTCAAGCAGCCAGAAACAGTGGATCCCAAGGTCAAGCAGCCAGATACATTAAATCCCAAGGTTGAGATTGTAGATCCTAAGGATAGAGACATGCTTGAGTTTGATCAATTTGTTGCTTCTCAAGGAAGTGTAAACACAGATCAGCTGGACAAAAGCAAAAATGGCAGTAATGCTTTGCAAGCCCAAGGCCTTGCTGGCAGCCAGAAGAAGCAAGTGAAACCGGCGCCCTCTATAGGGAAAGGCAACCCTATATCATCTGGAGTGCCAGTGAAGGGAATAAAAAGTCCTGCCCCACATTTAGTTACTCCAGTCCCTGCAGCGACCCCCCTTGGCATTGTTGGCACAGTCAATGCCAATGCGCCGAATAAGACACTAGTAAGGAAGGCAGCCACACCTGCTCCATCTGGAGTCCAAGCACCTCCCCTGAAGAAGCATGCTGCTAACGTAAAAGGCAACCAAGCGTTGCAGCCCAGCGCTGCTGCTGTTGGCTCTGGAGTACCGGCGAGCAGCCAGCCTAGTGTGGCCGTGAATGGTGCTGGCAAGGCAAATCCCCCATCCAACAGCGCCCAGGCTAGCACAGTGGTGAACATTGGTAGCAAGGCAAATCCACCATCCAACGGCCAGGCGAGCGCGGCGGTTAATGTTGGGAGCAACGTGAATCGACCATCCAGTGGCCAGGCAAGCGTGGCGGTGAATGATGCCAACAGGGCGGCGAATCCAGTGCCCAGCAGCCAGGCTGGCACAGCTGCGAGTGGTGCTGCTAACAAGGTGAATCCACCAGGAGTACCCAAGCAATAGATATGCTCTAACACAGTAAATGTTGTAATAATCCTCGTAGGACTTTTGCGCGTCGATTGTACCCTGAAATGTAAATAGGGCATTATAGACAGACACCATGTAATTCTTTTTACCTTGCATTTGCACCCCAAGCACGGGAGATGTCACTAGGTTGGAGTGATTTTTGTCTGGTAGTTCTGCTGGTCACTAACATAGACTGTTGGCCTCGTCCAGTTCTCTTGTGATGCTTTATGTTTGTTTACTTGCATTTGAGATGATGGGGCCATCGTTGTACCTGTATGGCGGCATGCAGGCACCTCCATCGTCCATCCCCTTTGGTTGCAGTGATTGGGCCTGGAGGGTTTGTTGAAACACGGTGACGATGGCACGGCACGTCAAGCCGTTCCATCAGTGATGGAGGCCGCTAAAAGCTGAGTCGCTTGTTCATCAGGCGAAAAGATTTTTCTTTTCTTCGTGGACACTGCATGTTTGATGTTACTGATGCTGATTTGACTGCCGGTGGTAACACCTAGAGCTGGCACTGTTCATGTGATGAGTCAGAAGAAGGTTGTGGGGGTGATTCCATTCGGTAACAACCCACCGGGGCCGCATCAAATCGAATGAAATCAGTGTATGGATGGGACTTGGTTTGGTGCAACTGTCACATACGGTGCCTGTAAAATCTGGACCCTCGGGTACCCACGTGTATTGGAGTAGTTGACATTTTGGTCACCCGGCGAATTAAACACAGTTCTGCGTTTCTTTTTTCATTCTTGTCAGGTTACGAACTGCGTAGTAGCTTTCATGTTTTGCCACTGCGACACATGGGAGACCTCGATTGCTCCGTGCTGGCTTGTATACATGAATAAGACTCTTGATGCAGCTGGAGAAAGAGAGGTATGGTTTTGGTCCATGGTGAGAAATATACTGCGGGTTAGAAAAAGTTGTACACAATTGGCTAGTGATAGATTAGAATGTGTGATTGGATGCGAATAAACTCAGCAGTTTCATTTGCCACGGAGGTGAATTCATGGTTCCAAGAAAAACACCATAATTAAAATTCTTAAGCTATTGTTTTTCCTTAAACATAATAAAAATTGAAATCAAATCTGCAATTCGAATGGTAACATACTCCCTCCATCCCTTAAAGAATGATGTTTTAGCGTTTAAAATTTTTCTCATAAAGATTGATGTTTTGGCATACATGTATAACAAACTAGGAATATCTTATGCATGCATGCTTAAAAGGAAACTGATTTACCTCCTAAAATGGTATTTACTAGGGACACATGCGTCTTTCTTTTCTACTCTTAATTTGTCTAAAAAATCCTAAAACATCATTGTCTAAGAGATGGAGGGAGTAGGCCATAGGCGGAACTATCTTTGACCGGACGAGCCACCGAGCGTGTTCCCTATCCGTATCTTACGTGAACACTGAACAGAGCATAAATATCTTCTCGCTGCCGTACTTTTGCAAGTTTCACTGAGGATCACTATAAAAATTGACCAACAGTGTTTGAACCGGATGCGGTTAGAAAAGCCGAATTTCGATGCCCCGAAACGAAATGAATGCCTCCCTGAAACTTTTTATCTTTTTCTTCGTTTCATGCAAGTTAAACACGTAGAACAACATGAGATTCTCGGTTCCCGCAAGAAAACATTAAAAAGAGGAATAGACTGAAAGGATGAGAAATTCCTTTCCGCAATAGCAAAAACCAGAGAGAGAGAGGCCGGTGAGCAGCCGTCGCCATCAGATCAGCCGGGGCCTGAAGAAGTCAGAGGTGCCGCGAACGTGTTTAGTTGTTAGGGAAGAAAAAGAAGTTGTTTTAGAATTGTGTTTTGTGAGTGGGATGAATAAGAAAGTTAAAGGGAATTAAAGAAGAACTCTTCTGTGAAACATGTTTTCTGAGAGAGATGAATAGAAAAGTTGAAAATATTTTTTGGAAGCGGCGGGTGCAATGCAAACATCGTACGCCGCTCTCAGGCCGTCCTCTTCTGATCTCGTCTCCTCCCTCCGTGGCGACGCGCTCCTCGCCCACGTGTTCCGCGCCACGTGACCCTACATTCCTCCACCGGTTTCACTTTATCCTCGCCGTCTCGCCGAACGGCCCCCTCCTCCTTCACGGAAATTGGAATCGCGCCCTCCGGTGGTCTCCACCCGTTCCCGTCAATGGCCGTTGCGCCCTGCTGCTCACTTGCTCGTCGGTCAGTCGCGTCGTGTACACTATGAGATTGTTTCAATCTTTTGGGCGCAGCGAAAATAGAGTTTCACAGCTTCCCACCCACAAATGCCGTGTACACTATGGAATTGTTTGGATTGGTTAATGTGTTTCCTCGCACGAGTATGTAATTTATTCTTTTCGTTTCATGTAGGGGCATAATTAGTTTGGCAACTTTGCTTCTATCCTAAGAAACATCAGACATGCCTCCTCTCACAAGTCGTTTTTAGTACTATCTCAAATTATCAAATAATATGGATATCTATAACACAAAAATAAATACATTGTAAGAACATATATTATGATGAATTTATTTATAACAGTACTATTTTTATGTTATAGTAGCTTTGTCTAAAAAACAAATACAACTATAGGAACCATGCTAGTCAAGCTAGCTCACATTTGACTAACTTTATATTAAATGATATTAGCATTATGTTTCTAAATAATTTAATTATAAAAAAACATATTCTATAAATAATTTAATGGTGCGTATTTTATATCAGAAATGTTATTTGTACACAAATTTAGTCAAAGTTTAAACTAATTGACTTCTCAAAAAGTGAGAATTGCATTCTTTTTGGAGGGAGTAGATGTTAGTACAATTTTCTATAATTTTGATTGAATTTATAGAAGTTTGGCTTAGTACAAGACTAGAATGTTCTACATTTTATGATAGAAAGGGGAATGGCCTGAGGCCCTGTTCGGCTGCTTGGAATTGGCTGGGCTGGCAACCAGCCAGCCAGACGTCCCAGCCACTGCCAGGTGGGCCAAATCAGCTCCAGCCAGCCACCAGTCCAGCCGAACATGCCCTGAATTGTGTATGTAGATTCAGTAGAGACACACAGTGGTCAGTGTAAAATTACACTCGTGACAACTCTGTCGAGGGTGATGAAGTAGAGCTTGGTCCATGTTAGAAAAACCACTATTTAGAAGTGGATGGTAGAGATGGGTCGTCCTTGTCAAACTCCATATGTCAGGAGTCGAAGATGATGCAAGCAAGGATAAAGTGGTTAATACATCCATAAATAGCTCTTACAGATGAGGCAGATGGAGGTGACAAATCAATAAATCACCCCAACTCTACTCAAATAAAGGAAGAATTTAGTCTCTACTAATGTGATAGTTGCTATCAGGATGAGATTATTGGAAGACTGAAAAAAAAACTTTTCCTAATAATCCTTGAAACCAGTATTAGACATATCAATAGCATATTATTGAGAAATGTGTATTGGGAGATTGTTGGAGCTAATTAAGCTCGTCAATTGAAAAATCAATTGGAACTAAAATCCACAAAGTTGACTCCGTCTTTGAGGAATTTGCCTTCTGTTGCTCGAACCATTTGTCCTATGCTAGTATTTAGCACTTCTAGGATGCTATCAAGCCATCGCTCCTTCGGAAAACTCGGAGGTTTGTTTACACACTCGTCGATTCTCTACCAGACTAGCACCAAAGGCCACTTCGGCAAGGACCGAAACACAAAAACTGGTAAACCCAAGGGCATCGTAGAAACAAGGAAACACCGAGATCTGGGAAGCATCAATGCACCATCATAACGCCCCCACACACCTCGTTGCCGCATGCACACACGGCGTGCCACATCGTCTAATCACCGCATAAACCAGTACTCAAACCACCCCCCCAGTTCGCCTAAGCTAGTCTTAGTGGGTTTCGTGGACACAGTTACCTAGACTGGAAACTAGGTAACTATGCCACAGGGTTTCATGGTGATGAAACTCTCCTCACATTATATGAAACTCCCCCTCTTAATTACTCTGCCATGTCAGCAAAACTGCTGATGTGGCAGTGTATTTAATGCCTATGAAACTCCCATAAAACCCTATTGAGACTGGCCTAAACTAATCCACCCCCTTAAAAGCAAATCACATATATTAATCACGCGCAAACCCAAGCGCGGAGACAAAGCACAAGCAAAGACGCCGTTGCTACTATAGTAACAGAACGCGAGGGAGAAGCCTCCTCGTCAAGCTTCGAATCCCTTCCCTCCCACCTCTCCTTCTTCCCCTCTCCAACGCCAAAACCCACCCGTCGAATTCGGAATTCCCCCACGCGCCCGCCTCCAACCCGATCGGATCCTCGGCGCTCGCGCGGCAGGGATTCGATGGAGAGGTACGAGCTGCTCAAGGACATCGGCTCCGGCAACTTTGGGGTCGCGCGGCTCATGCGGAACAAGGAGACCAAGGAGCTCGTCGCCATGAAGTACATCCCGAGGGGCCTCAAGGTGCGCCAGGATTCGGCCCCCCTCGAATTCCGGGCTCCCGTGCCTGGATTCTCGCGGAATTTTCGGTCTCAGTGGGTTAATTTCGCTGCCTGCAGATTGACGAGAATGTGGCGAGGGAGATCATAAACCACCGCTCGCTGCGGCACCCCAACATCATCCGGTTCAAGGAGGTGAGCCGAAGCGGAGGGGGATTTCCCGGAGTTCGACCTCCTGCTGCTCTTGGCGGTGAAGAATTTCTCACTGTCTTCTTCTTCTCTGGTTCGTTTCATCATTTTGGGGGGCGTTTCCTTTCTATTATAGGTCGTGCTTACGCCCACGCACCTCGCTATTGTCATGGAGTACGCCGCCGGCGGCGAGCTCTTCGACCGGATCTGCAGCGCCGGCAGGTTCAGCGAGGATGAGGTGATCAATCGTTTCCTCGAATTAGGCGGCTCGGAATTTCCTCTCCTTTTCCCCAATACAATTTGGGCTTGACGTACTAATTTCTTTTTTCTTTTTCTTTTTCCCCTAGGCGAGGTATTTTTTCCAGCAGCTCATATGCGGTGTCAGCTACTGCCACTTCATGGTGAGAACAGCAACCAAGTAAAAGCAAAGTGTTTTCTTATGCAGCAAAACATTTAAGAAATCCACGCTGACGAGGTGTGCAACTGCAAATTTTGTTCCGGTTCGCAGCAAATTTGCCATCGGGACTTGAAGCTGGAGAACACGCTGCTGGATGGCAACCCGGCTCCGCGCCTGAAGATCTGCGACTTTGGCTACTCCAAGGTACCATTTTTTTCCGCTTTGTTATTTTCTTATGTGATTTCTTTTGAAAGGGATGCAGAAAGAGTGCTTTCTTTCTTAGCTTGCCATGCTGGGAAGACCAAAATTTTGACACGAAACTGTGCTGCCTTTTCTCACACTCACACTGCTTATTGAACTCGTGCCTTTTATTGCCTTAAAGAAAGATAAGTGAAATTGAGCCCTTTTCCAGTTTTGTGGAAAAAAACACACAAATCTACACGGTTGCCAGCAAGTGAAGAAAGCAGCACTTAAACAGACAAGTTTGTTCACGTAGCACATAAACGGACAGCTGCAAGTGCTAACACCTTTCTTTGCCAATGTTTCTCTGTTACAGTCGTCACTGCTGCACTCAAAGCCCAAGTCGACGGTCGGAACTCCGGCGTACATTGCTCCAGAGGTGCTCTCACGCCGGGAATATGACGGCAAGGTCAGTGCTCTGATTTTTTTTTCCCTCTCTTTTGATTTTGCAGTCTCTTTTTGTTTGAACAAGACCATGCATCGCCTATGCAAGCCAGTCTGCTCTGTGATAGCTGATGGCTCTGACACTGACTGTACTGTAGTAGACCCAGGGCATGAAAAGCACCAGTTGCATTGCCATGCGGCCCCATCTCAGCACGTCTCTGCCTTGTGGACCAGGCTCCTGGAACCCATAATTAGTGGTTTTGGAATTTTGTCCTTAGGTCTAGTAGGCAGGGAATGGACCTGGCCACACAAGCCAGCAACCCAGGATTGGCGTGTTATCCCTATCTCTGTAGGGAGATTCCAAATTCCAACTTCCAAGTAGGAGTACTTCAATTATTTGTGTTGACAATTTTGCCAAAGAAGCATGGGGGGGCAGCTTGTCTAAAGAAATCTTCATTATGTGTCACTGGGACATTTTTTTTTTCACGTAGCTTGTCTCACGCTAAACTTTGCCCTAGTGGGCTATGCCACTTTTCTTGCATACATAGATTCTAATCGTGATCAGATTCATACTCGATTACATGTTGGAGTCTTGTCCTTCCGGCATTGGTTGAGCAATGACCTATGATGACAATTTGATTTGACCAAGAAAAGGCACGGGATTCTGTTGATGCAGATCTTATTGCAATGCTTAGTTTAAACTATCTACTTAAAGTGAGGATTGATAAAAGCGTTCTCGTGCACTTATATTTGGGTGAATCCTTGACCCAGCAAACTTTCCTCGAAAAAAATGCAAAATTCCAAAATATCGTTTTCGTCTCTCGAGAGGATACATGAAAAGTAAAATCATTAAAAAGAAATGAGATCCTTTGCTCATGATGCTCTTCGTATCGTGTAGATGTCCCGTGGGCATGTTTAATTTCATATTTTGTTCCCATGGGTCGTACTTTATGTCCCTTTCATGACAATTTTCCAAGTCATTTTTCCTGCTCTGGTTTAATAAGTGTACAATGATCCTGGGCCCCTCAGGCCTTATCTTTTCATGTAACCATGCTAGACTGAATATCCTGTTGGTTGTCTGTGGTCCTTCAGAGCTGTTTTCCTTTCTCCTCTGTTTTGTTCTTGTCATCTATTACATGCCTAATGTGGATACTGTTTCACCAATTTTTAAATCTTACTTTTTGGGACGTCACACCAAACTGCTCGCAAAATTTCCTTTGCAGCATGCAATTAGATTGTTGTCTCTGCGTGTTAAAGAGAAACCTTAGGATGCCAGACGCCACTAAGATTATTTTAACAAATGGGCATTGCTTAGTATTTTGTAGTGGGTTCTAGAAGCTTTGCCGAAGATTCGATAACCTCACTCACTACTTAAAGGTGCCTACTTCTGTGATCTGCTTCTGGGCTACTTTGGAAGTCTAGTATTATCCAGTAGTCCAGTAGTGGAATTTGCTATCTTCACCTATCCAGTTTCCAATCTATATGTATCTTCTTAGTGTCATACTATAGCCCATGCTTACAACTGATTTGTCATGCCTGATCGTATGAAGTGATAGGAAATTGTGAAGTAGCCTTATACTACTTCATAGATCTGTTGGTATAATTGTAGCTGTCCAACGTTTACATTACCAAGTCCCATGTGATGTGTTATTGTTCCTCTGCTTCTCTTATATTTGAACAACTGAAGTATTTATATAAGTCTTTTCAAAATTGGCTATGCTTTTAACCCATTTTGGCACATGCTTATGAGCTTAAAATGCTTAGTTTAAGAACAATGGCTGCAGTCAATAATACAGTACAGATGACATAGGTTTATTCATGTTGTAACATAGACCACAAGCGGTTGCTAGTTGGCTTGTAACATGCTTCCTTTCTTTTACCTCAAATTTTGATGTGTCGACTACAGTGAGAACCTGCTTCCTTGAAATTGCTGTTGCCTGTGTTCTCCTTCCTGCGTTGGAGGTCGTTATATGTGGCAATATATATTGCAGATGGCAGACGTTTGGTCTTGTGGAGTGACTCTTTATGTGATGCTGGTTGGTGCATACCCATTTGAGGACCCCGATGATCCCAAGAATTTCAGAAAGACAATTGGGGTAATAGTTCACTCATTCACAGACCCTAAATCTTGCTTCTTGTATCATGTAATGATAAGTATTTTACGTGTCCATAACCTTTTTTTTTCTTTCAGAGAATAGTTTCAATTCAATACCAAATACCAGAGTATGTCCACATATCCCAAGATTGCAGACAGCTCCTCTCTAGGATTTTCGTTGCAAATCCTGCGAAGGTATTGTTGGCCAGTGACCCTGCTAAGTCAATCATTTAACCATGGTTTACCACTACATTAATGCTATGTCATCTCGTTTTTCAGAGAATAACGATTAGGGAGATTAGGAATCACCCCTGGTTCCTGAAGAACTTGCCCAGAGAGCTTACAGAAGCTGTGCAAGCGAAGTATTACAAGAAGGACAACAGTGCCCCCACCTTCTCTGATCAGACCGTCGAAGAGATCATGAAGATCGTCGAGGAGGCCCGCACACCACCCCAATTGTCTACTCCGGTGGCTGGTTTTGGTTGGACCGAGGAAGATGAGCAAGAAGAGGGCAAAAAGCCTGAGGATGAAGACCAGGATGGGGAGGAGGAAGAATATGAT
This sequence comes from Digitaria exilis, assembly GCA_015342445.1. Taxonomy (NCBI): domain Eukaryota; kingdom Viridiplantae; phylum Streptophyta; class Magnoliopsida; order Poales; family Poaceae; genus Digitaria; species Digitaria exilis. The sequence continues at coordinate 2,031,717 of JACEFO010001924.1, read as the reverse complement.
GGCGAGGACGAGTACGACAAGCAGGTGAAGCAAGTACATGCCAGCGGGGATTTCCAACATCTGATAAAATGAAGCTTCTGGCAAGGCCAAGTTCTCAGCTGATGTATTTGTTGTAGTTTGTGGTGTTGAGATGCTGCACCCTCGGTGTTTACCTGTAGTTTTCTTCTGTCTGGATCCTCCTCTCTTTTTTCCTGCTATTGTGCTATAACTCTGTAAATTATCAAACTGGCTTCCTCAATGCCTATGTAATTGCAACGAACTATTGAGCGATTAAGCTAGAAGGTGAAATATAATTTCTCTGGAATAAACTTCTATGTCGAGCTTTTCATGGTTTCTCTACATTGGAGGAAGTATTAGTGGCAACACTAGAAACATCCGGCATTACTGAAAGCCACGTATGCATTTCGTACCTATTCGATCTGTGGTTTCCGTGCTCTTTGGATTTATAATTGTGTCCATGTATGGTTCCTAAACTGGTAGCATTTCATTAATACCTTCGCTTCTCCGCATGCGTAGATATGACAAAAATGATGATTGCCATGGCCACATCAATCTGACCACTCGTAGCACGGGCCTTCGGAAAATGCCGGATGAGTTTTAACCAATTTGTTTTTGGATTGAAAGGATGAATCAAGGTACTGAACAGAAGTCCAAGTTTTTTTTAACCCTCACTACAAGGCCCGCTCTTCTCAACGTGCAGACATCTAGTTAGCATTTTTTTTTAAGAAACCAAACATCTTTATTTTTAGGGGAAGAAACCAGACATCTAGCCAGCTTTTTCGTGGGAGTTTATAAGCAGGCTTTTTTCGAACTGGGTTTATCCTGTCTTTGTGGGCCTCATCACGGCTAAAAGACATGTCTTGTGGGCTGCATTACATACAAGGTATTGCCTGTGCTAAGCCTGGGCTGTAGCCCCTAAGCCCACCGGGCCTAAATCCACCACAGCTGAAAACATCAATTGGTGGCAGAATAAGTAAGCACAAGCATTAGTTTCTCAAAAAAAAAAAAAAAGTAAGCACAAGCATCATGATCGTACATCTACCACCAGCGTAGACAAACGCATAAAGATCCAGTACATCTATCTACAGTTCCATCTTTCTATAGAGTTCTACAATCAAGGGCGATAAAAAATCTAATGCCCGATGTACTAGAACGCGACAACCATAAGTCCACAACAACACAGTACTACTAGTAGCGGAAGGCGTCCCTTATCTCGGTGAGACAAGGGAGCGGCACCATGCGAACACCGGGCCGCACATCTCTCAGTACCCGCTCAATAGAGTCACATGTGCCACGGAAACGGACATGGCAAGCACCCGGTCGCCTGTGATCTCTGGTGATCTTCATAGAATGAAATGCAGGCCATCTCGTAAGCTGAGCTGAAAACTTGAACCAATCTGCCGAACAGAACCGAAGCAGCAGCACGGGGCCACCTCGTGTGGCGATCTCCAAGAACTACACCGTCCATTCATCGTCTATGTACGCGCCTCGAAACAGCTCTGGTCCAGTGAAATGTGTCGGCTCAAGCGGCCCGTTCACATCCTCCATGCGCACTCTGAGTGCCTTGAAGATACAGTCGAAGTCTGGAACTGGAACCACGATAAGGCAGCGGGTCATAGGAAGGGTAGTCATCAGAAGCTCATCCGTGGGCGAACGCCTCAACCGAACACGGCAAGTGTCACCATCCTCCATCAGCGTGACGTGCAGCTCTGCAAAGGTGAAGCGACCCGTCCAGAGCCGGAGCACAAGCATGGTCTTGCTCCTCGCGGGCTGGGCAGAAACGACGAGGTCGTAAGGGCCAACATGCCCGAGGATCACCTTCTCCCACCCAGGCACACGGGAGATGTGCCCTGAGCTGTGCGGGAAACGATCTGCACATCACGTCATCACGTACATGTTAGTCCGATTGTGTCGCAGGTGATTCCTTAAGGAATCGAAGGAAGTTAAGGGAGGAGCCAGCCAATGCAGAAGCGTGCGCGTGGCATTGGGTCGAACACTCACCGGGCAAGACGAACTGTGGCAGGTCCCAAAGCAAGACATCGCGCCAAGACTTCAACGGAGCCTCCTCCATCTACAGAAGCAGCTTGTTCTTCACAAGATCCACTGCCATGAGGTGGCCCTCGAGGTAGAAGTACACCACGGAAGGCAGCCGTGGGTGTACAAGAACTAGCCCAGGGGTAATGTCGTCATGTCCTTGGGGCCCCCAGATGTCCACCAAGGGTCGCCGCGCCTCAACACTCCACCCGCCATCGTCCATGGTCCACACCAACACCTCTGTGGCTCCGCCTCCGCGCACTGTGTCTCGCCGCACCTCGGCGAACCTGATGTGGCCGTCGCTGACATTCACGCACCTGGTGGCACGGAGGAGAGCATCTTCGCCCGCGGCCGCGGCGTTCGTACCCGCGGCGGTGCCCTCAGGTAGGCTGAGCAACACGAGCGACGGGTCACCGTCGAACGGATCGCACGAGAGGATGCCGCGGCGCAGGTCCACCCAGCACAGGAGCCCCTCGTGGCGGAAGACGCCATCGGCGCCCCAAGACGCCTGGTGCAGCAACGAATCCTCCGGGTACGGCAACTCCTTGTCGATCCATTGAGCGCCATCGCTGCGGTAGGTGAGCAGCCGAGCGCTGGCGGTGGAGTGCTGGAGCTCGGCGACCAGGCAGCCCTTGCGATCAGGCAGCGGCATCAGCCCCAGGTTGCCGAGGTGGACGGGGGTCTCGCGGCCGCGGATGCTGATGGCGGATGCTTCCTCGGACAAGACGTGGAGGCCGGTGCCAGGCGGCGCCACATCGAGCGGCGCCAAGTTGCCGGGCGAGGGCGCAACGAGAAGTCGCGTCTCGATCCGCGGCGACGACGACGAAGGTGCCGCGGCGCGTGTCTGTAAGGTCTTCGTACTGGTTCTCCGCCGGTAGCGCGACGCATGAGATGTGAGGCGGGCGGGAGAGCTGCAGCCGGATCCCTCCTCCTCGGGGCACGATGTCCTCGTCGCCGGTGCGACGAGCAACTCGCGCCAGGATCACCCAGGTGACCGCCGGCGGCGGCGGCGTAGCCATCGGGACTGGAGCGGTGGTTGGGGGGACGCGGAGGCGGGGCTGAGCTGCGGTGGCGCTGGCTTGTTGCCGTTGCCGGCGAGGGAGAAAAGTGGCGAGGAGGGAGAAAAGGTGGGACCCATTCGGTTACGCCCTGAGCCATGTCAGTTTATACCCCCCACGCGGGCCACGCCTGCCTGGTGCCTGGCTGGCAGTCCAGCTGGCAGGCTGTTTGACGTGGGTAGTATGCTGGGTTGGGCTGGGCTGGGCAGCCGAGCAAGCCCAATTCGTACATTTTCTTTTTCAATTTGGAGAAATAATCTGTACTTTACGAGACCGGATTTCTCAGTTACAAAGCCCTTTGCTGCTAGAATAAATCTAGGAAGTGCAAACACTCAAGTTGACTCGAGGACTCAATTTCGGTTTGCCATTTTGCACCGCAAGGAGTTTTATGAGATGAGGTATACTCTCTTCGGAAACATTTATATCTTTGGTCATCAAGTTCCTACTAATTCATGTAGTTTAGCAAGATGTGTTATATTATGAAAATGTTTCTCATGATGAACCCTAAAATACAAACCTTATGACATCAAAATATACGATGTTTTTTATATCGTATGGTCATAAATCTAATAAGGAATGAAGAAGTAACTATTGTCCTATCTTCTTATTTTTTTAATAGATCACCCAAGCATAAGATTTTCATATCAATTTCTTCACATAGTGTTTTGGAGAACTTTAGAATATTTTTTTCTATGACTTGAGTAATAGCTGACCTAAACATTTCTTTAAACTTGTGGCAAACTACTGATTACAAAGCAAGAGGGTTACGACTCCCAGAAGCATTGCTTACATTAGGCATAAGAGAAGGAGACACACAGGGTTGACTCAAGCTAAAGCAACAGTCGAAGGCAACCACCAATGGCCACCTGAAGCCACCATCGTGCAACGTACTCGACAAGTCTGCCATGACCAAAGTGCTTCTAATCCAACCCTCGAAGCTATGCCGCTCTATTGTCATCCTCCATCTGAAGAACCATCCGACGAAATGGGGACTAAAGGTGGGGGGAGGCATAGAGGCTAGAGCTCAACAGACACGACAACCTCCTCTTGCTATGATGGAAAAGTTGTTCAAAGCACATCCGGGTTGTACCTACCACCATCCAACGCCATTCAAGAGTGAAGGGGAATGGTAGAAGAGGTAGATAGAAACTACCCGGCATAAGATGCAATGACACTAGCACCAAAGAGATTGCCGATGAAGAAGAGGTGCCAATGGAGGACAACATGAAGCCACGACAGAGCCGATGACCAAAGCTTGCTTTTGGGTCCTTCAGCACAGGAGAACATAAGCCGCAACACGTCGTTGGTTGAGATCTTCAAAACAATGCCTGCAAGTAGGGTACAACGTCATTGACGCCGCCATCTCCATCTAGCCAGAACTGGAACAGAGTTTTCCCCCGAAGATCACCATGGTTGTTGGAAAGATAGGAGCAAACAACACCTCCAGCGAGGGGAGCGGCGTCAAAGAACGTCGACATCATCCGCGCCAACACTAGGTTGGGAATGTCTCTTGTCCAGGCTCCCGAGCCCAACAACCACACCGGCAAGATGAACACAACCACCAATGCTGCGACAACAGTGTCCACCCAACAACTGGAGCCCTTGAATGCTCGCTTGAGCTGCCAGGTGGAGTGCCAAACCCGCAAAGTCGTCACCTCGCAGCATACGAATCCCCAACTAGAGAATGATGACGCGAGTTTCCTCAAGAATCATTGCATCACCCGATGTCGCTGTTGTGTGCCAAGCTCCTAGCTGCCACATAGGACGCACACTAGCCTAGCCTAGCCAAGCCAAGCCACGATCCATGAGGCCAGTAGTGCCGCATCTCCAACAGAGCAGCCACGGACGGACGAGAGTGTGGGCGGCGGGGAAGAAGCCATGTCCATCCCTAGCAGCACGTGAGACAGCAGCAGGCCTCGGCCACCACCGCCGCCCGAGGTTGCATGGCTCCGAACCGCCGTCGTAGAGGCCTGCAACAGCAGGACCGAAGGCACCACGTCCCGTAGCAGCATGCCGTGGATTCACCCCCCGAGGGGTCCGGATCCGGCGTGAAAGCCAATGCTGGCGCCATGGCCGCTGCCACCATTAGAGACGTCAAGCCTGCAAGAACCGGCAGAAGCCAGCAAAAACCGTCCCTCCCACCGCCATCCTAGCAGGCGCCCGGACTTTTGGTGCCCTGCTCTGGCGGGGGCAATGAAGAGAGGTGGTGGCGAAGGCGGCGGTGGGTTCGGTGGCTACCCGAGTCAGCCCTATAAGTTGGATGGCTTTAATTTGGACCATCATCATTTGGATGTTGATCATTTGGATATTGTTAAGCATTTGAATAGCTTCCAAAGTATCCTTGGACTTAAAAGAATATCTACAAATATTCATCTAGACAAATTCTTACTCTCAACGGCATTCATCTAGACAAATTCTTACTCTCAACGGCATTCATCTAGACAAATTCTTACTCTCAACGGCTATATTGTTAATCGATCAACAAAATAACAAACAATGGCCTATGGTCATTTTTCTTACAGTGACATATTTCAGCACCCAAAAGGAAATGGCTAAAATTGTCCGGGTTCTGGAACAGAAAACACAGCAAACCCAATGTAATGATTTTTCTATCCTCGATACGCTTTAGCATCGTCCTTCTTTGGAGCTGTCATTAATTTAGGTGCATTTGGCACAAAGGACCATTTTAGATTCTCAATAAAATCATTACCAAATGCCATCTGAAAAGAAACATTTTGAAGATAATTAATTGGAACCGGTTCTCAGTTTAACACTATTCTAAAGAAACTAACATAGTTTCGCCAAATTCTAATTCTCATTTTTGAAGAATTTGGTCATCTAGCGAAACGTTTCTACCAAGTGATTCCGATTCACTAGAGAAATAGTTCTATAGAGAATTATATAAAAAAAACGAGTTTAAGAATTTAGATCCCTACCTACCAAACGCGCCTAGTTCTTGAGTCCATATAATTCCAGAAAGGGAGGCAATATTTTACCAGGGAACCATATAGATGGACATACTTAAATTCTGCCTTAGTATTTGATTGGCTACTGGTCAAATCCATGTATGCACATTGCGTCACTTCGTAATACTGTGTGCATATATCATCTAATAGTGCCCAATAAAACATCACAATAGTTAATTTTAGGAGTAAACACAAAGCGGAGCTCCAACAATTGTCTAATCTAGTTCCTATTTTTTTTTTCACATGTCTAATAATGACTCCATCTATAACTAATTAGACTCTAGATTCTGTCATTAATCTATGTTGTAAACTCCTGATTAGCTTTTGAACATTTGATGAGACGACGGGGCTTGTACTAAGACTAAGACGTGGAGGAACCAAACAGGGCAGTTGAAGCAGGCTTTCAAGGTACGGGATGGCAAAAAACTGGTTCGCCACGGCGATGCTTGCGCCGCGCCTCGTGTAGTGATACCCGCGGAGGCTGTGCATCTTGGCAATCTCCTCGAAAGCCCGTGTCTGGAAACTGTAGCCGCAGGCGTACCCATGGCAGTGGGTGGAGCCCTGGACGTGGAACACAATCCCGTCGTCCAGCGCGAGCACAGGGCGGGGCAGATTCGACGACCACACGGCGTCGCGGATGGCGTGGCGGAGCTCCCACCGTGGGCGCACGGCGTCGTCGCCCATCCACATCTCCAGCGCGCTGTCGGGCCCCACCACGCGAGACACGCACAGCTCGCCGCGCAGCTCCGACACGCCGCAGCATGCGTAGTCCAGCCTCGGGTGGCTGCAGGGCGGCGGCGGGGTGACGCCGAACGCCTCGTCCTCCAGCGACAGGCGGAGGAAGCCTGGCGCCGACGTGGCGCCACCACCGAGGTGGTACTCGTCGACGGTCCAGATGAGGGATCCCTTGAAGGAGGCGGCCGTGAGCCCCGGTATCACCGGGTAGGGTGGCTGCATGGCCATCTCCCGCCATCGCCGGTCGACCCCGACGGTGAACACCTCCATCCCGGTGGTGAGCTCGTGGCAGCCCGTGGCGACCACCAGCACCTGGCGGTGGAAGTAGCGGGCGGCCTTGTAGGCACCGGAGCGAGGGTCGCGCCCGAGCCCGAACGCCTGGTGGCGAGGGAAGTTGGGCGGCGCCACGCCGCCGGGGCTCCAGGGCAGCGTCACGGCCTGCCTCGCCGACGGGTTGAACAGGTGGACGTTGCCCTCGCCTCGCTGGTGGCCACCAGCACGAGGCCGTCGCAGTGGGCGAGGGCGCGGTGGGGCACGCGGGGACACCGCCGCTCGCCCGGGGGCATGTCGTCCTCGGCGTGCACGAGGGTTACAGACGACGTCGCGAGTGGTGGATCCCACAGGTAGAAGCCCATGCCGCTGCAGCTCTTCTTCCTTCTTCTTCTTCTTCTTCTTCTCGGCGTAGCGGCGATGGTCATCGTCCGGCCGGCCGCACATTAGCACGGGAAAGATGAGCAGCGACGACGGCGGCGGCTGGTGCCTCTGGTGCGCGCTGACCAACGACAGGTCACTGGAGATGGCGGTGCGCCAGGCCTTGCAGACGGATCGGAACCGCAGCAGCGTCTTCACCGTCAGCCGGGCGAGGATCTCCGTCGCCACGATCTCCATCGGCAGGTGAGGTACTGACCTCGGCCGCTGCTTGTAGCTGATGCAGCCACCGGTTGCTGCTGCTGATGCTACGGCCCCCTCGTCGGCCCCTGACATGATATGATGATCGATCGAACGATCCACCAGAGAACGTACGAACTCTACTTGTGCGCACTAGATCGAATTGTATGGCAAGCCTCCTCTATGTATCCATATTAACACACCGGATCGTGTACGACTCCGATAGTCCGATTCCGAGCTAGCTAGATAGCTGATACGACTCCGATTCCGACCTAGTAGAACTTTAGGCTGCCACGGAGCCTACGAGCTACGGCTGTGCCAGCTTTCGCAGTTGCTGCCTTCAGAATTTCTCGTGCACAAGTGTATCGTTGTATTTTTCCCTCACACTCACACATCCATAGCGCGCCACACTTCAGACTTCAGCATGACGCTTTTTAGCCGGCGTCCAAACACACAGTCAAAGCGTGTTATCTTACTGTTACTAATTGGAGCTTTTTTTTTAGCTCCAGGTGATACTGTACAACCTAAGATCCTAAATGGACAACCTCAAAAAAAAATAGAGAAATCTTAAAAATTCTCTAAAAAACAAAACATCTACGTAGAATCCTACGTGGACACCAATATATTTTATTTAATAATTACTATGTATACTAACCGTCCAAGATTTGGTGAGCCCTCGTGAGCTTTGGCCCCACGTGGGGCCCACGTGAATGTTTCGGTGGGGCCCACGTGAATGTTTCGGTGGGACCCATGTGGGGCCCGTGTACTGTTCGGTGGGACCCACCACGTGGGGCCTGCTTAGTGTTCGGTGGGGCCCACCACGTGGGGCCCGTATATTGTTTGGTGGGACCCATGTACTATTTTGGTGGCTCCGGCGTATTGCTCAGTGGGACCCAACATGTAGGACCCCATGTACTATTTTGGTGGGACCCACCATGTGGGACCCAATATTGTTTAGGTGGACCCTATATTGTTTAGGTGGGACCCACATAATTTCGATGAGACCCACCATGTTTGACCCACTTACTATTAATGTGGGACCCACGTGGGACCCGTACACTAATTTAGATGGAACCCAGCATGTGGACCCGCACACTATTTTTTTAGAAACCCGCACACTATTTAGGCGGACCCGCACACCCTTAGTGAGACCCACACACTCTTTGGTGGGGCCCACTTAATGGAACCCATGGTACCATTAAGCACCTTCATAATTTAAAAGTGTTTATTGATGAATTTCTAATTATTTACAATTATATTGTTTAAAAAATATAAAAATACATTTATTTTTTTCCTACGAATAAAAATAATAACTAATTTCGCATGCTACGTTCATACTCTAATAGTTTTTACTTTGCTTTCGATCTATAAAGTTAAAAGTAAAATCAAATTATTCATTCATAATTAATTTTATCTTTTCCTCTATGAAATAAAAAAACACGTAAAAAGTCAACGAATTTATAAGAAAAGGGTCATACTTAGATAACTATTTTGATAATGTGTTACCAAATTTTGACCAAAACAACATTAAGTTAAATTATATATTGTAGAATTAATACTCCCTATGTCTTATGTCAGATTACTATTTAAAAACATTTTGTTAGCATCAAACTTTTACTCGAATAATAAATTAAAAAATAAATCATTAAAATGTAACCTTGAAGATCACATCAGGAAAATATATAATATATTTTTTACATAAATAATATGTTGTACTTTAACATAGATAGATTTATATGATCATCATTTACTTATACTTTATGAAATTTATTGAAACAAACAATGGGTCCACGCGTATAGCGTGTGTACCGGTCTAGTTATCCTTTACAACTAATAAATACTCCGTATGAAGTAGCCCCTATGTATATTTCTAAACTACCCCTAAATTTGAATCTAGATTACCCGCAAAAAAAATTGAATCTAGATTATATATTATAAAAAATCTTAAGACGCACCAATACAAAATTCTAAATTACTATTTCTATCATTGTTAACATTGTTGTGCCATATTCATGTAAGAGAGAAGACACAAATTTTTATATATATATATTGCTCACATTGCTCAACAATAAAAAAACACATATAGAGGTGTGATGTTGTGTGAAAAATTTGTGATTAAGTAAGGAGTCTACTACGGTACTCTAATATAACCGTGAGCCATAAGATGGTTAGGATGATATATTAACTCTTAGGAGGTAATAAAATATTTTTTATTTATATGCTTTTCAATTTTAAAAATAAAGAAAATTATAAAAATATCTTCCTAGATCCAATAAAAAAGAGATGTAGTTACTTTTTCTTTTATATTTGTTTGTCTCCCTCTCATGTTCTCTACTACTAATTCTTCATATTTATTTTTGTCTTTGCATCTTAACGTATTTTTTCTCTCGATCTGACATGATGACATGCCCATTGCCTGGACGTTTTTCCCTCAGCTGATGCTTCGTTTTTTCACTCAACGTGAATGTGACATGCCTATAGCCTGAATGTTTTTTTTATCTTTATTAATGAAGATTCTTCTTCATCGTTTTTCATCTCTACGTGTACATGACATGCTCATTTATTGTCATCCAATATATGAACATTTTTATTGTCTACGTGATCGACATAGCCACTTTTGTCCATAATACAAACTTGATTGTGGATGACAAAAAATCTAGAAACAAAAATCAAAACCTCTACATGAACGTGACGGGAGTTATTATGCATATATGCATGTATGTGGCCGGCAGTAATTAAGTAGGCGGTTAATAAGTTGTTCATATTTTCTAATTGATTTTTCTCTATATATATTGAAGGGTCATATTTAATTAAAATATTACCTCCTTAAAGGTAAAGAGGTATAACATAGCAAGCCCCACTAAATCTAAATCTGGAATATATATTATAAAAAAAATCATGAGATGCATCGATATAAAATTATAAATTACTATTTCTATCATTAGTAATATTGTCGTGTCATATTCATGTATGAGATGGCATAAGAATAATTTTTATATTGTGTAAAAAACACATATGGATGTGTGATGCTATGTGAAAAAATTATAGCTAAGTAAACATATTGTAATTAGATAATAACTAGTAAACGTGCCCGTGCGTTGCTACAGGCAAAGGTTAAGGATATATATCAGATTTAATACTAAAAGTTAATTTTGCACAAGTAAAATCGATCATATATTCTATCTTTTTATTATAATGTAATAATTAAAAGTGTAGATATACTCTAGCATAAAGAGCCTATATAACTCAATTTGTTGCCTGTAATCTTTTTATTATCAGATTGCAACGTTATTTGAGTGGTAGCTATCAAACAAAATACGAGAAAGCTATGATAAACCCCTTCTGTTCTGTACGCCCCCTTGCCCCGAACAGATCCAGTTCTTCTCTACTTGTTTCTGCACCGATCCATCAAACTCCGCTCTTCTCGATTCCATCCAGTTAGCAACGCCGCTGGCTTTCTCTCGCCGGAATAGGATCTTGCCACGTTCGATGGCATGGCACCCGGGAGCTCGCTAGCGAGGCTCTTCATCGACGGCTCCGACTCGCGTCGCTCGTCCCGGCCACCACCTTCTTGTCTGCACCACTCCGCGTCAACGGTCCCGGCCACCACATGCTCCACCTTGCCGCCACCGATCCCGGCCACCTCTCCTGCTCCTCCTCGTCGCCGCCTGTCCGGCCAACCTCCTGCTCCACCTCGCCGCCGCCGGTCCTGGCCACATCATGCACCACCTCCACGTTGCATGTCCCGTCCGCCGTTTCAACTCTGGATTTGTTTTAAGAGAATACTTGAAGTTGTTCGAGTCGATCTATGTCGTTTATATTCTGTTCGAGTTCTAATGCAGCTTTGATTTGGTGTTTGCATATGTGTGCCGTTGCCGAGACGGAGGAGGCGCCGGCTATATGAGCAACAAACAAAGAAGCGCAGCATGTACACGAGAGATGCCTGTGGCTGACAGGTGGGGCCCGCTGTCCGTACGACGGACGAAAAAAATAGGGCAGAAACCTTACGTGATTTAGGAATAGGTAAAGATAACTATGCATCTTTAGAGTTTACAGTATGGTGTTTAAGATATTTAACATATGAAAGATAGACTACGATAGATAATTATAATTGTTAGCTGTAAGTTTTAATTTTTATATTAATTCTAATTAGCTCATACGGCAGTACGAGTTGATAGGCTAGTGCATCAGAATCAGAATGACTAAAGACAGCCCCGTTTTTCTTTTCCCTCAACGCTCCTCGCATTTACCGGGTGACGTGTTCGAAAATAGCGAGGTCACGTCGCTCCCTCTTTCCACCAGTATTTGTTTTACTCTCTTACCACCAGTCTGGACCTGGAAATAAATTTGTCTCGCAAAGTAGCTTAAGGGTTATAGAATAGGTTTTGTCATTGAGGCCTTTTACAGTGCCTTATACTGGGGCATACTACTATGTAAAAAGGACTAGTATGAGATGATCCAATGGTTCAGAATAATTATATACTCTTGGTAACTTGATTGATAGTATAGGTAGTATGTACAAGTAAGTATAGGTAGTATGAGGGTATTATGGATCAAAATTATAATGGCAATTGTGTAATATTTTATAACACTACGTGTATTATAGAAAAATAGATGGCACTTTATTTGACCGACCGTTTCCTGCCCTCTCCTATCATTCTTTTCCTCTCTCATCCGTTCACTCATCCAGCATGCTCGTTCATGGATGCCAGGCGGCCGGCGGCGAGGGTGGTGCAGGATCAAAGGCGAACGCATGCTCGTGCAATCTTGCTTGCTTGAGCTCCCGAGGAGACATGTCCTCGTTCTCTGCTAGGCAACGGAGGCGCGAGAGATTAGCACGCCATGCCTGCAGCCCCAGCGGCCGGGTATCGTCGTGAGGGAAGGGTTGGCTTCCTTGGCCCTTGCGGTAGATGGGAGGCAGCAGGGCCGGCGGCCGAGATTCAATGCGCCGTCGTCGAGTCATGGAGAGGAGGGAAGCGGAGGCTCGGTTTTCAGAAGGGCAGCGGTGCCGCCATCGTGGGGAGTCGCGGTCGAGAGTCGAGACGGTAGGACGGCGGATGGGACGGGAGTTGCGTTGTTGGGGACGAACGGGATGCAACAGAACGGGGAGGAAGAGGACGCCGGTGGGCCTCCGCAAGTCACGGTCTCTGGGGAGGAATTCGGGAGGAATTCGGGAGGAAGACTGGGCCGCCGCCTATGCAGGGGAATGATACTGGGCCGCCGGTGCAAGGTTACTTAACTACCCTAATCAATGGATGGTTAGATTTGATCTATACTCCATACTACTAGGAGGTAGTATGAGGCACAGTAAAAGAGCTCTTTGTCATTAATCTATATTTAATACTCCTAATTAGTAATAAACATTCAATGTGACGTGGCTAAACTTTAGCCCATTGAAACCAAACATGGATGCATATATGTGCTACTTGGTGTACACGTAAGAACTTGTTTTCTTTTACAGAAATATGGGTTACCTCTTTTATGCAAGCTATTTTCATAGAGCATATTTGATGTGACTTTAGCCCCTAGTATTATCATCATGTGAGCGACTTATTAGGGAGGTTATCATGCGGGAAGCAAGGCACAGTCACTGGAGATCATCGCTTTGGATATCTTTGCCAACAACATTGTTTTTTATTTATTCATTTATTGTAACACTTTTCATTATTTTTTATCTCTTTGAAAACTCTGCTGTGAGCGGTCAAGGCTGGAGACTATTACATTTTGTAAAGAAAAATGTCTCTATGTGCATTCACAATTTGATTTTATGTTTTTTTTCATTAAGTATACAATTATGGCCGATAAGCCATATGCCTTTCCGGCTACCGAGAAGCCAGAAAACAAAAGGGCCATGTCTCTGTCCCTTACCTCTGTATCCATGCCTGTGCCAACATGTGGTGATCCGGGTCCATAGACCAACGTGAACAGTCTTATGTTGAAGATGGCGCTGTTAGGCGGCCTATTTGATCTATCTAGTTATGCCTTCGCTCAGATTTGGTGGTCTGCTAGGCCCATACACTAACGTGACACTACTCTTATGTTGAAGCTGGTGTTGTTGGTGTGATCTACTTGACTGATCAATCGTTGGATGGGAGCGTATCCTATGGAAACTCCACCCAAGATCGTTGGATGCCCATCCGATAGCTAGGAATAGAGGTGGGATAATTTTACAAAGAATCCCTACATAGGCATGGCGCAGCAGAATTATGATTCTTACTATTATTAATCATGCATCATATACTGACACAGGATTGCTTGCCTCGGTCTATAGACCAAGCCTTGCCAGCCTCAAATTTGTCTCCACTTGGCAATAAAAACCGCCTCATCTGCTCTCATCTTCCCCCCTGGTCCACTTCCTCCGCGCTCCCTCGTCCCCCTGCCTCCTTCCCATGGCGTCGCCGGTCGAGGATCTTCGCATGGAGGAGGAAGAGGAGCAACGGCCGCCCCTCACCCGGGCCCTGCTCCACCGGAGCGCCACCAACAACACGTCCCAGGTGGCCATGGTCGGCTCCAACCCCTGCCCCATCGAGAGCCTCGACTACGAGTAAGCAACCTCTGCTCTCTCGCAACCTTGGCGGTGATCCCAATATTTGCTCTGTCACCAGTGTTTCCATGTCAAGACATCGCAAAGTTGCTTGTTCAATGTGTGCTGCCCGTCCGTCCTTGCTGATCTTTGTAGCCTTTCTTTTGCCAAGAACCTTATCCTGCATCAAACATGGATGGGCACATAAGGCCTCCCTTGATCCAGTTGTCTTCATCACAAGATCCTATCATGCTTCTTGAGTGACCGGACATGTCATCCAACCGTTTCTTGGTTCAATTGTCTTCTCAAGAACCTATAATATTTCCAGTTGTTTTTTTTTTCTAATTTCTTTTGATACGAGTCTGATGTTACGGGCCAATGTTGCTTGCTGCCCTTGAATTGTTACGTCTGCTTGTTGCTCAAATTGACATGGCAGCTTGCGTTTCTTGCTAGAGTTACTGGCTAGTGTTTCTTTATCCTTCTGCAATTAATCTGTAGAACAATTTTTCTTTTGAGCTGATATAATCTTGTTGTTCACAGGATGATCGAGAACGACCTGTTCGATCAGAACTGGAGGACGAGGTCAAAGGCAGACCAGGTGTGGTACGTGGTGCTCAAGTGGACCTTCTGCTTCGCCATCGGCATCCTGACCGGCACCGTCGGCTTCGTCATCAACCTGGCCGTCGAGAACGTCGCCGGGATCAAGTACGAGGCCGTCTCCGCGCTCATGGCGTCCAGCAGGTGCCGCCCACATTTCGCTGCCTTGTCTCTGTGTTTTTTTTTTCTAACCACAACCAAAAGTGGATTCAGCTTTTGCTGAACGCGACAAATAATGGTCCTTGAGTTTGTTGTCGCTACCCGTGTCCACTCTACGTTTTCAGATCCGATCATTGCTTCTCTCTTAAACCAAGTGGGTCAAAATCTGCAGGATCAGTAGTACTTACTGACTGTAACCGAACCTGTTCACTTCACGATCATACATGCTTTGGTTTTAGCCCAAAAAAAAAAGAAAAAAAAAAGAGAATGTTCAATAATGTTTTAGCATTTAATTTTCTCCTGGATCGATCGGAGCAGTTACTGGACGGCGTTCTGGGTGTTCACCGGCTCCAACCTGGCGCTCCTGCTGTTCGCGACGTCAATCACGGCGTTCGTGTCGCCGGCGGCGGGCGGGTCGGGGATACCGGAGGTGAAGGCCTACCTCAACGGCGTCGACGCCCCCAACATCTTCTCGCTGCGGACCCTCGCTGTCAAGGTGCGCTCCATTCCTATCCCTCCACCTCTCTACTAGCGTCTCTTTCGCTTTCCGCACGCGGGGCCCCTCGCCGCTGCCAGCTCTGCGCCTGAGTTCCATTGCGTGATGACTGATGAGCCACGAGAAAACAAATTACAAAAAAGGACAGTAACACGGGATGATCACAAGACATTTCTGCTTCTTCATTAGTAGTTATTAAATTGGTGGGCATGTTCGCATGTTCGGATTTGTTTTTGTGTGCCAACTGTGTTTTGTTCGCAAGGGACATCACTAATAATTGAGGGATCAGGCATTCTTTTATGCTGTCTGGATCCATCACGTCAGCCACCTGTATACTACTATATACAAAATTTTCTTACTGGCCGAGAGCCCGAGATAGAGGGCTAACATGAATCAATTATTGGACCTAGAATATTTGGATATTCGTCTCACTCAAAGTTATAGTAAATCTAAACAAACAACTTCAGTTGAGACCGTAGACGGAGTCTTGGACTACACACACTGATGGGTTTACACAATGATGGGTTTCCAAGTTTCCATAAGCCTCAAAAATATCATAATGAAATAAAAAAATCCATAATCGGAAAGGTGGTAAGGACAGCAGTGGACCAACGTTTCTAGTCCCCCTCCCCACTCCCTTTTTCCAGCACCCAGTTTTAATGATAAAACGATGCGGATGTAACCATATATGCATCGACATCAAATTACACACATATAGAGACATTTTATAGGCAAATAACAAAAATGGTGTCATAAGTAATGGAGTATCGAATATAATTATTAGAAAGTGACATTGTCTTAATAACAAATAAATTATATAAAGCCATATACGTCACATTAATACAAGCAGTGGAACCAACGTCCATTCTCCACACGCAATCGACAGGAGAACATAGCCTAGTACGCCTAAAAATTCTCTAGAAGCTCTTGCACAATCTGTTAATCAAAGCAGCACTCGTTGTATTAAATTAAAATAGTACTACCTCAACCTCATAATATAACTACGTTTAGATCTATACTAGGTCAAACATATGCATCTTTGACGAATAATATTTTTAAAAATATAATTTATTTCAAGTGAAACTGTTACATGTTTAGTTTCATGATGAATCTTTGAACATAATTATTATGTCGCTAATTTATATAATTCATTTTGCTATCTATGATGAAAGTTAAGAATGTTTGACTTAGGAAAAACCGTTCCGTAACTAAATTATGGGACGGAACGAGTAGAAAAATAACAATCTTAAGTACATGCTCCAGCATATATAATAAATGATATGATAGGCTTCAATGAGGATAAGGCTAGCTAACTTAAGTAGAGCTAGAACTTGTTCGTGCTATTCGTGGTTTGCATTAAGCACAAATGCATTGGGGATAGTCCATACATTTGGCCAAAAAGTTGGAAGGTACTCACTCCATTTCAAATTATAATTCGTCTGACCTTTTTACCACGCGTTATATTAAAAAAAATTATGTAAAATGTCATATTTTTTTTGTTATAGTTTGCTTTATTAATTAAAGCTTTTTAAGAATGACTTGAATCTGACTATGTTAAGAGGAGTGGTCATAGTTAGGGTAAAAAAATTCAAACAAATTGTAACTTGTAACAGAGAGAATAATAGTTATGTCTAAACTTTGTGGAAAAAATGCACAAGCCAGGGCAGACCTTTGTCTGGCTGGGTGCAAGAGGAGACCAAACTCTCCGAGAAAAGTTGTTTTACACTCATTTGTTGATGGACAACATTTGAATATATCAGCAGGCAATACTTACTTTTGCTGCGGTCAAATTGTATTTTACGAAGTAGTAGCATTTGCTTGTTTCTGGAACAAATCCGATAATTGAATAACCACATGCATAGCAACCACCAACTACGACATGAATATATGATACATGCTCTTGCAAATAAATTGATCTTTTCAGGAAAAAAAACTACAGTTAATATTGATACAGACAGGAAAACTACTCCCGTAAAATTGACACAAATATATGTATAATATATCTTTTTGATCCTCCAGTGTAAGGTCTCAGGAACAACTGCAAGAAATCTGACTCTTAGCTTTAGACTATTTTGCATATATATGAATAATTTGGAACCCGAAAAATGATCCTGCTCATCAACTGAACTTAACTGGAGCCAAACCCGAGAAGGAAGGAGAAACTACGAGAAGATGACGAAGAATAAAATCCATGGGAGTTTCTAACCTTTTTTTTCGCGATCATGCCTGAGCATCCTTTTCATTAAGATGGAGAAGAAAAAAAAATGTTTGTTACCGTCAGAGACACACACAATACACGATAAGATTACATTATACTGAAACAGAAGACTGGCGACCACTCAACCTAGCAAAAGACTGACGCCAAAGTATCCAACGGTTTGAAACCCGCAAGCGCCCAATAACAGAAGAAGTTTCTGTAACTAAGAATGCAATCTGTAAAGATTGTTGTAATTCCTCCAATTCTCTAACCAATCCAATTCAATAGAATTTTTTTGGAAATTTATAAAGTAATAATACAAAAGGTAGTGAAACCTGAAAACTTAACTGTTGCTCATGCTCAATGCAGGTGGCAGGGAACGTTGCCGCGGTATCGTCGTCCCTGCACGTCGGCAAAGCAGGGCCCATGGTTCACACCGGGGCTTGCATCGCCGCCATCTTCGGCCAGGGTGGCTCACGCAAGTACGGCCTCACCTGCCGCTGGCTCCGCTACTTCAAGAACGACCGCGACCGCCGCGACCTCGTCACCATCGGCGCCGGCGCCGGCGTCGCCGCCGCGTTCCGCGCACCGGTGGGCGGCGTGCTCTTCGCCCTCGAGTCTCTCTCGTCATGGTAATCAAATGATTCAATCGAAACAACTATCCAGCAGCAGCTAGCTCACTGTCGAGTGGTGACGCCACTTGTTGACTGACAGGTGGCGGAGCGCGCTGATCTGGCGGTCCTTCTTCACGACGGCGGTGGTGGCGGTGGTGCTGCGGCTGTTCATCGAGCTGTGCGGGAAGGGGAGGTGCGGGATGTTCGGGCAGGGCGGGCTGATCATGTACGACGTCAGCACCATGTTCGACAACCTCATGACCTACCACCTCAAGGACATCCCCACCGTCATCCTCATCGGCGTCACCGGCGCTCTGCTTGGGGGACTCTACAACTTCCTCATGATGAAGGTCCTACGAGTCTACACCAAGATCAACGAGTACGACAACAAATCACCTATATTAGTCTTCCCTTTGTTTTTCATGTCCTGCGAAAACCAGTTAGTTTTAATGCAAAAAATAATCCTAAACATTCATGTCACTTACAGTGATTTTCTTGCTCTGTTTTGTGTTGCAGGGGAGGCCGAGTGAACAAGCTGCTGCTGGCGGCCGTGGTCTCGATCATAACATCCTGCTGCGTCTTCGGCCTGCCATGGCTGGCGCCATGCCGGCCGTGCCCAAGAACCGGTCCTCGAGCCTCACCCGACGGGACGTGCCACGCGCTGAACCGGTTCCGGCGCTTCCACTGCCCACCGGGCCACTACAACGACCTCGCCAGCCTCTTCCTCAACATCAACGACGACGCCATCCGGAACCTCTACACGACGGGCACCAACGACGTGTACCACCCGGGCACCATGGTGGCATTCTTCGTCGCCTCCTACGCGCTCGGCGTGCTCAGCTACGGCGTCGTGGCGCCGTCGGGGCTCTTCGTCCCCATCATCCTCACCGGCGCCACCTACGGCCGCCTCGTCGCCATGCTCCTCGGCGCGCGCTCCGGCCTCGACCACGGCCTCGTCGCCATCCTCGGCTCGGCGTCCTTCCTCGGCGGCACGCTCCGGATGACCGTGTCGGTGTGCGTCATCATCCTCGAGCTCACCAACAACCTCCTCCTCCTGCCGCTCGTCATGCTCGTCCTCCTCATCTCCAAGACGGTCGCCGACTCGTTCAACTCCAGCATCTACGACCTCATCCTCAGCCACAAGGGGCTGCCGCACCTCGACGGGCACGCCGAGCCGTACATGCGCCAGCTCACCGTCGGCGACGTGGTCGCCGGGCCGTTGAGGAGCTTCGCCGGCGTCGAGAAGGTCGGGAACGTCGTGCACACGCTCCGGACCACGGGGCACCACGCGTTCCCCGTCGTCGACGAGCCGCCATTCTCGCCGGTGCCGGTGCTTTACGGGCTCGTGCTGCGTGCGCATCTCTTGGTGTTGCTCAAGAAGAGGGAGTTCTTGGCGGGGCCCGAGAGGTGCCCCAAGGAGTACGTGGAGGGGAGGTTCCAGGCCGAGGACTTTGACAAGAGAGGGTCCGGGAAGCAGGACACCATCGACGACGTGGAGCTGTCGCCGGAGGAGATGGAGATGTACGTGGACCTGCACCCGTTCACCAACACGTCGCCGTACACGGTGGTCGAGACCATGTCGCTGGCAAAGGCGCTCGTGCTGTTCCGGGAGGTCGGCCTGCGCCACCTCCTCGTCGTGCCCAAGGCCTGCGACGTAAGTTCAGCTACTACTCTATGGATCGGACTATTTGATTTGCAGAGTTCACCGAATTGATTGGCAACATGCTGTTCTTATTTGCTCTGGTTGATATGATTGCAGAGGTCACCGGTGGTGGGCATCTTGACGAGGCACGACTTCATGCCAGAGCACATCCTGGGGCTGCACCCCGTCCTGCTGGGAAGCCGGTGGAAGAGGCTGCGGTGGCAGAAGGGTGCCGTGGCCAAGCACTTCCGCTCCCTCCTCATGTGGATTGCCAACAGCGGCTGAAGCAAATACGTACATTGTTGCGGTCATGTACTCATGTCATGATGTTTGTTTGCTTGTGCATAGGGAAGGAATCAATGGGTATTGCGAAATACTACAGCTTCTATACACAAATGTCAGTTCAAAGTTTTGTTTACTTTTTTCTTACTTTAATATATTTTTTCATTTGTTGTGTACAAAAAAGGGGTAGTATGAATCTATACTATACTAAACACAAACTACTCTTGAGTGAACTCCCCACATGAATGAGACAAATCTAATGTTGTTCCATCATTTGAGACGAGAATATATGTTGTCTCAGCATTTTTCAACTGATTTTTCATATATTATTTGATTTGCATAACGAGGCATCAACATCATGAATACTTTATTTTTAAAGCTGAACGAATATGTACACACTGCAAACATGTTAGGATACAAAGAAAAGAGAAGGAAACAATAAAATAACATAGAAAGAAAAGATTAAAATTAGTAATACTGGAAGCAAAAGGCTCTTCAAAAAAAAATACTGGAAGCAAAAGGAAAGAGAAGAGTTATAATTATAATGAAAAAAGAATACAAAATAAAGTGTAAAGGTGAACACTTCTGAAAATATAAGGACAAAAGAAAACGGAAGGGGGGCAATAAAACAAATTAAAATAAAAAGATGAATTTAACACAAAATAAGAAAGTACAAAAGGGAAATTAACCGATTATGAATTTGTAACACAATTATAAGAAAGTCAAAGAGAATACATAATACAAAAAAGAATTGAACAAAAAGAAGAAGAAAGTAATAAAGATAATAAAATTATATAGAGAATACATAAACAGAATTTAAACAAAAATGAAAAAAATACTGAAGAGAAATTACTAATTGAAGGTCTCTTTTGGAGCTCTCGGATTAATCCTCATGAGATGCGGCTAGGAAAAAAATATAAATCATATAAATTCTCAAAAAAAATCAGAAATATGGAGCCATCAATTTATCAGTTCCATTCACCCTAGGTCCATAGCAATTTATCTATTACTATCTAATAAATTACTCACCACTGTCTTTTGCGAAAGTAGTCTAAATTAACCCTCTAAAATAGTATCTAAATTACCAATATCTGCCATTATGAAAAATAACCTAATGTTATCCCCTAATATTCATGTAAATTACTCATATGTGCCGTTATACAAATTATTTCAAATAAATATCTTAATTTACATATAAAATTATATATGTATATCATCATTAAAGATTAAAGTAACTTCTAAATTAAAAGTGCTCCAATATAATATTCGAAATTGCCATGTGAAAATTTGCTGTTTATGACATTGTTTATAAAAAATATTTTCTTAAAGAGTATATGCATTATGTGTGTGTTACCATGTACGGAGTATATATGTATGGAGTGATAAGAATACTAATTTTCATGTTTTACACATAGCCAAGCAAATTGTTCATTTAAAAATATATAACACATATTAGATCTTTGATACAAAGTGAAAGGAAATAGTTACTAAATAAATCTATTATAACAGGAGTCCATGATAGTTGATAGCACGAGCCTGGACTCCTGTGGACCATCCCACATGACAACATTCGTGCCACGCGCACCCTGGCTGCGCGGGAACTGTGCTATTGCACGGCCTGACCAAAGTGGCCATGCATTGACTAGACCATACCAAAACGAAATAAACGAATTTAAGTATATAGGGTTCCAGGTGACAGTGAAATGTCAAACGGCCTCAACAAGGAGTTATTCGTTTGTTGCTGCAGTAATTTTCGAAGCTCTCGTAGAATACTTGGTGAGTAAACGAAGTAACGCTAGTTTACCATGCAGTTATACTTTAATTAAGGTTTTAATTCAATGCCTACTAGCACATGGTCAACTCAGATACCATCTGTATAAATACCACGGGCTGTTGCGGTGATCAACAAAAACAATCTGGAGGAAAGGAAACAGAACATCGTGAAAGATGGCAACAAATACTGTTTCTCAAGTTGTCCCTTCTGCTGAAGACGCTGCGGCTCTCTTGAAGGCTTTCCAAGGTTATTGTTCCTGATCACTGACTCTTTGTGATCTGTTCAAATATTGATGTTTTAAACATGTCTAAATCGATACCGTAGATGTTGGAATGCTCTCCCCTATGGAAGGAACATTGGCAGTGACCTTGCTAGCTATTTTGTGGTACAGGATGGGGCACCGACGAACAGGCAGTTATAGCCATCTTAGCTCACCGTGACGCGGCTCAGAGGAAACAGATTATGCTGAAATATGAACAGATGTACAGCGAGAGCCTAATGCAGCGCCTGCAGTCAGAGCTCTCAGGAGATTTTGAGGTGCCGCAATTTCGTTCAGAAACACATCGATTGTTCAGCTTAGTTTCCATTTTTTTTTCTTACTGAGATCTTGTCAGTTCGTCTGACCACTGGTACGATTGATCACGCTGCAGAGAGCAATGTACCACTGGATGCTTGACCCTGTTGAGAGGCAGGCTGTGATGGCCAACGCTGCGACGAAATGCATCCAGGAGGAGTTCCCAGTCATCATCGAGATCGCTTGCGCCAACTCATCTGCGGAGCTTATAGCAGTGAAGAAGGCCTACCATGTTCTGTACAAGAGCTCCCTTGAAGAAGATGTCGCAGCTCGCACCACGGGAAATCTTCGAAGTGTATGTACTGCTGCACCTCATTATTTTCTTTAGATTCTTATTGTTCTCGCCATCGGCCATCCTGTTGTACAGTACAGGCTAATCTGTCCTTAATTGCTTGTCTCCTTCAGCTTTTGCTTGCCCTAGTAAGCACCTACAGGTACGATGGCGACGACGTGAACATGGGGTTAGCAAATTCAGAGGCAAAGATTGTCCATGAGGCTGTGAGCAACGGCACGACGGATCAGGAGGAGCTCATCAGGATCGTGGGTACTAGGAGCAAAGCACAGCTCAACGCCACATTCATCTGCTTTAAAGATGAGCACAGCACCAGCATCACCAAGGTCAGGCTTTCAATACCTCATACTTAAAACATCTCATCATGCTTTGTATCAAATCAGATATTCAGATAACGATCAAACCGTCTCTGTATGTTATTAGGCGCTGCCACATGGAGCCGATCCCACAGGCTACTTGCGCGCTCTGCGAACCTCAGTGAGGTGCCTTGCAGATGCAAACAAATACTTTGCCAAGGTGAGTTGCAAAGACGACGAAGCATGCGAATACCTCAAATAAACACAGGTGTTCCTCTACGATGTTGAACTGATCCGGTGGGGTCACGTACCATTTGCAAGCAGGTCTTGAGGAACGCGATGCGCGATTCGGGGACTGACGAGGATAGCCTAACCCGGGTGGTGGTGATGCACGCCGAGAAGGACATGAAGGGCATCAGAAGCGCGTTCCAGAGGAGGTCTACGGTTTCCTTGGAGGAAGCCATTGCCAAGGAAACCTCGGGTGACTACAGGAGCTTCCTCATGGCTCTCCTTGGAAGCTAAACAGCAAGAATTGAACCCACGAACTATATATACCTCACTGATTATAGAAACATAATATGCTGGGTCGTAGTTGCTTAGGCCGTGAGATGGTTCACGGTATTTGCCTGATGCAGTGTGTGGTGGCGCTTTTTTGGTGCTCCTATATATCTTCTTTATTTAGTTTGGTATAAGTGAGAGGTGCAGCAATAATAATACTAACAATAATAAAAGGGAGGGATATACCAAGACTGGATTACTTATGAAGCGTCCTAAGATGGTGCATGGTGACATTTGCATTCTGAATTATGTCAAGATCACGAAATAATGAAGGTAATTTCAAACCTGTTGAGTGTTGACATGACAACTTGACAAGTGAGAAATTCCTCCGCAGAAATGACTCATCAATGAGCGCCTAGAGTGGTTCAGCCGGGTCAGTGAGTCATCGCGGTTATATAGATTAGGGAAAAGTCTACTTTTCACCCTTCAACTGTTATAAAAGTATGATTTTTAACCTCAAACTACAAAAACGGATACTAAAGGCCCTCCAACTATCCAAACCATGCAAAATTGGCCCTTTTGGTGGTTTTGGATTTTCTAAAAATAGCAGAAATATTATTTAAACTTTAAAAAACCATAATTAATTCATTTTGGACCCAAAAAATATGAAATCAGTGTCAAAAGTTCTCCTAAAATGTAACCAACCTATTGGCACACCATTTAATGATATTTGGGTATTATATACTTATATTACTAGTGTCTTATTGTTTTTTTAAAAAATAATTAGAATAAAAATAAATAATATGTAAATAACTTCTAATGGTGCACCAACATGTAGGTCACATTTTTAGAAGAACATTTGCACCAGATTCTAATTTTTCTAGTTCAAAATAAATTAGTTATGATTTTTTTAATACAAAATTATTTTTTACTTTTTTTGGAAAATACAAAACCACCCAAAGGGTTAATTTTGCACGGTTTGGATAGTTGGAGGGTGTTTAGTGTCTGGTTTTATAGTTGTGGGTTGAAAATCAGACTTTTATAATAGTTGGAGGGTGAAAAGTAGACTTTTCCCTACAGATTAAGCATCTTCAGGAATCTGATATCGTAGAAGAGCTAGGTTTTGCACTCAGGACAAACCCCAAACCAGGCCGGGAGAGCAGAGGCAGAGGTGGACATTGACAAGTGGGACCAGGTGCAAAATGGTCTTTTTCCATTTTAGTTAACACTGTATTGACGGAATGGTGACAGAAATAACATACAAGGTATAAGCGAAAATTTTTACGACACTGAAGGCAATCCGAAATTTTTTGTGGCACGGAAGGAATCCATCTCAATATTGGTGGCATTGAGAGAATTTACTCTAAGGATTTCAATCACGTTTATTTTGGCGCTGCAGGCTGCGGTGAGGTGAAATCGTCAAACCAGTAAACGCAATAACGGACAGGTAATAGAATATAGTAGCAAGAACAGAGGGCATGCATGATTGGAGTTATTTTTTCTATTATGGACGGTGATGATTGCCATCCGAGGAGCATCCTCTTCAGATGTTTTGTCGGTCAAGAGTTACTACTATACTTGTGCATATACGTTACATAATGCTAGTGAACATCATTCGAAAGAAAAACAGTAATATTAATACTGGTTCTGGAACAGAGAATAGTCAAAATCGTGGAATGTTTCAGAGCAGGTTCTGGCTCATATATTTGCTAAGAAGACTGAAGTTGAGTTGGAGTTTGTGACAAGTTAAGCTTACAACAAGTATCTTTCTGGTTCATAAACAGATCGGGATAATAGTTTGCTGTAGCTTTTGAAACCTCAGCTGAAACCTGAAAGCAAGATGAAATGTAATTTATGGAACGAAACTTGCATCCCGTAGGATAATACTGAAAATTACTGAAGCTTTAGCATATCAGAAGGAAATTCTGCTATCATTTATGTTTGATATTCGATTACCATGGGACCAACTTGAATCTCGGTCATTCATTTTCTTTGGGCAAACGAAGAAAAATAGAAAGACGAAGCCACTCAGCAAAATTCAACCCGTGGTTTGGTCCTGTTTGGGCTGGAAAATCCCTTTGCCCAACAATAGTTCAGTTATTCAGTCACAGCATCCTAATACTATCCTACAAGCTCTGAAACCACAAGTAAATGCAATAGGTGAAACCTATCGCAAGATTCCATATAATACTCCTCAGAGAAGGAAAAAGCTTGGATCGAGCTAACAAAATTGAATAGTCTCTGACCAGAAGAGACTCGAATCCCTATCTACACTACTGTGTTTGCTCACAGCCAACAGAGGAAACAGCAACAAATGCGTCACCGCGTTAAGCATAACCTTCACGACCTGCACAAAAGATAGGCAGTTCGATAAATGATTTGTTGAACTTGTTGCAGGAAAATAGTGAAGATACATAGCTAGGCAGTATATATAAGCTCACCATGAAAGTGGTTTTACTTCATGCAGTGCTTTCATTCTCGCGGGTCAGATCAGGAGATGGCAATGATGGTTGTTGACCTCCTTCAGCAGGAAACACATGCATTACACATCGTCCTTGCTGTCCTCACTACCACACATTACATATCTTTGGTTCTCAAGATCGACATCTTGCCCTTCAGAGAAGTGACACGCCGTACTAGTCAGTCAAGACTTAATATGATCATATTAATGTTGCATAAGGCCTGTGAAAAATACTATGCTAAAAAAAGGCCAGTGAAAATACTTAGAAAATCGCTAATCGCAACAGGAAATTCTGAAGCAATAAACACTGTCAAACTAATGGAATGCTCTCCAAAACCGGTTGTCTTGAGACATTCCATCAAAAAGTACTTTAGCATCCTTCCCTATATTCAGCTGCATTTTGGCTCTGCTAAACTGGAGTTCCAAGCACCACAAGGAATTATCATCCTAGCAAGTTGTTCATGCACAAAAAAGGGCACGCATTGTTTCCAATGGAATTTTGTTCACCCGCTTATACATTGATTGCAATATCTGTCACAAATCTCCATGGATTACACCTTTTTTTCTAATAACTACCAGTCTACGTACCATTCATCATACATCAGTGCATAAGCATAACACAGTCTCCCTAATTTTCCCTTCCCCTGCTCCCACTGAAGATGAGCATTGTACAGTAGTCCATGTAATTTGCCGAAGGATAAAAATTAGGCAATGTCAGATTATCAAAATTAGGCAATGTAAGCAAGGGAACTGTAGGTTTCCACATATATTCTACAATTATCATTATAGAAGTACAAAATTAAGATGCAATTATGAGTTTCAATCATATATATGCTCTGCGTGGCATTGATAATTTATTAGAACGGCATCAGGCTTCAAGGCAGTTCATAATTCATGATTTTTTTTTGAAGGAACTGATGATTCATGAAAAATGCGAGCAAAACGAGGACATGCATGCAGATGGAAAAGAACACACATGGAACGCCGATCGAACACAAACTAGCCAACCAGTAACGTACGTACCATTTTGTAGGGAGGCACCCAAGCAAGGACGTAGCGCCAGTTGATCGGCTGCGGCCCGCCGGGGACCTCGACCACGTCTCCTCGGGGCTCGCCGGCGAACTGCACGACCGCGCTGTCGTTCACGTTGACGGAGAAGAGGTACTCGTCCAGGAAGAAGTAGACGACGGCGTGCTTGTGGGGGTGCAGGAACGCGAGCGCGGGCACCTCCCGCGGCATCCCCGAGTCCACGTACTTGTCGTGGTTCCAGATGGCCGCTAGGGTTGTCGTGCACTGGTGGTGCTCCCACCTTGCTCTGCCAATGGACGGATCGAACAGCGACTCCAGCGTCCAGACGACCACCCGCGTCGCTCCTGGGGGCTCGCCGTGCCTGCGGGCGACGTCCACGAACCGCAACCTGCCGCCGCTCACCCTCACGATGCGGAAGCTGTCGATCCCCTGCAGCCCCTCGTGCCTGTCCTGGAGAGCGACGAGGTCCGGGAGGGCCACGAAGGTCAGGTGCGGGTTGGCGTCGAGCGGGTTGCAGACGAGGAGCCCCGCCCCCCGCGTGAGGTCGACCCAGCAGAGCATGTCGTCGTGGGGGATCCAATCGGGGCTGGCCCCCGGGGTGACGTCGGGGCAGGCGAGCTCGGCCTCGTCCCACGACGCCTCGTCCGATCGGAACCAGACGAGGTCGCCGACGCGGCGGCCGTGGCGCTGGGCGACCTGGAGCTCGGCGACCACGAACCCGGCGGAGGAGGAGTCGGAGAGGGGGAGGAGGCCGACGCTCGTGACGCCGGAGAAGACGGAGAGCTCGGCGACGCGCACGGTGGTGGCGCCCAGCTCGCCGCCGCGGCCGGTGCCGTCGTCCGGGATGAAGTCCCACGCCACGACGAGGTCGCCCTCCGGGTTGGGGCCGAGGTTGAAGCCCACGTGGGGGTGCGGGGCGACGTGGAGGAGGAGGCCGGCGTCGTTGGCGGCGACGATGTAGGGGGTGCTCGGCGTCGCCGTAGTCGGTGGGGTAGCCGTCGAATCTCGAGGGGATGGCGAGGCGGGCGAGGCGCGGCCGCTTTGCGAGCGGGAGGTTGAACTCGCCGGCGACGTGCTGGGCGACGCGGCCCAAGATGATCCACGATGCCCGCGGCTCCGCCAGCTCTGCTGACGAGGAAGGCGACACCATTTCGCGCGAGAGAGAAGACAGAGATTCGGTTGGGTGTCAGAGGAGAGAGAGAGAGAGAGATTCAGTTGGGTGTCCTGGGGAGGAGTGGCAATTGGTTGGGTTTTTGAAGGGTTCGGCGTGCGACGCAAGTTTGAGTGTTGCTCCACGCTTGAAAGCGTGAACAATTGGGGGTAAATCCAGGCTGTAAGACACGAGAGGGGATTAACAGCACGGCGCACGCCGGGGCACCATGCCACCTCCCCCAGCGGTGTGCCACCTGAGACTTGCTTTGCTAGAAAATAAGTAACTTTATTAGTTATTACAATTTCTACTAGTATATAATATAGACCTGAGTATTTGTGGCCCGACCCGTGGGCCTGGCTCGAGCCCGGGGGGTTTTGGTCCGCCCATGCCTTCTAATGGGATGGGACTGGGCAGCGAAAACCAAGCCCGAAAAAAATTCGGGCCAGCCCGAGCCCGCCCAGATGATTAATTTCATTTATTTTTCAACTAAAAATAGGACGGAAAGCAGGAGCCCGCCCACGGCCCGGCACGAAAACTCGGCCTGAACTTGGGATGGGCATGGGCACAGAGTTTTGGCCCGAAATAAACCGGGATTTTTCTCCACCCGGCCCGAATTAGACCCGACCCCCAAAATACTCAGGTACCCGGCCCGAATTAGACCCGAACCCAAAATACTCAGGTACCCGGCCCGAATTAGACCCGACCCCCAGAATACTCAGGTCCAATATACTAGATCAAAATGCTGAAAAAGAAGAGTTCCTGTGGCCTCGTAACACAAAAAAAAGCAAGCATATTTCCGTCCTCTGCATATTCGATAGGTCTATATCTTCTCGACTGCAGGGTGCTCTCTTCGATTCGTGGGAGTTTAGTTTTGTCATGAATCTACTCGATTCAACAATTACACACCCTGTAACAGCTTACAAGCTTCGGGAAGAATTAAAATGTTCTGGGTAAAGGGAGGAGGAAGGGAAGGGCAGATGCTCGTCTCCATTATATGCTGAGATCGTTGCCACCGGATTACTGATCCGGTGGCCTCCTTGATTTTGCCGCTTCTCTTTTGTAGTACCCCGCAGACGATGACTATCATTGGGCCCTGGGCCCCTGGCAAGAACTCGGCCTGCATACCGCCATCAATTGAATGGCCCAAGGACGACCCATGCTAGTTCATGATAGTTTTCTATCTTCATATAGCTTATTAATTAGGCTAAAAATCATTATGTTGCCAGCTATGAAATTACAAGTATTTTTATTGGTTGCACCATCTCATCTAACGTAAAAAAAAACGCCAAGTTTACTAAACTGCAGCTTAAAAAAATGTCTACCATGGTCGACTTCACTTCATTTTTCATATACCTTCCAAAAGAGATATTTATAAATACATTTGGAGCAAATTATTAACATGGCTTGTCTAAAACTTTTCAAAATAGACAATTCAATTATCATTAAAAGTCACATTATTTTTATAAAATATTAAATATTTTTAAACCATTACTTAAGTTGCTTTCTTTAAAAAAAATATGAAAGTGTTTTTTTTCCTAAAAATCATTTTTCCCAAAAAAACAACCACTTAATTCATAATCAATTATCTTAAAAATAAATTTGAAATTATGGAAATGGAAATGGAAAGAAAATGAAATACAAAGAAAGAAAGACAAAAGAAGATATTGATTTCTCGTGTCCTCTTTTTTTTTTCGAGACAGATTTCTCGTGTCCTCTGCTGAGACAAGAACTGCTTGCCCAAGGGCAAGTAAGTTCTGTGTCAAGGAAACTAGTCTCCAGGTTTGTCGAAAATTCATTTTTCTCGGAAAAAAACATTCTTAAGAAAAATAAACTAAATTTTTGTTAAGTTCCTCCTCAGTCTCTCTCTCCCCCTCTCGGCAGACCTCAGTTGTTTGCAACCGAAGGGCCAAAATTCTCCCCAAATCCGTTCCCAAAATCCCAGACAATTCACCTTTCTTTTCTCCCTCGCATTTCATTCCGCCTCGCCGCCGCCGGCAGAGAACAAGCGATCCCCTTCGGCCTGATTTCGTCTCGCTCAGAGTCGTCCCCTCCGTCGTAGCTCACCTCCGTTCCACAGGCACTGCACTGGAGCGGAGCGGAGATCCACTCATCGGACTTGGATTGGTTCCCTCTCCCCTTCTCCTCTGCGTTCGGTAAGCGACCCTAGCCCGGTTGGATTCATTCAGTCCCTTCTTCGCCGCGCGGTGCCCTACTGATCGAATCCATCCATCCATTCTTCGATTAGGTGGTTCAGTCGTGGGCTTGGGTGCCCCGTGCTCCCATGTCGCCCGTTCGGCCTGCCGCGGACCAGGCCGGCGAGGGAACAGTCTTGCCGCACGACGACGTCGTCGCCGACGGCAGTGGCGACGTAGCCACCACGGAAGCTCAGCTGCCCGTGGTAGTTTCCACCTCCGGCGAAGAGAGGCGTGGGGAGTACGGCGAAGATGGGGAGAACGAAGGGGAGGAGGCCGCCACGGTGCAGGGCAGCAAGGAGGGCACGGAGGAGCTGCTCCGGAAGGTGGTATACAGCGAAGAGGCCGCCTACAAGCTCTATTGCGACTATGGCCACCGGATGGGGTTCAGCATCCGGAAAGGGAAGCAGTCCTACTTCACCGGCACCAAGCGCATACGGACCAAGGACTACTTCTGCTCCAAGGAGGGGCTCAAGGAAGGGGAGAAGCTCACCGATGCGAATTTCAATGACCCGCACACCAGGACCAATTGCAGGGCGATGGTGCGGTTCAGAGTGAATGATCATGGGGAGTGGAAAGTTATCCGGTTGGTCTCTGATCATAACCACAACCTGGCAAGGCCAGAGGAACGGCACCTTTTGCGGTCTGCAAGGTCACTTATAGCAGGGCGGTCAAATTCTGTCGAGGCGATGCTATATGGTGGGTATCAGGTACAAGGTGGTGCTCCGCAATTGCCTGCGGGGAGTACTAGTGCAACCAACAATGTGGAGAATTCAAAGCAGCATTTGCTCCTCAGCTATGGTGCTGCGGCCAAGACACCTGCCGCAGGGACTGGAGACCTTCAGGGCCTCGTGAGCTACCTGAAAACCAGGGCAAATGAGGATGGAATGTTCTACTGGGATGTTCAATTAGACCAAGGTGGCCGGATGACTAATTTCTTTTGGCGTGATGGGAGGAGCAGGATCGACTATGACTGTTTCAGTGATGTGGTCGTGTTTGACTCAACTTGCCGCTTGAGCAAACAGAACTTGATATGCGTGCCTTTTGTTGGCGTGAACCACCATTGGCAGACCACTATGTATGGCTGTGCAATCTTAGCTGATGAATCAATATCAGCTTTTGTTTGGCTGTTCAGATCTTTCTTGGAGTCCATGGGGAACCGGCATCCTCGATCCATTTTCACTAATCTAGATCAAGTTGTGTCAAAAGCAATTGAGGAAGTTTTTCCAAATACATGCCATCGCATTGCTCATTGGCACATCCAAAAGTATGCCCATTCTCGTCTTGGTGCTCTTAACGTTTCAAAAGTGTTCAATAAAATGTTCACCAAGTGCATGCAGGGATGTGATTCAGAAGCAGAGTTTGAAGAAACATGGTCCCAAATGATCCATGAATTTAAGCTGCAGGATAATAAGTGGCTTAAGAAACTGTATAAGCTCAAGCAGAAGTGGTGTAGTGCTCTTAACAAGTGCACCTTTGATGGTGGGATTGAGTATGAGCCACAATGTGATAGTATGAGTAACATATTCAGTAGTGTTGCTGATAAATTGACATCTCTTTCTGCAATTGCTGTTGCTGTGGATAAACAGTCTGAAGATTGGAGGGAGAAAGAGTTGGAGGAGGATACACGGTGTTTGCAAAAGCCACCTGCTTGTATCATTAAACACAGTGACATTTTGAATCACGCAGCAAAGGTTTACACACATAGAATCTACAAGCTGTTTGAGACAGATTTTCTTGACGGCTGTGGTGCCACAAAATTCAAGGAGCTTCCATGTGATGATAACAACACACATCAATTTGAGATGACCATGCAAGGGCGAGGATCAAGAGTCTGCACAGTACACTTAAATCTGTCTACGATGGAATTAAGTTGTAGCTGCAGTAAATTTGAGACAATGGGTTTACTTTGCCCTCATGCTCTGAAAGCTCTTAGTATCAAGAATATATGCAAAATTCCTGAAAACTACATACTGAAGCGGTGGACCAAGGATGCAAAGAAATGGGTTTTTAACCCAAAACAATATGAATCATCATATCAGGAATGCATGGATGATGATGCTGCATACTGCAACTATGTTATGCGTTATGCTTATGACCTTGTGACAAAGAGCCAAGGGCAAGATGATTTGAGGAAAGCGCTGTGGAAGACTCTTGAGAGTGGGGAGAAAGAATTGGAGAAATACCTAGGAAATGGTACACAGTATGCACCTTCTTATGCCTCATAAAGAATCACTAATTAACCTTGTGGACTTATCTGTAAAGTATGAGCAAGACATTTCCTGGTTCTTTGGAAGATGCATGCAGGACTTCTGACTCAAACTGTACACTTAAAAAATGTAACAAAAATTCTTCAAAAGAGATGCACGTTTGAGTAAGTTTCATGCTTTCGACTTTGCTAGTTAAGTCTTGTGAGTCCCTGCACTTCAAATGATATTTCTAATCTTTTGGTACCAAATCTTTGACAATGCCCATGAAGCAACGATATCTGTTGAACTCTTACAGTATAATGAAGACATACTAGATCCTTTAGGTATTTACTGGTGCTGATGTGTATTGGTTAATACTCGTAGATTAGTTTAGAACCTAAGGGATTTGTCACTTTGTGACAAGCATAGAATAAATATGAGTGAGTTTAGGTTGTCGGAAATTTGTATATCTCTACAATTAAAAAAGGACACATTTTGGCTCTTACTATCTTAGAAATTGGAAAATGACTGTTCTTTTTGGCAAAGTACCCTGCTGAAATTGGCCATTTTGTTAGCGTTTCTTTTTCATATGTAGCCCCTGAGATACATAACTATTCATTTGCATTTTAAAAAAAGCTACTAAGTTTTACGCTTCCTTGAGTGATATGAACTGCAACGACTTGTGGCAAAGAATAACTGGTTTCAGCATAGATAGTCCTGAAAGCATAAAAGATTGGAAAAAAAAAACTGCACATGCACTACTTTTTCTTTTCTTTTCTTTTCACCTTACATGGACATGTATGCTCAGACATTTTGCGTGACTCCTACAGCCATGCTTCCATGTCTGCTCTCATCATGTTGGGCTATGTCGTTGGGCTCAGCTTCTGCCCATATAGCATAGGCCTCCTCACCATGTACAGCATCATCTCCAATAAGCAGCTGTTCATCGGAAATTCGGAGGGGCAGGACTAGGCTAATAAGGACACATATTATGGAAGTGATAACAATGTTCCAGACAATCACGAAGAGTGCCCCAGCAATCTGCCTCCCAAACTGTGATCCACCATCACCACCATAAAATGCACCTCTTGATTCTGGGATGGAGAGGAAGAGGCTGCAGAGGACTGGTTCAGCAAAAAGTCCAGTGGTGGTGCCACCAAGGAATCCAGCAACCGCATGAGTGTGGAAGACGCCAAGGGTGTCATCAATCCTCTGCATAAAGGACCACTTCTTGTGCAGCACCATCATGGTGTACCAGGGAATGCTACCTGACAGAATTCCCATCACAATTGCTGCCCACCCTTGCACCAGGCCTGTTAAATGAAAGATCTTGTGAATCTTTGTTGGTTAATAACCAATTACAATGGAGATTGATTGGTGCACATGTTTGTTATTTCAGTCTGGTTAGTGGTTAATTACATTGTTAACTTGTACCATGAAATTGTGGATGTCTCCTTTGTCAGTTTGCCTATTGTATCACAGGGCCTTGTTTTTGTTCACTTCCATGAAACTTCATTCGCACACAGATTAGTTTTTGCACCTGATTTTTGTCTGAAAAATTTAAAATATGTGCACTTCCGCACAAAAGCTAAAAGTCTTCTAATATATCAAAAACAATTCGGAAGGTTGCCATCTATTGAAAGAAAATATTTTTGTAAAGACATGCCATGCTCAGAACCGTGTTTCTGTTTGTAGCCTTTCAGTCGTAGGTTTTTTATTAGTAGTCATGTACTGGTTATATACCTTCCAATGTCTGGAAGTAGTTCTCTTTCCTGCTCTCTGTCTTGCTGGACATTTTGTTGTTCAGTCTTGTAAGCTGGTAATCCCAGCGGTTTGGTTTCTGATGTAATAAAACCCGTAATATGCTTTCTACAAAATTCAGGAGTCCTTTATACAGAAACGAATTATGTTTCAGTCAGTCAGATGGAGTTTTACTTTCCAAGATGCTTGATAAGAAAGAACCAAATTTTTCTGGCCAATGGAGAGGCAAAGCTAGTCCTAATTAGGACAAATAGAAGCTTCTACTTTCAACCTTTTTCTGAGAAAAATACCAATCAGTGTATTAGATGGCTTGAATCTGAGTGCTTGAAACAAGTGAAGGGCCATTAGTTTTGAAAATCCAGGTCAACCAATGCCCTTTGCTGGTGCTTAGCAGCAAAAGTGTCACCTCAGCGAAGACATGATCACAAATTAAATACTTGCTCACCCCAATTATATCATCACAACTGCTGGCATGCTAGCAGATCAAAGTTATCTTAAGCCTGTTTAGACGGCTACAATAGTGTCCTGGTTGTTCAAGAGCTGGAATATAGAAAATGGAGATGCTTGATTCTTTGTTGACTTTGTCAGATACTGACCTATAGGTGAAGGTAGGTTCACTTGTTTTTCCTCAGTTTACTTTCCAGGATATTTTACCATGGCAATAAAGTACTAACTCAAGTTGCAATACTTTAATTGGTTAGGTTTGGGTTGAACCAGTCCAGTTGCCAATGGAGGAAGGAAATACTACTCACCTGCACCAGGGGTAATGCATACAAGACCGGTGATCATACCCTGCACAGCCCCAATTACCGACGGCTTTCCGAAGAAGAAGACATCGAGGAGTGTCCACATGAGCAGGCTGGTAGACGCACAGATATGTGTATTGAGCACTGCCATCGAGGAGTCGATGTTAGCCGAGTATGGGTCACCACCATTGAAACCTGTCCATCCAAGCCAGAGCAGCCCTGCCCCAGCTAGCACTAGCAGTATGTTGTTTGGAGGGAACCGCCCCCTGTCTGACGCTGACCTTGGCCCCACCTGCGTGCAAGGAGTTGTCAGATCCATTGATGCAGAACTGGAATGAAGAATCCAATCAAGGATGTTTTGTGTACCCAATAGGCAGCGGTAAGGCCGGCGATGCCAGAAGAGAGGTGGATGACATAGCCGCCAGAGTAATCTATGACACCCCACTGGAAGAGGAAGCCACCGCCCCATAGAGAGAAGGCACAGATTGTGTAGGAGAAGGTGATCCAGAGTGGCACAAAGGCCATCCAGGCCTTGATGTTCATGCGCCCAAGCAGAGATCCAGCAAGGATGATGATGGTGATGGTGGCAAACATGCACTGGAAGTACACCATGGTTGCAGCTGGGTAGAACGGATGGAGCATATCTGCCTCATGTGTGCCGTTTTGGTACGTCATGGCGGTGGCTGTGAGCTCAGACTGCGCCACCAGGAAGCTCTGCCCAAGTGCGGGCCTTGCCTTCCCCCAAAAGGGCAGGAGCTTGTCACCGAACGACATGTTGTATGCCCAGACAACCCAGCATATCCAGACGGCTGCAAAGGCATACAGCGCCATGAACGCCGAGTTGATGGCCCACTTCTTCTTGACGATGCTGCCATACAGGATCACCAGCCCTGGCATGCTCTGCAGGCCCACCAAGGTCGCAGATGTCATCTGCCACGCATTGTCACCCTTGTTGAGCCAGTCTGGCGATGACGAAGAGTTGCGGTATGCAATTGGTATCGCTTCTGCCATGGCTCTAAGTTCTCACTGAAAGATTGGTAGGAGGAGAGGGCAGAGGGCAGGAGGGAGAAGGGGGTGTATTGCGCTGAACTTCTAGCGAAGCTTCTTTAAGATTGTCTCTGCCTGTGAAGCATATAACAAACTATATATATATGCCTCCCTGACTACAGACAAGCAAGGTGAAGGTCACAGCTTGAAACCTGGAAGGTAAGGTGCGAATTGGCACTAATAAGTCTGTACTTGCTGAAGTATAACATCGCTGTCTCTAATTTGTGTCCTGTTGCGATCGTCTCACTGCTTGATTTTTAATATTTGATTTCTGTTATGATTTGCCCTGATATGATTAATCCGAGGAATCATGCATATGAATAGTTGTAGCATGGAAAGAGTTTGCTTGTCACGGCACACCACTGTCATGTTTTTATATTTGCGTTATGATTGTAGTGAGCTGGAACTGTGACCTGGGTTCATAAGCAACAGAATCCTCAAACTTTTTCACTCAGAGGAAGAGAAGGTTGCATCTTGGAGTTTGCACGCTGGTTGTTTTCCCACAGACGAAATAAAAGCAGAACACAGAAAAGGACTCGGTTTGGCATTTTCGGTTGACCTGGACGCGTCAACTTGCACCTCCAATCTGTGTGACTGCTTTGAGGTAAGTAGTATAGGAAGCAGCATCTTTCGTTGTCTATTATTTCCAGTCTAGAATCACCTGTACCATTCTAGAAACGAACAGGAACAAAGATTTTATGTAAATATGCAACTCATAGTGCTTCCGATATAGCCGGACTGCTGGAGTTGTTTTCATACTTGTTGATATATGTGTTTATCGAAACGACTGAGGGTGCGTTTAGATTCACCAACTCTCAAAAAAAAAACACTATTCATCTAACTTTTCCCTATTCATCCCACCCTCCCACTCACAGAAATCTTTCCCAATCTAAACACTCCCTGAATCGAATAAGCCAGTGTCTTCTCGGCATGATTGGTATTTTTGCGACCTTGATGAGTAGTGAGGGAAGGGACTATATCGCAGCTTACACACTTTTTTGGTATCAAGTCTTTCGGCATTTATGTTGCTGTTCTGCAGTTAATAGTGGATGCGTCAAGGCCTCAAGGGGAGTTTTCTCCTCTTTAAACGTGCGTTACACCACGGTGTCTAAATGCCATGGAATTTGTCCGTCTTTTTTGACTCGACTCGTTGTGAAAGCAAGAGCGCTGCCCTGCTTTTGCTCGTCGGTGGTAAAGCTGGTCGTTGCTGAAAGTGGCGTCTGAAATCCTTTTCCTGCTACCTTTGTTTTCAGTCGCATTCAGCTGAGTTATGTATCGACGGTAGGGAGTAGCGTGAATCCCAAACTGAAAGATTCGAGTTGCTTCCACATTCTTTTATCTAGAACAGTTGAGCTCCGAGAAAAATTGTGGAGAAGCACAAGCGAAGTGTCACGTCGAGCTGGCCATCCTGTGGTTTGGCTGTGAGCCGTGAGCTTACCCAGCTTCGCTCGCACCAGTGGATAAGAAATCCTTGTCAACGACTCTACGGTGACCTAATAAAATACGAAGGTTATTTTTTATTTTATTTTATTACATAAGAGGGGACTTCTTATCTATCTGGTGAAAAATAGATAAGTCATCTATCTATAAAGCTCACTTTGGCTCAATTAGCATAGATAAGTGAAATCAGACCAAACCTTTCAATATTTTGGTAGAACCAATTCAATAATTTGCTTGAAAATGTTCAACAATTTTCTTAACCTCATTCAACAGTTTGATGTGTGAATGTTGAAAATTGGAGTAACAAAATGTTGAAGTTGGAATAACGGAATATTTTACCTTCCCCCCGTCCACACCTTGGTCGGCCTTGGCCCACTTCGGCCCGTGTCCCACGCAGCCCATCGCCCATCCGCAAAAACACTAGGCCCAGTGGCCAGTGTTGCCAGTCCAAACCCTAGTGGCCTATCCACCTCTTTTACGTCTTCCTGCACGGGCGGCGCAAGACGGGCGTCGCGCGCGGGGGCGAGAGAAGTTTGTGTGCTGCGCTTCGACTTTGGAGGCCTTCGACTGCTCGTTCAGAAACCAAACCCGTCTAGAACCCTAGCTTTCTCTCGCCGCCGGCGACGGGCCACGGCCATGGAGAACCTCCGGTGGCGCCCCACTGTGAACGAGCGCAAATTCATCGAGCATGCGCTCCAGTCCGACCTCCGAGTCGACGGCCGCCACTCCTTCGACTTCCGCAAACTCAAGATCAGCTTCGGCAGGTACATCCATCTCCTCGCCCCCCCCCCCCCGTCCCACCTGCTCCAAGCTCACTTCCGCTGCCCTGGGTCGAGATTCCTCCTCGGCGGTCGCTGGCCGCGCGCAATTTGGCCTCGTCGCTGCGGCGGCTTGCGCCTGCTTTGCTCCGGCGCGTGGTGATTTTAGGCGTTTATTTGGCGAGCAGGCTTGCATCCGTATTGCTGTTGATGTTGTGGTTGTGCAATCCAGGGAGGACGGCTCGTCGGAGGTGCAGCTCGGGGAGACGCACGTGCTGGGCTATGTGACCGCACAGCTGGTTCAGCCCTACAGGGACAGGCCGAATGAGGGGACGCTGGCCATATTCACTGAGTTCTCGCCGATGGCCGACCCCGCCTTCGAGCCTGGGCGTCCCGGGGAATCAGCAATTGAGCTTGGCCGAGTCGTCGACCGTGGCCTAAGGTCCCCAAATTATTTTTTCTCCATTATTCGATCAAATTGCTTTGAGTACCGAGTCTAATGATGATTTTATTGCTATGCTTTTTTTCCAGGGAGAGCCGGGCCGTGGACATGGAGTCCCTTTGTATTGTTGCTGGGAAGCATGTTTGGTCTGTGCGTGTCGACCTTCACATCTTGGATAATGGAGGGTATGTGTCGTCTGCTGATATAATTAAGTTGTGCAAATTTCGATGTTACAGTTCTGAGCTCGTCCATTGCCACGTTTTTCTCCCTCAGGAATCTCATTGATGCTGCTAACATTGCTGCATTGGCAGCTTTGTCTACTTTCCGGAGGCCAGAATGCACAGTTGGTGGGGATGATGGTCAGCAAGTTATAGTGCATGATCCTGAGGTATACATCCACTTGCCACGTGTTCTACTTTATGTCATCTTGCCAATATATCCCCCAATACTCAAGCACCCTTTTAAAGCATGAAATTCACTAATTTACTCTATTGTTTTGGTTTAATTTGTAATTTTGTATGACTCCCATGAATTTGAGTAGACACAACTTCAATATAGAACCATTGCTAATTGTCAGATTCGGACCTGCTTTGTTGACATCACTGACTTGTGTGATTTACAGGTCAGGGATCCACTCCCTCTTACAATTCATCATATGCCCATTGCAGTAACCTTTGCATATTTTGGTGAAGGTAACATTGTGGTATGTCCCAATATTTCAGAAGCTTAAAGTGATTTTGACTAATGGCCATCGTGTTCTGTAATTATCGTCCTTTGTTGTCTAACTTAATCTTTTTTTGTGTAGGTTGTTGATCCCACATACAAGGAAGAAGCAGTAATGGGAGGGAGGATGACTGCTACAATTAACTCAAATGGTGATATTTGTGCCATCCAGAAAGCTGGTGGGGAGGGTGTCATGTCAGGTGTTGTCATGCAGTGCTTAAGAATTGCTTCAGTTAAGGCTGCTGATATAACAAGCAAAATAAAGAAAGCGGTAAGTGGGGCCTCATGTTGATGACTAGCCAAGGAGTCATGCTTTGCTATGGATCTCAAACGAACAATGAACAATCTATTAAAAATCTAATCATCATAGTGAAATTCTATGGCACTTTCTTTGTGCAATAAATTCTTCTCTACCTACATAGAGATTATGAAGCATATTTACTTAGTTGAAAAAAATGTGTACTTCACTAAACACCAGCATTTCCAGAAGACTACATTCTAGAAATATTTTCCCTTACAGTACCAATCTTTCCACTATATATACATGCAAATTTATTAAGCAAAGCAATTACCGTGAAGGTTGTTGCTCCAGTAGCGGAGAGAAATGACCTTAGGTAACTCTAACATTTATTTTATAGAGGTGCTAGAAGGAGAGAAAAAAGTGGCAAACACAATGCACTGCAGCAAAAATTCAGGTGGTGCTGTATTGGAGCTTGTTTAGCCGAAGCACTACTTTGCGACGTGTGCAGCCTTACACCTGGCTAGGAAAATATGCACTAAAAAACTACGCTTATGATCAACTGGTTAACTACTCTCCACTATCTTACTCTACATAGAGAGGCCTTGTGACTTGTGAACCCTGTAGAGAGAACGTTAGTATCAACTTTCCCGCCTCATAGCACAAGACACAATAGTCAGTTGAATAGCTGCATGGGCTGAATTCCTTTTCCTAAAACACATATCCATATTATTGGATCAGTATACATAAAGTCCAATGCTCACGTTTCCAAAGCAATGTATATCATATGAAATTATTAGTTTTTTTATTGATTCTGTGGGCTTAACATTGGGTCGAGATAATTAACGCTGCTTCATTGGAGCTAAATTAATATAAACATGGCATTCAAACTGGTCTTTTATGGTTTTGCCTCTTTTTGAATATGATGTGAAGAAATGAGACAATGCAGGTAGGATAGGACTGAAGAGTGAGCTGTATCTAGGGTTATCAGTAGTGGCAAGTACCTTCCTACTGGGGATGTAGGGGTACACTGGCCTCAAGCGCTAGGTGGGAACCTGCAAACACTAATGGGTGGGAGGGAGGTCAGGATGAGTGAGGTGGTGCTGGTGGGCCCACATGTCGCAGTTGTGTCTTTGAACATTTTTGTGGAATTCAAAACTATAAAGATTATGATTCTCATTCAACAGCTGATTTGCATTATATCAAGCATCAAGTGCTTCTATTAATTGGTTTCAGGTAGACTCATACACCACTGAGAAAGCTTTAAAGAAAGTAAAGCGCTTGCCAGCCTCGTTGCCGCAGAAAATTAATGTTACTGATGTTACTATGGAGAACAAAGGTGATGGTGAACTGGAAACACAAACTGTGAAGGCCAGTGATGTTCAGAATATAAGCAAAGGTGATGAGGACCACCGAAATATGAAAGGAAATTCTCCCTTGATTGGTGACAGATTTGCTAAACACAAACAAACATCAACATTCATTGGTGGTCCATCAAATTGGTAGCGATTAGTCTGATGTTTTGTTTCCAAGTTCTAGATATTTGGCATCAAATATTTGCTTGACACAAGTTTTTGTCAACTGGTCCTGATTTTTGCCATGTAGGGACCCATATTCTAAAGGAGTTTCATTAAGCTCCCTCAGAATTTCTCGGTTGCCGGGTACTGTTAATTTTGTTTGCATATATCTAGTTCTCTTTCTTGTTAACTGCTAATACCATCTCTCTGGTGCTTTAAATCATTCTTTGGTTGTCAGTTTTAGTGGACATTGATGATGAAAACGTTATCTTTATGCATGTTGTTCTCCGCTGTTCTTCCTAGCCATGTTTTGGTACCACTTCTTTTAGGGCTGATACCTGATCCATACTCCCTCCATCCCAAATTATAGGTCGTTTTGTCTTTATTAGATTCATAGATTTTGTTATGCACTTAGATATACCCTATGTCTAGATGCATAATAATATCTATGCATCTGGCAAAGCTAAAGCGACCTAGAATTTGGAATGGAGGTAGTATTATATATCTATGCTTTCACTGTATCGAGTCCCTTTAAATCTGCCTCTGGCAATCCAGAGATAATCCTTCAGTTTATGGTCATTTTGATTTGAGTGACATACTTAATCTGTTGTAGCCTTCCTTGAGGAATCTTTTATTGACTTAATTTTACCAAGACTGTTTCTCTCATGAGTTCAGATACAGTTTCTTATGATTGTTTGCTAACATGCAGATCCGGCAACTACAAGTAAGGCCAGCAGCCATGAGGAAGCCCAACCAATGTTAACTGAATCGTCTAATGCTGAGGTGAAAAGCACGTCAAGCTCTGGGGCTGCTGGAGAGTCTGAAGAGGCACAGGAAATGGGATCACCAAAGAGCCTAAAAGATGCTATCAAACCAAAACACAAAAGAAAAAAGAAGAGAAGTGACAGGAGTTAGATTAA
Source organism: Digitaria exilis (assembly GCA_015342445.1). Classification (NCBI taxonomy): domain Eukaryota; kingdom Viridiplantae; phylum Streptophyta; class Magnoliopsida; order Poales; family Poaceae; genus Digitaria; species Digitaria exilis. The sequence goes on along the minus strand of JACEFO010001924.1, from coordinate 1,989,476 downwards.
TTGCAGGCTTGTAATTTCCTATGCCTAAGGTTAGTGGTCATTTATGCATAGTTCGTATTTTGTGTGGCCATTCTTACTAACAAGTCGTAACTACTATTTGCCATTGTAGCGTGCTCATTGTCGGTGTGATGATTATGAATGCTACAGCTGTGTGTTATGAGTACTCTAATGCTCATTACTCACTGAAATGTTGATGGTATTGTTCTGCAAGTAAATCAAGGATAGCCTATTCCAATTCTCCTGACTGATTGCTCATCATCCAAGCGGCATACATGGAGGGTTTATTATGTGTTTTCAGTCGTCACTGATGCAAGTGACCACAGGCTAATTTTGTACAACCTGTAGGATTGTATTCTAGGAATGTTTAAGTTTTCAGTTAGCTTTGCAAGTAGCCTTGTGATGCATGATGTCCTAGCCAGTCCTTACTCGATGTTATGATTGAATGTTTGTATGGAGCAGCAATGCTGAAATGGAACTAGTCTATTCAGGACATCTAAGCGCCACCAATTATGTTGTGGACGGTCGGCAAAATGGGTCAGCACAGTTTAGCACCTTCAAGCATAGTTGCTCTTGGCAGTAACCCCAAGTCCCAACTAAGTAAGCCTGGTCTAATGGTAAATCTAACTTTGTAATACGAATTGAGATGGCAGTAATTCAAGTTTGCGTCTAAAAGATGACTGCATTTTACCTCTACGGGTCGACCTTGTCTATCCGAAAAAAAATATAACAACACAAGTATGGAAACTGAACTGAAACATACAGTTCGTTTAAACAGGTCGATGTCGGATATACAATGCTGGCAAAATCAGTAGGGCAATTGAACTGAAACATCCATCGACTCTCACCCATCCGATTGTCTTTTAAGGAGACCCTTTGCTTGAATTTTGCATTTATTAAGGGTAACATATTGCGTTTTGAAGTTAAAATAAAGGTGTTGGTGGCGGGCCATTGTTGTGTTACCTTTCGGCAAGGACTGAAGGACAGGACCTGCTCTTTCCGCTGGTAGCACAATAGCCTTCACGCATGAATCACCATCTCCCTTATGACCAATGCTTGATATAAATGTTTTGCAAAGTCAGGGCCGTCTTGTTTTCAATCTTCATAGAATATTGTTGCGAAACTGAGTAAGAAACCAACATAGATGCTCACAGCACACACGCATATCCATCCTTACAAATATTAGCACGCAATGCTATCTTTATGAGCAACTCTAAGGGAGTGGACGACTGATCTTGAGATCACATGAGCCTTGACTTGTTCATCATTCTTTCTATTGCTTTACCTCAAATGTTCACATTTTTTTTGTTTTATGTGACGTATTGGAGGAAACCAAAACAACCACATTCCGGCGAGAAATGCGTTAGCACAAATCTATAGGTATTCAGGCTTTGTGTGAGGAGGTCAATAAAGAAGGATATGTGCTGACATGGTAGTATTTTGAATTAGTGTTACTTCGAGTGATTCTCAAACCTATTCTTTTTCTTGTTCCAGTGATTCTTCAGATGAGCCCCCGATTCTGCTTTGATGAAAGAATGCATTAGCATGAAGATTCAAATCAATCGGGGGTGAATAAATGAATTTGTTTAGTTCCCACTACATATATACTTTCGCATGTCTGAACCTCAGTCATAGTAAAGTTGGCAGCAGGCCATTGTCGCATCACGCCTTTTAATGATCATGTCTTTTCCACAGTTAAAGAGGGTGAGACGAATGTGTTTTGCATGCGAATGCATGCAGCCATGTGCATGCAACTGGTATGTTCTCTTCTCCCCTCTCCTTTGGATGCCCATTTTTCGATGGCTGTTTCAATTTGTTGTTGCAAACCTCAAGTATCACCTGGCCTATTTATATATATGGGTTACAGCATCAACTCCCTTGGTCAATCAGTTCGCATTTAGAATTATTTTCAGCCTAAGCTTTCTATAATGTATATTTTAGCTGTTCATTTGACCATTGCCATGCTGGATCCTTGCCGTTTCACCTTTAGCCATTCACTTTGAGAATACTGGAGGAAACCAGAATAACTTCCCCCCCCCCCCCCCCCACACACAAGGATATGTTAGTAGAGGATGGTAGTAATTTAAGCTTTGTGCAAGTGGATGGGTAAAACTACAAACTGCTTGTAATATGTCTCGGGACAACCTCTAGTCATTTAGTTTCACTTTCCCGTAAAAGAAAAGGAAATTTTTGGGTCCTAGTGTCAAACAGAAGTCCATCACTAAAACATTAAGCAATTAAGTCTGTAACCTTTCTTGATACAGAAATAAGGGAAACGAACATGCCAGCATCTTGGCACAAGTAACCTTTCGGGTGTGATATGCATATACTCGTTTAATTTTTGTATTCATCTTGTTCCTTATTTACCTTGAAATTTTTACCCAGGTACCCTAGTGTTGCCTAACCGTTCGGCCGGATATGTTGATCCAAGATCTTTAGGTAGGAGTACTTGTATCAATTAGCTCTTCTAGAAGTTATTTCAGAAGAGTATATGTAAGTCCGAAATATTGAGTCGTGTCATACAGGAAGGCATTGTTAACCATATATATGTTATATTTTGACCCAATAAGATGTCTATAATCCTAGAAACTATAAGCAAAACTGACAACCAAATGTCGGCTCACTAACACCCAAATTTCGATTTTGCTTTCCTTCTTCCCAAGTAGTATGCATAGAAAAGGAGACAAAATTCGAGTGTGCTTAAGGTGAAACTCATAAGGCATTGGCAATAAAGTTATCTTAGAGTTGGTGGTGATTTCTAGGTTGCATTGTTGTAACTAAAATTTCAGGCTCCCAGATACTTTAGAAAACCTAAATTTTTCAGTTCATTAATCTAGATGCAACTGCTAAAAAGTATGAACTTTTTTCCAAAAAGAAGTTGTATGTTCACAAACTTCAATTGTGCCTTGCTATTCACCTGGCCTATTTATATATATGGGTTACTATGTATCCTATCTTGGTCAATTGGTCCGCATCAGAATTAGTCGCAGCCTATGCTGATACATGCAGATTCCAATTGTTCATTTTGCCATTGGCATGCTAAGATCCTTGCCTCCTTCCAAACGTTTCACCTTAGCCATTCACTTTGAGGATATTGGAGATGTGTTACACGAAAGGAATTATATAGGGTATGTTGGTGGCTAAAATTGACATTACATCGAACTTGGAAGGTGACCGGTATATAGAAGCAGTCAAACTGGTTCAGCTCTATAGCCGATAGGGGTGGAAATGTGGAAACACGTAATCGCAAAAAAACTAACATGGATGCTCATATCCGTATCCGTTTTGAATGTGGGTGCATCCGAGCCCAAATTTGTTTTTCCCTTTTTATCTATCTGATTCTATATTTGTATTCAGGCATATCCGTATTCGAATAAAATAAACACATATGAAACTATTAAAAAACTATACATATGACTAATTATTAGTGATATTAATTTTAATATTAGTAGCAATGTAAGTGAAACTATTAGAGTGATCATGATTGAAGACTTATTAATAACGATATATAAATATTAAGTTTAATTAATTTTAATTTACCTTTGATTGGGGTAGTCATATTAATATTAGTTTATTTTTATTTTACATCTATAGATAAATTTATCATGTACTTTATTTTATTCATTTCTTAATATATTTCTATTTTAATTCAAATACTTATATATTTATGTTACATAGTTTTATTATTATTAAATATTAAAATATATATTGATAAATATGTTTCGATGAGTTATTTTTTCTTATTTATCAATATTATACACACATACTTCAATGTTTTCTTTTTAAAATGATTACTGATATATTTTAAATATATTTATAATAAATAAAACAAATAAATATGTATTATCTTTCAAACTACATAAAAATCAGAAGGACATCCAAATTCAACACATATGCTTCGTATCCGTATCCGACAACATCTATATCTGAATTAAAATGTGATAAAAGTGACATATGTATTTGTTTTCATCCATATCCGATCCAAATCCCATCCCTAATAGCCGAGCTGCAGCACATACAAGTTTGATCAGTTTGTTAGAGCGTTCAAGAGTTGTAAAAGAATTTTCTTATGGAGTAAACTATCCTACAGATATGAAAGGTCACGATCAATTGAGCTTTCGCGGTGAGCTTCCATAATGTGATAGCGCATTTCATGAATATCGATCGTTTGCAACTAGTAATGAGACATTTGACACTAGTACTTCTGAACAAGGATTTAAATCCTTATTAGTATGATCTCTAGGTAGTTGGTGGTTAGAGAGTGGTACTTTGCCGCCGTGTCGTGAATCGCGATGATGATCTTTTGAAAATGAAAATAAAAAGAAAAAAAACTCCTTGGGAAATAGCCTTTGTTTTTAGGGGATGTATGATTCATGTGGCCAGCCTTTGTACTTTAAAACAAAAAATGCTGGGTTGTGCTTTGTTTTCCACGTTTGTGAAAGCAACGGTGTAGCAGATCCAGCAGGCACTGGGTTGTGCTGGTGCTGGAGACAGGAGACTGTTCGCCTAGCACAGGTCGGCCGTGGTTAGTTCCCAAAAGTATTTTTACTTCCTATTCATCCCCCTCACAGAACACGTATCCCCAAAAATTTCTTTTTCCCTTTCCTATTCATTCCCCTCATATAACACGCATTTAAAAAAAAGGGACTTTTTTCCAACCACAACTAAACACGGCCCACACCAGGGTGTGGGCTCCGGTCCCAGGCTCTGGGGTCCCAGCCACCCGCTGACAGTCCCCACCCACCCACCCACACTCCTCATCCAGGCAAGTGGGACCTTCAACGGACGAACGGACGGTACCATTGAACGTGAGAAAGCAAAGCAGAAGAGGATGAAAAGGGTGACGCCGGTTCGTTCCACGCCAAGTTTTTACTCAACTCGTGGGTCTTGTTGGTAAAAACCGACAAATTTGGAGTCGGCGAGGAAGGCGGCGCATACGTGCCGGCACGTGTGCACCCTCGCGTCGCGCCACCAGCAACTGAACCGTACTGGTACGGCCGCTCGCTCCGGCGTGTAGTATACTAGATATTAGCGTACCCCGGACCGTCGAGGATACGGAGCTATGGACATGGACGGGATCGGTCGACGTATACATCGATCGGCTCGGCTCGTGCGCGGGAAAGCAAAAGGAACCGGCCACGCTCGTGCTTGCGGTTAACAGGGGAGAGTGACTTTGGTCCATCTCTTCCCCAACGGCTCGTCACAAACTGTTGGGAAGACCACGCTACGCTCGGTGACATTTATCGTTGAGCGGCCAGATCACTACCGTGTGATTGTGGCCGTTGGACGCGGAGCCAGACCAAGTTGGGCAACGAGACAAAAACGTGTCACCATACGGAAAACAGATTTCTGAAGCGAGGACGACACCGGGGACGGGCCACCAGCAGCAACTTGTCCGCTGCCCCATGCCCCCATCACCTAGCAACGCAATGCAAGCTGATACAGCTTACCACACCGACTATTATTATTATTTTTTAATTCATGTGTTGCTTGCAAGCATATATATACAGTGTTTTTATATTATGTATACATGTACTAGTAGCATTTGTTTTTGGCTGGTCATAAAGCTAGACGTTTGATCACAAACAAAGCGATAGATAAACGTTTTCTTTGCACGCATGCCTACATGCGCCATCGATGACAAAACATGTGACGGCCGGGCGCCCACACGCCTCGGTTTTCTGGGCTTTTTCTTTGGCCTTTTCCTGCAGGGTCTGGCAATATAGCACGGCCGGGCGACGTATATTCTATTCACCACGCGCGCTGCTCGCGCCGGAATCATGCCGGTCACATGACAGAAGAAAATTAACCACATGATGCATTTTCTGCTCTGGAGATGTCACAAATCCTCAAGCGCTCAATGTCCATTATTCGGATAGGATAGCATTTCAAGTGGATCAGCTAGCATTTGATCATCTATTTATAGCCACGCATATCATATCATAACGCTTATTCATAACTAAACAATTTGAACTTCGATTGATGGCCATTTCAGATGCCCAATGAACAGCCTTATTCTTTAAGCAAGCATATACACCTTTTCTAGATTTCTCCATGCATGAAAGAAAAGCGTGCTCGCTAATCTAACTTGCAAATGGTGTCTTCCAAAGCAGTGATGCAGGTTTCCAAAAAGTAAAAAAAAGGAGCCGTTATTTTCATTAGAAAAAGAGGCGGTATAGTTGCGTGCTCGTGAACCTTGTGATCATACGGCAGCTGTTATTCGTTGCCGTTAGTCAACTGCCGTTGCACCAACAGGATTCAGTGTTGCTGCTTCGTTCGGTCTTGCAACAGGAACGGATCGATCGAGGAACATCTAAGCAAACAGCAGCAGTATCGTAGCGCTAGGTGGTCTAATCCAAATTCCCCTTTTCCATTTTTTTTTACGTTGTTATATGCAGCAAGAGAATAGGAGTACGTTTTCCCCTTTGGATTCCTCCAGGATCAATTCCAAGCGTAACTCTCACAGCGGTTACTGAAAGCAACGCGTCCACAGCATTTTTCAAAACATGCATGCATGTTCCCGGGGACGATCAGCAAAAGTCACCCCACATGGACGATCGCCCTTGGGGATCTTTTGCCTCCATGACCCCGGCAGGTCATCTAAAAGAAATACGCTATGCATGCAAATTTCTTTTTTTTTTTTTGCCAAGGGCGCAAGCCAAATCTTTGACCGCAGCAACCCCAATTCCCCCAATCTTTTTTTTTTCCAACTAATAATATTATCCACGAGAGCAGCAATCCTTCCCGTTCCAAATCCGGGCTTCATCGCCTAAAAGAAATGTATTTCATGGCTGTTAGTGTTAGGTAAGATATCAAAACCTCTCTCGCTAGCTAGAACAACGGTACAATAGGAATTTAGGAAATGAGATTGACATGTCCTTCTCGAACCAAAGGGATACAAAGTACACCACGCCCCATGTTCACGGAATGGAATAAGATCTTAATTCCTGCTTATCCAAAACAATCACTCCATAGTAACCCAAGCAACCCATAGGCTTGCCATCGCGTCCACGGAAACTACCAAAAAGAACCCAAATGTTAAGCATATCCGTAGGCACATCAATGTCTCGATCAGGCAGGATCAGTAGACCAAGGATTAGCAGCAAAGATGATCAGATCACTCACTAACCTGAAATGAGCCAAGCAGGCCCCACGAGCTCCAGCGGCGGCTGCCCCCTCGACCTCGCCGGCTTCCCCCAAATCGCCGGGCACACATCGCCACCGCTGGTCCGTCGTCGCCCTGTGCTTTCCTTCCGGCTGCCGTCACCAACCCGTTGGGTGGGGCCCGGCGCACTCAACCGCGATGACCGCGCCACGTCGGCGCCGCGTCCTCCCCACCAACCCCACGTGCAGCACAGCGCACCCGGCCGTGTTTAGTTGTGATGGAGAAAAAATACGTTTTTTTTCTAGGATACGTGTTACGTGATAAGGATAAATAGGAAAAGAGAAAAAAATGAATTTTTAGGGATACGTGTTATGTGGGGAAATAAAATGAAAGTAAAAATTACTTCTAGAACTTAAACACGTCTCGCTCCTCGCTCCTCCTCGGACCCACCGCCTCGCCCTCGCGTCCGTCCCTTGGACTGGGAGGGAGCTGCTGGGACACAGCTGGGCCGACTACCCACCGTCGCTGACGCGCGGGCCCTCCAAGCCAGCCTCGGGGGCCGCTATAAGATAGACGCGCCGGGGGGTGGCCGCACGGCTCCATCGCCGGCGACGCGTCCGCTCGTGTGTTGCTATAAATAAGCTGGGCTCCGGCTCGTTGCTCTTTTTTCCCCTTTCCATTCTCACACGCCTCCCCCCTGCCGCCGTCGTCGTCGTCGCTACTCGCATCGAGATTCGCGCGGCCGTGTCTCTTGCTCGCAGGGTGCTGCGGCTGGTGCCTGGTGGGGACTGGTGCTTACTCCTCTTCCTTCTTCCCTGGTCGCGCCCGCGCCCAGATCTCTCGCTTGCTCGCCGGCGCCCGGGCTAGATCTGGGCGGGAGGTAAGGAGGCGGGGGCCGGCCGGAGCTTGGTGAGTCTCGGAGGGGCGGAGGAGGGGAGAAGGGGAGGGAGGACAGCGGCAGCCAGTGCGTGCGCGCGCCATGGAGCTGGCGGTGGGCGGCGGGATGCGGCGGTCGGCGTCGCACACCTCGCTGTCGGAGTCGGACGACTTCGAGCTCACGCGGCTGCTCAGCAAGCCGCGGATCAACGTCGAGCGCCAGCGCTCCTTCGACGACCGCTCGCTCAGCGACGTCTCGCACTCGGGCGGGTACGGCAGGGGCGGCTTCGACGGCATGTACTCGCCGGGGGGAGGCCTGCGCTCGCTCGTCGGCACGCCGGCGTCCTCCGCGCTCCACTCCTTCGAGCCACACCCCATCGTCGGCGACGCCTGGGAGGCGCTCCGCCGCTCCCTCGTCTTCTTCCGCGGCCAGCCTCTCGGAACCGTCGCCGCCGTCGACCACGCGTCCGAGGAGGTCCTTAACTATGACCAGGTGAGCTGTCACCGCACCTTTTTGTTGATACAAACTGCAAACCATTATTTTAGTGACCGCAACTGCGAATTAATTTTGATCCGGAGCTTGTAATCCGGGCGCATATCGGTTTCTTCTTATCTTATGTTTGGGGGTGAACTTGGGAGCAGGTGTTTGTGAGGGATTTTGTGCCGAGCGCACTGGCGTTCCTGATGAATGGCGAGCCGGATATTGTCAAGAACTTCCTCCTCAAGACCCTGCTGCTGCAGGGCTGGGAGAAGAAAGTCGATAGGTTCAAACTTGGGGAGGGAGCCATGCCGGCGAGCTTCAAGGTGATGCATGATGCGAAGAAGGGTGTCGAGACCCTGCATGCCGATTTTGGGGAGAGCGCGATTGGGAGGGTTGCGCCGGTGGATTCCGGGTTCTGGTGGATCATACTCCTGCGGGCCTACACAAAGACCACTGGTGATATGACGCTGGCAGAGACACCAGAATGCCAGAAAGGGATGAGGCTCATACTCAGCCTTTGCTTATCTGAGGGATTTGATACCTTCCCCACATTGTTATGTGCCGATGGTTGCTGCATGATAGATCGCAGAATGGTAAGCTCTGATTTCAGTTGCTTTTGTCTTTGTTTGCCGTTTCTATTTGGTTTCATTGTATAGACCAAATATCTAGAGCATTAATGCTAAAATTTGTGGACTAAATATCTCTCCTTTGTCTTTAAAGTAATGATATTTTACTCTTTGATATATTACCATTGATGTTATTAAATAATGCAAGGCTTCTTCTGTTTATGATTTGTGTGTCATGTGTTCTGAACATATAAGATATAAATAGCCATTTGATATGGCTCAATCTTGATGTTATAGGAGCTGCTGTTTGTTCTTTTTGTGTGATATTTATATTTCGTGGTTTCAGATGTCTAGTAAAATATTGAAATGAGCCGAGGTTATTTATTTTTTTGGGATCAAATTCATTAGACTTTGCCTTTGTCAACTTCTAATTGTTTTATTTGTTGTGGTGCAATGTTTTAATTTAATATGTATCATAATATAGTTTGTCAAATATGTATGCAAATGTCTATTGAAAATATGATACCAAATGCCCTTTCTTTTAGTACAAACTTCCCTTCAAAGATAAATAAAACCAGAATAGTTTGTTATACTTCTACTCTTCTAGTCGTTGAACCAAGTACTGCCATTCTCCTGGTGAGCGGTGTTCATCCATGGCATTGCAGAGTCCTCTCTTTTTTGAACCATTGCCTGATACAATTCTGTTAGCGGTTTTTTACTCGAGCCCTGCTACTTTTCTCTTTCCATGGTATGTTACGTCATATATTGTATGTTTGTTCTTTGCTACTGCAGGATATAATAATAGCACATGTATAAAAAAGTAACACAACCCTTTTTATTGTAAATGTTCATTGAATCATAAGTAATCTTATTCATCTTCCTTGTCGCTGGCTTTTGACACATGCATGCCAATCCTTCAATTACCTTTGTGCTGAACTGGTTTGTTCGAACTGCTATTTTAATAACTGAGTATGTATGCTTATATCACTGTTTATTTTGTTTGTAGGGTGTGTATGGCTACCCCATTGAAATTCAAGCCCTTTTCTTTATGGCACTTAGGTGTGCTCTTCAGATGCTTAAGCATGATAATGAAGGGAAAGAGTTTGTAGAGAAGATTGCTACTCGCCTTCATGCTTTAAGTTATCACATGCGAAGCTATTTTTGGCTTGATTTCCAACAGCTAAATGACATTTATCGTTACAAGACAGAAGAGTATTCCCACACAGCTGTCAACAAATTCAATGTTATTCCAGATTCTATTCCGGACTGGCTATTTGATTTTATGCCGTGTCAGGGTGGTTTTTTCATTGGTAATGTTAGTCCTGCAAGGATGGACTTCCGTTGGTTTGCACTTGGGAACATGATTGCCATACTTTCTTCTCTTGCAACACCGGAGCAATCTGTGGCAATAATGGATCTTATTGAGGAGCGTTGGGAAGAGCTTATTGGTGAAATGCCTCTGAAGATATGTTATCCAGCTATTGAGAACCATGAGTGGCGAATTGTAACAGGCTGTGATCCGAAAAATACTAGATGGAGTTATCACAATGGTGGATCGTGGCCAGGTTAGTTGGCTTAAACTACTTGAATTGAGCTTTTCAAATCTTTTGCATTTTAAGGTCAAAACATATCACAACCATAGTTCTGTTTCGGAGGCTTTGCTACACTATCGTTAAGGAGATACTTGATGTTCTGTATATTCATGTCTTCTGACAATTTTATGTTCTGATCGTATGATCTTTTTTAGTGTTGAGATTTTGTTGACGCATCCCCCTTTTCCTGATACCACTGGATGCAGAATTCCTTTGGTTCTGTCCTGTTTGATGATGTTCCTAAACTCTACTTTTGTAATAGAAATTCATAAAGATTGTGCCACAAGATATGCCATAAAAGTTCCAAGCCATAATGCTTTATCTGATTTTGAACTTATCCAGAGCTTCTTATGTTTCAATTGCAACATGGTGTGTGTTATTCTGATGATGTATTCATTGTCCTTAGTTCAAGAAACCCGAGTGATATGAGCCATTTCCATACGCCATTTTCATATTTTTGTTCATCTTTCTGCAGTACTTCTATGGCTGCTGACTGCAGCCTGCATCAAGACTGGACGGCCACAAATTGCAAGAAGAGCAATTGACCTAGCTGAGAGGAGGCTATTGAAGGATGGCTGGCCAGAGTACTATGATGGGAAGCTTGGTCGATATGTAGGGAAGCAGGCGAGAAAATTCCAGACATGGTCCATCGCTGGGTATTTGGTCGCAAAGATGATGCTGGAGGACCCTTCACATCTTGGCATGATCTCACTGGAAGAGGATAAGGCGATGCTGAAGCCAGTTTTGAAGCGGTCCGCATCATGGACAAATTGAGATGGCGACGAAAACGTTTAGTGAAGCAAAGTCAGCTGAAAATTCTTGGGGTAGCATCTCGTCTTCTGCTGACCCATTTCCTTTGACTTCCCAAACCAAGATGGTTTGCGTCTTCTGGATTTTCCTTGGTTGTACAATATCTCAGCTCGTTTCGTGAGTTGAAAAGAAGCAACTGCAGAAATGGGCATTTTCTTTTTTTTTTCTTTTTCAATTTCTCGTTGTAAGAAGATACTCAGATTCTTGCTTGGGCCATACTGCAAGCTGTGGATCAGTTAATGGATCCTTTTGGTTGAACTCAGCTTTGTTGTACCAGTTGACCGTACAGACGAGTAAGCTGATTCCAGCTTCCTTGTGAACAGCACAAGGGCTATTTCTAACGGATGAATAAAGCTCCTTTCTCTGCGTTGCTGCATGCCTGTGTTTCTATTGCTTTACTTGACTGCCTGTCTGCTTGTCCCGTGATGACAAGCCAAAGAAAGTGTGGCTTGTGTGCCTCTTCCTCTTCTGTCTCCCTAGAGATTTGTTGTTGTACACTTGTGTTCAAGACGATTTCTAGATCCAGCCATCCCTGCTCCCTCAGAGTTTCTCCTGTAGCAGGTTTACTACTTGTGTGGGCAGTGTGGCAATCCTAAGCAACACATTTCATACATGGTGGATTGCTATATGAAATTGAAGATTTTAGTCTAAATCTAACTGGGAAAATATTAATTTGGATGTCTCTTAAATTGCCTTACAAGCTGTATTCAGACTTCTGCTTCTAAATGCATTCGTTCAAATTATTTCCAGTCTTAGGCCATGTTCAGATTCCTAACTTTTCACTATTCATTCCAACTTTTCACTATTCCTCCCTCACAAAACACGTTTCCCAGCGAATGCTACAGTGTTTTTCTGATGCTACAGTGTTTTTTCCTACCATCTAAACACACCCTTAAGTAAGCATGGAATGATGGAAATACAAGAATGTGTCACCAAAGGGTCAAGGTCTTCATGGCCAAAGCCTGCTCGGACTTGATGGTCAACGCCAAGATACATGAGGCAATTAGGCCTTGTTTAGTTCCCCAACTTCTCACCAACTTTGCACATTGATAACCGTGCCCTCTCTCACAGAACACGCTTCCCAGTGCGCCAACTTTGCACCAACTTTATGAACTAAACAAGGCCTTAGTCCTTTACAGGCTTGGCTGGATAACTCGCAACCCAGGTGACAAGCACTCTCTAGCAATGACAATGCAAGTAATTCTTTGATTGCTAACTTCTGGTGGGACCCAAACCCAATATCGACACCGGCACGTTAGTGCCTAGGCACATGCTGAAATCATCTCCAACTCGGCAACTCAGATTCTCAGAGCTGTGACTTCTGCAAGATTCGAAGACAGTAAAAGAAAACAAATTGGCTCACACAGATTAGCAAAACAGGCGAGACAGTCAGCTCTCCAATCATGTTCGCTTGGCTGTCAAAATCAGTCTCATGCTACAAGTTGTAATGTGATACAAGTATTTTCAGAATGACCAACGGATGAAATTCTCCCTCATACCTATCATGTTCTTAAACTCATGAATGAATGAACTATTATAAAAATTGCAGTACTAGCAGTAGCATTCTAAACCGGCCCCGGATGGTTGTAACACCAAAGGGGAGGAGGATTAAAAATAGGAAAAAGTGCTATTTAGATCCCTCAACTAATGGTCAAGTTTGATTTAGGTCCCTAAACTCCAAAACCAGGTAAAACGCATCCTTCAACTTTTAAAACCGTCCATATTACATCCCTGAGCGGTTTGGAAGAGCAGTTTCACTATAGTAACGTGGTTTTGTTTTGTTCCTCATATTTATTTCTGCTAAATATTATTTAAAAATTATGAAAACCATAGAAAAAAAGTATAAATAATTTTATCGTACTCCATATGAGTAGATCTACACATTAAATATATACTATGATATCTTTTAGTACAAATCTTTTATTTCACCTTTAGATCTATGCTTTCTATAAATAAAATAACTAAGTTATATATATGATACAATAATATGATTTTTAGTAATTAATTGGAATAATTTATAGTTGTTGTTTCTATATTCCAATTGTGGTGAAATTTTTATGGTAGACTAATTATTGTAGGCTTAAATCGTAATAAATTTTTTATATTCAGATGGGTCAAAAAAAAACCTAGATTTTTCATTATATAGCTTTTCTATGATTTACTATAATTTTTGAAAGATTTAGCAAAATAAATAAGTAAAAGGAAATGACAAAACCACTGCTATTATAGCAAAACCGCTATCCAAAACCGCTTAGGGATGTAATATAAACGGTTTTGCAAGTTGGAGGATGTGTTTTACCCGGTTTTGGAGTTTAGGGACTTAAATCGAACTTGAGCGATAGTTGAGGGACCTCAATAGTACTTTTTCCTTAAAAATATTGTAATCAAAATTCCATTGCAGGCCCAAGTCCAACGTAATTCCACGAACGCTCTAGCCCAGTCTACAGTTCATTTTCAGCCCACTTCATCCCGTCGAGGGTCCACCATACGGTCCACACCACCAGAGATGCAGTGACCACCACCACCAGCCTCTCCTTGCTTCGTCCCCGAGATCTCGATCCCGAACCCACCGCGCCATGGCCGCCGCCCCCTCCCCAACCTCACCGCCCCCGCCGCCGGCGACCGACGCCGCAGCACCAGGCCTCCCCGATCTCTCAATCCCCTACGACCTGGCCACGCGCGGGCAGTGGCAGGCGCTCTTAACCCACCTCTCCCACCCGGCCCACGCCCCGCACCAGCACCACCGCCTCCTCCTCTCCGCGCTCTCCGCCCTCTCCCTCGCCAAGCTCCGCCGCTTCACCGACGCCGCCGCGCTGCTCGCCTCCCTGCACCCGGACCCGGCCTGCCCGCCGCCGCCCTTCCTCATCCGCCTCCTCCACGCGATCCTCCCGCTCTTCCTCCCCGACCGCCCCCTCGCGCTTGACCGCCTCTACACGCTCCTCTCCTCCGTCCGCGCCCGCCCCGACGCCGGCCACCCCGAGTGGCGCCGCCGCGACGCCCTCGTCGCGTCCCTCCTCGCCGCCGACCACCTCACCCACCGCGAGTTCGACGTCGCCCTCGCCCTCCTCGCCGACATCGCCGCGCGCGAGCCGGGCGACCCGGTGCTCCTCTCCCGCCTCGCCTACGCGCACCTCCAGATCGGCAACCTCGCCGCGGCCTCCGCCGCCTTCCGCCACGTGGAGTCCGTCGCCGCCGCGGCCGAGGACCCCGCGCGGCACGCCAATCTCCTCGCACGTAACCGCGCGCTGGAGTTCATCGTGGGCAAGGACTATGCGGCGGCAGTGCGGGAGTACGAGAACTGCATCGAGGCGGACCCCGCGGACGCCGTGGCGCTCAACAACAAGGCACTGTGCCTCATGTACTCGCGGGATCTTGGCGACGCCATCAAGGTGCTCGAGGGCGCGCTCGAGAGGGTTCCTACGGCGGCCCTCAACGAGACGGTGGTGGTCAACCTGTGCAGCATGTACGAGCTCGCCTTCGTCAACCACGGCGAAGTCAAGAGGAGCCTGGCCGAGTGGATCGCCAGGGTTGCTCCCGATGACTTCGACACCTCCTGCACGCGAATGTAGGAGGTAATGCCTATTGCAATTCAGTTTTGGGCCTTTGGGAGCCATGCTGTATACTGCATGGTTGTTCTGTGGCGCATACTACATACTGAAATTTGACTGTCCATGTTTCGATAGCCTTCAACCATTTTTTTTTCTATAGCAATTGAAGTGGTGAGGTGGTTGGATATACATAGTGAAAAGAAAAGAGTAAACTGTAGAAAGCGAGCATGTTGTGATTACAGATGTGGAGAACCCCATTTTTTCTTTGCCAGTGCCACTTTGCCTCAATTGTCACAATTCAAGATTCATACTCATACCCAACTTAAAAATCGCACAGACTGGCAATTCAGGCAATTAGGTTAGCCCTAATTTCATGCTGAAGTTGTTGGGTAGAAATACGGGAGCACTTTATACATTTCCCTGAGGCAGCATTTGTAGCAAAATAGAGAGACGTCATACCATTGCCCCTTCTTGTCCTGGCAACAAACAGGAAAGATACTAGTGACTTATATTGATCCACAAGCTTAGTGAGAGAGGCAGGTTCCCACGGCATGGCCAAAATGAATTGGGACTTGGTTGAGATGGAAATAATCCTTGAATATCTTGTGCAATCCTGGTTAAGAGTTACTCTACTTGAGCTGTACAAGGTCAGAGCCCAGGAACTGAAAAGAACCCATGCAAGGAGGCAGTGATAGTGTGTCTGCATAGTTTCTCTGCCATTGAGCACCACACCATATGTCCAATAAAAAAAGTAGTTCCATCTCAAATGAAAACTTTGGTTGTGTCAAAATGATGGTGGTTCAGTTTATATATCTTTCCAAATTGGACTGGTACCAGGAATTTTTGGCTGGGCTGACCAATCATGATGTTGTCAAAGCCAATAGATCTAGGCATAGGCCAATTTGAGAAGTAATGTAACTAGATGGCTAGACCTATGTTATCCTTGGAAACACTCATATTCCCAAGCTACTTTACATCGGCAGTCTACACATTGTTGTGAGCATCTTCCCTTCCACTTCAAATATCTGCGCATAGGTAGGCCAGCTTTAGTTCAGAAGTAGAAAGAGGGGTGGGCACTGGGCAGGGTTACGGTGGCTTGAAGAAGGCAACTGAGAATCCAAAGGTTGAAGCCAGATGGCTTGCTCATGAAGCCTCAACACAAATAGGAGGCAATGTGCTTCTATCAAAACTAAGACTGTAATATGTAAGCCAGTTTCATCAGAGAAGGATTCGAGGGTATTTTTAAGAAGGCTCAATTGATTGCCTTCTGCTTTTAGAATAACCAACATATCATCTGTGCACTGCAGAATATAGGATGTGCAATTGAACAGTCACCTTAATAGCTTGCTAGTAAACTATTTCAAATCAGTAGCATGTCTCGTGTATGTGATTTCCTTGTAAGCACGCATATATTGCTCACGTTCTGCAGTGATATGGGCCATATATGATATATGTACTGTTTGGGAGCAGCTGAGTATTTTTGAGAAAGAAGTGTGTATAACATGTGCTGATAGATTGTGGTTACCAAGTTAAAAATGGGAAACATATTACATACCATCTTTGATAAACGTTGCAAAATATATGAAATGCTGAGCATAGAGTGCATCTTAGCACGACTTGGAAATG
This sequence comes from Digitaria exilis, assembly GCA_015342445.1. Lineage (NCBI taxonomy): Eukaryota > Viridiplantae > Streptophyta > Magnoliopsida > Poales > Poaceae > Digitaria > Digitaria exilis. The sequence continues at coordinate 1,972,875 of JACEFO010001924.1, read as the reverse complement.
AATGATAGCTCGACTGGAGCTCAGGAATGATTGTGTACAACTAGTTATCTTAGCATGGGGATGTAACGAGGTGCACATGAAGTCATCTTTATCACTCATGTAATGTCTTAAAGAATTAATAGTACTCATCCAACCCAACCCATTTATTCATGAGTGATGATCATCTGTAGTCATATAGATTAGGCTCGAACCAAAGAGCGTTTATTGGCTCTTTGAGACCATACAAGTTGTAGCTGCCGTTAGAATACTCCTCCGTCTCTAGAGAGTAGAAGATGCACTCTCTAACGCCATCGTCGGTTTCAGTGAAGGTTGGCTCATACACCTTGTTGCAGCCGAAGCCTTCTGCCAATGACCTTGATGGCCTCACGATGGCCTGCTTACGGTCCCAGAAGACGGTTCCATCATCGATTTCCTCCAGCTTGGACCACGCCATCCGCTTCTGGTTGAGCTGGAAAATTTCGATGGGTTCCTCCACATTTGTGTATCGCAACACGGCGACCACCTTTCCCTTCCACTCCGCTAGGGACAAGGACATGCCTTCTTTCCCGGTCGCGAAGCTCTCGTCGACGATGGGCTTCATCCCCTCAAGGACGATTCTCCACGCCATGGTCTTGGGATTGAATGCTCCAAGCTTTCCATCCCTGGCTAGGCAGTAGAACTCCCCATCGAGGAAGAGAGGGTTGTGAGTGGCCAAGAGGACACGGACCTCGCAGTGGATGTCCTCCAGTTGCTCCCAGCTTGCTTGGCCAGGCCTCCATGTCCTAATTGTGACGTCATAGTAGTGCGATGACCCTTCGATAATCATGACCATCAAGTCATGAGACCCCGGCATGGAGCAGAAGGAGATTCCTTTGAAGTTTAGGAGCTCGTCCACAGGTGGAAGAAGGACGATGGCATCATCGTGACCGCGCTTGAACGGGTTCATCAGGAAGAAGGAACAGTAAGCCCTCGAGACGAGGAGCCATCCGTTGTTGGAGCAGTGCAGCGTCAACGAAGCTGAGTCGTCTGGCACTGCTGCTGTGATGCTAGGGACACGCGCGCTCAATGTGTACTTGTTCTTGGTCACCGGGTCGAAGACGTCGAGGGTGCCTCTCGGTTGACAATTGAAACCTACACCTAAAAACCATACACGGTTAAGCCTGCCTTAATGTTATGTATGCTAATGGATGCTGAATTGATGATGATTAATATTATAAATAATGCCGTCTTGCAGGTTACCTGCCGTTGCTAGGAAGAGACCAGTATGCGTTGGTCTCCGGTGGTGCTATTGTCTCGTCGTATGAATCATCCTCGTCCATCCCCACAAAGGTACACCGGATGGTCATGTCGCGCAACGACAAGGTGAAGACCCTGACACCGTCGCCGCGGGAGGAGAGGATATGGATGGTGTTGGGCTCGGTCCCCGCCTCTGTCGCCGGCGACACCATGAGACTGTTGTTGCCAACAAAGAGCGTCGTGTCCCCGATGCCGTCGACCTGTCTCCACGCCGACCACATGTACGGCCGGACATAGTAGAGGAGGTCGCCCTCGGTAGGTGAGGATGTAACCAGGCACGGCCTCGTTGGATGATGGCTAGGAAACGGGCCCGGGATCTTGATGTCCGTCCTCTCGACGCGAAGAGCCGCCGGCGTCGGGCCGGACGCGTCGACGACCACACAGTAGGATGCATTGGTGGTTGCGTATATCTTCCCTCCGTGGAAGGCGACGGCTCCGTCGAAAACGTCGACGTAGTCGTCGTGCGTGACCTCGACATGTGACCACGTCTCGTCACCCACACGGCAGTAGCGGAGGAACGTCTCGCCGATGAGCCCCAGCACGACGACGCAGCCCGGCGCAGGCGCCGCTGAAGAGCAAGAGAGAGCGCAGTTGAAGAGGAACGACTCCAGGTGCGGCGGGTCGTCCGGCATCGGAGGGAGAGGCACCACCATGGACGACGGCTCAGATTGTTCCGGCACCGGCGCGGTGAACAGGGTCGTGAGGAAGCACGCCCTGGTGACCTCGTCGAGCACGAGGAACCAGCGGTTGCTCCCGCCGGTGCACGCGAGGCATCGCTTCCCTCGCATGGTGCGGATGACGCCGCTGCTGGGGATTTCGTGCACGCTGCCATTGGAGGGATCGACCAAGGCGGGGTTGCGTCCCTCGGCGCCGGGGAAGTGGACCGCGTACGCCGCCGTGGTCCGGAACTCTGACGGGAAGCAGAAGCAATCCATAGGTTCGTGTTGGGCAATGTTTAGGACGCACAATAATACATATATAACTATATTAATGTGACGAACGAACGAACGAAGGAATCCAACACGAAGTGATCCTGGTTACCGAGCTTGTTTAACCGACATGAGAACAACGATTGTGTTGTTGCCGCTTTCGGATGACCATACGCCTGCATGCCCAAAATGTTACTTACACGTCGTCTGTGGGTATGATGTTACAAGTCTACAAGCCAGGCCCAACCCGACTAAACTACAAGCCATGCCCAACCCACCGGACACGGTCATGGATTCCTAATCGTGTATTGCCGTCAAAATCTAGATATGTTGTGGTTATGGTGAATCCAGTGATGACAAGTAATTTAAAAGAAGTTTGTTAAAACTGACAATTCAGTCAAATAATTTGGCCAAAACCTTTATTAGAATCTATTATGATCTTATTTAAATATTTGGCCAAATAATCTGGTCGGTCGAATTGGGACATCGATGTAAGCCAAGGAATTCCATCACTCCACTCGACTTAATCCAACATATAACCGAAATACCCCCATTATGGCATTGACCACCATCAAGCAACTATTTTTTTTCTCTCTCCATTTTTTGTTTTTTATTAGTCAAGAAAAAATTAAAAGCCTTTTTTTTTAACGAACAAGTCCGGGATTGTGCTTATTTCATTGATAAAGAGGATAGTTATTACAGAAAGGTTTTACATAGGTCGGTAGACTCTATAGTCAAAAGCCTACTCTCGCACAAAAAGGGAGTCTAATTGTTTGGCTCCCGCCATTCGCCATGCTGCAATCTCATTTTAATTTTCCCCAACAGTGAAGGCGCGCTGGATTCATGTCGTCGTAAGACTCCAGTATTTCGCTCTTTTCAGATCTCCCACATAATGAGCATGGCAAGCACCCGCACGGCCTTCTTCGGTGTTTTTGGCCCTGTGGTAATGTTGATCCACCATTCCTTTGTTGTGTTGCTCGTTTTCCAGTTTGAAGGTTTGATGGCCGGTAAACCAATCCAATCTGCCAAAGGCTTTCAAACTGACCAAGGAGGGACATGACACAACAAGTGCCACCATCACCTTACCAGCGCCACCATCTTTTAGGAACGGTGGTGAATACATGATGCACATGCACCCATTGGGCATTCTGAAATACTTGCATGACATTACAAGTTGTAGCACGACACAGATTTTGATAGCCAAATAAACGAACATGATTGGCAAACATATTGCCTCTCGCCTGTTTGCTAATCTGTGAGCCAATTTTCTTTTCTTTTTTTTTTTTTGTTGTCTTTGGACTCTTACAGAAGTCATAGCTCTGAGTTACCGAGTTGCAGATGATTTAACATTTCGGCAATCGTAGGGGATCTGATTGAGAGATCGGGGAAGCCTGGTGCTACACGCCTGCACCGTCGGTTGCTGGCAGCGGGGTTGGGGAGATGGGGACCATGGTGCGGTTTTGCTCATGACGTGGCTAGGAGGAAGAAGTAGCATGAGGACCTTGCCGGAAAGAAACAGAATGCCGGTGTGAGGGTTAATTTGGGTCTTCTTGTGAGCTTCACCAGGAACATTTGCATGATGGCCAGTGACAAAGGTTGGGTATAAGTGTCCAATGAAAAAAATGCCATTTTATCTAACATGTGGACACACTCCCATGAGCAAAATTGATTTTGCATACACTTTCACTCCTTCATTTCATTCGAAAATTATATTTACGTACGTCTCTTTTTGATCCAGCAACTTCTAGCGTAGCCGTCTGAAAGGCAAATTGTAAAAATGGTTTCGCGATGAAGTATATAGGAGAAGCACCTTATATTAGAGACTCAAACTAAGAATATTTCTCCGCCTTCGCTCGTCCTAACGGATTTATGTCGATCGCTATCCGCAGAGGTGTGCGGCTTGGGACGCAGCGCTGATCGGTAGTGCGGCGGTGTGGCAGCACGAGGGGTAGCAACACGAGTGCCGCGCCTCATGTGAATAAAAAGATTTGTTTGAAAAAAATATATCTAAGCACACCCTCTCATTAGGTTTCTGCACTGGCTTTATTTTTGTGAGATGCTAAAATTACTTAGCCGAGTGTAGAAAAAAGATTACGCAGGTACAAAGATGAGGGTCTAAAATGACTATTTTGCCAAAAACGAATCTTCTAGCATGCATGCTCGTACAGAGGTTGTTACAACTTACCACTGCCAGCGCAGTTGGCACTGATTCCTTCTCACCGAGACACCGCCTGCTGTTATCTCCTTAAAAGGAGTGTGCCTTGTGGCCTAATCACACGACACACATCAACCAAAGTACCAAACCACCAACTCAAGGAGGAGGAGGAGGAGGAGCAGTCGAGCAGGAGGAACCGGCCGCCTCCACACCACGCGTCGCCGTCGCAATCGATCCAGCAACCCTACCGAGGTCTGTGCGCCTGCCTTTCTTCCTCCCTCTCTCGTGACGTGACTTCTTATTCATGCATGAATCCGCACGCTCGTGAGATGTTCGTTGCTTTATTTTACTGTGATTGTGATGGATCGTATGGCTACTTAGATCTACGTGTTGCTATTGCCCAGACATGATGAATTGATACGTAGCACTCGATCGCTCGTGACATGTTTGGTTCTGTCCACTAGTTTAATTTACTTTCCATCGTCTCTGGTTTAACGTGACTTCGTAAGCATGCATGAATCCGCACGATCAGCGTTTTGTGTGCGATCCTTATTGCTTTTGCTGTTATTGTGGTGGGACTGGTGGCACAACTCTCTACATATCAGAATTTAGATTTACTTTTGCCTAGACCTGATGAATTGAAGCGACTTGGATTGTTTGGTTATGCGTTCTCCACTTTGATTTACTGCTGTGATAGTGTAACTGCTGTTGTACACTGGTTTGTGTGCTGCCTACAATTCATGGATCTGCAGCACAAGTTTACCCGGTTTTTGCTCGTGGAGAATCGTATATCACCACTCTGCAATTTCTCTTTTAGTGGTTTACCAGCAGGTTGCGTTAGTTTGTTTGATTTTTTTTCATTGTGATGTTCTTTGTGCGTCAGGTCATGGTGACCAAAGGCACCGCCAACGTCAAGGCAAAGGCCTTGCGCCAGAAGGCCAAGGAGGAACACCGGGTGACACGCCCGTGTGTTTGGTGCGGGGAGCACCTGGGCCATGTTCAGATTCACAAAAAAGTATTTCTTCAACAAGTTTTTTCTATTCATCACACTCACCGAACATGTTTTTCAGTGCACTATTCATCTAGAAAAAGTACTTTTTACTTTTAATCTGAACACAACACTGAATGAGCGGACTCGCACTCTTAGCCACACATCGAAGAGGTGCCTAGACAATCACAAGAAAGCTGCGGCGGTGGCAAAAGGAAAGGGTGCCAAGTAAACTGGAGGCATGGGTACAAGAGGTCTATGATATTTGGTGGATGTGATGGTGTTTGCGTCAGTCTACAATGCTAGTGCGCAAGTAGTACCTAGTAGTATGTATGGTTCCTTTGTTTTGTTTTGTGGTTGTGATGTGCATTAGTACACACTGAACTCATGATCTGATCGTGATGAGCCACTGCGGATGAACAATTCTATGTTCCTCCATTGCATTGTGCTAAATTTGATTTTCCATTACTTGCATGTCTCTACGAAATATGCATGGATGGTGGATGCCGGGGAAATGGTGAGCGGTGGCTGTGAGAGGGGTGGGCGTGGGTGGCGGCATGGAGGGGAGGGGGCTGGGCGCGGGCGAGAGAGAAAGAGAGAAGGCGTCACGCGTGGCCAGCTTAAGGGCCGGTTCAAAACTTCGCCGGGTGCCTACATCCAAAGCACATGGCGAAGTTAATTAAAAAATAAAAAAAGTTTGCCGTGTGCCACGACCCAGAGCACATGGAGAAATTAATTTAAAAAACTAAAAAAAATTCGCGGTGTGCTACCCTACGGGGAGCCACGACAAAGAGCCCTTTTTTATTTCATGCCACTATATTTTCTCGTGAACTATATGCTTGAAATTAAAGCGAAGGAGAAGATAAGGTCACCATGACATGAATATAAATTTTCACTCACTCCATCCTATTATTCAATGTGTTTGTATATCAAATTTAATTTACAATAATCAAAATGCTATAAATGAAGTTAATTCATTAGAAATATCAAATGGAGCTGAAAAATATCATAAATTAACATTAACCATTTTATGTTGCACATTGACTACAGAAAAAGATTTAAATCAAACTCAAATTCAAATATTACTGTGCTTGAAAACCTAACCACACCCTTCTCAACTCTATAGAACTTCTTCCGGAAAGGAAGAGTTTTCAAACAACGTACGTGACAAAATGTGTGAAACCTTCTCAACTATTTATCATAGACTTAACATCCTATAAAATGAGTTATCGTCAAGTCTCATGAATTTCTGACATTGTTTGAATTTTATATAATTTTTTACATCATTTGGCTTCAGGTTGACGACAAAGTTTATTGAATACAATTTTTTTTTAAACTAGTGGACGAGGCTTTAAAATGCCTTCAATATCACAAATATCACTTTTAGTTATTTCACTCTAACATTTCATGCACTTCCAGTTCAAATTTGGCAAATACGAAAAAATTGCTTTGAAAAATAAATTTGTGAAAAATAGGAAATAAAGCGAGAAATTCACCAAACTAAAATATGAAGTCCTAAGCAATGTAGGTATAGTGGGTAAAAGGTTTGGATGTAAAATATAAAGTCTTTTTTGTTTCGTGTTTGTTGTGTGTCACAATAAAGCACATGGTGAAGATGCCGTTGGCCGTGTGTCCCGGAGAGGCACACGCCAAAGATGTAGTTCATCGTGTGTCTGTCTCGTGGCACGGCGAATCAGCACTTCATGCGGGCCAGCTGTAGCCGCGTCGTGTGTGGGGGCCGTTGGTCATGTAGTTCGCCGTGTGCTTGCCTCGTGGCATACAGGGAATCAGCGCCTCATGCGGCCTCCTCGTGACGTGCCGTGATGGCATAACGGTCGCCGTTAATGGCCGTGGGATGGGGGCCGCTGGACAGGTAGTCATCATGTGTCTGTTACGAGGCACACGACAAAAGAGTTTATTCTCCGTGTGCCTGTCTCATGGCACATGGCGACCGGCGGCTATACCGTATGCCATATATTCGCCATATGTTTTATCAGTGGCTCGCGACAAAGGGTTGCTTCGTTGCGTGCCCGGCATTTTACAATCGACGAAGACTTTAGCACACGGTGATTTTCCGCTTTCCTGGTAGTGAAATGTTCGTCTGCTCACTTTACACGATACAATGAGCATCAGAAACGCGGGATGGAGGAGCAGCCACCGGGTGCACTACGTAAATGCGACAAAGGTCAAAGTAGTCAACGTCACCGTCGGAACTATCAGAAGGACATGCACGCCCTCTGGGTACGAGCTGGCCGATATGTCAAGGCGCCGGACAAGACTGCGCTAGAGGGATGTGCAGCCGGCGGGGGCGTTGGAAGTAGACAATGTTAGAAAAACATGAGAAGTTTAATTTCTATTGTAAAGAAAATAATCCTAAACTAACTTAATGTAAACTACATACCCCTGCTAAAATAACTCTCTAATACTTAACGTAAATTATCCACCTATGCCATAATTTTAAACAACCCCTAAATTTCTTATAAATGATCATGTCATTACTAAAGTTAAGCAACCCTTATATGACTAAAAAAGCAAAGTGCACTATTACAATTATAGATTCCTATAACTATATTACTATCACCACGTATACATGTGTGCGCACGCGCGCGTGTGTGGAGGTGGTTTTTTTAGAAGGGTGTATGCGTAGGAAATCCAAGGGCTTCTTTTAAAAAAGTCCTGAAAGAGGGAGTGGACGACGGGTCGTATTTCCATTAAATTTAGGGGGAGTTTCGTAAATTGACAAATAATGGTACGATCTGGGCTACCCGGCCGGCCGATCGGACGGCCGGAAAAATCCGGCCACGTGGATGGCCTCACCGGCCACCAGAGGCGTCGGCTTTCATTGGGTCAAATTTGAGAGTGCTGTGCGGCATATAACCATCACGCTCCATGTATAGTGGGTTGGGCCCTGGTATGCTGATTGGGCCCAGCAAATCTTAAACCGGCTAAAGAAATCCATGCTAGTGCGCATGTGGGGAGATGGAAAGAAACAAAGTCTGGATCAAATTAATGCAACTATTGCGTTACGTACGTGTTGGATTCGTTTGTCACACGAATTAAGCCTATTTATTCATTGTGTTCAAAACATTGATCGAACCGCATTGAAGTTATTGTCGGCGGCCAGGAGTCGATCGACGAAAGTATGGATGAAGAGAAGGGAGAAGATGGCAGCAGCTTCTATTTCCCGTCAGAGTTCCGGACCACGGCGGCGTACGCGGTCGACATCCCCGGCGCCGAGGGACGCAACCCGACCTTGGTCGATCCCTGCAACCACAGCGACCCGCACGAGGTCCCCAGCAGCTGCATCATCGGCGACATGCGAGGGAAGCGATGCATCGCCTGCACCGGGAGCAACTGGTTCCTCTTGCTGGACATGGCCACCAGGGAGTGCTTCCTGACCACCTTGTTCACCGCGCCGCCGCCGCCACCGGCGGCAGAAGGATCCGAGACGACCACCGTTGTGCCTCTCCCTCCGATGCCGGACGATCCGCCACAGCTGGAGTTCCTCTTCAACTGCGCTCTCTCTTGCCCTTCATCGCCTGCGCTGGGCTGCGCCGTCGTGCTGGGGCTCATCGGCGAGACGTTCCTCCGCTACTGTCGTGTGGGTGACGAGACGTGGTCGCATGTCGAGGTCACGTTCGACGACTACGTCGACGTTTTCGACGGAGCCGTCGCCTTCCACGAAGGGAAGATATACGCAACCACAAACGCATCCTACTGTGTGGTGGTCGACGCGTCGTCCGGCGGGACGACGCCGGCGGCTCTTCGCGTCGAGAGGACTGACATTAAGATCCCAGGGCGGTATCCTAACAATCTTGCAACCAGGCCGCATCTAGTCGCCACCACAGCGACATCACCAGATGAGAGTGGAGATCTCTACTTTGTCCGACCCTATTTCTTTGGCTTTCCGGATGAGGTGGTCGACGTTGACGTCTGTCGTTGGGACCCATCACAGGATGCGTGGAGAGAAGTCGACGGCATTGGGCACACGACGCTCTTTGTAGGCTACAACTGCCTTGCTGTCTCGCTCTCGCCGGCAGGAGAGGATGGGACGACCGAATCCAACACCATCCACATCCTGCGATCATGCTACGACGGTGTCAGGGTTTTCACAGTCTCGCTGGCTGATATGACCATCAAATGTAGCTTTGTGGAGATCGAACAGGAGGACGACGAATATGTCAAGTATAGTGAGACAAACCCCCCACCGGAAACAAAAACATACTGGTCTGTTCCAAACAACTGCAGGTATGCTATTCTTATTATCTTAGTAGCCCAGTTGACCCTCCTTTTCAGGCTAAGTTAGTCGAATTATAAAAAAAGGTAAATAACAAAAATTACCACCAAAACCAGAAACATCTGTATATCAGTCTAGATAAATTACTCTATAAGCATGGATTCATCATTGATAATAATAGGGAGTGTCTATCCCTCATAATAATTTGGAGGCCCTCCTCACTCAGTTTTTGTTTTTTTACCATTGATAATAATAGACATGTGTCTACTCTTTTTATTTCTAAAAACAATTACCCACCTCTAACTAACCATTATAAAAATAACTTTAGGGTAATTCCTTAAATCTATATCTGGATGACACACCTATCCAATTGATGCAGTTTAATATAATACCTAATATAAAGTATGTAGTCATCATGCCGTTTCCGTAAAAAAAAATTATGTCTAAACTACCAATTAATCTTAATTAATATTTTGCACCTAAATTATTTGCCTCTATCATTATAAAATATTACGCCTATACATGCTTCCAAGTTATGCTAATTCAAAATGTGAATTGATGTTTTAACTAAACACATTATTAAACACACGTGAAGGTGCTTATGCAAAAGAAAAAAAACTATATATGAATCTGGATAAAAAAACATTTATTTTAATTTGCTAACTAAAGTATGTATCTCTATGAATTTTGTGTTAGTGTATGGATAAATGTAGGGAAAGAGAGCAACTCATTAAATAACTTTGATTAACCTTGAACATTATATGTTTACATAAATTCCTAACAATTATGTCTCGTAAAATAACATGTGCATAGGAGTTGGTGGTAAACTATTGTACATTAAATTGATCGATGTCGCATAGATGTTTACAAGGCATACTTAAAAAAACTGTATACATGTTTTACAGATCTAAGTTTAAACTGTCGTCAAGACAACCCAGCAGCGAGGGTGATGAACAGGAGGACATTGTGCAGCCAGACCCACCATCGAAGTGTCTGCTGCAGTGGTCTAGCCTGCCAACTGACCTGCTGGCAGAGCATGTCGTTCCCAGGCTATCGTTCATCGATTTCTTGCACCTGAAATCCGTCTGCAAGGACTGGAATGGCATCTCGACGCGAATCGGTGACACCAAGGCGTGGCCATTGCTTGCAATGCCCAATACGGTCTCAAAGCGGTTTCCTCGACGTCTTTGACCCCGTAACCAAGAAAAACTACACCTTGAGCGTGCAAGTTCCTAGCGTCACAATGCCATCAGATGACTACTACTTGGCATCGTTGATGCCACACTACTCCAAGAACGGGTGGCTCGTCGTCTCGAGGGGACACTCCTTCTTCCTCGTGAACCCGTTCGAGCGCGGTGACGATGCAATGGTCGTACACCTCCCACCCGTGAATGAGCTCTTCTGGTTCAAAGGGATCTCATTCTGCTCCACGCCAGGGTCTCCGGACTTCATGGTGATGGCCATCGAAGGAATCTCAAACCACGAGGGCATAGATACCGTCAGAGTCAGGACATGGAGACCTGAGCAAGAGAGCTGGGAGAAACATGACTTTGAATGTGAGGCCCGTTTCCTCTTGGCCACCCACAACCCTCTCTTCCTCGACGGGGAGTTCTATTGCATCGCATGCGATGGGAAACTCGGAGCGTTCAACCCTAAGACAATGGCATGGAGGGTCCTCCATGGGCTAGCTCCGATCCACACCGACGTGCTTGGGGAGGAAAGCTATTACACGTACCCAGTGGAGTGGAAAGGGGAGGTAGTGGTTGTCTTCCATGACAAGGACGTGCAGGAGCCAATCCAAATGTTCCGGCTTGACCGCTCGCGAATGGCGTGGGAGAAGCTAGAGGATTTAGAGGAGGGAGCCATGTTTTGGGATAGGAAGCAGGTCATTGCAAGGCCAGCATCGTCCTTGGCGCAGAACTTCAGTTGCAACAAGTTGTACGTGCCAACCTTCACCGAAAATTATACTTCCGGTGGCGCCACATACAGAGAGTGCGTGTCTTACTCGATGGAGAGTAAAGAGTTCTCTGACGGTGGCTGCAGCTTGTATGATCTCAACGAGCCAATCAAGGCCCTATGGTTCGAGCCTAATCTTGATGGCTACGAGTAATTCATGAACTAGTTCGATCTGTCTCAAAAAAAAAAAAGACAACATATTTCGTAGTTGTATTTATCAAGCGGGTGTGGTTCTGTGGTTGCGTTGCCATTTTATCAAGAATTATGTGTTCCTAGTCTTATATAAATGCTATCTCAATATCATAATATTTGACGTTGTTTATACAATTTTAGGCTAACCAGCATCGAACCGGAGGTAGTATTTGATTTAGCGAATGGTAACCTCAACTCTTGGAGCCATTTTAAGGTTATTTATGTGTGGTTTAGGGTCCATAGAATAATGTAATCTGCATAGTCTAGCATTAGCTTTGTTTTGTGCGCTGGTATAGCCACATACTCCGAGAGCTGACTATAGATGTCCAGATGGGCCAGGCCCGATGGGCGGCCCGCAGCCCGGCCCTAAAAAGCCCGGCACTAGCCCGACCCGGCCCGAAGGAGATAGTGCCCGGGCCAGCCCGGCCCGAGACATAGTGCCGGGCCTGGGCCGCCCCTTCGGCTCGCAGTGCCGGCCCGAGGCCGGCCCGATTTTGTGTGGCCCGACGAAGGCCCGATAAAAGTACTAGCAGCCCATATCAGAACACATCCTTCAACTCTTAAATGGTATGAATCTCCTCCCTCTTCTCTGTAATGATCCTATTCTCCTCCCTCATCTCTTTGTACAACACAAATTTACTCCCTCATCTCTTTGAGAGTGCGAATTTCGTCCCCCATCTCCTTTGAAGGCCCAGTGGGCTGGCCAAGCCCGATGGGCTGATCGGGCTAGCGGGCTGGCCCGGCACTAAAAACTGGCCATAGTGCTGGGCTTGGGCCGGCAGTTCGGCCCGATGTCTGGCCCGGCCCGACACGAAAATGTCACCAGGCCTGATAGTGCCGGGCTGCATCGGGCCGGACCAGATCGGGCTCGGGCCGGGCGGCCCGTCTGGACATCTATAGAGCTGACATCGAGCTGAGGGATTTAAATGTGAGAGACAAACACATTTCATAATGACAACAAGTGCATTGCTTTGTCTATAGAATAGAGCCACTAGCAATGCTAAGGGCTTCTTTGGTACAGTTCCCGGCTCTTCATTCCTCAGGAGAATTTGAGAAGCTTTACCAAACAGAAAAAAAAATGCTAACTGGTTCAGGTGGTGATCAGGGGAAGATCTGATCTCCATTCACACAAGGAGCTGGAAGCTGACAAAAAAACTGCTTCATTCCGCTCCTTGTTATATTCTGGTGGTGATTAGCAAAGAATCACTTCTTATCAGTCACCCACCCATCTCCCTCATAAGAATCACTCCACTAGAGAATCAAGGAGCAGAGCTGAAGAATCAGAGAGCGAAGCTCTACCAAATAAGCCCTAATTCGTGATCTACACATCTATCCATGCTTCTCGTTCATTACACTACTTTGGCTTGGGCGAAACCTACTTCCTTTTATATGTGCCTACATTCAACCATTCACATGGATGAGCAAAATGTTCCTGGATAGCTAATGATCGAGTGTGTGTTAAGTAACTTGGGAATTTAGGGCGTCTTTGGTTCCTGCCACACCCAAAGTTGGCTCCTTGCACACTTGTGGCTTGCCACATTCTATGGCAAAAGTAAATTGTTTGGTTGATTACTAAGGTTTGGCAAAATTAATGTAGCCATTGTTTAGATGGTTGCTACAAATGTTTGATTAAAAATTATTTTACTGCTCATTTGTTGCCGTGTAACACAAACAAATCAGATCCGAGTCTGTGCATCAATAGAACAAGATGTGACTGCTAGGACAACAGAGTAGCAGAACAAGGCACTGCAGCAGTACGAAGTGTGAGCTACTGGCGAGCCATGGGTGATGTGGCGAAGAAAAAGCGCACCACACATTTGCTGTAAAAAAACTGTGGCAAGCACTGGATGGGAGCGTGGCGCGCCTTAGTTAAATAAGAAACCAAACATCTACCTAAACAGTCGTGGCGTGCCTAACATTAGGTGTGGCCACATTGGCCAGGAACCAAACAGCCTCTTAAACAGCAGGTGCCTAGGTTTTTTTTTTCACTACAGTTTTTAATTTTCCAATTTCTTATGTCCCAAAGAAGCATGCGGCATGGAGATTTTCTTGAAACAAGATAAGGGAATCCATATTGTTTTATAAGCACCCTAGTTTATCACTAGTTGATATATTTGTGCTTCAATCTATATGTTTTATTTATTGGTTGCCCATTTAGTCGACCTTCCCACATTCTTTTTTTTTCGTAAAATATAGGTGTATTTAATGATCAATGATTCAGTTTAAACTGCAATAGTTTCATTCATCACAGGGAAAATTTTAAATTACAGTACTTCCTTAAGTACAGCTAAAGTCCACGAGACCCCTAAACTATATGCCATTTGGTTCAATTCCAATACATTTTTATCTTTTTTTGTTTCTCTATACAAAAGCTGGATTTTAATTTAAATTTTTACATGGTTGTAGTGAACATCACAATATACATACAAAATATATATTGTGATATTTTGTTATTATTCTTTTTTTATAATTGGTATCCAAGGGTCAATCTCTATAATAGAAATCCTGGACCCAAACCAGGCACCCTCATCGCGCCACATCACCCGCATTGTCTCGGCCGTCGGATCGACCACATCGACGGTTTAGATCTGCCCGAGCAATCCTAGGGCACGCGATCCCACACGTGGGACCCGCTAATGTGGGACCCACAAGTGGGCCCCGCCGTGGGCCCCACGGGACCCGCGTGATGTGGGTCCCACAATGGTCCCCACCGTAGACCACGGGCCCACAAGTGGGTCCCACCGTCTGTGGGTCCCACTAAGCCATTAAATGCGGGACCCAACTTACTTGTTTTAAAAAAATATTTAAATATTTTTCTAAATTGTTATTTATAGTAGTTCTTATTTTGTTTGTTCTATTTTGTTTGAATTATTTTTGAATTTTTTATTTAAACAAACATAATTTTGAATGATGTAATATAATTTTTAATACCATTTTTGAGTGATCTAATACAATTATTACCATTACTATCTTTTTTTTATAACATATACAAAACATTTTTGGGGATGGTGTCAACAATGTAATTGCAACATTTTAAATTATATAACTTTATTAAAAGGTGTCCAATATTAAATTTAGTCAAAATATCAAAATCTAGAACATATAAATTATTATAGACATGGTTTTGTAAATATTTTTCTTAAAAGAATCATCAAAGCATGTGGAATTTAAAAATTATCTCTGTGGAAAGGTTTTAGATTTATTATGTTTTCCTTTTGAAATATATTTTTTATTAAAATATGAAAATGTATGCAAGAAAATTCAAAAGGAGCTTTGAATTTTGAAATTTGCTATGTATAATCCATTCTCACAAATGTTTATATGTGATCCGTCATATATATATAATTTGATATCAAAATTCTTCTAAATTAAAAAATTGTTTAATACAATAGTAGCTTAAAATTTGAAAACCTGAAGTTCATTAAATAACAAATATTCTAAGCGTTTAACTCGTTCGCATAATGTTTATATGCAGCCCGTTGCCCTTATGATTCGGACATTGAAACATCTTTAAATTAAAAAAAATATTGATTTTTAAAGTACCTAAATACTTCAACATCTATAAAGTTATTACAGATCACACTTTAAATCCAAAGAGCTTTCCAATTCACCCGTTAAACCCAACATCCAAACACCGAAGCAACTTTAAATTTAAAAATGTTGAATTTTAAGATAGCTCAAAACTTTAAAATCTATATATTTGCAACAGATCACACTTTAAATCCAAAACACTTTCCAAAAAAGATACAATTAAAAAATACTCTACAATTCAAAA
The DNA here is from genome assembly GCA_015342445.1 of Digitaria exilis. Taxonomy (NCBI): domain Eukaryota; kingdom Viridiplantae; phylum Streptophyta; class Magnoliopsida; order Poales; family Poaceae; genus Digitaria; species Digitaria exilis. The sequence goes on along the minus strand of JACEFO010001924.1, from coordinate 1,957,368 downwards.
TATAAAATGCTTCTAGAGAATGAATTTAAATTCAATGTGCTTTGACAATTTATTTTCAAAAAATATTTTTATAGACATAGGCACATCCACTTACGATGCGCGGCAACGCCGTGACCTTTTCTAGTTTATTATTAATGCCATGCCCTATAAAAATAGTGATAAAACATTTGTGATGTATTTTTTTAACACGAGTTATGATGTTTCCAAACTGTAACCTGATGTCCACTTATGTATGAGAAATAAAAAAGATTTTAGTAGGAGGACATATTAAACTAAGGGGTGTTTGGATCCACCTTGTTAAAGTTTAACACCCATCCTTTAACAACTTTTAACAGAAAAGGCATCCAAACACCCCTGTTAAAAGGGAGGTGTTAAAGTTTAACACCTCTAAAATCTTTACTTGGTTTTGAGGTAGTAAAACTTGTTAAAAGTTGTTAAAAGATAGTTGGTTTGAAAAAAAAAGACAATTGTACCCATATTGTTAAGGGTGGTTGGTTTAAGAAAAGGTTAATGAGGGGCAAGAAAGTCTTTTGTGCACCTATTGCTACAATGAGGTGTTAAACTTTAACATGGATCCAAACAGATGACTGTTAAACTTTAACACCTTTTTTTTTAAATTGTTAAATTTTAACACCTTGTTAAACTTTAACAAGATAGATCCAAACAGGGCTGTCATAGTTTAGGGGATAAACTGGAAAAAATATTTTAGGTGGTTTTTCAAACTTTGGCTATACTTGAGGGGAGTAATTTGAAGTTTTTCCTAAATTATCCTTTGCAGATTTATGAACAAAATTGAGATGACAGAATACTTTGCAGTGGAAGATTGTTCTGCAATGGCTATATCTCCTACTCCCTCCATTCCAAATTATAAATCATTACAACTTTCTTAGAGAGTCCAAGCATCTCAAATTTGACTAAATTTATACAACAAAGTACTAATAGTCATTATACCAAATAAGTACCATTAGTTTTTTTAATAAATATATTTTATAGAATACTTCAATGCCATAAACCTTTGTGATCTCCACTATAATTTTGTTCAAACATAAAAATGGTTTGACTCTACATGAATATTGGAATGACTTATAATTTGGAACAAGGGGAATAACAAATCAATAGCACCAAAACTCTGTTGATCATAAGATGTGGATACGTATCACGATTGCACCTGATACGTTCCCATGGATAATATCTCTCGGTGGATATGTTGCATGCTTTCTTTGGTCGCGTAAGAATACTTTATGACCAAAGCTCTTTGATTGCATTCTTCCTCTGCTTTTTGGGGTACTCCTAGCCTCTTTGTTTTCATATCAAGTTTGCATATTTTTAAAGTAACCATCCTTCTTTTATACCATAGTGTATAGTGCAAGATTAGTTAGTGCTCAAGATTAACTCCGTAACTGCAGATAACAAGTTTAGTTCATAGATTAGTAAGTGAAGGCATATGCGTGTATAGATAGCATGTCTGGAATTATGCATCAGATTCTTGAACTTTTAGGTGTATAAAGAGATGTATCATACATGTATAAAGTATATTTTATAGCAATTCCAGACCTTATGCGATGTTATTTTGCTTGGTGATGCGTGTCCTCAGAGGTGACCTCAACTGTTATTTATAAACAAATCGTGTTCAACCATGTATTGCAAAATACGTACGCGTAAAATGGGCGACATGAACAAACATGGGCTTGTTCCACGACCAAAATGGCCCAACAGAAAGAGCCCAAGCCGCGGCGTTTGGCCCTTCCAAGCTTGGTTGCTACTAGTTGCTACATACACGCCGAGTTGAAGGAAAGGCACTGGAGCGAGTGCGATGAGTGCCGCCACCCTAGGAACGCGCGCCAAAGTACGGACGCACGTGGAGCGTCGAATCAGCGATGAGCCCGATCCGACGGTAGAGACGCGCCCGGGCGAAGCAAACTAGAACCTGGCTGCACAGCTGGGGTGCCTTCGCTCCATGCCCGTAGCAAAAACACACTCGCAAAAGAGAACGCCTTCCCCTTCCTCCCCTCACCTGCTCACGTCACAGGGATTTTACGGCCGCCCTTGCTCCTGCAAAACCCCACCCATCTCGCGGCGACCAAACCCCATCTCGCCGCCGCCCCAAGCCTGGTAAGAACGCGCTCTTGCTCTCAAACGTCCGCATGCTAACCGGTCTTGGATAGTGGTTGCGCTTGCTCGATCGTGCTGTTTTTTTTTCTTCCTCGCTGTTCATGCGTCTCCCGAGTTCTGATGAAAAGTTCTCTTCTGTTTTGTCTAGATCTTAACCGGATCCCGCTGCCCCCAGAGCCCGGTAAGAATCCCCACTTCCTCCCAAGCAATTGCATGCTGTTTGTTGATGATGCTGTCGAACTTGTAGCGTGTGATCGATTCTGATGGTTCTAGTTCTTGACGACTGCTGTGTCCTGCTGAAAAGCCCTGAATTTTGCATCTCTCTGAACCATCCTCATGTTTTACTTTGAAAGTGGCCATGGATTCAGAGGAGAGGGACCAACCGGTCACCAAGTACTCGATCATTGGTGATCGCTCAGCAAAGATCCTTTTTTTTCCCACAGTAGCTTCAGTTTTTTTCATTTCTTTCACTCTTGGGAAACGCCGTACGTTCTTAAGGCAGTCCGAGACTCCGTGAGAATCTCCTCTTGCTCTCAAGCACCCGCTTGATGTTTACAGTGTTGAACTAGTAGCGTGTGCTCAATCGTATTGTTTCTTGTTTTGGTTTCTCTTGCTAAAAAAGAGCCTAGTTTTGCGTCTAAGAAAAGATCCGACTTGTTCAGTGATGCTGAAGGTGGTGGTGGATTCAACAAATTACAGTTTTCGATAATTGCATTCCAGATCTTGTGAGTCGCCAACAAGACTCTTACTATTTTCTTGTTGGCTCTAGTTTCTTTAATTCATATGGTTTTGGTTGCTCTTGCTACAAAGAGCCTAGTTTTGCGTCTAAGAAAATATCTGAATTGTTCAGTGATGCTGAAGGTGGTGGTGGATTCAACAAATTACAGTTTTCGATAATTGCATTCCAGATGTTACGAGTCGCCAACAAGACTCTTACTAGTTCCTTGTTGCCTGTTGGCTCTAGTTTCTTCAATTCATATTGTTTTGGTTGCTCTTGCTAAAAAGAGCCTAGTTTTGCGTCTAAGAAAAGATCCTACTTTTTCAGTGATGCTCTGAAGGTGGTGTTGGATTCAACAAATTACAGTTTTCGATAATTGCATTCCAGATGTTGCGAGTCGCCAACAAGACTCTTACTATTGTCTTGTTGTTGGCTCTAGTTTCTTCAATTCATATAGCTCGAGCTAGTTTTCTTAGTGGTTCTAATTTCTTCATTGCTGTTAGTTATCTCATACATTTATCTAACATGGCTATTTTTGTTTGCACATGCTATACAGCACTCAAGATGGTGACAAAATCAACTCCCAACAGTCAAGCGAAGAAGAAGAAGGCCAAGAAGATGGAAGAGTACCGCCAGAAGAAGTCATGCCCCTGGTGTGGTGATTCGTTGAACACCACAGCGAAGGCTTTCGGGCATACCAAGACTATCTGCCAAGCGAAACAAAAGGAGAACGAGCTGTCCAAGGGGAAAACCGAAGCGAAGTGATGCTTCGTCTGCTCTTAAGTTTGGTTACCCTTGCCGTAAATGGCTACTTATGTAATGCACTATATCCAGACATGGAGAGCCACGTCTGTTAAAAGTTTGATGGTGCATTCACGTAGAGATCCTAGCTTGGCTGCTGCATAATGGACCTTCTTTGACACAGGAGGATGCATGTTTGATGCTTGCAATAAGCATTGGCCAATGTTGCTGTAGTTGGGCTTGTGTACAAGTTACAGTTTCAAAAATGTGTTCGTGTTTTGTCCACAATTAATATGGTACCCTGGTGGTGTCATGCCGTCTATACTCAGGAATGGTGATTCATGAGGATATAAGTCAATTTGGATTTCTTCAATTGGTACCCCAGCATTACACCTTCACAACTATGGATGGTTCAGGGTGCTCATCAGTGATAGACTGATAGACCATTGCTCTGGGATCCTGGTGAAGTTGTCTTCGTCCTAATTACTCCACTGCATCGAGTTGAGGGCACAATGAGAAGCTCAGAACGACGAACTGGGTTGCTGTTTGCTCGGCTGCTGGTTTTTGTCAAGGCAGCAAACGACATGCTTGCGGTAGCGAGTAGCGAGACGTGCAGCGTTGGGCCAGGTATATCGAACATTGCTTGCACTTGCACGGGGAACGCGTGGTGTCCCATACACCACATACGAGGAGCCAACGAAGGTAATGGTTGCAGCACACTACTAGGGTAAATTCTATTCAAAACAACAGAAAAAAAAAAGCAGTAGCCAAGCCCTTTCAACCTGAAATCATAAGAACAATATTTGGATCAGTAACTCCGTCGAAATGGTATCGACACCAGAGTTTCTCTGTCTCTACAGTTATTAGGGATGAAATTTGAATACAACAGTTCTCAGAGACAACTGCGATCTACTTATTCTCCAGCATGTGTTCTCAGCGTAAATATTTGACTGTACTCTTAGCTTGGTATTCTCCTTGCATTGTATTGGACTATTGGTTGTTTGGTCACTGAGTCATATTTCAAGGGGTGATTCAAGTCTTTTTTTTTACGACAGTGGTGCTTCAAGTCTTCAGCCGGCATGAATAGATGCTTGAGTTTTTTTGATACGTTGATGGTTTGTGGATGTGGATTGATGTATTGGCAAGCTAGTTTTCACAAGGATCATGTATATAATTAACACCCAAATTTGTTGCTGAAATGTTGTGAATCAACTACGGATCTACACGTTCGTTTAGTTCTGGGGCTGTTCTGAAAGTTCCGCAAATTTAGGAAATCCCACATCTTCTTATGAAACCTCTGCAAAATTAGGCGCAAATTCTACGGAATTCTACAGAAATGATAATGTCTTTGGTTTTCAGTTTTCTTTTCTAGCTGATGCTCGTCGCTTCGGCTGCGCTCCATTGTTTATTAGTCTGTTACCAATGATCTCCGAAGTCCATGCGCCTGCATTTGCCAACGTTTTTATGCCTGGGGCGCACACAACACAAGGCCTGTGTACCATCTGTAGGGTGCCGTGACCCCGGCTCGTACAGTGCCCGGTGTATTACGATACGCAGGGAGCATCCTGCGAAGGAGCGTTGCTTGCCGGTGTACCGGTGTACGGCGCCGAAAGAAACTGCTGCTTTGCAACCACGATGCCTGTTTCACTTGTAACTGACGAATTGAACAACTAGCAACTATAGTTTGCTCTGCAAGACACTAGGTATCGAGTTTCTAAGGCCATTCCCAACCCTCCATATAGGATAATTTTCATAGCTGCCTAGCTTTTTTTTTTTAGCATAAGTTCTAGCTGCCTAGCTGGGCTGCTGGTTTGACATCATGGCTCATGGGCGACGGACAGTTGCGAGTATGCAATGTTGGGCCGGGTGTACGGGAAGCACTGTATGAAACGCAGGTACGAACGATGGTAGTAGTAGCACACAGGTATTATATTTTGCTATGAAGAAAAAATGGAAAAAAAAGGCAGCAACTAGATTCAACCTGTAACGCATATGATCAATCTCTGTATCAGTAACTCCGTCGAAATGGTGTCGACACAAGTCTCTCTCTCTATCTCTACAGTTAGGGATGAATATAACATTTCTCTGAGATAACCTGCCATCTACTTATTATTCTCGCCTGTACTAAGCTACTCATCTAATTTGCATGTGAAGTTTCTGGACTTTCCAGCCTTCGGCAGCAGTCTAGAAGAATTTGTCGTAATCCTGAGTTGGCTGCCCCCACACATCCATGAAACCTGAACCATAGGAACAAAGAAATTCAGCTCTGGGATAAAACTCAATATATCATCCAACAATATACCATACAGGCAACCCTTCTAAGTACAGTATAGTGTAGGAAAAAAATGTGCACCACCAGGTCTGAAAGAGGAACACGAAATGAGCTAGTGTCGAAGTTTATGATATATGATCCCCACCAAAATCAAACATCCAGCAGTTCACCTAGATTGACAGGCCATTGAACAACCAGGTTCCACCAGTTTGTTAATATGACTAGCTATCTAGTGATTGTGAATCCCTATTTGCAGCACTTTTGGATATCAGGCCATTATACCTGCAATTACACTATCATCTAAATGCTATTTTAATAGCTTCATATTTGATTATAATTTAATGACACTACCATATATGTCTACTTGCCCATTGTAAATGCGCAAATCTTGGACTAAAAGTATGAACGAAGCCAGTTCAGGACAAGAAAATAGGAGAACACCTAGGCCAGCACCTCGAGTTTTCTAGTTTGGAAGCTTACAGCACCAAGATGCACAGGAAACCAAGAAATCATGTCTGCTGGAACTGATATATATGTATGAACATGGTAGTGTGCCCACTTGTTAAACTAACTGCCACATTTGTCTAGATGATTAGTGCAGGTTAGTCAGTGGTGACAACACTCTAGGTCACAAATGTCAATTATCATGTTAGATCTCACTGATCACTTTGTTTAAATACTTGTGGGGGGGAATCTGTGTGCCTCAACGAAATGGAAGCCCAGATTAAAAAATTTAAGAGGGTTACACAGGTGATTAGTGTGCTTTTGCAGGCCCTAAGCGAGTAGAAATATGGCAGGGACATGTGAGCGAAGTTATTGATTATGTGGTGCTCCATCCTAATAAAAAAAAAGAGGTTGCATTCAGAGTATGGTCATACAGGTCATTCCAGCTATTCTGGCCATGAGCGAACCCCAAAAAGGAAGGGCATCTAAAAACATTTTCGTCAATACAGGTCAAGAAACAACATGTGTTTGTCTAACGGAATGGCCATCTAAAACAAGGTACAATCATGACAAGGTTAAATTACGCGCGATATTCTTTTCAAAACATGATCCAATGATAACCGCAACCAAATTGACAACTAAATTTGGAATAAATATCTGTGGTTATGTTCATAGGATGTAGGGAGACTCCAGGTTTCATAAGTACGCATCTGAAACAAAGAGGGGGGGAGGGCGCAGAGTGGTAGTCAACTCACCAATGTCAGTGAGAGACCCATATATTGGATCATCCATTACAGTAATACCCTGAAAGAAGTCATAAACATCAGCATGCTATTCATAGAGAAATACAGTAATTACTAAAGGCATGGACGTAGAATGTATAAAAGTATAAGGCAACCTCACCTCTGAGCTATTGACACCTATTCCAGCATGGAGATCTGATTGCATTGATGGGTAGCATGGTATATCAGCACCGAGGAAATCAGACAATGCAAGACTGTAACCATCTTGAATACCAGGAAGAACATCCGTGTATATGCCAGGGTCCATCATGCTGTCCATGCTAGAGCACACCATCTCATTATTTATCGAATCAAATTATTTATATTCTTTTAACAGATAACAGAAACAGAGAGATAAGCATATCATGTCTAGGGCTACCAAGAATTTCTATATCATGCAAACAATGTAGCTACAGAAAATTCGAAATTCATTGGAATACCATAGGCCAGGAAAATAACTGAAGTATAAGAAACTCACTTTGACTTTGACGAATCAAATCCACCAATTTCAACTGGTGTGCCACATTCTATATCAATTACTTGAACATCCTTGTTCTCTAACGGAAGCTGGCATAAATCATCTGTAGCACTGGTATTGGCACCTGTAAAAGTTTGAAGATCTTGCTGTTTATTACATGGCTCTGCAGGAGATCCAGCAGCACACGGCTGGACCAATGCTGGATTATCATGTATAGAAGAAACCTCTATACCACCAACCAGGTCAAGATCAGATAGATTTAGGGAGCTAGATTGATCCAGCTTTCCTTCCATTTTGATTACAGCTTCCGCATCAGTATCACGACCAACAGTCTTTCTTTGATCAGACAACTCGATCAAGTCCACATCTTGTGGCAGCATATCGATATCGCAGATCTGTGTCCCATCCTTAAATTGTAACTTCAAGTTATCCTCATGAGAAGATATTGTCCTAGACAAGTCAATTTCCTGAGTCAGGCTGTCCTTGTGAGAAGCTGTCAATGGAGGCAATGCGGTTTCTGCAATCAAGCTATCCCTGTGATTAGCTGCCAAGGGAGATAAATCAGTTTCTTGATTCAATCCATCCTCATGTGTCAAGCCATCCTTGTGAGAAGCCGTAATTGGAGATAAGCTTGTTTCCTGACTCAAGCTCTCCTTGTGATCATCTGGCAACAGAGATTCTTCGTTATATTCCTGGACTACATGTGGTTGTGCATCAACCTTCTCATCAGTCACAATGGTTGTTCCATTTTCTTGAAGAAGCTTACGCTCTATTGATTCGGCATAGGGAGCACCAGAGTTAGTGTTTTCTTGGCACATTTGATCTTCTTTGTTTTCTGACTCAATATTAGTCAAACAGCTCTCATTTGCAGATGCACCAATTACCATTTCTGAAGCTTGTCCAGAAGAAACTAGTTCAACTGTTTCAGCTACTGCAGTTTCTCCTGGGACAGGTGCTGCATTTCTGTGTCCACGCACTGACCTGGGCCTTGTTGGGGCTCTTGCGAAGTTACAATAGTAAATCAAATTCTTCTGACCACCATGCACATCATTTTCCACATTTGTCACCTCACCGTCTGAATTGTTGTGATCCAAAGCCAATTCATCTGAAACTTTTTCATCATCTTCAGCTTCCACATCAGGAACTTCATCTTGAATTTTACCATCTGGTGGTAACTGCATATGCTCCAACTCCAGAACAACAGGAGACCCATTTCTATCATCAGTGTCTATCTCTCGCTTGACCGCTTCTGATTCCGAATTCAGCCCCTCGTTGTCGTCCGCCATCTCACCCTCCTCAGGCACGGCATCAGTATCCTTCCTAAAATCGTCAACAGAGATCGCATTCTTTGACCTGGTATCCTCCATGTCTAACCCCACAATAACCTTCGCTGACAATGGTGTTTCCTCTCTTACTGCTTCTGTAACACTGCTCTTTGTCTCATCACTCCCTCGACTACCTCGTCGCTCCCTCCGAAATCCAGGTGCCCCATCTTCATCCTCATCCTCATCATAGCGCCGGCCATTGGAAGACGATCTTCCCCTCTCCTTCTCCCTGTCCCTCCCTGAATCATAGCCCCTCCTGTACTCCCCATACTTCCTCTTCCCTCTCCCATTGTAGCTGCCACTGCTGTAATCATCTCTGCTGCTAGTGCTGCTACTAGCGCCATTGGCCCGCCTTGCCCGAGCGCCAGGGTTGTTGCTGTACTCATCCTCGTACCTCCTCCGACCGTAAAACCCGAGGGGTTCCTGCAGCTGCTGCGGCGGCGGAGGAAGAGGATGACCGACCCACGCGCCGGAGGGGCCTGCGCCCCGCTGCAGGGCGGCCGGCGGGAGAACGCCCTGACCGACCAGATACTCAGCCGCGAGGCGACCGGCCTCCATAAGCACCTCATACTTGCGCTCCGGCGGCGCCGGCGTCGGCGCCGACGGAAACGGTGGCGGAGGAGGTGGAGCGTAGTACAGCGGCTTGTGGCCGCGGGAATACCCCGCTCCCCCGCGGCCGCGGCCGAACGGCGGCGGCGGCGGCGGAAGGCGGCTGCGGTTGTTGTACTGCATCGCGAAGGTCACGCCTTTCTCTCCCGATTCAACAATAAATTCGCCAGGAATTCTGAGGCAAAGACCAAAAAGAAAAAGGTGTTACGATTTCTGCAACTTTATCTCGCAGCGGGGAATCGGAAACCCTAAAAGGAGGGCAAGAACTCACGAGTCACGATTCAAAGGGCCAATCCTGCCATCGAATTGGAGCGATCCACCAAGCGGAGGTATCAATTTACCACTCGCTAATTCAGTTCTTGTCTCTTTCTACCTGTGTTCTTGGTCCGATCGATGCGGCGAAGGAAAAGAATTATAGTTCGAAGAAAATGGAAGAATTACATCGGCGTGATGATGCAGCTATTTCTGCTGGGAATTCTAATTTCTACGGCAAGACTTTGCTGCTTGAATTAACCCAAGGAATTAATAAAAAAGGAAGGGGAAAAATTAATGGTCGCTGCTTTTGGTGGGTTGGAGTATCAGTTTTGGATGCGCGCGTGAATGCGCACGTGGATCCAATGGCTCTATCTGCTGCTGGGGTGGGTGAGTATGGGAATGACTGGTGGGTCCACCATTGTGGGACTGGCGTGTCATCGAGCCGATACGGTTGGGAAGGGGTTGGTTGCCAGCACCGCAGCTGTGACAATGGCGTGCATCAGACCGAGGCCCGGGCGCCCGGCCGTCCACTACTCCGCTCGACCGCTCCTAGTCTTTTGAACTGCTCCCGGTTTAACATTAATCATAGCCATAGGCATTCACCATTCACCAAGTAGAGTAATGCCTTTAGTAAAATATATTTAAGTTTCACAAACATCTTTATAATACCATTTTAAAAATACTACCTCCGTCTCAGGATATAAGACACGGTCAAACTTGGCGCAGTCTCTAACAATTATATTTGACTGTTAATATCTCCTATAATATAATATTTATATTAACAAAATTATATTCATATGAAACTACTTTTAAACATAAATTCGATGATATGATGGTTGTTAGAAAAAAAATTATTATACAAAATTAATCGTAGGTAAAAATTTTCAAAGTTTAAATCTTGATTTACGTGCGCACCTTATATCCTGGGACGGAGGGAATAAAAATTATATGACTAGTAGCAACACACAAAGTTGATTTCTCACTAGTTGAGAACATACCATTTGACCCCTTTGTCCTAGTGAATTTTGGACCAGGGACTAAAGCATCTTGGTCTGATAAAATTCACTATTGACAACCACCAATCGATTGTCTTTACTTGCTATTGGTAACACTAATGGAGACCTCACGACCCCTTTAGTCTCAGTTGTAAGGGTCAACTGTTGACATTTCGAACGGTTTCCCAGCAGCGGCATTAGAAATGTTTGCCGGTGTTTCTTAACTCTTATAGAATAATCCGCAAACACATGAAAATAAGTTCTCCCCAACCTCTCTTTATGTGATTCAAGCCATATTTTTTAGCTGGGGTGAGAGAGTGATCTTGTGTGAGCATTTGTGGGCAGGAAGAGCAATCCATAGCATGAGCACATGTGGCTCTTGTCAAGAAGGTGCATTTATATTTGTTACTCTTGAAGGCTTGCCTCCTAGACGGCTAGGCATCATTGGCTAGCTCCCAATGGTGTGGTGAGCAACGGCAAGTTTGTTGCTATGATCTTGCCTACGCAAGGGAAAAGATCTACCTATTGGAAGTGGGGAAGTGGTTGGAAGAAAGCCCAGCTCGGTGGGAGGAGTTGAAATAGACTCTCTCTAAAATTCACCAGCGTAGAGTAGGATTCTTCATGCTTTGGTAAAACAAATATTTTTGTCTCCACTTTGTTTTTCCTCACTTGTTGATTTCGAGCAATTATTGTGCTTCTGCTTGGATCTACTTGGGTATGCTTATCTTGTGTGTAGGGATATATTTCACTTGCTAGTTGTCATACACAGAAGTTACTCCTCAAGTTTGATTTGTGCTCGAAGTCAAGAAGAAACTCGTCTAGCACTTTGGTGTGCTCTCTGCCACGACCACAGGTGGTCATACCGCATGTACCTGGAAGCACAGCTGAAGTGGAAGAATTTGAAGCATTTGGTTGCAATGCCTATTCACCCACCCTCCCTCTAGGCAACATCATGATCCTTTCACAATGTTGATATTGTTTGGTGCAAGTACTCTTCATGCCTCCACTAGTCCAATTACACTCGAGCATAAAACACGTGGTTTCTTGAATAACAAGAATGGAGAGGTATAACTAGGCTAGAAATCTTGTTGTTTTTCCGTTACGCTATATTGAACTAGGTTAGGCAAACAGTAAATGCATAGATATAAAAATAGCTCTATATAGGAATATCATTTATGGTCATCGTATTTGATGCCCCTTGGTTGTGATTGCATAAGATGGACACGCACCCTATCACACGTGCCGCCACACACATAAATCATAATGTTCCATATTACATATACCTATAAAAGTGTTATTTTTGTATGCACATAAATAGTGAAAAAATGATTTGAACATTGGCTAGCAGAGTCATATTCTCAAATGTCTGCACCACCTTCTTAGAAAGTACGTGAAAACGACATGCGATTGATCTATTTATTTAACACCTACTTTATGCACATCATTGCAACCCATCAATCCATTGTTGCCAACAATCTTTTGAGTTATATATATTGGTTGTAGTTTTGTCGACATCAATGCTTCCTTTTATTTCTTCTTGCCTTCAATGTAGCATGATCAAATCATGTAGCTTATCTCTTCAAAGATTGCATGAGAGGAAGCTTTATTTATGCCTTTTGTACTGCTGCATTTGTGGGAGGCTTTGTCACGGACCTCTTCTTCAAATAGTCAATACCAACATGCAAAGCTTCTTTATCATAAGGATCTTGTAATCTGAAACCTCTTGTTTTACAAATAAGACATCTCCCTCCTTCATATTGGATGATAATGTGCTATTGTTGGGCATTTAACACTACCTCCACACCCCTTCATGTCTACATATATAATCAAGTATTCTTGTTAGCTTGTATCAACAACTCAACTTAATACATAGATCAGCTTCTACTTCATTTTTTATACTTTAAGATGACATAGCATGGTTGTGCTTGACCTGCATATGAATGTTGCTTCTATCTTCAACTGTTATGGCACCTCATGGATTGCTGCCTATTTTCCTTTGCCCTTCTAAATTAATTAAGGAATATCATTGTCAATTGAGCATGATCATAATTTACAATTTGAATTTAAATTACTTTACTTTAGGGAAAGAACAACCTGATTCGCAATGTCATTTTCATTATCATTATCATTTGTGATGATACTAGTATCTTCAGTGCTAGGGCCTTCAATGGGTCCTGAAACTGTGAAAAACACTATTAAAGAACCAACTCTACATCCTAGTGAAGAATTTATAATGTTAATAAAAAATATGTACACTGCTATACATAGGTGAATAATGCAATTAAGATAGTGCACCTTTGCTCTTTTCCACGTCACCAAGAGCTTTCAACCTTAGTAGGTTCGCCTCTTCTGTACTATCCTTCACCCACACACCACTCTCATCCAAATTTGAGTATAGCATCCTTTTCTTCAACAAGAACTTCTGCTCTGCGTCTATATCCTTTTGATCCTTCATGTCTATATTATTCATAAGCTTGTGTGCTTCCCCTATATCCTTTTGATCTTTTCTGTATGTATGTTTATCATCTTGATCCTTCATGTCTATATTCTTATCCTTTTCATCTTTATCCACATCCACCTTTTGATCCTTTATGTTCATATTATTATCCTTTTGATCCTTATCCACATCCTTCGTTACCTTTTCATCCTTAAGAACAATTTCCACATATTCAATATCCTTCAATACTGATCGAATTTCTTCCCAATCCATGTTGAAATTTTTGAGGTACCTTAGACGCAATGTCGTGATGCAATTTGTTTTATCTGAGGAATTGATAGGTTGTGGTTCATCAATGGAAAATTTTTCCAAATCTCCACCTCTTAAATAGAGCTTCTTGAGATTCGGATGTACTTTTAGTTTTAGCTCCTTCTTAGGGTAGCAACGAAGATCCAACTTCAAAAGCTCTTGTGGTACATCAAAGCTGGTCCATTTCTCGACAAGCCCCTCTCGCATTGATTTCACGTTCTCTGAGTCACCATCTAATATTCTTGGTATCTCACTCCATGTGATTGTGAGTTTATGAAGGCTAGTGAGATGCTTAAGCTCTGCCATATCCCCCTTCCCAACATTAGCCTCAGTAGCGATGCTAATGGTGAGCTTTTGTAGCTTCTTCAACTTCTTGAGGTCTTGCACTCGGCATGCCCTATTCCCTTGTGTTCCAGTTGCAAAGACAAAGCCCTTAAACACCTGCAACTCAGAGAGGGAGGTGATTCCTCGACCAATATGTTCCAACATGTAGCACTCTGTGAGGTCCAAATGGGTAAGCTGCTTTAGTGGCATGGTGATCTTCACATTGACTAGGTTTTGGCAACCACGCATGTCTAGGATTGCAAGTTTCTTAAGCTGTTGGATCCCTTTTGGGAGCTGTGTTAGCCGCAACCCACGCAGGCTAAGATATCGAAGGTTCCTGAGTAAGCCAATTTCACTTAATGACTCTAGGCCATCCACCTCCATGTATGTCTTATCATCAAGATTACACCAACGGCCGAGTTGCAGCACAACCAAGTAGTCGGCAAGGTAAAGGAACATGGACTTTGAGACTGGGTACACATGTGCATTGACATTGAGGATTACTCTCTTCCTTTTGAATGATGGTGAAATGTCTTCATGCTCGTAGTCAAGGATGGTTTGAGTGTTCTTTTTGCCCTACAAGAAAGTAGATATACAGCTGTCATGAATATTTATGTTGTCCTTTACTTTTTAAAAGATATGCGTAGACTTCACCAGCTAAATTGGAAGAATTCTTTCTATTTTAATGGGATGTGATGCATGTCTTTTTGTCTCAGTATATGAAGAAATATGAAGGTCTAGACAATTTATTTTATCCAGAAACAAAACTAATACTTTTCCAAATCATAGGATTTATTGCTTATGGGTTCTTGTTGTCTTACATATGGCCCAACAATTAGTTACATACTGAAGCTACCTTAAGAATTGGATAGTCAAATCAAGAATTACATTGACATTTTAATGTGTGAGTGGCCCCTTATGTACGTTCTGTAAGAAAAGAATAGTTTAGAACATTTTAAAAGAAGAAAAATGAGTCATTTATTTTGGCTTATATCCTTGTCCATTGAGATCAAAGTGATCATTTTACAAGTTTATAAATATGTTAAAATCAATTATGGGTTCTATCATGCATACTAGTTAATTTAATGCATAAATAAAAAAACGTGAAAACATTTAAAGAATGAACGTACAAGACACGGAAACCTTAAAACCCTAAATCCAAGTAAATGAAACCTAAAAGAAGTACTTCCTCAATTTTAAACTATCATTCGTTTCACTTTTTTTTACTCTAAGTTTGACCGTTCATCTTATTCAAAAAAAATATGCAAACATTGTCAAATAAGTCATTTTTGAAGAATTTTTATTAATAAAGCAAGTAATAACAAAAGAAATGTGATATTTTGCACAATCTTTTGAATAAGACGAGTAGTAAACTTAGGGTCAAAAAAGTCAAAGGAATTATAATTTGAAATGGACGGGGTAATATTTAGGGGACAATCCTGTCAAAAATATTAGAGGAAAAGGAATCGGGTTTTGGATTATATAAAAATTGTATTAGAAATATTAGGTTCATATGAAGCTCCATAGTCCATTAATCACTTTGAGAGAAGTCCTACGAAACATTTACTTTACTTATTGGAGGCCCCTTTTAAAACCTCAATGTTTATCATCACGAGGTGCACTAGAAAAACTGAATCATTCGTCTTTTCATCCTTCAAGTATGTAGAAGTGTGTTTTGCATCCCTTTTGTTTTTTACTTGTGCAAATCAACCCTTCAACTAACTAAATCGATGCACTAATCATCATATCTTCGTTGAAAAATGGTTTAATGTTATATGACACAGACATAGCATGGCAGGACACGGTTTCCTCTAGTCATGTGATGTGAGACCAAACACATATTTAATTTTAGATGACTACCGTGAAGCTTCCATTTTATTGGGTAGTTAGTTTTGGATTTTTTTTTAAAAAAAAAGTAGCATTAATATAACACATATTATACTTTATGAAAACATAATTAACAATAATGTTAAAACACAAAGTGCATAATCCATAAATGTACATGCCTTACAAAATAATCAAAATAAAGATAAAAACATATAAATTTGTCAAATAAAGTTTGTGTTTATGTTAACAATTTTATGGAAGCGTGGATAGTCACTGTCGCACTTGTCGGTGGTCACTAAATCATCATTAAACAGAGGTGGAGATGATTAGTGCATTTGTTTAATTAGTTAAGAGGTTGATTTGCTCCTATTAAACCATTAGGGATCCTAATGAGAGCCACACTTTTACAATACTTAAGGATAAAAAATACACTATTTCCTTTTGTATAACAAAATTCTAGCCTTGCAAATCAATCATTCGGTTTGTTTGGATAAATACCTGGTCTGGCGCCTTATCTTGATCTTGGGTTGTTCTTGAAGTTGTCCTAGTTGTGTTGTGTTTATCCGCGACCTGTTGTTGTGACACATCATCTTTCATGGTTAGAATCACTGTAATGACATAGAGAACAAAAGTCTACGTTGTAAAATGGAATGGTCAGATTCAAATCTCAGACATTCAGGTTGTAAGATGTACAGGGATGGTGTATATTAGTTTCCGGTTTGTCACAGAGTCGAACAATGTTCTGCATGCATATTTTTGCTGACACGTGGGTTGGGTTAGTCCAAGGAACCAATTCAGGACTGTACCGGCGAACTTGGTGTCGGATAGATAGATTGGCTATTATTCTCTATCTCTCTATTTTAAATTATAAGTTATTTCCACTTTATTAAAGAGCCTTTATTAAAGAGCCAAATAATTTTATATTTGACAAAAAATATAGAGGGTATCACAAAAATTTATGGCAACGAATAGATAAACTATAAAAAAATATATTTGATGAAGAAACTAATTATACATATTTGGTATCATGGTCGTTAGTACTTTTTTATATGAATTTAGAAACTAATTATACATAGGGGCTTTGGCGTTCTTGCCCCAGTTTTGATGTCTATTGGTGATTTTGCCCTCGTTTTTTGAACTGTGCGAGTTTACCCCTGTTTTCTGAAAACGAAGATGCAGTTTACCCCTATTCCGCGAAGAGGACTTAATGGTGTCAAGTATGCGATGAAAAGACCAAATTGCCCTTGCAATTATCAAATCTGAAACAAAATTTGATGGTGCTCGTTAGCCGGCTCTATGCGCATGCTGAAAATATCTTGCAAGATTTCCAGAATAGTTGTCTCTACCACTTGGCACTCCATCTGACGGTTCTTCGATTTACCTCAAACTTCAATTATTATGTAGAAAAAAAAGGAGAGAGAAACGGAGTTCGTCTGTTTGCTCCGGATCTTGGTTACGTCCGGATAATCAGAGTCCCTCGGTGAATACAAAAAAGGAAAACAGATGCGGATTCAAATCTAGCCATCAAAGATCGATATGAACGAAGCACAGATTGGCACTGATGATGCACGAACCCAAAAAAAAAAGCATTGCTGACGTGAGTAGCAAATCCAGAAATAAAAAAATGTTGCCGCCACCAGTAGTTCATACACACGAACGAAAGCAAGGCAAGGCTGCTCGGAGGTGCTTGGGGGCGTCGTCGCCCGTGCAAGCCAAGCTCGCCATCGCCCTTGCGTCCGCGCCCGCCTGCCTGCCGCATGCCTGCCGTGCGCCCTCGCCCGCCTGCGGAGCTCTCACGCGCGCCTCCCGCCGCTGGCTGCAGCGCCCGCCTGCCGAGATCCGCGCGCGCCTCCTGCAGCCGCCTCCACCCTAGGTTAGTGAGACAAAGGAGAGACACGAATGGATAAGGTTCGCTAGGAACAGGAAAGGAGAAGAAAGAGACGAGGGTGATTTGGTCTTTTCCTATTACTCTCAACAGGTTTTCTATTTGTTTTTATTTTTAACCGTCTCTTCCACTAACAGAGTTAAAAGTAGGGGCAAACGGTGAGTTCGTTTTCAAAAACAAGGGGCAAAATCGCACAACCCAAAAAACGAGGGCAAAATCACCAATAGACATTGAAACTGGGGCAAGAACGCCAAATTCC
This sequence comes from Digitaria exilis, assembly GCA_015342445.1. NCBI lineage: Eukaryota > Viridiplantae > Streptophyta > Magnoliopsida > Poales > Poaceae > Digitaria > Digitaria exilis. Next base: position 1,939,596 of record JACEFO010001924.1, on the reverse strand, counting down.
CTTATACATATTTGGTATCATGATCGTTAGTACTTTTTTATATAAATTTAGTTAAACTTGAGATGTCTGGACTCTCAAAAAAAGTTAGAATGACCTACAATTTAGATGGAAGGGGGTACTAATTTGGTTGTACCCCTTAGTTAATGGGGTGAAATTGATCTAAAAATTCTAAGCTTTCCATTATTCATCTTTTCCTATAACAAAATTCTAGCCTTGCAAATCAATCATTCGATTTGTTTGGTTAAATTAGGAGTCATGAGAATGCTGATAAATACCTGGCCTGGCGCCTTATCTTGGGTTGTGCTCTGCAGGGAAGTTGGTGAAGTTGTTCTTGTTGTGTTGGGTTTATTCGCGGCATGTTGTAGTTGTGGCTCATCATCTTTCATGCGCATCTCCTGTAGCAAGTGGCGGTTGGCTGCCGTCAGGCAAGCGATGCTGGAACCGCGCTGCAACTTCGCCGGCTTGCCGTCCACATCCAGATCGGCGAAGCCATCATCCCTCGCCCGGCGCTTCACCATCCAGTGCACCAGCGGGTTCACCTTGCAGCCATGGATCACCTTGCTGCACCAGTTCCTCTTCGGCTCGAGGAAGCCATTGCTTGAGAGCTCGGAGAAGATCCCCTCCGCCGCCTCATCGTCAGGAGGGTTACTGCCACCACTATCGCCGCCGTCTTTACGCTGCGGCGCCGGTGAATTGTTGCTCCCTCCGGCAGCCGGAGCCGCTGCAGGCTTGCGCTCCCACCCGAGGAATAATTTCCTCTTCCTACTCCTCATCTCCGCCGGCGCTGCTGCGGCGTCAGTAGCGGCAGATTGATCGATCTGGTGCTTCAGGTTGAACTCGGAGACCCACCAGTAGACCATGGCTTGCTTCTTGACCTCGTCGGCGAGCTCGAAGACGGAGAAGGTGAGGAGGCATTTCCTCCTGATGGGCCTCAGCTGGTGGTACTCCGTCGCGAGAAGCCTCGTGAAAGCGTCCTCGAGGATCTTCTCGAGCCGTTCTTCCTCCCGTCGCCACTTGGGGTGCGGCTTCGGCTTCGGCTTCGGCTTCTCCTCCTTCTCCTGTCCTGACGATGTCGGTTGCTGCTTGCCGTCCTCCGGCGCCGGTGAGGCCGGCGGCGGCTACATCACCTCGCTGTCCTTCCGCTGTGCTAGCTCTTCCTCCGCCGGCGTCGTCGTCTTCTTGCCCTCCGCCACCCCGGACACCTCCTTGTGCTTCGGACGGAGGAAGAGCAGGCGCACCGCCGCCCGGAGCCATCGCCACCGACGCGCCGCCTTCTCTCCTCCCTCCTGCGCCGCCGCCGCGTCCTTCTCCTCCTCTTGGACAGTGGAGGCTTGTTCGGGGTGGCGGATGCCTTCTTGCTTCTGCGGAGGCTGCTGCTGTGTGGGTGGTGCGGTGGGGAGTGGCTTCTCGGCGTCAGCCGTCGTCGCCGGCGTCTCCTGTGACGACGGTGTCTCGGGTGGCGGAGGCACTGGTGCCGTTTGCTCCTCCCCTGACGCCGGCTGGTTGCCAGCTGGCGCCGCAGGCTTCATGTCGCCTTCGTGCAGCTTCGTCTGGCCTTCGCCTTCGCCTTCGGGGAGTGGAGACTCTGGATGTGGTTGTGGAGTGCTCCGATCTCTCTTCTTGCAGAAGATCAAGCGCACGGCGGCCTGGAGTTGCCGCCACCGACGACGCGCCTCGTGCACACCTGACGGCCCCGCCGCCTGCTGCTTCTTCTTCTTCTCCCCCTCCAGCTTAGTCTCTTCTCCCTGCTCCTGCGCCATTACCGGCGTCTTGTTCTTCTCCTCCTCGTGAACCGAGGAGGCTTCTTCCGTAGGGCCACCTTCTTGCTGTTGCTGCTGTTGCGCCGGTGGTGGTTGCAGTGGCGGTGCAGGAGGAGTCTCAGGGAGTTGCTTCTCGGCGGCGTCAACCTTCTCCGCCACCATTCCCTGCGGCGGCGGCGGCGGCGGTGGCGGCGTCTCAGATGATGGAGGCGTTGTGACGACCGGTTCCTCCTCCGCCTTGGTTGGCAAAGGCGGTGGCTGGGTGGTGGTCGCCTCCGTCGCTGTTTGCTGCGGCTGGCCAGCCGCAGCGGTGGCCTCTGGTTTCTCTTGCGGCGGCGCGGGGAGATCTGGGACATCCGACTCGTCTTCTGTGGAAAGTGTGGAGTCGTCGAGCTCAGAAGCAACGTCGTCGTCGGTGGGGTCGACTTCTCGCGGAGGCGGAGGCGGAGGCGGAGGTGGAGGTGGTGTGGCAGAGACTGTTGTTTCAGTTGCCGCCTCGCTTGTAAATTCCGATGCATAGTCTGTTGTTTCAGTTGCAGATTGGGCGCCGTCCATCGTTTCGGTTTCCGGCGACGGCGACGGCGGAGGCGGTGTGATAGTTTCTTTGCCATGATCCGCCATGGCGGGCGACGACGGCCGTGTATGTGTCTTTGGACTAAAAACAGAGAGGTTCGAAGCTATAAGAGGAGCAGAGCAGGGGCGACGCAATTGGAGGCAGGAGGAAGACGAAGCGCTCCGGCCATATAGCCGAGAGCGCCTACCTAGCTTTCTTGCGCGGGTCGGCTGGGGCACTGATACTTTGCTCTTGCTTCCTCCCCTCAACATAGCTTTCGACGTGCACTCCCTTTCAAGCAAATTAAGGATGCTTGCTCCATGGCCATTGGCTTCTGTGTTGCACTTGCACGCCCTTTGGCTGTGTTCAGATTCAGGAAAAAAGTACTTCTCCAACAAGAAAAAGTACTTCTCCAACAAATTTTTTCTATTCACCTCACTCACAAAACACGCTTCCCAGTGCACTATTCATCTAAAACTTGCACCCACTTCTTTCAATCTGAACACAGCCCCTGCACTGTACTTACTGCCTTTCGAATTCGTTGGTGAACTACTGTAACTCGGCGAAACGTGTTCCTCGTGCAATCGTGTTAGGTTCACTGTGTATGAATTGCACTTTTGGAATGTAGCAGTGCTATGTTCTCCACGATCTTACCTGTAGTTCAAAGCCTCTAACCCTTTTGTTACCGCAAGCAACAATTGATGTGTTAACCAGGTGTGCTCTTGCAAATCACTCATCACTCATCAGACATTCAAGGATGTGATTCAGATTCACTGGCAGCGGTCAAGTTCCCGCATTGCAACCGAGTCATGGAATCGCTTGCCTTCAGCTTGCATGCATTTCTCTTTCTCAGAATCTTGCTGCTAAAACTGTTTGAAGTGTTGTGTCAGCTTAGAACAATCCCTGTGCTTTTGTTTCTTCCTTTGATACCTACAAGGAAGCACCAGATCCTGTCAATAGTGTACATCGTATCCTATTCGTGCCATGTACTCATGTGCAGGAAACCATGGCACGGAAGTCATCTGAAGTTCACAGTCGCGCATCTTCACATACGATTCTTGGCTAATTTCGCGAGCTAGGATTGGGCCACGTCTCCTGCTTTTGGTGATCGTACGATTGGCATCGGACGACGTACCGTGCGTGACGTATTCAACTTTTACTCGCTGATGGGAGCGTGCGTCCACGGTACTCTGGAGTCTTCATTTTTACTGACCCAGGGCAAATGGCCTCTTCGACTTCCCCTTCTCTCCCCTTTTTATATTGCGTGTCCCTTCCTCTTCCACAGTCAAGTCCCTTCCTCTTCCACAGTCAAGCAAGCAGTCCATGACTTCCCCACTGTAAACAATCACCGTAGGCCATCGCAAGCTCCTGCCAGCATATCAAAGTCTCATAGGTATGTTATGCCTTCTAGATTGTAATATTTACAACTTCCCTATCCAATTTTTTTCCTCTACGAGATGTTCTTTATCTATGGGATTGGGTAGAATGCCATTCCATGACCCTGCGTGTCTGTCGCCTTCTGATCCCAAACTCGGCCGTGCGTGACGAAAGCGGTCTCCGTATGAAGAGGAAGCCGTAAACAACGAGACGATCCGAAGGGCCAATATCGGTTCAGGCGAATGCGCAGGCGCTTGGGCTGGTCCTGCGGCCGACCGGCCGCTGTAGTAGTCCAGCAACCAGGGAAGGGGAAAGACATCCAGCAACCAGGGAAGGGGAAAGACGAGTGCAGGACAGCAGGAACAGAGCGATGGAGAGAGAGAGAAATGGCAGGAGGCGGTATAATAATTTGAGTGCCTGGACTAAAATAATGTGTTGTCGGTTAATGTAAGCATTAGCCACACATAAGGAAACAATGTCGACATAGTAGTAAATCACAATTGTAGCTTCTCCCTACCTGACTTTAAATAGTCGAGCCATGTTGTGGACATGCAACATTTTTTTTAGAACTTACATACCTTGAACTTAGCTAAACAGCTTATAGGGTGCAGTATCAAGCGTACTTATCAAAATTTTCTAATAATTTACATTGTCTATGATAGAATTGTCTATGATAGAATATTGATTATTTTCATAATGTTATGTTTGGTTATTATTTACCTCTCTTCTTAGTAGTACTATTTGAATTTGATTTTCTGGTTGTATTGGCAATTACTAACTTTTATGTCACAAATACTCTTTCTCAATTTTTAAAATTAGGTAATCGATATTTCCAACCTAATAAGCTACATATATATATTATACATATTATATATTACAATAAATATTATATATATATAGAAAAAATAGTTGTGTGTGCAGACAGCTGTGCGTGTGTTGCTACATATATAGAAAGGCAAACCCATATACATATATACCAATAAATATATTTGTGTATATATATAATATTATATTGCACATATATACACATTTGTACATATTGGTAGACAGATATATCTACTAATATATAATTAATCGTGTATATATGGCACGCACAAAACGTAAATATCAGGCCATCGCTTCTATAGATATCCAACCATACTCTAAAAAGATTAGGGAGGAAAAATTATCATGCCTTGGAAAAAGAAGAATGATAAAAAATGAACACAATTTAGGCGAAGAAAGAGAATCAAAACGATTGTGTCTACCACAAATTTACAACAATGATGCGGGTATCAGTTCAAATTACGGCATGGTATCATTTACACCACAATATATTCAACAGCTAAAAGAATCATATAGTGAACGATCGTATCTAGGCCTACCGACCTACCAATGCAAACATTGTGGAGCTATGTTTTGGTACAATGAATGTAACAAAAAAGAAACCTACCATAATAAGCAGCCTACATATACAAATTGCTGTAAAAATGGCAAGATAAAAATACCACCATATAAAGAACCTCCCTCGTTTTTATCACACTTAGTTAATGACAAGGAAAATAAAATGTCAAAACATTTCTTCCAAAACATAAGGCAGTATAATAGCCTTTTTGCATTCACTTCAATGGGTGCAAATATAATAAAAGATAGCAACAAAGGCGAAGGACCATATGTATTTGGTATCAATGGACAAATACATCATCGAATAGGATCATTGCTTCCTGAAAACGGTCAACCACCTCAATATGCAGAGTTATATATTTTTGACACAAAAAATGAGATTGAAAATAGAATAAAAGCACTACACAAAGACAACCCTCAAGAACTAGATATAGATCCAAAAATAGTAGAGGAGCTTAAAAAAATGCTCGATAAATACAACCCATTAGTTAAAGTATTTCGTCATGCCCGTGATTTACTAGAACAACACAAAGGCATAGATATAAGTATACGCATTTTAGGTGCTGACAAAGGTGATGCAATACAATATGAAATGCCAAACCCCGAAGATTTAGCAATGTTAATTGTTGGTGACCTAAATTTAGAGAGACACAAGAGAGATATTATCATTAGCAGTAGAAGCAAAGGCCTTCAACGTATAACCATTTTCCATCCAGCATATATGGCTTTACAATATCCATTACTGTTCCCCTACGGAGAAAGAGGATTCCAGCTTGGCATACCATATCATGGCAGCAAAACATCTCATAATAAGCCTTCAAAAAGAAATACAATGACCATGCATGAATATTACAAATACCAAGTGCACTATAGACCAAATCAACCTAATCCATTTTTGTGCTACGGTAGACTCTCAAAACAAGCTATAGTAGATGCTAGGGCAATGGAAGATGAAGATAGATTGGCATATATAGCAAGAAACCAAGACAAATTGAGATGTGAATATTTGCAAGGAGTTTTTGACGCCATTGAAAAAGGTCTTACTGAAAGCGATCAAATAGGTTAACAAACTTTGCTGCCTTCGAGCCACACAGGTTGCAAACGATATGTTGTACAAAATTATCATGACAGAATTGCTATTTGCCGTGTATATGGACCACGTGACCTCTTCATAACATTTACATGCAATCCAAAATGGCAGGAAATACTTTGTACTATAAAACATGGTGAACAACCCAGTGATAGACCAGATATTATAGTGCGAGTATTCCACATGAAACTACAAGAATTAATACAAGATATTTGGTCTGGCCAATTATTTAGACCAATTTTGGCTATATTATACTCAATAGAATTCCAAAAAAGAGGATTGCCCCATGCTCATATCATAATATGGATAGATAAAAAAATGTCATGATTAACGAAGAAATTATTAACTCATGGATATCAGCTGAAATTCCTGATCCAAAAGATGACCCTCTTGGATATGTACTTGTATCTGAACATATGCTACATGGACCATGTGGTGACAAAAACGAAAAATGCCCCTGTATGAAAAAAGGAAAATGCTCAAAATTTTATCCAAAAGATTTTATCGAAGAAACAACTTTTACTGACAATGGATTTACTCTATATCGTAGAAGACAAAATAACATCTACGTACGAAAAGGACATCATAACTTAGATAATAGATGGGTTGTGCCATACAATATGAAACTACTTAAAAAATACCAAGCACATATAAATGTAGAATATGTCAACAAAACCAAACTACTTAAATACCTTTGCAAATATGTTAACAAAGGACCAGACCAAGCATCAATCATGTTTGAACGCATACGAAAAGGACAACATGGAGAATCAGTTGAACAACTTAACAACAAAGATGAGATTAAAGAATACCTAGATTGTCGATACATTTGTGAACAAGATGCACTTTGGAGATTATTAGAATATGACATACATTATCATTGGCCACCGGTTGAAAGACTACCTGTACATCTTCCACTACAAAACACAATATGTTTACATAAGGGAACGAAATTAAAATCAATTGCTAAAGATCCAAAATTTCAAAAAACAAAATTAACAGAATGGTTTGAAGCAAACAAGTTGCATGAAGATGCAAGGAAACTGACATATTGCGAATTTCCACAAGAGTGGACATGGGATGAAAAAAATAGAAGATGGATAAAGAGGCAACGTGGTTTTAAGATTGGTAGATTATACTATGTGAACCCTATAGAAGGAGAACGTTTTTATCTACGAATGTTACTAATGATAGTTAGAGGAGCCAAGGACTACGAAGATATAAGAACGTATAATGGAACTATTTATCCAACATTCAAAGAAGCCTGTGCAGCACGCAGACTACTAAAGGATGACAAAGAATGGTATGATACCTTTAATGAAGCCGCTAATTGGGCAACTGCTGGACAATTGAGATATCTATTTTTCACCATGTTGTTATATTGTAACTTGCAAGATGAACGAAAATTTTATGACCACAACTGGAGAAAAATGACTGATGATATTGAACGACAACTAATTAAAAAATATCATCCAATTATATATAACCCAATTGACACCGAGCTACAAGATTTGTTACTAGATGAGCTTGAAGACATATTTTCCAAAAATGGAATTTACATGTATAATTATAACCTTCCACAAAAATCGAAACAATACATTACTGATGCAAACAATAGGCTAATAGAAGAAGAACTTAGTTACAATTGTGACATGCTACAAAAGGAATCAAACAAATTATACCAACAATTAAATAATGAACAAAAAGAATCATTTCATAGCATAATAAAAGCCGTTCTGGCTAAAGAACCCAATATTTTCTTCGTCATAGGCCATGGAGGTACTGGGAAAACTTTTTTATGGAACACTATAATCGCATACCTAAGAGCCCAAAGGAAAATTGTACTCACTGTAGCTTCATCAGGAGTTGCATCATTATTACTTCCAAATGGACGAACTGCACATTCAAGATTCCGAATACCTATTGATAGATGAGCTCTCAATTTGCGACATCAAAAGAGGAACAAAGCTTGCCGATCTCATGCTTACCACAGACCTTATCATTTGGGATGAAGCTCCTATGACAAATAGACAATGTTTTGAAGCTCTTGATAGATCGCTTAGAGTTATTGTTTCAGGAAAACAACCAGGATTTCAACAAGTATCATTCGGAGGAAAAGTTGTTGTACTAGGAGGGGACCCAAAACAAATCTTGCCAGTAATTGAAAATGCTACAAGAGCACAAATAATTAATGCCTCAATATTTGTGCTATGGAAGAATATAAAGAAACTTTACTTGCATGAAAATATGCGATTAAAAAAAATAGATGCAACGACATCAGAATACAAAGACTTAAACGAATTTAGTGAATGGATACTAAAAATAGGGAATGGAACCATACGAAGTGAATCTCCATGTTCCACAAATGATAATCCAGATCATTACATAGTTCAAATCCCAGATGATCTATTGATAAAGCAAGCTGACAATAAAATCAAAGCACTTGTAGAATCAACATTCCCAAACTTCACCCTAAACTACAACAATGCTGAATACCTCAGAGACCGTGCTATCTTATCAACAACCAATGAAATAGTCGATGAAATAAATGACTACATCCTCAGTTTGGTGCCAGGGAATGAAATAGAGTATTATAGTGCAGATTCAATATCTAAATGTTTAGATACCTGCAATGACGCTGACATATTATATCCTATTGAATATTTTAATAGTCTCAATGCAAACAATTTTCCTACACATAAACTAAAATTGAAAATAGGAGTGCCAATTATGCTACTATGAAATCTTAACCAAAGCATAGGACTATGCAACGGAACACGATTAATAGTAACAAATCTTGGACATAATGTCATTGAGGCTGTCATTATAACAGGAACACATATAGGAGAAAAGGTATACATACCTAGAATCAACCTAACCACACAAGGCTGTCGTTGGCCATTTGTTTTAAGCCGTCGACAGTTTCCAATAAAAATATGCTACTCTATGACGATAAACAAAAGCCAGGGACAAACACTATCAAATGTAGGAGTTTATCTAAGGAAACCAGTATTCACGCACGGGCAACTATATGTTGCAGTATCTCGAGTAAAACACAGAAAAGGGCTTAAAATATTGATTGAAAATGAAGATGGAACATGTGGAAACAAAACAACAAATATTGTGTACAAAGAAATATTTGATATGGACTAAACAAATACCAGAAATGGTGCTGCAAATATTCAATACCTCAGTTATAAGCTATGACATTTACATTATCTATCTTGTTTTGCTTATATTTACCTTCTCTTCTTTTAATTGCAGGTCCCACTACATTATGCAAGGTCCAATCACTCCACTCTCAGAGCTACGTCCAATCAACATTCCATATAATATCCAATTTTAGAGTGTCAAGAGCTTGGGAATACAGAGGCAAAAGTGAGCATAATGATCTGATCCATTTCGACATGGTGCTCATCGATCAGAAGGTATAAGACCTTCTTCTTTACCAAACTTGACATTATTCACACTTACAGCTCCAATTTTTGTTTGATATCTAAATTTTTCTACAAATGTTTAAAACTATAGGGTTATGCGATATACTGTGAGGTACCAAAAGACATACTTCCTCAATTTAAGGAGCACCTAGAGGAAGGAAAAATTCTCTATGTATGCAAGCCAATTGTTGAAAAGGCTAAACCTGGCTACAAAGTGGTAGATGCTCCTTACATGCTAAAATTCAGCAAGAGAACACATATTTTTGAGGCAAAAACTGACGACACAACTTTTCCCAAGTATGTATTTTCGTTGACTCCAATTGAACTGCTACCACAATATGCCAGAAGGACAGATCATTTCTTAGGTAACAATATTTATTCTACCAATTCATACACAATATTAAATATAGTAATATATCTTATATGTAATTTCCTAAACTGTCAATACAGATGTGCTTGGGAAAATTATAGCTGTCTCAAATGCCGCCGTTGTGCGCAACACATCAGGGGATCTCATCATGCGTAGAATCATAAAACTCCAGGACCATAAGTATGATTTCCAACTATAAATATTATATATTTTTAACAAATGCCTACATTCTCAGGTTATACTTTAATATTAATATTTCCAATAATTATGCAGGGGAAACACAATTGACCTATCGTTATCTGGGCAAAGGGCTCTTGAATTCAATGCAGAGGCTGTCTATGAGGTGGGTCAGAACCATCACGTGATTGCAATATTTGTCGGTACTTTAATGAAGGTGTATGGAGAAAACTTCAAGTTTCTTAGTGGAACATCAGCTTGTCGCTGGTACATAAATGAAAATGAAATACCAGCAATAAGGCTATTTCAGAGAGGGTATAATTTTAATCTCATTTCTTTAACACAGCTAGCATTTCTTAAACTACATGATAAGCTAAATGTTACATTATGCTAACAGCTTGCCTTATGGAGTAACACCAATTCAAAAACTAGAACTCCAAAGTGAAGACTACATGGAACAAGGTGTCGAAGAAAAAACTTTGTTTGATCTCAAAGAAGTAGATCCTTATACAGAAAAGGTGCAAAAAGAAATTCTTACATCAATAACAAATACCTATATGTCTACCTAAATACTGCATACCTCATTGTTTTACTGATTGCTAATTACACAAATACAGAACAAGAGATTTCAATGCACAGGTACGCTCCTTTCTCTAGCAGAGAAGCAACAGTGGTGCTACAGAGCTTGTAGAGTTTGCAACTCAAGAATGGTAGCGGGTGATGATGGATATGAATGCACAAAGGCAACCGGTTGCTCCTGCAAACAATTCGACTGGAAGTAAGATTTCTGCTACCACTAACTGTACACATTTTTTTTATGCTTATACTGTATATCTCTGCCACAAATGGCTAATTCACAACTATTTTGTTGTGTTACTAAACTAATTTTTCAACATGATTCAGGTACAAGATCTGTTTCATAGGAGCAGACAACACCCATAGCCTTGAGTTCATGTTCTTTGAGAAAAAAGGCGTAGAACTCATTGGGAAAAGTGCAGAGAACCTAAGGAAACAATATGACCCTACATCCACCCCACCTGACATAGCACAATGGATAAACCATAAGTTCACTTTCATAGTAAAAGTCCTATATAAAAAAAGCACCAAGAATATGGATCCTTCTTTTGAGGTGGTGATGATAAAAGAAAGACATGGAAAACAAGCAACGCTACCAAGCATTGCATACATTGGATCTATGTCAGCAGACATAGATACATCAGATCTACCACCACTGATGAAAATAACATCAAGCAAAAAGATAAATCAGGTAAATTAAAATAATTTTATTCCTCATGTTTTCATTTGCTGCATGGGGTTTTAATCACTAATAAAAAAAAATTAGGCTTCATCATCAGCAACTCCTCACTTCATAGATGTTCAGGCTATGGATATAGACAGCCAGTCTCAGTAAGTAAATGCACACTCTTGCATATACATATATTATATCTGCATGATTCTAACTGCTAACTCACTTATAACCACAGGGCTTGGGACATCACCGATGACCAAAAACAGGTAACTACTAAATCTCCAGTTGTATCAATGGGCATATTGAATATGTAGGTTGACTTGCATTAGCAACAAATGAAAAGTTATGTCTCGCTGAAAAAGATTTTACTTTACAACATCAGCAGGGCATAGGTTCTTTACCAGTGCAAGCAATGAAAAATATTATACTTGTTTATTAGTTCTGCTTCTTTGCAATTAATTTCTTACAACCGTCAGCAATTTTATTAGCCTAGCATTGATCTCTTTTTTATTTGTTCCAATGGCACTTTCCTCCTTTCAAATGGGTTTGGAAAAATTCTAACATGAGCAACCTATTTGCATTTTTCTCTTATCCATAAGTACAATGTCCACCATAACTCCCAACTCCTAAAAAAAATTGTACATGCAGCCTACCAATCAAAGATGTCTTCCTACTTTTCTTAATTTAATTCTGTATTGTTTTGCTAGGACAACAAAGATGATGAAGACAAGGACCAAAAAGAGGAGACCAAAAGGCGTAGAACTAACTAATGATTAATGGTAAATCACAGTAATAACCTGCTATTTGAATTTAACGGTTACATAAATTACTTCATTCCCATAGTACATCCTTGTATATATATTAGAACTGTTTCCACCTAAATTCATGTAACACAGCCCAACTCAAATAAAATCTAAGTAATGTTTATATAGATAATAATTATGGTCCAGCTGTCTTAGATTATTATCCATGTGCTCAGTAAGATAATAATTATGGTTCTTACCGTTCTACAATAACATGACATATTTTAATATGTCCATGTGACTCAGGTATCAAGGAGTGACGGAGCAAAGAAACTGCAAGCACATTTTGATGTACAAGACACAAAACAATCATCGTCAGCTTTCGTTTGCTACTATGCAAAAAGCTTTTGCCATCTCCAAATGAAAGAAATATAGCAGAATAATATTTTGCTCTCCACAACCTGATACTTTTAACCCTTGTATTTTGCTTACTCTGGTCCATAAATCTTTTGTGACACCATGCTGTTGTTGCAACCTGAAACAGCAATCTTTTGGCCATGATATGTAGTGTGAATCGTAATAAAACCATGTCACCCTACGAATTTCATAGTTAAATGCAATCATGCAAATGCCTCTTCGGTCACATTAAAGATGTGAAATACTTGCCATGGAAAATAATATAGATATCATTTCAGTTCTTGCAATATAAACTTGCAATTACGTATGGGCTACAAGTGAAGGGCACTGGCCCAGCGCGGCAAGCGCGCGCAGTCTTTCTAGTCAGGTACTAGTAATATGTATAGTAAGTTTTTTTTAAAAGCAATATGTAGTAGTAAGTTATTTGTAATATAAAAACATTAGATCATGTTTGCCTTAACCGCAGCGGAAAAACGAAACAAAAGCATTTTCTTTTATTAAAAAATACAAAAAAGAAAGCATATTTAGGTCATCTTTTCTTTTTAACTCCCTTGAGATTCGAATGAAGTCCTAGAAACATGTTTGCAGATGTACAGAAACAGGCCGAGAGAACAAATAGCTGAGCGCGGATCGTGTATTTACGTCAGTGCGCTAATATCATGGTATTGGTATAGCCGAACTAGCACACAAAGCACTTAACGCCCAGCGAACGCAAATTTGTCTAGATTGCACACTGGAAGGCTAGGCCCGAGAAGCACAGAAAACACTAAAGGCCCAGCGCACACAAAATCATGAGATTTAGCACTGTGGGCCAAGTACCACTAAAGCGCTAAAGGCCCAGCCCACAAAAGAAACTTGGCGATTGCTTTGGTTGGGGTGCGCCAGGCCCGGCCAGCAGTGCAACGGCTGGGCGACGCGCAGGGGCCCCAGTGGCAAGCCACTGTGGTGGACCCCTCCCCACAAAAAATAAATTTAATATCGAAGTGGACACATGGCCCACATATCAGATATTAAACTGATAAGAACAGATACTACACTTGATCTTAGCCAAAAGGCCGAGAAAGGTATGAGTTGCCGCCAGGCAACCCCTCTTCATTTTATAGCGCGCCTCGACCCTCATATCGCCTCGGCGGGCGAGGTGGGACAAAAGGCTCCACCGATGTTGCGCTTCCAGCCTTCCATAGAGAGTCTGGCGCTCCCCCACGACGAGACGAGCGCGCCGGCTACTCCTTTGGGCCTTCCATCCGGCCCAGTTTGAAAGTTTCATGGTCTGATCATGTTTGAGTTCGAGTTCGAGTCCGAGTGTAGGGATCTTTCTCTGTTTTCGCATTCAACTCCTTCCAGTTCACCCTAAAAAAAAACTCCTTCCGGCTGTGTTGTGCCCCTTCAGTTTATTATTAACCACGGCACAAATAGCTTATTTTCTAGCTTTTGCCAACAATTTGTTCTAGCGGCACTCAAGTACGTACAAGCTCCATTCCAGCTGAATTTACTGAAACATGCTCTTGTTCTGTTGGGAAACAGAGTAAAATCTTTAGATAAATATCCCTTCTGCTTTTGCTCTACCAAACTTTTGGTGCTCACGGTTACGACATCGACGTGCAGAGAGGTACGTACTCAAATACGGGACGAACGAAAGAGACCTGCAAAAAAAGGACGTAACGTGTGCACGGAACGAAACGTGAAAAAGGAAACAAAGGCCGGGCCCGTCGACGTCGATCGTGCCGCTGCGCGGTCACCGTCGGCGCACCGACGGCCCCCGTCGCTGTCGCTCGCCCGCGCGCGTAGCCGTCGGCGAGCGGCAGGAGCCCGTCGCGGGGCTTGTGGCACAGCGACACAACGGAGGCCACCAGATGGCCACGTGGAACGACGTGTGGGTGTGATGACGTGGATGCCACCTGTGCCCGTCTCTTGGATTCCCCCTCTAGTGGTTGTTGGGTTGGAGCATCGTCGTTGTTGCAGCTTTGCTTGCAGATTGCATCCTGGTCAAGCGGCGTACTGATTGGTGCATTATGTGGTTTTTTTTTATATTGGGTGCATTATGTGGTTGCCTTCCTGTAAGATCTGAGCTTGGAATTGGTCGTTGGCAGCTTGCAAGCATGTCAGGGCATGATTATGCAGACTTCGATCGCCGACGCCCATTTTGTTCGTATATTACTGAGGCTGCATTTAGTTTTAAACTTTTCTCCCCAAAAAAACACTATTCATCCAACTTTTCTCTATTCATCCCACCCCTTCTACTCACAGAACACTATTCATCTATAGTGCTTTTTTGGGTCTACAGTGTTTTTTCGAGGAATTTTTCCCAATCTAAACACACCCTGGAACTATGCTAGTACCTCGTTCTTTTGTTTGGGTTTCAGTCCTAGCCATATCCTCAGGTCCCCATCAGTGGTCAGTTTTCTTCCATGTATTAGTCTATATCTATATACAATCCTCATCAGGAAAAAAAAATGTAGAGCTATTAGTGGTACCCCAAACGGATTCGTTCATTTGCTCATAGGTACTCGTGGAATTTGCACATATTTTCCAGCAGTAAAAGAAGGGTAACATCAAGAAGATTACAGCGTAGGTGCCTTCATTCAGCGCAGAACATTCCGGTCATAAGTCATCCCAACTTCGTACGGTAGAAACGGAACAGAGTCACAAACATATTTCACGTTTATTCATGTGGTTTCGAAGAGAAAGAAAAGACAAGAGTGAAATACTAGATACTAACTTCAGAAAAGAAATTATGTGTGACATCTGAACAAACGCATATTCACATTGACATCCAATTTGCTGACTTGGCTTGCAAACATTAAAAAGTACAACACGACAAGCTCAGTTAAACTCATAAGCCATTTCTTAACCAGAGGTACCCGAGGGGTTTAGTAAACCATTGTTAATTTAAATGGCACGGATTTGTCGTACATAGATATTTCTACCTACTAGTAAAGACGCACGTGTGACACACACGTGACACAAAATTATTTGCCTTTGGGTTCTAGTTTTTGCCTTATTGGAACGTAAATTAACAATTTTCAAGATGATACTTAGGATCATCCTACCGGAACGAGTTTCATGATTCGAATACATTGGAGGTGAAGTTCATAGAACCAAACCAAAGCATTTTTTAATGCTTCATTCATCATTCAGTCATAGCTCAAATATAGTTAATTATTAAAGTCAAATTTAGTCATGGCTCAAATATAGTTAATTATTAAGGTCAAATTTAATGGGACAAATCAACTGAGAAATCAACATACAGTTAAGAAAAAATTATTCCAATGCCCCCTGGGCTCATAACATTAATTACTTATAGAGTAGCCCTGCCCCTAGCCGCCCATTCGCGTCGTCGTCGCGTACTGAACCCTGATTAATATATTAAAAATACATATGTATCTATCTATAAAAATTATCGTTGTCTATTCTATGATACCTGAATTATTGTATGCATTCCTGCATATACCTATGGAGCACAGACGATACAATATAAATAGTATGTATTGTGCATCTTTATCATAAATTTGGAATAAATAACGAGTGTTATTTTAGGACTTAATAATTTCCCTTTTTATGTATAATTCACATGTAGAATTACTCTAAATGGAATACACGGAGTATGCAGTATTGAAGTACCTTTATTGATACCAACATGTAGCAATCTTTGTCGCCCACGATGCCAGAGACAGACACAACACAGCTCCACCTCGAGGTCTGGCACCGCTCCTGATACAGGCACACGGCCGCGGCCGTCGCGGCAGCTGTGCTTCCGCCTGTCTTGGACGGCGGCGTTCGCGGCAGGTCTGAGAAGACATCGTCGGCGGGGCAGTCCCAACCGACGTGCGCGGACAGGTATTGCCTATTTGAGAGCGCAGATTAAAAAAGGGAAACAGAACGTGCGCGTAAAAAGGAAAGGGTAGATGTGGGCGGGTATGTTGGATCGGAGGTGAAAATAGAATTTCACTTTTGGCAGAAACATTTTCTAAATATTGGTTTTGGTGGGTTTGACTCTCTCCCGACCTCCGTTGACCCTTACATGTGGGTCCGATGTAAGGGGTAAGGTGGGCCCAAATTAGGTGAGAAACGTTTTTAATTCTACTCGTTTTTTTATAGATAGATATAAATAAACAGGAAAATCTGCTAAGGGCTAAATCATATTGTTGACATGTACAGATGATGTGCTGATATCCATGGGTGCCATGCCATCCCAAGGGGTGCAGGGGGCGAAACGAACAGTACCTAGCTGGCTTCAGTGGATACTGTTATGTGTTCTTCAGAAAACATGAGGATTTCAGTTTCTGAATCCGACAACACCTAGGCATCTGGGTTTCTCCATCTAAAGGGTTCGGCTATTGTTGCACCGTTTGTGATGCTATCCGTCTCATGGTCTCCTGATACACCTGCTGGTTTCTCTGGTGCTCTTGCTTGCCCTGGTGCTCTGTTACCTCGTCGATCCTGAAACCAACAGCAATAGATACATAAATCAATACAAATGCAAGAAAGGCGAACTGATGAAGTGATCTGGAGATGGCAAAATGGTCCTCAAGGAGATAGGATAATTTCAAATGGAATAAAAATTTAAAGATATTTGTCAAGATGTTCCCCAATTCGGGTTTCTGAGAAGAAACCAGAGCAAGTATACTTAGTAATGAAGCAGGAGACACATGTATGGTGCAACTAAAAGAATAATTAGCGACTAACTCAAATTCTCCAATGGTATCAACAAAAGGCCAAAAGTAGCTTTGCCACACATGATACTGATATAGATGCTCATATTAATGAGATAAAATTAAAGAATATAGAACTTGCTGACTTTTCTCAACTTACTTCTCTATATGGGAAGTCATCAACCTCAAGCATGTGAATGACATGCCCAATCTTTGGCCTCTTACTAGCGTCAGGATCTACACATCGCAATGCCACTAGCAAAGCCTTCTTCACTGCCCTAGAAGTAGGCTTCTTGGGGATCTTGGGGTCCACGACGCCATCAGAATTTCGGGTGCTTACCATTGTCTTAAGCCAATCAACTAAATTAACCTGAAAAGGTACGGTCTGAAGATTTGTAATGTACTTAAACAAGCTCATAAAATAATTATGCTATATGGAGGCACAGCCATGGCTAACCTCTCCTGGTGGCCTGTTATAATCCACTGGTACTCTACCAGATATTATTTCCATAATGAGAATTCCAAAACTATATATATCACTTGTTTCATTCAACATTCCCGTCCCTGCGTACTCTGGAGCAACGTAGCTGTAATTATTAAGAAGAAAATTAGTACCCATCCATCATACTCAACCTGTGCTAAAAGCCTAAAAGTGCAGTGCATAGAATCTAACCCAAATGTTCCCATAACTCGTGTAGTAACATAACTCCGTTCTGAACCAAGAAGTTTTGCGAGTCCGAAATCTGAGAGCCTAGCATTCCAGTGCTTGTCCAGAAGTATGTTGCTTGACTTGACATCACGGTGAACCACTTTTGGTTCAAGTCCCTCATGCAAATACATTAACCTACAGGATGACAGAAATTTTGGTAACTAAATAGAATGGCAGTAAAATTCAGTATCAAACGAGAGTAAGCTGAATGGTACAGACCCTTTCGCTGTTCCTAGTATAATCTTCATTCTGTTCTCCCATGTAAGAGGGCTTACGGGTCCAACTTCCCCGTGCAGCCACTGTTCCAAGTTCCCATTATTGACATACTCATAGACAAGCATCCTAATAACATCCACATCAACATCATTAATATCACCAAACTTATTGATTCTACAACATAGCAAGTGATGCAAGTGTTATGTGCACACAAGACAAATACCTCTGATTACCCTCAGCGCAGTATCCTAGAAGGCGCACAAGGTTCTTGTGCCGCACACGCCCAATCGCTTCGACCTCAACCTTGAATTCCTTCTCTGCCTGACCCCTAAGACATCAAGGGTAGAAATTTTCTAATTTTAGAAGCATAATATTGAAGAAATTGAGGAGTGGAAAAATTTCTACAGAATTAAACCCACTTGCTTTACTAGAACAATATATTTATATCTATGCATCTCGAAACCAGCTGCAGCTACTTGCTAATAAATCGTAATACGAAATGCAATCCTCCTGTTCAATGTGGCCCCCTAAACTCAAATTCAGAGAGCTAAATTAACGATTAATAGCAATGAAAATAAACAGAGTGGCAAAACATTTTTAAAAGTCAGCATTATCAAACTAATAACCAAAGCTGCACTGTCAGATAGTCAGATAGCAATGCCTAGTGAATGTAAATTTTTAATCCATGAAATTCCCTCTAATGGTAGGTGGTCCCATACCTGTTGTTGAGCAAGTTCTTGACGGCGACCTGCGTGCCGTTCTCGAGCACGCCATGGTACACAATCCCGTACCCGCCCTCGCCGATCACGTTCTCGTCGGAGAACATCCCGGTCGCCGTCTCCAGCTCCTTGAGCGTGTACCAGTGGCCCCACCCGAGATGGGACACCTCCGGCACCACCGGTGTCGCGTGGTCCGCAGCACCGCCTCGCCGGACACCCCCACCTCGGCTCCCGTCGCTGCCGTGCGGCGAAGGCCCCTCGCTCCGGTGGCTGGGATGCCGCTGCTGCTCCGGGTAAGTGATGCGGTTCTCCTTGACGGCGACGATCTGCTCGGAGACCTGTGGCGTTGGGAGCTGGAGCACCTGCGCGAGCTGCGGCTTCGCCGAGGCGGAGGCGGCGGCGGAGAAGGGAACTTCTCGGATGTCCTTGGGCGACTTGGTGTTCGCGGGATTCTTGGGAGGGGCGGTGGTGGGGAGTTGCTGGACGGGGTTCGTCGGCCGGTGCCGGCGGCGGCGGCGGAAGCCGAGGAGGCAGAGGACGGAGATGAGGACGAGCAGGAGCACGAAGGCGGCGCCGACGCCGACGCCGACGAGCACCCACATGCGGAGCCCGAACACCACCGTGCTCCGGGACAGCTCCGAGCCCGACATGGTGGGACCCGGCGGAGCGTGAGAAGCCAGGGCCACCGCACTACGGCTTCTCGCGAATCGCTGGATGGATCTCCTGGTGTTCTTGAGCGTAATTAGGCGGCGAAGATTGGGTTCCACTGCGCAAACACCATCGAGCTCGGAAATTCTGGACTGAATGGACGCCGAATGGACGCGGCTACTGCGGATTTAATTTGTTTAGCAGAATCGAGAGGTAAAGATTGAACTCTGCGGATGAAACAGTAGCAAATGCGGCAACTTTGGACGCGGTGGACTGGATTTGAGTGGGTATCGGGTGCCAAAGGAAGGTAAGGAAGCTGCTGTTGGCAACAATACAGTCGTCAAGATTGGATTTGCTTGGGGGAAAAGTGAGAAGAGTGGATGGTTTGGTGTGATGAAAATGTTGGATTCTGATGTGAGGAGACCAACGATGGTGTGGCTGGTGGCGGTGGGCGGCTGGCGTGACGAGGGTCGATCCTAGGGGAAAGCCGACGGATGCAGAGGGGGGATTGCACGAGAATGGTTTGCTTGATGGATCGTTCGCCGTACTGGCGATGTAGCAGCGCTGTGGCAAAGTGAGGGTCACACCTCACACAAGAGAGATGATCAAGGCAAGGACGCAGGAGGAGAGAGGAGAGGAATGGAGGCAGAGTAATGGGAAGTAATGAGGGCGATGCTCCTCTGCATGCATGGAGGTGGAAGAAGAAGACACCAGAGTCCAGAGAGGAGCGTAATTATTCAAGTGAAGAAGAAGGGTATCTGGTCCTTTCTCTGTGAGGTGGATGGGATACAGTCAGGAGTTGTCTACTGGTAGTCTACTGGAGGAGCTGGCATAAGAGAGAGAGAGAGAGAGCATGTGGCACTTTTCTATTCTCATTTTTCTTCCAATGTCAATTTATGCTCTGTTTTGCAGGTGTTATGCTAGAGGTCCCCCAGCTACAATTGGTACGATGCAGTTTGCGGTCCCTTTCAGTGACAATAGATGCTTGCAACAATAAACATACAAAGGACATGTTTGTAAGGAAGAGATTTATTGCAACCCCGTATGAATTTCACATATTAGTTCACTTATTAGAATAGTTGAGAAAAATCCATGTGATCCGAATTTTATCTAGAAGATATGGCATCCTTCACTGGGCACAAGCACAACTTCATACCTGTAGCAAAAACTTTACTACTTGAAAAGAAAAAAAAATAGACGTGTAACAACCTTTTAGGACCATATTTCAGTGAGCTATGATTTCTTTGGTTTAGGGTGCCCTTGAAATCATATCATAGCTCACTAAAAATCCTATAAAATGACTACAATCCTACAAATTACATGCTTAACAATTTAATCTTTATCTAAGGTTCCCTTGCTTTGGCCGCTAATATTTGTTCCTGAATTATGATTATACATACTTATTTTAGCTCAACATCTTCTTTTCAGATCTTCATGTTAAAAGAAGGTACAGATATTATTTTTTGAGTAACTTTAACTATATTTCTAGCTGCAATCTTTTACAACAAGATTCATTACTCCGAATCTTATTAGCACTTCTAGCGTTCACCAAACTGCTCACTCACTCCAGAACCAATTACGGCTGCTGACCACAACATTATATACTTAGGGTGCGTTCAGATGAGTAAAAAAACACTGTAGATCCAAAAAAACATTGTAGGTCGCGTTGGGAAGCGTGTTCTGTGAGTGGGAGGAATAGGACGAATAGGGAAAAGTTAGATAAATAGGAAAAAGTTGTATGGTTGGGAAGGGAACTAAACGCACCCTTAGAGAGCTTGAAGTTGTCATTGCTCCTTGCCAGGAAGATGGAGCACAAAAGACGCCACTGACGGCTAAAGAAGTTCATGCTATTAGCATCAAAGATGCCTTTTACAATAAGAACAAACCTGTCCTAACTCCTAAGGGAGGTAAGGATTTCAATTTATATGCTGGTCACCATGAAGGCTAGAGCTGTTTGTGCTGTGGGTGAGGATAGCGTTTAGCTTGCAGTGAACAGATTTACACCAGTATTTCAAGAAGGTCCTACACCCTGGCCGGATCGGATAATTGTAAAGCTAGCTTCCAGCCACGCCGCCACTGGATTTGCGGTGAGCTGAGCTAAGCTGCCGCCACTCTCGCGCGCGCTCAAATCAGAGCACAACCACCGCGTGCGCCATGTGTACTCTAAGCTGAGGTAAGCATGGATATGAGTTGGTAATTCGGCCGTAGAGGCTCTAGTCCCTATATGATCTCTCAACTATGCATAGGCATAATGTTTTGTTCGAAATGTAAAGATTCTTTTTTTAGGAAATGTAAAGATTCTTTGCTAAAACTATGGAAGTGTTTGGTTGGCCGAAATGTAATGCAAACACATTACGGACGGTAACGAATTTCATTACCGTTGTTTGTTTGGGGTCCTCTGTAATCCATTACAATGCAATCAGATCCTTGACCTATACAACCTCGTTACCCCTCCTCCACCAGCGTAATAAGATAACGCTACGCTTCCGAGTTCAGACCGAACACGCAAGATTCGCTTCGACCAAGCGTGCGGAGGCGAGGAACTCCGCCGGCGACCGGCTACGCGGGCAGCACTCCTTCCGCTTCGACTGTGCGTGCGGAGGCAACGGACTCCGTCGGTGATCGGCGCCGTCGACCGCCCGCGTGCAGCTCTCCTTCCGCTTCGATCGCGCGTGTGGAGGCGAGGAACTCCGCCGGCAACCGGCGTCATCGAACGGCCGCGGGCAGTGCTCGTTTCGCTTCGACCGAGCGTGCGGAGGCGAGAATGTCCGCCAGCGACCGGCGCCATCGACCGGCAGCGCGGCCGCACGTCTCATTGCCGCTCCCATCTTGAGTTGTTTGCTTCCCTTATCCCCTCTCCTTCAAATCGCAATTGAAGGTCATGCTCATCACTGCAATGCATCTCTCGTATCGCTTTTGATTGGATTTGCATCCCATGATCTTGAGCGGCAGAGATTGGGGATTTTTGATACAGTGATTTTGAACTTTTTTTTTCGCCCCCTTTTGCTGTTAAAAAGGGTCGTTTCTCTGTTGTCTGTTCGGACCTGTTACTGCATAACTGTATCGGATGCCGTTACCGTAGTGCACCAAACAATAACCGTAATCATCCATACCGCCACCGAAAACACAGTAACCTCATTACGTTTGCGTTTGCGATACCGTTGTATGAACCAAACACGTCCTATGTTGCTGGTCCCAGAAAGCTTCGCGTTTGAGAGTTTCGTGGCAGCTTCACGGACTAAATAATGAATGGTCCTATACAACATATTTCATGCAGCATGCAGGTCAACCATGTGACCCACCTACTGTATTCTCCAGGGAAATCTTGGACGGAAAATTTTTAATCCAATTTGCAGATCCAGAATACAAATATGCTTCATTCATTCAAGTACTCGTACTGAAATCCTTGGTATTGTGACCAAATCTTCCGTGCAATAAGGAAGCTCTATCTTCGTTGCATTGCATCGTGCATGGTTTCCCTTTTCAAGTTGTGAATTGTGATGCACCAGCTCACCAGCACTCATTCACGCTTGCTCTTTCAGCACGCGCCAAAGATCGATTCGTTTCTTCTCAGGAAACGGACACTCTCTGCGATAGAGGTACCTGTACTGCATCATCTTCCACTTTTCGCAAGCGTACTGCATGCCCGTCACGATCCTGATCCCAAAAAAAAAGGAGCGACCTTTTTCAGGTATAGAATGTGCGTATTAAATATTTGGGAAATGGTTATCTAGCTAATCGAGCTGCATGATTGGTCACTGGCGAGTAGTTTAAGCTAACAGATCGAGAAGGATTGGATTAGCTGCTAGTAGTACGACGCCGTATGCTGCATCATCGGTTTGCTTTGGAAGCTAGGGATGGCAATGGAAGGAATCGTCATCGTGGGTAACTACCATCCACGTGGTAAGGGTGGTGGAACATGCCCGTCCAGCAATCAATTGCGGTGGAATTTCGGTAGCAGGGCCAGGGATGTATGTTGTTGTCTATGCTATGGTGGTTGGAACGGCAGTGTCTCATCCCTTCACTCACATTTTGCCACCATCAGTTTGTTTTACTAGTACTAGCATTAACTTAGTTAGCCACATTATTGAAGCATTCCTTGTAGAAAACTAACCAGCCTAGATCTGGTGGTTATGTGGCCTACTTTACTTTTATTGTGTCACTCTCGCTGCATGAAAATATTCAAAAATAGAACAACGGTGACAACATCCACAACCACAGTATTTCAGAAGATCTTTTATTAATCTTAGTTTACTGTTGCCATAGAATGCTGGTGAAGCTATCTTACATATAAAAATCCAATGTATAGTTTACATTCTCTTGGCCATCTTCCGAGAAGGTGGGTGTGGCATTTTCATGAACATGACCTTCATTGTTGGCCGGATCTATTGCCACAAAAATAAAATTCAGCATAAAAAAGAAAAGGAAAATTCAGAACAATCAACAGAAGTCGTGCCTTGAGTATGTAGTTGTAGCCTTCTCCATCGTTCGCTCTCCGACAGAATAATCAGTAGTGGGAATCATTGCGAATCGTCATCTGACTAGCGATAGACTCTCTTGGTTGGCAACCACTAAAATATGTGTAGTGTGTGTATGTGGCCTAGCTATCTCCTCTGTGTGCTCTGTTCACGTAAGGTGAGAGCGAAGAAGCTAACTACTATTGGCTACTAGTATATCTTCTGCAGTTCTGCTTACGTAAGTGAAACCGTTAATTAATTATATGTATCTCGTATTTGTCCTTTGCTTTAGAGAACAATATCTCCAATATTATGCCGTTCATTGACGTAAGCTGACGATATAGCTCTTGCCGGCCACTATTTCCTATCATAAGCATAGAATAACTGTAGGACATATTTCGTCGTACTTTATGTCGGGACATCAGTGGTGCACTCTAACAGATCGATTAGCTACTACTGTTTGAACAAGTAGTTTGTACCAATGAAACTGCGATGAGACCCAGAAGTTTCCGTGGATGGACAGGGGACAGCATAGTTTGCTGCCGGACCTCCATCTTACTTCTACTGGCAGAGACTCGCAGAGAAATAAGATTGTGGTTTGTGGGCGTGGGGAAATTTTACATGCCAACCCCAAGAGAAATACTACTGAAGATTGCGCATTGCCGCCGGATGACAAACCTGATAATAAGAAGATCCAAAGCCCAGTTGCTGGGCCGGTATTGCGCCATGGGCCGAGCGGTACATTGGCCCACGTTCTAGCCCATGGGAATCGCTCTGGGATCATCATAAGTGGCCTTCTTGTAAAGATTGGAACCATATATATCTTCGAACATATAAATAAACTAGCAGAGACGTACGTGCGACACGTACACGATATAGAAGGGCATGTATAGTCAGCCGGTAAGGACTCAGAGTATATGACAAAAAAAATTCTCTAACTCTTAATTTTGATCGGTGTACACACTATTCGACCTGCCCTTACAAGTGGGATCACTGTGAGAGATAAGATGATCCATGAATATGAATCACAAATTAGTTGATCTCATATTATGTATGTCAAAACATATTTTTCATAACATGAATTGAATCATATTTTGTTATTGCTCCAAAATTTTAAAATTACATCTTTAGAGTGATATTTTTAAAAAAACTACTTTGAACAATAATTCGTAAACTACATTATGAGTAATCTTATGGAACAAGTGGAGTATTTTTCCTAGAATCGTCTTTACATAAGCAATTGAGTAATTTTTCATATACCTATGGTATAATCTTTAGAACCCATAAGAGTAAATACATATACGGAATAAATTTTTCATAGTTATGTTTGTAAAAACGGAGTAATTTCACTTGACATTTGGATAACTTGATAGATAACTGAGTAATTTTACATAACATTTGCATAAGTGTTTCAGAGTTGCTTCTAATATATATACGAAAGTGTCATCAATTGAGAAGTAATATTTTATGGATACATAAGTCTTAAAAATATAATAATAAATTACCTAGCACCTATGATTCATTGCACCTGGACTGCATGCCGAGCTGCGTGTGCGGTGAATGCTCATGCCAGGTCAAACATGGACATAATCAGGTCATCAAAACACTCGGGCGTGTCAGCCATCGGTGTAAATCAGAGTTCGAGAATTGCGACGCGGGTGCGGTATGGAGTGCGAGAGGCGGGTGCGGCATGGACACTTCTGCTGGGCAAATTCAGGGCGGTTGTGGGTACGGTCGCCGGGTAGATACGCGTGGGTGAGAAAACAATTATGTTTTAGTAGAAACATTTTCTAACTCTCAGTTTTTGTGGGTTTGATCTCCTTTCCACCACCATTGACCTTACGGGTGGGTCCGGCATGAGGGGTACGGTGGGCCCATATTGGGTGAAAATTGTTTTAATTCTACTCGTTCTTTTATAGATAGATAGATAGATAAATGGTCGAAGTGAGAAACGTTTTCAACTCTACTCATTCTTTTATAGATATAGATAAATGGTCGAAACGTGGATTCTGTTAAGCAGAATTGTAGAATGCCCTGAATGAAATCTCACATGAAACCTGTTGACGCACTTTTGGTCAACACACGAAAGCGCTAGATCGCGCGGTCGTCGAATTCTCCTCGCCGGAGCTCCTGAGAGCAGCCGGTCAGACCGCCTGTAGGGGCCGGTCAGACCGCCTGTAGCAGAGGCGCCGCGAAAGCCTACGATCACAACCTCGGGAGGGACCCCGTCGGAGGCTGCGAACCTAGGGTTGTTCTAAGGTCGGCAAGGCCACTTAGAACGTCCTAAAACGCCGTAGAGATGAAGAAGGAAAGCAAAGGGGTTGGAAAAGCTAGGGTTTGGAGATAAAAAGTAGAACGATGATTTGTACGATTGGGTAGAGGTCCTCAATCTGCCACGGCCCTTTATATCTATAGGGTGGAGAGGTCTTGCCCCGCAAGGAAGTCCTTGTACACATCTAAAAACGTGTAAAAACCTTATTCTACTCGGAATCGGGGACAGGCGGTCAAACCGCCTTGACAGGCGGTTAGACCGCCTGGCACATTGCCAGACCGGCTACAGGGCCCAGCCGGTCTAACCGCTTGTACAGGCGGTCTAGACCGACTGTCCCAGCCTGATCGGCTTTAAGCCATTTTTTGTCGTCAACATATGCCCCCTGTTTTTTGGTAAAACTTTGTTTACCACAAAACATTTAATCAGACTAAGGACGACCCTCTATTGTCGGCCATTTTTTCCCTAAGGGCGATATCACATATCGGCCATATCCTTTCAAGCATGTTGCCAAACACTTAGATGATATTTCTTCAAGTACTTCCCATTGAGTGCCCTTGACAACTGAAATCCTTGCAAAGTCTCCACTATATAGGAATTCCCAGAACAAACCTTCACAATACGATATGGTCCCTCCCAATTCGGCGACCATTTACCAAATTTATTGCTCTTTGTTCCTATAGGTAAAATAGTCTTCCACACTAAATCACCAACTTGAAAGGATTTGAGTTTGCCCTTCTTTTATACGCTCGAGCCACTCTTCTTTTATCCTTTTCAATCTCCTCCAAGGCCTCCAAACGCTTATCGGTCACATCATCAATATTATCCATCATCAAAGCATAATATGTGCTAGCATCAAGATCATTTTGCTTAGCCAATCTATAAGCAGCCAGATTTACCTCGACGGGCAAAACGGCCTCTTGACCACAGACAAGCTCAAATGGAGTAACCTTAGTAGCACCATGTCTAGAAATACGATGCGCCCATAATGCTTCAGATAATACCTCGTGCCACCGCTTAGGATGATCTTCAATCTTCTTCTTTATGAGCTTGATCAAAATCTTATTGCTAAACTCGGCTTGACTATTGGCTTGAGCATAATATGGATATGAATTGAGCAATTTAATACCATAGGATCCAACAAACTCACGTACCTCCTTAGAAATAAACGACGTCCCTTGATCCGTCGTTAATGTTTGAGGAATCCCAAATCTATGAATAATATGCTCAGTAATAAACTCAATCACCTCCCGATGTGTCATGTTCTTGAGTGGAATTACTTCAGTCCACTTGGTGAAATAATCAGTAGCCACAATCACAAAACAATGACCCTTGAATGAAGGAGGATGAATCTTACCAACAAAATCTAAACCCCGTCCTCTAAAATGCCATGGTTTAATGATCGGATGCATCAACGCAGCAGGTGCAATCTGAATATCCCCAAACTTTTGACACTCTTCACATCCTTTGTAGTAACGAAAACACTATCATTGTAGGCCAATAAAAGCAAGCCCGCCTAAGGAGCCACTTCATCATTCGAGCCGATTGATGCATACCACAAATTCCTTCATGAACTTCTGCCATAGCCAATCAGTTTGATCAGGATCTAAACATTTCAAAAGCAATCCATCCATGGTTCGACGATATAGTTCACCATCAATCAAAGTAAACTTGAAAGCCCATCGTCAGACTTTTCGATCCACTGACCTGCTAGTATCCTGCAAATACTTCATCAGAGGCTCCCTCCAATCACCAGCATCGGCTACAATAGATTGAAAATCATTAACAGCCGAATCGATGTTTTCAGATGTATAGGCGGTCAGACCGCCTATACGGGCGGTTAGACCGGCTACGCCGGTCAGACCGGCTGTAACAGGCGGTCGAACTGTCTGTTGCAGAGCAGAAACGTCGGCTTGACAAAACATCGACCTCTTTTCATGAAAATTTCTTTTCTGAACTTTATAGCCTGATGCTTGCTGTGCCAACGCATTAACTCTAGGATTCTCTTGTCTTGGTACATGATAAATGACAAATTCATCAAAACAAGATATGATATCTAAACACTTATCAAGATAAGCATTCAAAAAACCATCTAAACATCTAAACATTAACAAACTTTAGACAACTGCTGAACTACCAAAAGAGAATCACCATATGCTTCCATATGTTTTACCCCCATGTCATGTAACATATCCAACCCGAATAATAAAGCTTCATATCCGGTTTGGTTATTAGTGCACTTATGATCTAATCGGTTAAGAGCCTAAAAAATAATACCGTTTGGTGAAATAAGAATAACACCAACTCCACAACCACTTTTACAAACCGATCCATCAAAATGCAATTTACATGGGGTAAAAGTAATATAGCCGACATTTAAATCAAGATGTTCACTAATCCTATGTTCAACAATAAAATCGACAACGGTTTGTCCTTTCATAGATTTCAATGGCTCAAAGACTAAATCATATCCAATTAAAGCATAAGCCCATTGCCGATTCTACCACTCAATATAGGTCTATGCAATATGTATTTAATTATGTAGGCTTGACTAGCAACTATGCAAGTATTTAGTAACAAATAATGCCCCAACTTTGTACAAGCATTATATAATGATAAGCATAACTTTTCAATAAAAGTATACCTCATTTCGGCGTCCAATAATCTTCTACTTGCATATACAATAATATATTCCTCTCCTTCGGTCTCTTAGATCAAAACAGCACCAATGACACTTTCTTCGGCCGGGATATATAATTTAAAAGGAACTCCTCTCCTAGGTGCCCGAAGAACCAGAGGCGAAGATAAATAATGCTTGATCTCATCAAATGCCTCTTGTTGTTTTGCCCCCCAAGTGAATTCAGCATCATCTTTCAACCGAAGCAAACGAGTAAAAGGATTCCCTTTTCCCGATAAATTGCAAATAAACCTTCTCAAATAATTCACTTTGCCCAAGAACTTTTGCAACTCTTTCTTAGAGCTAGGCGCCTGCAATTTTCCAATAGTGTCGGCCTTCTTTGGATCAATCTCTATACCATTCTCATGAACTATGAAACCCAAAAACTTCCCGTCCGACACACCAAAAGAACATCTGAGTGGATTCATCTTCAAACCATACCAGCGCATTCTTTCAAATGCAAGTCTTAAATCGGCCAAATGAGAACCACTTCCAGCCGATTTAACAATAATATTGTCGATCTAAACTTCCAAGATAATACCAAGCAAATCATGGAAGATTAAATTCATCACCCTTTCATAAGTAGCACCAGCATTCTTTAAACCAAAAGTCATAGCAATCCACTCAAACAAACCAACAAAGCCTGGATATACAAAAGCCGTTTTGGATATATCCTCTTCGGCCATAAATATTGGATTGTAACCAGCATTACCATCAAGAAAGCTAATCATTCTATGTCCGAACGCAGCATCGATAAGCATATCGGCTATTGGCATATGATATTTATATTTAGGAGTAGCACGATTAAGATTTCTAAAATCAATACACACTCTAATCTTACCCGTTCCTTTCTTCTCCATGGGCACAATATTAGAAATCCATTCAGCATATCGACAAGGTCTAATAAACTTTGCTTCTAATAACCGATTTATCTCCTCTTTAACTCGGTCATAAATTTCAGGATTAAAACACTTAGTTGGTTGTTTATAAGGCTTAAAACCAGACTTAATAGGCAACCGATGCTCAACAAGCTCTCGGCTTAAACCAAGCATTTCATGATAATTCCAAGCAAAGCAATCAACATACTCCTTTAACAACTTTATTAATTCAGATTTAAAAACAGAATCTAAATTCTTATTTACAAACGTCGGCCTGGGCAAAGAACCATCACCAATGTCTACCTCCTCAAGGGGATCGGCCAACGTAAAACCACATCCTAGCTTGCTTATATCATCAAAATCTTCAATGACTTCACACATATCGTTCTGATGCGACCGATAGTGTTCAAGTCTCTGCTGCAACCACTCTCGATTATCCATTAAATCATATGAGATGATTCAACCGATTGTTCATCAGCTTTATGACAGCAGGGATGAAGCCATTCTTAGTACAACTGATAAACTCAAATTCAGAAAGATCTAAGCCTGACAAACATCTAACATCATCATGAATGCCAACCAAAGAGCTATCAACTAAAGCAACACAAGCAGAAGTATCACCATGCACAACTTCTACATCATCATCTACCCATTAAATTAAACATTGATGCAAAGTAGAAGGAATGCATTGGTTTGAATGAATCCAATCACGACCCAAGATTAAATTGAAGTTACCTTGAGTCTCAGCAACGAAGAAAGCGGTGGCCAAGGTCTTGCTCCCAATAGTAAGCTCCATAGAAATCACCCCCTTGCCACCAATAGGCTCTCCTCCTCCAATGCCGCTGACGGTCATGTTGGTCTTGATAAGCTCCGAATTTGAACCACCAAACTTCTTGTACAAAGAATAGGGCATTAAATTTACAATAGCCCCTCCATCGACCAACATCCGTGAGATTGGCTTCCCGTTGATATGTCCCTTCAGATATAAAGCCTTCAAGTGATTGTCTTCAGCTTTAGGCTTCTGAAATATAGCTTCCTTGGGACCAAAATCGAGATGAGCAACCTGCTCCTCCGAAAGCATGTCCCTATTCATGGACATATGAAGCACATTCACATCAAGATTCATGCGCTCCGGAGAAGAACTGTAATCAACAAGTTCTTCATCATCCTCAGCAGTGGGAACCGATGTCGATTTGCCATCACGAGTCGAAGAACTGGAAGAAGAAACACTGGGCGCTTCTGCGTCACCCGGTCTGACCGCCTGTACATGTGGTCTGACCGCCTGGGCTACGGGCTCTGGATGACAGGCGGTCTGGACCGCCTGTGCAGCCGGTTGGACTGCCTGTTGGTCTTCCTTCGGCTTCCACTCCTTCCTCTATGGAATCATGGGCTTGACTTGGTTGAAGAATTCATGTCTCTGCTTCTCCAACTCTTGCTCTTGTTTCTCCTGAAAACGAAGTCTCTGAAGCTTCCTCTTTTGCGTGCGAGTCAACCCTTCATGACACCACTTTGGAAGAAAGCCCTGCTGAGTCTTGTTAGCACTAGACCCTTGATCTTCCACCATCTTCCCACTGGAAGTCGGCTTCATAGCCAGACTCTTCTCAATAGGAGCATTTATAGTTCCAACTTGAATGATATTGTGACATCCTGTGGCAGAACCGCCCAGTTTAAACTGGCTCAAGTGCGTCTAGTCACTCTAACGCAGGGTAGCGCCAGAACGCACTTCAAACAGTTTAAACCCGGTAGTCTGTCGAGTGTCCCCGGGACATCCCGAATCATCCACTGACAACTTTGAACCATAGCTTAGGATCTTTACCAAGTTGGGAATAGCACAACAGGCATTACCTTTTTACATACATACGGAAAGGTACGAATTATTACAAACCGAGTTTTGAACATTTTTAACTTCAAGCCATAGTACTAAGATCCAAATACAAACTAGATTTATACAACTGAAGAGTCAGAAGAGTTCTAGAGTACTCTAACATCTAGAGCTATCCGGGACCTCCGATGCTCTAGGGCTTCTGGTTCTCCTCATCTCCTTCGGGTTGTGGGACCTCCTCTGGAAAGAAAAACAGAAAAGGGAAGAACCCTGAGTACGAAGGTACTCAGCAAGACTTACCCGTCTTACCAAAGAAAAGACTCTCAAGGATAAATGAATAGCTTTTTGGTGGTTGTTTGGCTGACTCGACCTTTGCGGAAAAGCTTACTAATAATGGGTCCTTAGTTAACAGTTTTATTTCAATTAAGTATTAGCTACTCAACTAAGTGGTAAATACCTTTTTCACTCAAGTGATACTAGGTTCAAACAGCATTTTGAATCACTCACATATAATAGTTCAACTTGTTTCCTCTACGATGTTTAAGACCTGATCAAGTGCACTCATGACCAAGAGTAGTGTTGATCCGGATCCATGTACATCCTGCAGGAGATACCTAGCCCCCAGTTACGTACAGCTGCGCCAGCTGTCCGCAACAACCTTTCAATTAGTTGGACCAAAGACCGAAAATATCCTTACCCGAACCCGGGAACGCATCCCCACGTGGGCCCCACGTCTGGCGACCACCCCGTGAGTTCCAGATGACGATCCCGCCTTTCTCCGACCCAGCAAGCACCGGTAAGCGATATTTCCAATCCACGAGCCAGCTAATCTAGTTGGCTTTACTGGCCCCATTACCCAGTAAGAAACCAGGTAGAATCACTTGATCAAACTTTTAAACAACGGATCGGTCCTTAGTGACTTTATCTAGTGGGCAGAACTAGGGATCGAGCGACCTCAATCCATTCTATCACCTTCTGCCCACTCTCTCTCTTCTCTTATTTTCTCATATGTGAATCATCTATGATTAGTAAGCACCTAGATGATCATCATCACATTTAAACCTAGCAAAGCATAACTTAGTGGATGCTCTATAAACCATTTACTTTTCTTCCTAACAAAGGTAGTACTAGCAAGGAGTAGTTCATGCATCAAAAGTTTTCATTCAACTCCTAACCTAATGCACATATAAAATCATAATATTTGGACTCACGATCTTCTGAAATAAAGTAGGTAAAGATGCATCCGGGGCTTGCCTTGAGTTTTGAAAAAATTAACGGTCTCGGTGACTTCCTGGAACTCCGGAGCAACAACTAGAACCTCCTCGTATTGAACTGGGTCGTCAGAGAATTCCACGTACTCCACTTCCAAGCTTCAGATTCTATATGCGATGCAAGTTAGATGATGAGAGATGCATAGTTTGAAAACATAGCACACAAACTTTATTTCTCGATACAGTTGCAAGCCAACAAAGCTACCCAAACTTGTCCCAAAGAAAAGTTATTTTATAAAGTGGGTGAATTAATTTCTATTTCTTTTATTTTGTTATTAAAGGAAAATTTCCTAAATGTGATAAAATTATTTCCTATAAACCCTAATACTTAATTTATCCAAAAATGTGTTTAAAACACAAGAATTCTATTTTAGAATATGTTTAACATTATTATAGCCATTTTTAATAATTACTTCTTAAGATGGTATTATTATTAAATTTTAATTACTATAAACTTAGGGTTTAGCATTTTTATAAAATAAAGGAAATTCTAAGGAAATGATCAAAATTTATTTCATATTTTTCTGATTTTTCTAAAATTTTCTAGAATTAAAACAGTGGATAAATATGTTTTAAAGCTAATTCTAAAATCTAATTGGTATTTTTACAGAAAACCCCCTGGCCTCTCTTTTCTTCCCCACCGAAGCCCCTGCCCACGCGGGACAGAGTCCCCGCGCGGACCGAGCCCCTCGCTGGCGTTGACCGCGCACGGCCGCCGGCGGCGAGGTCCCCCGGCTACCAATACTAGCCCTAGGGCCCCTCTACACTACTGCGTACCCATTCTAGACGTCAACAGCCCCGGCAAACTCTAACCCTAACCCCCACGGCGGCACGGCGGCGAGGCTCGGTGGCGCTGCGCACTCCGGCGAGCTCACCGCGCTCGCCAGCCCCACGACTGGCTCAAGAGCACCAACGAGACACAAGACACCCTCTGCGCAACCCCAGCCACTCTGTGCGACGCTGCACGCCCGAGCGCGCCACGCCGGCCATGGCGGGAGCGCGCGCGGCGCACGCGGTGGCGAGCGAACAGAGGCTCAACCACGGCGAAACCCACGATGATAACTACCCTACGAGCATCAGCAACCCTAGACGCAACTAGCTCGAGCACCAGCTCGGCCGGAGGAGGCTCGAGCGAGGCTGCACCCGTGCGGCTGCCATGGCGGCGGAGTTCCGCGGCGACGAACGCCGTTCCCGGCCGTGGAAGCACCGCGACCTGGCCACTAAGCCTCTAAGCACGCTCCCTGACCCAAGCACACCCTCACTACACTCTCCAACTTCAACCACAAGAGCTGTAACAGCATAAGCGCGGCGAGCAGGTCTTACCCCGGCGAGCCGTCGACGGTGAGCTTCAAGAACTGGCTGCGCCGAGCCCTGGAGCGATGGAAACGGAGCAAGGGTGGGTGGAAACGAACCAGGGGACGACGGCGAAGCTTAAGGTGGCTAGAAACAGCACGGAGCGGCTCAAAGGGTGGCGGGACAACTCCGGCTCAACGGCGGCGACGGAGGAACGCAGAGAAGCTCGCGGCGGAAAAGGGGAAAGAGAAGACCGTCGTTGAAGCTTTATCAGCGGCTGAGCTCACCGTGGCTTGACACCTCCAGCTGCGACGCCGCTCGAGCTGGCTCTCACCGCAACCGACGCGTGGCCGGTGAAGTGGGCCGCCGCTCGACGCCGGCAGCAGCTTGTCTGCCATGACGTCACCTTTTCCCCCTTTAAACCATCCAAAAACCCGAGATTGGAGCCCCAATTTCTCCCAAATCCATATGGCAACATCAAAAACTCCCAAAATGAAACTTGTAGCTGGATCATCCAATTTCATTTCGTACATTGGCACTTACCTCATTTGAGCACGAATTGAAGTCGAATTTGAGCTTCAAAGTCACTGCTGCAACTTATCCCCAATTTCAGAACCCTAACTGAATTTTCCCAAATTACTCTCAAAACTTGAATAGAACATGCCTCTGGTGCTAAAGACAAATTTGAAATTCACATTCAGTAGAACAACTTCCTAGTTGGAAGTTTCTGCAGAAGACTTCAAATTCGATCTCAATTTGATCAAATTCGACTTAACTGCCATTCTACTGAATTTCTCTGAAAACAGCCTTTGATCGATTTTCTTTCGTGTTTTCATCCTTGATCCAGCCAGTTTCTGAGTGTGACCCAAAAACAAAAGTTGTTCTTCATACTTCCCTTAGCAACTTTGTTTAAGACACCTTGGTCATACACCCCACAGATCAACCACTAACCTGCCTTGAAGTTCGCTGCTCGTTATGAATTCCCGACGAAAAACGGACAAGTGAGGAAAAACGGACAAGTCCTGTTGTCGGACGAGGAACAGTGCCATTTTTCCTTTTTCTTTTTTTTTTCATTTAATTGAGCATCATTCCCACACATTTTTCCATCACTTTGTGATCACTAAGTTCCTTATCTTACAAACTATATTGAGAATTTCTTTATCTTCAAAAATTCCAAATATTTCTCCCCTTTTTTGACTTTGGTCAACTAATACTCTTTCTTTTCTTTCTTTTTTTTTTTTTACTTTATACTTAACCAATACATTCATAGTACATTGACATAGACTAAAAGATGGGATGTGACAGCCCTTCCCCCTTAAAAGAATCTCGTCCCGAGATTCCCATAGGGATAAAGCTCAAGCTTTGACAATGGAAAGGATAATGTGTCATTACCCGAAGTCCTTGCTTACTTCATAAAGGAACGGAAACGTCTCACTCATTTTACATATGTACACAGACTTTCTTTGTTATTCATTTAAATAGCTCGGGATACTTAGAAATTAAATAGGACTCTTGTTCCCAAGTAGCTTCTTCGGGAGTATGATTACTCCACTGTACTTTATAGAACTTAATGCTTCTTGTTCTGGTATCCCGGGTCTTTTCATCCAAGATTCGGATTGGCTTCTCTTCATACGTCATATCGGAACTCTACCCTCCTGCATCAACACACAGCCCAAACCTTTACCGGAAGCATCACAATATATATCAAAAGGCTTCTCGATATCAGGCTGAGCTAGAACCGGAGCTGTAGTCAACAACTTCTTTAACTTCTGAAATGCCTCCTCACATTGCTCGCTCCATTCATACTTATTGTCCTTTTTAAGTAACTCAGTTAACGGTTTAGCTATCTTGGAGAAATCTGGAATGAACCGCCGGTAATAGCCGGCCATCCCAAGAAAACTCCTAACCTGAGTTACCGATTGCGGTGGTTGCCAATTCAATACATCCCCAACCTTACTCGGGTCAACTTCTACACCATCAGCCGACAGAACATGACCCAAGAAAGGTACCTTTTTCAACCAAAACTCACATTTACTCAATTTAGCATATAGTTTATGATCTCTCAACCTTTGCAAAACGATGCGCAGGTGCTCTGCATGTTCTTCCTCACTCTTAGAGAACACTAATATATCGTCTATGAACACCACTACAAATTTATCCAGTTCAGGCATAAACACCGTGTTCATCAGGTACATGAAATGCGCTGGGGCATTTGTTTAATCCGAACGACATTACTAGATATTCATAAAGACCATATCTAGTGGAGAAAGCTGTTTTAGGTATATCCTCCGGCTTAATCCGTATCTGATGATACCCGGACCGGAGATCAATCTTAGAAAAGACTTTTGCTCCAGCCAATTGATCAAACAACAAATCAATCCGGGGTAAGGGATATTTATTCTTGATGGTTACCGCATTCAAGGGACGGTAATCAACACACAACCGTAAGGTGTGATCTTTCTTTTTCACAAATATAGCCGGACAACCCCATGGTGATGCACTGGGCCGGATAAAACCTTTATCAAGTAACTCTTGCAATTGTACTTTCAGTTCTGCTAGTTCCTTTGGTGGCATTCTATAAGGTCTTCTAGATATAGGAGCTGTCCCAGGCTCAAGCTCAATGGTAAATTCCACCTCTCTAACTGGTGGTAATCCCGGTAGATCTTCCGGAAAGACATCCGGAAACTCATTAACCACCGGTATTGACTCGAGAGTCACTGCTCTCGTCTTTCTGACCATACAATCTGAAGTTTGATGGCCAGGTAAAGTGATCTTCACCTCCCGACCAAGAGCATTATTAAAGCAAATTTCCCGAGATCCCGTATCTATCAATATCTTGTTCTGAGTCATCCAATTCATCCCCAAAATAATATCAATCCCTTGATCCACAAGAACTAAGGGTAGAACATTAATCATGTGCCCCTCTAAGCTCAAAGCCACATCACTAGCCACTAGATTAGTAGTTTGCTTTGCCTCCGTAGATTCTATCACATACTTATTTCTTAACTCTCGAGTGGCTAATTGATGTTTCTCAACAAAAGCTTTGCTTATAAAGGTATGCGAAGCACCGGAATCAAATAACACAACGGCGGGTTGGTTGTTAAGAGGAAACATACCTGCCATAACGGGTCCCCCTTCCGGTATTTCTTCAACATTCATATAGTGGACTCGTCCAGTCTTGGCATTAAAAATCTTCTTCCTCACAAACCTCTGACCCACGCCTTGCCCTGAAGTTTGGGCCTTGATATTCTGAGTACCACCCTGCTTGGGAAGGCGACAATCCCGAGCAAAATGTCCAGCTTGCCCACAGTTGTAACAAGGCTGCTTATTGCCTGGCGTTGCTGGAGTCCGATTACCTTGGAACTGAGGATTACCTGGGCGAGGTGCATTATAGAGATTCCTCACCGCCCATGATTGCTGTGGCGGCTGCGGTTGCGGGGCTCGGAAAGTAGGACGAGGTGATCCCCGATATACCACCTTGTATCGTGGCGGAGCACTGCTCGAGGCCCCCATGGGAGGGTTCTTTCTCTTCAGAGCTTCCTCCCGCCGGATAGATTCATCCAATGCTTTCATCTTCGCCTCGGCTGAGATGGCCATACTGACTGCTTCTCCATAATTGTGCAGGGTGCAAGTAACCAGCTTCTCCTGCATCCGGACGTTAAGCCCCCGGAGATAACAGTCCCTCTTCTTGATCTCACTGTCCACATGTTCCGGAGCATACTGGGCCAGATTATCAAAGTCACGAGTATAATCCAGCACACTCCTATTACCTTGCTGTAACCTCAGAAACTCCTCCAATTTCAACTTCAAGATACCTTCAGGGATGAAGTGAGCACAGAAAATGGTCTTGAAGTCCTCCCAATTCAGTGCTCCTCCCGCCGGTTGGCGAGACAAGAAACTTGCCCACCAGGTACCAGCGGGGCCTTGCAACTGAAGTCCTGCAAACTCCACCTTCTGGGCTTCCGTACACTGGGGAATAACCCGAAACTTCTGCTCCAGAGTCTGAATCCATTCTCGCGCTTCAAGTGGATGTTCAGCTTGACTGAAGGTAGGTGGATGGGTCTCTAGAAATTGAGAGTACGTGACTCCCTGCTGACCAGCTTGTCTTCCACACGAACGGTTGCCCAAATTCTGAGCAATCATGTTCAGCAGCCGGGTTTGCTCAGTTCCGGAGTTTATCAGGTGAGCAAACGCGTCTGTCAAGGTAGGAGGTCCAGGTGGAGTATTGGGATCCTCCCTCGAACTCGACTGCTGGTTCCTTTGATTTGCCATTCTACAAGAAGTTCAGTGCAAAAGATCATTAACTTCCATCTTACGGATTTATCAGGACTTGCAAAGGAAAAAGGTAAACTCCTTTCGGAACCACTTTCACATAGATGCAACAACCATCATATATCACATATATATACTCATTCACAAGACAGCGATTCAGATATCGCATCAGAACATGTACAACTCCCTAGGAGTTAGAACCTACAACTCAAGCCATCACACATATATACATACATAGCTTACGAGTCCAAAGTACCAAGTGCTATCATATAGGTTACAAGTACATATGCACAAAACATCTTGCTCTCAGTCTCACTCCAACTCCCAAAAGAACCCTGCAAACCCCGATTCTCTCACTCTCCACCCTCCATCGGAGCAGGCTGGTTGACGGAGTTCTCACTCCCATCCGACCTGACTGTACTGGATGCCGACGACGAAGTCGAAGAAGACGAAGAACTGGTGACGGTGGTCATTCCGGACTCTCCCTGGATCTCACTGGGATCTTCCTCATCACTATCCTCGTCCACCACCACGGGATGGAACTCCAGTGGTCCAAGTCCTTCAGGATCAAATCCATCTGCATTTGCATTAGCCCATGCAAACGCATTTGGATCCTCTGGCAGCGCTTCATTGTGTTCCTCGACCTCGAACTCAAAACCCTCAAAACCTTCCAGAACCTCATCGGCGAACTGCGCATCCTCTGGTGCAGGTGGTGCAGCTAGAGTAGGCTCCATGCCCACTATGTCCACCTCTTCATCTGCCCCTTCCTGTGCTGGCTGCTGATCCCCAACTGGAGCTGGTGGTGCTTCTGCCTGGTGGTTTGCAGCTGCTACCAACTGCTCGTACTGTTCCAACGCTGTCCTCAGAGCGACAATCTCGTCCTGCTGCATGGAGATACGGGCCTGCAGCTCCTGAGTGTTGGCTCCCATGGCTTCAGTCTGTGCTGCGACAGTCTCTGCACCAACTTCCTTGAGATGCTGTATCTCCGCATCCTTCTCGTCCATCCTACGAGCCATGTCCCTCATCGATCTCTCCATCTCATGCTCTCTATCAAACATAGCCCGCTGGGCTTCTTCCAGACCAGACTTCATTCCCAGTATCTTCATCTTGAAATCCGTGTTCTTCTCCCTCTGGCGCTGATAGCTCTTCTGACATATCTGTAGGAGGCTGAACATGGAAACCATGTAGTCCACTGAAGATGCTGCAATCTCATCACTCTCCACCCTTGCCTTGTTCTTCAAAGCCTTGACTCGACGCTTCCAGACCCCATCTTCTGGATCCTATAGCGGAAAGAACCTGGCAGAGCTTGTACCAATCTCGAACTTATTTTTCTGGCATAGCTCAGTGAGAGCGGTCAAGGCTGCAGTCTGAACAGTGTCCTCAAACTCAAATCCCTGGACTCGAGTCTCGTCCAGCTTCCATGTAGCATGAGTCTCGGACTCTGGAATGTGCACATAGACAGTACACCCAACCTGCTGCAGAG
Organism: Digitaria exilis; assembly: GCA_015342445.1. Classification (NCBI taxonomy): domain Eukaryota; kingdom Viridiplantae; phylum Streptophyta; class Magnoliopsida; order Poales; family Poaceae; genus Digitaria; species Digitaria exilis. The sequence goes on along the minus strand of JACEFO010001924.1, from coordinate 1,899,674 downwards.
TGTCGAACTGCTTCCAGATATACAGTGGTGGCTCCTCAAAGCCCTTTTCTTGCAAGATCTGCCACAAGACTCTGGTGAAACCAGGGCGATCATGGTAGCACCCCTGGGTCCAGCTATCCTGATCCGTGTGCTCCATTGTCTCCATCTGTAGAGACAACCAAAGTCAACAACGGCACACACCAAAACCCCCCAAGAAAAGTTTTGGAAACATGCAATGCACATGATGCAACGTTTTCCTACGCCCTCACAGACCCATATCTCACTCGTATAAAAGTATGGTGGCATCGTATAGCTCTCCCTATTTAAAAAGTCTACCGTATCTAACGGTATGCTAACAGTCAGCATCTGCAAAACAGCAACCCTTAGACTACTGCCACCTAACGACACAACCTTTTTATAATTTAAAATAGGTCCCCGAAGTTTTAAAATAGTAACACCTCTGAGTTATCCCAACCTACGGCTCTGATACCAGCTGTGGCAGAACCGCCCAGTTTAAACTGGCTCAAGTGCGTCTAGTCACTCTAACGCAGGGTAGCGCCAGAACGCACTTCAAACAGTTTAAACCCGGTAGTCTGTCGAGTGTCCCCGGGACATCCCGAATCATCCACTGACAACTTTGAACCATAGCTTAGGATCTTTACCAAGTTGGGAATAGCACAACAGGCATTACCTTTTTACATACATACGGAAAGGTACGAATTATTACAAACCGAGTTTTGAACATTTTTAACTTCAAGCCATAGTACTAAGATCCAAATACAAACTCGATTTATACAACTGAAGAGTCAGAAGAGTTCTAGAGTACTCTAACATCTAGAGCTATCCGGGACCTCCGATGCTCTAGGGCTTCTGGTTCTCCTCATCTCCTTCGGGTTGTGGGACCTCCTCTGGAAAGAAAAACAGAAAAGGGAAGAACCCTGAGTACGAAGGTACTCAGCAAGACTTACCCGTCTTACCAAAGAAAAGACTCTCAAGGATAAATGAATAGCTTTTTGGTGGTTGTTTGGCTGACTCGACCTTTGCGGAAAAGCTTACTAATAATGGGTCCTTAGTTAACAGTTTTATTTCAATTAAGTATTAGCTACTCAACTAAGTGGTAAATACCTTTTTCACTCAAGTGATACTAGGTTCAAACAGCATTTTGAATCACTCACATATAATAGTTCAACTTGTTTCCTCTACGATGTTTAAGACCTGATCAAGTGCACTCATGACCAAGAGTAGTGTTGATCCGGATCCATGTACATCCTGCAGGAGATACCTAGCCCCCAGTTACGTACAGCTGCGCCAGCTGTCCGCAACAACCTTTCAATTAGTTGGACCAAAGACCGAAAATATCCTTACCCGAACCCGGGAACGCATCCCCACGTGGGCCCCACGTCTGGCGACCACCCCGTGAGTTCCAGATGACGATCCCGCCTTTCTCCGACCCAGCAAGCACCGGTAAGCGATATTTCCAATCCACGAGCCAGCTAATCTAGTTGGCTTTACTGGCCCCATTACCCAGTAAGAAACCAGGTAGAATCACTTGATCAAACTTTTAAACAACGGATCGGTCCTTAGTGACTTTATCTAGTGGGCAGAACTAGGGATCGAGCGACCTCAATCCATTCTATCACCTTCTGCCCACTCTCTCTCTTCTCTTATTTTCTCATATGTGAATCATCTATGATTAGTAAGCACCTAGATGATCATCATCACATTTAAACCTAGCAAAGCATAACTTAGTGGATGCTCTATAAACCATTTACTTTTCTTCCTAACAAAGGTAGTACTAGCAAGGAGTAGTTCATGCATCAAAAGTTTTCATTCAACTCCTAACCTAATGCACATATAAAATCATAATATTTGGACTCACGATCTTCTGAAATAAAGTAGGTAAAGATGCATCCGGGGCTTGCCTTGAGTTTCGAAAAAATTAACGGTCTCGGTGACTTCCTGGAACTCCGGAGCAACAACTAGAACCTCCTCGTATTGAACTGGGTCGTCAGAGAATTCCACGTACTCCACTTCCGAAGCTTCAGATTCTATATGCGATGCAAGTTAGATGATGAGAGATGCATAGTTTGAAAACATAGCACACAAACTTTATTTCTCGATACAGTTGCAAGCCAACAAAGCTACCCAAACTTGTCCCAAAGAAAAGTTATTTTATAAAGTGGGTGAATTAATTTCTATTTCTTTTATTTTGTTATTAAAGGAAAATTTCCTAAATGTGATAAAATTATTTCCTATAAACCCTAATACTTAATTTATCCAAAAATGTGTTTAAAACACAAGAATTCTATTTTAGAATATGTTTAACATTATTATAGCCATTTTTAATAATTACTTCTTAAGATGGTATTATTATTAAATTTTAATTACTATAAACTTAGGGTTTAGCATTTTTATAAAATAAAGGAAATTCTAAGGAAATGATCAAAATTTATTTCATATTTTTCTGATTTTTCTAAAATTTTCTAGAATTAAAACAGTGGATAAATATGTTTTAAAGCTAATTCTAAAATCTAATTGGTATTTTTACAGAAAACCCCCTGGCCTCTCTTTTCTTCCCCACCGAAGCCCCTGCCCACGCGGGACAGAGTCCCCGCGCGGACCGAGCCCCTCGCTGGCGTTGACCGCGCACGGCCGCCGGCGGCGAGGTCCCCCGGCTACCAATACTAGCCCTAGGGCCCCTCTACACTACTGCGTACCCATTCTAGACGTCAACAGCCCCGGCAAACTCTAACCCTAACCCCCACGGCGGCACGGCGGCGAGGCTCGGTGGCGCTGCGCACTCCGGCGAGCTCACCGCGCTCGCCAGCCCCACGACTGGCTCAAGAGCACCAACGAGACACAAGACACCCTCTGCGCAACCCCAGCCACTCTGTGCGACGCTGCACGCCCGAGCGCGCCACGCCGGCCATGGCGGGAGCGCGCGCGGCGCACGCGGTGGCGAGCGAACAGAGGCTCAACCACGGCGAAACCCACGATGATAACTACCCTACGAGCATCAGCAACCCTAGACGCAACTAGCTCGAGCACCAGCTCGGCCGGAGGAGGCTCGAGCGAGGCTGCACCCGTGCGGCTGCCATGGCGGCGGAGTTCCGCGGCGACGAACGCCGTTCCCGGCCGTGGAAGCACCGCGACCTGGCCACTAAGCCTCTAAGCACGCTCCCTGACCCAAGCACACCCTCACTACACTCTCCAACTTCAACCACAAGAGCTGTAACAGCATAAGCGCGGCGAGCAGGTCTTACCCCGGCGAGCCGTCGACGGTGAGCTTCAAGAACTGGCTGCGCCGAGCCCTGGAGCGATGGAAACGGAGCAAGGGTGGGTGGAAACGAACCAGGGGACGACGGCGAAGCTTAAGGTGGCTAGAAACAGCACGGAGCGGCTCAAAGGGTGGCGGGACAACTCCGGCTCAACGGCGGCGACGGAGGAACGCAGAGAAGCTCGCGGCGGAAAAGGGGAAAGAGAAGACCGTCGTTGAAGCTTTATCAGCGGCTGAGCTCACCGTGGCTTGACACCTCCAGCTGCGACGCCGCTCGAGCTGGCTCTCACCGCAACCGACGCGTGGCCGGTGAAGTGGGCCGCCGCTCGACGCCGGCAGCAGCTTGTCTGCCATGACGTCACCTTTTCCCCCTTTAAACCATCCAAAAACCCGAGATTGGAGCCCCAATTTCTCCCAAATCCATATGGCAACATCAAAAACTCCCAAAATGAAACTTGTAGCTGGATCATCCAATTTCATTTCGTACATTGGCACTTACCTCATTTGAGCACGAATTGAAGTCGAATTTGAGCTTCAAAGTCACTGCTGCAACTTATCCCCAATTTCAGAACCCTAACTGAATTTTCCCAAATTACTCTCAAAACTTGAATAGAACATGCCTCTGGTGCTAAAGACAAATTTGAAATTCACATTCAGTAGAACAACTTCCTAGTTGGAAGTTTCTGCAGAAGACTTCAAATTCGATCTCAATTTGATCAAATTCGACTTAACTGCCATTCTACTGAATTTCTCTGAAAACAGCCTTTGATCGATTTTCTTTCGTGTTTTCATCCTTGATCCAGCCAGTTTCTGAGTGTGGCCCAAAAACAAAAGTTGTTCTTCATACTTCCCTTAGCAACTTTGTTTAAGACACCTTGGTCATACACCCCACAGATCAACCACTAACCTGCCTTGAAGTTCGCTGCTCGTTATGAATTCCCGACGAAAAACGGACAAGTGAGGAAAAACGGACAAGTCCTGTTGTCGGACGAGGAACAGTGCCATTTTTCCTTTTTCTTTTTGTTTCATTTAATTGAGCATCATTCCCACACATTTTTCCATCACTTTGTGATCACTAAGTTCCTTATCTTACAAACTATATTGAGAATTTCTTTATCTTCAAAAATTCCAAATATTTCTCCCCTTTTTTGACTTTGGTCAACTAATACTCTTTCTTTTCTTTCTTTTTTTTTTTTACTTTATACTTAACCAATACATTCATAGTACATTGACATAGACTAAAAGATGGGATGTGACACATCCCACCTTTAGCACTATGTCAAGTGCTAGGGTTGGATTGGTGAAGTGAGAAGTTAAAAAAAAAACATTGACCAAAGTCAAAAAGGAATAAATATTTGAAATTTTTGGGCGCCAAGAATTTCTAAATATATTTCACAAGATAAGAAACTTAGTGGTCCATAAGTGGTGAGAAAATTTGTGGAAATGATGCTTCAATTAAATGGAAGAAGGAAATGGAAAAAGAGTACTGTTCACCGTCCGACAACAGCACTTGGCTGTTTTCAGTTTTCGCGGGAAAAACATAATGAGCAGCTATCTTTGAGGTGCGATTGTGATCGATCTGCGGGTTATCTGGCATAGGTGTCTTAAACAAAGTTGTAAAGGGACGTAATTGGAACAACTTTTGTTTTTGGGTCACACTCAGAAGATGGCTGGATCAAGAAGAAAAACACGAGAGAAAGTAGTTCAGAAACTGTTTTCAGAAAGTTCAGTAAACTGACAGCTGAACTGAAATTGAGCCATTTGAGTTTGAATTTGCAGTTTTCTGCAGAAACTTCCAACTAGGAAGTTGTGCTCTTGAAGGTGAATTTCAAAATCGTTTTTGACACCAGATGCATGTTCTATTCAAATTTTGGGAGTAATTTGAGAAATTCAGTTAGTACCTCTGAATTTAAAATGTGTTACAGCAGCAACTTGGAGGCTCGAATTGGACCTCAATTCGTGCTCAAATGGGGTAAGTGCCAATGTAAGAAACGTAATTCAATGATCCAGCTACAAGTTTGACTTGGGAGTTTTGGAAGTTACCATATGTTTTACGGAGAAAAAAAGTGTGCAATGTCGAGGTTTGAAGCTGTCGGAATGGGAAAAGTGACGTCGGCCAGCTGCTAGGCAGCTTGCCGCCGGCGGTGCCGTACAGTTCGCTCGGGCCTTCTCCGGCCGAGCTGTGGTGCGCGCTAGATGTGTCTAGGTTTGCTGATGCTCTCGGGGTAGGTGTTGTTCGTCGTCTCGTCTTGGTTGCGCCGCTAGGCTCTCGCCACGGTCCTCGCCGCGCGCGCTCCCGCCATGGATGGCGTGAGGCGCTAGCGCGCGTAGTGCCGCGCGGGCTGGCTTGGTGTGCGCACAAGACGTCGTTGGTCTTGGTGTTGCTCGCCAGCTCGTCGGGGGACCAGTTCGGGCGGTGAGTTCGCCGGAGCGCGGAGCGCCGTCGAGCCTCGCCGCCGAGCCGCCATGGGGGCTAGGGTTAGAGCTTACCGCGGGAGTTTAGGGCTAGAATGGGTGCGCTGTCGTGTGGCGTGGCCGTTGGGCTAGCCGTCATTGTCGGGGGACCCCGCCGCCGGCGAGCGTGCGCGGGTCAACTCCAGCGAGGGCTCGGTCCACGCGGGAGTTCTTCTCTGCGTGGGCAGGGACCCCGGGGGAGAAGAAAAGAAAAAACGGGGGGGGGGGGGGGTTTGCAAGAAAGCCAAATAGATTTTAGAATTAGATTTAATTTATGTTTTTACATTGTTTTAATTATAGAAAATCATAGAAAAATCAGAAAAATGTGAAATAAATTTTTATAGTTTCCTTAGATTTTCCTTCATGTTATAAAAATGCTAAACCTTTAAATTTGTGTTGTTTAGGATTTAATTGCTAAAGATATTTAGTATAATTTTAGAAGCTTTTAAAAATAGGATCCATGTTTTACAAGCACACTTAAAAAAAAAGAAATGAAGAGCTAGGGATTTTTAGAGAATAATTTTAGCACATTTGTTAATTCTTCTTTAATAAATATATAAAAGAAATAAGGGTTACTTCACCTAGACAATACGACAGCTTTTTCTTTAGAAAAGGAAGGGTAGTTGTGTTGGCTTGCAACTGTATCGAAAAATAAATTTTGTGTGCTATGTTTTAAAACTGTTGCATCTCTAATCCCTGACTTGCATCGCATGTTAGAATCTGAAGCCTCGGAGGTGGAGTACGTGGAACTTCCCGAAGAACAGGTTCATTACGAGGAAGTTCTGGTGATCGCTCCGGAGTCTCAGGAAATCACTGAAACCGCTAACCTTTTTGAGACTCAAGGCAAGCCCCGGATGCATCTCTACCTATTTCATTTCAGAAGTTCACGAGTCCAAACATTATGCCTTTGTGTGCATTAGGTTAGGAGTTGAATGAAAACTTTTGATGCATGAAATACTCCTTGGTAGAACCACCTTTGCTTGCTAGGGAATAAATTGATTAGAAAATATCCACTTAGCTATGCTTAGCAAGGGTATATAAAGATGATGATCTAGGTCCTCACTAATCATAGATGAATCATGTAAGAGTTAATAAGAAAAGAGAGTGGGCAGAGGTTGCTAGAATGGATTGAGGTAGGCTCGATCCTTAGTTCTGCCTACTAGCTAAAGTGACTAAGGACCGATCCGTTGTTTAATTGATTGATCAAGTGATTATACCTGGTTTCTTGCTGGGTTATGGGACCAGTAAAGCCAATTAGATTAGCTGGCTCGTTGATTGGAAATATTGCTTACCCGTGCTTGCTGGGTCGGAGAAAGGCGGGATCGTAATCTGGAACTCACCGGGTGGTCGCCAGACGTGGGGCCCACGTGGGGATGCGTTCCCGGGTTCGAGTAAGGATATTTCCGGTCCTTGGTCCAACTGATTGAAAGGTTGTTGCGAACAGCTAGCGCAGCTGTACGTGACTGGGTGCTAGGTATCTCCTGCAGGATGTACATTGATCCGGATCGCCACAACTCTTGGTTATGAGTGCACTTGATCAGGTGTTAAACATCGTAGAGGAAACAAGTTGAACTATTATATGTGAGTGATTCAAAATGCTGTTTGAACCTAGTATCACTTGTATGAAAAAGTATTTTAAACTTAGTTGAATAGTTAATACCTAATTAAGTTAAAACTGTCAAATAAGGACCCATTTTTAGTAAGCTTTTCCGCAAAAGTTGAGTCAGCCAAATAACCACCAAAAAGCCTAATCATCCATCCTTGAGAGTCTTTTCTTTGGTAAGACGGTTAAGTCTTGCTGAGTACCCTCGTACTCAGGGTTCTTCCCTTTTCTGTTTTCAGAGGATACTCCACAGCCTGAAGGTGAAGAGGAGAGCCAGAAGCTCTAGAGCATCGGTGGTCCCAGATGTCTCTAGATGAATAAAGTACCCTAGAGTTCTAATATCCCTTCAGTTGTATAAATCTAGTTTGTATTAAGATCTTAGTACTATGACTTGTATCTAAGGTTGCTTCAAAACTCGGTTTGTAATAATTCGTATCTTTCCGTATTTATGTAAAAAGGTAATGCCTTTGGTGTATCCCATCTTGGTGTTGATCCTGAGCTATGGTTGAGAGAATGATGTCAGTGGATGATTCGGGATGTCCCGGGGACACTCGATGGACTACCGGGTTTAAACTGTTTGAAGTGCGTGCTAGTATTATCCTGAGTTAGGGTGACTAGCCATAGTTTGGGATAACCAAGAGGTGTTACTATTTTAAAACTTCAGGGACCCTATTATTATATTATAAAAAGGTTGTGTCATTATGTGGCAGTAGTCTAATGCTTGTGGTTTTGCAGATGCTGACTGTTAGCATATCGTTAGATACGGTAGAGTACACATTTAGGGAGAGCTATACGATGCCACCAAATTTTTGTACGTGTGAGATATGTGTCTGTGAGGGCGTAGAAAAACGTTGCATCATGTGCATTGCATGTTTTTCAAAACTTTTCTTTGGGGGTTTTGGTGTGTGCCGTTGTTGACCTTTGCTGTCTCGACAGATGGAGACCATGGAGCACACGGATCAGGATGGTTGGACTCAGGGATGTTACCATGATCGGCCTGGATTCACTCGAGTTCTGTGGCAGATCTTACAGGAAAAGGGCTTTGAGGAGCCGCCGCTATACTTCTGGAAGCAGTTTGATACTCTGCAGCAGGTGGGGTGTACCGTCTATGTACACATTCCAGAGTCAGAGGCTCATGCAAAATGGAAGCTGGATGAGACTCGAGTTCAGGGTTTTGAGTTTGAGGACACCATCTAGACTGCAGCTCTGGCAGCTCTCACTGATCTGTGCCAGAAGAACAAGTTTGAGATTGGTACAAGCTCCGCCAGATTCTTTCCCCTGCAGGATCCGGAGGATGGAACTTGGAAGCGGCGAGCTAAGGCTTTGAGGAACAAGTCAAGGTTAGAGAGTGATGTGATTGCAGCCTCTTCGGTAGACTATATGGTGTCCATGTTCAACCTCCTTCAGATATGCCAGAAAAGTTATCAGCGACAGAGGGAGAAGAACACAGATTTCAAGATGAAGATGTTGGGAATGAAGTCTGGTCTGGAAGAGGCTCAGCAGGCTATGTATGATAGAGAGCATGAGATGGAAAGGTCTATGAGGGATCTGGCTCGTAAGGTTGAAGCTAGGGAGTAGGGGCAGAGACTACAGCTGCACAGGCTGAAGCTATGGGAGCTATGGATCTCAGTACAACAGGATGAGATTTTGGCTCTTCGGACAGCTTTGGAGCAATATGAGCACTTGGTAGCAGCGGCAAATCAACCTAATGAAGCACCACCAGCTCCAGTTGAGGATCAACCTCCAGCTCAGGAGGGGGCAGATGAAGTGGTGGATATAGTGGGCATGGAGCCCGCTTTAGCCGCACCACCTGCACCGGAGGATGCACAATTTGCGGATGAAGTTCTGGAAGGTTTTGAAGGCTTTGAGTTTGAGGTTGAGAAGCACAATGAAGCCTTGCCAGAGAATCCAAATGCGTTTGCTTGGGCTAATGCAAATGCTGATGGATTCGATCCTGAAGGGCTTGGGCCAGTGGAGTTCGATCCAGTGGTGGTAGATGATGATAGCGAGGAAGAAGATCCTAGCGAGATTCAGGGAGAGTCAGGTATGACCTCAGTCACCAGCTCCTCATCTTCTTCGACTTCGTCGTCGGCCTCCAGTGCGATTCGGTCTGATGGCAGTGAGAACTCCGTCAACCAGCCAGCTCCGATGGAAGAGGCAGGTTGAAGGAGACGTCAGGGTGTGTCCTGGTGGGGTGTGTGAGGTTGAGAGCAAGCTGTTTGTGCATATGTATGTATGACTAGCATGGTAGTACTTGGAACCTTAGGCTTGTAAGCTATGTATAGTTATGTGGTAGCTTGAGTTTGAATGCTCTAACTCCTAGGGAGATGTATATGTTCTGGTGAGGTATCAGTTGAACCACCGCCATGTGAATGAATAAGAATGTGACATATGCTAGTTGTTTGCATCTATGTGAGGGTGGTTAAGGAAGGAGTTTATTTATTCTACTGCAAAGTTTTGATAAATCAATGGAATGGAAGTTAATGCTTCTTGTACTGAACTTTTGTAGAATGGCCAATCAAAGGAATCAGCAATCTAGCTCGAGGGCGGATCCCAATGCTCCACCTGGCCCTCCTACCTTGACAGACGCGTTTGCTCACATCATCAACTCTGGGACTGAGCAGACTCGGCTGTTAAACTTGATTGCTCAAAACTTGGGTAATCGCCCATTCGGAAGGCAAGCTGGGCATCAAGGAGTTACATACTCTCAATTCCTGGAGACACATCCACCAATCTTCAGTCATGCTGAACATCCACTCAAAGCTCGGGAATGGATTCAAACTCTGGAGCAGAAGTTCCGTGTTATTCCTCAGTGTACTGAAGCTCAGAAAGTGGAGTTCGCAGGGTTGCAACTGCAGGGACCTGCTGGTACTTGGTGGGCTAGTTTCTTGTCCTGACAACCGGCAGGAGGAGCACTGAACTGGGAAGATTTCAAAACGGTTTTCTGTGCTCATTTCATTCCCGATGGTATTCTGAAGCTGAAGTTGGAAGAATTTTTAAGGCTACAGCAGGGCAACAGGAGTGTGCTGGAGTATACCCGTGACTTTGATCATTTGGCTCAGTACGCCCCTGAACATGTGGACAGTGCGACCAAGAAGAGGGATTGCTATCTCCGAGGGCTTAATGTCAGAATGCAGGAGAAGTTGGTCACTTGCACCTTGCATAATTATGGTGAAGCAGTGAGTATGGCTATCTCGGCCGAGGCAAAGATGAAGGCCTTGGATGAATCTCTCAGGCGTGAGGAAGCTCTTAAGAGGAAGAAACCTCCCATTGGAGCATCGAGCAGTGTTCCACCACGATATAAAGTGGTTTATCGGGGGCCACCTCGTCCGACTTTTCGAGCACCACAGCCGCAGCCTCCGCAGCAATCGTGGGTGGTGAGGAGTCCTTATAATGCGCCTCGCCCAGTTAACCCTCAGCCACAAGGTAACCGCTATCCAGCAGCGCCAGGTAACAAACAGCCATGTTACAATTGTGGGCAAGTTGGACATTTTGCTCGAGATTGTCGCCTTCCCAAGCAAGCTAGCAATCAGAATGTCAAAGCACAAACTTCGGGGCAAGGTGTGGGTCAAAAGTTTGCCAGGAAGAAGGTTTTTAATACTAAGACCGGGAGAGTCCATTTTATGAATGTAGAAGAAATACCGGAGGGAGAACCGGTTATGGCTGGTATGTTTTCTCTAAACAACCAACCCACCATTGTTTTGTTTGATTCTGGTGCCTCGCATACTTTTATAAGTAAGGCTTTTGTGAAGAAACACCAGTTAGCCACCAGGGTGTTACGAAATAAGTATGTGATAGAATCCACGGGGGCAAAGCAAACTACTAATCTAGTGGCTAATGATGTGGCTTTGAGTCTAGAAGGGCACCTGATTAATGTTTTACCCTTAGTTCTTGAAGATCAAGGGATTGATATCATTTTGGGGATGAATTGGATGAACCAGAATAAAGTGTTGATAGATACGGGATCTCGGGAAATTTGTTTTAATAATGATCTTGGTCGTGAGGTGAAGATCACCTTACCTGCCCACCAAACTTTAGATTGGATGGTCAGGAAGACGAGAGCAGTGACCTTAGAGTCAATACCTGTGGTTAATGAATTCTCGGATGTCTTTCCGGAGGATTTACCGGGGTTACCACCAGTTAGAGAGGTGGAGTTTACTATTGAGCTTGAGCCGAGGACAGCTCCTATATCTAGAAGACCTTATAGAATGCCACCTAAGGAGCTAGCAGAGCTGAAAGTACAATTGCAAGAGTTACTAGATAAAGGTTTCATTTGGCCCAGTGCATCTCCGTGGGGTTGTCTGGCTATATTTGTGAAAAAGAAAGATCACACCTTAAGGTTATGTGTTGACTACCGTCCCTTGAATGCGGTAACCATCAAGAATAAATATCCTTTACCCCGGATTGACTTGTTGTTTGATCAATTGGCTGGAGCAAAAGTCTTTTCTAAGATTGATCTCTAGTCAGGGTATCACCAGATACGAATTAAGCCGGAAGATATCCCTAAAACCGCTTTCTCCACTAGATATGGTCTCTATGAGTATCTAGTAATGTCCTTTGGATTGACAAATGCCCCAGCGCATTTCATGTACTTGATGAACACGGTGTTCATGCCAGAATTGGATAAATTTGTAGTGGTGTTCATAGATGATATTTTGGTCTTCTCTAAAAGTGAGGAAGAACATGCAGAGCATCTGCGTATTGTTCTGCAAAGGTTGAGAGATCACAAGTTGTATGCAAAGTTAAGTAAGTGTGAGTTTTGGTTGAAGAAGGTACCTTTCTTAGGCCATGTTTTATCGGCGGATGGTGTGGAAGTTGACACAAGTAAGGTTGAGGATGTATTGAATTGGCAACCACCGCAAACGGTAACTAAGGTTAGGAGTTTTCTGGGAATGGCCGGCTATTATAGAAGGTTCATTCCAGATTTCTCCAAAATAGCCAAACCTTTAACTGAGCTACTTAAAAGGGAAAATAAGTTTGAGTGGAGCGTTCAATGTGAAGAAGCGTTTCAGCAGTTAAAGAAGTTATTGACTACCGCTCCAGTTCTAGCTCAGCCAGACATCAAGAAGCCTTTTGTTATTTATTGTGATGCTTCCGGTAAAGGGTTGGGCTGTGTTTTAATGCAGGAGGGTAGAGTCATTGCTTATGCCTCAAGGCAGTTAAAACGGCATGAAGAAAATTACCCCACTCATGATTTAGAACTTGCTGTTGTAGTGCATGCTCTTAAGATATGGCGACACTATCTTTTGGGAAGTGGGTGTCATATCTATTCTGACCATAAGAGTCTAAAGTATATTTTCACTCAATCCGAGCTAAATATTGGGCAACGAAGGTGGTTGGAGTTGATTAAGGATTATAATTTAGATATTCACTATCATCCGGGTAAGGCTAACGTGGTAGCTAATGCTTTGAGCAGAAAGGCCCAATGCAATTGTCTAACAGTGCATAGAAGGGCGAAGACCCTATGTCAAGAAATGGAAGAGTTGGGAATTGAAATGGTTATTCAAGGCTCTGTAAGAAATATTGTGATTCCTGATGCCTTAAAAGAGCAAATTGAAAGGGCCCAGCTAAAGGACAAGAAAATGAATATCCTTAAGAAACTTATAGCCGAAGGAGAAACAGTCTGTTTTACTCAAGATGAGAATGGAATCTTTTATTTCAGGAATAGGATTGTGGTGCCAAAAGATTGGGAGTTAAGGAGAAAGATTCTGGATGAAGCACATTTATCGAGGTACTCTATTCACCCTGGGAGTACAAAAATGTATCATGACTTGAAACAAAGAGTATGGTGGACTCGAATGAAGAGGGAAATTGCTCGTTACGTATCAAAATGTGACACCTGCCGAAGGGTAAAGCCTATCAACTAGAAAGCTGCTGGATTGTTACAGCCTTTGAATATTCCTGTGTGGAAATGGGAGGATATATCCATGGATTTTATTGTGGGCTTACCTACCACATCCAAAGGATACAATTCCATCTGGGTTATTGTTGATCGGTTAACTAAATCGGCTAATTTCATACCGGTCAAGACTATCTATGCCTCAAAGAAATATGCAGAGTTCTTTTTAGAGCGGATTGTGTCTTTGCACGGGGTACCCAAAACCATTACTTCTGATAGGGGTTCACAGTTTGTATCTCGGTTTTGGGAACAACTAAATCAAGTGATGGGTACCACTTTAATCCGAAGTTCCGCTTATCATCCACAAACGGGAGGACAAACCGAATGAGTCAACCAAATCCTGGAAGACATGTTGAGAGCATGTGTGTTGACCTTCTCTAAGAAAAGGGCTGAATGTTTACATTTGGCCAAATTTTCTTATAACAATAGTTATCAGGCCAGCATTCGAATGGCACCCTTCGAGACTCTGTATGGCCGGAGGTGTCGAACGCCTTTGAATTGGACTGAGGCTGGGGAAAGGTTCACTTTTGGGCCTGATCTTGTTAAAGAAGCCGAGCAAAAAGTTGCTCAAATTCGCGAACATTTACGGATTGCTCAATCCCGACAAAAGAGCTATGCTGATAAGAGGAGGAAGCCTTTGCATTTCAAAGTAGGAGATTACGTCTATTTGCGTGTATCTCCTATGAAGGGACTTCAAAGATTTGGAGTAAAAGGTAAATTGGCTCCAAGATATATTGGTCCTTATGAAATTCTGGAAACGAAAAGGTCCCGTGGCTTACAGGCTGGCTTTGAGTCGGCAGTTGGCGACTGTGCATGACGTGTTTCATGTATCCCAGCTCAAGAAGTGTCTACAAGTGCCAGAAAAGATTATCAATGACACTCAAGTGGAACTAAGTTCCGATATGACTTATGAAGAAAAGCCAATCCGAATTTTGGATGAAAAGACCCGAGATACCAGAGCTAGAAGTATCAAGTTTTATAAGGTGCAATGGAGTAACCATACTCCCGAAGAGGCTACCTGGGAACAGGAGACATATTTAGTTTCCAAGTATCCCGAGTTGTTCAAATGAGTAGCAAGGAGATCCTTGTACATCCTTTATGAAGTAAGTGGAGATTTTGGGTAATGACCCATTATCCTTTCCATTGTCAAACTTGAGCTTTATCACTACTTGAATCTCGGGACGAGATTCTTTTAAGGGGGACGGGTTGTGACATCCCACCTTTAGCACTATGTCAAGTGCTAGGGTTGGATTGGTGAAGTGAGAAGTTAAAAAAACAGAGAGAAAAGAGCTAACTAAAAAGGTATCATTTGACTAAAGTCAAAAAGGAATAAATATTTGAAATTTTTGGGCGCCAAGAATTTCTAAATATAGTTCACAAGATAAGAAACTTAGTGGTACATAAGTGGTGAGAAAATTTGTGGAAATGATGCTTCAATTAAATGGAAGAAGGAAATGGAAAAAGAGTACTGTTCACCGTCCGACAACAGCACTTAGCTGTTTTCAGTTTTCGCGGGAAAAACATAATGAGCAGATATCTTTGAGGTGCGATTGTGATCGATCTGCGGGTTATCTGGCTTAGGTGTCTTAAACAAAGTTGTAAAGGGAAGTAATTGGAACAACTTTTGTTTTTGGGTCACACTCAGAAGATGGCTGGATCAAGAAGAAAAACACGAGAGAAAGTAGTTCAGAAACTGTTTTCAGAAAGTTCAGTAAACTGACAGCTGAACTGAAATTGAGCCATTTGAGTTTGAATTTGAAGTTTTCTGCAGAAACTTCCAACTAGGAAGTTGTGATCCTGAAGGTTAATTTCAAAATCGTTTTTGACACCAGATGCATGTTCTATTCAAATTTTGGGAGTAATTTGAGAAATTCAGTTAGTACCTCTGAATTTAAAATGTGTTACAGCAGCAACTTGGAGGCTCGAATTGGACCTCAATTCGTGCTCAAATGGGGTAAGTGCCAGTGTAAGAAATGTAATTCAATGATCCAGCTGCAAGTTTGATGTTGGGAGTTTTGGAAGTTAGCATATGTTTTTCGGAGAAAAGAAGTGTGCAATGTCGAGGTTTGAAGCTGTCGGAATGGGGAAAAGTGACGTCGGCCAGCTGCTAGGCAGCTTGCCGCCGGCGGTGCCGTGCAGTTCGCCGGCCATGCGTCGGTTCCACTGGGAGCCAGCACGGGGAGAGGCGCAGCAGGAGGGGTCAAGCCGCGGCCGCTGCAATCCGCGGTTAAAACGCCGTCGACGGGTTCGTTTTCCCCTCTTTCACCGCGTCGTCCTCTGCTCCCCGCCATGGTCGCCGGCTAGTTGTTCGCGCGCTCGCCGTCGACCGCCCCTCCCCGCTTTGTTCCTCTCCACCAAAAGCTCCACCGTCATCTCCTCGTTCGATTCCGCCCGCTCTTGCTCCTTCTCCGCTGCTCCACAGCCCGGCGCAGCTCAGTTTCCAGCTCACCGTCGCCGCCTCGCCGGGGTAAGAGCTGCTCTTCATGTTTGTGCTGTTGCAGTCGCGTTGGCCGGAGTTGGAGAGTGCAGCAGCGTTGCTTCGAGGTCTAGGAAGATGCTTGGGGGCTTAGTTAGTTGGGCGCGACGTTTTCCGGGCCGGGAACGGCGTTCGTCGCCATGGCGCATCTCCGCCATGGCCGTCACGCATGAGCAGCCTCGCTCGGGCCTTCTCCGGCCGAGCTGTGGTGCGCGCTAGATGTGTCTAGGTTTGCTGATGCTCTTGGGGTAGGTGTTGTTCGTCGTCTCGTCTTGGTTGCGCCGCTAGGCTCTCGCCACGGTCCTCGCCGCGCGCGCTCCCGCCATGGATGGCGTGAGGCGCTAGCGCGCGTAGTGCCGCGCGGGCTGGCTTGGTGTGCGCACAAGACGTCGTTGGTCTTGGTGTTGCTCGCCAGCTCGTCGGGGGACCAGTTTGGGCGGTGAGTTCACCGGAGCGCGGAGCGCCGTCGAGCCTCGCCGCCGAGCCGCCATGGGGGCTAGGGTTAGAGCTTACCGCGGGAGTTTAGGGCTAGAATGGGTGCGCCATCGTGTGGCGTGGCCGTTGGGCTAGCCGTCATCGTCGGGGGACCCCGCCGCCGGCGAGCGTGCGTGGGTCAACTCCGGCGAGGGCTCGGTCCACGCCGGAGTTCTTCTCTGCGTGGGTAGGGACGCCGGGGGAGAAGAAAAGAAAAACCGGGGGGGGTTTGCAAGAAAGCCAAATAGATTTTAGAATTAGATTTAATTTATGTTTTTACATTGTTTTAACTATAGAAAATCATAGAAAAATCAGAAAAATGTGAAATAATTTTTTATAGTTTCCTTAGATTTTCCTTCATGTTATAAAAATGCTAAACCTTTAAATTTGTGTTGTTTAGGATTTACTAATAATACCATTTTTTAGAATTTAATTGCTAAAGATATTTAGTATAATTTTAGAAGCTTTTAAAAATAGGATCCATGTTTTACAAGCACACTTAAAAAAAAAGAAATGAAGAGCTAGGGATTTTTAGAGAATAATTTTAGTACAT
Organism: Digitaria exilis; assembly: GCA_015342445.1. Lineage (NCBI taxonomy): Eukaryota > Viridiplantae > Streptophyta > Magnoliopsida > Poales > Poaceae > Digitaria > Digitaria exilis. The sequence continues at coordinate 1,882,959 of JACEFO010001924.1, read as the reverse complement.
TTGTTAATTCTTCTTTAATAAATATATAAAAGAAATAAGGGTTACTTCACCTAGACAATACGACAGCTTTTTCTTTAGAAAAGGAAGGTTAGTTGTGTTGGCTTGCAACTGTATCGAAAAATAAATTTTGTGTGCTATGTTTTAAAACTGTTGCATCTCTAATCCCTGACTTGCATCGCATGTTAGAATCTGAAGCCTCGGAGGTGGAGTACGTGGAACTTCCCGAAGAACAGGTTCATTACGAGGAAGTTCTGGTGATCGCTCCAGAGTCTCAGGAAATCACTGAAACCGCTAAAGCCAATTAGATCCGTTGTTTAATTGATTGATCAAGTGATTATACCTGGTTTCTTGCTGGGTTATGGGACCAGTAAAGCCAATTAGATTAGCTGGCTCGTTGATTGGAAATATTGCTTACCCGTGCTTGCTGGGTCGGAGAAAGGCGGGATCGTAATCTAGAACTTACCGGGTGGTCGCCAGACGTGGGGCCCACGTGGGGATGCATTCCCGGGTTCGAGTAAGGATATTTCCGGTTCTTGGTCCAACTGATTGAAAGGTTGTTGCGAACAGCTGGCGCAGCTGTACGTGACTGGGTGCTAGGTATCTCCTGCAGGGTGTACATTGATCCGGATCGCCACAACTCTTGGTTATGAGTGCACTTGATCAGGTGTTAAACATCGTAGAGGAAACAAGTTGAACTATTATATGTGAGTGATTCAAAATGCTGTTTGAACCTAGTATCACTTGTATGAAAAAGTATTTTAAACTTAGTTGAATAGTTAATACCTAATTAAGTTAAAACTGCCAAATAAGGACCCATTTTTAGTAAGCTTTTCCGCAAAAGTTGAGTCAGCCAAATAACCACCAAAAAGCCTAATCATCCATCCTTGAGAGTCTTTTCTTTGGTAAGACGGTTAAGTCTTGCTGAGTACCCTCGTACTCAGGGTTCTTCCCTTTTCTGTTTTCAGAGGATACTCCACAGCCTGAAGTTGAAGAGGAGAGCCAGAAGCTCTAGAGCATCGGTGGTCCCAGATGTCTCTAGATGAATAAAGTACCCTAGAGTTCTAATATCCCTTCAGTTGTATAAATCTAGTTTGTATTAAGATCTTAGTACTATGACTTGTATCTAAGGTTGCTTCAAAACTCGGTTTGTAATAATTCGTATCTTTCCGTATTTATGTAAAAAGGTAATGCCTTTGGTGTATCCCATCTTGGTGTTGATCCTGAGCTATGGTTGAGAGAATGATGTCAGTGGATGATTCGGGATGTCCCGGGGACACTCGACGGACTACCGGGTTTAAACTGTTTGAAGTGCGTGCTAGTATTATCCTGAGTTAGGGTGACTAGACGCACTTGAGCCAGTTTAAATTGGGCGGTTCTGCCATAGATATCAAACTCAGTATTCCTCTCTTTGTCCACATCCATGCTCTGCACCTCCTCCTTCTTATTGGGTCGATAAAACTGCTTCAAAGGAGCTCTTGGCAGTTGACCCTGACGGATGGTCTGACCGCCTGCAACAGGCAGTCTAACTGCCTGTGTCCAGCGTCGTGGACCAGATTGACGGAAAGCCGATTGGTCATGTCTGGAGTATACAATCCTGTCCTGTATGCGTCTTCTTGGACCTTCCCAGCCAGGATGAAACGAAGGATGCATTGTTGAATGATATGGCACCCACATCACTCCATTGTTATCCTACACCGGATCCAAATTCATGCGAGGAGGCGAAGGAATCATCTCATGCCGAATCGGTGATCTCATTCTTTTTTTTAATGGTCGATCGCTCGGAACGGCCTTCTGTTTGGTGTACTTGTCATAAAGCTTATCAAATGTGACTTTGGGCTTCTAAACACTCTGCTCCTTTGCCACGTTTATCTTCCAAGTACCAACTTCTGGACGCTTTGGAATCAGCATCTTTAGGCGTCCATGGGGACAGGCGGTCTGACCGCCTGGCGCAGCCGGTCTGACCACCTATAGCAGACTAGACCCGGGCGCTCGCAGTTCAGGAGTAACGACCGGCCCTTGCCCTCCTTGTCCACAGGATTTCAAAGTGACCTTGAATGACTCTTTACCATCAACCGTCTTCTCATAAGTCACTTCTCCAACCGACTCCTTCGAAGACGGTCTTTCTTCTCCAATCACCACGTTCTTCCCTTTGGTAGATTCAGCTTGATGCGGCCGAACCAAGACCTTGGGCTGCTGCAACTCCATGGTGTTGACCGGAAAAGGAGTCTCATCAATTTCCATCTCATGAAACTTCAAACGGCTCTCATTAATAGCCGATTGAACCTGTCGATGGAAGACATTGCAATCATTAGTAACATGCGAAAAAGAATTATAAAACTTACAATAAGCACGCTTCCTCAATTCTTCCGTAGGTGGTATGACATGAGAGATCTTGATGTAACCAAATTTGTGCAATTCATCAAATATATGATCACATTTGGACACATCAAAAGTAAACTTTATGTTTTCTTGCCGATTCTTATGAATCGGCTTAAGAAATGAGCATGACACAGTTTTCTTATTAGCAGGCCATACAAATTCTGCTAAATAAACATCATTATCATCATCGTTCGAATCATTAGATTCATAATCAACTATATGAACATTAGACCGACGTGTCTTAAAACTCTCTTTTTCTTTATTCATTCGGCCTTCAGCTACTTCAGCTCTAATATGCACTTGTGCGACCGAATAATAATCACAATTGTCTATCTTCTCTCTAATAGAAGACTTCAAACCTCTAAAGCACAAGCCAGCAAGATCAACCTCAGAAATAGACAAATTAAAGCAACGGTTTTTAATGTCTTTAAACCTTCTCATAAATTGAGAGACAGTTTCATCCCGACCCTGTCTAACCGATGCCAAATCTGCTAACTTCATCTCATGATTGCCACTATAAAAATGATCATGAAACTTACGCTTTAGTTGATTCCAACTTGTAATAGAACCAGGGACTAATGAAGAAAACCAAGCAAAAGCAGTACCAGTAAGTGACAACGAGAACAAACGTACTCTATATGCTTCATAGTTTCCAACTTCCCCTAGTTGAGCTACATATTGACTAACATATTCCCAAGTGGTGCGCTCATCATCTCCACTAAACTTTACAAAATCATGCAAGCGCCACCCATTGGGAAAAGTAACAGTATCAAAGCTAGAATGATAAGGTTTTTGATATATTCTAGTATTACCAAAATCAACACCTAGCTTATTTCTCATCACATCAGACAATTCATCCCTGAATCTAGTAAATTCGGCCCATTGGGGGTTTTGTTGAGCCGAAGATTGCATAGAATTCATATAATTCAAGTGAGAGGATTGCCTATTCTGCATATCTCTATGTGCATTGAAAACATCATCGGGAATACCACCCGAATTCGCAGTATGCATAGTCGTGGAATAAGTAGCGCCTGCTGTAGCTACTGGACCAGCACGGCCAGGGAGACCGAGTTTGGAACAGTAGACAACGACAAAGGTTGCTCCGGTACGAATACCATAGCATTAGTCGAATTTGTTTGACCACCAGAACTGGCGGTCTGACCGGCTGTAGCCACGGTCTGACCGCCTGCCGCGGTTTGACCGGCCGCACTGGCGGTCTGACTGGCTGCAGATTCAACCGCTGCCGACCCACTTGCATTGACCGTGTTCGGTCTGAACATATTGGGTGGTGGTTGGGTCTGTCCAGCAAAATAATTTGGTGGCATACTATAAAAAATATTACGCTTAGGTAATTCATGAGTATCTATAGATTTACCCTCTAGTTTTTTGAGTCGTTCAAATAATTGTACAAACAATGCATCACGATCCGAAAAACCCGAAGTCACAGGAGTAGATGCAATAGGGTGAGGTTCAGAAGTGCTTACATTGTTAACTACCTCAATTTGCCCCTTACTCATCTCGAAGGAAGGCATTACAAAATCTCGAACACTTTTCGCCGAACGATCTTCACGACCTTTCCGAAACGTCTTTAAGAACTCCGCCTCGAGGTGCTTCTGGAGCGCCATGAACCTCTCACGATCTTCAACAGAAAGATCTTCAAGCGAGGCCGTCACGATGTTGTCTTCTCCAACGTCGAAGCCCATAGTGCTAGGGATAGTAGACCGGTCTTCAAAATCCAGATTTCTTTCCCCAGCGGAGTCGCCAAAATATGTTGACGCACTTTTGGTCAACACACGAAAGCGATAGATCGTGCGGTCATCGGATTCTCCTCGCCGGAGCTCCTGAGAGCAGCCGGTCAGACCGCCTGTAGGGGCCGGTCAGACCGCATGTAGTAGAGGCGCCGCGAAAGCCTACGATCACAACCTCGGGAGGGACCCCGTCGGAGGCTGCGAACCTAGGGTTGTTCTAAGGTCGGCAAGGCCACTTAGAACGTCCTAAAACGCCGTAGAGACGAAGAAGGAAAGCAAATGGGTTAGAAAAGTTAGGGTTTAGAGATAAAAAGTAGAACGATAATTTGTACGATTGGGTAGAGGTCCTCAATCGGCCACGTCCCTTTATATTTATAGGTTGGGGAGGTCTTGCCCCGCAAGGAAGTCCTTGTACAGATCTAAAAACGTGTAAAAACCTGATTCTACTCGGAATCGGGGACAGGCGGTCAGACCGCCTGTGATAGACGGTTAGACCGCCTGGCACATTGCCAGACCGGCTACAGGGCCCAGCCGGTCTAATCGCTTGTACATACGGTCTAGACCGGCTGTCCCAGCCTGATCGTCTTTAAGCCATTTTTTATCGTCAACAAAACCAAAGCATGGGGTTGCAATTTGTGACAACCATATGTCCATATCCTCCTCCTCTGAGCTCCCTTTCTTCTCTCTACCCGGAGGTTCCACGTCATGTATACTGATCTAGTGCGTGCCCCCTTCTTTGCTTCGTATCCCCGAGTCTCTCTCCGACACTAGTACTACACTGTATCAGTCTATCAGACACCTGTTTAACGGTGGTGCCGTTGTGGCTTGAGTGGGTCGTTAGCACTCTTTCGGGCCACAAACACTCGTCTGGGCTCGATTGCTTCGACCCCATCGCTTTGATGGAATTTTTTTTTTCCCAGGGCGCACCGATCGGCGGTGGTGCACCGCTGCTGCTCACTGGACCGGCCGCAAACTTGGCCGGGCATAGCGGAGCACCGCCGGGCACTGCGGTCACGATCAATACCAGGCCTGTACGACTGTACGTACGCACTTACTGTACACCTTTTTGAAGATCTTGGTACCACCCGGTCTCACTCGTGAGCACCTTGCCGCGGTCCCGGCCGACCAGACGTTCAGGCAGGCTGTGTGCCCGCCAGGAGGGGACGCGCGAGATGAGACCGAAGCAAGCACCTGAAACTGTTGAACAGAGAGAGAGAGGCGCAGGGGCTTTGGGAACGGGAGAGTCTGCATGCGGTCCAGAGCCCAGGCCAGGCAAATGCCGGCCCGCGTGATCTCTCTCAGCGACGACCGTCAAAGGCAGGGACGGTAGCTCCTCCTCCTGGGCCCGACGGCCCGTTCCACGATTCCATTCCACGGCCCGTTCCACGATTCCATTCCACGGTTTCATCTCTGTTGCACGTGCCAACAGGCCTGATGGCATATCTTCTGATGCCATGGTTTGTAGAAATACAGTCTTTTTTTTTTTTACAAATCAACGACACTCCTGGTGCCCACGATAAGCGTAAGGTAATCGTAGCACGCTGTTGACACGCACGGTCGTATGCACACACAAGGCCTTATTCGTTTTGTCATATAATGTTATGGAATATGCTCCAAATCACATGTAATATCTCGGTATAAAATCAATCACAATCCAATCAAAATGTTTGTTCGGTTAGGCCTGTAAGGGTTTGAAACCCTGCATGGTTTGGCCCCGTTCCATGCCAAAAAGGCTAGTTTCGTTCCATGAGTTTGACCTCATGGAACCAAACCCCATGGTTTGAGTGACATGTATGGAACCACTCAAACTATGTATGAAACTGATCCAGCTCGGGAATCAAATCCGTGGAACCGAACGAGGCCTAAGCCGGACCGGCCGGCCGGCCTTTTTGCTCGCTTTGGCTTGCCTCAGGAATACCGGTTTAAGGCCGATGCCGGTTGTTGGCCAACGGGCTCCGAATCAGATGCGTACAACAACGCACGCAGTTGAGCTGGCGCGATCAGATGAGACGGGCGAGACGTGATGAGACCGCAGATAAGAGGTCAGAACCACCACCTGAAAGCCAGCAGACGAACAGAAATGGGGGACGCCCTCCTCTCTGTTCCTCTTTCTTTCCCGGCCACGACAGCCAGAGCCAGCTAGCCTGGGTGTGGTCATCGCGGCGAGACTCGAGAGGACGAACGGGGGCAGGGCAGGGCAAGGCAAGGCAAGCGTGCGCGCCGGGGCGCTGATGCCGCTGCCGGCCCAAAACGGAGGAAGCGCCCAGCTGCCTGCTCAATTCTCAGCCAATGCGGCCATGCCCGGCGACCATGCTGCTGGCCCCTGCCCTGTTCCGGTCCGCGCCGCGGGTCTCCGCTGCGCTGCCTCCTCCCGGTCGCCGCCGCTGTGCTGGCCGGGGTGTCGCCTGGAGCTAGCCCTGGAGCGCGGCAGAGCTTTTGGGCCGGCCTCTGAATCTCTCTGATCGCGTTGCAATGCGCGCAGACGTACGCGTGCGGTACAGCGGCCTGATGCGACGGCGATCTGATGGCCAATTAGTAGATGCCTTCCTTCGCGCGGTGATGTGAGGGCCGGGAGTGTTGACGTGTTTAGATTGTAGGAAAAAACATGTAGTATAAGAAAAACACTGTAGCATTCGCTAAAAAACGTGTTTTGTGAGGAAGGAATAGTGAAAAATTAGAATAAATAGTGAAAAGTTGAAATAAATAGTGAATGAAAATCTGAACATGCCTTATCCTTATTTTGTGCCACACATGGCCCCGCGCGCGCTGGAGCCACCGGTGCCTCACAAACTGCTCAAAAACAAATTTGAGCTTTGGCCCTCGCGATCGCGAGCAGCCAAGGATCGTTCAGCTGGGTGTTCACTCACAGAGTTCAGAGCGCCAGGCGCTGCGGTGCCCTGCTGGCTGTTGCAAGCTGCTATACTGTAGCGTCTGTACCGTGATAAAAGTGTGACACGACCGGAAAAAACGTCCAAGTCCCGATGGACGGGCGCCCGGCGTCGGCTTGCCAGGGCCCCTGGGGCGTCCCTCTGTCCATCAGTGTGCACAGTAGCTAGGGTGGACCGGCCACATCAGAAGAGGAGTACGACCGTGCCAAGTAATCCCCAGAGGCTATTTATCTGCACGCTCAACATTTTCCGGGCCATCCATGCATGCATGCTTTATGCCCGTGCCTGCTCCCGTGCCATGCATGTGACGACGTGAGACTGTAGAGGAGTCTCTCCAGTCCAGCTCGGCCTTTGCCTCCAGGCCATCACAACTCACCGCCTACTTCCCACGGTGTGTTTGGTTGGTGGGGAGAAAAGAATTTTTTCTAGAATGCGTATTCTGTGAGAGAGATGAATAGTAAAGTTGAAGAAAATTAGAGAAAGACTTTTCTGGAAAACATATTTTCTTATAGGGATGAATAATAAAGTCAAAAAAAATTTCTGGAACTAAACACAAGGCCAGAGTCCCCGGTCCACCACCACGCTGCTGCGGCCTGCAGGGCATGCATGCATGCAACAAAACAACCAGTGTCGGTGCTCGGATTGGATTATTGCATGTTGTCTGTGTGTTTTTTTAAGGCCATGTTCAGATTTCCAACCACTCACTATTCATTCTAACTTTTCACTATTCCTCTCTCACAAAACACGTTTCCCAACGAATACTACAGTGTTTTTCTTATGCTACAGTGTTTTTTCCTACAATCTAAAACACCCTTAATAATGCATGTCGTTTGTGTACGCTCCAAGGCCGGAGAGCTCCTCCATTAAACATGTGGCGCACGCCGGATGGGCACGCAGGTTCCAGTTTGGTCGCTGCACACGGGCATAGTTGCACGCGCCGTGTTCACACCGTGGTCGGCACACACCGACACATGTTTATCCTAATACTGTTTCCATCAGTCTCTGCAACACAGCGACGGTGTCCAAACAATGGTGTGATCCCTCCCTGATGGTTTTATCTTATTTTATCTGCACCAAAGACCATGGATATATAATATTTTATATGCTACTTTGTGGGAATTAGGATGACACATTGGTTCCACATAACCTTTTTGCAGGCAAACTATAACACTGTACTATTGCTGTACTATGTGTTAGGACTTTAGGAGTATATATACTCTATAACATGATCAATAAGAATGTTCCCTAGCACCCACACATACACACACAAAGAACGTAAGGCGTACCACCCCAAATGGTGAATTTAAATACTTATGCAGTTCATAAGTACTTGTGACTTCCCTTGAAGTTCGATTGAAATTTTGATTGTCAGTAAGTTTTTTCATTATTTATTTTATATAAACATACATGTTTTGTTTTATAAATTACAAATATTTTTAATAGATTGATTATCAACGGCACACATTGTAGATTATTTCCACAGTAATAATTGGTGTCTGGTTTCCATCTACTGTCACCTCATTACACTGCAAGGATCCAACATACTCAGCCACGTGTCCACGTCTATTTCTTTTCTTTTTAACGGTGATTGCCAAGGCGCCGAAAGCAGATGTGTTTTACTTCCTCCAGCCTAAATTATAGGTCGTTTTGTCTTTTTCTAAGATCGTATTTTTCCTATGCACCTGTCTGAGTGCATATCTAAATCTATGAATCTTGAAACCCAAAAATGACCCATATTGAAAAAGAGTGAGTAAACATTAAGTATTGTTTACCGACTACTCGAATAACGTGTTATGCATACTATACGTGGAGGTGATGCAATCATTCATGTGGACTAACTAAGATGGTCTTAGATAACTGCTTCCCTCTTTCTCACAACTAAGAGCAGGTATAATAAGATCCAGTCAGCTGGCGAAATAAATGAACACGTAAGCAGAATCCCATGTGGATGAGAGAGAAGCTAGGAAAGAGAGGAAAACGGGCGACTCGCGGCTCGCTCGCTCGCTCCAGCGCCGTAACCGAGACAAAGCTCCCTCTCGCCCCTGTTGCATGCGAGCGTCCTTCTCTCCCATTCGCTCTTAGGCCATGCAAGCATTAATTCTCCTGCAACCTCTACGCTAGCCCATTATATAGGTAGATGTTTTGGCAGGCGTAAAGTGACCTGGCCTTGCATTTCGCCCGTGACTAGCGAAACCACTAGCCATGCTCTAATAAGATGGCTCTTGTTGTAATGATGAATAGGGGACCTTCCTCGGTGTCTGCTTCGTGTACGGGAAGCAGGAGCAATCCTAGCGTAGCAAGGGTTAGAAGACAAAACATGAAAAGAAAATCAATCAAGGATAGCAGCGGCATTTATTTGCACTATAATCCGGTACACGCTATGCATACTATACTTTGCATGGTGATAAATTATAAAATAAAATTAGTTAGACCAGTTTGTTAGCTAGTTGGTTTATCTTTACGTAGAGAGCACGATATTTTGCGTTAAGTTCCACTTTACTAGTTTTGATTTTATGCATGGAGAGTACCGACAACGATCTTTATCTAAGTTTGCGTTAGTCAAGGGCACATTGGTTTTTTGTTGTACCGTCGCTTCATCAAATTCATATCCTGGGAAGAGAAAGCAAAGCGTGCATCTTATCATGACTGGAGGACAATACTGATACGGCCACACCACTTTGCTAACTGCCTATTGCTCATCATTTATCAAGGTACCCACTTTTTTTTTTTTGTTACGGTCGCGTGACTCAGCTCTCTAATCCAAGCCGGTAACAAGGAATCCAAATGGAGGAGAGACAAGAGGAGGATGGAATGGAAGAGGACGATGCGATGATAGGAACGTGCAGCGCGATGGGCAGATAAAACTGGCAAGGGGGGTGGGGGGGGGGGGGGGGGACCGAGGATTCCGTACCGGCGAGACCCCCACGCCGAGGAGCACGATGCGGTCAAAACTCGGAGCGCTCGAACCAGCTGTCCCGCACGTGCACCACCACCCCCCACGAGAGACGGACGGAGAGAGAGGGGGAGGGCGCCCGAGCCGACCCCGCGCTCTGCCCGGTTGACCGGAGACAGCCGCTGCCCCACTCATAGTCGTCCGGGGGCCCCGCCGTGGGACCCAAGCGCCAGCGACCTGCCCGCGCGCCGGGGGCGTCCGCCCGCCTCGCGACACGTCACCGCCGCATGCACCCGACGTGCCCGCGCGGCGGCGTCGGCCGGCATCTCGGCGAGGGTAGGGGGCGGACGACGACGACGGGATCGGGCTGTGTGCCGTGTGGGTGGGTGGCGTACGTGCAGTATACGTGGGCCCCCTTGCGGGAATATTTGCGCCCGGCGGCCGTCCGTGCGGTGCGTCGTCTCGGGCGCGCGACGTGCGGAAGCGGGGGGCGCGAGGCTTCCACCTCCCTTCTCCTCCGCCGATGCCGATGGACTCGCGCGGCGTCGCCCAAAGGGGCACGGGGCCCGCGGCTCCAGGGACGGGGGATTGACCGGTTTGACCGGCAGGGGCCCAGCGAGCGAGGTCCCTGGCGGACGGATGGGCGGACCGGATTGGGCGCTGGTGCCGACACACGGGCACGCTGAAACCCACGCGCCCGTGCGGGCAGAGAGAGGCGCAGGCGCGCTCGCGCAGAGCCCAGAGCGCGGCGTCGGAATCCGCTGCACTGACGGGCGGTGTAGAGATCAAACCATCAAACTCGGATTGGATTATTATTATCATTATTATATGTTTTCAATAGTTTTGTTTGTGATTATTCTTATTCGAATTCCGGTGTTGCCAGATATTTTCGAATATGGACGTGGAATCGGATAAGAAAACGAAAAACTAGTATCGCATTACAAAATGAATACGACACAAATATTTATACTTATATTTTTTATGCACATACAAATATTTCATATAGTCGTTTGCACACTCTATGCCGCAGACGGGGACGACTCATGAAGCAGAGACCGGGGACGGGGACGTGACTAGGGATGGAAGCAGATGGAATCGGATGCGGATATCACCCTTTACCATATTTTAATGCGGATGCGGATACGAATGCAAAACGGATAGTGCGGATACGGATACAAATGCGTATGTTTACTTGATTAGGAATATTGTTATATTCATTACAAAGACATTTCGAATGCGCTAAATCATTATACAATGAAGAGATCAAAGTATGATTGTATAACCGTCTAGTTAAGGAAAAAAACAACTAACCAAATATATTTATTCATAAATATTTAAATAGTTAATAATAATATAAATATAAAATACAAAGAAATAAATATTTTCATACAAATAACAATAATTATCAAATAGAAAAATAAAATAAAGTATATCTATAATTTTACTCAATTAAAATTAATATGATTAGTCATATAAAAAATAGCTAATTATATTCAAATTGATAAAGCTTAGTATTTATATATCAAAGTATGATTGTATAACCATTCTAGTTAAAAAAACAACTAATAAAAATATATTTATTCATAAATATTTAAATAGTTAATAATAGTGTAACATATAAAATAAAAATAAATAAATATTTTAGTAGAAATAACAATAATTATCAAAGAAATAACAATAATTATCAAAGAAATAAAATAAAATAAAAGTATATATATAATTTTATTCAATTAAAATTAATATGATTAGTCATATCAAAATGTAGCTAATTATTTTCAAATTCATAAAGCTTAGTCTTTATATATCATTAGTAATATTATAAAACAATTAAAAGTATTTGTCATGATAGTGTGTAGATTTGGATATTTTTCTTCCACATCCGTATTCGCAGGTGATTCGGATATCTATTTCCAGATCCACTTTTGCTCTGCGGATACGGATGCTTCTACTCGAGCGTCTACATTTGAAACGAATGCGATACGAATATCATTATGGATGTTTTCACGGATGATAATTTGGATAACCGTGTACCACGTTCCACCCCTAGAGGCGATGAGTCATTGCCATTTGGATAATCTCGGGCACAGCGAGGACAACGGTACCAGGACGTGCAGACGGCTCTGACAACCGTTATTTATACAGTGGAAGAGTGGAAGATGCCGTCGTAGACATTCACTGCCTGCCTGCGTGCTGGCTGGCTCCATGGGGTGCGTGCGTTGTACCTGCAATGTAGCACGGTCAAACTGGGATTCTTTTGTTTAGAGATCGAGAGGCCTCCTGTGTTTGCACTGCGCGTTAACAGCACAAACGAAGTTTGCTCAGCAAACGAGAGGAAATCCGAGAGGAAAATCTACTTGGGACGGACGGAGATGCAAAACAAAGCACCACTGCCGAATCCGGACATAAAGAAAAATTATCATCTCGGTAAAAAAGAAACCCTAGATGCCCTCGGTTAAACCATAATGTGATGTAAGATGGTGAAATTTCAAAAAAAAAAACTTGCGCTAAGAAACGTGCCACTCTCATAGAACACATTTGTCCTTATATTTTTTTTATTTTTAATAAATAACGAACATATTATAAAAATTAGATATCCAAGCACAATACTGTACAATAATTTCTTTTTCGGTGATAAAAATCTTCCTAAGCTCCTGGACCTTCTTTGGTTCCATCGGCTAGTTCGTAGCTGCTGGTTCCTATTAGCACCAATGAACTCTTCCTATCTAGTTAAAGTTTAGGTACGTTTTTAGAGCTCGGCTATAATTTAGAGCTCTTAGAACTCTTTTACGGTGCCTTATACTGAGGCATACTACCATCTAAAAAGACTAGTATGAAAGGATCTAACGGTCCAGAATAATTGTATTCTACTAGAAACTTGACTGGTAGTATAGGTAGTATGCCTCAGTAAGTATGGTTAGTATAGGGGTATTCTAGACAAAAAATTATAATGGTAATTTTGTAATATTTTGTTAATACTATAGTTATCATAGACTGGTTTCCGGCGGCCGCGCCTACGACGCGGCATCTACCTCCGTCGTCGGGCTGGCGACCCTCTCCATCTGTTAGTGCTGTCAGGGAGCCACCCTCCCCCACGACGTCGTGGACCCCATAGCCGTCCTCCCTCACCAAGCGAAGACAGAGCTCGGAAGGATCACGGTCATGTCCAGGCTCTGGTGCTGCTAGGCAGGGGCCGTCGATGGGCAAGGGGACTCAGGCGGGATGCACGGGAGATAGCACGCCATCTGAATCACGATTGCATGCAGCCACGACGGTTGGGTATCATCACGAACAAAGAGGAGGGAATTCACGGCCTCGGAATGTCACCGGCGCAGAGTCGCCGTCGCTGGGAGGGAGGACACCATGATTCCGTGAACATGGAACGGAACGCAGCAAGGAAAAACTGGGCCGCTGGTGGGCCTCTGCAGGAGAACGATACTACTACTGACTGCCGGTGGAAGATTACTAAAGTACCCTAATCAATGGATGGTTAGATTTGATCTATACTCCATACTACTAGATGGTAGTATAAGGCACCGTAAAAGAGCTCATAATTTAACCATCCATTAGCCCCCTGTTTCGATGGGTTAATAACTAGTGATGGAGTTTAGCACTTTTATCTATTAGCGTTCGGATCCAAACAAAACCTTAGGACCTGGTTGGCTCTAAGGAAATTACTAGCTAACTAATTTTAGTTGGGTGGATCAAACAAGATAAGTGAATTCTCAATTAATACTCATCTAAGGGCAGTCCCAATACAGACTCTATTGTAGAGTCTAAAGCCATTAATTATGTTGCCATGGAGGCAAAATACTAATGTGGCGTGGTATTTATTGAAGAGAGATGGGAGAAAATAAGAAACCAAGTCTAACTAAGAAACCAAGTCTTCACGTCAACCAAGACCATCTATGAGAGAGGGACAAGTGGGCCTTAGAGTATAGAAACCAAGTCTTGCATGGTAAAAGATAGTTTCTTCACACGATGTTCTATATTATAGAAACTATGATAATTTCTAGCATTGGGAGTGCCCTAACTAGTTTGATACCCGGCTAATTTCAGCTATCCAACTAATGAAGTAGCTCGTGGATCCAAACGGGGCTTAGTCATGATGTTACTAATAAAAGTCAGCCATATGTGTCAAATTCGGCCTATTAAGTAAAATTCGTCTGCCTGGGCACAGATGCAATGCATAAACGTGCATAAACTACGAGGCAGTGGCTCTCACCGAATAGTTGTTGCTAGGTCATTAATTGGACCTGCCCATTGATGGTCCATTCTGAAATCAAAATCACGAGAGGCTGATGTGGCAGCAAAACTGCTGATGTGGCAGTGTATTTAATGCCCATGAAATTCTCATAAAACCCCAATTGAGACTGACCTAATTTAACCATCCATTAGCCCCCCGTTTCTATGGGTTAATAATTAGTGTTAGAGTTTAGCAGTTTTATCTATTAGAGTTCGGATCCAAACAAAATCTTAGGATCTGGTTGGGTCTAAGGAAATTACTAGCTAACTAATTTTAGTTGGGTGGATCAAACAAGATAAGCTAATTCTCAATTAATACTCTTCTAACTAGTTTGATAGCACATAATTATTAATTAGCCGGTTTAACCCTGCTAATTTCAGATATATTCAGCTAATGAAGTAGCTTGTGGATCGAAACGGGGCTTAGTCATTATCTTAGGCCATGTTCAGATTCTAAAAGTAATTTGTATCTTCTATTCATCTCCCTGAACACGTATCCCTAGAAATTCTCTTTTCACCTTTACTATTCATCCCCCCACATAACATGCCTCCCAGAAAAAAAGTACTTCTTAACAAAAGGCGCCCATGTATGTGTCAAATTCTGCTTTTCCGATTTCCGTTCTTGTGTTTCAGATGGGGCCTCGTAAATAGTGTTTAGATTGTAGGAAAAAACACTGTAGCATAAGAAAAATACTGTAGCATTCGCTGGGAAACGTGTTTTGTGAGAGAGGAATAGTGAAAAGTTGAAATGAATAGTAAATAGTTGGAATGAATAGTGAATTGTTGGGAATCTGAACATGGCCTAAGTAAAATTCGTCAGCCTGGCCACAGATGCAATGCATAATTCATAAACGTGCATAAACTACAAGGCAACTGTCTCTCACCGAATAGTTGTTGCTAGGTCTTTAATTGGACCTGCCCATTGATGGTCCATTTTGAAATCAAAATCACGAGAGGAGTACTTACGTGTAGCTCGTAGGCAGCCAATTTGAAATGGACAGGTTTAAACGATGCGCCGGACAGGGTGGCGACCGACACTCGAGTCTCCATGGACCGGAGAAAGATCAGGTGGAGCCGATGCGGGGACATGTCGTTGACTGAATTGTTGACTCGTGCATGGTTACTGTGTACGTAGGGTAGGAGACTAGTAGTAGCGTAATACCGTAATACGAGCACGTACATCGCGTGCTTTGAGCTACGCGAGCCATGACCCGTCAGATGATGAGCAACTGGCGGAGCGGACAGTACCACCAACTACATGGTAGTGTTACTCTTTTTTTGAAGTTACATGGTAGTGTTACTCGACATGAGATGAAGCCGGTGACGATAGAAAGGCAAAGACGTGGAGATCAGGGCATTAGTTAGCCATGGGTCGACGGGCAGAGAGACTGCCTAGATAGCTAGCCGATCATCAGTGAGTGAGTGACCACCCTAGCCTAGCCGTCGGCATCTCCGTGCACGCCCCCAAACAGCCTACTCGGTAGGCTATCTTGTTCGCTTCCTCCGCTCTGTTTCTTCCTTCAGAGCCACCGAAAGGCACACAGGGGGAAGATCGGGCTTTAGTGGCACGCATATGAGGAGGGAGATGGAGCTAGCGAACAAGGCGCATGTGACCATGTGTGCCGTGCCGTGCCGTGCGACGAAGAGCGCGCACGGCACGTAGCTGGGGTGCCGCTGGACCTCGGGTAGATCCCCGGCCGGCTTGCGTCTCTCTCCCCGCGTAGCGTTGCGTACGCCCGGTGGCTTGTATTATTGCTTATTGGCTGCGCGCGACGAGGGAGAGGTGGAGAGGGCAGAGCCTGCAGGGGATGGCAACAAGCCTTCAAGTCTCTCGCCGCCCCTCGTCGTCAGGCATTCAGAGGCCATGGCCATCATCACCTGAGCCGCAGCACAGCGGCTAGCGGGGGTAGTAATCTCGACAAATATTCCCAGATTTGTTTGGCCCGCTGGGCTGTGGGTCCCACAGTTTTTTGGCACAAGGTCCCACCGTTTCTTGCTATATATGGATCGTGGTGTGGAACACCTGGAGGCTCTCTTCGGGCACGGCCCGGCCCATCTAACTAGCTGAGCCTCAAGTCAAACAAGTCCGGCCGGTTAAACAGCATTTCGCTCGCGCCCAAGTCTACAACCACGACGCCGCACTCGGTTCCTTCCGCCAACGATCACGGCCGTCGGGGACTCCGAGTCCGGCAACGGCAAGCACTCACGCACGCACGTACGACTTCCTCTACTCCAGTGGTAGTAGTAGTGAGTAGACGGACGGAGGAGTGAGTGACCCCACCCGCACACGTGCTGGCCACCTCCCGCCTACTTATACCCAGCCGGCGCCATTCGTCCCCTCGATCGAATCGGCCCGCCCGGTCTCCCTCCTCACCGCACCGCACCTGCAGTCAGCAGCAGCATCCATCCTCTCCACCCACCAACCCACCACCACTCCTCACTCAACCACCTCTCCTTCCCCTTCCCCCCCACGCGCACCGCGTCTCCCTCCATCCATCCCCATCTCCATCTCCAGAGCTCGGAGCTCGATCGGCCCAGATCAGAGGCACATTACACCGCCGTGCGTGCCTGTAAGCAAGCAAGTAATGCCGGGGAGCGTGCCGCTGGCGCTGGGGCTCGACACGGCGGGGGTGCAGGTGCCCTGGTACTTCCGGTGCCCCATCTCCCTGGAGCTGATGCGTGACCCCGTGACGGTGTCGACGGGGCAGACCTACGACCGCGCCAGCATCGAGTCGTGGGTGGCCACCGGCAACACCACCTGCCCCGTCACCCGCGCGCCGCTCGCCGACTTCACCCTCATCCCCAACCACACCCTCCGCCGCCTCATCCAGGAGTGGTGCGTCGCCCACCGCTCCATGGGCGTCGAGCGCATCCCCACCCCTAAGCAGCCCGCCGACCCGGACCTCGTCCGCTCCCTCGTCGCCCAGGGCCCCACCCTCCCGGCGCTCCGCCGCCTCAGGGCCCTCGCCAGGGAGTCCGACAAGAACCGCCTCGTCATGGCCACACACGAGACCCGCGCCGCGCTCGTCGACGTCGCCTTCGGGGCGACGACCGGCTCGGAGCTCGAGGCCGAGGCCATGGCGGTGCTCGCGCTGGTCGGGCTCGGGGAGGCCGAGGCCGCCGAGGTGGTGGGGAGGGAGGAGCGGGTGGCGAGGCTCGGCAAGGTGCTCGCCGCGGGTGGCCCGGTCGAGGCGAGGGTGAACGCCGGCGCCGTGGCGGAGGCCGCGGCGTCGTCCTCGGGCGCGGAGGCGCGGGCGGCGCTGGGCGCCGCCGAGGGCGTCATGGAGGGGCTCGTCGCGCTGGTGGAGGAGAAGTCCCACGCCCGCGCCGTGCGCGTCGGGATCCGGGGGCTCTTCGCGCTCTGCCTCGCCAAGGAGAACCGGGCCCGGGCCGTGGCCGCCGGCGCCGCGTCGGCGCTCGCCCGGCGCGTGGCGGAGGGCGGCGCCGCCGCGGGTGAGCCGGAGCGGGCGCTGGCGGCGGTGGAGAGGCTGTGCCGGGCCGAGGGAGGGCGCGACGCGGTGGTCGCCGGGGCAGGGGGTGGGTCGGCGGCGGTGGCGGCGCTGGTGCGGGCCATGTCGGGGCGCGCGGCGGAGCACGCGGCGGGGGCGCTGGTGGCCGTGGTGGGAGGCTCCGAGGCGCTGCAGGTGGAGGCGGTCAGGGCAGGCGCCATGAGCCAGCTGCTGCTCATGGTGCAGGGTGGGTGCTCCGAGCGCGCCAAGCGCAAGGCGCAGCACCTACTCAAGCTGCTCCGCTCCGCCTGGCCGACGACGGACTGCATCGCCAACTCCGACGACTACCTCCAACCGTACTGACTGACCATCATCATCGGCCGGACCGTACGTCGTCAGCTCACCCGCAATTGCCAAATTGCGCCGGCGTAGCGTTCTTCTTCCCCAACACCGGCGCGGCGAGAAAGATCACTCGCTCGCCGCCGGTCGCCGCAAAACGCAAGGGAATGCTGCTGGCTTGTATGAACTGGCCTTGCGAGCAATGCAAACGGCCGCGGCGGCCGGTGAGAGGCGCCGGCGGCGTGTATGTAGTAATGGCGGGGGAGGGGAACGCGGTAGAAGTTTTTTTTTTCTCCTAATGTCTTTTTTCCAGTTTTGTACGTACGTAATGTTGGCAGGGGGGATGGGTTCTTGATTCGATCAATAGTAGCATGAGCAGCAGCTAGCAATCACCGATTCTTACATGGCATTCTCGCATTTTCCTTGGTCGTGAAAACCCGGCAAAAAACAATGCTTGTTGTTTTGTTTTTGCCAGGCGCGCGTGCGCGTGTGTTTGGGTCAGTGAAAGTACAGGCGAAGCAGCGAGAGGACTGGGGAGATTGCGCATTGAAAGCTGGGCTGGGCAGCGGCAGAGCTTGGCCGTTGGCGGTGGGGGTGTCTGTGTGTGTGGGGCTGCCCACCTCCTGCAGGCCGCAGGATGCTTCGCAGGATGGAATGTTGTTGCCGTGAAATTATCACGCACGTCCCCTCCCTCGCTCCGCCATTGTTTTTTTCTTTTTCTTTTGTTTCTCGTCCTCCCTCTCTCTCTCTCATGAACACACAGACACAGTCACGCACTACAGGCAGTGAAACGGAGGGTGATCATCATGTGATTCGAGAAGGAGGACCATGGCATGGCATGGCTGGCTGGCATGTATACGAGCAGTGCCAACGGGATGGGTATCAAACCGAGTAGTATACGAGCTTGCCGCTCAGGCAGAGAGAGAAAGGCGGGACCGGGCAACTGCCGCTTGCTGCTGCAAATAGCTGCAGCAGCTCCCTGCGGTGGCTGCGTCCCTTTTGACCGGATTGGCGAGAGCTCTGGGGTTGTGAAGAAGACCCACTCCCTCCCTGCTGCGGTGCTGCCTTGGCCAGTTCGCCTTGGACTTGGACCGGACTGCTATGTTGTTTGCTTCTTCACCCAGGCCTCTCCCCGGCTGCCTGAAAAAGAATACGGTACAGTACGTTGCTACCCACCGGCAGGGGAGCAGCCGGGCATAAAAAGCCGCCGTATTAACCCCGTGACGGTGGTGGCTCCCCCTTTCTCCTCTCCGATCCGTTATTGCCGGTGCCCCCTCCATGACACCTGAGGCCCGAGCAAACCACCACTGTTCCGATGCGTTCCACCGTACACGCAGCCCCATTACCACCACCACCACGCACCTCGGTCAAGATTGGGTCCATGATTACATGCGCAGCAGCGCGCCGGCCGAGCGAGGGGCCCTACGGCCGTCGTGCGGGACGGACGTGACGGCGATGCTTGCCTGCTCCTTGACGTGCAGGGGGGACACACAGAGCACAATAACCTTCCTGTTGCCGTTGATTGCAGCCCATTAAACAAATCACACGATGGGTGGGGAATTGGAGTGTTGACCGTCCGCGTCTGCTGTCATCTCGCCGTCGCTCTCCGCGCACTGAGCCGAAACGGGGGAAAAAAAAGCGGTGGTCGCCGGCTCGCCGCGGATCGCCGCCAGCTCCCACCGATCTCGCGTGTTCTTCCATAGCCGACCGATGCCACCGTCCACGTCGGCTCGCTGGCTGGAACCGATGCTGGCCGGTCGGCTACGCTATAGTCGAAGGCATGAGCTGATGGACTACTGGCACTGGAAACGCGATGAAATGAAAAAAAAAAAAAACTAAAAAACGATGGAGAAGCGAATTGGAAAGAGAGTGATTCTTTGCTTTAGTCTAACTCTGTTACGTGAGATGCTTTCGAGCTGTGAATGATCGTGGGAGACCACGGGGGCCTTTCCTTGGTCCGGAATTCAGTCCGTGGATCTGGCCCCGGCGCGGATCTGGATCCCCGGGCGGATCCTTTGAGTACAAACAAACTCGCGGGATTCATGCGACACTTCTCTTAGTAGATACGTCTGGGGTCTCGACTCCATCGACAGGAGGGAATTCTGTGAGCATTTGACTTCCACGTCCAGCACGGGTTGGTCACACTTTGTATAAGGAAATAAATCACAAGTAAAAATAGAGCTGCCTGATTAATCTAAAGATGTTTAGGTTGATGTTGGATTGGATGCCACTTAATCTTTTCATTCAATGTCGTCAAGGTCTATTTTCATATATTGTCGTCCAGTTCTATATACAATGAAATTTTTGTTGTTAGACGTGTCACCTTGCAATATATGGGCTGTTTGGCTATCCCCATCACATATAATGCAGCTTACAAGTATGTGGGCGAAAATAAGTTCAAGTAAGCTAATCTCTAAGTACGTTTTATAGGAATATATAAGCTGAGTCTGAGGTGTCCATTGATGAAGCTCATTTATGAATCTAAGATAAGCTAAATTATATAAGTTGGGAATAAAAAAATCATGCATATAATTGCATTCGAGTCTCTGTCGAGTTGCTATGTTGCCCCATTGCCTTGGCATCACCACCCTATTAGCCTGTCACTTCTTCTTAAGTCTAGAGATGTGAAGGAACTCGGTTACAATCATCACCATAAATCCGTCCATCTGACAAAATGGAGAAGAAATAAGAATGAAATGTGTGGGAAGTCCTTAAACCAATAATAGAGTTCATACAAGTACATACACTTTGAGAATGTGTATATTATGTTTGAACTTGTTAAACGTGTCATCTAGGTTCAAAATTACCAAGTACACCTATTTTTACGAATGTTAAATGCCATTTCCAAGTTTGTTTTTTGCATATCATATCCAAGAAGAAGAAAACAAAAAAGAAAGGAAAATAATGTCCCCAATGCAAACATGCCCTTGCTACCATGAATTAAAGCGAAGACGGAAATATAGAAGAATCTAATGTAAAAAAATGCCCAAACTCGTTATTAGAATCCCACTATCTTATGGAGGTGAATGTCATTTATCCAGGTATAACATTAAAATAGTGACAATCTGCCCCAACATTTTCTATTTTGAAATGGAAAAATAGTTTCCAGTATTATGTTAATTATCGATTGTAAATGCTTGCAATATTTTTTTTTTGAAATAGGAGGTGTTTCCCTGTACCGACTATATATTAATACTGAAAAAGTGTTACAAGAGAGGAGAGGACCACTATTACAGATAATCTAGCCATTGTTCAATGCCAGGAAAGTATGTTTGTTGGTATTAGGTAATTACGTTGTTCTCCATTTCTTAACTACTCGAAAGGAAAATAATATATGGTTAAACATTACCAGCCATTTTATAAAAGAATAAGGAGTATTAAAATTGTTTAATGCGGTACTCACAAAATCAGAAAAGATTGATAATGTAAACTTTGAAATGGCATATTTTTTTTAAATAAAATGTGTCGTCGAGGCCCAAAGTTCCCAAAACGTCGTTACCATTGCTGAAGTGGTATGCAGCGCAGAGAATTCTTATTGAGAGTCAAATTGAAGAAATAAACTTATAAAACGAAAAATCCCCAAATTGTACTCGCTAGGATGAAGTAAATAGGAAGAAAAAATCAGGTGAAGTATATAATTTGTGTAAAGTGGATGCTAAATGTTTGTGGGAAACCCCCTACTTACGATAAGCACTCATTTGGTACCTTTCTGGAACAACATAATTATGCTTTTTTTTTATAACTTTAACGTCATCGTTACATACCCTGTCCATTTCCATGCTGAGGCAGGGATCAACAAAGAATTCCTGCAATTATTGACGATGACATGTCTCACCCTCCACTGACGACCGGTCCTGGTCAAAGTGATGCCAACTCCCAAAGTTAAGTAGCTCGCATATAAAATGGCCAAATCCGAGTGCAAGCGAGGAGGAGCTGAAGAAGTAAACAACACCTCTCGAGCCCCACCAACCGAGAAACAGGCAGGTTAAGCCCCCCATGAAACGAAAACTATCCAGTTGTTTTATAAGTTGGCCAAAATGGAGTTTGGGGGGTGAGGCAGGCACCGGTCCTCTCGCCGGTATCTGCTGACAGGTACTTGCATTATCTATCCACTAGTTATATCATTACGATGGAGAGGATAACATAGAACACACCAACTTTCAGAGAGGAGAGATCGGCCTGTTGAATAAAGGGGAAATCATGCATGCCCTGCCGCACCCTGTGCTTTTGGGGGGAGAACAGAAGAATATTGTTGGTACTGTACTGTGTGTGTAGGCTTAATCTGTGTGTGAAGAAAGAAAGAAAGAATGAACGAAAGAAAGGGTGTCTGTGTGTGGTCTTCAGTGGAGTGCTATGCCTACGCTGCTCCCTCCGTTGTTTGTTCGCCACTCCGCCTGCCTTTTGGAGCCATCTTTTGGCATGCTCCTTTTCTTTTTCTTTTCTTTTCTTTTCCTTTTATTTGGTTATGAGTAGGAGTAGATTAATTCGTAGCATCGTAGGAGAATCCACATCAGAATTTGTGCAGAAAGAAGGTGTCACCGGCTATGGAGGTCTAGGCACCAATAACAAATTGCCCTGTCGTACGACGACCCAGCACCAGTGCTGCTACTACTGCTAGGAGTAGAGTTCCCTACACTAGAAACCTCGCTCGTCGAGCAGCGAGCAATTAGCAATGGCACGAGATTTTTCGTCACTACTAGTACACAGTTTCCCTAGTGGCCCCTGTCGCGGCAGCATTTGTTCGTCGGCCACTGCTGTTGAACAGCTCGAGGACTCGATCGAGCCGGCCCGTACGTGTGCCGGAGGTGCGCGCCACGTCGTGTCTCTTCTCTGCATCGCGTTCCTTCCAATTCTCACGCAGGCTGTTCGTGGCTGCGTTCAGATTGAAAGTAAAAAGTACATGAATAGTGCACTAGAAAGCGTGTTTTGTAAGTGAGATGAATAGGAAAGACTTGTTGGAGAAGTACTTCTTCCTCCTTTATCTGGTGCTGTGTGCACGCCTCGCTGGAAGGCAGTGTGGTTGTGGTGTTGTGCCTGCTGGTCTGGTACAACAGTGTGGTGTGTCGCGACTAGTCGCCGTCCTGCAAGCTAACTGAGGTATACCCTGTCGTCTTTGAACGTAGTAACCCTGTCTCCTCCCTCCTCGTTTGTGCTCGTGCAGTCGACTGTGCTCCACTGCTTCTCTCATAGTCTCATGGATGAATGAGAGAAAGCAAGCTTCATGGTCGG
Organism: Digitaria exilis; assembly: GCA_015342445.1. NCBI lineage: Eukaryota > Viridiplantae > Streptophyta > Magnoliopsida > Poales > Poaceae > Digitaria > Digitaria exilis. The sequence goes on along the minus strand of JACEFO010001924.1, from coordinate 1,859,792 downwards.
CCGTTGGGGGGGGGGGGGTGTGAGGCCGGCGACGACCGGAATTAAAGCTAGCGCAGATCAAAGAACACACACATCCGATCAAAATAAATAAACGACTGTGCATGTGGTGGGATCAAAGGTCCGGATGCCGGGAGCAGGTCTCTAGAATATGTGGCCCCAGTACAAGGGCGTTGTACGAACGCCACCTCAGAGCTGTGCCAGCGTGCCATGCTACTACGAGCCTACGACCGATCGATGGATCGATCGATCTGAACTGATGCGCATGGCAGGGCTTTGGTTGGATAAGCCCCCGTGGGATCGGTCGACACCCAATCGCAAGCTCAAACTCTTTTTAACGGTCTCGCACTTGCCGAAGCCATCATGCGTTCCTCCCCCATGCATTTTACTGACTGCCTGGGAATCGAAAGCAAAACAAGGCATGATTTTATTCAAACCGGCTTAAGTGGACTCGGCCCATCTGATACTCCCCCTCCAGGCCCACCTCGCTCGCCACATCCAGCAGCTCTGACAATAAAAAAGAGGGCCTTTCAGTTTCAGCATGCCAGCCCAACCCAAAGGAATACTCCGTGCCAGTCCAACCAACCCAAAGGAATACTCCTCACTTCTCCCTCAACCACACACATGAGCTGCATGCTACATTTGCTACCCACCATAAACAGCAACACGAAACGATCAACAATACAAACGAAAAAAAATAAGAAGACGAACAACACCAAATGATAAAAAAGGAGGGGAACAGTAAACATCCATCTAAACACAAACCAATGGTGCAGGAATTAAAATGGTTCAGCAATTCATTAGAAGACGACGGTACAATACTAGGACACGAACACGACAACGCTGCCAACAAACTTCTTCAGGACACAAATACAAAAAGCTTTGTTCTCAGTTTTTGGACGCTCAAAACCTTCAATTGGCAAGCAGAGCAGGTCGACAGGCAGCGCCGCAGCTTGAGACACCATTGAGGCATCGACGGCCGCACGGATCTAGCTACAGAGCCACACCATGATCTCCGACACAGCCAGCTTGAATATGTCCTCCGCTGGTGGGTTCTCGTTGCTAGACCCATTCACCTGTTTTGTTAAAAATACACAAATATTAGTGGACTGACTTAAAATTATTTAACCTGATGACACAAATAAGATTGACAGTATGATGAAAATGTTACTTAAGTACATAAGAGCTAGCAAATTCTGCTGAAAATACTTTTTTTTTAAGGTAATAATAGCCTTGCATTGTGTTAGGTTCTAGCCAGAAAGATTTTTACGTAGATAGTGCTGTTTAAATTCTGTTTTTTCTAGATATTGGCAGTTGGGTATGCATATGTCAATCCTTCACGCTGGTGGTAACTGGTAAGCCATGCAACTCTAATGCTTCTTGCTGGTTGCTGCTAGGGGTGGACGCATGGAATTACATGACGGCACATGATTCAAGTAGCAAGTAGCATTGGACTCTTGGTTACTGAACGAATATTCAAGTATTGTACTACCGCACCAATAAGATCAGTAACGACGACAAAATCTAGATTCCATTAATAGACATATGGGCATACTCCTAGATACTAATTGTACAAGCTAGTAGTATTTCTATGTAACTACAATGTCACAAGGATGATGTTAATAAGGATGTGAAAATTTGGGTGATGTTTATTTGCTTGCAAGAGTATTTGGCTCTGTTTTAGGAAAATTCTGATTATGTCATTACTTATAGTGAAACTTCTACATTCATCGCCCTCATGTACCATCAGTCCATCAGCATTATTATAAAGATTCCAGACGCCAAAAGTTTAGTATTTCATAGTTTCTTGCATCGACTACTACCCAAACGCAGCTCTATTAAAAGGATGCTTCCCATAAAAAGAAATACACATTGGCACAAACAAACCTCTAACACATCATGAATTTTTTTTTTTCAGACCATAGTGCCAGGCTTATTGAGTTTTTTATGGCAACTCCGAATTCATGTTTCCCCTAACAATACATGCTTAGCATCTCTAACAGATTACTCATCATCCTTGACCAAAATACTTTCTCTTTTCCTTACCGGCTATTTCTTTGGCTTTGGTAATCATTGCTGCAGCCGACGACCAAAAGCCTTTTAGGTAAGAGAGTGATTCACTTGCATATGATTAAGAGGGCGGTAGGTTTGGGTAACTACCAAAAGATTTTTGGTATTGGTAATGAGATTGGTAATCTGCTGGAGCACCTCATATCTCTCAAATCACTTATTTTTTAGTATTGGTGATGAGGATAGATAATCTGCTGGAGATGCTAGCTCTAACGTACTATATATTTTCTTACCATTACCAAAACCATGCAACACTCAACATATTCAAACCGACATCACTAGGTAAAGGATGAGATCAAATAACCGGCGTAACTGAATACGATGATTAGTTTGTTCTCCATTTGGATCACCTTTCTCATTAATTAAAGCGTGGCAAAATATATATCTACATACTATTTTCTTACAGTTACCAAAACCATTAAACCTCAACTCATGCAAGCTGTTTGCAAATTAACATCTTTGGTAAGAAAGCGAAGATGAAAAGGCAGAGTGACTGTATTTATCGATTGGTTTAGCTAGATTCAGTTTGATCAATATTTGGATCACATTCTTACTGTTACTAGAATTAGTAAGCTCAATACATGTAAATCGTTGGAAACTTGACTTCCTTGGTCAGTATCACAAGATTGTATATCACGAGTTTAGCAAGATTTAGTCAGAAAAATATGTCAAACTAGTGTACCAGTCCTGCTTACCAAACTAAATATCCCATTTGGGTTTTCCAAATAGTTGGGGTTAAGACTCAATTCCTTCACTTCCCCTCAACAAAAAGAAAAGAAAAAGAAAGACTCATCAATCCCTTCACATCGAAAACAAAACAGATTTTCCTACTAACTCCTAATCCAAACGAGCTCTCCTACAAAAATATCAGGATCTGATATACACAAGTTTTGAAGAGATTCTCCTCTAAGAATATCAACTGAATCCCCAGTGGCCATGCATGGTTACCAGAATGTCTGCAATCCAGATAACAATAAACTGCTACATACAGACCTGCATTTCTGCCACCCACCGTCTAGCGACAACCCAACGTATGAAACCAGTAAGTAGAACGGTGAGATCGAGAAGGCTATACTTACACAGGCATAGATGGTGATCAAGCTCCAGCCACCGTCGGCTGCGACTTGCACGGTGATGACGTCGATCCCGTGCTTGCTCAGCACGGACATCGCCACAGTCAGCAAGCGGGGTTGCATTGGCAGGCACAGGTTGATGATCCCCTTGTTGTTGGACACGCTCAGCACGACGTTCGGCGCCGACCATGTCTGGAACCCGATCGGCCCCATTGCGGCCGTAAGGAGTGGCGCCGGGACGGCCGGTATTGCTGCTGATGTGGCCGGCTGTTGCTGACGTGGCACATGGCCCCAGCCATTGGACATGGCCGCCATCCCTTGCGCGGTCTGCGACGCGGACACGGAGGACATGGTGGCCACCGCGGCGGCTTGCCACGCCAGCGCTTGTTCATGCTTCCGCTTCTCCAGCTGGACCTTGGTCTGCTCAAGGGTCCCGATGATGTGGATCGTCTCTCCCACCAAGGTCGCCTTGTCGACCTGCAATTAATAACAACAAGAAATCGCATCACATAACCCATGGCATCGAGTTGATGCTCCAAGCTAAGCCCCAGCCAACGCATGGGGATCAGTGTCATGGTAGAGACAGCCTCACCTTCTCGGGGACATGGGGCATGAGGGCTTGCAGGTTGCTGAACAAATCTTTCATCCTCCTTCGACGCTCTCGCTCCGTGATGATGTGTGTCTTCAGGTCGCCGTCGTTGTCAGCAGCAGCAGCCAAGGAGCCCTTACCCGTGAGGAAGCCATCTCTAGTGTTGGTGGCTGCAGATTCACCCGTGGCTGGATTCTTACCTGTGGATCTCTCAGAGTTGGCCTCGCCTCCATGGGCTGAGTCACCTTCTCCACCTTGACTGAAATTCTGGACTATGTCCTCCTTCCCAATGTTGGAAGCATTCTCCATGTCCGGGCTGCTGACACTGGATCTACCTTGGTGGTTCTCAGCAGGACCCAGGAAGGTTAGGATCGTCGGCGGCGCGAAGCCGGGCTCGTCGGCGGTGAGCTGGTGGTGGTCATGGGGACTATCTTGATGAGCCATGTCACAAAGTTTGGAAGACTTGGATGAGGAGGGGAGGCGAAATGCAATTTTGGGAGAGGAACACTGTTGCTTGCCTTTATTTGTAAGGAAGTAAATATTGTTTCTGATTATTTTAAAACCTCTTTCACTGGTCAGAGATGAATCCAAAACAGACAAATTACAGATGTGTAACGTCTCCGGGCGGATTAGCTGTTTCACGGTAATTTGGCAGCTCTGCTGGAGCCATAAAGTTGGCTGCTCATTTTGTTTACACAGCAAGAAAAGATGTGGCACAGTGAAGCAGTGTTTTCTGCATGATGACCTGAATACCAAATGCTGCTAACTAATAGATAAACCAGCAATGATTACTGCTTTACAATGTTATACTATATTTTTAATTACTACTTCCTTTCACATTTACTACTGTAGCCAATTATTACTTGCCCAGGTTATATGCAAAACGTTGCATGTTAGACTTCCAATTGCTCTTAGAATGTGTTGATTCAGCTAATGTTTCTGATGTAGTTTTCTATTTTGCATTAGGTACCAGCTTTCCATGTATCCATATAGTAAAAACAATATATACACCCTAAACTTTGGTTACTGTCAGCCAAAAACTGGTTCATATGAATCCAAGCAAAACCCCGTCCTCATTCTCGGTACAGAAAAAAAGGTAGTCACTCCACATAAGCAAAGTAATGTTTCTTGTGAAACTGAAAGGTCATATTTTTCAGGACTCATACTGCAAGCATACAAATTCAGTTCTCACTTTCTATCAGCAAGCAGCATTTCACGCATCGCGCCCACAGCTGTTTCTCATGGCCACCTTGGCCATCCCACCAAACACCTGGATTGCCTAACCGGGCCACAAGCAAAGGTGCAGTTTTTTTTTCATGATTTCTGGATACAGCTAGGGCTGCATTTGGCCCAGAGCATAAAAAGAAGTTGCCTTGCATGCCGATGTTGGCGTATCCGTTTCAGTTCAAGCCACTCAGAAAAAAAATTCAAGCTTATCAAAGGGTATCAACGAATATATACAAGGCAAAAGCTCGAGATCTTAGCAGTGGCGTGTCAGGAATACGACGTTTTCTTTTTCAGCTTTTCTTGCTTTGTTTTTCCTGCTTTTGATCTACCTTGTTGGTTGTTCTGCACTTATGCTATGCACATCGTCCTCAGAGGCGGATCTTGACAACATAACCCGTGATGTCATTTTAATTGTATCATGATGTCATCTAATCATTTGAGCACTAATAAGCATATATTTCAATGGAGATTACCAAAATCCATTTATAGGCAACTCATAGCACTGTGCTTGGATTGCCTTGTATTATTCTCATGAATATATGTGTGTATTTGTGGTGGTTCGTTGAGGAGGAGATTTGGCTGGTAATATCCCATCTCCATGTCTTGCAATGAATTTTAATCCCCAACTAGAGAGGGGCACACTATCTATCAATGAAGGCATAAACACCTTGTTCAATTGAGCACTACAAAACAAGTCAATGATTTTTTTTCATCATCACTCTTAAATGCGCATGTGCGTGAAGTTCAAACCCATGTTTTCTGGCCTCGCACGAGCCTTCCTTACCATTCTATCAACACATCAATTGTGATTGGGTAGGACATGTTTTTCTTTTGAACTGACCTGTGAGTACGATTTATTACTGTTTTTTACGAATTATCATTTGTACTAAATCCACCATTTAGTACCGGATACTATATGGCCGGGGAGGGGGCTTCAAAATTTAGAACCGGTGTTAAATGATCTCGAAGGAGTATATATTTAGTTACGATTTTAAATGCGCTCGATACTAAAGCCACCACGAATGCCCAATTTTCAAGTAGTGTAACAAGAAGTCAGGAACTCACCCCACCTGACCAAATGGTCTGAAACAGTATGTGAAATATTTAAAGAAGTCAAGGTATGCGCAGGTGCACGCCCACACATTTTTTTGTAGTCGTATAGCAGTACACACCAACATATTATGGGTGAGCATATAAGAATATATGGTCCTTGTGAGAATATGTAATAATATGAAATCATGCAAATGGACACCATAACTGGTTAGTTGTGCATTTACTATCTGTAGGTAGTAAATGAAAGTGCCATGCAAACCCCCAATCAACAGTGAAAGTGCCATGAGGTTTATCTTTGGGCTTGAGCCAATCATTAATTGGTCATGAAAGAGATGCATCACCACAACCGGTTTTGTTTGGAACTGGTTGTGACGGGCTAGGAGTGATTCTTGTTGCTATAACTGTGGAATGTAAATAAACCAATGACCCATAAGTTAAAATAGTTTAGCAACATAGGGCAAATCATTTGTGTAGTCTAACAGGCGGTCTTATGTATTGCCACATCATCTTGGGATGATATAACGACCGACTCATAAAATGAGTTGTCTTGTAAGTTGTCTCATAGTAAATGAATAAACTTTAAATTATGCATATAAAAACTAAATGTTCTGAGTGGTGTGACAAAACTTGCATGAATACAAACAAAACCACACCCTTTTTCTTCAGTATCGAACAAAAATGAAAAAAAATAGCCCACTCCACGGAAGCAAAGTGATGTTTCTTGAGTAGCTGCTATTACAAATTCAGTTCTCACTTTATAGTATGTAAGCTATATTACACAAGAAACTATATTACACAAGAAACATCACTTTGCTTCGACTGTTCCTTGTCTCACCTCTGGCTATCCCACTAAACACCTGGCAGGTCTCACATGGCCACAAGCAAAGGCGATTCCCTTTCCCATGAGTGCTGGGATAATGGCTATAGCTTAGTGCACTTGGCCACGAGCGTCACAGGAAGCTTCCTTGCATGCCGGTGTTTTTGTTTCCGTTTCAGTTCAGGCGCCTCAGAAAGATGAAGCTTTAGGCCTCCTCCAACGGGTGTCATAGCCAGCTCTTAGAGTATTATTATAATCGATGAATAGTTCTGAAATGCTCACCCTAGCGCGCTGCTGAGCGATGGACTCGCACACTTTCTAACATCATTCTCTCTCACTGCCATCCTCTGTTTCATCCTACATGCGTCAGAGTCTACTATGCCTTCGAGCTAGCAACGGGCTCTATCGTTGGACAAGGCCTTACAGTTCTATTCCCTTGGTCGTTGAGCCCAAAAGATATATGTATTGGATAGATGAATGCAGGTAGTATCTCTGAATATCTCTATCTAGTTGACATGTAAGCAAAGTGTATCTATTTTTTTCATATAAGCAAAGTGCTGAGTTGGACTCCTGTGCGCTAGTTGACATGTCAATGTTGGAGCTTCAAAAGTGCATGGAGCTCACTACAGACAGTTAGAGCATCTCCAAGAATTTCCGGATAAACATGTTTCGATAACATATTGTTGTGATGTCTCAATGCCACTTTCATAAATTATCAGAAAAGATAATTTTATAGTCTCCCAATAATTTTATCCTGTTAGCAACTCATGTTGGGAGAGACTAAACTCTCCCTTTATTTAGGTAGAGGTAGGGTGAATTATTGGTTTATCATAATAATTTTTAGAAAAAGAGAGATGTAATGGGATTATCCCAAAGTATTATTTTCATAAAGATACCCTCCCAATACGGTAGGTTCATTTTGGAAAAGGAGTGATATTGGACCTGACAAGAAAATTTAATAAAATAAGAATAATCGGCTTTTTAGCATTGCTGCTGGAGTGACGAATGGCGAGCGAACCGATACATGTGTTCCTTGACCACCGACCGATCCAGAAGGTCGATCCATACCAGCGTACTAGAAGGAAGGCGGCAGACCGGCTTGACGGACGGGCGATGACTTTCTTGGTTACCCTCGTCGTCGCTCGTCGGCACGCTTCCGAGGGGCGCCACGCCGCCACCGGCCGAAGTCACGTCGAGTCCTTCTTAGCTGTTGTCTTCTGGATATGCGCGGGACGCGTTTCCTTCTTGAGGTGAGTCTCAGTGAGGTCAAGGTCACGTGCGCGGCCTTGCTTCGACACAGACAGCAGCACACTCGGCCTCGTTTTCTAGCGATAAAAACTGCACGTTACGCGCGGCACTCCAGGAGGCAGGAGACCAGGATCGTGAGTTTGATTCGTTTGGTGTCAAATTCTTGATATGTCAATATTTTGGCTAGTCAAAAGTTATCATTTTTTTTTTCCACAACTTGCTTTGCTACCAACGGTTGTTAATATCTCATATTTAGCTTATCAAATTAGTGGTAATCTTTTTTGCCAAAATTTTGGTTTGCCAATATTTGTGTAGCAAACCAATGCCCCGTATCCTCATCCTTTGTGTCCCGGATTACAGTTGTGCCTGTGTGTCGCGCACCTGCTGCACCACGTGACAAGATCCTCTCCTCAAGTGCATACTGCATAGCATGTTGCTATGAACAAGAGCACCGTTAAGTGCAGATTGTTTGTCTTCTTCCACAAATTTGTATTCAACATTAAACTTTGTAAGCTATCCATTAAAATTTTGGTTGCAATCAATTTATATGCTATGATTGGTACAACATTCAGTAGCACATAAACGAGTGGTACACTAGATACAATCTCGGAAAATACCGACTAGTGGCGCCCGCCAGCAGCGCTGCTGGAGGTCGATACCCCCAACACCGAACTTTTCGTTTTTGGAAAGTATTTTTTTTAATTTTGTAACTTTGTATTTTAAAAATATGATAACTTATGTACAATTTTGGTACACATATAACATATGTTACAACTTGGCCCCAAATATGATTTAACGCAACTTTCGGGGTATATACAACTTTGACACATGATTTATGTACTGACTATGCCTGAGATGTGTGCTTTTTGGCACACATACAATTTCTAAACACCATTTGATTTATATGTATAAACTTCTCTTCCAACATATTTCATAACACAATCAATTTTTATGATGGGCATAACTTATGCACGAATAAAATTGAGTCCACGTGCACTGTGCACAAGTGCCTAGTCCAAGAGAGTAGTGGGGACTGATGAGTGCTGCTAGGCTATGTTCAGATTGTAGAAAAAAAACACTATAGCTTAGTCCTGAGAAGCGTGTTTTTTGAGAGGGAGGAATAGTTGAATAGTGAAAAAATGAATGAATAGTGATTAGTTTAAAATGTGAATAGGGCAGAGGTCCATGCACCATGTTATTATGTGCTTCATTTAGAATTATTTTAATGCTACAATTACACGTAAATTAAGACTGTTGGCGACCAAAATTGGTAGGGCTAGGACAGTCGGTTAGACTCTCTGTCACAATCGGTCATGACTGGACGTACTAAGTCCTCAAAATGTAAATTAGGCTTTACCAATGGATTTCCCTCGTCAAGTAGATCAAAATTAATATGTAGAACGTCTGATTGAAGTTCAGATGAGAGAGTTATGACCTTGGAACGTTCTGTATCTCGAGACAAGCGGTTAGACCACCCGTACAGGAGGTTAGACCGCCTTTGCCTGGTAAACCGAGTTATGAATTATAATTTGATGGAATTTCATTGTAATTTCGATTCCTTAAGGGGCAATACCTATCCTCCCTATAAATATAAAGGGCCATGGCCAATTGAGGTTATCTAATTGTCGGGTACCAAAACTAAGGGTACCCCAATTTGGGCCCTAAACCACCTGACAGTGAGGCCACATCGGCGAACGAGTTGAGCCCAGCTCCGCGGCCCAACAAGAGGCCCACCACAACGACACCCCTGACGACCGGGAGCTTCATTTCCGCTAGAAGGTACCTCTTACCCTCTAGCAGAAATGAACGTAACGATCGAGCCCGGCCGAGCTCGAGGGTACCGCTCACCCTCGAGCGAGCGTCTCCGTCACGCTCGAGGCCCACCGCGCTCGAGGGACGCCGCACCGGTAACAGTGCCCGAGGCCCTGCAACGCATTCATTCCACGACATGATAGCTCGCCTCTACGGTAAAAAAGAGAAGTCCCTGCACCACGCCACCGCCCCACGCCACGGAGAAGACACCGGTCAAATCCGCTCGCCACAGTCGCTCTGCGCAAGACACTGTGCGGATAGGCCATGTCAGGCCAGGCTACTGTGCCAACTACTCCACGACCTTATCCGTCCCGGGTACACCACAGGCCTCGAGGAAGGACCCACGAAGAACAACGCGGAGGGGTCGGCACCATCCCCACCCCCGAGTGACATCCCTCGAATTAACAGTCAGGCACCAACAAGTCAACGATGGCGATGTCCATGCCGTCAGCCGAGTTGGAAGGCGCGATTCCCGCTCGCATAGTGCACGGCGTGGGCAGCACAGTGCATCTCGCAACGTCAGCACCACGAACACAAATGTATGTCCTCCCTCACCCTTGGTCTATAAAAGGAGAGGGAAGCCCATGCAACGAGGACGACAAGCACGCGCACGCAAAGAAGAGAGAGCACACGAACACTTAGCCTGCTCACTCGATATTGGCATTCTACTCAATCACCAACCCAGGGACTTGGGAGTCGATCTCCCTCTCCCACCTTGCTTGTAATCCTCTACTACGAGCAACACGAAAACTCGGTGCTACGCACCACTGTTGGACGTACGGCCGCGTGGCCGGAACCAGGATAAACCCTTGCGTTCCGAGTTCATCACCCCAATCCCCCTATCGGAGCGAGTGGTTGGCAGCGCTCACTAGTTAGTGCCGGTGTGACCAAATCAGGCACCGACAGTTGGCGCGCCAGGCAGGGGCCTACGTTGCGCAACTTCCGCTTCGTTCCCGATGGGTGACTTCGATCACCGGCGATTCCCGGAGAGATCGAGCGACCCGTTCCCAGCCGGATACGAGATCTGGTTCGGGAGCCTGCTGTTCCACGCAACCGGCAATGGCTACCTCATGCGCATCCTCTCAAAGGAACCAAGCAACCACCCGGAGGCTCCACAGCCGCCGCCGGCGGCCCCGCGACAGAGGAGGCGCCCAGGACCACGCGCACGGCGCGCGCGCCGCAAGGCGTGTCGCCAACGCCAACGGCACCCCTCCCGCAAGGGATGGAGGTGTCCCACGACAGACGCCAAGGGCGGAGGCAATGCCTTTCCTCCCGACGGCCATGGTTGGACGACGTGCTGCCCCAGCACCGCCCAATCTCTACGGGCTACGTAATAACGCAGCCGTCTACGCCTCATCGGTCAGCACCAACATGAGTGCATACGACGACCTACCGGGCCATCACTTGGTCTCGGTACGTAACCTCATCGCCTTGACGCCCGACGACTCCTACCCGGAATCAGGGGAGGAGTACGCCCTCGGTCAAGAGTTCCCTAGGTGGGACTACTCTGGTCTCCGCGACCGGGAGGATTTCCTAGCCTTTCAGGCCGCGGCCGATTACTACTTTGGCTACTTCGATGACGAGTATGATCCCACTAGGGAGTGCTTTGTCAGTGACGCCGAACGAGTCAGTGACAGGCACACGACCAACGACGACGACGATGGTGTGGATCCGGAGGGCGCGCAGCCATCGGACCTACAGGATCGCTCGCCCCAAGGGGATAAGCCACGCTCGCACCATCAGGCACAAGATACCCACACCAACGAGCTCGACGATGGGGACGAGCAGACCCTGCCACCCACGCGTTCCGTCCACGTTCCGCCCGATGCAAACACCGGGCAAGACGCGGACGCGCGGCAGGCAGAACGCGTGGCCCGCGCTCGCATCCTCATCGATGGGGGAAGTGAAGACCCCGTCACGCTCCCCAGGGCGAGCCAAAAGCTCATTGCGGCGGTCGCACTGCTCAGGGCGATGCCACAGCCAACAACCCCCGAGGGGCGCAAACTGCACCGCGAGGCGCAGACGTTGGTCGAGGATGCCGCATGCCAGCAAGCCGAGAGCTCAGCCTCCCGTCTACGCCACTCCTCGGTTTCGAGGGGTGAGCGTAGGGGGGAGTCCTTGGCGCACTCCCCTCGGCGAAACAACGAGACGCCACCATCGCCCGAAGGTGACCAACGCCGCACCGACGAACGACGCACTCCAGCAACGGAGACGCGCGCCACGAGGATCCCTGTGAGATCTCGTCTCCAGGACACTCGTGGCGCCTTCGACGACGGTGATGCCCGCAACTTCCTAAACAAGAGGAGGCAACAGGAGGAAACGGGGGCTCGCCAACCACGACACAACGACCAGCGCCACGACGATCGGGACGGTGACCGGACGCCGGAGCCGGTGGGAACGCGCGTGTTCAGCCGCAGCATCCGCATGGCTCCGATTCCGCCTCGGTTCCGACAACCGACCACCATCACCAAGTACTCTGGGGAAACAGACCCTAGAGTGTGGCTGAATGACTACCGCCTTGCATGCCAGCTCGACGGGGCGACAGACGATGCCATGATCATCCGCAACCTGCCGCTTCATCTTGCGGATTCCGCGCGGACGTGGCTCGAGCATCTGCCCCCAAATCGAATTCACGACTGGAACGATCTGGTCGAGACCTTCGTGGGGAACTTCCAGGGCACCTACGTGCGTCCCGGGAACACGTGGGATCTTCGAGGGTGCAGCCAAAAGCCCGGCGAATCCCTGAGGGACTTCATCCGGCGCTTCTCTAAGCGCTGCACCGAGCTCCCCAACATTACCGACACTCAGATCATCCACTACTTCCTCGAGAGCACCACTAGCTACGACCTGATATGCAAGTTGGGGATGAACCCTCCCCCGACGCGAACCGGCTATTCGAGGTGGCCTCCAAGTACGCTTCGGGGGAGGAGGCGGCCAACGCCATCTTCAATGGAAAGAAGGAAAAGCGCCCCGAGGAGACGCCTGAGGAGGGCAGCAAGCCAAGGAACCCCCCGAAGAAATAAAATCAAGGCAAGAAGGGGAAGAGGTCTCGAGCCCCTCACGAGAAGGGCAACAACGACAAACGAAGTCCCCGCAATAGACCCCAGCCACAAGGGGCCTCGAGGCCCTCCATGTGGAGGGGGTGTCTTTGATGCCGACGGGTACCCGAGGTGGAACACGTGTTCTTCATCGTGGGAGGACCCGCCACCAACGGAAATCCTGACGAACGCCTGGAATATCCAATAGCTAAGTCGCTTCTACCCCTAGAGAGGCTACAGGCCCTCAAACCTTTTGTACATACTTTCGATTGTGCAAATTTTTGATTAAGTATTTGGCTTAGCTCTCGCAAGTTGTGAACGAATCAAGTGGACTCGAGTCCACTCATACTTGAGTGAGGTTTGGTCCTACCCTCGCTAGGACCATCCCTCCCTCGGGGGCTACAACGGGGACGAACCCCCGAAAAAGTCAATACTTTTTCGCTTTTTTCCTTGAATACATGCCCTCTTTTCGAACGCTTCTGGAAAACGGCGCAAAACGTGAGACGGCCATGGCAGGGAAGCATGAATCGCGTAACGGCCTACTCCCCCCGAAGGGATACGGCGTCGCTAAGTCTCTTGTCACCTAGGCTTCTCACGAGGGATCCTAAGTCAGCCACGGCACGGAAGCACGAATCGTGTAACGGCCTACTCCCTCCGAAGGGATACGGCCTCGCTAAGTCTCCCGTGGCCAAGGTTTTTCACGAATGATCCTAAGTGCCAGCTTCCACGAAACATATGCGGAGAAGACAAAGGGCAGATTCAAACACACGATAACCTTTATGTTCAAACAAAATTGTTCATAACGAAAAAAAGGAAAACAAGTCTCTAAACTACTTTTTACACTCGGGCTCGATGTCCTGAGGCTTTCAGGGTCCGCTCCCACTGCCAAGGTCATCCCAGCCGCCGTCATCTTCGCACGGAAAGAGGACGCTCTTCCGCCGTCCGGGCAGTCGTGCGGTCACGTCGCCTAGACCACGTCCTGCACTCCGCCTAAAAAGGTGCGTGTGTTTCCCCCGACGTCGGCCACGACTCCCACGTCTGCCATCATTACCCCGCGCGGAGCAGGATACGTGGAGGGAATGCTCGAGGCTTCCCCCCTCGAAGGGAGAAAGTCATCGTTCTACTGATCAGGGGTTCGAGACCTGGCCCATTGAGGGTTCGACAGGCACCCCAGATCGACCGAGTCAGGGGCGCTCGACGGTACCCACAAATAAGAGCCTCGAGCCCGTATGTTCGAGGAGATCCGTCAAGCGTGTTCGGGGCTGGACAAAAGTGCCTAGATCGAGGGACCCCTCGATGGGGAGCATCGAGCCCTCGACCTCTATCGAATGAGGTCGAGTCCCGTCTAGCATACGTTTGCAAAAAGCTTTCACGGGCGTATCCTAAGACCATGAGCCTACCCTCATCGAACAGGGCATGGACGTCCGCTCGAACTACCCGCTACCAGCTCACCCAGGCATTCATGGTTCGATCCCAGCCATGGGAAGCACAGATCGCCCCTCCTTAGTTCCTCAAAAGGGACCCAGAGGAACGAACAACAAATTAGGACATCTCGAAGCCGAACGGGGCTCGGGGGCTCCTACCATTGTGGACGAACCCACATAACGAGGAGCGATGAAAGGCTCCTCACATCGAAATAAGGCCTCGAGAGAGTACCAATAACTCTCCCAAGGCCTCGGGGGCTACACCCCGCGGGTGCGCTAGCGCACCCCCACGGTTCTCCAGAACCCACGAAGGGAGAAGGAGAGTCCAAAGACCCCTCGACGAACGCAAGCCTCCGCGGGATTGCGCCTCATTCCCGCAGAGGCTCGGGGGCTACTGTCGGGTACCAAAACTAAGGGAGGCCACATGGGCCCTAAACCACCTGACAGTGAGGCCACATCGGCGAACGAGTTGAGCCCAGCTCCGCGGCCCAACAAGAGGCCCACCACGACGACACCCCTGACGACCGGGAGCTTCATTTCCGCTAGAGGGTACCTCTTACCCTCTAGCGGAAATGAACGTAACGATCGAGCCCGGCCGAGCTCGAGGGTACCGCTCACCCTCGAGCGAGCGTCTCCGTCACGCTCGAGGCCCGCCGCGCTCGAGGGATGCCGCACCGGTAACAGTGCCCGAGGCCCTGCAACGCATTCATTCGACGACATGATAGCTCGCCTCTGCGGTAAAAAAGAGAAGTCACTGTACCACGCCACCGCCCCACGCCGCGGAGAAGACACCGGTCAAATCCGCTCGCCACAGTCGCTCTGCGCAAGACGCTGTGCGGACAGGCCATGTCAGGCCAGGCTACTGTGCCAACTACTCCACGACCTTATCCGTCCCGGGTACGCCACAGGCCTCGAGGAAGGACCCACGAAGAATAACGGGGAGGGCTCGGCACCATCCCCACCCCCGAGTGACATCCCTCGAAGCAATAGTCAGGCACCAACAAGTCAACGATGGCGATGTCCATGCCGTCAGCCGGAGTTGGAAGGCGCGATTCCCGCTCGCATAGTGCACGGCGTGGGCAGCACAGTGCATCTCCAACGTCAGCACCACGAACACAAATGTATGTCCTCCCTCACCCTTGGTCTATAAAAGGAGAGGGAAGCCCATGCAACGAGGACGACAAGCACGCGCACGCAAAGAAGAGAGAGCACACGAACACTTAGCCTGCTCACTCGATATTGGCATTCTACTCAATCACCAACCCAGGGACTTGGGAGTCGATCTCCCTCTCCCACCTTGCTTGTAATCCTCTACTACGAGCAACACGAAAACTCGGTGCTACGCACCACTGTTGGACGTACGGCCGCGTGGCCGGAACCAGGATAAACCCTTGCGTTCCGAGTTCATCACCCCAATCCCCCTATCGGAGCGAGTGGTTGGCAGCGCAATCACTAGTTAGTGCCGGTGTGACCTAATCAGACACCGACACTAATCGATAAAAAACACAACTTTTATCTTTTTATCTTTTCTTTTGCTCTATATTTTCTAATCTAATATTTGTTGTTCCTCCTTCGTCTCTATATCGGTTGAGGGCGTTCTAGGTGTCCTGCCAACCCTAGAACAACCCTTCGTGTGCTTACCCTGACAGGGTCCCTCCCGGGCAAGTCGATTTATCATCGGACTGTTACAGACAGTCTGACCGCCTGTCACAGGGAGTCTGACCGCCCGTCGCAGAGGGGAGCTGCAGTGAGCCCCTCCGCGCACTATACGCTCGAGTCTGTTCGTGTTGGTCCAAAAAAAATGCATCAACAGGAACGAAGAAGATATGTTGAAAAGATAATTTAAAAAGTATAAATAGAAGGACCCGCGCCGCGCAAGGCGACCGCCAGGATGGCCGCTGACGGACACCCGTGTATTCAGCTTCGCGAATACTAACATCCCGTGACCAGACAAACCGTGTGTTACCGGAACACTACAAAATGGTATACTCCGTAAGCGGCTATGCACCTTGCTCAGCTGGGCTGGCTGCAGCTGCGGGCAAGTCCCAACGAGCAAGCTGTATTTGTCTACCTGACATTGGCGAGTTCCCTGCACGCGTCGACGCACAATACGCAAATATATACGGTGCCATTTCCAAAGAACGGAGGGGATCGGAGGATCACCTGTGCGTCCCTGGGCATCTTTCGTTTCCCCCGAACCTGACCGGAAGAAAGTCAAATGAACCCGTGTTTAGTTAGGAGGGGAGGAAATAAACTTTTTCTGGGAACCGTGTTTTGTGAGAGGGATGAATAGGAAAGTTGAATAGAGTTAGAGGAACTTTTCTGAGAAACGTGTTTTCTGAGAGGAGTGGATGCTTCAGAAGGTTCTAAGCATCCTTGAAAATCATGATTTCTAGAACACCGGTGGCGCTGCAGGTGCACGCCATCATTTCTCGTCTGCACAAGCGCGGCCCGTCATTTTCGTCTGCACTTGCCGACTCAGTCTCAGTCCAGAACCTACATGGCTTCTTCAGGTATACTTCGACCATACTTCTGCATTTATCCATCCAAGCTACTGATATAGGAGTATTTTTAGAATAGTTTATTATGAATGATGTTGTACGTAGTAATGTAAAACACTATCCATATAGTTTGAGATAGTGGGTTATATACTCGCGGTTTTGTTTGGAAGCCTATGACATAATACATCACAGACTCCCTTGACAAATAAGAAATCTCACAGAGTTTTGAGTGGTTACACATATACCATTGTTAATGCAAATGTACACATAGGGATTCACCATAACAGTATATATAAAATTAATATTTACAGGGTAAAATATATTTTTTTTGGACAACTTGCTGTATTCAAATCTAAAAAATCGTTAGGAGTATGTAGAGAAACTTGCTTTGAATCCTCCACTGCCACGCAACCAAATTACAGTGTGCTTCAGCAAGTTATCCTACTAGCTCCCCGTGTGTGAGACTATTTTGCAATTTCTAGAATCATTTGATGCATATTTTTCCCCAGTCTTGCTACCGTGTGGTCCGTGCGCAGACATTTCGTACTTTCTATTGCTCGCTTCGGAACACCACTTACCGCCAAAATTTGCCGGCTGAGCCACTGATAAGTGAACTATAAATAGCAGCTTAGAACTTGCCCTTCTCAACGGCCTTTTCATACGAGACCATCGGCGACAGCGACGAAGCGTAACAGTGGCACCACCAACAGCTGATGCGGCCACGTCCTTCGCCCACGGTTCCGACGGCGTCGGAACGCGAGATCACGGAGGCGGAGGCCATCGTGGCCGCCCTGGCGCACGTCGTTGCCGGTGGCCGTGGTGCAACGACGCTCACGCCACCACCGACGCCCGCCGCGCCGTCGCATGTCGTGCCTCCGTGTCAGTCGACGCCGGAAGAAGGCTTCCACGTCGGACCAGCGGCGTCTCCATGGGAGATGTCGACGGTTGTGTCAGGTACCTCTGTTCTCTGATTCTCTCCCCTGCACCGGTCGCGTCATCACTGAAGAATGCGGATATGTGTTGTCGTGTTCATCAGCCTCTGCAGTGCAGCAAGATCGCACACAACCTCCGAAGTGCTTGATGTTAGTGCCGCCATCGACACAAGCTCCCATAATGGCATCGACATGGCCGCAAGGAACCGAGCAGGGGATGCCGCCACCGCCGCCGCGGCGAAGCTACCGGGGGGTGAGGCGTCGGCCGTGGGGAAAATGGGCGGCGGAGATCAGGGACGCCAAGAAGGCGGCGCGCGTGTGGCTCGGCACCTTCGTTACCCCGGAGGACGCGGCGCGCGCCTACGACGCCGCGGCGCTCCGCCTCCGCGGCAGCCGTGCCAAGCTCAATTTCCCAGAGGACGCCTCGTCGCTCCGCTCGCCGTGCCCGGAGATGGTGGTGCACCGGAGGGATGACGCGGCGGATGGGCTCGTCGGCGGTGGCAATAATGGCCGGTTCTTGGGTTCTTGGAACATCGGAACGTCCTCGTCGCCGTCGCTGACGGCAACCTGTTTGACATGTCCCGTGGACGCTACTCTGCTTTGTGGGAGACATGGGATGGGGAACAGTGGAACAGAAGACGCAGGAAATGGTATGGAGAAAAGCAATGGCGCGAGGCACTAGCAGAAATCACTCTCTACATTCCGTTCTGGGATCCGTAGAACATTTCGTAGCAGCCTTCTAAGTTTTATCTTTCCCATTGAGACGGCGTGATATATACATGTACATAACTAATAATATTATTTAAAAAGTAAATTCTTTCAATTTTAATTTCCTTTTTCAGAGGTCTTTTTTTTTTTTACTTTTTTGGGCATATTGCAGTCTTTTCCCACTCTCTAGTAATGATCCATATAGAACCACAATTATTACAATAAGGAAAATCCACGAGCCAATTAAGACTGGTCACAACTCACAAGATTGCCGTCACCATCACTATTTACGAATGCGGGAACATACATATACTTTACTGCCAATCCATCCGTCTCCTAAAATTTACATCAGAACTTGAATTCACGTGGGGATTCAGGGTTATAAGGTTCTTTGGTTTAGAATGTTTGAGGGGTTGGAAGCTTACCTGCATGGCTGGCCATAGAGGAAGGTCCACGACGGCTTGCGCGACCGGCGGTGATGGCGGGAGAGACAGCAGCAAAGCAAAGGTGGCAGGGACGGCACCAAAGCCGGGCAATGGGGGCGTCTAGCGTCTGGTGATGGAGGAAGGCGGCAGAAGCCGCCATAATCAAAGAGGGGAGGTGGTGGCAGCGGCCGCCAGGGGCGCCAATGGTCGTGGTTGGGACTCGGGTCGGGGTCTGAAGAAACAAAGGAACAAGAAAAGAAAGGAGAGAAAGAAGATAAAAGAAAGGGAGATTGATCTGAGTCGTTGGATGAACTCACGAACATTTGATTATGAGAGGGTGATATGTAAAGAAAAAAATAAGTCACCTGATGAGAAAACAGACCCATATTTTAATTTTGTTCAAAACTTAAAAACTGTAGATATATTCAAAAGAGATATTTAGTGCCCTCCTCTCACCAGGCGGTTGGTGCACAACGACGGAGCTAGGATTTTTGGATGTGGTATGCCAACCAAAAGTTTAAATGCAAACCGGTAAAATACATTTAGAAATTCGGTAACGTTTCATAAAAACTACCCAACAATTCGTTACACAACTACTAAATTGTAGAATAATTATTAAATTATAATCCATATAGTTTAAAACAACATCGTACCCTAATAGTGTGGAATATAAAAGACACAAATTTAAATAACAAATAGGATTACAACACTATTTATCAGGTCTACATATTCTGATGGCCACGAAAGTATTAACTATATCATCTTAAAAAAAAGGTAGACCCATTAACAGAGGCTCCCACTCGAGTGAGGTCCTGGGGAGGGTGGACATACAAGAAGCAACTCCATATTAACCTCATCAAACTGAAGTGATTGCAAAACCCTCGGTTCATGGTTTGGTTGGTTCTGGTTCAACTGGTTAGATGTCGGTCTATAATGGTTCAATTCAGCTAAGTTTAATATTGAAAGCAACAACATCTGCATAGCTCAGTGGCTAGGACCTCTTCTCTGTAACCCTGTGGCGCAAGTTCGAATCCTCCAACTGCGTAACACTTGTTGGGCTGTGCTTAGAGTATGCCACACCATACCCGTACAACCCACTGGATCCGCCCTGGCGCACCGGAGAGGAAGAAACAGAAGGACCAGACGGCAGCACCGCGAGCAGTTCAACGACAGAGCAAACCGTTTCCCCACATTGACGACGAACCAGTGACAGGAACAGTATGAACGGGACAAGAGTACGACAGTACTACAGTACAATACTACCACAGGTGGTCGTGATCATGGAGCTAGGTAGAAGGCGGTCGACTTGCTACCAGGGTTCACAAAACCAAACCGGAGGGCCGAACCGCCGGCCGACGGTAGCAGCTAACCGGTCCGGTTCCCGCGGGAACCGGTCAAATTCTAATTTTGAATTCAAATCCCCCGTGTACTCGGTTTGTAACGGCTAACCGGTCGGTTTGGTTCGGTAACCGGTCGGTTTGGACCGGTGACCGATCGGTTGGACCGACAGAAAAAATTGGTATAAAATATGCGTAAATTAAGGAAAAAATAACCACAAACACATATAAACATCCATACATATAATTCATACATATAATTGTACATACAAACATAATACAAATGTCCATACAAACCTAATAGAAATGTCCATACAAACATAATACTATTGTTCATACAAATGTCCATACAAACATAATAGAAATGTCCACACAAACATGATACAAATGTCCTATTCCATAGTCCGTACTCCATAGAAAAAGATCAACGGTAGTATTGCTTGGCCATTTCAAACTCGGCGATGGACATGACTTGCAAACCTTGCCTTTGAAGCAACTCAGCTTGGAAGTCTTGCGAAGTTTGCCCCGTCCAAGCCGATGTTGTCTGTCATTCTTGCAGTAACATGTTGTACCAATGGGGTCCTCCCATTCGTACACCCATCTCATGGGTGGCTGCATGCTCAACTCAGGTATAGGATAGTTATAACTGGACTATGGTGATTTGCTGATTGAGCTAGATGAGTATTGTGGATTGGCGTAATCCATTATCCTCTGCATCTCCGGTGCTCCATGATCAGCATCCTGAGTAGCATGTGTGAACTCCGTCTCCCCTGCAGTCAAACATATAATACCATTAATACTCACATTGACAAACATATGTGCATATGTACGTATGTACACTTGATACCTGTGAAACGAAGACCGCCACCACACCGGCCAGCACCACCGCCCCTGCCACCACCACCATGGCCACTGCCACCACCATCATCACTGCCACCGCCGCCACCACCACCAGCAGCACCGTCACTGCCACCGCCGGCACCCCAGCCAGCACCACCTTCACTGCCACTGCCACCACCCCCGTCACTGCCAGCACCATCATCAGTATCATCTTCATCATCAGCGGAGCTGCTATCCTTAGACTCCTGATGTCACACCCGATTCTAATAGCAGAACCAGATGCCTTGCATATGTGCGCCAGGATCATTTACACACATATGTTGACAATAAGTGAATAACAGAAACAATACTTTATTCGATAAAAGAGAATTATCGTCTTTATTACACTCACGATATAGGCTTGAAGGCCTATACAAGTTCACAACGATATAAAAGAACAAGTCTTCAGCAGCGGAACGCCCACAGGCATCTGACTGGTGAACACTCGCCTAGAAATCATCGAGCTCCTCAATGTATTCTCCATCATTGTTTTCGTCTGAATCCAAATTTGAGCAAGGGTGAGTACTCTTATGGTTGGTACTCAGCCAGTGGGTGAAGATGCAGGGCATCAAGGTGAGGCTAAGCTATGAGCGGTTAGCATTTTAGTTGGTCAAGTTTTATTAGCAAGCACCTAATTACTAAGGTAGAAGTGTATACCAACCCCAATTAAGCATGATGAGAGAGAGCATCATAGCTATATACATCCATAGCCATAGAACCACGATTTAACTTTCAGTTCAATCATCTTATCAAGTGAGGGTCCGGACCGTTCATGACCGTGAACAGAGCTATTGCAATAGATTTTAACACTCTGCAGAGGTTGTACAGCTTTACCCACAATTCGTGTCTCCCCTTTCGCCCGGGTTTGCAAAGCCCTTAAACACTTCCGAGGTGAGTGGTGAGGGATTCACTACTAGGCCTTTCCAAAGAATTCCTATACGTGGATGCTTGATCCCAAAACATGCGGTCCCTCAGAAGTCGAAGCTTCCATTCACCGCTCCCTCCATACACATACTCGAAACCACCCTCAAGCAGTTCAAACACCACGCATAGTTCATCTAATTACTTGGCCTAGGTCAGAGCCATGTGACATTGTGGTTGTACGGGAAATCCCGGGTGGTTCTCCATGTTCCAATTAAATCAAGTGTTCTTGCTTAACAAGACCAACTTATTCCATATTCATCAAATTGTCATACCTCCATGAACTAGTAGTAAGCAACTAGCCTTTATTCTAGCATGAATGTGAACCAAGGTAGTTCAAGGGTGTGGGTAAAAAGTCTAGTTGTCCTTATTGGTTCCCATCATAATTAATGCATTATTAACATAAAGTAAAAGTGTATATGGCATGGTGTTTCAAGAGATCAAAATAGAATATGCTGAGGGGGAAGCCACTTGGCTTCCTCAGCGAAAAACTCCTGTTCTTTCTCAACAAACTGCTCCTGGTCTTCCTCTTCTCCAACCGGTACGTTCTCTACACGGCAATCAAGGCATACAACAAATGAATGGCTAAACAATACACCAATCATTATGAAAAGTCGCCGACGTGTTTCTACATCTACTGTTGATGCAGAGCGGAACGCGTGAGCGCAAGAATCACTCAAATTGGGTTTAAAACGGTGAAAATATGTTTAAAACAAGGTTCAGGGGCTTCTCTGCTATAAATCTAACCTCTCAGGGGCTAAAACGGAAGAAACAGAGGGCTTTTACATAATTTCATATACAAATAGAGGGTTCTATGCGCAAAACCGGCAGCTCGGACTGCGGGTTTTATTTTTCAAAAGCTCGGGGGCTTAAACGTAAAGAAAAGGACTGATATGGAATTATTTTTGAACGCGTCTGGACCGCGGGTTGATTTCCAGGAAAGACAGGGGCTCTTTAGCAAAAACGGCTCAGCTGACCGTCGCCTCCCCCTTTGAGTCGATTCGGGGTGGCTCTGGGCCGTCCGATCAAGATCCAACGGTCGCAAAGGAAAGGGGCAAAAAGGGTCGCCGACGACGAGGTTGGCGGCGGCGCTTCGCCGGTGTTGAGCTGATCCGGTGCTAGGCTGCACCATTTCGCTCGATTCGAGGTCCTAAGGCGAGCTAAGGCCACGGCGAACCTAAAGGTGGGGTCGGAGAACCGTTTTGAGCGTCGGGGATGGCCGGCGACGAGCGGCGGCGGGTGGTGAACCACGGCGACGTTGCGCCCGAGGCTAGAGTGCACGATTCTCTGGGGTTTTTGGCTCGGGAGCAAGCTAGCGACACCCGGAGTCCGCTGGTGAGGTTTGGGATGCATGACCCGTGGCAGCGGCTGCCGGCGACGAGCGGCGGCGGCCGGCTTTGCCACGGCGAGGTGGAAGCTAGGGCTAGGGGACACGGTTTGTGTTCGGGTTGAGCTCTATGGAAAGCTGGGTTCATGGTGAAGCTATTGAGCTAGCTCTCGTCGAAGCTCCGGCAGCACAGCGTGCCGGCGACGAGCGGCGGCGGATGGCTCCGCCACGGCGATGTGGAAACTAGGACTACCGACCACGATTCATCTTGGAACTAGGCTCTCGAGAAAGCTGTGAACATGGCGAAGCTAGCACACTAGTTCTCGTTGAAGCTCCGGCCACTAGACGCGCCGACGACGAGCGGCGGCGGACGGCTGCCAACGGTTCACGGGGAACCGGGACTAGTGAAAAAGAAGGCTAAAGGAGCATCCTGGGGTTCACTAGACCGCTACCATGGGTTCGATTTGGGGTTTTGGGCTCTAGAAAGGCCTAGAGACGTTCGCCGGCGGCTCGGGGTGCCACGATGAGCTCAAATTGATAGCAAAGATAGAGACAAGGCGAACGGATTGCTCACCACCCTATTCCGGACGACGATGCGGTGACAACAAGGCGGCCGTAGAGGAAGTAGGGGTTCAGGCGAGGAAGATGGCCGAGCTCCGACCGGTAGCGTCAATGGCGACGGCGAGCTCAAAAAGCAGCAGCGTGGGCGTGAGCGAGTGGGAAACGAGGTGGGGGATGAGCTCTGGGTGTGTGTGGGACTTTATAGGCCGGCCAAGGCGGTTTCCCGTGGCGCGCAGGGGCCATTACGGCCTTAATGGCGTTGAAGGAGAAGGAATGGCGGTCATGGCAGCCGTTGTGGCGGTTTAAGGCGGTTGCGGCCGAGGGAGTGAAGGAGAGAGTGAAGGCGCTTGATTGGTAATGATTGGAGTTAAAGCGGAGTGAAGAGGGAGGCGCTACGTGGCGTGGAAGACCCGCGCAGCTCGGCTCTGTCCGCGGCTGAAGGAAGGAGACGGACCTGACCGGTGGGGCCACTCGGTCAGCGGGCGCGGCGGAGGAGAGCGGTCGCACGCGAGAGAGAGGGACGGCTGACAGGCGGGCCCGGCTTGTCAGCGGAGCGCGCGCGCGGTGAGGAGAAGGGCTAGCGCGAGCTGGGCCGGCTTGGGCCACGAGCGCGGGGAGGGAAGAAGAGAGATTGGGCCGGCGCGGGAAAAAGAAAAGAGAGAGGAAGAGAGAGTGGGCTGGGCCGGCTAGAAGAGAGGGGAGGGAAAAAGAAAAGGTTTAAACATTTTGCAACTTTTTCTGAACATTTTTCAGGTTTAAAACTTCACTCAAAACACAATGCACCAACATGTATGCACAAATTTTAATATGTTCACTATAAAAGCTACACTAACATGTTGCTTACTTTATTTTTAAAGTGATGGTCTTTTTAGGGTGTTACACCTGATAATCTGGACTACGATCACCCTCACCATCATCAGTTTCCTCGTCGCTCCGCACTACAGTTGATTCCCATTTGCCTTGTCCCTTGGCCTGTCGCTTTGTATCAGGCTTCCTCGGCCCTATGTGGTGCTTCCGCTTCCCTAGGTGAGTGTCACCCACATTTCGTCATGCCCAATCACTAATGCATGCATCCCCTGTAGAAGTATGGAGGTCTTCGTTGTTTATCACTTCATCAGTACAACCATTTCATATTTTCCTAAATCGCAAAAGCCTAAACCAAAATATACCTAAATCAATCACTACATCAATACATCCATTTCATAAATCCATCATATTCATCACTACAAATCAAAATAATATGTAAATGAAAATAGCAATATATCCATCACTGCATCCATCCATTTCATAGCAATAGCAATAGCCTAAATCCATCTCATCACATGAAATGACATCCCTAATCCCCCCATTACCTCTCTGCGCGCCTCGACAGCGGCCGGCTTACCGACCAAGCCGCCCGGTCAACCGCCTAACCGGCGCTGCGGTTAGGGAACCGGGGCGGAGCGTATAGATCCGCCCTCGGCCCGGCTTACCGACCCAACCGGGCGGGTACCGGAGCTCCCAGGGCAGCACACCGGCGGGGAGCGGCGGATGTGAGTGGGCAGAGGGCGGATGCCGGGAGGAAGAAGAGAAAGAGGGCAGGGGGGAGGACCGGGGGCGTCTGGTGCCGTTGGGGGGGCGCGAGGGGTGTTTTACAGGGGTTGGGAAGTGGTGGGCCGAGTTGGGCCAAGTTGGGCCGAGCAGAGTTTTTTCTTTTTCTTTTTTTTATTTAACTTGTATTTCGCGAAACAAATAGCAAATGACCAAATATTTGAGAAATTTTGACACCAATAGATCCAGCACACCATGAAGTATTTTTAAGAATTTTTATCCGATTTTCAAAATTTTAAATTCAAATTTGAAATTTTTGAATTTTTTGGGTTTGAAACCACCCCGAACCGCTACCGGTCCGGAGCGGTTTTGATTGGTTCCCGCGGAAACCGGCCGGTTTTAAACGGGATTGCGAACCCTGCTTGCTACTAGAAGGCGACGACTTATGGGGGGGGGCATGGGTCCGTTCCTTGGTGACCAGCAGTCCAGGGTCCATATGCAAACTAGACTGATTCCTGGCGAGTTGTGCTCACTAGGCAGAGCATCAGAAACTTGAAGGAAACTTTGCATTGGTTAATATCCGTACCCGTGATTAGCACTGTGTATGCTGAGCTGATGTCCGGAAAAGAAATCACACCTACTAATCTTCCATTTCCAAAACGTGCAAGGATTAATGTTTTTTTTTCTGCACCTTGTTTTTTGTGTTTTCTTGATCTCTAAAGTCTTTCCCATAAAATATATGATCCATCCACACAGCATAAATAAATCATCATATTAAACACGTTCCAACAAGCATGCAGAGATTATTCTCTGAATCGCAAATAAAAATGCTTCAAACAAAATATTCACAAATAAAACTCTGGCATTCTGCTGCCAAGTTCCACCCGCTTCCAGTCTGATATCATGGTAATCAGAATCTCAAACTATTAAGGCAGCTCCCCCACCACCCACCCACCCAACACACGCGCGCACACCCCGCACGCGCACCCCACCACCACCCAATGCAAAAAAAAAAAGGAAAAAAAAAGAGGAGCAAACATCTGAGGTCCCTGAAATCATATGGGATTAATTCTTAGCATCAAACCCTCGAGATGGTCAGGTTCTGTTCTCATGAACAAACCAGTTCTATTGCGGTCAAATAAAGTAAATGAACTGCAATGGAGATGTGCCTGGTTCCATCATTCCATGGAACATATCATACTCTCCTGGAGCTCTGTAGCTTGGCTTCATGTTGCCGTCGGATGAGCAGAGACTGCTGGTAAAGATTCAGGTCAAGGCCGTCCACATTCCTTCCTATCCGCGCTTGTAGAGTCGCCTGCAGAGCGTTATAAACAAAAAAAGAATTGGTGGTACCGTGTTATCAAACAGGCTAACGAAAGGAAGCAGAGCTATGCACCTCATCGTCTGCACAGATCAGAAGTTCGCCAATGAACATGTACAGTGAGTTTGTGCGGAAAATGACATCACTAGTCTTTTGGGTGTCAATCTTCAACCTCACGCTGCTATCTTGAATGACAGCACTTGCAGAATCCACATCATATGACTATAGTCTGAAGAAAAGCAAGAGGTTCAAGACAGCTAAAACATAGGTTGTCTATCAGTAAAAGGAGGCTTCAGCCCATACGTTCCTATGACTCGAAGGGATGCTCCTTGTTTGAACATCTCTGAGGATGGTTCTAGTTCCCTCAGCATAACAGGCACCCCCGGGTTTAGACCAACAGATGCCATCTTAGCACCGAGACATGATACAATACAAAACCGAGTGAATTTATATCAGGCATATGAAGGTGCCTGCAACGAGCCAACGAGGGACAAATAAGGTCGATATTCTACAGCATAGTTAGCAAGGGAACAGTGTCCTGAAACAACTAATATGGATGACTTGGTAGGACTTGGTTACTAACACAGATATTACCCAGAACAGTTTGGTCTTCTACATGCCAGAAATTAACAGACTTGGTTAGACGTTTACTTCAAATATTAGTTCTAACTCGCAGCATAATCCATTTGCTCAGATGCACGAAGAAATGTTCTACCAAGTTTTTTTATTTTCAAATTATGATGTCACCATTATTGATCTGAAAAGAAAAAAAAAAGGGACATGTAGACTTTGATGTAAGGTCATCCCATCAAGTTAGGCCAGACTGAAATTTATAGAATTCCATTACTTGAGTAAATATTTTTTTTGCAAATGACATATTCTTTTTTAGGATTATAATGACATGTGCCCTTGCAACTAGCCCTGTTCACCGGTTCAGCAAAACCGGCTGCCGGACCCTACCCAACCCAGGGAAACCGTGACCCCGTTGACTAGCCCGGGTTGGTCCAGAGACTGTCAAAAACCGAGAAAAAAGGGTGAAACTCTGTTGGTTTGCAGGCTCAATCCGTTGAACCCGTCGAAACCCGATCAGAAAAGAGGAGGGGGAGGAGGAGGAGGAGGCGGCAGAGATGTCGCTCGACGGCCTCGACCAGGAGGCCACGCAGCTGAAGCAGCGTGGGAGAAGAAGGCGCTGTTGCCTTGAATCCTCAATGGCCGGATCCACATGGATGTGGACTCACCAAAGGAGTCAGGCCGCCACGACCGGCGTAGATACCGAGCGATGGCCTTGCTGGAGGCCTCGAGCTGAAGGCCATGGCGGCAGCTGACAGGTAGCGTGGGTGCTATGGGAGCTTGGGCTCTCGATTGCCAAGCCCCTCTATATGGAGGTGCACTCGCCGTGGCTTCTCAGCACGGAGCTTGACGGAGATGGGTCAATGTCTGCTCCTGATCCATCAGACTAAACAAGATCGCCTTCCATCACTTCTCTTTCTTTCCATTCTATCTTTCCAAATCTGCTTTTTGAATGGGATTAGTTTGCACAGAAAGGGGCCAATCCAAGAATCAGTCCATCCCTCCCTAGCCTTTGATTTGCTTCAGAATGCAAAAGATTAGTATGTACGCCTAATGTTCATACCAAGGATGGGCATCAGGGCTAATCCTGTTCTGATACTCGCTACTATCATGTTTCAGCCATTGGATATGAATAGAAGTGTGCTTGTGCAGCTTTTTCCAAGGATGGGCATCAGGGCAAACGCCACAGTTTCTTTTTCCTTCTGTCTTTAATCTGTCGGGATTACTGATGCCGAATATGGTCTGTATGCCTGAGACTGAATTTGACTCGTCTGAACAAGCAACATTTGTAGCTGCAGCTTCTAGACACTCCTATAGTCAGACAACTGAAGGACTTTGAAATGGAAGCATAGTTGTTTCTGTTTGATGCAAGCATGAGAATATTTCAGTGCTTTACATCAACTTATTGCCGTGAACTGCTTTAGTAGTTTCTGTAAATCCAGTTAGGAGTTTGTTTATGGTTTGGTTAAGTTAAAACAAGTCTGGGCTTGATAATGTTCAGACGTGATGTATTAAAAAATCATAATCTCGAATTTGTGAATTTTTCGAAAATTTTATATGTATATGTACTCACGCTATTTATTTTAGACAAATTATACAGGTACAAAATTAGCTAACAGCCAACCGGACCACCACCACCACAGAGACTCGCTCGCAGCAAGCAGCATGCGAGCTCGTTAATTGAACTGCCAACCGTGGAACCCGCGAAAGTAATCAAACCGGACCAATCCAATATGTACTTTAACCCGTCGACAAACCCGTGTGAAGCCAACCCACACCCGACCAAAGCATTTTCCTTGGGCTGGTCCGGAAACAAACCGGAAACCCGGGAAACCAGCCCATGAACAGGGCTACTTGCAACATTGCGAGCCTAATATGATAATCATTTATCTCTTGAAGGCAATATGATAAAGTTAAAGAAGTAAACAACACATCCCAGGCCTTGATTTTTTTTGGGACAAATGACTCTTCTATAGATCATGACACCAAAACAGAGTGCTGTTTCAAAACTGATTTCAGCAGACCCAAGAATAAACAACGAATTGATTCCATAGTGACCTCAGTATAACCAGAACACCTGAGTTGTGACGGCAAGCAGCCAGTCAGCCACTAGAAAGTTATGAATGCATAAGAGAAGTCAGAAATTACTCTGTGAAGCATCTGGATAAGATTAGACTGCCTGGGGTCTGTTTTGGTACTTTTAAAACCAAAGTAAAGGGACAGAAGAGGTAACTATGAAAGGGAAGGAAGGTATCAAAGGCCGCAAAAAAAGTAATGCTGCCTATCAAAATCATGTCAAAATTCACATCTATCACGACAAAAGTGAAACAGCATTTTGCACATACGTGATACCAGCTTGCTTAAACCCGTTTTCTTCACAAAAAAAAGGGACAATGAAATGTCACATTCTATTCATTAGAAGATGAACAATGTACTGAAGAGAAGAGCTTGAGGAACAATCCAGCCCAAGGTGTGTCATTTTACAAAACCTCTTGGTTGCAACCTAATATGAAGATGGGAGTCACCCCTCTGATGTACAACTGAAGATGTGAGAGGAACAATAAAAATGAAACCAGAAAAATCTCAAAGATACTCTTACAGTGCTGCATATCAGCAAGTATCTCAAAGACACTCTTACAGAGGCGCACTGCCTCGAGTAGGCATAGCTGGTGGAGTAAGTCAGGCGCAGAAAAGAACAAGGGCAGGTTAGTCATTTTCTGTAGCTTCTAATTAAATCAAATATTATTATAGGTTTAGTGTCACACGACATATTACCATAGTTGAAGAGCGTCTTCTAGCAAAGACACATTTTTTTAATGTCCTGTGGCAAAAGCCACATTTTAACTGTGTCCTGTGGCCAATTATCCCACTATCTAATGCTTAACTCGATGTACGTTTTGCTTGTATCAGTAAACAGGTGAATCCTGTCTCTCACAAAATGGATGGCGGTATCAAACATCCAGCAAAACTCTTACCTACAAGCAAGATGAGACCTAATGAAGCCCACAACATTTTCAGCAACTGCCTTTGCATCAACTTCTGGATCAGTTATATCCACCACAATCCTCACGTGCAGTGAGTGGCGGAGCTAGCAAATTGACATGCCTATAGCTGACTTCTAACGCTTAAAACAGCCAAACCAAGCCATATAAAGGAACAATAATAATGCATAAAATGTATGATTTAGAGTGTATCTCAATTTCAAGCCTCATCTTGATAAAATCCTTAGCGGGGCTACCTGACTAGTGCCGATTTGATTCGTCTCCTATTATTTCTAGTTCCAGCTGTACTTTTGTTTCAGATTGAGCTTGAACTTCAACGGAGTGTTGGCTTCGTTCGATAATGTAGGATCAGGAGAATAAAATGATTTCAATGTCTTGTCCTCTTTACGATGAATTCCAATTTTTTTTTCAATTGACTGATGGACTGATCGATTGGGTAAGGACTAAGGACTTGAGGAGCACAGAATACTGACGGACTGACCTGCTTCACTGCCAGATTTGGAAATCCGGAGGATTGGGGCAACGTCAGTCTGCTGCGCCGCGTCTCCCACAGGGCCGCACCGGCAAAGAGCGCAGCCTACCTTCCTGCCTCCACGGTTGAGGCGACACCTTACGGGATCCGCCGGCCACCGTGTTGCGCGCCACCACGCCGGCGCCGCTGGGGTTTCGCTTTGGCGATTGGGGGTTGGACTCTGGAGGAGGAGAGAGGCAGAGGTCGGACGAGGCCGTTAGGCCAGGCCAACGAGGGCATGGCTGAACTTGGGCTACCCTTTGCAGCTGGGATGGGCCACGACTTTGGGCCAGTCCAACTAGGACATATACGGTGGAAACCAACTTTTCATGGAAACTATGGAAACTTCAATTTAGACCACACGATGTTGATCCAAGGGCGCATCCAAACCAGGTGGAAGGGGTGATTCGCATCCAAATCAGGTGGAAGGGGTGATTCGCAAAACTCAGGAGAGGTGGGAGGCGTGATTTGCAAGACGCTTTTGCAAATCACCCCACCCACCTGATCTGGTCGCACCTTTGGATCAACATTGTGTGGCTTGGATTTTAGTTTTCATAGTTTCCACGGGAAGTTGGTTTCCATATGATATGTTGCCGTCCAACTACAGGGTCTGTTTGGGAGGGTTTACAGTGGTGTCGGTAAAATTGTCAGGAAAAAAGTCCGTCCCAAACTATTATACACCAGAGCATCTCCAACCGTCCCCTCTTTTCCATCCAACTACCATATTGAGAGAGTTTATGAGAAAATAATGCCCCAGAAGTCTCTTAATACATCTATATTTTCCAAAAAGTTGGTAGGACATCCCAATAATCAACCTCATCTCTCTCTAAATAGAGGGAGAGTTGAGTCTCTCTCTCAATATATAGTAGTTGCTATTGGGAAGAAATTATTGGGAGACTGCAAAAACATCTCCTAATAATTCATGAAAGTGGTATTGGGACATCCCAATAGCACCTTATTGAAAAATAGATTTTGGGAGACTGCTGGAGATGCTCTTAATCTCAATTTAGTCCTTTATATAGAAAATCAGGTATTTACATTCGCTCAACTTCTAAATCTGTTTATCTTTAGTCTCTCACTGATTTTGAGGGTGGTTTTGCATGACGTGATAGTGGGTCCTACATGTTAGGTAATTTCCCCGTCCTCGTTCTTCATCCTCCCTCCGACTCTCTTCGGCTGCCTACTTCTCTCCATCGCCACCTAGCCCGCTCCCGGGGATAATCCAGATCTGGTGATGGAGAGGCTCAGAGTGAGAGTGACAGTGGCGCTTGTGGCTGGCGTGGCATGACAGACAAGCACAGTCGACTGCGGTCAAGGCGGCAAGATCTGGTCAGGGTAGGGGAGGCTAGCTCCAGCACAACAGGCGGGTCAAGCCATCAGCTGGGGTAGTGAGGTTGCATCCCCGGCGGCAAGGTCTGTCAAGCGAGGGGACTGCAAGGCATGGCGCGGTGGGAGGAGTAAGTAGCCGGAGAGAGAAGAGAGACTGAGGGAGGATGAAGGAGAAGAAGAAAAGAAAAGTACATGACATGTAGAACCTATTACCACATCATGCAAAACTTTCTTTCAAATGAATATGAAAAAGACTATGTTTATTTCATTGATATAGAAAAAAATTACAAAAGCCGGCTAACCGGTAGAGATGTTTGAAACCAAAAGATTATTCCCTCACTAGGAGACTCTTTAGGCATTTGGCCCCTACCGCGATCGATACGGTTACCTTACATCATTCTTTATTTTTGCTATGATTGTGGGCACCGCTGCCCCCTAGTGCATGAAAACTCTCGAGTTTCTCTTCTATCATATTTTCCAAATGATCAGAAGAGTTAAGGTACGTGCATCCATTTACAGTAATCTTGGCGTTGTTGCGATGATCAACCAGATAAGCCGATTTAAAAGTTGAGGGACTCAAAACAAACTGATTTAAAAGTTAAGAGACTACAACACCTGATTTTGTATATAAGTAACTAAATCCAGACCAGTGCAACAGTGGAGGAACCTTGAAAATTACTTTGCCAAATTGCTAACGTGACCGATGTTCGCATGCACCCACCCCAACTGTCGAAACCGATATCCACCACGGCACCATGTTTGGCTGATTGGCTCCACGTAAGGTGTGACGTCAGGAGGGGTTTGTGGGCGAGTGCGTGGTGGGCCGGTGGGAGTCTCGTACAGCCTGTGTGTGACCGGATCGAAATGGCGAGCCGCCAGCCAGCCGGACGGGCGGCACTCCGTGTGACCCACCGTGTCCACCTGATGGCGGTGGATGTACACGATCCTGCTTGCCTGGACGGCGAGATGCAAGTTCCGAGGAAGGAGTGGCGGACCACGTGGGCGTCTCTGGGAACGGCGGAATGCCTAGAAGCAACTCACAGTGAACGAGACCGAACTTTCTAGTAGTATTGCACGCAGGTCCGCGGATACTTGGCCTTCTAGAAGATTCGACGGCGCGGCGCCACTTGGGCGTTACATTACGGATCGCTACGTTTGGATTAAACCTAGTGCACTCTATTATACCGATTAGATGGACTAATTGCATAATCCACGACGATTAAGGGCTCCTTTGTTTTAGTTTATATAATCCATATAATGAGACAGACACCAATATTGATTATATATAGATTATGACTATTTTCAAGCCAGGTTATTATAATCTATTAAGTTAATCCGGATTATATAAGTATGGGTGAAAAACAAACAAGGCCTAAATGTGCGTGGGCTAATAATTAGCATCATTGAGTGGCACATCATCTAAACTATTCTTTTGCTGAGTAATAAAACTTTAGCACATCATTGAGTGGTACGTCATCTCGCAGCCTGTTCGGCTGCTTGGAATTGGCTGGGCTGGCAACCAGCCAGCCAGCCCGTCTCAGCCACTGCCAGGTGAGCCAAACTAAACCTAGCCTGTCACTGCCAGGTGGGCCAAATCAGCCACAACCAGCCACCAGCCTAGCCATAACAACCCAACCGAACAGGTTGTCGATTGGCTTACTCTATACTAAACTATTGAATGCAAAGTCATTTAGTATTTTTGCTGGCTTACTCTATACTAAATATATGAAATATCAACATGTACTAAATTGATCATGTGATGCTATTGTGCCTCCAAGAAATCTCGCCGTTTGAATGGCACCGTTTAGCACCTGTCTAATACTAAATTGCTTCTAGGGCATTGTGCTCTTGGCTCAGGGGGTGTTTAGTTGGTGGAGATAGATAGAGATTTACTGTAGCAGATATGTACTGTAGCAATAAATAGTGAGGAAATGATGTGATGGATGTAATGTGAGGAATAGTGAATATATGGAATCTAAACAAGCCATCAGTACTAATTTCACACATTACTAAAGTAAAAAATGAATGCTTACTTCTCTCTCGGTAGTGATGCTAGCTTTGAATTAGTGCTAAAATTAGCTACATAGCTTTATCTACCTAAACAGTAGATCATAGATTTATCGAGAGTTAATTGCATCGTTAGTACACAAACTTGGCGAGAGGATGGGCTTAGGTACATCATGTTCCAAATTGCTCATTTAAGCCCAACAACATGGCACGTGGGTGCATGTAGTCACCAGGATGACACATGGGAAAAAAAAAATGCCACGTGGACGCTTACGTGTGTTACCTTGAGTGATCAATATAAATACTCAGATTCTTGTGTTTTGCTGATATATTGTTCATCCTAATGGTATCAGCATCACATCTCATAGAAAGAAGGCCATCCCTAACACTACAGTTTGGAAGAAATCAATACCAACTCATAAAGCTGCGCTCTACAGCCTAACTTTATGAGAATGTAGAGAAAAAAAATGCAGTGATAATTCATCAGGGTCACAACCATCAAACCAATCGACCCTACCATCAATATACACTCTGTACCATGCTAGGCCACAGAAAAATCCCCCAAGGTGTACTTTGACACTGAAAAACGATGAATTTCTTGCAATCCATTGATATAGCAATATTCAATTTAGCATCAGGCTTCAATTTTTCCTAGAGAAAAAAATTATAGAACTTGCTTCAAAGCTAGCCCCATGTAACGACTCAAAAGTTTAAGTAGAGAAAAAGTTGGATCCCTTCAACGTTGATTTAAATATGTTGTGTCAGTATGTAATATTGTGTAGGTATGACTTGAGGCGAGTCTAAGGGAGAGTAGTGATCTATTCTGAACTTGCATCTGAATCATCAATCTAAACATGAGAAGCCATTATTCCTTCCCATGTAAACTACTGTCCTAGTGATCTAGTTGTCGTGCTTATGTCAATGGGAGGGATATTCCACCTCGTGCCCTAACCCTATATCAAATCTTCATTCATTATAAACTCTAAAAAAAGCTGCAAAATCCTGCAAAGAAAATAGCAGAGAATAGAGAGAATCGATGAAACTCACTGTAACCTGGAGCAGAGCTACCAGGTTGCCTTCGCTTTAGGCCCATCGTGAAAGATTGACTGGCGACGTGTTGCGCGACAAGTCCATTTACGTGAGGCAAAAACCCTCCGTCAAAACCATCTCCCGTGAAAATGGGCAAATAAATTGAGAAGCAAATAAATTAGGGATCTATTTATAATAATTGTCACCATGGTTAATGTACACATAAACGCCAGGTAAAACGTAAGCGTCCACGTGGTGTTGTTTTTTTGCCTATGTGTCATCTCGGTGACCTTTATGCACCCACATGCCAAGTTGTTTCGGCTAAATGAGAAATTTGGAAGGTGATATACCTAAGCACATCCTTTTATAATAAGTGTATTTTTAGAGTTCAAAATTTGTCTCAAATAAGTGGACATCTGCATATAAGACAAACTAACTCTAGTCGTCTTTCTCTACTTTATCTCTTCTTAAAGTGCAATTATTACAATTCTATAGTGGCAAAAGTGTAATTTCACCATAACATTGTTCCCTCCATTTCAAACTTAGAAGTACAGTTATTTTGAGATGGAGAGAGTGCTACATATGCCATTGGTCTTGTTTACTTATACTCTTTGAACATTTTGATAGCCCAGTCATATTTCCAATAAAAAGACCTATCTATCCAATCGGTAAATTGTTAGGCAAAAGCTCTTCCATGCATCAAGTACGCGTAAATTGTCAGCTCTCTGGCCAGCTCTCTTCACTAAAAAGAACTGTCAGGAAATACCACTTCAGGTGTTGTTGACGACCAAAATTGGCAGGCTTGCTACAGGCGGTTAGACCGCCAGTACCAACCGGTCATGACCGGCTGTGCAAAGTTCTTAAAATGCAAATTGGACTTCACCAATGGATTCCACTCGTCGAGTAGATCAAAATCCATATATAGAACGTCCGATTTGGAGTTCGGACGAGAGAGTTATGACCTTGGGAAGTTCTGCATCCTACGACAGGCGGTTAGACCGCCTGTACAAGAGGTTAGACCGGCTGTGCCTGGGCAAACCAAGTTAGAGTTGTATTTTGATGGGATTTCTTTATGATCTCTTGATTCCTTGCGGGGCAAGACCTCCCTACCCTATAAATATAAAGGGCCACGAACGATTGAGGGTATCCAATCGAATCACAAACAAATCTATCTTTTATCGTTTTACCTTTTATCCCTTTGCCCCACTTTTCCAACCTCATGTGATGTTCTTCTCCTGTCTCCATGGCATGAGGAGGCGTTCTAGGTGGCCTGCCGATCCTAGAACAACCCAAGGTGCGCCTACCCTGACGGGGTCCCTCCCGGGTGAGCGTTCGTTGGTTTCTTACCGGGCTATTACAGGGAGTCTGACCGCCTGTACAGGAGGTCTGACCGCCTGTCGCAGAGGTGCTGCAGCGAGCTCCTTTGCGCCCCGCACGATCTAGTGCGTTCGTGTGTTGGCCAGAAAAGGCGCCAATATATTTTGGCGACTCCGCTGGGGATGAAGGATCTGGTTTTCATGGCCGATTCATCAACCTCTAATGATATGGTGGTGCTTGAAGATGAAATTGAGAAAGCTTCCGAGGAGTATGTAGAAGAAGCTAAACCAATCTGCAAGGAATCGTTTTTATCTTGTTACATGAAGACGGAGTAAGGCGTTATCAAGATCAAAGAGTGGCAACCTCCATCCGACATCGCCATATTGAAGGAGATTCAATCTTCAGGTACTATGTCTACTCGCTTATCCTATTATGTGAGTTATCAACTTGATTCTTTGATTGATAAAGAGGATAGCGTAGATGTAATTCCTGTTGTTGAAAAGTCGGTTATTGATGAACCGGCTAGCGGTATTATTGATCTTTGCAATAATTTGGTAACTTGTGATGATAAACATAATGTTGATCAAGAAATTCAGCCGTCTCAAGCCGAATCTTTTGAAAGCATAAAGATTACATCTAGTAGTCCTATACTCGGGGGGCAATGCAACAAGTTGAAACCAAAGATGGTTAAACCCAAAAAGCCCGAGATAGGTGTTTGGAAAACCGTTGAATCTAAAGGCCGTCCCAAGCATCAAAAGGAAAAACCGAAGCCTGTTCTTGGAGAGCTTCCGGCTAAATCCAAAAACAAAGTAATGATGCTAGTCGGCCTAACAATTCCAAAGAATCCAAATCACCTCCAAGACAGCGATTCAGTGATCGGAATCGACAAGGGCATAATTTTTCTACATCAATGCCGACTTCAACATATGCATCATCTATGCATGTACCATATGGATCTTATTTTAGTATGCGTTATTTCTGTCCGCTATGGTCTTTTAATTCATTAATGTCGTCTGCTCCTAGATATTTTTGTCCAGATTATATTACTTATAGAGAGCCGGTAGTTAATGAGTCACCACCTATGTGTAATGACCGTTTTGATCAAAAGAATCGGTCTATACGGAAAAATAAGCGCAAGGTGATCAAACAAGTCTATCGTGTCAAAAAGGATGGTAGATTAAATAAAAATTCAGATTTGGCACTAGACATAGAAAAGCCGAACATTGAAGAATCATCGGCTAGCTCTATTGATCCAAATGCCTCCAATGGTGATAATGTTTTAAACAATATAGCTGAACAACAATCAAGTTCGGCTGGGGGGCAAGAAGATCTCAAGGTTACTAGTTCTAAAGCAACCGGTCTAACCGTTGCCCAACCCGGTCCAACCAGTTGTGTGACCGGTTGCGCTAGAAAGTTCAGTAGAGCTGAAAATGACACACCAAAGAGTAAGGTGGTGAAGAAGAAGCTAGGCTTTGCTGAGTTGTTAGAGAAATATCAGAAAATAGCCGAGAAAAAGAAAAACAATCGGCTAGGAGATAATCAAAGTAGCAATTCTTCATCACCAAGAGCAAAGAAACATCGACGGTCATCTTATTGGTCTTCATCATTCATCCCGTCGATGCATATGCCATGGAATGCATATTCAGGTATATCTAATTATATTCCATGGTTTTGGTATAATCCTTGATTCTCGCCTTATGATTACCAATATTATGCTTATGATTTACCAAGGAGCCATAATTTGTCACCATGGCCACATCAAACCTTCAGTTTTTAGATGTGCTGCTCATAAAGCCGAAATACTAGTCTTATGCATGTTACAATCATGAGAACTTTGTTTCGGCTATAAAAGCATCTATAGAGAATTTAGAGACCGTTATGCGGCCGATGTATTGTTCATCGTTGTCTTTAGTCAATTTTGGTCCAGAAGAGTATTTTCTGGCACGCATGCATTTCCAGAAAACAGGGGGGCATATGTTGACGACCAAAATTGGCAGGTTTGCTACAGGTGGTTAGACCGCCTGTAACAACCGGTCATGACCGTCTGTGCAAAGTTCTTAAAATGCAAATTGGACTTCACCAATGGATTCCACTCGTCGAGTAGATCAAAATCCATATATAGAACGTCCGATTTGGAGTTCGGACGAGAGAGTTATGACCTTGGGAAGTTCTGCATCCTACGACAGACGGTGAGACCACCTGTACAGGAGGTTAGACCGGCTGTGCCTGGGCAAACCGAGTTAGAGTTGTATTTTGATGGGATTTCTTTATGATCTCTTGATTCCTTGCGGGGCAAGACCTCCCTACCCTATAAATATAAAGGGCCACGAACGATTGAGGGTATCCAATCGAATCACAAACAAATCTATCTTTTATCGTTTTACCTTTTATCCCTTTGCCCCACTTTTCCAACCTCATGTGCTGTTCTTCTCCCGTCTCCATGGCATGAGGAGGCGTTCGTGGCCTGCGTACACAGCTAAAATCTACTCAAGAGTTGATTCCACTAGATTATGCATGCATAATTTATCATCTTGCCCATCATCCTTCCCATACACCTCTGGGAGGCATACTGTAAGTAGTAGCAAGGGTACCAAAGACATTATCCAATAAGCAACCACAAAATCAGCTACTCTTGTTGGGAGCTCGTGCCATACTTTCTAGAGGGATAGGACTCCGCCGCCATGCATGGAAACTCTGCCATATTTTCTAGAAGAGGGTAGGACACCGCCGCCATGTCACACTCGATTCTGCAAAGCATGCGTGTATGGAAAATTCGAGCAGTTTCTAGACAATCGTGATGCTTATACGGAGTACTCTATTTTGAAAGCTGGGAATTTGGGATACCTCCCGTGTCTGCAGAAATTTCTGTATCTGTATTGTCATTTTATCGCCTTGCCACGGTCCACGGAGCATGCCGTTTGCCACCAAAATTAGCTTGAGAGATCACTGACAAAGTGAACTATAAATAGCAGCTAGAATTCGCGCCCCTCAACACCTTCCCGGCTTCCCCATCCGGAACGAAAACACGGCGCGAAGGGCACTAGTGCACTACAGAGTATGCGGCCGTCTTCGCCGGAGCCGGCGCCGTTACCCGAGGCTGCCGAGGCAGCGATCATCGTGGCCGCCCTGAGCCACGTCATTGCCCATGGCCGTGCTGCGACGTCGACCCCGCCGCCAGCGACCACCCGTGGGCACGTCCGACAGGCAGCGTGCCACGGTGGGCAGCCGTCGTCGGCGTTGGCACACATTGCTTCGGGTACCTCTGTTTGCTCCCCTGCTCTGCTTAGATCGCCATGACGGACGCTCACGTGGTCGCTGTGCTCTGTTTTGCGTCCACAGTGCATAATCGCTCTGCGTATGACCAGAGCTTGACGACGCCGGCGACGCACTGGGTAGCTCCAATGGCGTTGCAACAGGAAGCACAGCTGGGTACAGCGGCGGCGCAGCGTATATACCGCGGCGTGAGGCGTCGGCCGTGGGGCAAGTGGG
This sequence comes from Digitaria exilis, assembly GCA_015342445.1. NCBI lineage: Eukaryota > Viridiplantae > Streptophyta > Magnoliopsida > Poales > Poaceae > Digitaria > Digitaria exilis. The sequence goes on along the minus strand of JACEFO010001924.1, from coordinate 1,819,748 downwards.
CGGCGGAGATCCGGGACCCCAAGAAGGCGGCGCGCGTCTGGCTCGGCACGTTCGCTACACCCGAGGCGGCGGCGCGCGCCTACGACGCGGCGGCGCTCCGCCTCCGTGGGAGCGGCGCCAAGCTCAATTTCCCGGAGGACGCGTCGTCGCTCCGGCAATCGCCGCCGGCTACTGTGGGCTCACTGCAGCCCTGCAACGGATGGAATACCACCATGGACCGCTCGACGTGCCCGGAGATGGTGGTCCGGAGGGACGCGACGGATGGGGGTGATAATGGCCGGTTCTTGGGTCCTTGGATCATAGGAGCTTCGTCGCGGGCGCCGGTGCTTCCATGTTCTGCCTCTCCTATTGTCGCTCCTCTGCTTTCCGAGAGGCATGGAACAGGGAGCAGTGGAATAGAAGACGTAGGGAAATAGGGGATGGTTCAGAAATGGGCACTCCTTTCCTTATCCTTATGAAGATCTTTTTTACAGGAGCACCACTCCTTTAAGGGAAAAAAAAACTTCTGCAACAAGGCTGTGAAGTGCCCACCGTACATCCCTACCACTTATATGTGGGCCCTAGGGTCCGACGTGGAGTTACCTCTCCTGACGTTGAATCACTCCACACGTTAGTGAGGGTGGGCAATATTAGACTACCATAACATACACGGTGCTGTAAAAATCTTGCCAAGGCCACCTCACCACGATGCCGATATTACTTTTATGACACAACATTCTTCATTGGGGCACAACATTTTGCATCGATGTTGTGTCAGAATCTGTCCTCTACGAGTTTGAAGTCACCATTGGATCGTCATAGGAGGTGTTTAGATTGGAGAAGTTTGCCAAAACTATTTTGGGAAGTATGTCTACTAGAGACATCACGGTTTTTAATAGGATGCATGTTTGAAAAGTTTGCAAAGTTGCTCCGTCTAAATAGGGCCGTACACAGTAGACATACAGTTCGTACACGCCTTTCCTTTGAGACAACGTAGTGAGTTCCTCTTTTTGTCATTTCATTTCACTTTGTGTGTGTGCATGCAAGTGATATTATTTTCTAGGAAAAAACCAGGAAAGCCTTCTTTATATGTAGTCGGCTACATGATCTATCTACATATATTTTTCTCATATAATGTATCATCTAACCGTTGATTTTCTCACTACTCCTCAAGATTCCTTCACCTACCTCTGATTCTTCAAGTAAATATCCAGCACAACTTTCAAAATAAATTCATATTAAAGTAAACACTATGGAGAAGCCATTTTTCATATGTCTAAAAATAGCAGTAAAACTCAGGCAACTAATATGGTCCGTCTGTTTCTAAGTTATATTCATCGTGTTCCTTTCCTATTCATCTTCTTGTTCCTTTCTTCCTCCCACAGCGTCGTTTTATCTTTCATCCGCGATGCACCCTATTGTCGACGTTCTTGAATTGTCATTTGAAATTTCATAAATCCCAGGTGCCTGATACGTAAGACAAGGCCAAAAGAATATCCTTTCTTTTAAAAAGTTGTATTTTTTAAATTATACAATTCAAAATTTTGAAACAAGTTAGTCAAATGCTGAACCATTATTTTTTTTTAATATACTAGTTTCAATATTTAGTTACTATTTCAAAAATTCATATGAAATATTGCACTAGTTATATTAAATTTTATTTTTTCGAACCAACACTTTCAAAATGTTGTATGCATATGCCGCCTGATGCAAAGTGAAAGGTGGCAAGGAAGCCAAGGATGAACTAGAGATAAGAAGAAGAAAGAAGGTGGAAAAGGCATGAAAGTTACTTCCATCTATCCAAACCGTGAAATGCATATGATTAAAATGTGCTATTGGAAATGGTGAATTTTCTATGTTAGATAATAAATTAAAACATACTTATTCAACCTTGTGCATTTATTCGAAACAACAGAGTAGTTTAAACGGAGTCCAAAATGGAGTCAAAGTCCAAGAGAAAATGTATTATAGTGGTAAGGTATGTAAATCAAATATTTACAAAACTGTATAGTTATAAATTTTCCTTCATTTTTACTTATATCTTGCTACTTGCTGGTCCTCCTCCTTATACTAAAATACTTTGAGCTACATTTTCGATTTAGGAATGGACGACTTATATTGGTTTGTTTTCATAGGAAATATTTTTTGGAGCTGTATCGTTATGTAGTTATGTACTCACAAAACACAAGGATACTCACATTGGCAGCTAGTGTTGGAATATTTAGGCTTGGCCCAATATTCTTTCAATTAAAAGGATTAAAAACCTACCTTTTGAATAGATATCATGGTTATTCCTGTATGGGTGGTCAATGAGTATCTCAACCAACTTATAGGGTGGACAATTTGTACACCTTCTGCAACCACAGTGCCGGTGAGAGCAGGTGCCTCTAATCCCTTGCCCTCTGTGAGATCTTGCACGGGATAGCCGGACAATCAGGTTTTTGAGGAGCGTCTTCACGTGACTGCTCGTCCAGGACGCCATCGTCCTCACCGGCGCTTGGTTCACCGTCGACGTCGTCAACTCCTATTCATGTGCACCGCTTCACGTTCATCTTCTCCGCCGCACGTACGATTCTGATTCGCGGGACTACACTGCGAATATCTTCCTGCATCGATTTCGTAAGACAACATCAAACAAGGTCGGTCGAGTAGTAGCATGGCTAGTTCTCCAGCTGGTAACAGCGGAATTGCTGTGCCCGGCAGTGGTCCCATCCCTAGGTATACCTCGAAGGGGCTGTTTGGTTCTCAGCCTCCATTTGCCATGCCACAGTTGTGGCCGCCACAGGGAAATGGTTGTTGCTTGGTTGGCGTCAAAAAACAGAGGCTGCTATACTTTTTCTGCTGAAGATTCTGTGGCAAGTGTGGCGCTCGTTTCGTCCGCCACAAAGTGTGGCGAAATAGTTGTGGCGGTGGCAGCCTTTGGCCGTAGACCAAACAGCCCCGAAACCCATTTGGTTTATTCTGTTATTATCTATGTTCTTGTTTAGATCTGTGTTGAACTTGAGCAACTGTACATGCCTTGTTTCACTCACAATAGTTATGGAAATATTTTTTAATATTAGAATTAAAATATGGAAAAAACACATAATTATCTAACACCTACATGATGTGCATGGAGATCGAGCTAGGCATTTTTTTTATATTAAGAAGCAAACTAATTAGTTTTACACGACAGGAACTTGTTTTCACACTTACATGGGTTGGATATTACAAGTTTTCAAGCCGGCTTTGGTGCTCCTACTGTATATGACACTTGCTGCAAGATCACCCCCTCGAGCTGCAAAACTGTAACTGATCGGCGGTAAATAACCTATTGTTCCTTTCCTTCTAGAGGAGCCAAATCGTGAGTAAACAGCTTATTTAGGCCCTTCCTCTTGTCACACTACGCCATAAAAAAAAAGGCAAATTTGGCCTGGGTGAGCAGATGGGTGCTGACGTGCTGTTCGATTGGCACAAGATGAACAAGGTGGGGAAAAGCCCAGCTCAACATGTAGAGATCTGTCTATCCTCTAAGCTCCTGATGATTCCTAATCCCACAAAGAAAAATGAATGCAGGGTTTGACCCTGGTCTTTTGGGATTTCATTTAAATGGATAGGAAACACTTGTCTCCCCCGTCTCTCCTCATGTATATATGGTTCCACTGTCCTTTTCACTTTTGCGCTTTTAAGGCTGCTCACCCTCTTGCAGCAAATGCTCTTTACTCAACTCCAAACATAACACATGACTAGCTACGCGGAAATATAGATGAAAAGGCAAGAAAAGAGCGGAGCAGATTGCCACATTATTGTTTTTATGGTTTTGTAGTTGTCTGATATTTCCCTTAACTTTTATATTTTCATTATGCGTATGTTTTATTTAGTTGAAATACCTTCCCATTAACCAGAAGCTTACTTGTAATTAGCAGCTACCAAAGAGTTTACAGAAGCAGGGCAGGATTGAGCCCAAAACCTGACTACCCCGGGCCTAACTCTGAACCCAAATGAGCTAGGTGATCTGCTACTCTATTAAATGAACGTGGAGTATGTAAAACTCTGACACTATGAAACCCCTAATGCATTAAGGCCTTTAAATCCTTAACTATCAATCCGATTGACGCCAAATCAAATTTCGCTGAAATTAGTACCTCACACAAATTGACAGCATCCATTTCAAGCTCCGCTTTGGCAATCCCCATTGACATCACATGTTGTAAAGCTTCTAATGCACCACATGCCTCGGCCTACAAAGCATCATTGCAGTGTTCAATTCTTACAGCTCCTGGTCCCATAATTCTTCCTATGTGATCTTTGACGATCAATCCCCATCCACCGCATCTGTGAACCGAGTTAAAAGCCCTTTCTCCATTAATCTTCACCCAATCAGCATTTGGTTTATTCCATGTGAGCGCCTAGGGCCGGACAAAAAGATTGAGGCTCATTAGCTCGCTTAGCTCAGCTCGACTCATTCCATGTTCCTACCAAGCCAACCTAATGTTTTAGCTCATTAAGCCACTCGCGAGCCGGCTTGCGAGCCAAATGAGTTGAGGGGCCCAATGACCAATGGGCCAGCACAGAATAGTTCCACGGCCCAACAAAGTCCAACAAATGAACCCTATCAGCCAAGTAGAAGCCCCAGTGACCCCACGTGCCTCTTGCCTTTGCGATGTGCCGTCGCCACCCACCACAAACAGAGTCACACCTGCTCACTGCTCGCCCGCTCTATCGTTCCCTACCTCTGGTTCCGTCCCTCACTCGTATGGCGTAATGAAGCATGCAAGGACTGGGCTAGCCAGCCATTATGCGTAAAAGATTTATTTAATGAAGCATGCAAGTAAGAGTTTGGCGAGTTCCTTCTTGATGGAATCCTTGTGATCCTCAACGAAGCAACACATGCTTAACTTTCTAGGCTTGGTGTTGGTGTCGACATGAAGTTTGTCCTCAATCAGCTCCCGTAGCACATTGGACATGTCTAAAGGCTTCCACCCAAAGATGTCCCGGTTGGCCCGGAGGAAGCTAACGAGCGTGTCTTCCTATTTGGTAGACAGGTTCACCTTGATTATCACTGTCTTGGAGGGATCATTGGTCTGGAGATCGATGACCTTTGTAGCCACGTCCTTAGTGGGCTTGATCTTGGCGGTCTTCAACTTATTTGTAGGGATCTCTGGGTCGTCTTCCGGGAGCTTGCTAGCGAGCGAAAGGACTTCCTTCCGAATGGCGATAGTGGCAGACTTGATGGCGAAGTAAACGTCGTCGTTGTCGCACTTGTACAACATCTTGAGGTCCTCTTTGAGGGTGAGAACCGCATGGGGTTTGTACATCTTGAGCACCAAGTAGATGTAGTGTGGGATCACCTTGAACTTTGCAAGTGTTGATTGACCCAAGATGGCGTGGTATGAAATTTTGAAGTCCTCAACTTAAAATTTGAGAAACTCGGTATGATAGTTGGCTTCCGTGCCGAAGGTGATGGGCATGATGACTTTCTCGAGGAGTACTATGGCGTTGCCTGGTACAATGCCCTAGAAAGTAGCGTTGTTGGGTTATAGCATCGTGGCCACATTGAGACCCTGTTGACACCGGGTTTTGACAGGCTTGCCTTGGTGTCAAGATGAGTTTGAAGAATCGGAATCGGAATCTGAGAAAGAAGAAGAGATCTAATTTGAAATCGGAATCGGAGTCCAATTAGGAGACCAATACAGTAAAAGAAATGTGTTAAGATGGGATTCGAACCGAGTGAAGTGATGACGTGAAGAGACCTGGGTGGAGAAGACCACCGGTTAAGCCTAAAGAAGGACCGAAATAGAAGAGTCGGTTTTTTTAGAGAGTCCGTATTATGTAAAGAGTCTTTTCTTTTTAGTCAAGTAATGATTCCGTAATCGACTAGGAGTTTAGTCATCAGGATATAAATAGCGGCCCTGCGTGGTCATGAAAAAGTTGTACACACCACTAACAACAAAACCTTTACACTTTTTCACATCTATTTTCATACATTGTCGACGACTTCATCTTCTTCTTTTTCGCGAGTTCTTTTGGGCACGTCGAGGGTGATCAGAGCTCAAGGCTTGCCTGTAAGTCCCATATTACTGAGTAAGATCTAGGCTTTAGCAACCGACGCATCGTTGTTGCTTCGTTTGGAGTTATTCGACAGCTATCGAGTAAATATCTAGGCTTTAGTAACCGACGCATCGCTGTAACTTTGTTTAGGTTTTATTCAACTTTTATCCAGCTTAGAATCAGTTTTATTCAGCTTTTATCTACTATTCATTAATCGGAACTGTTATAGCCGTTTAGATCTAATCTAAGTGTTGCTCTGCTTAGCTTGGTAGGTTACGTTTTAGTAATCTTACTCTGCTTCGCGTCTGATTGGCTGACCTAGCCGGTTCATTACCGTAGATCGGAATTTACTACCGATTCTATCTCTACCGCTAAATCGGAATCCCAGCCAATTTTGCTGTGTTATCTAACATCCGATTTCCTTGTCAATCAACAGGTAAGATTGATTGGCATGCCCTGCATCCACGGTCACAGCCGTTTTTGTGTGCTAGCACATGAAGGTCTTTCCTGATTTTGCGTCAACAGACCCATCAGAGTGAGGGTCAGCGAAGATTATGTTGAGGCCCTGCCTCCATCAGTAGGGTCTTGGTGAGCCTATAGCCCACAATGATAGGATCCTAGAAGAGCGGATATCTCTCGGGGTTTAAAAAATTGGTCAATTGTTCATCCCTAGAGAAGGTAATCGGGTAAACTAACCAGTTGAGTGTTGTGGGGATCATAGGCTCGACGGTGTAGATATCTCGGTTGGCCAGTTTGTGGGACTATGATTATTTCGAGCTTGCAAGGCCCCAAATATCACGGTGATCTCCCAATCATCTAGCTACCGGGCAGCCACAATCACCTTCCATGCCCTTGTCCTAGTCCTTGTCTTTGTCTTTGTAGTGGTTGGGCTTCTTCCTATCATTGTTTAGATAGGGCGGCAGCGGAGCCCCAAGGGAATCTCAAAGGAGGTAGCAGTTTCATGTGGAGTGCTTTTGCTTCGAGTGGTATGGGCATTGCTTGTGGAGGAGTTCCTGAAAGGCCTACTTCCTGCTCTTGGCGGAGCTTGATTTCGATGAAGAGTGGAGAGCCGCGACTGTATTGTTTGAAGTTTGAACTTCTCTTTTGAGAATTGGCATTGTTGTGTTTGTAGACGTCGTGGTGCTCCTCAGGCTTCTCATCATTCTTATTCCTACGATTGGAGTTGTTATGGTGACCAAAGTGCTCATGCTCCTGGTCCTACATATCTGCCCACTTGGCGACCATGCCACAAAGCTCTTCCAAGTCTTTGGAGTGCTTCCTCCCGAACTCGTGATAAAGAATGTGGTACGCCATGCCATTTTGGAACACAAGTCAATCATGTTGTACTTGAAGATGTTTATGTAAGTCATCTTCTTCTGAAGGAAGTGGTGATTGTAGTTACTGAGAGGCTCTCCATCCTTTTGCTTGCAACTAGTGAGGTGGTAGTGATTAACAGGGAGCTAGGAAGTCCCATGGAAGTTGTCAACGAAATTCTTTGTCAAGGAAAGCCAGCTATCAATGGACCCTGCCTCCAAACCATTGATCCATGTCAAGGGTACCGATACAATAATGATGGGTAAGTAGAGAACTTTGATGTGGCTGTCTCCTCTTGCAGCTTGTACGACGGAGGAGTAGCAGCAAAGCCATTGTTGTAGGTGTCTCTGTCCGTCGTACTTGTCGATGTCGGTTGGTTTAAATTTGGTGGGGTAATTGATCCCTCTGATCCGCTGAAGAAAGTGAGGAACTTGTCGTACTTGTCGCCATCAGCTCGACTGTGCCCGTGATCATAGTCCTTTCGACACCTCCGTTCAACTTCTTTGTGCTCGGCACCACATCTGGATATTTTGTCACAGGAGTCATAGTTGCCAGTGTTGTCATGGAGCTCAAGCATCAAAGGTGGGTGGGATTGTGTGACACTGCCCTTAGCCCTATTCCCAATGGGGCGTTTGGCACCGGAGCTACCATGCGCACTCTGCTCGGGACCCTTGGAGGAACGTCCGCCACCTCCTTGGCTTGGTCCTCCTTAGAGATGGATCTAACGAGTTGATTTGGTTCACTTGTATGGCAATGACTTGGAGAAATTCTTGGACCTATTATCGAACCTCTAGAGTGTTAGTGAGTGGTAGAATTCTGTTAGCGGTGATTATGTTAGCAGCTGGCTATTCAAGATGCTCCTGCCAACTCGAAGTAGGCATTGAGGTTTCGCAATGGAGCTTTGCCATTGTTGGCACTCCTTAGCCTAACGAATCCGCAAGCGCATGGAGACCGTTGTAGCCTTTCACCAGGGGAGTAAAACCTGGATGTCAAATCCAAGGAACGGTAGACGCGACTAGCCTAAAGTTCTCTAACCGGACCCCCTGAGGAGAACAGGCAAAGGAGTAGAGAGCTTAACCTTAGTTAGCTACTCGTTACCCCAGATAACTTATCCTTAAGCTAACCAGATCTGCTTCGACGACTAAGGCGGGGAGAACTTAGAACGGGATGAGAGAGGGGTTCCCCCAGGCCCAGCAACTATTGTTATGAATACACCCGAACATGGTGGACTACAAAGGACGGACAGGGCTGTCACCACCTGCCGCCTACCACAATCAGTTCCGTGGGGTGCAACACAACCCAAGGTCGTTATCAAGCACAAGCACCATGCTTAAGCTATCAACTACTGACCTCCACCCAACGCGAAGGGCTTATGAGGAAAAGACATGGGATCCCGCAGATCAAGGTAGGATAAAGATAAACTGCTGAAGGTAAAGAGTAGAACTAGCGAGAAACTAAGGCAAGAGACCGAAGTACTTACTAAGATGAACTCTGAAGCTTTATTCCTCGGGGGCAGAACAATGTTGGGGGAAGGCTGAGATGACTCCCGAACTCCCTCTACAAGCTTGGCTGTCACCCAAGCACTCACCCACTACTCTCTCTACTCTACTCTAAGATAGTGGACTACATCTTGAGCCTTCTCTTCTCTCCAAAGGATGGTTGAGTGAGGGGGTGAGGGGCTCCTTTTATAGCCACTCAAGGTTGGTCCAAGGGTGGTTGCATGCATAACCGTCACTCCAACTGCCAGAGTAACCGCCACGCAAAAGATGGGGCGAAACCGCCTCGGTGGCAGGCCGGTCGGCCTCCCTAGGCCGATCGGCCTGGGATTTTGTCCATTCTCCACCGCCTTTCTTGTGGACGACCCTGATGCTCTGGTGATGACGGTTATGACCGGTTCCAAGGCGGTTGTGGCAGTTAAGACCGAAATGCCTACCGAAAGGCCTAGGACAAGTTATGTGAGGCCTTTCGGTCTTAAACTTGTCCATCCTTACCAAACCTTGCATGGAGGCCCATTGGTGACTCCCTAGAGCCATTGTGCAAAGTTTGGGGCCATTTGGTGGAGCTCCCCGGCCGACCGGCCTTGCCCAGGCCGACCGGCCTAGGGTCAGGCCGGCCGACCGGTAGGTTTTGCCGGCGACTTCCGGGACGCGTAACTTTCTTGTCCGGACTCCGAATTGGGTGATCCAAATATTCATTTCGATCGTCTCGGAGAGCTCTTCGACATGGTGCTGTCAAGTATGCAATTTGGATAACTTTTGCATCATGTCCAAGTCACCTTTGAACCTTCACTTGTATGGCTTCGCCAATGTTGATGTTTATGCACCATTTTACCTGTATTTCCTTGCAAAACATATTGGTGCACAAAACTTGTGGAACTCATTAGTGTAAATGATATCAGCATGATTATCACTATATGAGCATGAAATTTAGAGAAATGTTGGCAGTAAAAATCATAGATATCGACTGCCAACAACCATGTCGCTAGTTAAGGTTTTGGTGCATACTCCGCATTTGGCGGGCTTGGCATTAAACTTCAGTCTCGCCGTTCAAATAAGCTTCATCGTTGAAGACTTCAATGCCTCCTCCGGCATTGGCGAAGTGTTGAGACTCTGTGAGGTGGCTCCCAAAGCTATCCGTGATGAGCTCCGTCACTTTGCCGCCAGGTGTGGCCTCACGGAGTTCTTTGACGTGCTGAAACATGTGCTGGTCCACCTCCTGAAGGATGGCAGGCCCCATGCAGGATGCGTGGCGCTCAGCGTAGATCGACTTAAGGTCTGTGTCAGGCCCATGGATGAAGGTTCTAGTTTGTGTCGAAGTCAAGATCAACCTGTGCTGAGCGCCACTGATAGGAGTTGATTTCTCCTTTGGGTGGATTATTTTTTACACTGTCTACCGATAAGCAGAGGTTGTGTTCTTGAGTCCGAAGGGGAATGGACTGGATGTGGTCTGTTCATCGGAGTAGTTTTTTCGGCGATTGACCTCTCAAGGAGCGATGGTCGCGACGTGGGTAAATTACCTCCCGATAGATGGTGGTCGTGTTCTTGAGCCCAATGGGAAATTGGATTCATGCCATAGTAGGAGTAGATGACGGCTTCGAAGCCAGCTCGTTCCTCCCATCGCTTGTCGGAGTAGAACTCTGTTTTGGCCTCTAGATGGTCCTCCGAGTCCAATATGATTCAGGATTGTGTCGGAGCTGCGCTTCTTGGCGGCGAGGTGGGGTGCAGTCCGTGCAGATAGTGAAGTTGTCATGTCGTGGAGTCTGCAAGGCTGTCGTGGAGGACGCCGTGGCGATCAATGATACAGAACCCTGAAGACAAATGTGGCTCCTTCTTTGAACTTGACATCAATGTTGATACTGATGCATGCCATCGAGTTCACCAGCAGATTCTTGGCAATGATCCTTACGTGGTGCACTAGATGTTGGTGTTTTAGCAACCTACTTAGGACATACCCCAAGTAGGAGATTGGATGACTAAAGTATCATCAAGAACCAATAACTCGAAGGTGACAGGAGACTTGATATAGATAGATAGATTTGGGCCGCTAGATGTGTATACGTCCTGTATGAGGTGCTGGTTGTATTGTACCGTAGGAAAAGAAATTTTTTAAAGTATATATCTCTACTTTCCTAATACAGTAAAACTTATTTAAACGTGTGTCCATCAACAAATATGTCTTGGTGCTGGTAGGTAGGCCGGCCAACACCCGTAGTAATATTGCAGAGTGCTCCAGCCATAGTAATATTTTGAGCCAATCATACTTATATGTCGACATAGAAGCATGATGTGCCATCATATTTCGCCGCTCAAAATTTCGATTCCATCGTGAAGCGCGTGATCGTTGATCCAGTTCATGATGGCCTGACGCCGCATTCACATTTCACACACTAAGATCAAAATAAGCCACCACAGTGCTCTCCAATGCAGAAGCCCACTAGCAGCTTAGCCAGTTTGGAACCTAATCAAGTGACCATTCATCACTATTCGAAGTGGAGACACCACTCCACTAGTGCTATCACGATGCAATCAGTGAATGCCAGGTGCTCGCTCCATTTAGTCCTGAGTGGTCACAAAATGCACCGCCAGTGTGTGTCACAAGCACTATATATATAAGTGTATGGAGACCAGAGTGTAATCAAGCTGAAGTTGCACTAGTAGTTTGCGCAGCACAACAGAAGATTGCCATCAATACAATGAGGCCGCTCGTTGTGCTTGGTCTGATGGGGCTTGTGCTCGCCGGAGTCGCGCTGGAGAGCGCCGACGGCGCCGGGGAGTGCGGAAGGGCCTCCGCTGACAGAGTGGCGCTGCGGCTTGCGCCGTGCATCTCGGCAGCCGACGACCCGCAGTCGACGCCGACGAGCAGCTGCTGCTCGGCCGTGCACTCCATCGGGCAGAGCCCAAGCTGCCTCTGCGCCGTGATGCTGTCCGGCACCGCCAGGGCCGCCGGGATCAAGCCGGAGGTCGCCATTACCATCCCAAAGCGTTGCAACATGGCCGATCGCCCCGTCGGCTACAAGTGCGGAGGTACGTGCACATATATATTTGCACAGTGCTCATCAAGTGTGAAGGTTTGAATCAATTTTTTTTTAAAAAAAAAAGTGTCAGTGCTCATCAAAGTGAATTTGTCTGACTTCCACAGACTACACGCTGCCCTGATGACGACCTCGTGATCGACGAGATGGATGGCACAGAAGACTTTGTGTTGGAATAATATCAAGTCCGGGTGAACCGTTAACGTGGACGAGAGGGGCTCTAGCCGACTAACCCTCTATCAAAGTACAGTGGATTGTGCTTGCCGTTTTCATAAAAAGATGTTCTGTTTATCTTAAATAAAAATAAACGTGTTGCTTGTCAAGCCCATCAGGCATATCATACTGGAAAATTGTGTTGTATTGAAGACGCCAACAAAGCCCATCAATATTTCCAATTTATTTCAGTTGCTTCAACGGTACACAGCTACTCCCTCCGTCCCAAAATAGATGTCGTTCTCGCTTCCCAATAAAAACAGCATCTTTGAGCATTAGCCAATTATATATAAAATAATATTAATATTTATAGTACATCATTAGTACCATTAGATAGATATTTGAATCTAGTTTTTTAACAAATTTATTAGAGATATAAATATTACATATATTTTTCTACAAATTGAGTCAAAATTGAGAAAGTAACACGTGCACGCATCCCATAGCGTCATCCTTTTAGGGACGGAGGGGGTACCTACTATTCGAAGAAAAAAAACTACCTACTGCATGCGTAGACTTACATATTATCAGTTACGTACGCCATCAATGTCTTAACAAATAGTAAGCTTGAGTGCTATCATGTGATGCCTTTTCTTGGCTTCAACTCATGACCAGTCCGAATTATGAAGTTGCGGTTTCTGATTGTGATGTTATAATAAAGATGAGATTCTGATGCACAGCAACACGTACTCTGGACTCAAAATTAACTTAAGATTTGTTGTTGCAAAGACTAGGTACAATTAGTCCATCTCAGTAACTAGCTGCCTAATAAAATTGTAAGTTGCAATGCCAATACCAAAATAACTTGAAGCTTGCTGATGTGAAATAAACACTCCTTAACTCTATTCCTTAAAGAAACACTCCTTAACTCTATTCCTTAAAGCCTGCTAAGATCCTGCGGTACTATATATCCTCAAATCCATTACTTGCTTAAGAAATATGCAGAGGAGCCTGCAATGGCGAATATTGAAACACCGCCATGGCATTGGTATTAGCTGCAGCAGCAGCTGTAGAACCCAGTGGTGATTTGGATATATTTGGACCTATAATAAAAAGGGTAGGCCAGTGATCCAAGACTAAGGCCTTGTTTAGATCGCCAACTTTCGCCAACTTATTTTGCCAACTTGTCACATCGAATGTTTGGACACTAATTAGGAGTATTAAACATAGGTATAAAAATAAACTAATTACATAGATGGACTCCACATCGTGAGACGAATCTATTAAGCCTAATTAATTCGTCATTAGACACTGTCGTGCTACAGTAACCCGTCATTAAAAATGCACTAATGACGGCACATATTAGGCTTAATAGATTCGTCTTGCGATGTAGAGTCCATCTGTGTAATTAGTTTTATAATTAGTCTATATTTAGTACTCCTAATTAGTGTCAAAAGGATGGATGTGACATTTCGCCAACTTTCACCAACTCATCTAAACAGGGCCTAAGACCACGGAAGAAAATTCGCTTTCATCAGCCCATTCAAGACAGGAAATGAGATTGGTAACTGTAGCAAGTGATGGAGTGAGTTTCTAATCAATGAGTTCACATTTGCCATCACAGATGGTCATATGTATCATCATTTCAGTGAAGCTAAAGGCGGGGTGTGCCTGCGTCCTTCTATGAAGCACAGTGGCTAAATCAGAAACAACTCCATATTTGAGTAGTCATTGAGGTTTCAGTGAATCAAGAACCAAGCAAAAGGTTGAAGAACCGATGGCTAAAATGGAAAAGCATAGGAGTCGAGGCTTATGCATTCACCGGTGCTGACTAAATAAATTAATATTTCATAGTGGTTAGTGCAAGATAACAACGGTGCGAAACTGCGAGTGACAGATTGGTATTCTGGAGAGGTTGACGCACATGTATGGCATCGATGATGATGTTGTGCACCACTTCACTTTTGACAGCATCAGCAGAGGTGCCATGGAGGTAAATATTTCATCACCGGTTGCTTTGTGGCCAGTCTAAGATCCCAGTTTCTCTGAGCCAACCCGCGCCTGGCTTAGGATGTTGAAGTGCTGCTGCGTAAAAGTTTTAAAAAAGCTCTCACGTGTTGGATCGCAGGGTCGAGGTATACTATCACATTCTCCTCCCCGGTGTCCATAAACACAAGCGTCCACGCGCACGCATTCCTGCCGCCGCCGGAGCTCGACGTCGGAAGTCCGGGGAAGGGCAATGATGGTGGCGGCAGGGCCTCTCTTCAGCTGATGGTGGAGATAACCGCTCCGCTTCTGCGGGGTACTCGGCGTCCGGCGGCAGGGATGGCGGGGTCGTGGGCCGGCGGCTCAGATCCGGCGGCTCCACATGCGGATCCACTGTCCAGCCGTCCGGATCTGCTACTCCGTGCTCGGAGCTCGCTGCTGGGGGCGTGTCGTCTGGCTGCCCGTGGTGGGCGCGGCGACCTGGCGTGCGCAACTTCAGGATGGTCGGCGCCCCGGCGGCTGCGCGGTAGGGCTGCAGCAGCAGCGTCGTTCGGCACCTGGGCGTGCGTGTGGGCCCGGCGGCGTGCCTTGTCGGCGCGGGCCGTCCTCGGCACCTGGGCGTGCGTGTGGGCCCGGCGGCGTGCCTTGTCGGCGCGGGCCGTCCTCCGCGGCGGCGGGAGGTGTAGCCTCCGGATCTGGAGGCCATGCACGGAGGGGGCTCTTCGTTTGGTTGGGGATGGAGGCCGGAGCCGGGCGGCGGCGATGGCGACTCCTGGATGGGGCGGAAGGCGGCTGGCCGGCGCTGTGTGCCCGTCGCGGCCGTCCGCGTGGCGCAGGCGTCGGCGGCGGCGGGTCGGCGTTGCACCGGCCAGCGGCGGGCGGCGGGGCCTGGTGGCCCTCTGGTGCTGGCGGCTCTGTCCGGCGGCGCCAAGGCCATCTCGGGCCTCTCCGAGTTTTTCCATGGAAGGAGCAGGCGCTGGTCGGGCGGCTCAGATCTACGGGTCGTGGCCTGCTTAAGGTGGGTGGCGATGGCTCGCTGTTGGGTGGCGGGCGGTTCTCAGGGCCTACCTTACCTCGACTAAGTTCTGGGGAAGGTTTTGGACGCCGGTGATCGCTCCCGGAAGGAGTTCGGAGGTGGCTTCGACCGGCGGTGGCTTCGACCGGCGTTGCGTTCCAGCATGCGGATTTCTCCCGAGGCCTAAGTGCAGCTGAGGTCCGCTGGCGGGTAGCGCGGTGGCGGCTTGCGGCGGCTGCCGGTTGCTTTCATCCTCAACGTCCCCGTGTGAAGAGGTGGGCCTCACTGGTCTGTGTCGGTGTGCCGATGACCCAAGCAGGGTGTCACGACTCGTGTCGTTCGGCGGTGGTCAGGTCGAGGGGAGCCTAAGTGCTCGTCCCTCACGCTACCAGCAACTATGGCCAGAGTTGCGATTCATCGTGTTCTTCGTCGACGGGCCGGCATTGGGCGTCGGGCGAAAGTCTATCCCGGCGCTGGTGTCAGGGTCAGCAACGGCGGCGTCCTCGGATGTCGTGAACCTCCTTGGAGGCGTTGGTTGAGAGGCTCCCTGCTTGGTCTTTGATTTTCCAGGTGAAAACCTTTCTCCGGCTGACCGGAGGGGCGGCGACGGCGGCTTCGACGTCGTATACTTCTTGGAGGCGTCGCCTTGGAAATCAAGTGATCGGCTTCAACTGTGGGGGAACGGATTGGTGAGCGGTTGGAGATTTGATTGGAGCATGGATAGAGAAGAAGATTGAAGCTTAGTCTTCCTTTTTTCTTCTAGATGTAGCGGTGAGTGTTTTGTGTGTGGGCCTAAGTGCCCGTTTGTAATCTTGGCTGTGTACACCCTTTTGTGTTTAGAGGCTGGGTATTCTAGCCATTATCTAAAAAAACGTGTTGGATCGCACTGAATTGATCTCATGCGTGATACGTTATGCATGCGCCAAGTCACTTGGCCTTCCTGCTGCATGCGGATTCCCAGTGCCTCTCGCGCCTGTATACCCTCACCCATACTTCTCACATGCATATACTCTGGCTCTGTAGAGCAGATAGCAAGGTGAAATGGTAGGTGAAAACTCCCGTTGAGTCAGGCACGGGGCTAGCTGGTTTTATAGAGGGCGTAGCGTATCTCCTGTCTTGCCTCATACAGAGTACTGGCTCCCCCACCTGCTGTAATTTCTCAGGCTTTTTTTACTGGTGATCCATTAATACAATTGTCAATTGTGCACTTTTTATAGCCCTGCCTCACAGTGGGAACTGGGAACAGATATATCAACCATATATATATGGGGGGTTCATCTAAGTCAGGCGGTAATTTATGACCATAGCCATCTAGATCGATATGGTTCAAAGTCAGATATTCGGACATAGCTCAGCTTATTGAAGAGTAAGAACTACGGTACGTTTTGTTTGTGTTTGTATGGATCGGTTCCTATGTTGTGTTAATCCCTAGTCCAAGTGCGATAACCACATGCCTGCCTAGCAAGTCAGAAACAGGATGTGGTATCTTGCTCATGCAAATCACGAATCGTGTCTTACATAAGCTATAAGAGGACGATAGTGTGCACATGTCAGGATACAGCCTTCGAACGTTTAGTGCTTCACACAGTATGTTCCTGAGACAAAGGTCGATAGTCGTTCATTCTCTTCACGGCAAGACACCACCGTGTACATTAATCCTAGTAGGTTAGAACATGCATCTACCCAAATTCTTTTTAATCCTTGCTGCTGGATAATTGCATGATTTGGAGGACGGGAGTCGGGAGTCTTCAGGTCCAAACACGAATAGAGCCATCCACAGAAGATGTCAACATGCATGCCTTCGCTGGGTGGTAACTAATGCTGGTTACCTGCAAAAAGAAATAATGTCATGTTCAGCTATGAGAATAAACTACAGAAAAACTGAAAACAAGTGACAGTCAATTGCATATTTTGGAAAGAAAAATACCACAGAACTATGTGCCCTGAATCTTGTAACAACAGGCGCATCCACTAACTCCCAGAAGAAAACATGGCCATCCTCAGATCCGCCGACAACAAATGCATCATCATTCGTCAGGCAGCAATCCATCTTGAAGGACTGGAAATATGAATAATCAGAAACTGAACAATGCAGACAAATAGAGTTACTGTTTTGCTGCAAAACTCCTGCATCAGTGAATCATAATGGTTCCTTTGGATTTTCAAGTCAACATATGAAGCCCTCTGCTCTCATTTTAATGCATTAGACAGTTTCTATAACCCTACAGCAAATGGAGATAACACTGCAAGTTAGAATAAAATAAATTCAATTTTGTTGTGGGAAGATGAGCAGGGACCACGGTTTCTGCTAAAAACACAATGATGCCTGATGGTTTACTATTTTACACAGCTATATTTCTTATATGTGTAAGCAAAACTTGTCAGGTTAATTTGAAATTAAGCACAGTGGTCAACATAAGGGTCTTTAAGTAATAATTTTTTTGACAATATCACCAATGTATTAAGAGATACCTTGCATGCATGCCCTTTGTACTCCTGTAACAATTCTCCTGATGACCTAATGAACACAGCAGATGTTGAAAGGTTAAAGTGCATGGTGCCACCCGGACGCGGATTCAGTGCCGTGGCTTCTCAAAGGCCCGCGGTACCTTCTGGTCCCATATCCACCGTTAATTGACCATCCAAAGGCTAGAATAAAAAAAACACCCCAAACCTTATCCCTGCCCCCTGCCGATGAGCGCGAGGCGGAGGCGCGCTTTCTTCCCGCGCGCTGCGCTGCTCTCCCGCGCAGCCGCGTGCGGCGCCGCTGCCCGCTGCAGCATCCCCGCGCCGCGCCGCAGCTGCCGCCCTCTGCTTCGTCCCTGCGTGCTACGCCGCCGCCTAGTCCCCCGTGCTGCGCCGCCGCCCCGTCCTTGCGTGCTGCGCCGCCGCCGTTGCGCCTCCCGTTCCTCCAAGGAGAGGGCTTTCCGCAGCGCCTCATTGGTCGACGTGGAGGATAAGACGTTCGCTGGGTTGCTGTGGAGGAGAGGACGTTCGCTGGGTTGCCGTGGAGGAGAGGGACGCGACTGCGGACAGGAAGACGTCATTGCCAGGTATACTAGCAAGATTCCCTTCTCGTGACCTATGTATGTGCGTAAGACAACTAATTTGCAATAGAAGGTTAATTTGCTCAATTTTATGGTAGGAAAATCATATGCTATAGTATATTGTGGGTCATATTTGTGCAATTGTTAGTTCTGTGAAAGGCAATGTCAGAATTTGAGAAGGGGACACCTAGAATTGGTTTAAGATTCAGAAATCCAGATGAGGCTTGGAAGTTTTGGGTTGCATATGGGGGCTGCACAGACTTTGATGTGAGGAAAAGATATGCAAATGTAAGCAGCTTTGATGGCAAGGTGACTTCATGCAGATTTGTTTGTTCCAATGAGGGTTATCGAAGAAAAGTGCAAGCGAATAGTGTGACCAAGTGTTTTAGACCTGAAACAAGAACTGATTGTAAAGCTCGGATGTCTCTTATGTTGGACCGAGGTTCAGATGATTATGAAGTCAGTGATGTTGTGCTTGAACACAATCACTTACTTCACTTACCCGAGACCCGTCATTTGATGGCCACACAAAGGAAAATTTCAGAAATACAAGCTTTTGAAATTGAGGCTGCCGATGATTCTGGAATTAGGCCTACATGAGCTGGCTGCTCTTCAAGTTGGTGGACTATTCAAACTTAGCTACACTTGTCGGGACCGTAAAAATTATTTGCGTTCCAAAAGACAAAGGGAGTTGGCTTTTGGACAAGCTGGAAGTATGTTGAAGTATTTTCATGATAAAAATATTGAAAACCCATCATTTCAGTATGCTTTGCAACTGGATGTTGAGGAACATATAACCAACATTTTCTGGGTTGATGCTAAAAGGATCCTTGATTATGCACATTTTGGTGATGTGGTAACATTTGACACTACTTTTGGCACAAACAAAGAATATAGGCCTTTTGGTGTATTTCTTGGGCTCAATCAGTTTAGAGAGACCACTATATTTGGTGCTGCAATATTATTTGATGAAACAGAGGACTCATTTCTATGGCTCTTTGAGACTTTTCTAGCTGCACATAATGGGAAGCAACCTAGAACTATTTACACAGACCAAGATGTTGCAATGGGAAAAGCTATACCTAAGGTTTTCACAGAATCATATCATGGGTTGTGTACCTTTCATAATGCAGAATGCTGTCAAACATTTATCTCCAATCAAGGGTGAAGAGAAAGAAGAAGGTACACAACAAGATGAAGCTGAACCTGAAAAGGAAGATGAAGAATCTCATATTCTATCAGATTTTAGTGCTTGCATGTATGGCTATGAGGACAAGGCACTATTTCAGGAAGCATTCAACATTATGAGAACTAAAGTGCATAAGCAAACTTGGTTAGATAGTATCTATAAGCTTAAAGAAAAATGGGTTGAATGTTATATGAGAGATGTTTTCAGTTTGGGAGTGAGAAGTACACAACTAAGTGAGAGCTTCAACAATGCATTGAAGAACTATTTAAAATCAGGTTTTGATATTGTTCGATTTCTGAAGCATTTTGAGAGAGCAGTGCAAGAAAAAAGAGAAAAGGAACTGCAATCAGAATTTGAGGCAAGGAAGAACATCCCAAGAAGAAAAATGCATACACCTATGTTGGTGCAAGCAAGCGAAGTTTACACTCCGGTTATTTTTGAAGCTTTCCAAGGTGAATATGAAAGGTCCATGGCTGCATGTTGTAGAATACTAGATGAGAATAAATATGCTATTGCTATTGGGAGTTTCCATGGTGCTGCACGTTTTGAGCAGGAGCGCATAGTGATAGGTGATCCTTTGAACCAAACAGCAACCTGTAGTCGTCAAATGTTCAATAGGACAAGTATATTATGTGCACATGGTTTGAAAGTTCTTGATTTGATGAATATAAAGACTTTGCCAACACACTATATCTTGAAGAGATGGACTAGGGAAGCTTGCAATGGTCGTATACAAGATAAGGAAGGAAGGAATGTGATAGCAAATCCAAAGTTAGAGGCTCAACTTCGGACCCGAAATCTGTTTCATAAATTTCTCAACTTGACATATAAAGCAGCCGATTATCTAGATTGTTGTTTGTTGCTTGAAGATGGTCTTGATTGCTTGAGTACACAGCTGGAGGATAAACTCAATTTGTCTAGTAATACTTTGAATGACCAAGAAAATATTGAGCCAAATGCACAGCAAAAAGAGCCAAATGAACAGCAAAAAGAGCCAAATGCACAGCAAAAAGATGAGTTCCTTGCTGCACAACTGAAGAAAAAGGAGGTGAAGTCAAAAAATTCAAGAAGGAAGAAAACTTGGCTTCACAAATTACCTAAGGGTAACCGTAGTATGCCAACTAAAGCTGCTGATCCAAAAAAGAAAGAAGCAAAGGTATATTCTTAACTTGAGATCTACAACTTTTACATGTTGTTGCCATTCATAGCTAATTAGTGATGCTTTCATTGGTAGAAACGAAAGAAGGACGATGGTGTACAACCCCCAAAGGAAGTGAAGAATGACGGCAACAGCGAAGGAGCAATTATACAAGTTGAAGAGTACAATGACATTGACAATTTTACCCAACTTGTGATGGCTCCAATTTATGATGATGATATCCTTCATGTTGAGGATCTGTTCTAGTATGTGTTAGGTGGTATTTGGAGTATTTTGTGGACTAACTATAGCATTTTGTGGCCAAATTGTATAAGTGAATGGCCAGCCATAGTATTTTGTGGGCTAACTATAGTATTTTGTGGCCAAATTGTATGAGTAAATGGCCAAGTAGTACAGTACCAATTTGAGTGACTCAAAAGTGCCATACATCGGTGCTAAACTATGAATGTCACTTACAGGGAATTAAAATGAACCTTTGATTTATATTGTGTGTTGTTCATGGCCAAACTGCTTTCTGTATGGTGCTGGTTCACAGCCAAATTATTTTCTATATGGTGCTTAGTTTTGTGGTTGCATGCTAAATAAATATGACAACACAAGGCAAGTTTAGGCACACTTCAGAGCTCAACCCTGTCCGTGTCCCTGTCCTCTTTGCCTTTGGCAAGCAGGACGGAGAGAGCTGGATTGGTGAAGCAAAGGTACGTTGTGCCTTTAAGAAGCTAAGGCACTGAATCCTGGTCCGTGCCACCCCCCCCCCCCCACACACACACACCCTATTTCGTACATTGAACAAATGAGATCACTCTACTGAACAGAACAACCACACAATTCTGTGAGCGTCATTAATTCATAGTTAGTTATGAACTCATAGACTAGGGGAACAAGGAGAAAATGACCACTTAGGATCCTAATATCATCTATTCCCTTTTCTCCTCAAACAGCAGCAAGTGTCGATCATGAATAGCAATGGAGCCAGCATAATGCAGATTCTCAAGCACAAGAAAATTGTTGTAGCTGTGTAGATAGATAGGGAAGGGGGCTAAAAAGTTTCAGGTGAGAGATCTACACATCTTCCTGCTGAAAGCAGTTTGTTTTTAAGGTTCTAATTCTCTTTTTTTTTTAAGCAGTAAGCCACAACATTTGCAAGAGAGAGCTTCAAGTATTAACTACGGTTGCAATTATAAATTCATAATGTAGGGTCAGACTTTAAATGATTTTTTTGGTAGTTGAGGTGGAATTGCAAATTAGAGTTGATTTTAACTTGAAGGAACTCGCTGGATGTATTAATCTCTTTTCCATTGTATGTTTATTGTCTTTATTAGTTTTGAAACCAGCCTAAATCGTGCATTTTTCTCGAGAGATATGGAGAGGATCCTGCAGGTGCAAGTGTAAAGCACCTTCATGGCACCAACAACAGCTTAGCACAGCTGTAGAACCCGGTAGTTGGGTATATTTGTAGCACAAGAGTTCCCATGAGTGGTGGTATGATAAAATCAATAGGCCAACGATGGATCAGATATGAAGAGTTAAGTAGAGAAGTTGCTTCCATCAACCCATTCAAGATGGCAAATAACATTGCTGCTATGTCCATTGATGGAGGAATATCAGCTACAGCCCACATTAGCCATCATTAATGGCCTCTTTCCAATCAAGCCTAAGAGGGAAGGGTATGGCTGCATCCATCTACAAAGTAGAGTCTCATAACAGTCGTTCCATATAGGAGTAATGGGGTTTGAAAGCTTCAATGCGCTAAATAAGAGGCCTTCCTACATTTTTTTCCCAGACAATCAAAATACTGAGCAGCTTGTGAAGTGCACTTACTTGTCTAGAAGCCTCACTGTAGAATCTAAACAGTTAGCTAAAAGGCAATTGCCATCATTTGATAAGGATATACAGTTCACAGGATGCCCAAGATTATCAACAGTCTCCCTGTTATAGGCAAAAGAGAAATGAATCAACAAGCAATATAATATAAATGGGGAACAACGAAGGTATATTCAATAATCTAAAGAGCACATGCCACTATGTCAGAATTAATTAAGAATTGAAAAGACAACACTTACCTACCCATGCGAATGTCAAATGTCCGTACAGTACCATCAACACTGCCAGCAATTATTTCTGTCTTTGTTAGGTTAACTGACATTACACTATCTTGAAAAGTATCAATAGTCTGCAATCCCATAGAAAAGAAACCAAGTGTATGAGACCTGAGAAAAAGACATTGCAAGGAGTGATGCGTCTGTAAGCTAACCATTTAAAACTACCTGAATTGGATCACTGCTTTGTGACCTGCAGTCAAATGCACGCACCGTACGGTCATAACCAGCTGAGACTACAACAGCATTGTACTCATTAAACTTCACTGAATTGACCTACAAAAAGACACAATAGAAATAGTTGAGAAGAATGACGGCAAATCATCAAGTAAGCACATCTGTTAGGCAGAGTTGTCTATATGTAGTGAGCGCCACCAACTGGCCTGACCACAATGTGTTGAAATACAGTCCACAATACCAACTGTAAAACATAAATGGATTAATGGGGATCTATCACATAAGACCACAAGAGTTTTCCTAGTATTACAGAAGTATGGTTCATAGCACTGTGTTAGATGTGTCCAGTATCATCATAGTAATGGAGAGTTGGAAACAATACATGGTTAGGGTATTTGCCACTCGATCACTACTTATGTTCAGAACAACAAACGAAAATGGTTTACAGATAGAGATAGCCATAGCACCAGTACGATGACACCGCAATTGCAGTTAAGAACAGCATCATGTTGCCGTTGAAACCAGAAAAAAGAATGAATAATTCATCAAAAATCACAAAAGAAAAGAACATTGACTGATGGCTAATCCGTTACCTCACTATTGTGACCGCGGAACTTACGAATGACACGGCCCGACGCAACGTCCCAGTAGAAGATCTGGCGGTCGGCGCCACAAGACACCAGCTTCGCGTTATCCCTGTCAAGAAACCAACCATGAAACGAGGAAACAGCAACAAGCACTTGGCAAAATTTCCCTCTTCAGATGCAACGTGATGAGGGGGGCAACGAGGTGCGGAAGGCGCGTGCGTACGTACGAGGAGGGATGGACGTCGCGGACCTCGCGGGCGTGGGACTTGTAGGTCTTGACGTGGGCGCCCGTGTGCGGGTTCCAGAGGCGGAGGGTTCGGTCCTTGCCGCAGCTCAGGCAGTAGTTGCCGTCGCGGTTGAACCGCACCGCGAGCACCGCCCCCTCGTGTCCCGACAGTGACCGCGCCTCCGTCCGCGGCAGATGCTGCGCGGCCGACCCCGAGGACGACATCGCCTTGCTCTCTCTCCTCGTCCTCCGCGCCGCCGCCGAGGATGGGATGGTCGGAAACAAGACGGAGAGTCGACGAGACGGCGACCACCGAGGACAGGACTGGTGGGCCGGTGTATGAACTGGGCTGGGAAATGGGCTGTAGGCCCATAAAATAATTACAACTGAATTAACCCGGGGCGGCCACAAAGGCACCTCTCTCTCCAACTGTTCATTTAATTAGCGTTGATGGAATCACACAATCATCGAAAGGGCACCCTACAATACCACAACATCTTGTGATTCCATATAAGAGCAGGTATTCTAAATGGCGTGGAGCCGGCGAAATCTTGCGTGGACAGTAACAAAGTAGGAGAGAGAAGAGCTACAGGCGCTTCGCGGGACAGCGGCTTGAGCGGACGGATGAGCTTGCGGCACTTTCTACTTGCTGCTCTCGCTGCTAACCATTAAATAACAATGAGGCCCACCACCATCATGCATCGATTTACTATTCTTGCAGCCGGCGCTCGGCGCAACTATAATCCATGCTCTACGAGCATCGCTAATGGCCACGCCTACAGCAGGCTGTAAGACACATTAAAAAGAATCAGGTTTTGGTGATGGACCCAGCCGCATTCAATGCATCCCAGCCTCTCTCCTCCAATAGCACACAATGCAGCCTCTCTCAGCCTTCTTGAGCCGGCACGTCACCAGGCACCTACCGGGCTCCCTCTCCTCCTTTCTCTCTCCCTGGTTGGATCTCGCCGGCTATTCGACTCCCACTATCCTTGCTCTAACATGAACAATTTTGACATGGAACTACCACATGATTCACCACCCGGTTTCATCAATCCGAGACAAATTCCACCAGTATCAGTGAAAGAACTTCCAATTTTAAACAGTCAGTTCTTGTCTTCTATTGCTCATGCTTTTATGCTGTAGTACAGGTGATGGACTTTCCACGGATACAACCACAGGAAAAACGAACAACTAATTTCATGTATGCCATTCAAAATATAACTCATCACCTATATACTAATGAAAATTAGTTCATCCTTTTACTAACCCTTATTTAAAGTTTTTATCCCTTGTGCGCCATTGCCATCACGGAGCAATATCGGAGCTGTTTAAGGAATGGTTGAAAAGACTATAATACCCCTAGTGTTCTTCCATGGTTCATGGAATAGGTCGCTAGGCATCTCGTCGTGCGCGCCAAATGCACCTTGTTGTGCGGGCTCGTCGTAACCCGCATCGGATGTGCCCTGGCCATCGCCCCCGCCGCACCGTCCGAGCGGCCCCACCGCCGTCAGTGCGTCTCACGGTGACATGGCACCCTGCAGCGCAGCCACCCAGCAGCCCCGCTAGGACCTACGCAGACCCTCGGCCCCTTGCCACATCATCGCCCATGCGGTCCCACTGGTGCGTCGTGTGGCCCCCTGGTACGACGTTAGCGAACGTCACTTATTCCTTTTATTTTCTTCGGCGCTTTTTATGGACTATAGTATGTAATGTAGGTTCTAAATCCAAATTATGCTCGCATAAGGTCTACTCTGTGTCCCGATCTTCTCGAAGGATCCTTGAAATTGATAACTATCGCTGTGTGACATGACGATGATGTTGCGCACCGCGAGATCTTGCACACGTGACGAACGACCGAGACAATCGCCCATCCAACCACGGTTCGGCATTCTACAACTCCCGCAGGAATCAAAAGAACAAGTTGTAAGCCTCTCAAGACTCAAATGAGATCACCTCATAGTTGTGTTGTTATGAAAATGGCAGCCAAAAAGTACGTTGATACATTTAGTACTAATGGGTGTGACTGTTCACAAACAGCTGGAAGTTGCAGCAGTCCTTGGTTGAAAGCCTAGTGGAACCCTCTTGGTGGCTAGACTTTATTTCCATGGTAACTGAATGGTTCTTCTGCTCTTTTTATGATCTCTTAGCATGTGCAAGCTCTATCATTGTTCATTCAGATTCTGCTATTTAATCAGCTCTCGTCAAACATACTGGTTCCGGCGTTCACCAAAATGTTGGAAGAACTTGAAAGCACTATGGTCAGAAATAATTGATTAATTAACATAAGGTTAGTTTCACCTAAGAATGAATTCTCTTCTCTAGTTTTTTAGCCCGTTGTCGTGTAATTAAACCCATAATATTAGTTTCACCCTTATTCATTGTAACTGTGGAATCGATGTCAGGATGTCCTCATCAATTTCATACATGAATCAAATGATACAACCAACCAAACACATCCTAAGGTATTAAGTCTGTGCTTGGTTGCATACAATACACGATGCATGAATAGATAATCCTGAATGTGGTGGTTCAACCAATTTATCAGTACCACATGGTTCACTCTAATTAGTAGAATAATATATTATAAGTGGGTCGGATGACCTCATCATGTATGAGTTGGTATAATTTACTCAATTCTGAATCATTTCATACATGAATCAAATGATGCAGCCGACCAAACACACTCTAAGTGAGATGGCATCTTTCTAAATGAGTTGGTATAATTCACCCAACCAAACAAAAGAATCATTATTATTTTGAGTCATTTTATACATGAATCAAATGATACAACTAACCAAACCATAGCACGTAGTCAACAGCGATAGCTCATGGTGGCGATTCTGTGGATGTGAGCGGATATGTCATGTGGTACCTCTCACGAATCACAAGGTCGCCACAACGACCTAGTCATGTGGCATGCACGGGTGGGGGACTCCATGCACCAGTGCCAAGCTCAGTGATGTACATGTTCCTAATTCCTCCCAAGCCACTGTTGGAATTAAACATCACTTAGATCTTAAACGTGAGAGGATCTTTACATCTAAAACATGAACATCACTTATAGATATCAAGAGATTAACTGGCAGCCATGAAGGAGGTCGATCTGGTCCTCCTGATCGGTCTTGTGCTTGACACAAGTGTTGCCAAACTCAGCGATGGGAACGATGAGTAGTGGCGGCCTTCAAATCACTCCAGTGCCGCCAGAGATCGGGAACGGCGTCGGGGCACCCTTAGGTTTTTTGGTGTCGTTGGCCTAACCAAAAGAGCCATGTGCCCCTTCCTTTATATGCACTGGGTGACTTGGGGCCGCAACCATGAGCTTATTTCCTAATCCCGCTACTCCCTTAACTAATGGGCTTTTCACCACTCTAAAGATTTATTTCCAACATTCTCCCCTTTGGTAAAGGCCATTAACTCATGTCATTCTTAAAGTAGAATTATTTAAAGAGATAATGTGTTGTAGAGGTTATTAAAATCCCAATGAAACACAAATAACCACGATGTTTAAACTACCTATCGTATGGGAGACGGTTGACTTATGATCGTTACTCCAAGATCACATGCTCTCCAACAATCCCACGTCGACATCATGTTCACTAAATGCATTGGGAGATAAGCCTTTCATTAATGGATACATGAGCATTTTCTTAGTGTGCCTTAATGCTCTAACTCAATAGTAGTGTGATCTTCGGATTCTATCGCTCACAACTAGGAACTAAATCTTCATGTATTTTGATAATAACACTTGACCTATTGTTTTCCGAATAGAAGACAACAAGCTTATTATGCCAGTATAATTTTAGTGTTGTAATTATGTTGTCCACCACTTTTAGTCTTAGGTAAATTTTCTAAGCCATATACAACTTTCCCCAAAGCTTTATAACATGTCACGTACTTAGTTTTGCACCATAGATGATGTCGTAAGAGGGTTTGCAACCCGCAAATAAGCACCTGCATATCCAATAATTCTCAAATTCTTAGTTCTCTTACACGTGAGCATATAACTTTTAGTGCTATGCATATAATGCATGACTGTCTCAATAATTTTCTCAATGCGTGTAATGTTGATGATGTCTGAGTCATGGCGGCGTCATGGCCCATGATCTGTTCCTTTTTCTCCAATTAAATCAGTGTCGTTAGGTGGAGTGCCATGTCATGTCGCAAGGATGGGTTTCGTAAGAGTAGGCAACATAGTAGGGACGTGTTGTTGCTCCGTCAGTGCTGTGAGCATTTAATGCCAATCGCATCCGACTGCTCTTGTACCCCTACTTGGGGCGTAAGCCTACAACCATAGCCTAGGTACGCTCCCCAACCTTTTGACTCAAGGGTCGGATGAGACAGACCTTTTTTGGTCCCAACCCCACGTCGCCAACCCCTGCGGGGAGGAAGGCGACACATTGGGCGCATTTTGCCTAAATTGAGCACTCAAGCCGCAATGGCGAAGCATGGTACAGCTCTCCAATTGGATTAGGGTTAGTTGTCTGATTCGATTTTGTTTCTCCTTAAATCTCATATTTTTAGGGCCCTAATATTGGGCATCAACACCTACGGGTGCTAAACCTAGATTGATTTTTGTTGCACACGTATTAAGGTGGTTGTGGCACGAACGGTTCTCCCCCCACAAAAAAAGGGTCCACAACAAACCACCATGTGATGAACAGGATCAATTGCTAACCGCGGCCTGCACCACGACCCAAGCGGGCAACGACCTAATGATGAGTTTCTAGCACTCAGCCTCGATAAACAGATTAAAGCCCAAGAACATTGCCCCCACTCTATATGCCATATCTAGCCGAAAGAATAGAAAGGTAGCGGAGGCATTTAACACGCATAATTGGATCCACGACCTAAACTTCCAAAATGGCTTCACAGCCTTACAAATCGAGGAATACACATCACTGTGGGCTAGCATCCGTAAAGTCACCCCAAAACTACTCCGGGAAGATCGCATCAAATGAAAGCTCACCAAAAATAGGCAATACACCGGGTCTGCTACTTATACGGAGAAATTTCTTGGATGTACAAAGGAGCCAAAATTGAAGTCAATCTCGAAACCTGGACTGCACCAAAGTGAAAACTCTTCACTTGGCTGGTCATGCAAAACCGGGTATGGACCTCTGTTCGTCTAGCTAGCTGAGGATGGGATCACAACCTCTCATGTCCCCTCTGTCACCACGTCATGGAGACGTCATACCACTTAGTTGCGGAATGTCGATACACAAGAAGAATATGGAGCTTAGTGAGTACGTGGGTGCAACAACCGCAACTACAACCACAATTCTACAATGGACACCCGACTACATCGATGATTGGTGGGAAACCATCACCGCAATCACAGGAGTCCCAAGGAAAGCAGTGCGAACGTTGGCCACCCTAGTCACTTGAAAAATTTGGAACGAGAGGAATAAAAGTCTTCCGGCGAAGGAGCAGTCGACAATAGTTCTTATAGCAAAAAAAAAAACAAGGCCTCTGCATGGATAAAAGGCAGGAGCCAAATCTCTAGCATCCCTTATTTTGGGAGAATAACACTTTGTATTTAGTTAAGGTTTATTCTTCATCAATAAAATAGACACAATCTTGAGTCAGTTAGGTAAAAAAATGAAAGTTATTGTTGTACGCAACGGAGGAACAATGGCATATGCTAGGAAGATGTAAATATGCGATCGCTTAAGAAAGTTGGATTCTGCATGGCATCTTATGGTGCACAAAGAAGATGCTTTTGAGATATTAGCCATTTGCTATATCTACACAATGGCTATTTACAACTGACAGTTCTGAAAATTCCGATGAGCGTGCCAAGCCCAGGAGGAGTTGTCCCCTGAAATTTCCGGCCATGGCGAAGCCGAAGGTGGGGAAGGCGAAGAGAACCGTGCCATTGCTGTGGCGGCGAAGGGTAGGAGGTCGCTGGCGACCCATAGCGGCAGGAGGCGGGCTGGTGCTGGCGGAAGCGGCGGACGTGTGCTTTCCCCCTTGGATGCACACTTGGTGCTTGTTGTGCAACAGTTTTTTATTGTTGTCCAAAGCCCAATCAATGTGATGCAGAGATCCCTGATTCCTCCTAAGCCTATAAAGCATGGATAATAGAGACGCTGGCTTCTGGGCGACTCGTGATCTAGCTTATCCCCACTCCCATTAATGCTTTGCTCATACTTCGGCAGAGACAACAGCCAACCAGATAGCAGGAACGACACTGTCGGACCATAAAAATTGATACGCCCACTTGAAGCTAGCGAGTGACGAGATAGCTCCTTCCTTTTCTCTCTCCTATTCTCACTCCTTCACATCAGATTTATGTGACGTGGTGTGCTATTTTGTCTGCTGATTGTGCCTTATAATACCTGCTCTCAACTCTAGCATAAGACCGCTGGCTAGAATTTCCTTACACACCTGGACACCACCTATGCTAGCACCCTCACGCCACAGCTTCTTGTGCTCTAGATAGCAACTACAACTTGTGCCGTTGTGTCTCTTCGTGCCCCTTATATAGAATTGTAGATGTCAGTAATAAATTAATAATCTAAGGCTATCACCTAATGGGCTGTTGTTCGTTAATTAGTACCATACCATTGTTCCTCAGTACCGAGCTTTAATAGGGTAGTTCAGCGGTTGTTGATGTTGTTGCCGCTGCTGCTTATCGTAAAAGCGACATGCACATTACTTGCCACTGACTGACTTTAAAAGACTAAATTTCTATATATATTTTTCAAACTAAAAATCATCCATTTCGGACTAAGTTTAGGATGTACATCTATAGCTGTAATATTTCTCCAACAAAGCCATGACAGCTAGGAATCCACCTCACCATTTTACTTATGTGGAAGAGAAAAAGTGTGATCTCTTAGTTAAAAGCGAACCTTGACGTGCACTGTATTGATATAATAGAAAGATGAGATTTTGATGAAATCAAAAGCGAAAGGTTATTGTTGTACGCATGTGCTAGGAAGATGTAAATATGTGATCGCTTAACAAAGTTGGATCCTGCATGGCATCTTATGGTGCACAGAGAAGATGCTCTTGAGATATATAGCAAATGACTAATATCAATTAGCCATTTGCTATATTTACACAATGGCTATTTACAGCATACAGTTCTGAATTTCCCGATGAGCATGCCAAGCCCAGGAGAAGCTGTCCTCCGAAATTCCCGGCCATGGCGAAGCCGAAGGTGGGGAAGGCGAATTCGAAGAGGCCCGTGCCGCCGCTGCAGCGGCGAAGGGTAGGAGGTCGCTGGCGACCCGTCGCGGCAGGAGGCGGGCTGGCGCTGGCGGCCGCGGCGTACGTGGGCGTGGACTACCTGCGGCATCTGTCCCCGGCGTGGCATGGGCGACTGCAGCCGGCGCTCTGGGCGGCGCTGGCGCTCGCCACCGCCGCGCGCGCGCCTTTCTACCGCCGATGGGACGCCGAGCTCCGCGCCGCCCCAAGGTTCCTCGCCGCCTTGGCGTTCATGCTCGCGGCATTACTCTGCGAGGCCATCGCCGTCCGCTTCACCAACACCGTGCTCGGCCTCCAGTGGCACCGGTTAGTTCCACCACCTCCTTGTGATTGAGGCATCGCGAAACTGACCAGACGTTTAAACGCAAATGTGTTATTATTGCATCCATGGGGGGGCGTTTATTTTGTCGTTAAACTGCTATTTGCGGTGCTCCTTGTGTGTATATTGTTGAATCATGCCAATTTTTATTGAAATTTCAGAAGTATGCTCCTTGGAAATTTGGCATTTTTTGGCATTGATTGTTATGACAGTGAAATTCACTGTTGTTGCCAGCCAATTAAAATTATTTCAATGCATTGGTGACAGGATGATTGACCGTCCTGTTTTTATCTTGTCTGTAGCACTCGCCAGTCGCCATTCACTTTTAGTGATGGTTTGGTATGCC
Source organism: Digitaria exilis (assembly GCA_015342445.1). Taxonomy (NCBI): domain Eukaryota; kingdom Viridiplantae; phylum Streptophyta; class Magnoliopsida; order Poales; family Poaceae; genus Digitaria; species Digitaria exilis. The sequence goes on along the minus strand of JACEFO010001924.1, from coordinate 1,788,379 downwards.
ACTTAGTGCAGGGATACTGAAATTAAGCATCACTGCAACAGCCTTTTTGGGTATACGAAAGCATCTATCCATGGTCAGGCCCGAAACTTATCCCATTGCAATTGTGTAGACAATGAGTAAAGATATTGTGTTTCATCATCCAGTGACTCTCCATAGATTGTTATTCTGAAAATCAAATATTTTCCTAGTTATCGTTATACCTCAATTCCACAACTTGTTCTGAGACACACGTTGGTTTAACTTCGGCTATTAGTAGTGGCTTTATTTTTCCTCTCCAACCTTGAATCAGACAGTTTTTGTCCTTTTTCTTTTTCAGCTGGATTAGTATGTATTAGATTAGATATTTCATTCAGTTAGGTTTATTTCCGTCCAATCAGTATTCTGCACTTCTGAGATACAAGAAGTCATCACTATTAAAAGAGCTACTAGTACACTAAAACAAGCCCACTGTTATCAACAGATCTACTGCTCCTCTTCCCGATACTGGCCAATGGATGCTTCTAGCTTTGAATGAGAAGCTTCCTCAAACCATGGTTGATCTACTGCGAGCTCGCATCATCTCTCTTCATCATTACTTGATGCTGTTTATCATGTTGGCATTTTCGGCATTGTTTGACTGCATCAAAGGTCCTGGGCTCGGAATAGGCTCAAGGTATATGTTCGCGATGGCAGTTGGGCGTTTGCTCCGGACCATAACATTTCTTCCTACAATTCTTCCATCCGCGCGGCCTTGGTGTGCTGAATCTCGATACCAAATACCTGAGCATCCACATCCTTGGGCACAGAAGTTTTATGCTCCATATGCTTCTGATCGGATGATGATCTGGAGGGTCATGAAACAGGACATGCCATTCGGTCAGTATATTCAGCTTATTACGCTTACTGTTAACATTTTCTGGGTATATAGCTGCTTTAATAGACCGGTATGTACTCATTTTCTTGTCATCCTTCCTGATTATAGCTGCTCTTCAAGATTACCCTGATGAGTATAAACCTGAGTGGGGACTGATGAGCTTCTTAGTAGACATTTTGAGGCCAAGCACTGGAGAGGGGCCCTCTTGGTATCATTTACTGAAGAAATCGAGTGGTGGTTGCAGTGATCTTCTGTATAGTGGACATATGCTTGTTGCTGTCCTAACTGCTATGGCATGGACGGTATGTGATGTTTTCATCTTCCCAATTGATCAGATTGTTAATGTCATGTGTTCAATTCACCCTCCCATTTCTGTACTCCTGCTACAACTGACATGTGCTTTAACTGGCCAGGATTATCCTATTTTAGATATGATATGCACAGAAAAAAAAAGGAGTGATTGACTTGTCCACTTATATATAAAGTTGTATTTACTTCCTTGCAATTAAATCGTAGTCTGTTCTGCACTGTCCTAGATACTCCGTGACAGTTAGTCTATCAACACTGCATTGTTACCTGACAAACAACTCAATATTATATTGGTGTGATATTTATAACTAATGTTAAGTTGCTGTGAAGACTTGACATGTGTCTCCCTCCTCTTTTATTTATTTGTCACGCTGAATATGTGTTAATATTTCGCACTTGACCAGATATTATCTTAACACCTTAATGACTTATTCGTTTACGTTGCCTCACAGGAAGCGTATGGGGGATGGAGCTCTGTTGTGATATGGCTCCTTGTCGTCCACAGCACTCAGAGGGAGATACGGGAGCGGCATCATTACAGTGTTGACTGCATTGTAGCAATATACGTTGGAATGTTCTTGTGGAGGATGACTAGGTTCCTCTGGTCTGCAAGGGAAACCAATCGATCCAGAAGGATTGCGAAGCTTGATGAGGTTCAGAACAGATTATTCCGTGCTGCAAAGGATTCAGACATCGTTGAAATAAGGAGCCTGCTAAATGCAGTTGAGTTGGCTGGTCAAGAAAAGAAGGGCTTCTCACAGCGCATCATCTTCTCCTTCGCTGCAGCTATAATTGTTTTTATCCTCTTGTTTATTCTCTTGGCATTCGCACTAACCAATGATGGATGATCTCTATATGTCCTGCCACTTTTTTGTATTCCCATTCTTTTTAGGATAAACTTGTGTTAGTCAGCTTACTGAGTTGGAAGTTATGGACTTTTAGGAAGGAGGGGATATAGTGGTGCCTTATTTAACGCCAAGCCGAGGGGTCATGGGGCCCGGCAACAAATGTGATGGATTTTATCTACAATAATCTGACTATCTGAGTACAACTTGTTTTGACAGGGTCATACAGATACTCACATAAAACATAGTCAGCTGAATTGTATAGGTGAACTTGTTACTCGTTTCAACAGAAGCACCTACTTTACCATGAGAAATTATAAGCTGAGCTGTATATGCAAATGCAACTCTTCTTTTCAGAAGCCTCTATCAGTTGACTATGTAGGTAGGATAACTGGCGCATATTATAACTTGTGCGCACATCGGTGATACCACGTATTCATATTCCACTAGCTAATGTCGTGCTACTTAGAAATGGTCTGCAATTAAGTTTGGTTTAGACGTTTAGTGCCCTCAAGTTGTATGTAGTAGAGGGGGTTACAAACAGTCTTGTATGTATCTACTGTTGGTGTATATTTACAAACAGTCCCTTTGTAAAACAGATACTTTGTAGTAGAGACTAAAATGTAAGGTGTCAAGACTAGATAGATACAACCAAAGAAGGATCGAGAAGAGAATTGATCCTGAAGTTTTCTCCATTGCTCTGTTTATGTTTTCTCCCCTTCTCTTCCAAACCCAAATCTCTACCAGATCCATCGATTAAACTTCAATATCTACATAGCAACAGTTCAACATCTTCAAAGTTTTGTACTTTATAATTTCCATAGGTTGCATCATCTGAGGAAGTTTTTATAGAGACCAAGCTCTTGGTGTAATCAAGGCTCGCATTCAGACCGTTGGGCCCCTACGTACTCCCTCCCTCCTTTTCATATTGGCTGTAATTCTTTTTTTTCTCAAGTCCAACTTTTCTTTCTCTGATCATCAATCTTTAGAGATTTGTATGATTTAACATCATAAGATCCATAGTGTTAGTTCAGCATGAGAAATACTTTCATAATATATATGTACTTAACATAATGTTTGTTCACCATGATAACTAATTTGGACATGTTTTTAAGCTATATGCTGAATTTCTAGGGACTTTTTTTGAGCAATATATGGCAGGTGCTCTGCTCATTCATTATAGTAGAAAGAATTTCTAGGTACTGATGGTCAAAAAAAGAGATGTTGGCTTAATATAAAACTAGAACGACAACTAATTTGAAACTCAGGGAATAGTATGGACCGAAATTGATGCCCCCAGGTGGCCAATTCTCTGGTACAGATGTTAACAGTACCGAAAAAAACAACCGAAATTAGATAAGGTGATTTGAATCCGTAGCTCTGAAGAAAACCGACGAGATGGATATGTGATGTGTACATTTCCTCTTTCTTTTTTTTCTTTTTTTTTTTAGGAGAATGTGTACATTTCCTTCTGGCACCATTCGGACCGATGCAACCGGTGCCGTGGGTTGGACTGACAATAACCAAGTGATCACCTCGTGGGTTCACAATAAGGATTAAGACTTCAATGGATAACGTGTCCCCGTTTTCCAACCCGTCAAAGAAAGTAGCAAGTGGCAACCGATATGAACCTTTTTTTCCCTCTCATTGCTACATGTTTAAGGTGATTCTGCGTTTGGCTATCGAACTTGTAAGCGCAATGCTACAGTGCTCCATTCACATCGGGTACGATTCTGTGAATTATGGAGCTCCTTGCATGCCTATTATCATTCATAACTATACTAGACATTCAGTCCTCCACTACGTACATGCAGAATACGTATGTTGAGTTGAAGCGCGTTAAGCAATCCAGGGCCGTTTCAGGCTTTCAACATCCAACCTTTAACTTGGAGTTGTAGGCATTGGTTTGGAAATGTTTTTAAAGGTTTTGGTGTGTAACCGCTGAAAACATCGATGCTATGCGCAGCACGATTAGGACGCGTAATTTGTCCCTGGTCAATGGATCATTAAGAATTGGAAATCCATAGAGATGGTGGTATTTGACTGGCCGGCGGTGTTATTGGAAGAGCAGACGGATCGCTTTGTTTCGTCCTATAAATACCAGCAGTTTTCCAAGTTCATATCCATCGCACACAAGAAAACTCGATCGGTTTCCCCCAGATATATACAACTGTCATCAGTAGTAGCTAGCTAGCTAGCTGTCCCTCTGAGCAGAGCAGCCATGGCTGAGGAGAAGAAGCACCACCACCTGTTCCACCGCCACAAGGACGGCGAGGAGGAGGGGACCGGCGGCGAGGTGGACTACGAGAAGAAGGAGAAGCACCACAAGCACCTGGAGCAGCTCGGCGGGCTCGGAGCCATCGCCGCCGGCGCCTACGCCATCGTACGCTAGCTAGCTCCATATATATATGCCGTTGATTTATTTATTTACATATATATATATACTAGTCTCATTTTATATATATATATACATATATAACTGATCGATCGTGTGCATATGTTTATGGTTGTGGTCGATGGAGAGCAGCACGAGAAGCACAAGGCAAAGAAGGACCCCGAGAACGCGAAGGGGCACAAGGTGAAGGAGGAGGTGGCGGCGGTGGCGGCCCTGGGCGCGGCCGGGTTCGCGTTCCACGAGCACCACCAGAAGAAGGACGCCAAGAAGCACCTCGACGACTGATGTTGTGCCGATGATGAGGGCTTCTGTACTGCTTAATTGTCGTGCTTTTGTGATTTTAAGATTGTCTCTTCTTCGTGTCCTTCTTCTATTTTGTACGTACGCGTGACAGTCATGATCCATGGGCTGGCTGTAGCCTCCTGGCTCCTGCGTGCCAGCCAGCCTTTGTGTCGATCCGTGTCCTAAAATTAAATAATTGTGTGTCTGCTTTGCTCTGCACAGCTGATCGCTGCTTGTGTGATACAGTATATATCTGCTACGTATATAGTATTACATAGTATATGCGTTTACTTTGTTGTCGTCGAAATGCTGCATGCTAGGAAAAAAGAATAGGTCGGATATGAACATCTGACGTGGGTACTTGTAGCCTTTTTTTCGTGCCACACTTTCGGTAAATCAAACGTGGAATGAGGGCAGCAACAGTGTTGAACAAATCAGCATTTGGTCATCGATGCTGCATTTAATTTGGTCCAATATCAATCACATCACGAGCTGCATTTGGTCCTCCCGCCGCAGTGTTAAACGAATCAGCATTGTTTCCTTCTCTCTGCCAACCATACGTAGTTGAGCAGAAGTACACCAAACACCGCTGCTGATGGAAATTACATTGTATGCTCTGGGTTATGCTGGCTCCCGTAGTGACGTGTGAGTCAGAGACAGAGGAAGGCGAGACGGATTTTGCTGTAACACGGAATTTCGTATCACAACAGTACGATGTATTCAGCTATTCTTTGATTACATGCCCCTTTTGGCGACTGTTCATCTACTATTTATAGGGGTCATCTTCGCATTACATGACCGTTACTTCCCGCCCTAACTCTACGGACTAATTCTAACTCTTGACGACCGTTGCCTCCCGCCAACTCCTGGTTCAGCCTCGTCCTAGGAAGGCTCCAGTTAACTTCGTCCTTTTCCTCTTCATGATTTGACCTCGTGTAGACTGGCCTCCCTTGTCTCGCAGTTAGCTTCGAGGCCTCCCTTGTATCGCAGTTGGCCTCAAAGGTCACTGTTTGTCTTCTTCGGGTTGGCTTCTTCGATTCTCCTTCAAATCATCCATCTTCTCCCTCGAAGCCAATCTTGTTCCTCTAAACAACTTAGCTTCGAATCCTAGCTTCGAATGACGCTTCCCCAACAGTAGCCCCTCAGCTATTTAGTCTTGGCTGGTACAACAAGGCCTAATAGCTACAACTGTATAAAAAAAAAGGACAAAAACATGTAGTAGTAGCCACGTTGCCTTTTGAGTCCTCTTTCACGAGCGCCAGTCGAAGCTCCATGATCAAGGATGTACTTGTCCTCCAGTACACCCCAAGCTTCAACAAGCATCTTCATTCGTGCACTGCCAGAAATCGATATAGCAGAAAAAGTAGTCGAGGGTGGCTTCGTTGCCTTCGAGTCTTCTCGAACGAGCGCCGGACAAGATTCCGTCCTCAAGGATGTACTTGTCCTCCAGTACACCCCAGCTAGCCCCTCTTGGCTGGTGCTCGTGAGAGGAAAATCTCACGTAGTGGATGTGGTTGTCGTAGTGAACTTAGTTGTAGTCGTCATGGCCTGAGTTGACTTATTTGTTGAAGTGCTGATGGTGAGCTTCTGCTGAGCTCAGGAGTTTAAGTAGCGAGCCCCTCAAGCCGAAGTAATGGCGGAGGTGAGTGGAGTTGATGATGAAGTCATGGACAACGAGCCCCTCGAGCCGAAGTAGTGGCGGAGACGAGTCGGAGCTGATGACGAAGTCGTGGACGACGAGCCCCTTGAGCCGAACTAGCGGTGGAGGTTCGTCTGTGCTGGCGCCGAAGTTGTGGACGGCGAGCCCCTCGAGCCGAACTAGCGACCGAGGTGAGTGGACACCAAGAGAGAAAGTTATGATCTGCATCTCTCCTTTATCATACTAAGTTGACTGTATGAAAAGTATTTTAATAAACTAATTTGACTTCAATCTTTAAATTGTGAGATTAAATTCCCTAAATACAACTTAGCAGATAAAACTTAAGATGTGCAAAACAACTTATGTATGCTATTATCATGTTAGACATCGCCTGACAGCTCATCCGAGCTCAGCAAGCTTCCCATAAGTAACGAATCTCTCTATGGTTCGTACTTATATTTCCTTAGGTTTTGTCGATAGAGCAGCTCGCGACTGCTTTTCGACATTGTTATATTCGTTTCATTGAGTTATTAAACTTGGGTAGATAATGGAAAAATTATCAAACATGTAGTTGAATGATGTAAAACAAAGACTCAAAAGGCAGTGACAAAATGCAAATAAGTACGTAATAATCTTATTGCAGGATACATCCAGCAACACAAAAATAGTTAGTGAAACATCTTTAATATAAGATAAATTAACTTCCCATCTATGGTTTGCACATTCGTTTGTAAAAGAGCATCATCGAAGGTTATAGGGTTAAACTAAATTGTTCAACTAAGAAGGATAAAACCTTTGTGTAGTAAGATACTAGAGGATGCTGATTAAATTGATTAAGCCGTGGTTACTTATCTGATTCATCGAAGATCTTGTTAGCTTCGCTGCCCTGTTGCTTGCTGAGGATGCGAAGCTGCATAGCATCTCAGAGAGAGCTAATTAATTGCTTGAACTCCAACATTTTCTATTAGATTGATGATCGAAGGTGATGTTTGGCTCCATGCAAGTGACGCAGAGGCGTTCTTCAATTTCGAGTGGAGTTTGGTACATCCGTACTTGTGTGGCGACCACAGTTTGCTGGGATCAGACAAAGGACTTGACATTTTTTTTTTGATTGCTGGCACGTTGAAGTAACTTTTAATCGTGTACATAAGCTTCGTGTGAACCATAATGCGCAATAACTGGTAGCTTCGGTGTCGAAGCTCGTGAGCGACACGTGGCTCAGCTTCGTTTGGCAGCTTCGCTTCAAGTATTGAGTTCGAGAAACAGCTTCGTGGTAGGGTTGTGAACCTTGTTGCTCGAAGGCAATGAAGGTAGAATTTTGAGAAGACGTGGTAGAAAAAGATGCATGTGCACGTAGCATGTGTATGTTCATGTCCATGCAAATATCACGAATAAAAAATGATGGTATATCTTCATATCCCGAAAGTGACAAAAAGCTAATGGTTCGTGTAGTTGTTTGAAGCTTTATTGTGTTTAATTAGTGTGTCACATGCTTACACAACTTCCAGCCATGGACGGCAGCTTCGCATGCTATTGGTGAATGTGGATATATTGCAACTTTGTTTTTTTTCCTGGTGATACGACTATATTGCTAAAAGAAGGCAATTCAACAGTCTAAACCTTGATTAGGGGCACCAAAAGAGCCCTCGATGGCATCGATCTTTATACAATAGTTTCGTTGACAGAATTCAGATGAGTGATTTTAGACTAAGGTAAATATGTTATACTCGAACTGCATATATACTTATGAATTGTCACCCGACTTTTGAAAAATCACATTATAGAGGTCGCAAACCTCTTAGAGATCACGTCTCACAGTAACTGGTATTTTTCTCAACTTTTTATAAATATATTAGACCAATACCATGGGATATTTTTCTCGTCTTAATAACTGGTATTTAGTGGTTAATATGCGAGCAGATGGCCGTAGTTTTGGTCAGTCTCAAGTAGCAACTTCGCTTGGTGCTTTGATGTGGAAAGCAAATTTGGACCTCTTCCTCTTGTCCGAATTCCAAACAGGTGACAGATAATAAAGGCGTTAAAAATTGAGATGGAAACAAACGAAGGCAACATGCATGACTGAGTTATTTATCTTGGGGAGGGGGAATATAAACTTCATTCCTTAATTTCCTTCCACCAGCCTTCCAGTACTATTGCCAAAAATGACTAAGATAGACGGTGCTTTGGCCTAGCGGCTTTATTGAGCAATTGAGTGGGCAGGTTCTACGTACAGCTTTGGTGTTTCCAATATCAATATAACTTTGTTCTTGCCAAAAACAAATCATTAAAGGATAAAGTGAAAAGAATATGCACCCTTTTTTCCTTTTGTAAAAAATGGAAAGGCTGAAGGCAAATTATTCAAAGTAATACTTAAGAAGAAAGGATATTTCAAAGGGCATATACTAGAGCTGCGTTTTTTATTCAATTTGAAGTAATCGTAACTATATGAAGATGAGTCGAGATTGATTAGCAAAAGCACGTTACTTGAGTCTGTAACGACATAACCTTCGATGCTCGAGGTTATGGTATCAAATCTCCAGGAGCATTTTTTTTTTTTGGAACAGCAAGCTTCGATTTTGCGTGGGATGGTGCATGCATGCTTACTTTTATTTGCTAGATGCAAGTTTACCTTGACTGCTAGGATCGTTGTTTGTTGCAAAGTTGTTACCCAATTGGCAACAACTGACTTCGTGCATGGAGCCATGGAAAGCCATATTGCGTGGAATCCTCCTGCTTGCCTAACGATCGAGGGTGCGCTTTGCAATTGTGTAGCTGTGAGTGGTCATGCGTGCGAGCCGAAGTCATCAGCTATTCATCTTTGCTACCTAACGCAGGCTGGCAGCTTCGTGCTATGACTGCTCAATACTTGGCACTTGGCCCAGCAGCTTCGCTAAATCGAAGGTAATATGATGCACGAGGTAAATTTATTTGTGCCTCTACCTTAAGCTTTTTGCATTGAGGCCTTTTTTTTTGCTTCGCGGATAGTTTACTTTTAGCCTAAGCCTTAAGCTATCTTACTTAAGGTCTTTTCGTTGTTCGAGGCAAATTTATTTGTGCCTCTACCTCAAGTTTTTTGCCTTGAGGTTTTTTTTTTCTTCGAGGCTAGATTCTTTTTAGCCTCGGCCTTAAGTTATCTTGCTTAAGGCCTTTTGATTGTTCGAGGCAAATTTATTGTGCCTCTACCTCAAGCTTGACGCCTTGAGGCTTTTTTGCTTCGAGTTGTTTTTAGCCTCGGCCTTAAGCTATCTTGCTTAAGGTCTTTTGATTGTTCGAGGCAAATTTATTTGTGCCTCTACCTCAAGCTTTTTGTCTTGAGGCTTTTTTGCTTCGAGGCTAGTTTCTTTTTAGCCTCGGCCTTAAGCTATCTTGCTTAAGGTCTTTTGATTGTTCGAGGCAAATTTATTTGTGCCTCTACCTCAAGCTTGATGCCTTGAGGCTTTTTTTCTTCGAGGCTAGTTTCTTTTTAGCCTCGGCCTTAAGCTATCTTGCTTAAGGTCTTTTGTTTTGTAGACATTTGCACAACTTTTGGTTGGGGAGGGAAGATATATGCTTCAATTCCTGAGCAATTGGATTATTAGTTGCATAATGACGAGGATGGAAAACATTGCAAAGATAAAAAAAATAGTGAACAATAAGGAGACCACATGGGTTCGAAGTAACTAATGTACTTTCCCATTCGAAACCAATCTGGCAGGACCCAGCCCGAGGTGTCAGCACGGTCCAAAAGATAGTTTTGATTAAATGTGTAAAAGGGGCCAACGAAGGTGTTTCGATAGAGTTTAAAAGAGTTGACTTCCTTTTGGTCTTCGAAGATAGTTTCATAAAGATTTTGAGGGTAATTTTTCTGCGAAGGCCTCGTGAATTTTGTCAATGACGTGGTCGTGAAGTAAAACCATGAGTTGATTGCTTCGACCACGAAGCTTCGCTATTTGTCATCGCTAGTGAATATTCATCATTGATACGTGGTTTGGGCACCTAGTAGCTTCGTTGAGCAATTCGACCAGCAGATTTAGCAGCTTCGGTGATTTTTTTATATCGAACATCTTCAATTCACGAAATGACATTTTGCAATGCCTGATCTCGCAGTATCTTTTTGCATGTTTCTATTCTTAGCTTCCCGGATAACGGATAGGCATGCATCTTCTGTGCTGCTCGGGCCATGCGGCCATGCCGTAAGCCTTCATATTTTTTTGTGTCCGATGGCAGCTTGACAGCCAGGGTCCTTGTTTGTCACAAAGTTGTTGCGAGGTTGGCACATGCCGCGAGGCTGTCATGCTGCGAGGCTGTCACCCAGTCTGTTGTAACACAGTTTTTCTGGTATTACAAACAGTGAGAAGATTGCAATTATCTTTTTGTCTCCAAAAAACATCAAGACAATTTCACACGAGGTCTTTTTTGCGAGGTTATACTTCCAACCTCGGCCTCAGGTTATTTTGCTCGAGGTCTTCTTTTTTTGCGAGGTTATATTTCCAACCTCGGCCTCGGGCTATTTTGCTCGAGGTCTTCTTTTGCGAGGTTATATTTCCAACCTCGGCCTCGGGCTATTTTGCTCGAGGTCTTCTTTTGCGAGGTTATATTTCCAACCTCGGCATCGGGCTATTTTGCTCGAGGTCTTTTTTTTGCGAGGTTATATTTCCAACCTCGGCCTCGGGCTATTTTGCTCGAGGTCTTCTTTTTTGCGAGGTTATATTTCGAACCTCGATGTATTTTTTGCTCAAGTGCTTTTAGGGGAATCTCCTTTATTGATTTTTTGGAGAAATTTACATAGGTTCGCCTCGTTAAAAACCTCACCTCCAATCTGCTGGGAAGATTGGAGAGCACCAATCATGGCATACCTACAAGACAATTTCACACCCTGTTCTGCAAGTGAGGCCAAAAGAATACCAGCAAGAGCAAGAGGATATCAGATGATACAAGGTGAGCTATATAAGAAAGGGATATCAGCACCATGGCTAAAATGCATTGCAAAAGAACAAGGAACGGAAATACTAAGAAGTATACACGAAGGGATATGCGGAACACACATTGGTCCAAGAGCCCTCGCAGCAAAAGCAGTCAGGCAGGGAATGTTCTGGCCGACAATGATAAAAGATGCAGACGAAGTAGCAAAGAAATGCGAAGCAGTTTTGCAAGAAAAATTAGAAAGGCCGAACTGCCGAAGGTGAATAAGTGAAAGTAATATTTATGAGGGAAAGAAACATGACCTTCGATTTATGAAGAGACATTCTTGCAATGTCCTCGTTCTATTTTTTGTATTTTTCTATACTTAGCTTCGCAGGTTGCGGATGACCTTCCGAGTCAGGCTTCACGGGAGCCTCCATGCGAAGCTATTTTGCTTCACTATTGTCGAGGTTGATGCTTTGCCTCGGGAGCCTCGATGGAATGGCATGCAGAGGGTATATATAGAGAGCATCCTCGATGCATACAGGCCTTCAATGGATGACTTCGTCTTTTGCACTGAGCTGATTCTTGAAAAGTGTATGCTTGAGCTTGCTTCATTATAGCCTTCCCTAAATCTGTGACTTTTTCATTTCGAAGCTGTCTCCATGCCTAGCCTTTGGCCTAGCTTCGGAGCCAACCTCGGGTTATCGTGGTTCCCTTCTGGCCTCGTCTTTGCAGCTACGGCTATCACTTTAATATTCATGCAAACAATATTCAGAGCTCCTCGAAGCTTATATATTGGACAACAATTTCAGGTAATGTGTCTTGGTTTGATTTGATGACAACAGAACTGCAGCTTCGACCAACGCGGACACTGTGTGCTGCTTGGATGGCGGCCTGGCGTTATGCCAGCTGTGACTTCATGCCCTGGACAGTAGCTTCGTATGCATGTTGTTAGTTATTCTTGTCATGGTCCGTCGAAGAAGAGGTAACAGCTTTGTCTGAATGCCTGATGCTTTAACGTGGAAGCTCGCCGCCAAGTTCAGCGATGTGCCAAGCTTGGCGTTGTCCCTGAAGGTTCTTGCTTTGGTGGTACTTGCGGTGGATGTTCAAGTTGTTGCTGCTTTAGTTCTGAGCCTGTTCCCAGATAATGCGACAACTTTGTGTCGACTTGAAAAACAAAAGCGAAGGTACTTGGAGCTTCGTGTCTACTTCTTGCTGCTGCGGAAGTTCAGATTGCAGATCTTCCAAACTCAATATTGATTGTACTTCAACATTTTTCGCGACTACGAGGTTGGCCTACATTGCATCTTCGTGCATGGAGTCATAGACTGCAGCTTCGCGTGGCGTCGTGTCCTGTTTGCCTGACAACTTCATTCGCTAGCAAGCTTTCATGAAATGAACAAGGCCACAATATTAATGGGCCCTCCCTGCTTATATGTGGATGGTTCTTGAGGATGGAGCCGGAGCTGAGCTATTCGTGCTCAGTCAAAGATAGTTGGGGCCAGCCGAATGAGTGATTCGGTTTGGACCTTCGTTTTTTGCTTATATAACCAGACGAAAAACCAGACTTGCCACTATATTTTGTTTGTGCTTTCAGCCTCAGCAAGTTTGATTTGCCAGCGAATAGGTGACGAGGCCATAACTATGGTGTTTATATCCCCCTTTAGCATCTATCTTCGTTCTCATTTCTGCGTGCACGCTCAACATCCCATCATAATGAACAGAATTTCAACCTGCTTTGCTCAACGAAGCTAGTGAACACCTCATGAGTGTTTTCTTGGTGACGAGGGGACCTCGAGGTTTGCTACCACAATGTCAAAGTTAAAAAAAAGGCAAATTATTAGAAAAAACAGTGATGATTTAGAAATTTGGCAAAATAAAATGGGACCAACGAAGGTGACAAGATTGAATAATTTGTCAAGAGAAAAAGAACATGACCTTCGGTCAATGTTTATACAACGACAAATATTTGGTAATCATGAGTTTCATTTCGTTCCAAACACGCGGACGGCGCCAACTGTTGTAACACGGAATTTCGTATCACAACAGTATGATGTATTCAGCTATTCTTTGATTACATGCCCCTTTTGGCGACTGTTCATCTACTATTTATAGGGGTCATCTTCGCATTACATGACCGTTACTTCCCGCCCTAACTCTACGGACTAATTCTAACTATTGACGACCGTTGCCTCCCGCCAACTCCTGGTTCAGCCTCGTCGTAGGAAGGCTCCAGTTAACTTCGTCCTTTTCCTCTTCATGATTTGACCTCGTGTAGACTGGCCTCCCTTGTCTCGCAGTTAGCTTCGAGGCCTCCCTTGTCTCGCAGTTGGCCTCAAAGGTCACTGTTTGTCTTCTTCGGGTTGGCTTCTTCGATTCTCCTTCAAATCAGCCATCTTCTCTCTCGAAGCCAATCTTGTTCCTCTAAACAACTTAGCTTCGAATCCTAGCTTGAATGACGCTTCCCCAACAGATTTCATCGGGCAGAGGCAGTGGGCTGAACTGCTCCACGGTAGACTGACTGGTCAAGCAACGGAGGCCCAAAGTTATTTCGGCTGGCCCAACAATTTACCTACGAATCGCAAACGTTTGACGAGAAGCCCGGCCCGGAACGGCAGCTTTAGGCCTCGTTCGGCAGCCTTTCGCCCATTGCATCGCGTTGTCACTGTCATCGGCGAATCGCACACATGCCGGCGCGGCGAGAAGGACGAACCAGCGATTGACGACTCGGTAGTAGCAACCTGAGAGGGATACAATACCAAAGAGAAGTCACGGAACGGATCGGGCCCGCGTCGCGTACTCGCGACACGTCTGGAAGTTTCTGCCAAGGCTGCTGCTACTGCCAGCCATGGGTATGGACGTACGGCCTGTTCGCTTGCTTAGAAGTAGCTGGGCTGGAGGCTGGCCGGGGCTGGTTGGTCTAACTTGCAAGTGTCTAGCTGGGCCAACCTTGGTCCACCTGGCAGTGGCTTGGGTGGTCTAGCTGGCTGGTTACCAGCCTAGCCATTTTAGCTCAGCCGAACAGGGTCGTACTCCCTTCGTCCCATAATATTTGCACTTCTAGAACCAGGCACGCGAATGAATGCTATGTGTGAAATTACAAAATTGTCCCTTGTCCAAACAATGCATTGGTCTCATGTGGGTCCCACCTAAACAATATGTGGGTCCCACGTGGGCTCCACCTAAACAATATGTGGGTCCTATGTGGGCCCCGCCTAAACATCACACGGGTCCCACCTAAACATAGGTGGGTCCCACCTAAATAGTACAATCCCTATAATGTTGCAATCATTGCACCTCGGGAAGAGAGAAAGAGTGCAATTATTTTTGGACAAATTTTGAACTAGAAGTACAAATATTACGGGGTGGAGGGAGTACGGTTGTAGAGCAAAGCGTCGCGAGGGCGATCGAAGGTGTTCTGTTCTATCGCCATCCTCCCCCTGTGCCAATTCGCATACCATCAGAGCGTAAACAAACAGCCACGCGCATGATGACACCATGATAATTGAGAGTCCTTTTCGACCACGCTCCTTGTCCGTACGCCTCCCTTTGGGTTTGTTTGCACCGCTGGCTGCAGGCCGCGTCTGCTGTGCTCCCGGCCTCTCGGGCCGAGACATTGTGAATGATTCCCCGTGTCCGGTGACGGTCCAGTCCGACGACCAAATTCCATGCATGCGCTGGTCCTTCTGGTGCACAGGTACAACTAAAGACTTGCATTTTTTGAACACGACAGTTTTTGTTTTCTTTGAACGTGCACGATGCGAAACATGGCCGTCGGTTCTAGTACTACAATTTTTTTTTCCAGCTGGAGCACCGAGAGAAAGCGAGATTCTCTCGGGCTGCCGGCGGTGAAAGGCCCGTCGGTGGTGTGGGGGCCCGCGCCATGGCGTCCTGGGCGTCGGGCGGCGGAGGGAGGATCGGAGAGGAGACTAGCAGCAATAGCAACAATGGCAAGGGGACCAAAGCGAGTGCGTGAGCGCCCGTGCCAGCCATTGATGTCGCAATTATCGGGCCCAAAAAGGGCGCCCCTCCTCGTCCTCGGAACCCACGCGCGCTCCCTCCCATCGGAATCCCATCCGGATCCGGAACACGGAGCAAAAAGCAGAGGCGACTCCAAACAAAAACCCCACGCTGCACTGCACTGCACTGCCCACCACCTTCTCTTTGTCCGCGTCCCCATCGCTTGCTTAATCACGCGAAAAAGGGCCGGGTGATTAGCTGCAAATCCACATGAGGATCTGGCTGACTATTAACATAACACTTTGCCCCATCATCATGGTGCCCCAAAAAGTGGCGAGGCCTGTGCGGCTCGGCTTTGTTTTGTTGTTGTTATCTTGCGCGCAGGCTTTGCTTCCTGCTCGGCTAGCTCTTGACCTCTTGTGCGCTGTTCTTCTAGCCCTCGGGGTGGTAGCGCCCGTTGCGCAGCGGCAGGGCTTTTGGCCTTTGGCATTTTTTACCTGGCCTCTCTGGCTCTCTGCAGTGCACTGCGCACGCAGGTCACCAACTCACCGTCACCGAGTCACCAGACACCAGTGCACTGCTCCCCACCACCCTGTGCCTCCCTCTTTTCCTTCTTCAACGACGCCCTCAAAGGCTTGCCACTACCCACTCGCTTTGCCGCTGCCCAGTGCAGGCTACCAACCGAAGAGCACCAGGGCACCGGCATTGCAATTTGCAAGAGTTGAAGCAAAGAGGGGGTAGCGTAGTGGGAGGATACACGAGAGCTGCGATGACGACGACGGCTCCAAGCAGTGTGCTGCGACGCTCCACCTGCCAGCTCCTCGCGCTGCTGCTCTGCGTCCAGCTCCTGCACACGTCGCAGGCCTTCGAGGTACGTAACGTAAAGCGCCAGACGTTCGTATGTTCGTTCATTGCTCGTCGAGAGGTTTTCGCAGCGACTTACGCTGCGACGCACAGGAGTGTAAGCTAGTAATAATTAACTGCCCCATGCAAACAAAGTAACGAACAATGCGATTTCAGCTGATGCGCGGCGGCTACGAGGCGGAGGAGAAGGTCCCGCTGGCCGTCATCGTCCCGGACCCGTCGCCGGAGCTCTCAGGATCATCATCCGGCATCTCCCCGTCCCCGCTCGCCGCGCCGCCGCCAGTGTTCGGCGGCGGCGGCGACGACATGAGACCCAAGCTGCCAACAGAGCACTGGCACCGTGGCCGGGGAGAGGTCAGGCGCGCCGCCGCGCACCCCACACCGGCCGCGGCTTCTTCTTCCCACCACCACAACCACCATGGTGCGCCCGCGCCAACAACCGCGGCGCCACCAGCGGCTGGCCCTGCCCGTGGCCCCGCGCGCGCCCCCGCTCCAGGGGCCGAGGCGCCGGCGCCGGACTCCGGCGGCTCGGCCTTCATCGAGAGTAGCCCCGCCGTGGTGGTCCCGCGCGGCGTCACGGACACCGCCACCATCCTGCCC
Organism: Digitaria exilis; assembly: GCA_015342445.1. NCBI lineage: Eukaryota > Viridiplantae > Streptophyta > Magnoliopsida > Poales > Poaceae > Digitaria > Digitaria exilis. Next base: position 1,771,748 of record JACEFO010001924.1, on the reverse strand, counting down.
ATGCCGGCGCCTGGAGAAAAGCGGCAGGTATACTACCCACCTCTCTCGCGCGGCGTAGCCACATGCATGGCTCCATGCTGCATCACGCTCACTTTTACCTATATACCTGCTCTCTCTTTATCCGATGATTCTCACGTCCTTGGCTTTAGGAGTGATGGGTCTTTTGGTTAACAGTAGCTTTTAAAAGTTCAATTACAGGGCAAGATTTAAAAAATGAGTAGCACTCTTATGTTCTATTTTGGATCTTGCACTCTCTCCTCCTTAATTCTCATGTGCAATTCCCTCTTCTGCGTGCATTTTGATTATTCTTCGTTTTGTATATCTAACTTGTTTTGGCTTTGGTGTTGATCTTCTTGTTGCAGGAGGCGGTAGGAGCAGCCACTTCGGTTGGAGCCGGTTTGGTTCACCTGCTGCTTGGGCTCATCGTCATGATGGCGTCTTTTGGGCTTTAAGCTGCTGCTGGTAGATCCGTAGATGCTCTGTAGACTGTAGTAGAGATAAAGCTCCTTCCTTTCTCTTCTTTCTCTTCTCCTGTGTTTGCTTTTTCTGTGCCGGCTAATCCTATGTAAACAAAGCTCGTCTTCCTTTTATCTGCCACGCACGCGCGCCCCTGTCATCCTTTATGTTCACTAATAACGTGCACCAAAGCGAAAAAGCATTGCGTGGTATATGCAGTGACAGACTTCAGTAGATGGTTGGTGCAGAAGGGGTGAAAAATCGATACCGATTCTTGGTCTGTCCAGCGATCGAATGACGTGTATGGATGGACCATTGTTTTTTTCATCCTTCAGCACCCACTAATGTCATGTCACCAGTCACTGCCCATAGCTCCATGTGAGATAATGCACGCCAGGTGTTTAGTTATAAGGAGGAAAAGGATCTTTTGGAAAAACTTTCTGTGAGGGTGATAAATAAGAAAGTCTGAAAAATAAATTTTCTAGAAAGCATGTTTTTTTTAGTGGAATAAATAGGAAGTTGAAGAGTGTGTCGTTTCGAGATCGTCGTAATTGGGATAAGAGCGAAAAGACAAAAAATGGTGTTTTTCTCCGCGCAAATGATTCTTTCGGTATCTTGTTGCTTCACAGACCGGCACTCTAAGGCTCTAAACTGCATAATGTTTGGTCCCTTCGCAATTGTGCGACCAAATGGGCACGTAAATTGTTAGACATGGTGGATCGGTTAGGTTTAAAATTAACCGTATAACTTTAGCTGGGTGTGTAAGTAAAGTGGCCTTAAGAGTGGAATAATTTATTATATCTGAGCTACAAATAATAATTTAGCACTGTGAATAGGAGGGATCGAGTAGGACTTCTCCAGGACGAAATTATACGACGACCTCAGTACACGTGACAAGCTGCACGGAGCGCACCGCCAAATTAATCAGCCGGCGTGAAACTCATGGCTTCATCACTCGGCCCCAAGGCAGCTATTAATTGATTCCAGGTCAAGCTAAGTTATACTCCCTCCGTCCCAAAAACAACGCAACTATGAGAATCGTGCCAGAAATCTATATATATTTGACCAACTATATACTAAATTATATTAGTATTTTTTGTTTCTAAATAACTTAATTATGAAAATATATTCTATAACTAATCTAATGGTATTTATTTTATATCACGGATGTTAATATATCATAGATGTTAATATATTTTTATATTAACTTAGTCAAAGTTAAAACTGTTTAACTTCTCGATAAACGAGAATTGTATTTTTTTTAGGACAGAGGGAGTAGCATGCTCAGCAGGACACGGGCAAGAGGAAGAGTTATTTGACAGAAGCATAAATAAATGCACCTGTAGCTGGTACTCCCTCAAATATTTGTCAGTGTTAACTTTTTCATAAACTTTGATCATTCATCTTATTTAAAATAAATGTACAAGTATCATTTATTTTGCTTGTAAATTACTTTATTATTAAAGGTATTTTGAGCATGGCTTATCTTTTTATATAGCACTAACTTTTAAATAGATAAATGGTCAAAGTTTGGGTAAAAAATCAATAGCAATAATATGACAATACGGAGAAAGTAGTAGGTACTATAGCACTTATTACTAATATTTATTATTTATTAGCACCCTTTGGATCCAGTAGGACTATAAGAATCTCGATAGTTGATAGCACTTTTCTAGAATTCGGATTGTGAATAGTAAAAATCTAGTGTTTGGATCCTAGACTAGTAAATTTAGTTTGTTAGATTCTGAGAGTCCTAATAAAATCTAATCTATGAAGATCCAAACGGTACCTAAGTAAATATATGCTATATGTAGATATGTTTCATAATGAATCTAATTATAATTATTTGATATCTAAATAACATTAATTTTAATATATGTTTGGTCAAAATTAAAATAAATGATTGGGTAAAAATTAGTAATTACATTATTTTAGTGGAGGGCGTTAAGGCTTAATACAGGTTCGGATCAAACTTTTTTACTTTATATTTTTTACTTTACGGTTATTAAAAAATAAATACCGAATAAAAAAATACAGATCTATAAGCTTGCTGCTTAAAACGGCTATAGCCGCATGAACTGGCGAAAGTTACACTGTAGTAACCTTACCGTTGGTTCAACCGGTGGAATTTCTCTTCTCTTAGTAGAATAATTTAAAAAATTATAACTAATTCATGTAACTTGGCTCGAGATAAACTTTATATTCACATTGAAGACCTCAATGAGATCTACAACTTTGTAGTTCAAACCTTTTTAATTCGGGGCCATATTGGGGCTCAAATGATCAACGCAATTTTCAAATCTAAAATTTAATTTTTGGTTTCAACATTGGACAGGATACATACAAAAATCATAATTATTTCATATGAACTCCACTAGAGATGAGCTTTATATGAAAATTAAAGGAATGGAGAATATCTACAATTTTGTAATCCAAACTTTTTATTAGAAACCATCTTGATGCTCAAATAATCGACACAATCTTCATATATGAAATTAAATTTTCGATCTGAACCTTACGTTTATTATTTATGCACGAAGATGACTCCTAATAAAAAAAGTTTGAACTACAAAGTTGTAGATCTCTACGAGATCTACAATTTGCATATAATCATTTTCTCCATCCGAGTTTACAAAGTAATTATGATTTTTTGAAAGTATGTTGTCAAGAGAAGAGAAATTCTGCCGGTGGCGGTAAGGTTGCTACAGTGCACCTTTCATCGGCTCATTTGGCTATAGCAGTTTCAAATGGCAGCAAGCGTATAGATCTACAAATGTTTTATTATGAATCCATTTTTGAAAATTATAAAATAAAGAAAATCGGTTCGGATCTATCGATACAAAATTAATGGATGGGACCCGGATTAATTGGACTTCATCAACAGAAAGCCCATACAAAGCGGCGCGCAGCCCATATTGCCCGCGGCCTTCTTCTGTCCAAGTCCAACCGAAGCCCACGAAAACTCGCAAGCCTGCTCTCCGACGACGCTCCTGCTCCTCCGCCGCCGGCAACGCCCGTCGCGGCTCGGTCTACGAATCCCACCGGTCATGGGTGGGATCGCTTCTCAGGTAAGATCGCATCCACATTCTGCCCAACCCCCGGATCCTACGGCTCGTCCCAAGGTTTAAATTTACTTCTTTCGGCTCTGAATGTGGTCTGTTGCGATTAAGATATTCCACTTATTCATCCATTTACAGTGCCGCTGTCAGTCAGATCAGTTAGCCTGGTCTGGCCGCGATCGAGCCTGTTGGATCTTGTATGTGATCGCCGCGTGTTTACCATGAATATCGTTGCTTTAGCAGACTGTATGTGGCCTGAGTGTGGCGTCAGATTAGATGCTTTTTTCTAGCTAGGTTGGAATTATGTTTGTTTTAGCTAATTGAACGAAAGATGCATATCGATATAGATTTAACAGAATTATTACAACTTTTCTAACGTGCTCTTGCTTTTTATATGATGTGGAAAAGCATTATTTGTGTTTGAGCAACGATCTAACTTTTTTTTTTCTCGAAACGAGCAACGATCTAATATTGTTGCTTATTGCTAATGCTGCTGGTAGTTGGAATCGACGCAATGTTACATACTGATTTTTTTTTATCTTTGGATTCATTCCATTCTTGCGTTTGAGCAAGATGCTTGAGTTAAGAAACACGTATGATATGAGGAATATGATAAACAGAAAAAGACAAAATGAAAAAGGTGATACTAACCAGAGGCCTGGCAGTTATCAACTGCCCAAAGAATCTGTATGCCCACAATGTGCTGTAGCCAGGATGTCTAACAGTTCTCTAATTAGAAAATAGGGTTAAATACTAAAATTGATAGACAGTATCCCAAAGCCGCTGGTCGTTCAAACTGAAGGCCCTGGTTCTTGTTGGAGGATATGGAAGTTGATTTCTGCCTTTGACATAGACACGCAGTATCGCAAAGCCGCTAGTGGATTTTGCGAACAAACCCACCCTCTTCCATCAGGTATGCGGGCATCTCAGGGGCCTGTTTAGTTCGTAAAAGTCCTTTTCACTTCCTATTCATCCCCCTCACAGAACACGCATCCCCAAAAATTCCTTTTTTACCTTTCCTATTCATCTCCCTCACATAACACGCATTCTAGAAAAAAAGTACTTTTTACCAACCTCAACTAAACACGCCCAATATGAGAGGATCATAGTTCATAGGAAAAAATCTGTTTTTTACCCTTCAGCTATTATAAAAGTCTTATTTTCAACCTCAAACTACAAAACCGGATACTAAACACCATCCGAATATCCAAACCATGCAAAATTGGCCCTTTGGGTGGTTTTGAGGGCGGTTTTGGATTTTATAGAAATAGCAAAAATATTATTTAAATTTTAAAAAAAACATAACTAATTTATTTTGGACCCAAAAAAATATGAAATCAGTGTCAAAATTTCTATTAAAATGTAACCAACCTATTGGCGAACTATTTAATTTTATTTGAATATTATATATTCATATTACTAGTGTCTTATTATTTTTCTAAAAATAATTAGAATAAAAGCAAATAACATGCAAATAACTTCTAATGGTGCTCCAGCATATAGGTCACATTTTTAGAAAAAAAATTGGCACTGGATTCATATTTTTATAATTAAAAATAAATTAGCTATGAATTTTTTAAATAAAAAATTATTTTAAATTTTTTTAGAAAATACAAAACCACCTTCAAAACCACCCAAAGAGGCAATTTTGTATGGTTTGGAGAGTTGGAGGATCTTCAGTGTCCGGTTTTGTAGTTGTGGGTTGAAAATCAGACTTTTGTAATAGTTGGAGGGTTAAAAATAGACTTTTCCCTAATTCATATTAGTATATTATATATGTAATTGAATTCATTGTTTTTAAGCACTGCTTCTTATTTCATTCGGTCGCCTTAACATCAATTATCTGTAATATGTAAAACCAACAACAAAACCATGGACCTGAAACTGTGCATTTAATAAAACCAGTATTTTCTTCATATACAGGGCATCTTAATATATTGTGTAGAACTTTTACAACTGAAAGTTGTCTGTTAGTACCCACATGCTTTTAGCAAATTTTTTCCTGAATGATCCTATTAGAGCATTTGTTTTCTCTCAAAGGCTTCTATCATGAAAAAAACAATAGTAACTAATTTACGTCCAAGCTCATGATGTTCATGCTGTACCAACCATGTGAATCATTGCACAGATGACCTGTACATCCAATTGCACATTGTGTGCCCCAAACAGATTATTCTATGAACCGATGTGCAAAAAGATGTTTTGTGTTCAAAATTTCTTTTCTTTTCTTTTTCATAATATGGGCACATCGAAGCTTGTTGGGGGGTGACAAATTGTTCTAACCATAAATTACCGTCCAGAGGTAAACACACAATGAGATTAGTGTGTCGATTTGTCATTTATATTCCAGTTTTCATGCTGTAAAATGATGCTTGCTACCTCTATTTTTTTCCATGATATGATAGGCAGAACTTCCTGAAGGATTCTGAGGACGATCTTGGCATGAAAATAACATATTCGCAAGAGAATGGCCCCTAGACTGATGGCCCTCTGGCTCTTGCCAGTAGCTTGATTGTGGATGGATCTGGTGAACCTTTTTCTGTAATATCATAAGTGGATATCCTTTGGCTGAGATTTCACAAGACCCATGGCAGTGAGGCTATGTTTATGGACATGATCATGGAGGTAATAAATGTACTTGTGGTCTCCATTGTCGTGGAACCACTTTCCACAAGAACCGACTTCTCTGTTAATGTAATGTATGCCTGGGTGCTTTCTCACCCCACAGTTCGAGTTTTTTTATATAGGTGGAAGAACCATATCAATATATCGTCCAAGTAAGAGACATGCAACAGGAAAGGTGGAACGTTTTGCGGAGAAGCCAGAGGCGATGAGGCATTTGTGGTAGACCAGATCAACGCGAGCATTTACCTATTGGAGCTCACCGGCCTTGACCGCATTGAACTGAAACCAGCCTCATTCGAGAAGGAGGTGTTCCCTGGAATCGTGGCCGACGAGAAGCTCTATGCCATCATTCCTCCACTTCTAAGGTTCCTGGCTAGTGGCTAGAGTCTAATTGAGGTTTTGTAGCTGCTAACTCTGCAACCGTTTTCGAGCGGCTTGTGTTTAAAGAAATTTAAGAACAGCTTGAAAAATGTCCTAAAAAAATCTGTTTAAACAACAACACAATCCAGCGATGCACAACGTGGTCCACAACAACTGTCCTCCCAAGTTCCAGACCAGCAAGTCCCAATACACCCGGTCACCTTGCAAACACAGGCTATCAATCTCACGCCCCGCCATTAAAGCGTGTAGCACCTCATCACCAGGAAAAAAAAAATCTTTTAGGCAGAGGCGTCATCAGCATTCTCGGTTTCATCGGCGCTTGGGGCAGCATCAGCATCAGCTGCAGAAACAGCAACTTGAACCGAATCAGGGTCCACACGCTTCTCTTCTTCCACCACCACCTGCACGTCGCCGCCGTTCGGATCGTCCCTCGGTTGGTCGGCCGCGCCGCCGTTGTGCTCGGTTTCGACTACGGCTTGGACTGGTGCTTGTGCTCCCAACTTTGCTCCGGCTTCATCTTCAACGGCAGCACCTGTTGCTGGCTCAACAGTCACGACCTTCTCTGCCTCTCCATCGCTAGTCTCTGCTTCCTGATCAACCACATATATATAAACATGTTCAGCGATTGGTTTGGTTGCTCATGCTAATCCTTTGTAGTATGCTGCATACAGCAGTAGCAGGTTGGTTTTATTTGTCACTTGAAAGCAGCATAGATGAAGCTTGGCAGCACTGAAGCAGTGAAGGAAACCAAGCTGCTGCTTACGGCTTACCTGTTTGAGAAGGTCGCTGAGGGACCGCCGGCGGCCGGCGTCAGCCGGGTCAGCCTCGGCGGCGGCGGCGGCCGGGACGATCACGTCGGCCTTCGCCTTCTCCTCGCACGACACCAGCGTCGCCGCGGCGTCCTCCACGACCAGCGGCGCCTCGCCCTTGACCTTGAGGTCACCCGGCTTCGTCGCGCACGCGCCCATGGCCAACACAGGAGAGATGGTTTGCAATTTTGCAAGGCAAGATGCAGAGACCGGGCGGGCGGGAGGAGAAACTGCAATGTGGCTTATATGTAGTGAGCGAGGATGGGAGTGGGCAATGTCAATGTGGCCTTACCGCTGGCCTCGGCATCATCAGCGCTGAGAAACTGCAAAAGCGTGCGAATCTTTAAGAGGCTTTAGGATGCGTTTAGATACCAAACTTTTCTTTAAAAAAAACATTATTCATCTAACTTTTCCCTATTCATCCCATCTCACCCACTCACATAACACTATTCATCTACACTGTTTTTAGTCTATAGTGTTTTTTCTAACACTATTCATCTACACTGTTTTTTAGTCTATAGTGTTTTTTCGGAGAATCTTTTCTAATCTAAACACACCCTTAGTTTAGGCCCCTATCAGGGCAGGACAGGACAGGGGGCCCTCCGGCAAGCGTCCTGGGGCGCAGGACCCGGCCGGCCGGGCAGCTCGCGGCTCTATTGCTGGACAGCGCAGCGTGCTTCCTATTGCACATACTCCCTCCGTCCCATTCTCGCTTCCTAAGAAAAACAACATCTTTCAACATTAACTAATTATATATAAAATAATATTAATATTTATAATACATCATTAGTGTCATTTGAAAGATATTTGAATCTATTTTTTTAACAAATTTATTAGAGATATAAATATTGCACATATTTTTTACAAACCGAGTCAAAGTTGAAAAAGTAACACGTACACGCATCCTGTAACGTCATCTATTATGGGACGGAGTGAGTATAGTAGTAGCATGGCACAAAATGTGAAAATGCTACGGAGCAGGAGACCGATGCATCTCAGGCTGGGCATCTGCAGAGAATTTCATGACTCCACACCTGGGATCAGCCTCTGCAACCTCTGAATTTTCACGCACAAAATGGTTATGTGCATTTATCCGATTCCAAATGCAGAGGACAGTTTCTTCGGTTCTCACTGCATTCATGCTCCAGGGCCCCTCTTCTGGCATGACAACGCAACGCACAAGTGGTTTTCCTTTGCTGTTCTTTACTAGTAGTTCTCAGGCCCGTTTAGTTTCCCAAATATTCCTCAAAAATCCACTATTCATCTAACTTTTCTCTATTCATCCCACCTCTTCTATTCACACATCACTATTCATCTACAGTGTTTTTTTGGTGAACAGTGTATTTTCGGAGAATCTTTCCCCAATCTAAACACACCCTATACTATGGAGGCAATCATGGTCCCTGTATGTGGATCAGAAAACATCCAGTCTGTCTGAGATGGACATGCGACGATCATTCCCCCACCATGATTGTTGGTCCATACGCGTCTTCAAAAAAAAAAAACTGTTCGTTTCAGGAAAATGCATAGCATCAGCGAGATCTAAAAACCATTCGTACTAAGTCATAACAACAACAACACGTCACCATCTCCACTGCATACAGTCACAGAGACACCTCAGGTCAAAGGCAGTTGGACCGCTGTTGGGGAGACGCCCCTTGGAATCATATTTTCTATTTTTGCAGGCGAGACTGAAGAAGTTAGAACGAAGAAGACAAATGTGAAGTTATTTCGAAGAAGTTAAAGTTGAAGGTGAAGTTATAAAAGTCAGGACGAAGATGATGAGCGCGAAGCTAATGTGAAGAGGTTAAAGCCTCGAGCAAGACTGAAGAAGTCAAGGCAAAGAAGACAATAGTACGAGGCTGATCACGAAGCTAGTAAATGCTAGAACGAATCTATCTCCTGTAACGAGGCTGAAATGAAGATTGGCGGGAAGCAACGGTCATCTAAAAGCTAGGATAGATATTAGATTTTTGGCGGGAAGTAACGGTCTTGTAAACATACGAGGTTGACCCCTATAAATAGCAGGTCAACAGTGACTGTAAAGGACAATTTTTGGAGGAACGAAAAAGAAGTCAACTGAGACTTTCTCACTGTTCGTGATACAAGAAAAACCGTGTTACAACAGTTGGCGCCGTCCGCGTGTTAGGATCGAAATCAAAACTCACGATGCCACCAAAGAAAAAGCAACGGTCCGATGATCCACGGACCTCCAAAGCTCACGAAAATGAAAGAGAAAACGATGAACGACAAGTTTCACCAGAGCCAGTCACTACCAATGATAACCAAAACAGAGAAGAAGCTAGCCTCGAACAACTATTACAAGAAATTGAGAGGCTTAAGCAAGAAAAAGAAGCCCTGTTGAAGGAAGCAGAGAACCAAAGAAAAGAAACCGAGAAAGAACGAAAAATTGCAGAGGCCAAGAACGAGCTCCAGAGACTCCAAAGCGAGCTCAATGCGAGCAAAGAAACCGTTCAAGAGCCCGAGAGAGAATACAACACCGAAACAACAAATTGCAACACGGGTTTCAGAAGTTTCGACTCGAATTCACCGTTATCTCCAGGCCTTCAAAATGCACCATGGCCAACCTCGTACAAGCCCATCACCTTGCCCAAATACAATGGTACTTGTGATCCAAGGCAGTTTCTGATGAGCTACGAAGTCGCTGTAGCTTCCGCAGGAGGTAACGAGCTAGTTCTCGCAAAGTCATTCATCATAGCCTGTGAAGGACCGGCTCTCACATGGTTCACGAGACTAAGCCCAGGATCAATCTTCAGCTGGGAACAACTCAAGGCCAAAGTACTTCAAAACTTCCAAGGATTCAATAGGCAACTGTTAACCTCGGGAGATTTATTCGCATGCAGACAGGAGGAAAGGGAGCCATTAGCACAATATTTCAAACGCTTCATCCAATTAAAGGCCCAAACAGATGATATCCCAGACTCAATAGCAATAGATGCATGCATTCACGGGTTGGGACCAGGGCCATGCGCGTCAGAGTTCGTCAAAAACAAGCCAAGGAACCTCCATGAACTCTTCCACGAGATGGAAAAATTTTGCAGATCAGACGATGATCACAGGAGAAGAATCAACGAAAGAGCCATGCTCAGAAAAGCAAACGGAAACTATAAGCAGCCCACATACGAAAAGCAGAACTACAACAGACCGACCCAAGTTTTTCACATAGACAACGAGACCGGCCAACATAGCAACGAATCAAACGCAGCGAAGCAAAACTTTAACTCCTCATCCACACGAGGAAGAGGCGGACGAGGCAGAGGCCGTGGAAGAGGTCGAGGCCAACAAGAAAGCCAATCTCGATCTTGGTTCTGTCAATTCCATGGCGAAAACCCAGATCACAGTACAGGGAGATGTCCCATAACCATCAGGGTAAAGCAAGAAATGAACCAAAACAAAAATCAAGGTCGCGCAGTCCAAACAAATTCTTGGCAGTGCACCACCCATAACACGCCGAATCCGCAGCTACAACTCCCGACGAATTCAGAATCCTTTTCAACATACCATCAGCCTCGTTTGGCTTGGCATCAAACCCAGTCCGAATCAAATCAACAAGCGCACAGCTCAATCCAATCCACCGCAGCAAGAAAAGACGAAACTGTAATGCAAGCAGCTCCAACACCGAATTCAACACCCGCCAAGGGTCCCATTCCCTCTCGCGGTATGATTCTGCCCATAGCAGGAGGATCTTCAGTTGATTTCGAAAGCAAAAGACAAAGAAAAGATTACTTCAGAAGAGTGCACGCAATACTACCAAATGGCCCAGTAATAAAAACCCATTGGTCGCATGTTCCAATAACCTTTACTGAGCAGGATCTCAAACTCCAATGCTATCCTCACACTGATGCCATGGTCATCGAAACAAATGTGGCAGGCTGGGAGCTAACAAAGATACTGATAGACGATGGCAGTTCAGCCGATATTATCTTCGCTAGTGCTTTCGACCAAATGAATATCAGCAGAAGCTTGTTACAACCATCAGAAACTCCACTCATTGGTTTCGGAGGAAAAAGAATCCGGGCCTTAGGAAAAATCGAATTACCGGTAACTTTGGGGGACCTGAGTAATCCCAGAACAGAACGAATCACTTTTGACGTAATTGACATGTACTACCCTTACAATGCAATCTTTGGAAGAGGTTTTCTCAACACGTTCGAAGCTATTGTACGACAGGCATATCTCTGTATGAAACTTCCAGCATCAAATGGAGTAATCACAGTATTTGGAAACCAGCAAGTCGCAAGGGACATCGAACAAGGAATTACCCCAGGCGAGAAAAACGTCAACCTCTTGCAGGCAGAAACGAAACAAACAAGCAATAAAGTCCAAACAGAATCGATCAAAAAGACGCCATCGCAATCCAGAGTGGAAAAAGTAAAAGAAACTATTCAAGCACAAGACACCAAGCGAGTCTCTCTTGATCCAGGAGTCGAAGGTAGAGAGGTCACGATCGGAGCAGACCTTACCCCCCAAGAAGAGGAGGAATTGATAACTTTCTTAAGAAAGAATAAGGATGTCTTTGCGTGGACAGCTGCAGACCTAAAGGGTGTCAGCAGAACCATAATCGAGCATAGCCTCAACATAAACCCGAAGACAAAGCCAAGAAAACAAAAATTGAGAAAAATGTCGGACGAGAAGGTAGAAGGAATAAAATCCGAAGTGGAAAGGCTACTGAAAGCAAAAGTAATCAGAGAAGTACAATACCCAGAATGGTTGGCAAATACTGTCCCGGTGAAGAAGAAAAACGGAAAATGGAGGATGTGCATCGACTTCACAACACTAAACAAGCACTGCCCAAAAGATGATTTTCCTCTACCAAGAATTGATAGCGTCGTTGATGACGCAGCCAACAGCGAGATTCTATCCTTGCTAGATTGCTTTTCAGGGTATCACCAAGTTTGGATGAAACAAGAGGATGAGGAGAAGACAAGCTTCATAACACCTTTCGGAACTTTTTGTTTCGTCAGAATGCCAGAAGGGCTGAGAAACGCAGGATCAACTTTCTCAAGAATGACCAAAAAAGTTTTCAACTCACAAATTGATAGAAACATGCTAGCTTATGTGGATGACCTCGTCGTAAAAAGCATCAAAAGAAAGGATCACATCAAGGATCTCGAGGAAACCTTCAACAATCTAAGAATGTCAAACTTGAGCTTAAATCCAGAAAAATGCATCTTTGGAGTAACTAAAGGAAAAGTCTTGGGGTGCCTTGTAACATCAAAGGGAATCGAGGCTAACCCAGACAAGGTACAAGCCTTGGCATCCATGGAGGAGCCAAAGACGATTAAGGAAGTGCAACAATTGACAGGCAGAATCGCAGCTTTAAACAGATTCGTACCAAGAGCAGCCGAGCGAAGCCTTCCTTTCTTCAAAACTCTCATACATGCACAGAAATTCAACTGGGGCGAAGAGCAATCGAAAGCATTCAGAGAACTAAAGCAGTACCTTGCGACAATGATCAAACTATCACCACCAGCCCAAGGAAAAGACCTTCTCCTCTACCTTGCAGTATCAGAGTCAGCAGTGAGTGCTGCAATAGTACAAGAAACCGAAATCGAGGGCATTCTGAAACAGTTGCCGGCCTACTTCGTTTCTGAAGCATTATCTGGAGCCAAGAAGTCATACTCTGAGCTCGAAAAAATTGCATACGCATTGCTCATGGCATCAAGAAAACTCAGGCATTATTTCGAAGCTCACAAAGTTACAGTCGTCACCAACAAACCTCTAGCCGAGTTATTCGCAAACAGAGAAGCTTCGAATAGGATCAGCAAATGGTCCGCAGAACTATCCGGATTCAATATTGAATTCGTAAGACGAAATGCAATCAAATCCCAGGTATTAGCTGACTTCGTAGCAGACTGGACCTCTCCAAAGCATGAAAATTCAGACGAAGACGAAAAACAGTGGACAGTCTATTGTGATGGAGCATATTGTAACAAAGGAGCAGCGATCTCTGCAATACTGGTTTCACCAGGCGGAATCAAAACAAGATTCGCAGCACGATTGGAATTCAGCAATCAAGAGGTTCAAGTTACAAATAATATAGCAGAATACGAAGCACTCCTGCTTGGGCTACGAAAAATAAAATCACTAGGAAAACAAAGGTTCATTGTGAAGACAGACTCGAAAATAGCAAGGGACCACATTGAAAAGAATAGCGAAGCTAGAAAACCAGAACTAATCGATTACCTCGAAGAGGTCAGAGAAATGGAGAAACACTTCAAAGGATTCACGGTAGAGCACATCCACAGAAACGACAACAACGAAGCTGATGACTTAGCCAAGAAAGCAGCAAAGAAGGAAGAACTACCTGAGGACGTAATTTACGAGGTCATGACCATCCCCTCAATCAGAAAGCAGCATCTAGCACACATTTGCTGGGAAGATTGGAGAGCACCAATCATGGCATACTTACAAAACAATTTCACACCCTGTTCAGCAAGCGAGGCCAAAAGAATACCAGCAAGAGCAAAAGGGTATCAGATAATACAAGGAGAGCTGTACAAGAAGGGGATATCAGCTCCATGGCTAAAATGCATTGCAAAAGAACAAGGAACGGCGATACTAAAAAGCATTCACGAGGGAATATGCGGAACACATATTGGTCCAAGAGCCCTCGCAGCAAAAGCAGTCAGACAAGGAATGTTTTGGCCAACAATGATAAAAGATGCAGACGAAGTAGCAAAGAAATGCGAAGCATGTCAAAAGAACGCAAGCAATCAAAAGATTCCATGTTCACTGTTGCAGCTCATCACACCTTCTTGGCCATTGCAAAGATGGGGAATAGATTTGGTGGGGCCTCTCCCAACAGCTCAAGGAAACTGCAGATTCGCAGTAGTTGCTGTGGAATACTTCACAAAGTGGATCGAAGCAAAAGCCCTAGCATCGATAACTTCGCGTACAATACAAAAGTTCTTCTGGCATAACATCATTTGCAGATTCGGGGTACCAAAAGAAATAACAGTAGACAATGGAAAGCAATTTGACAGCGAATCATTCAGAGATTTTTGCATAACAATGGGAACCAAAGTGAAGTACGCATCCGTATATCATCCGCAATCAAACGGCGCAGTTGAAAGAGCCAACGGCATCATTTTTTCAACTATAAGGAAGATGCTCTTCGACCACAAAAAGGGAAAATGGATTGACGATTTGCCAATCGCAGTATGGTCACATAATACCACAGAATCCAGAGCAACCAAGTTCACTCCTTTCAGACTGCTATACGGAACTGAAGCAATGGTTCCAGAAGAAATCAAGGCCAAAACACTAAGGGTAACACTTAGTAGTGACGAAGGTGAAAAAGAAATGGTGGAAAAGGACCTAATCGAAGTCGATCGACTTGTTGCCTCACATAACCTCGAATCATATCAAAGGCAAACACGAAAGTGGCGCGACCCAAAGGCGAAGATAAGAGAGATCAGAGTTGGGGACCTGGTAATCAAAAGAAAGCATAACGCAGAAAACTTATCCAAATTCGAGGAAAAATGGGAAGGACCATACATTGTCACCAAAAGCTCGAGGCCAGGGTCTTATCATCTGTCCACCGAAAATGGAGAAGAATTACCTCACTCATGGAACGTAGAGCAACTTCGCAAGTACTATAACTAGAATCGGAACAAATAAAGCTGTACAGTTTTTTCCAAGTTTCAGTTCTTTTTGTAAAGGTCAACTTCGTAAATGTGCGGAGCTATAAGCACAAATACGTAGCACCTCTTTTCTCTTTTTCTTCCATCACAAAAGGTCGTACTCTTTTCCTCACAAAAGGGGCTCCAGGAAACTGGAGGTGAGGTTTTTAATGAGGCGAACCTATGTAAATCTCTCCAAAAAATCGATAAAGGAGATTCCCCTAAAAGCACTTGAGCAAAAAACTCAACGAGGTTGAAAAATAACCTCGCAAAAGAAGACCTCGAGCAAGATAGCTCGAGGCCGAGGTTGAAAAATAACCTCGCAAAAGAAGACCTCGAGCAAGATAGCTCGAGGCCGAGGTTGAAAAATAACCTCGCAAAAAGAAGACCTCGAGCAAGATAGCTCGAGGCCGAGGTTGAAAAATAACCTCGCAAAAGAAGACCTCGAGCAAGATAGCTCGAGGCCGAGGTTGGAAATACAACCTCGTAAAAAGAAGACCTCGAGCAAGATAGCTCGAGGCCGAGGTTGAAAAATAACCTCGCAAAAGAATACCTCGAGCAAGATAGCTCGAGGCCGAGGTTGGAAATATAACCTCGTAAAAAGAAGACCTCGAGCAAGATAGCTCGGGGCCGAGGTTGGAAATATAACCTCGAAAAAAGAAGACCTCGAGCAAAATAGCTCGAGGACGAGGTTGAAATATAACTTCGCAAAAATAAGACCTCGAACAAAATAGTTCGAGGCCGAGGTTGGAAATATTAACCTCGTAAAAAGAAGCCTTGAGCAAAATAGCCCAAGGTCGAGGTCAGAAATATAACCTCGCCAAAAAGATCTCGAACAAAATTGTCTAAGAAAGAGGTTAGAAACAAAACCTCGCAAGAAGACCTACAGTCTAGATCAAATCAGGGGAACGAAAAAAGCAACAGAGTTGCCCTATTTCGAAAGTAAAACAAGAGAACGTAATCTTTCAGATTCGTTGCTCGAAGTAAGAAGCAATGAATAAACGCAAAGGGGCTATCGAGGGAGGGGACGCCTTTTTCAAAGGCAAAAAAGAGAAGCCCCCATTTGCATTTATTCAAAAACAAGTTTTCACCAAGCAACGAGCACATTAAAACGAATCACCTAACTTGTACTTTTTAAAAAAAGGACACGAGGTTAGGTGAAATCATAATTTCCCCAAGGGTCCAAAGACCACTATAAAAGAGAAGGGGGGAGACGAGCCTCGGCAAGAGAAAAAGCAAAGCAAATGAAAAAGAAAAATTCTCCCTAGAAATGAGAGGCAGCAGGAATTAAAGGAGCGCTCGACGGCATGATCTGCCCAGGCTAAAGACCAACAACAGCACAGGGCCCATAGATGCTTCGTACAGCAACGCCCTCTCAAGTTGTGCGATCATGGAGAAGAGCGCATCCGCTCCAAGGTTTTCTTGAGTTAACAAGGGAACTAGAAGCCAATATATGGAGAAAAGCACATCCGCTTCAAGGCTTTCTCAAGTTAACAAGGGAATTAGAAGCCAAAGAACATTTAAGCGTCTTTCAAAGCGAAAACGAATCTAAAGGTCATGATCTTATAGAAACAAGATAATGTACAAACAATTTCAAGTAAAAAGAAATTGTACGAGTCCAACGCATGCACTTCGAGACAAAAACTGAAGATAATTACGAGGTTAATTTCAACAAAATCGTGAACGATTTCAGTGTTTAAATCGCTCTAAAGTTCACAAACATCGCTCATGACTTGCAACAAGTTTTTTACATTAATTAACTTCGACTCGTGACTAGATTTCTCCTTCTTCTTGGGGAAATTTAGCTTCGTCATCATCACGAGGCGAATCCAGGGTTTCATCTTCTTCTTCCTCGCTTTCTTCCTCTCTTCCTTCTTCAGCTTCTTCAGCTTCTGCGTCCTCAGTTTCTTCCTGGTGAAGAAACAAAGCAAAAGACTTAGGATATTTGACAATAATAAAAAGAAAAGAAGAAGCAAAGTTATACAGAAAAAGTTTCTTACCTTCGAAGAAGAGTCCTTAGCTATATCTCGCCCATAGACGTTCCAGAAGTCCCGCAAGAAGCGACGCTTCATAGTTTCGACTTCTTTAGAGCTAGACGAGGACAAGTCTCCGAAGTCAGAAAAGCGGAATCCAGGACCGGCAACTCGAAGAAGTAGTTCCTTATTCTCTTTTTCAAGAAATCTGCCGAGGCCATCGCTGCAGGTAAGTGCGAAGTTGTCGCCAGCAATAGAAAACACATCCCCGAGACCAGCAAATTCTTCTTCAATCCAAGTTAAGAAACTATCAATGTTTAAGTCCACCGGAAGAGCGTAAGGAGTGGCTCCGAACTGCTTGAGCGAGCTAGAATACGAATCAAAAATTCGATTTATCCTCTCAGCATCAAGAATCTTGGACGAGGCTAGAGAATCTTCAGCTTCCTTTAACTTAAGTTCGAGGGAAGACACTTTGGTTTTAGCCTCTTTCGCAGCATCGGACTCGCGAACCACGGCGTCACGAAGGTTCTCGATCACAGCCAGGTTCTTGTCAAAGTCTTTTTGCAAGGCTTTATATTTTCTATCAGTAGAGTCCCAAGTGTCCCCGAGCTTAGTCAAATCTTTGTGAAGTCTGTCGTTAACTTCCCGAAGCCTCTCATTCTCCCCCTCCAAGAAACGAAGCCGATCAGCAGCAGTCTTCGACTTTGAGGCACAAACAGCGTTGATCAGTTTAACCTAAGGAAGCAAATCGAAAACAAAAACGTAAGACAAATATAAAGGAAGAGACGAGGATAAAATAGTAAGAAGCAAGCATGAACCTTGTGCGCTGTGGAGACGCTCAAGCGAGATAGCTCTTCAAAACTAAGATTTTCCAATGATGCTTTATAACCTATAAAAACGAAGACAAAATATAAGAATAAAAAACGAAACTAAACATGAAGTGGTGATAGAATTTTTTCTTTCTCACCTCGCATCTCATCAGTATCTTCACCAAGTTCAACAAAAGAAGAAGTAGCCAAGTCTTGAGAGGGCTTCGTAGATGTTTCTTCAGGGATCTTTTTACCCTTGACATCCACAACCTCGACCTAAAAATATCAAACAAAGTAAGCAAAAACAATAGAAGAAATTTAGTGGTCAAGTATAGTACAACTAAAATTTCTGACCTCGTGTTTGGCCTCGGCTACTTTATCTTCTTCAACATTCATGGCTTCGACGGCTGGTTCTGTGGAATACAAGCCGAAGTTATGCTCTAAGAGCTCAAGAAAGTTTGGATCGAATTCTCTTGGAGATTTCGAAACAACACTCGATATTGAGCCTTTGAGGCTCATTCTAGCACCGGGGCATTTCATGAAAGGAACAAACAAACCTTCACCCGAAGCAGCAGAGGTGCCTGTCAGATCCTTCATGAACCCCGATGTGCCGAGGTCATCGCCAGTAATGCCAGCAATTCCTAGAAGTCCACAAGTTGCTTCAATAGTTTCTTTCTCCTTCTCAGCTTCAGCTTCGCCTTCAGGACTGTCCAGGAGAGACAAATCCACCTTTCGAGTCAGTCGAGGTTTCTTGTTAGGCGCAGCGGCAGATTGTTGCACACAGGCACTTTTCCTCTTCTGAGCCTCGAGCAGCTTTGTCTTCGTCTGGGGAGCATCCTGACTCGAAGATATTAGAACTTTTGATGAAGTCTTTTTATATCTTCGAATCACTCCAGCTTGCTCGGATCCAATATTTCCAACTGGCTTCATGCGTTTCTGGGGCTTGGAGGGTTTCACTCTATCTCCATATTTGATGCCCATCTCTAACCATGGCCGATTCAAGCGGCTGGGTTTTTCGAAGAGGTCAATCATTGCCTTCTTCTCCTTTTCAGTAAGAGGGCCAATCAAAGCTTTGGCGGCCCATTCAACCTTAGAGATCAGATCATCTTCGGACATATCAGCAGGTTTTGTAAGTCCAAAGATAGCAAAGGTAGTAGGCAAGTCGAATCCAGGTATTTGCCTCTCCTCAACTCTAAAGGGTTTCCAGTCATTCCCCAAAGGCCAGATCTCAGCAGCCAGAAACTCCTCAACCACATCACGGCCCGTCAGTCGCCGAGTGGCATGGATAAAGCAACGACTGTTTTTCTTAAAAGCTTCGGATTTCTTGTCGAAGTCAATCACAGTGGATACTTCGACATTGCCAAGAGGGCCAGCAAAAGGATAGTTGATTTCGTTGGAATCCGAAGAGGCGAAGCCAACTTTCACATAGAACCACGACTTCGGCCAATTTACATCCCAGCGGTTCCGTTGAGCGTAGGTGAAGTCAACTTTTGTGACCTTCAAGGCGGCACTTCGTCGACGCGAAGTAAAAGTCGCAACTCCAAACTGCCCAATATGTTCTTCTCCGCCTTCTTCCAAAAAGATTGACCTCTTTTGAAGATGAAGCTCATTGAAGCGGCCAAAAGTGTCGAGGTCAATTTCACCTCCGAATGTCTTAACACCCCAGAAAAACTTCGAAAGCTGAACGAAGGAGTTGGGTGTCAACTGATGAAGCTTGACGTTGAAACGGTCCAGGATCTGGGGCATCATCGGATCGCAAGGAAAGCGGAGTCCCGCAGTAAAGAATTCGGAAAACACTACAGCTTCTCCGAATTGGGGATCAGGAGTAGTTTCGTTTCCAGGAGCACGGCCAACACCTTCAGGAAAGTATCCATTCTGCACATAAGATGAAATCATCCCTGCGGTAACAGAAGATCGACCGAAATGAAGGGTCTTAGGAGTTGATTCTCCAATGAGATCATTGACATTAGCCTCGACTCCTTCCAAATCCTCACTTCCCGGGTTTGAACCCAGGGGACTGTTCTCTCTTTCAGCATCAGAGGTTGGAATAGCAGCAGATGTGACTTGAGCCATTTCTGAAACTAATAATGAAAAACAATCAAAAACATAACGAAACAAGAAACGGGGACAAAGATTCTTCAAAACTAACCTCTTTCTAACAGCGAAGCACTTCAAGAGTCTTAACAGAAAGCAACAAATAGTGCAAAGCGAAGACAGTGGCACGAGGTCAGAAACGAGAGCTAAAGCAAAGCGAAGGCAATTGCACGAGGTCAAAGGCGAAAGCGAAGGTAATTTTTAGGGGGGGTAACCTCTACTATTTATAGGCGCGGTAAGTTCCGAAGTTTGCGCCGTGAAAAGACGCCAAAGTAACCGCCAAATTAATCCAAGGGGACGCCTTTTGGGTTTCGTCCCAGGAGTTCGAGGAGTGAATAGTGACAAACTCGAATCCAAGGACGAAGGGGCTACTGTTGGGGAGACGCCCCTTGGAATCATATTTTCTATTTTTGCAGCCGAGACTGAAGAAGTTAGAACGAAGAAGACAAATGTGAAGTTATTTCGAAGAAGTTAAAGTTGAAGGTGAAGTTATAAAAGTCAGGACGAAGATGATGAGCGCGAAGCTAATGTGAAGAGGTTAAAGCCTCGAGCAAGACTGAAGAAGTCAAGGCAAAGAAGACAGTAGTACGAGGCTGATCACGAAGCTAGTAAATGCTAGAACGAATCTATCTCCTGTAACGAGGCTGAAATGAAGATTGGCGGGAAGCAACGGTCATCTAAAAGCTAGGATAGATATTAGATTTTTGGCGGGAAGTAACGGTCTTGTAAACATACGAGGTTGACCCCTATAAATAGCAGGTCAACAGTGACTGTAAAGGACAATTTTTGGAGGAACGAAAAAGAAGTCAACTGAGACTTTCTCACTGTTCGTGATACAAGAAAAACCGTGTTACAACAACCGCAAAGGCAGCAAAGCCCAGAGAGTCTCCACCCTTTTTTCAGCAAAACCAGGCGCTCTTGTCTACCACATCACGTAGGTGGATCAGGTTATTGCACGGAAAAAAGTTAGGACCAGCACCAACAAAATAGTACTCCGTAGTATATCACAATAGCAAACACACAGCATAGAACAGAGTGCGAAATTTTAGAATCCACAGCTGGAGCTGTGGTCCACCAATTGCCAAACCAAAACACATAACTTGATGGCTTTCAATTATACTACTTAGCTCACAGAAATGAATAGCTGGCACCATCGCCCCTGTATGTTAGTACAGAAAACATCTAGTGATGTAAATATGATCGTGCATGGTGCTAACATAAACATCAGTGAAAATGGTTTCGAAAATTCTGCAAATCTAGTCAACCTGGAAACCAAGGTGATGATATCAAACTCTCCAGTGTTATCAATGTGACAAGTATTGCCCAGGACAGACCTCGCAAAAATATCAAAGAACAATGACAGTAACAAACAATAAAGATCAATATAGCAACCAATAAACACACAAGCGAAATGATAACAAAGAAATGATATAACATCAAGTAATAAACACTGACTGATTCGTTCTCTTTGGGAAGGTTGAAGCCAGAATATTCTTCCATTATCTAAAAAAAAAAGTATGCTAGTATTTGTCTAACTGTACCCACTGCATATACAGTTGCCCCAGAAAGGGCAGTGGGACCTCAAAGGGAACAATTTACAAACTCTTGATCCCTTTTTGACAAAACTGGGCATTCTGTCCAGGAACTACTGTCACCCCCTATGACATTAAAAAGTGGACACTACATGCATCAACAAAGCATCAGAACTTAAACCGAGTAAAATCTTCAGAATGCATAACAGCAGCTGTAGGCTTGGAGCACACCAACTGCCCAAACAAATACAGAGTGTGCTACTAAATGGTGGATTGTAGAGATGAATAGATACTAATACTAGTATTACTCCTGTACATTAGCCCAGAGATGGTCGATACGGAATAAAGTGAAAAATACAAACTCTTGGATGTCATTGACCAAAAAACACATTGAGAAAATGCATCAACATCATACCCTGATATCAAGCAGTACAAACCATTGGCAGGACAGATGGAGAGATGTCATAATAATGATACAGCAAACAAAACAGAAAATACACAGCTCAATCAACGCATAGCATGCCCAATTGCAGTGAGACGCATAACATAAACACTGATAACACTAAGTACCATATTCAGATGTCAAACTGTACTTAATGTAAGACTAACACCGCAAGAGTCATTTAACTTAACCGATATGCAGTTAGCTAAGATGAAATTTATGTAATATATCCTAATATGTAAGCTACTGCAATAAACGAAAGGATTACCAGCAAGAATTTCTAGTTCTATCATTTCCATCCAGTAATCACTAGATTCTCTTTGGTTTGATGCCCATCTCAATTTCCTTAAGCTTCAGCTCCAGTTCAAGCTGCTCATTTTCCAGCTCCATCTTTTCGTTCTCCAACTTCATCTTCTCTAGTTCCCTGTCCTTCTCCATGCTGGACTTCAACCACTTCAAACGGCTCTGCTCGAGCTTCAGCATCTGGCGTTTTATCTTCAGACGTTCTCTCTCAATTTGAGTTGTGTTCATACCACTTAGGTTCTTCTCAGCCGATGAACCACCAGTTCCCTCAGAAAACATTTTATTCATGTCAATGGCAGCAACATCTGACAGATGAGACCCACTCTGTCCGCCCTCATGATCACGCTTCAGCTTCTTGGTGCCATGAACTCTGTGGTGACGATGATCTTCAGCACTGGCCTCCAGATCATCATTGAACCCATCGTCATCGTCATCAGAAAGTAGCATCTGATCATCGTCATCGTCATCATATTCAAAAGAGCACTTCTTTCCCTGTTCATCTGGGCTCCTAAGCGCCATACGCAGAGACTTCTGAAGGCCAGGATCATCAAGCAGGCATAACTTGTTATGGTTGTGGTAGGAGCACATCTCCTCGTAGTGCAGATGCTTGGAGCTCAGATGCTTCTTGGCCTCCTCCTTGAGCTTCCCAGGTAGGGTCAGCTGTTCAAGGAGCTCAGGCTTCTCGACGATGTCACACGCCGTACCCCGGCCAAGAATCTCGGTGAGCCTCTTGTACCTCTTGTTGAGATCGTTGAACTTGTCCTCGCACTGCTGCGGCGACACGAATGATCCCCTCTCGGTCATGACCGAGGAGACCAGCCTCCACTTACCCTTCCTCTTGAGCAAGGCGTGCTTCCTCCTCCCACTGCTGGTGCCGTGGCCCGCGTCGATGTCTGCGTCGATGTAGGCCACGGCCGAAACGAGCAGCTTCACCATGTCGCTGGTCCACTTGACCCGGTGCCACTGGGAGCCCCCGGCCGCGGCCGCCGCCTTGCCGCGGACGTTGTGGCCGTCGTCGGCGCCCTCCTCTTCGCTCAGCGAGGCCTTCACCACATTCCCGAACTCCTGCATCTGGTTCCCGGCGGGGGCAGCGAACGCGCCCTGGTGAGGCTGAACCGCCTGGGGCTGAGCAGCGAAGGTGAACGGCTGCCCCAGATCGAAGGGCGCTCCGCCCGGGACCAGAGCTCGCGGCTGCAGATTCCCCTCCATCTCCGACGAGCCCCAGCACAGAGCTCCCCGATTCCAACCGAGGACCAGGAAGGCCTTTGGCTTTGGGATATACTCAGCGGAAAGGCCTGCGCTGGCTGAAAAACCTCACCAAACTCGTGAGAAGACGGCAGCCAGCCAGCCGGCCAAAAAGCCGCCGCTTTTCTCTTGGGCGGTGGAGAGTTCCCTGCGGGATTTATGGGGCGGGGAGGGCGCAAATAGCCAAAAGCTTGCAGCCGTGTCTTGGAAGAAGGGGGCTGCAAAGGGCGGGCTGCTGCTGCTGCAAGCTGCAGCCCTGGCAATTACGGCGGCGCAAGAACCAAAAGCACAGCCAAGAAAGGGGAAATCCTAGGCGCGACGCGACGACTAGCCTGAAACGGACCGGATCAGCGGTGCACGAGAAAATCCCGCCATCCCCAAGCACGAAATCCTCGGGACCAAGGAAGAGGACGACGGACTTAGGGTGAAGGAAGAGCCATACCGAGGCACGCGGCAGCGAGGGCTTTGGAATTGCACGGCGATCCTAACCGTCGCCGCCGTGGCAGAGAATGCAAGCTCGAGGCCAGGGAGGAAGAGGAAGAGAGGAATCGCAGCAGCTAATCTGGGCGGAAACAAAAGGGGACCTCAGGCGCGCATCCAGCAAGATTTCTTTTGCTCGGGCTCGGTTGGTGGCAACTGGCAGCAGACACGAGCAGGCCGCAGCCGCAGGCAGGAGAAGCAGACGAGGTGATGATGATGGAGGGTGACCGAGAGAAAGGGAAGCGCTTAAAATTGACACGCCGCTTAAAAACGCTAGACGCTTCCAAGATCACTCGCAAGAAAACAGGGCAAGTTGGGCGCCGGGGATGATTCGGGTGCGGTGCGGAGCATTTGGCCTCGCCTCGATTCGCCGGGGAGTGTGTGCGGCACACACCCGAGCACACGTACGCAGCGCTTTTCGCCGGGCCCCGCTTGACGGTGAGCTCTGAGAAAGCGGCTGATGGCGCCAATTTTTTTTTTTTAATATCTACTTGCCCAGTGACAGCGAGTTCTTCTAAACCTTTTTTCTTGAAATTTTTTCTCGCTGCATTTTTTTTATTTCTTGAGGCATCATCACGCAAGGCAATGCTGGTTGATGGCTGAGAGCTTATGGGATCCATCGAACCTTGCCGCCGCTTTTTAGTCGCGGGAGATTAATTAGGATGAGTTCGGGTCGTTCTCGGCCACTGACGTCAGGAGATTAGCGGTAGAGCGATGGTTACCAACCTGCCTGTGCCTGCTCGCCACATTTCTCAACCTAAAGTAGGTTGTTTAATACAGTATTTTGCATATTTCTTAAATAAATAGGGTAATTATTGGCCTTTTCTATTTAATGCTATAATTGATGGTCTTAATTTGCGGAGCTCGAATTGTCGGGTAGGCGTTATACATGGGCAAACTCTCTACAAATACCGACCTATGAAAAATTGGATAGAATCTTAATGACAACGGAGTGGGAACAAAAATTTCCGCTTTCCACTGTCATAGCACTTACTCGAGATATTTCTGATCACACCCCATTGTTACTAAACACTGGAGACTCATCTTCGAATTATAATCAACACCAGTTCAAGTTTGAACTTGGTTGGTTACTTCGTGATGGCTTCATGGATATGGTAAAAGTAATATGGGACAGTGTCGAATCAGCTGCCACTCCTATGGAAACATGGCAGGCTAAAATCAGAAAAGTTCGCCAACATCTTCGGGGTTGGGCGAAACATACGAGTGGTTTATATAAAAAAGAAAAGAAAAAGATTCTAGACAAACTTGATGAACTAGACAAAGGCTGAGACTGCTTTATTGACACCACGGGAAGTCGATCTCAAGCACTGTCTCAAAAATAGACTAGCAGAAATGCTTAGGGAAGAAGAAATTAAATGGTACCAGCGGGCAAAGGTTAAGGAGTTACTAGAAGGTGACTCAAACACTAAATATTTCCAACTGGTGGCCAATGGTAAACATAGAAAAACAAGAATATACCAGTTACAAGATGGGGATCATATAATCAATGGGGATGATGAACTGAAGAAGTACATCACCACATATTATAAAGGTTTATTCGGTCCAGCAGAGAATAATGACTTTGACCTGGATGAGACTCGAATCCATGATATTCCCCAAGTTACAAATGCAGAGAATGAGATTCTAGCATCAGAATTCACTGAAACAGAGGTTAGAGAACCTATTTTCCAGATGGAACATAATAAGGCTCCAGGACCTGATGGTTTCCCCGCTGAGTTCTATTAGGCCTTCTGGGACACAATAAAAGGTGATTTAATGGCCTTATTTTCAGAGTTCCATAGAGGAGATTTACCTCTCTATAGCCTTAATTTTAGTACTATTATCTTATTGCCGAAGTATAGAGAAGCGATCAGAATTCAGCAATACAGGCCCATTTGTTTGCTGAATGTGAGCTTCAAAATCTTCACAAAGGTGGCCACTAATAGAATTTCAATAGTAGCACAGAAAGTCATTAGTCCCACGCAAACCGCATTTCTCCCTGGTAGGAATATCATGGAAGGTGTAGTTGTCTTACATGAAACCCTTCATGAATTACATAGGAAAAAATGAATGGGGTCATTTTTAAAATTGATTTTGATAAAGCATATGACAAAGTTAAGTGGAGTTTTGTCCAGAAAACACTAAGAATGAAGGGTTTCTCCCAAAAATGGTGTAGCTGGATCGAAGCTTTTATTCAAAGGGGGCATGTGGGCATCAAAATCAATGATCAGGTGGGACAGAATTTTCAAACCTTGAAAGGGCTAAGACAAGGTGATCCGCTTTCACCGATTTTGTTTAATATTGTGTTTGATATGTTAGCCATCCTAATCAACAGGTTTAAAGACGATGGTCAGGTAAAAGGTATTATACCACACCTAGTTGATGGGGGTTTGTCAATTTTGCAATATGCCGATGACACTATACTCTTCATGGACCATGATATTGAAAAAGCCGCAAACATGAAAATGCTTCTGTGCGGTTTTGAACAATTATCAGGTCTAAAGATAAACTTTCACAAAAGTGAGATATTTTGTTTTGGACAAGCTAAGGAAATGGAACAACAATACTCACAATTGTTTGGGTGCAAATCAGGGAACTATCCTTTTAGATATCTTGGCATTCCAATGCACTATAGGAAGCTTAGCAATGCAGATTGGCGGATCATTGACGAGAAGTTTGAAAAAAAGCTTAGTGGTTGGAAAGGGAAACACATGTCTGTTGGTGGGCGTCTGGTTCTAATTATGGTGGGCGTCTGGTTCTAATTAATTCAGTCTTAACTAGTTTAGCTATGTTTATGTTATCTTTTTTGAAGTTCCTAAAGGGGTACTAGAAAAATTGGATTACTATAGATCAAGGTTCTTTTGGCAATCAGGTGATCATAAAAAGAAATATCGATTAGCCAAATGGAGCATCCTATGCCAACCAAAAGAACTTGGGGGGTTAGGGATTAAAAATCTAGAGATACAAAACCAATGTTTATTGAGCAAATGGTTGTTTAAACTAGTTAATGAAGAGGGCATTTGGCAGTCGTTACTTAGAAATAAATATTTAAAGAATCAGACACTATCTCAGATAGACAAGAAACCTGGTGATTCTCATTTTTGGGCGGGTCTCATGAAAGTCAAAAGCACTTTTCTTAACTTTGGATCATTTTGCCTGAATGATGGAAATCAGATACGGTTCTGGGAAGATAAATGGCTTGGTGGTTCCACACTTAGAAAACAATATCCCTCTTTATTTAATATCGTCCGAAAGAAGCATGCTACAGTTGCATCAGTTTTTTCTACTGTGCCTTTAAATGTTTCTTTTAGAAGAGCTTTGGTTGGTCATAACCTCACATGTTGGCATGATCTAGTTGCTCGTATTACTCATACACGGTTAAATAACAACAATGATGTCTTTAGATCGGATCTTAACCATTCTAGGCTTTTTACTGTCAGCTCTATGTATAATGCTTCAATTAGCAATGGTAATGTGCAATTTTATAGGAATTTGTGGAAGTCGAGAATGCCCTTAAAGATTAAAATATTTATGTGGTATTTAAAGAGAGGAGTTGTTCTAACTAAGGATAACTTAGCACGTAGGAACTAGTATGGAAACAAAAAGTGTTGTTTTTGTTCCTGCGACGAGACGATACAACACCTCTTTACTGATTGCCATATAGCAAAATTCTTATGGAGAGCTGTACAGATTGTCTTTGATTTTCACCCACCTACTAATATTACTCATATGTTTGGTAATTAGCTTAGAGGGGTTGACACTAAACTGAAAAGGCAACTGTTAGTAGGAGCATCTGCTTTATGTTGGGATATATAGCTTAGTAGAAATGACATTGTTTTTGATAAATCTCCGGTAAAAACATATATGCAGGTACTCTTCCGGGGAAAATATTGGCTCCGATTTTGGGCGCATCTACAAAGGTGTGAAGAAGACAAGGAGACGATGATGAAGGCATGCCAAGCCATTGAGGTCTTGGTTATGCAAATCTTTGCCAACTATGGATGGAGGTTTAGTAATAGGATTTGTTCTTAAATAAATGTCTTCATCAAACTTTGTTGGCTATTTTGTCATACCATTTTTTCTAGGATTATGATCGCAGACATTTGTGCTGCAAATTGTGTAATCACTGGCCGTAGCCTCATGTGATGTGAGGTCAAGGCTGGGTACTCTTTTCCCATTATCTAAAAAATTAAATTTAAGGTCAAAAAGTCCTACAAATTATAATTTAAAACAGAGAAAATATTGATAATTAACATTTCTAACATGAAGGGAACAAATTTGTGTTTGTGGCCGAGCATTTCGTGGGCTCATCGTGAGCCCAAGTGGGGTTGTGGCGGGCGTATGCACAGGACTATCCACGACTAGAATATATGATTATTTGTATTTTTAGTCATAAGCATAACATGTACATACAACAATTCACATATAATTGGGACCCGATATTCAAAACTAGAAAAATATAAACTCTTTGAGTTTGTTGTCATAGATACAACACGTGCACGATGCATCAATCAATATGCATCTCGGACCTAGTGACCGAGACCAAAAGATATGGCAACATTTCTTGTATCCATTGCCATAGGTACAACACATGCAGAGATACAACTTGGCTTGATATCCATGACTAAAAAGGTGGTTTAAATGCTTCGGGTCTACTTTCATAGCCACACAAACATGCAACATTTAAGTTATGGCTTTGCTCAAACTAGAAAATGAGTGTTTCGGATATATTGTTACATGTACAACACCTGCAACAATTAAGATGCAGCTTCGGCCTTAATATCTAAGGTGGTGCTTGGATATTGGAAATACATAATAGGATTGAGAAAGGAAAATAATTGAATGGCTAGAATTCTTCTATCTTCATTATTAAATCTCAGCCCAATCATTTCCCTTTCTCAATCCTATTCATCATTTCTCCATAATTGTTAGGCATATTATGATTTTTTTAAAAAAACAATATCATTATGTAAGGTATATGCAGCTCGAGGAATGTATTAGCTCAAGTGGATGGAATACAAAGTACTTCAAGTAGTTTGCATGACCAACATGATTAAACCATTTCGATGGTGTCTTGAATACTAGGTTGAGACACACTAAGTCATTATGCCTAACGGTCTAAGAAAAGGGTACGGGAGTATTTAGTTATCCATCCAATACTAGGAAGTGAAAGAGATGATTTACATATAATAAGCCTAGTGGTTAGCATACCTAAGTTCGACTCCTTGCAAGAGTGAAACTGAATTTGGAATAAAAAACTATGGAAAAAATGTGAGGCTTCCTCTACTGATTTCGTTCAAAAAACTATTTTTTTAAAATAAAGGAACTTTGAAGTTGCAACGCTACAATTATGTCTAGACGGTGCCAACTTTGAGAGAAGAGTTGTCTTATTTCAAACAGGGCTGAAAATCAGTTTATCAGTAAGTAAAGGTGACCATTTAGGAGACTTTTACCTGTATGCCACTGAAAAAGTTCGTCATGACCTGTGTGCCACTAAAAAGTTCGTCCGCACCCGTGTGCCATCGACCTAAACTTATTTGACTCGTATGCCATTCGGTCCGCATTCCGTCTATTTCTCACCGTTAGCAGCACCTGATGTGTGGGACCGGGTCTGGAAATGTCCAAAATGCCCTTCTACCAAGTGGGGCCCGCACGTCAGTTTTTTTCATTTCCCCCTCTCCCTCTCGTCTTCGTACTCCTTCTTCCTCCTCTGGACAGAGCATGGCTGGCTATGGCCCCTCCGCTCCCTCCGCGTGCGCCGCCTTCCGTGTAGCTGCGAAGAGCGGCGAAGAGGTTGGCCTCCTTGGCGGCCAGGAGCATGTCCTCCTGCAGCTCGAGGCGGCCGGGTGAGGCCATGCATGCTAAGCGTACGTGCCGGAGCTCGCCGTGCCGGGGAAGAAGAGATGAACACTAGCACGCACGGTGGCTTTTTCGTGCCGCGCCGCACCGCCAAGGACTGCTTCCCGTAGTTGCGGAACACGATTGCGAGTCTGCGGCTTCTCTGCGTCGCACCCGTTCCACTGCTGCCTTCTCGGCGTCGTCTCGCGTGGAGAAGAGGCGTGTTCGGCGGGGTGAGCTTTCCAGTGATGTGTGCAGTCTATCCAGGCTGGGAGTGCGTGCCGGCGATGCATACGAGCAGGCCCGGCAGTGGCCGAGCTCGACGGCGGATCATGCGGCAGAGCCTTTGATTTTTGCGATGGAGTGAAGTTGGAGATGCAAATAAGGTCTTGTGGCAGTCGGTTTTGTGTCTGGGTTTCATGGAGATGCAAATCGATTGTAGGATTTGGGTTTGGAGGCTTCGGTTGTAGAGATTGGTAGCTGGCCTGATTTTGTTTCATAGAAAAGAGAGATGCTAAGAGGTCGTCGTTGTGGCCGCACGCTCGCCTAGCGGAGCTCACCTCCCGCATCAACGCCCCGCTGCTGTCCGCTCACCTGCAGGCCGCGCATCCCGGGCTCCCGGCGCAGGAGGAGGCAGAGGCCGTTCTCGGCTCCCGTGGCCAGCGTGGAGACTCAACGGAGGAGGAAAGGGCGGAAGACAGCAGAGGTGAGGTGGATCTGGGTAACGATGAGAGGTTGGGGGTGAGTTCTTTTTTTTTTTGGGAAAACTCATGTGGACACCGTGCTCTATCCAGAGGAGGAAGGAGGAGGAAGCAGAGAGGGAGAGAGAAAAATGCCAAAAAAATGACATGCGGGCCCCACTTGGGTACAAGGGTATTTTGGACATTTTCAGATCCGGTCCCACACGTCAGGTGCTGCTAACGGTGAGAATTAGACGGAATGTGGACGGAATGGCATACAGGTCAAAGAAATTTAAGTCAATGGCACACAGGTACGAACGAACTTTTTAGTGGCACACAGGTCACGAAGAACTTTTTTAGTGGTATACAGGTAAAAGTCTCACCATTTAGTCCCATCTGTCTGAAATACGTCGGCAGCTTCAATTCATTATTTTCAGGGCTATGAGCCGATGAATTCTTCCTTTGCAGCAGACCCTACGTCGTAGGAGGAGGAAAGAGGGTTACGACATACCGCCATTGCAAATTGTCAGCCCATCATCGAATCATACGTGGACTTGGTCTCCTCGCCGTCACAGATGTATATGGGCACGTGTGTTCTAAGGACACCGAATCAATCACCCAACCCAACCGTGAAATACCAAGGGCGGTAACAGAGTTTGGGTTGGAAAAGAACATGCGATCAATTTAGTTACTGTGAACGAGTACTGGAGCGATCGACGACCGGAGAACGATCGAGCCGTCGTGCTGTAGTGGTCAGTGATGCCACGCGATTCGTTTTATGCCCAGTCGCCGTCGCCGGCCGACAGGGTTCGGTTATGCGTCTCGCCCCGTCTTGGCTTTCTTTTCGTCGATTCTTGGCACAAAATTGGTTGTGATCGTGGGCCGAAAACCAAAATATTGGAGGAACATTTGGATTTTGGACATATCAATAAAAACACTCTACTTTTGTTTTCTCCTTTCTCTGCCTGAAAGGGATGGAATATGTCATCTCTCTGGTTATCGATTGCGGACTTGCGGCTGCAACTCTGCAAATATTGGTTGGATATGTAATTCCAATTTCCACCGTCGTGACGCATGGAGTAGTAGTTCTTTCACTTCTTTAATATATCAACAGGATTCAGGAACGTGCCAGCAAAGGACCTGGGTCTGCTGATGATGCCATGATGGTGCCCGTTACGGTACGTAGCAGTGTCGAATACACGCCGCGGCGAGACGACAGAGATTTTCGGTGGCGCTGGACTGTCTTCTCGTGGCAACTGGTGGCAAGGGCAAGGCAGCCACCAGGTTTTGAAAAAGACGCTGCATTGGGCCGTAACATGGGCATGGCTGGCCTATGGCGCAGCGGCCCTCTCGGCGAACAGTATGAAAATGAGCTCGCTGCAGAAGTCGTGGAGGTGGGTGGAAGGCGATGCGGGCAGCCGTCGGCAGCAGCATGGTCGTCGACACCATCAACGCCGGCGAGCCGGCTGCGGGAGCCTGCGGCAGAGGAGCCCGGAATGCCGGCTGCTCGTACGTGGAGTATATGAGATGCACGGTGTGGATCCGAAAGACGACAGCATGGCGAAATTTGGACGGGCCGGCCCAAGAAACTGAACCGGAAAGGACCACATGCTGGCCTTTTCGGCCCACCGCACGACTCTCCAGGATCACTTCTCCTCCCTCGCCACCGGCGAAGCCAAGGAACCCGACCCGACCAGCAGACTCGCCGCCGGGACCGCCAAGGGAAAGGCCGTGCGCGCGCCGATCGGAGCGCGGCCTGCCCTACGCCACGGCCACGCCACGGTTCTAGGGCATCTCCATTCCCCCTGTCCTCGCGCCCTCATCTCCGCCCGCCCGGAGGCCTCCGGCGATGGGCTCGCACTCGAGGGAACCCTCGGCTGCTACTCCTGCGCCGCCGCCCGCCCCTGCAGGTCCCTCTCTTGCCTCCCCCTTTTCTGTCCATCGCTCTTTCTGCTGACTTGTTGATGGCTTCGTCGCTAGATTAGTTCCTGGGCATGCGAGCCCTGTTATTGTCCCTGTGAGGGTTTAGTTTCACCTAGACTAGAAATTGAGCAAGTTGACTAGTCGATGTGTGCGCGAGCACTCCCCAATTTGACATTCCCTAGATAATGGTGATAATTTCTACATGTACAACTCACAGCCACCAAACGAGCAAAAAAAAGGAAGAAGAAAGAAATAGTATTTTCTTCCCCTGATTTTCAATAGGCTTTCAGCCAGGCTGCTTTCTGTCCTGCATTAGGGCTAGTAAATCGGTAATTTGGTTGAACTGTCGCTATGTCTGTTGCCATGTAATCGTGTTCTCCAGGGAGTTGAAGACACTGCCCTAGTGAAACTACTCAACACCTGAAAAAAAATCTTATGAGTTAATTCTATATATATGCGTTGATCAGCCTCCTAAATTTCTATTGTTAGTCCGTTGTGATTTTATCACCAATTTAGACTCTGAAAGTTAACTTTTTACACTGGAAACACAGAAGCTGATATAAACATTGCTAGTCTCCAAGAAGCGGCTGGGGATTCTATGCCAAGGTTGGGTCAAGAATTTGACTCTGAACTCAAGGCATATGAGTTCTACCTTAATTATGCACAGAAGGTGGGGTTCAGTGTCCGAAAGGAATATGCTAATAAAAGCAAGAAAAGTGGCGAGATAAGCTCCAGCAAGTATGTTTGTTCAAGGGAAGGATTCAAAATCCTAGATAAAAGAACCACTCGCACCAAGACTCCGCAGCCCGATACCAGAGTAGGATGTAAGGCATGTTTGATGATGAGGCGAAACAGAGAGAGCGGAAAGTATGAAGTCTATGGTTTTGAGCCAAAACACAATCATCCTTTGCTTGTCCCATCCTGTGCGAATCCCTTGCAAAGGAAGCTAGTTGATCTTCAATCATCAGAAACCAATAATTCCAGTGATGTGACTAGCACCAGCGCACCCGAAAGCAGAAATTTTGTTGTAGGAGACAATGTTGTTACTTCCAGAGAATGGCAATGCCCTCTAAGAACTAGGAGGCAACGGGAAATCAAGTATGGAGAAGTCACTGCACTTTTGAACTACCTCCAAGACCAATCTCGAGCTGACCCTTTATTTTATCACGCTGTACAGCTGGACGCTGAAGATAAGGTTGCAAACATTTTTTGGGCTGATGTGAAGATGGTCGCTGATTTTAGTCAATTTGGTGATGTTGTTTCTTTTGATATTGTATCAGGGAATAACATGGATCTCCGACCTTTTGCTTCATTTGTTGGGTTTAACAATCATGGTGAGACTGTTTTGCTAGGAATGGCACTTGTGTATGATGGGACTGTAGAATCATTCCTGTGGCTATTTGACACGTTTCTGAATGCAATGTCTGGGCATGCACCAAGTACTATCTTTTACCGTCAAGATGAATATATAGGGCAGGCCATCTCAATGATAATGCCTGACACATGCCATGCTCTATGTACACGACATCTGAAGCAGACTGCAAAAAGTAACCTAAATTACCTTATTAAAAGGGACTCTGGTTTCATGAAGGAATTCAAGGCATGCATCAATGATTATGAGGAAGAGAGGGAGCTCTTTACTTCTTGGGAAGCTATGGTTAATAAGTATAGCCTTCATAGCAACGTGTGGTTACAAAATGTATTTGAAGAAAAAGAAAAATGGGCTAGGCCATACATGAAGTGGATATTTTCAGCTGGTATGAAAAACACACAATTGAATGAACGTCTGCATTCTGATATATGGGATTATTTGAGACCAGACATAGATATTACTCTGTTCATGAAGCACCTTCAGCAAGTGGTGGATGACAAGCGGTATGCAGAACTGGAGATCGACTTTAGTTCAAGGCTAAAGTTGGCAGACTTCAAGATTAGAGCTCCTATTCTGATACAAGCTTCTGAGGCCTATTCCGATATGATATTTCAGCTCTTCCAAGAAGAATACGAAGAGTTCCAGTCAGCTTACATTGTGAGTCGTGATGAAAGTGGCCCCTCTCGTGAGTATATTGTTGCCATTCTTGATAAAGAAAAGACGCATAAAGTCTATGGAAACCCTTGCGAGCAGACTGTTTCATGTTCATGTAGGAGGTTTGAGTCACTTGGTTTCCTGTGCAGCCATGCTTTGAAAATTTTAGATACCATGGATATCAAGTATCTGCCAGATAGGTATATCTTGAAGCGGTGGACCAAATATGCAAGGTGTTTGACTACCCCACAAGTTGGTTGTCGAAAAGTTCAAGAAGATACTACATTAGAATTTTCTAGTCGCTACCAATACCTGTGCCCTATATTTGCTAGACTTGTTGCTAGGGCTTCAGAATGTGAGGAATCATACAGAGTTCTAGAACAATGTTCGGTACAAATGGGTAAGAAAGTTGAAGAAATTCTTCAGAAACAAACCAGCATAGATGCATCAGCCTCGCAGCCAGATGAGGACATCCAGATATCCTTGTCTGCTAGTGCCACGAATAATGAGTCAGAAAATGCAATCAATTGTTTGAGCAATAAAAGAGCAAAGAAAACAAAAAAGAAAGGTCCTCAAGATAAAAGTCAAACAAGAAGTTGCATCAAAAAGGGGTTGCAGAATAAGAAAACATTTTGGCTAGAACAACCTGCGACACAATTTTCCATGTTGAATGCTCCTACTCAATCTGGAAATATTCGTTAAGGGTAATTTCAGCACTGTCCTTTACTATAGTGGTGGATTTGCATTACACATCTTTACCGTTGAGCAGCGTGCTGGAATTTATTATGCAAAAAGCCGTGTGTAAACCCTCATTAATGGCATGAATGTGCTTTTTGTTGAACCTTCCGTTTCTGCAAACCATGCGTTAAATCATCGAATTTATTTTTGGGGTATTGCTTCTAGGCTTCACCCTTGTAATGACAGGTAAGTAGCTAGAATCAAACTTTGACAAGCTTTATATTAGGGATTATTGTGTATATTCATGTGTTTGAGAAAATTATGCTCATCTCATTTCAAATATATAGTAAGGCTGATTCTTCCTTTTCCTAAACAGGTGATTGGCCTTTCAAGTCCATTTCCAACCGGGCAATTGCTGAGAAAATTCGGCCAGGCTTAAGCCCTAGCTTCAGTCATTGCCTTTCAGGAACTAGTTCAGCCAACATAATTCAGCAGGTATATGATGTACACCTGTTTCATTCCTTTCCCTTTTTTTTATGTTTTGAGTCAACTATGCATTCAGCAACCTTAGGTACTGTCACTTCTTTCTTGGCCAAGCAGCAGTTAACAGGAGACAAAGTTACTTGTTGATTACATCTGTTTGTTTTCCCATATTTTTCAGGGCTTCTCCTTGCAGCAAGTTTATGTTCTGGTGAATGGACCCACCACCTCTTGAGGATACTATCAGTCGCTGACTGGAGGCACTACCGTAGATAGATTTCAATCATCAGTTCGCACAATTCATACAGCGTGCGGAGATGAAACATGATATCAGGCTGGTTTCTGAAAATCAGACTGATTATGTGCACCAATCAGCATTTGGCATCAGTACGCAAGACATGGAGGAGCATACTACATCTCAGTAGCAAACTATGATCACTCTCTACAACTGTTAGGAGAGGAGCAGAGCGTTAGAACCTTCAGCATGGCATTGTAGGTAGTGCAAGACAGAACCTACATTTGTTGCAAGTTTTTTGGCTAGATTAGCGTAGTCTTATAGCTGTCGTAGTTATGGACGGCACAAACCTAATTGTACGAATCATTCCCGTTGCCTTGTTTGATTCTATCTTCTCCTTTTGATGAGATTGATCTTCTCTACTTGTGAACGGCTACCAGCTTTGTATCTGTGCACGTCAATATACTATTCTTTTGCACAAATCAGACGATGTTATATGCGCAGAAGCCCTTCAAATGATGGCTTCTTCAGGTCATTGGTTTTGATTTGTGAGAGCGTTGCAGCAGAAATATAACCTGAACAAAATGCTGTCTAGAGAAATCCCGTACAGCACAAATTTCACTCATCTATTATCTAGCACAGCACGAGTAGCACATAGCAATGGTACCTCAAAACTAGACGGTGACTGAATATGGGACCATTGTAAAACCAATGTTCTGGAAAACTTAGTTGCCTGAAATCGGTCAGCTACGTAACCATGATGGGTTTTTCCAGGTATTAGTCAGCTTTATGAGTGAGATGCTGTTTACTGAAACCATGACATACAGCACAAATTCACACTGATACCATCCTATTACAGTAATACAGCAAAGAATCCAAAACAATGGAACCGAAGTCAGGATGACCAGAAACAGAAGCTCAAAATACTGATGGGAATAAAACAAATTTCATGACATCCACAAAGCACGTTTCATTTCCATTAAGATAACAGATCACCATTACAGCAGCATCGGTGCAAGATAAACAACTAGATTACCCAAGCGACCGAACACAGCTCCTAGCACTGAGAACACAGCCATAACGATACTAACATAACACAAGAAGGAAGAAGCAACCGAAGAGACACAGATCCTACGAACAGAGACCCAGAGGAAGGAAGCAACAACGGCGACAGCTCTAGCTCGCATCGCTCAGGCCCTCTCGCCCCTGATGCGGCGCGCGAGCTGGATGTCCTTGGGCATGATGGTGACGCGCTTGGCGTGGATGGCGCAGAGGTTGGTGTCCTCGAAGAGCCCGACGAGGTAGGCCTCGGCTGCCTCCTGCAGCGCGGCGACGGCGGAGGACTGGAAGCGGAGGTCGGTCTTGAAGTCCTGCGCGATCTCCCGGACGAGGCGCTGGAAGGGGAGCTTGCGGATGAGCAGCTCCGTGCTCTTCTGGTACTTGCGGATCTCACGGAGCGCGACGGTGCCCGGGCGGAAGCGGTGGGGCTTCTTCACGCCGCCGGTCGCCGGGGCCGACTTGCGCGCCGCCTTGGTCGCCAGCTGCTTCCTCGGGGCCTTGCCTCCGGTGGACTTGCGCGCCGTCTGCTTCGTGCGGGCCATCGGGGCTGGGTGGTGGGTTGACGACGGCGAGCCGGCGGCGGGGAGAGGACGGGGGATTTGGGGAGGATTTGATTTGCTGGGAGAATTTGGGAGTGAGGAATGGCGGTGGGGAGGGGCGAGTATTTGTAGGTGGTGAGCGGGGAAGGAAGCGGGCGGGAGCCTGGAACTTTTTCGGTGGGGAGGGGCGCGTGGATGGAGAGGCGTCGGATGGGGATGGACGGCGTGGATGAGGCGGACGCGGGGGAGCGATCCGCGTGATGGGTGGGAATGGGTTCTTATTGGCTGGTATTGGCTCGCGGTGGATTCACGGGCCCACAGGTCGGTGTGCCATGGTGGCTTTTGGTTTCTTTACGAGGCCGCGCGGCACCGGTGGGTGTGCCATGAGCCACAGGTTCGCGGTGAAAATGAAACGGCGGGGAAGCGGCCAAGAAGTAAAAATTACGCGGGCGGCGCGAGGAAATGCAGAAGGGTTCGTGTTTCCGCTCTTGAATTATGAATACCATTTCGAAAATGTTGCTATTGGCGCGTGCGACTTGCGGCTTTACTCCTGCAGGCAGCAGTCCAGCTAGTTCAGATTTGAGCAGATTATCTGTTTCTTTGCGTGACACAAATTTTGGTCTGGACTCTATACTTTTGCAAAGTCAGAAAAGCAATACGGACGTGATTAGATCAAAGTAGAATAGTATAATTTGTCACACCATGAGTTTAGTTGACCACACCTACAACACCTATTGTTTTGTTCGATCGTTTAGGTTTTCGCTTCACTTTAGGTGTTAGTTTCTGAAAAATTATCTATTTGACACTATTAAATTGTTAATTCTTCGTTTCCAAAAATAAATCTTTGTGTGACACCAAGTTAACTTTTATGCCTTATTTAACTTTTCATTGCTATGTGAAAAGATGGTTTTGCTCTTATGGTCCCACCACCCTTCTCCCTCCTCCGCTCTTTGTCACCCTCGTGCCCTCTCACAATTTGGTAGCAACAAATTTATAGTTCCATGACTCGTAGCAACAAATCTACAGTTACATCACACGTCGAGAAAAATAGAAAATCCAATCCACTTGGTCCTCGTGTCATCTCACTATAACCGAGGAAGAAGGCAAATCCAATTCAATGAAAATAAACCAAACTATCAAATAGGGAACTAAAATTGAACTTGGTGTCGGATATAAAGAAAAAAAATTGAAGACCGCAGCAATTAGCTATTTTAGTTGTGTCAAATAGAGAAATGTTCTCTAGGTTTTTGCACCACAAATCTATAGGATAAGGTGGCTGGTCAGGGATGCGGTGTACTCCCTCCGTCCCAAAATAGATGTCATTCTCGCTTCCTAAGAAAAACAGCATCTTTCAACATTAGCTAATTATATATAAAATAATATTCATATTTATAATACATCATTAGTATCATTAGATAGATATTTAAATCTAGTTTTTTAACAAATTTATTAGAGATATAAATATTGCATAAGAAAAAATCGAGTCAAAGTTGAGAAAGTAACACGTGCACGCATCCCATAACGTCATCCTTTTGGGGACGGAGGGAGTAGTATATTTTGAACAATATGATACAAAATTAATTGGAGAATTCTTTAACTCAGAATAAAATTAAAACGTGTTATATTTTAGAAAGAAAGGAGGAGTGTGTGTTTTGAGATTGTCCGGAAAATGTTTCAATTCGATAAGACGTGTCACATTCTCAATGGATGAAAGAAAAGAAAAGAAAAAATCATTTTTACAATCTTCAATTCAACTATTGCATTTGCTCGACTTTCAACCTCGATTTACAAACCTGAGAATTTTTCAACCCCAAAATATCGAAATTGTGGTGGCACCTCGATTTACAAACCGGAGAATTTTTCAACACCAAAATATCGAAATCGTGGTGGCTTTTTGATTGGGTGCTTTTGATGCGTGGCTCCTAATCACGCTTTTGTTCAGCCTCATTGTGGACCCCGCAGCCTCGACCTCTATCGTCGATGCCTGGGAGATGGCTCCAAGCCTCCAACACCTAGCGACGCCGTCGAAGAGAGGCACGTGATTGGTGGCGAAGCCAATGCGGGAGAAGCTTAACGTCAAGCAAAGCCATTCAAGCATGCGCATGAGGCTCCAATGCTTGCCCATGAGCATGATCGTAACAATGATGGTGGCCACGACGTGATTCATGTGAACAACACCTTCGACATGAGCCACCTAGTTTCGACACGAGGTATAGTCATCACCCTCTTCTTTTACCTTACTCAACCATCGATCCAAATTAGCGTTTAGTAAGGAGGAGCCGACACTCAAGTCCATTGATGAGCTGCAACCACGAGAGAGGTTGAAAATCGAATTAACATTCAAGAGTATAATTGTGTAAATGGACTTTTTTCACGTGAGGTCACCATGAATTGTCTATGAAACCGAAAAAGAGTGAGAAACAAACAATTTTGATAGTTTGGGTTGAAAGATTCCTAGTTTATAGATCGAGGTTGAAAATCGAAGGAGCACAATTGCTGAAGTTGTAAAAAGGATTTTTGTTTCTAAAAAAAATTCCAAACTAATATCGTTATGCGGCCCACCAGGCCTTCCACGCCCCGCGCGGCCCAGCCAAAGAGACGGGCATTCTCGCCAACCCCGTCCGGAACCTTCTTCTTCCCCTCCTCCTTTCGCTTGTCACATCTCCCCCATCGTCGCCGCCTCCCTCCGACCTCGACGTTCCCTTGCTCCGGTGAGTCCAGATCCGTCCTTACCCCTTGATTCCTACCAGCCGTCCTTTTCTTTTTCTTCCTTTGGGTTTAATCGCCGTTGTTCTCTGCAGTTGGATTAGGGGCTCTTCCTCTTCTCGCCGGAGTTCGTCGCGCCGATGTGAGTAATCCGATCCGATCCAGATTCCGTTCCTTGCGCTCTCCTAGCGTTGATCCGTATCAAGGAATCACGCGCGGATCGATCGGGTTCTCGTTGCCGATGCTTGGATCCGTCGTGCCTCTAGTGATCTGTGGACGCTTGTTCGCTTCCTGGGAAATTCGTGTACGCAATGTAATGGATTTGATAGACGAGCATCATTCCCTGTTGCAAATTGGTGCCGTGCGGTGAATTAGTGATTTGCTGCGGTCGTGCTGGCTAGGGTCGTAGGGTGTAGGAGTGCCTGCCTCACCATACCAAATGTTCTTTCAAAGTCTGATGGCGGTACCATGTTTGCTTTTTCACGGTACTTATCAGTGTTCTAAAATGTGTTAGAAGCTAGACATGAGGGTAGGCAGTGTGTTGCACCTAATCAGGACTATGCAGTAATTGGGCAGTAGGCGTAAGGATGGTGCATATCTCAACAGCCAGGGTATGAAGCTAGCTTTTTCTACAGTTGTCCCTGTTCTGTTTTCCCAGCATCTGCCTCTGTTGGCAAACTTGAAGTTTTTTCTACATGCTAAAACTTACCTAGATGCTTCA
The DNA here is from genome assembly GCA_015342445.1 of Digitaria exilis. NCBI lineage: Eukaryota > Viridiplantae > Streptophyta > Magnoliopsida > Poales > Poaceae > Digitaria > Digitaria exilis. Next base: position 1,731,009 of record JACEFO010001924.1, on the reverse strand, counting down.
TCAGCTCTATATTCATTCTGCATGGTATTTATGTTAGAATAGCTAAAATCAAAGTTATATTCCTATATATTCATTCACCAAATCCTCTATGAGTTATGATTTCCGTGAAGCACTATAGAGTATCTTTTGTGTCTGCATCTTTTCAGTTAGCATGTCATCGGGAACCAAAATGTCACAGCAGTTCTGTGGTTTGAGGCTTGTTGTTCAGTATATTTCTTTGAGGTTTTTCGAAATGTTTTGTTGCGCTAACAGGTTCCTGAAAACTTCCTTTAGAAATACAAAATGCTTCAGTTGTTTTATAGTAAATAGCAATAGTATATCTTTCTGCTATTTGGCAGTTGCCTTTTTATTTGGTGGATTTGTTGGAGTTATCTAATGCTAGATATTCAATTTGTTTCTTGTTTTAATCTCTGGATCTTGCATTGTGTTACAGGGCGGATGAGGAGGTATCTGATCCAAAGGCGCTCCTAGAGGATCGCTCAAAGGCGAAGTGTGTGTCACAGTGGTATGAATATCAGGTAATATGCCGCTTTATCAGTTGTTGATTTGATCCTTCAATTCACATGGCCGCTGTCTGTCCACACTCAAATATGATTAGTCTATTGTCCAATGAATTTGATAGAAAAACGTGTAGAGCACAACTTGTTCTATTAATGGCTTTTTTGTCCTTCTGTTCAAGCCCTGAACTCGTGTTTAGATTTAAGTCTGATAGGCTGCTTGCTGGAACTGCTTCAAGGCTACTTATGCCAAAATATGTTCTACAAACTTATCTAGAAAAAAATGCTTATTTTTTATTTATATAGATTTTTTATACTATATCTAGGCCTGTTAGAAGAGTGTCTTCTTTTGTTTCTGTATAATTGATACTAGTAGTAATATACAACGTAAAAGAGACTTGTTTAGCTTTAAGCCACATTTACACCCCCACTTGTTTTAGCTGTAACCTTATTTACATATAAATCCTACATGCTTAGCAAGTGGACATGGCCTCTGATAGACACCTTTGATCATTAAATGATAATGAAAAATATTTCAAATTGAGTCTATCAATACCATTCTTAGATGACATCTAAGTTTGGCTGAGCATTTTACGATGTCATCTAAGTTGCAACTCACCTTGTTGTTCTGTGTTTATGTTGTAACTTCACAATCCAATATGGCTATCCAATTGCCTTTAGCCAATTCTATGGAAACATTTTAAGAGGTTATCTATTTCTTATTGACTCTGCTATAGATTATGCTATCTAGTGCTGAGTACCCTGTTGCTTTTGTAACACTGGAACATGAGCTTATGCCACTTGTGTTGTGCACAGAAATGTGTCAAGCGAATTGAAAACGACGAGAGTGGGCATAAGCACTGCACTGGCCAGTACTTCGATTACTGGAAATGTGTTGACAAGAATGTGAGTGCTCCTTGCTTATGTGCAGTGTTTATTAATCTTGTTGATGTGTCAAGTACTTGATATGAAACACTAGCTTACCTATGACTGTTTCTACTATGCAGGTTGCTGAGAAACTCTTTGATCTGCTAAAATGACAAGGGAAATGTTTCCTCTTTTGATTTTCTACTCAAAATTGGTAATAATTGTATCGCCTGTGTGGCATATAGACTATGCGGGTGCTTAATATTTGTCAGAGAAGTTTTGTGCCTCGGGTAACACAACAATTTTTCCGCTGCCAGTTTACCTGTCATTGGTTAGTAGTATTGAACAAACCAGCAGGTTTCCTCCTGCATTGTTGGATAAAAAGAATCAATGGATTATTCAAGATTGTGAAATGCATTGAATGCTGCAATTTCAGATGTATTTTTTTATGGTGCATTTTGTGAGCATATAATAAGTTATTTGGGTGAAGGGCAGGCCTGGTGCAGTGGTGAGAAGCCAACCAAAGGGTTCAACGCAGCCTCCCTGCAGTTTACGTAGGGGAAAGGTCTGCCTCGACACTGGGTCTGCCTTTTTATAATAAGTTATTTGGGTCTGTCTGACTTGTATGAGCGGTGAATACTAAGAATAACCAATCTACACTACAACTAGATTGTCATGAGACATGAGTGAACGTTGCAAGTACTGCACTGCAAACATATAATGACTTAACTGGCACTTCAAAGCACCAGTCGATGCTGTTATGAGCAGCTTGTGGTTGATGTTACCTATATGTATCCTAGTATCATTCTGTTTTGCATTGTTCCCATTATCCGACCAATATATGTTTACTGGCTATGGGATGGAGTTGTCTGGTGTTTTTGTTTTGGTGGGGAGTAAAATCTGATGCAATATCCTCTTTTTTGCTATTAAGTGATTTGGTTAAGTTCATGGTTCCTCGGTGTTTGTCACATGTTCTGCTTTCCATGGTTGGTTTCGTGCCATGGCGACAACTGACAAGAGGTCACTTGTTATGATCGTGCCATCTTTACCATCTGATGTGGAATGTTAAATCAGTTCTCCTGTGCCTGCCACGATTTTTCTGCTTTACGTCTGGATTAAATAGAATTGACGTTCCAACATCCCGTGCTGTGGTGATCAGTATCACCTTTGGCATAGCGAAATCTTCTTTAAAGAAGCTTCAGATTTGAGTTGCTTGCACACTAATATTTTGTGCACCTTAACAATGACGTTGCATTGACGGTACATGTAAACGCCAGGAAGCTCCCAGTGATATTACATGTTGGAATCTATTTGAGGTTGTGAAGGATGATTGTGTCGTAGCAAAGCACTGACCATTTATAGGGGCATTAGGACAAGGCTAATGTTTTCCAGGGTTGCTAGTCCATTTCGTGAGATTAACGACGTGTTGCTTCATCCTCCACAGCATGAACGACAGTACGAGAAGCCATTTACCATTCAGATATGGCATGAACGACAGTACGAGAAGCCTTTTACCATTCAGTTTCAGTTTCATTAGAGTTGCAGACCGTGTGATATGGCATTCAGTTTCATTAGAGTTGCAGACCGTGTGATATGGCATGAACGACAGTACGAGAAGCCTTTTACCATTCAGTTTAATTAGAGTTGCAGTATCCTCACAATTTAGGGCAGCAGCCGTCGTGTCAGGGCCTGGGGCGGCGGAGGGTCTCCGTTTGCCGTTCGCGGCGCCCCACGGTGATACTTTACACATCATGTATAAATGATATTCTGTATTAATTTCTACTAGCCCCTCTAATTGTTTGTGGGGGGTAAAAATAAATATTCGCTACAATATGTATTACGGATTTATTACCCTACATGATCATTAATGTGATTACAGTCTGTTTCACAAGGTAACAAAACTGCTCTGCTTCTTTGTTCCGCGCCATTGACGCTTCCTGAATATCACATCAACTGTGGCTCTTCGAGAAATCAATGGTATATGGTTTCTCATAAGCCATCGCTGTCGGTGTACTCAGGCTTGCGTCGTCTATATGTATTACCATCCACTCCAACATGTTGTTCTACAGCTCTGTTGTCAAGGCCACCTCGTAATCTCGGGTCAAAAATGTTACACGACAGCTACCTCCTCCGCTTTGCTTCTTTCCTTGTCTCTGCGATGTACCTCTCCATGTTGCTCTTCTCCCAAAGGCGTCTCACAACAAGGTCCTCCTTCCTAGACTCATCTGAAACAATACAAACAAATGAAGTGCTTAGCTCAATGATCACTCTTCTAAGTAACGCTATGAAGAGCATGCAGTTTGGTCACGCTGACAAGTGCACCAAGCCCTAACAGAACTACAGAAGGTTCCAACCAACAGGTCCCATGCTCCGACAGTTTAAGTAATTGACTTGACCATAGCGATTATTTTGCTATTAGTAACACATTCTGCACTACAGCAATGAAGTTCTGCCAGCCTTTTGGCAAACAGAAAAATGAACATGCCGACACTAAGTATCAAAATCACTTGTCAGAAGTGACCAAAATCCAGAAGCAGGTAAGGTTTGATTTAAGTAGCACTTAAACTTTCCATGAAAAATAGCAAATTATCATTTCCTTTTGTACCCAGTGATATAAGTGTGGAACCGGGGGCATACTTAACTAGTTGGTAGTACAGGACTATGGTAGCTCTAGCTTTACGACCACAAAACCCACTGGAGGAAGTTGCAAGCACGCCTCTGTCAGCAGCAGAGTTTATTATATCTTTATTTGTTAGCATTTGCAATTCAAGTCAGACTACGGTATCATTAAGCTTAAGCAAGCCACCTATTAATAGTGGTTAAGTATCACGATTTTAGCTTCACCGGTAACAAAACACTTATCCCTTTCCATCTTTGGTTGTGCCATTAGCATATACTCTCCGTGGCCACAGCGAAATTCAGCCGCTGGTATCAGCATACTGCCCCTTGTACAACCTTTGGTACCATAGTCCATAGCCTCACCCATAACTGAATCCACAGTTGTTAGATGAATTTAAATTACCAATATTTTTCCATGCATTGGCAGGTATATTGAGTGAAGTTTGAGTCAAGTAGCAAGCATCCTCCCATGCATATGGTAATTTCTTTACCCGGTACCTCCAAAACCAACAAATCTCCCAAGTAAGCACCTGCCATAAGAAAAATTACATATGCAATTCAATCAGTATGCTTCATGTCAAATATTTTAACCAAGAGCAGGAAAGACCAAAGGGTTGAAATATGAGGCCGGGTCCTTAGCAATTTGCTCAGCTGAAAACATACAAATTTAGAATACATGAACTGACCTTGCCAATGGAGTAAGGCAATAGTATAAATTGGACACCATAGAGCCTCCAGACAGATGGTTTCTCGACACCATGGATTTGTAATTCAACTTCATTATTGGCCGCTTCTTCGACCTTCCTACATCAGAAAGAAAAGCAATTATAAAAACTCAGTACTACTAAACACAAACTGATATATTGCAAAAAATTAGGCAGTAGGGAATATCTTTCATAATGTGAAAGACTGCACATGTGCATGAAAAGGCTGTTCGTTTTTACTAGGTATTCGCTATTAACAAAAAGGTTGATGGACATCTACACCCCTACTAACCCCATGTGCATGCAAAACAATTTGATTCTTCCCAAGCGACTGGCGGTAACTGATAGGCACGCTAGAACTCAGTAATATCTGGCGACCTGCGTAACAGTATGGGAGAAAGAGACAAACCAGACAACAGAGTTGCATGCATTATTAAGATTAATGGGGCAATTTGGTCACATTAACAACCTTCTTGGTCTCTGAGCCAAAGAAAATTATGTCCTATAAGTTAAAACGGAGAGCCTATCAGTAGAGAGAATATGCAAATCCAGAACTCTGTCATGATATCAGCATGTATCTTTCTGAAAACATTCTAAAACAGAACAAAGAAATTGAAAAGGCATAGGAATCTGTGCCTTTTTAAAAAAAAAAAATCCAACATCAACTTGACAAGTACAGAACGCATGTCTTTGAACTTTTGCATCTCTTGAAAGTTACATAAAAATAGAGCTGGAACAAAAGCAGGCCTTGACTCAACAAAATAGGCCAAAACAGAAATCAAGCTTATCAGGTCTTCTTACTTATCTGGCTGCTTGTAACCCTTCTTTTTGCTGGAAATTCCTCCTGTTCGCTCAAACTCCAATGCTTTTAACCTATTTCTGTAAGCAGGAGTTTGCTTGACACTTTCTACGGCCTGCAATAAGGGCACTAGACTTTTAAAGTTTGCACGATTGTTCTACTGCCGTATCACAATGTAATGCTCAAGTTCTTGGTTGTCTCTATTTTGTAATAAATGGGTAAAGGATAATGGAACATATGTTTCATGCTGACAGTCATGACAATGAGGCATATTATAGAGTAAATAGTGTATAGGACAGTTCTCTAATTACAGTCCAAGCTTAACACTAACTAAACCAAATTACAGTGGCAAAATACATATATAATCAAACAAAATTAGGCCAAGTCACAATACTACATTTTCCAAGATAAAAAATGTTTGCGGTTTGAAACTTTACATGCCGGGAACACTGAGATGATAAAAGGTTAAACAGAAGTAAGGTGGAAAACCTAAAAACAAAAAGGAAAATTGTCAAACTTGTAGAGCATCAATGGGTACATTCCTAACCAAAACTACATCAACTCTTTTGAAGCATAACTTACAGTATAAACAAATTTCTCAGAGCCTGAGTAGCATTGAAATTCTGAATGTTTTGCATATTGGGTTCATAAACAACCAAGACAAATCACAGCTAAGAAAATGACAACCTTAAATTTGTTTTTTTCATTCCATGTCCATACCTGGTTATACCTTGTCATCTGATTTATGTATTGAAATGCTGAAACAATTAGAAGAAGACCAATCAACACAGCACTAGGATCCTACACAGATAGGCAGTGCAGTTAGTTACACTGTTAAACTTATGGAGAACCAAACAAATTTGCTATGGATACAAAAATCAAACCGTTTTATGTCCGTAGTACGCCCTATAGTACTGAGCAGTGTTGTAGAAAACCTGGAATGGGCAAAAAATAATAAACACAATAGGATGTCAGTAACACTGTTCAGATGTTAAGGACAAAATCACATAACCAATCTTAATTAGACTTTGTCTAATTGTTAAATATGAGCTTGTGGAAATTGCTTAGATTGGATTTTTTTTTGGGGAGCAATATTCAATATCTGAATGCAAATGATCTGGTTCTCAGGTAACATGCATCCATTTCTTAAAAAGGAAACTTGGGTCTGTTCAATATAAATAACTATTATTCAGAAAAACCGCAATTCTCAAAATCAAACTTAATACAATGATCAATCTTTGTGTTAGAAAACTAATTAAGTTAACCAAAAAACTACATATAGCATGGAAATATGTTGCATGTGTAATAAGCTAAAAGAGTACACAGATGTCATAAAATCTGCTATCCCTGACAGGCCATACTAGACTGGTATTTCTGCAATACCTATCATAGATATATTAGTGACTAGTGAGTAAACCACATAACTTAGCATCCAGGACTGTGAAATCACCACAGATGGCCATCTGCTATTTAAAGCCCTTGCTATGCTAACTACTACTATAAAAAGGTCAGCAGGTTTTCAATGGGGCACATAGAAAAGAATTCAGCAAGCAATGTTCGGAAAAGTATAGGTGACAACAAAGAAGCGTGAAAGAAGAAACAAATATAAAGGAACAACAGATTTCTTTTAATAACCCAAGCTTTTGTTCAGTCCTAAAGGCTACTACCACCAATCACAATATAAGTCCCTCTAAGTTGGTCCTACGCCAATTTTTTTTTAATAGTCTTTGACCATCAATATCTAAAGTTTTATATGGGCTGACAACACAAGATTGGTCTTACTATAGAAAATAATGTCGTACTATAGAACTTTGAAGATATCATAGAGTGGCTAGGCCAGGCATAAATACCTCTAGATTGTTTTGGAATTAATTAAGCAAGGAAATAGTTGTTGCCTTGCTTATAAATAACCCTAGCGCCGAAAGGCTCCTCCTTACCACCGAGGACTCAAGCCCCCCCCCCCCCACACACACACAAAATTGAAGGCAGGTATGCTTAGTAGCTAAAAAGATTGACAGAGTTCTGATGGAACCTCTAGGTTCATATGAAAAAATAACAAGCAGCCTAGCAAGTAATGATGAAAAATGTCTGGCAAATACTGAGGACGGAACTATAGGCACAATAATGTTTGCTCTTTAATATATGCGCCTTACTAAGTTCTGAAAAAGCTAAAGGTCTAATTAAGTTTGCTTCACTCATGTAAAGAGTTGATGTGCACATCTACTAGGTGGAGCTCAAATCAGTGTCAAAGCAAAAGTATACAAATCAAAAATGTTGTGGCCACACGATGAAACAGGTGGATAAATTGTTACAAGTCAAATCGTTTCTAATTATTGAAAACATAAATCACTTGATGGAATGACGAAGAGTTGATAATAACAAAATTATAATGTCCGTGTCATGAAAGCAAGGGAACGCATGTTTACCTCCTCTGGATGTGCAATGGCATAGTCATACTGCTCCCTAGTGGACTCATCTTTCAGAATCTGATGGATAAAATATAGAACAAATCAGGAGCCAAAAAGCACTTGGAGGGGGAAATTAGCAATTCAAAGATACAAAAATTTACAAACCAAACAAGGGGCATGAAAGATGCAACAGTATCCAACAGCAATATGATACACAAAGGAACTATTAGTTTCATCATACAACACCAATAGTTCAATGTTTATTACAAGTCCATTTTACGAAGGAAATAAAACTTGCACAAATTATCTGGGCCAACTGTAAACTTCCATTGTATGACCAACTTGGAAAAAATGCCAAGCTATTCGCAAATGTTATGTCAACTATCTATCCAGATTCCAGGGATGGTAAATTCTTGAGCAGCCAAGCATAATAGCAGCATAATATCAGTTCTGGTGTCTTGCCATGGGCCACCATAACTCATTTGTTACTGATTCCACATCACCACAGGTAACTCAGGATAACGAGTTCTTCAATCAAACCTCAAAGAAGAAAACTAACACTATCAAGTCTAAAAAAAATAATATTAAATTTCAGAGTGCAAGTAGGACAAACTGTCACAAATTGCAGATTTAAGGACACATCATGGAGCCATGCATTTGGTGTCCTTTTTTTAAGGGCCATTTGGTGTCTCATTTTATCACAGAACTACAGATTTATGGACACTACAGCCATCTCAATTAACAGGAGATGATGTGGCTGCGTCATCTCATTTTATCGCAGAACTACAGATTTAACTACATATCAGCCACCTCGATTAACATGAGATGTGGTTACGTCATCTCAGACAACACTAAATGAACTTGGGGGAAAAAAACTCAAAATACCCATAGTGCTGTGAATTTTACTCAAATAAAAAAAGATGCGTGACAGAAAGTTCAATTAACTTCTTTGGAGTGGCATTTCAAATACCGTGGTTACTATGTCTATTCGAGCAGGATTCATCGATGCAATTCATAAACATAGTACTGCAGGAGAGAAATCTTGCACTAGCACTGATGCGTGGAATTAGTCAGTAGATCTTGGGCATTCCAAATCGCTCAGCCATGCAAGGAAGATGTGTACATTACAAGCAAGATCGAAATGGGCAGGAATGCCCAGACCAGACCTCGTAAGCGTTGGCGATCTTGACGAAGAGCTTTCGTGACTCCGGATCGGGGTTCTTGTCCGGGTGGCTGCGCAGTATAGAGCATTATAATAAACTGAGAGTTGGGTCGAATTGGGGGAGGGCGGAATCGGGGGACAAGAAACAAGGGAAGCGGAAGGAAAAGAAACTCACTGTTTGAGGGAGAGCTTGTAGTAGGCTTTCTTGATCTCGGACGCGTTCGCGTCCTGCTTAAGCCTGCGGCGCGCACCGATTATTAAGCTGGAGAAGGAACCAAGAAAGGAAGGAATCAAGGGGGGGATAAAGGGGGTGGTACCCGAGGAGATCGTAGCAGTCGTCTTCATCGCAGTAGATGGCATTTGAGGCCGGGAGGAGGATGAGCAGGAGGAGGAGGGGGAGGAGAGAAGCGGCAGCCATGGCGGATCCAAAGTTCGATGGGTGCCTCTGCGGCTCTGCCTTTCCCCTGCAACTGCAAATTGCTGCCGATGCGGGCTCGGCAACGGCTTGATCCAATTGCGGCGGGGGCTGGACGAGCGCGGAAGCGAGGCGACCCCCGTCCCCGCCGAGCCCCGCGGGGGTCGACGATGGGGCGGCGAGCCGACGAGGAGAGGAGGCGGCGAGCAGGGAGCAGCCGAGCAGGGACGGCCGGACGGGCGAGCAGTTTATTTTTTTAACAGTGACGGTGAAGCATTTTGGTCTCATGATCACTCTAGGATATAGTTAAACTGTGGGTGTATACTTTTCTTGGTCGATAGGCTCATTAGCAGACTCGTTTACATAAAGTAGATTAACAAATGCACTCCCTAGTAAATTATCTTCTCCGAACACGCTGAATTGATCTAGCACAATTTGAGGCAAAACAGTTCTCAGCATGGTCTATACTGATATCTAACATTTTATTTCTATCCACTTCATAAATCTATCAAATAAATTTATATGGAATGTACGAAAAAATGATGCAATCACATCATTTTCTATGGATAGAGTCTTAACACTAATTTGAATATGAAAAAACACTATCCATCCTCACTCATATTCAAAAAACACTATTTATCCTCACTTTTCACTATTCATACTATTTCTTTCTCTCACACAACACACTCTCTGGTACTGTGCTACAATATTTTTTTTATCTACGGTGTTTTTTTCACCAATCTAAACACACATGCATCTAATTTTACATGTAATATATAAAGTTTGTATTGTTTGATGTTTGGTTCATATGATTACATCGAGAATTGAAACATGTGACGCAATGTTCATTTGAATGGCACAATTGCAATCGGAATGTTGGCAAGTACCACTGTTAGTTGTCAACCACAGAAGAAGGTTGAAAGTTGTTGGTGCGAAACAACCTCCTGAAAGAAGGTTACACTTTGGTGTCACAATTTACCCTTCGAAATATTCTCTGAAACAACCCTCTAAAAGAAGATAACGCTTTGGTGTCACAATTTGCCCTTCAAAATATTCCCTTATAAGATTCACTGCACCTGTAAATATGGTACATGTATTCTTGTCTATATACTTAAATTAATATATTGATTAGTTAATTGTTGTAGCTCCTCCATTTTTCACTTTCGGTTAACAGCATTGCATGTGTCTCTTCTAAGATTGAGGCTACAATACTATGACCAAAAGCCAATGGGGTATAAGTTCACTAGGCTTACTATGTGTCTCTTCCAAGATTGAGGCTACAATACTCTGACCAAAGGCCAATGGGGTATAAGTTCACTTGGTTTACTTATAAAAATCGACCTGCAGACGGTAAGACCGCCCCTACGGCTTTTATTTGAGAGAGAAGACATTCTAACGCAGGTCGAGAAAACCCTTAAACCCTTGCCACATCCTTACACAGTGGCACCATTATCCATGTAAGACGACCATCGACCTGGGCCGGGCCTTAGACCTATGTTTTGGCGTGGTAATAGACGAGTGGATTTTTTAACCCCAGCCTGAAATTCGCTCCCACGGGGAGTCGAACCCAGGACCTGAGGAGTGCTACTGAGGCCATCTAACCAATTCAGCTAGGAGACCCGTTCGCCACTTAGCTTACTTAGACACGTCCCCCTATTTGATGCAGCCCTGAGCACTAACATAGCACCAGTGATCTTATCTCGGGTTCTACACTTCTGCTACTTGCAGCCTGATTGATTTGCTTACCCAGTGATAAACCAACATTGTCTGTTTGTGCCGCCCATAATTACTTCTCCAACTCGATTTAGCATGCCACTTATCAATTAGATTATTGGGCCGACATGTAACACCCCGGCCCAGGGCTTAATAGGATTGATAAGGATACTCGTACCAATAAGTTGCAACTTCTTTTCCGGAAGCTCATCCCGAAAGAACTCTGAGGTTAAGCGTGCTTGGCCCGGAGCAATTTCAGAATGGGTGACCGACTGGGAAGTCCTTCCCGGGTGCGCACGAGTGAGGACAAAGTGCGCAGGAAAGGCATGTGTTGGTCTGTGAGGGCATTCTTGGGATCCTAGAGAGCTGCCAGGGTAGACGGACCCGACCCGGAGTGGTTTCACGGGCGTGTGCGGGTCAGTTGTGCGGGCATGGTGCGCATGACGCGTGGGCCCTGTGTGGACACGGTATGGCACATGCGCCGGCACTGGACGCATGGACGTGGCCGGAGGGGACGTTCCTGGCTTGGGGTTGACCGACGAGGACGTCGGTCTCCTAAGAGGGGGTGAGTGTAACACCCCAGTCCAGGGCTTAATAGGATTGATAAGGATACTCATACAAATAAGTTGCAACTTCTTTTCCGGAAGCTCATCCCGAAAGAACTCCGAGGTTAAGCGTGCTTGGCCCGGAGCAATTTCAGAATGGGTGACCGACCGGGAAGTCCTTCCCGGGTGCGCACGAGTGAGGACAAAGTGCGCAGAAAAGGCATGTATTGGTCTGTGAGGGTATTCTTAGGATCCTAGAGATTGGCCCGGAGCAATTTCAGAATGGGTGACCGACCGGGAAGTCCTTCCCGGGTGCGCACGAGTGAGGACAAAGTGCGCAGAAAAGGCATGTGTTGGTCTGTGAGGGTATTCTTAGGATCCTAGAGATTGGCCCGGAGCAATTTCAGAATGGGTGACCGACCGGGAAGTCCTGCCAGGGTAGACGGGCCCGGTCTGGAGTGGCGGGACGTCACACGACACCTTTCACTGCACTTAGACGAGTGAGTTGAAGGGAACATGGAAGAGCGCTGTGAGCTGTGGACATGTTGCCAACAGACTAGCCGAAAAATGGTAGCAAAACTATCATTGTCACAAAGAGCAACGTGCTTTACCAAATTACCAGTTCTGTGAGCCCAGCTGTTGCCTTTTGTTTTCGTGTGAGCCAGCAGTGGGCTCTTTTAGGATGTGCAATACTACTCCAATACTTCGGCGAACGAGAAGCCAAGAACCTCGGCGAGCACACAAATGAGGAGAGAAGACCATGATGATCTTTGGCGGCGTTGGCATAGCAAATGTGGACAATGGAACTGCCATGGTGATGACATGGCAGCCGACCTTGAGCTTGAGCATGGCTGCGCAAGAGAGATCGAGGATGACGACGATGGTCTGATGCCAATAATACCCTTCAATTATCTATACTACCCTATTATATTAATAGTAATCATACCATAACTGAAATATTCAGTAGTATATAACCTAGTATTGTGCACCGTAAAAGAGTTCAACTATTTACTCAGCTCACATGCCACTACTAAATTTGGTGTAAACATAAAATGTTAGCAATAACAACAGTTTTGAGGCATGTTTGGATTGCAAAATTGGAAAACTGTGCATCGGCCGTTGGAGAGCCATGACTGAAGAAAAAGCTCGATCAGGGGCTGACTTACCTGACTAGACAACGGATTTGGCATCTTGACCATGCGGCAAGGCCTGAGCCTGTAGCAGCAGGGATTCTCCCGTCGAGCAATGATATGATATGATATGATATGATATATATATATATATATATATATATATATATATATATATATATTTTGCAGTTTCAGTCGCGAATCAAGCTGTTTCTTGTGTGGAATTCCCGTGTCTCATCAATTTGGGTCTAGGTCTACTCCAAATAAAGTGACAACTAACAAGTATTTGTTGCCTCACATAGTGCTTCAATTATGCTGTTAGAATAAGATTCTCTGACCGACATGATCTGGCCTCGTTATAATTAGGATCATGGTAGTGGGGGCGAAATATGATGCTAGGACTATCAGAGAAACCTAGTCAGTTGAACTTGGACATGGGCATTTGGTACCAGAAATGGGTGCAAGGGGATGGACCCACCATGGTGAATTTGCTATGGAACTAGTGTGGGTCATCTCACTCACAGCAAGCGGTTCTGAAGTGCGGGTGCATCCGGCTCTCTTTAGGCGCCCTCAAGCCCTGACATTGTTTCTCTGTTTCGTTCTGTTGTATACTATTGTTTCAAAGGAACTAGTATGAAAACGTCTAATGATATCGAGAACTTCACTTTGGTATAAGTATTATTCGTGGTAATTTTTATATCTTTTAAAGATGGTAAACTCTACTTGCTATTTTAGCACTCCATAGGCCTTTTTCTATTATTTCGAAGCATTAATGTTGTCTTTATCAATGTCATATATATTTTTATAAGTATAATTCGCCACAAGTCGCTGACAAGAGCTAGACGCATCGAGTTTTGCTATTTGGCACAAACAAAAAGAATAATCGAAACATGACGAATATAGGCCTAATCTAGGCAGTTGAACAAGCTTGAGTTACGTAAGGTAAGGACTTTCACATTTTTTTTTAAAAAAAAACACTTGCATTCGCTTTTAAGTAGTATTATATATATCTGCTAAGGCAGATTACTGCAAAAGTGCTACGCTGTGTAGTATATATACAAATTAAATTAAAGACTGCACAGCAATGCAGAATAATGCAGTGATCAGTATATCTCCATGTATTGCTTTGCTCGCATTGCATAGACTTGTAGAAACCAAAAGACTACACGACTACTACCCTTTCTCCCAGTCTAAAAATCGTACGGCGTGACGAAACTTTCCGGCCGGAGCGGCACGAGGAACGCCCGCACCGGCGGCGGCTCAGCGCAGCCGGAGCCCTTGGGCGGCGCGGCGAACAGCGGCTGGCGGCACGTCGGACACGTGGACCTCGCCAGCAGCCACCGGTCGACGCAGCGCACGTGGAAGCCGTGGCTGCACTTGGGCAGCACCCGCACCCGCTCCCCGGCCTCCACCTCCGCCAGGCAGATGGCGCACACGGGCCCACCACCGCCCGCCTCCAGCGGCAGAAGGCCAGGCGAGTACACCAGCGTCGGCATCGCGCGCAGCGCCTTCCGCCTCGCGCCCGTCATCTGCGCCACCCGCCGCTGCTCCCCCGCCGCGGCCGCCCGCTGCGTCGTCCCGATCCCGGCGACGGGCGACGACAGCCGGGTGGTGGAGCACCGGAGCGCGCACCGCACGATGGAGTTGAGCCCCAGCGCGCAGATGAGCGCGCACAGGAGCACCGCCAGGATCATCACCACGTTCGCGTCGAAGCTGTTGCTCCCGGCGGCGACCTCGGCGGCCGCCGGAGCTTCCCGCCCGCCGGCGGCAACCACCTGGCTCGACGCGGCATTCTCTCCGTGGCTGTGCAGCGGAGCCTGCAGCAAAGCCCTCCTCGACAAGACGTAATACCCTTCGTGCATGGTGGCTTGACTGGCTTCACCTTCACCTGTGATACTCTCTCTCTCTCTCTCTCTCTCTCTCTGACACAGTGACACGAATGACTCTTCCTTCCAAAGAGGCAGCAACTGCTGTAAAACAAAACTCTGCAAGAATGTGTGTGAGAGTAAGTTTCTGCCGTGTTGAACCAGAAGGGGTATATATAGGCAGCAAGATTGCAGGCTGGTGGCAGTAAGATTTGGTGTGAAGCGCTGCATAGTTTTTGCTTTGCCATGAGTGTCACCATCACCTTCACATGAGGCAGGGAGCCAATGGAAAGGGCAGAATGTTATCGAGCACTAGGGGAGCGAGCTGGGTGTGAGTGTGCTAACAGTGGTGGCTTTCCGAGGATCAGAGGGGCACTAGATGGTATAGCACCAGATCTTGTCTGCTTGATCGTGGGTGTAAAGCAGGATGAAGAGGCTTAGCACACATGCAGCGAGAGATGGGATTAGAATTTAGAAAAGGGAGATCTCAGGCACTGAATTATTTGTGTAGTGTTCCACTCTTTTTGCAGGCCATGTGGCGTGTGGGGGAGGCTGGCCTTTGCTGCTACCTGCGGATTGTGTGGTTCATGGCGTAGTGGACTCGGGTCAAACTCTGGTCCAGGCATCTGAACTCATGGACATGGTCAGCATACAAGAGGGCATAGCAAAACAGTGGGTTCTGACTTCTGATTGCTTTCCAGGTTAGAGTTCTCGTAACATGCCAATAGAATACTGGAAAGTCGTCAGTTATGCAAGATTTTTCACAATGTTTCTCGTTTGTGTTATGTCCAGGCGTGCCAAACTCTTTGAGGTCAGCAATGCATCTCTTTGTTTCTCATGGATGGTCTTTTATATATATTTATAATTGGTTTGTAATTTTTGGATGGCACTAGGATGATAGGATCTTTATGTAATAATTGTGAATTGATTCCTCTTTCATGAAGAGGTTAAAGGCAGAACACTTTTCCCATTATCAAAAAAATGTGTTGTGTGTTCAAATTAGAGAAGATATATGGTAAATGCATGTCATTCTGTGACACTAGTGCTTCTTGTAGCAGTCACAGGAAACATCCTTCCACTTCATAAAAAGAAGGGTCTGGCCGTCTGGGTGAGAAATAATGGTCCAAGAAAGTTGAACTTGACTAGTGTAACAGATTGACAGTAACACGCACTTATCTTGTAGTAAATCATATCTTCAGGAGCAATCATGAGGCAGTAAAATACTGAAACAAGAAACATGTGACTATGTGAGGGCAATGGTGAAGCTGATGAAGCGACTAATTACCATTGACAAACCACGTTGGAGGCGCCGATTGGCTACTTTTGATCCCCTCCACTTTGAACGAACCAGAAGACGCGGAAGCGGCCGGCCAGTTTTCAGAGTTCGTAACTCCTGAATCCCGACGCGTCACGAGCCTTGCTTTCAAGAATGGTGACAGGTCAACTCCAACGATGATCTTACTCAGACTTTGCCCGATTCGGTAAACAATCCAGAGCAACTTCATGGTAGTTTCATTGGTAGGAGCATCGACACTATCTATCTGATCATCTAGCAAGTTAAGATAGTAGCAACAGAAACAGCAGTTACATTTCCTGAAAAGATAGACCAGATAATAAACAGAGAAGTGAAAACAGTTCTCTAATCTCTAGTAGCCTTGCAGGTTAATATCTCAGGCTTGTGATGTCTAGTCATGCTAAAATACACCTTCAGATTAGTTCTTTTGGCCTTAGTTTCTCATGTAATGATCATTTTCGTATGTGACTGTATCCACTACTCAAGAAAGCTAAAGAAGGTTTGTCAGAAACACACTACGTGTAAGTCATGATCCTCCGGTCCTCCCTTTGCAGAATGTAAAAGGACAACGCAAAATCTAGAGACTGATGAACAGAGTACGGATAACTGATGGCTGGAAAGTGATAGGGGAATTAGATTAGAATGGGAAATGACAACGCAACGAATATCCATTCTGGGACTTCACTGCCTTACACCTCATCAGCTAGGTACCTAGGTCTAGGTTAAACTGCAGCATAGAGCCCGCCTTTATCAGGGGCGTGTTTAGTTGAGGTTGGTAAAAAGTACTTTTTTTCTGGAATGCGTGTTATGTGGGGGAGATGAATAGGAAAGGTAAAAAAGGAACTTTTGGGGATGCGTGTTCTGTGAGGGGGATGAATAGGAAGTAAAAAGGACTTTTACGAACTAAACAGGCCCCAGGTTTTCGCAGAAGCTCTTGAGCCATGTGCCCATGAACAATTTATAGCCGCTTAAGGCCTCCTCCAACGGGCTGGCTCCTAAGAGCAAGGTTAATGGTCTCAGCCCGCTGCTGGCTGAGAGAGGGATGAGCTGACGCATGGTATGGTGGACAATATTCAATGGACAGAAACACTACACCGTCAATAGAAGAGGTGAGAGGGCTCTAACCCGGCTTCATGCGGGCGCATGGTGAGACGTCCGCTTCCCTCTCTCTCTTATTTTCTCTTTCTTCCACGTAGAATTTAGCCTGCTCTCAGCCCCTTATAATACTTGCTCTAAGCTGTCTCTTCTATTTTTTAGCCATAAACAGTAGCAAGAAAGTGAAAAGCTAGCGCCGTGCCTATCTCGCACGCTTCCCAGTAGCCCGTCCTCTCACAAGCACACTGGCCAAAGCAGCAGCTGTCACTACGATGAGCTTCTCTCTCCTCTCTTTTTTACTATACTCAAGAGATAAGTTGGCTCATCGTTGGAGAAAGCCTAAGAAGAGGAAATAAGAGCACTCTTGTATGGTTGTCTTGTATAAGCATTCCAGGAAGATTCTATCAAGAAAAAAAACACCTTAATTGAGCATGAAACCAAAATTTGAACTTCCGTTTGCTTTTGCCAATCACAACCCATGCAACTGCAACTCCTTTGCACCTAAATGCAGTTAGTTTTGATGCTAGCTAGACCCTGAACCAAATCCTTACGCCCTTACCACAGACTTGTGCAATATTCTTTTTTTTTACTGAAAAAGCTTCTAGCAAGTTCTGAAAAAAAGGAAGAACAGATAAGCATGCCGAAGTAACTTAGCGGATGGAAGCACCAATGACCCAATGCATCCCCATCCATCTAATCCTTTGCTTATATCTCAATAAAAAAACTCACGCATTGGTTGTGGCAAATCCATGTCACATTTACATATAAAAAGGTTATCCTTCCAGTATTCTGGCATGGCCAACAATGAGTAGCAAATGGAAAAGAAATGGAAGCGCACTCAGTGGTTAAGATGGTCCACATGCGCAAAACTCGATCTAAAAGCTAGGGAGACCCAATATATGAAACAAATAACGACAGCTAACGAAAGCATAAAGGCAACCAAAATATTGGAGTCATGACAATAATCTTTACTTGATGTCTTATTCAATTCCATACGCTGCAAAATATTGTTTGTTGGTGCTTCTTTTCCAGTTTACTGCAAAAATATCTGACAATTGAAATGTTAAAAGACTTCAACAAAACCTCACCCTTTTCTTTTCCTATTCTAGAACGTGCTACTCTAGCTTTCATATAACTCTAAAACCTGCGTGGAGTAAACAAAGAACATACAAAGCTTATCCACATGCCGATACATATCCAGAAAACCACCTGCTTTTGTTGAGCTTTCATCAAGATCGGGTCCAGTAGCGATGAATACGTTTTTTGGTGCACCTGAGCTTCCATTCTTATCAGATAGAAAGTAAGATTACCCTTTTTGCTATAGTGGCAGATGAGGATGTCAATGTGGATTCGTTGTGGTGAGTCAACCATGACTTAGACTAGTCGCAGAGTCACCACCGCGACCGTTTTGCCCTCGTGCTGCGGATGCCGATATGAACTGGCGTGGGTAGAATTGGCAATGCCACATGGCTCCCACCAAAACAAACTCACTATGCCCGGTCGGTGAACATTATTTGGTCGGGAAAGGCTCTGAACCAAACGGCCCCTCCCAACATTTGGCCATGATTATTCTATTTGATATAGAAAAATTGCTGCAACAAGAAAGCAGGAAAGGCCCAAAATGCTACAGATTGAAGTTCTAGTTTTGCTGTTTTAAATCATTTTCCCAAGGAAAAAACAAAATGGATTTGTTTTGTTTTCTTTCTTTTTCGCAAGAAAAATGGCTTTGTTTTCGGCACCTGCTAGGTTCCTTATTAGGATACAAAGCCGCTGTCTGAGTTGCCATTTGTTGTACAGTTTGCAGAAGCAAAGCAGAGTGACATGGTGTTTGCCGGTCTGGTTCGTGCTTTTGTTGTAATCAGATTCCGGCCCAATCAACAACTAGGATCACAAACTTGATACCGGCCCAAACAGCCAGTGGGATCACAAACTTGTTGCCCTTTAGCGTTCGCAAAGCTACAATGAAGCCGTGTTACAGGGGCGCTGCTTCTTCCTCTTTTCCGCTGCCTTCCTGAGATAAATAGATGGGTGCCGGCGTGCTGCAGACACAGTTTACGTTAACGTAATTCCCCAGCCAAACAACACATGAATTGTTTGAGCACAGAACAGCTGAGGCAAATACATTATACATTGAATAAGCTACAAATTCTAACCATCAACTTAATTGAACGAATTTATTCTCATGACAACAAATGAGCTACACGGCAGAACACATTATCACATACAGAACGCATGGATACAGTACAACATTACACAATGGTGATGACTAACTCAACCCACGGATTACCCACGAATGAACGCCCTTGCAAAAGGCTCACACTACTTGTGAAGACCACAGAGACAGTTCTCCACGCCAACATCTCTTGCAATGCAGGGTGGTTGACTTATTCCATCCTGGTACCAGGTTGCCCGTTTCTCCACTAGTTCATTCACGAAATAGTCCAGCTTGTCAATGTTCACACTAGGCATCACCACAACGTGGGCTATGTTCCCCTCGCAGGCAAGCTGCCACCTTCGGACAAACTCCTCATCCTTTGGCCTTTCAAACACAACCGTGCTGCTTAGCTCATTAAGCATCGTTCCAATTCCTGCTCCCTTGAGGCGATCTTTTAGGTAGTGCGCATTTCTCAGGCACTTTTGGACTTCCTTCTGAAAGCCTCTGTAGCCCTTCCGGTTGAGGGTGTACCAGAGGAAGATAGGAGCATGGCCGTTCCTGCTTCCCATGATCGTTGCGTCCCTTGATGCCAGATACTCCACATTGCTAGAAAGGACATTAATATGCTCCAATCTTGTTATCTGGACACCACATGGCATGGGGCATCCAACAAACTTGTGCCCAGAGACACTGACGCTACCGATAGGCTTTTTAAATGTTACTTTAGGTGCCTAGAGAAGATAAATATACATACATCATGAGGATGAGATATCAAGGCACACATTCAACTGAGACAACTTAAGGAAACATGGAAAATCTAAAAATCACCTTCTTAACAAATGGTATCATCAATCCAAACAGGGCACCATCACAATGAATATAAAACCGATCTTTAAAGCCGTTTTCCTCGAGGATTTTGATAACCAAATCTAGATCATCGACTGCCCCCTTCACAGTTGTTCCTGCACAGACATTGTGTTTAAAACCAGAACACATTTGAAGGTAATCAAACCATTAGGCTGGGAGTTTAAAACTCACCGATGTTAACATTAATGATGGCAGGTTTGTCTCGGTTCTGCACTAGCTTTCTCTGGAAATCAGCACAATCTATTTCCCCAGACATAAGGGTGTCCACTTTAACACAATCCATCCTGTACATTCTTGCTGCTTTGAATACTGAATAATGAGACTCCCGAGAGGCATACAAGATTCCATCAGGGAACACCTCCCTCCTGTGAAAAGTTTATAAGAAGATTATTTACAGAAATGATATCTGACAAAAGCAATGATAAATTCCGGTCAAAGATGTCCTGAATACCAGGGACTTTTCAAGTATTACCCAACAAGAATCCCGTGCAGATTTCCTTCTGTGCCACAGTTTGTAATGTATCCCCAGTACTCCTCCTTTTCTAACTCCCAGAGGCGAGCAAACCAATCCAGCACTCCAACCTCAAACTGCCTGGAATGGACACCATAGTTGCTCTCGATGAAGGGGTCACCAAGGTTGTTAATGGAGAAGTGCTGCAGCTGGCCCAGCGCACCATAATCAAAGTCTAGGTTGTATGGGTAACCTTCATGAAAACAAAACATACGTCAGATAACCAAATTAAATTCTGGTCTTTTTACATCTCTATTGGGAACATATCCGTATAATTGTGGTCTGTCCCACTAGACTCTAGAGTCCAGATTTATGCTTATGATGCCCCTTATTACAAACTATTCCCTCTGGTTATAGAAGAGTGTCAGTTTCGCATCAACACAATAGTGCCTTAGGAGACCAAATATGCTAAATAAGTGGAGAATTTTCTAGCAGTTTCATAAAATTCAGAACATGCAACTGAATCACAATATGAAGTTATTTCGGTGTGAATTTGAGAAGTAGAACAGATGAAACTTCAGGGGCATTACATTCTTTTCTCACAACAAAAGTTCCTCTATAGTTTTGCAACAAAAGGAATCTCAGGTGCTTGTGTGCTCATATTCCAATCAGGTATGGATCGATAAATTTGCCAGTGCCATTTATGGATCGCTATTATGCCGATACCATCAATTCCTCTTTAAATGAAATATTGGAAGATTTCATAGGAAGCAAAGAGCTCATGAACATAAATGAAGTATGCTAAATTTTGTAAGAGCAAAGAGCAAATTCCTCTTTAAAGGAAATATTGGAAAATATGATGGAGACAAATTTGTGCTCATCTGACTTCACATGTAGACGATATATTATTTAAAATTAAATGATGTATAAAAGATATCGTGAACAGAAATGAAGTACACTAAATTTTGTGTCAATAGAAAAACACCTAAAATGGATATGCACTTTTGTTAGTGTAGCTATTTCTTCTGTGCTTGGACGTCTTTGCTTTAATCAATTCTGCGGATTGGAAGTTTTGTTAGTGTAGTCATTCCTTCTGTGCATGGATGTCCTAGCTCTAGTCAGATGCATTACAGGCGTGGCTGTATTTCACAATCAGCAGTTCAGCACAATGCCCCAGCACCAGCAACAGAGAGCGGCATACGAAATCCTCACCGTCAATTTAAAATTTTGAATGCAGTTAATTTAAATACAGCAATAACTCGAGGCAGGTTGCTACTAATATATCCTGCTCTAGCATTATTACCGCACGATGTACAGGTACTAACAGTGAACCCAAATTCCAGTGATCCAAAATTGTGGATTCGCACTGGAAATGCCACAGGCGCATGAAAATTGTTGCAAGGGCATAAAAAAACAAATACGCCACACGATTAAAGAGCCACCCCCCGATGATTGTACTTTTGCAAAGGCATTTGGTTCAATTCGAGTAAAAAAACAGTGGCACAAGCCGACACTATGAAAGCCGCGACACTGACGGCCGCAAGCGGCCAATCAGCCGCCCCACCAAAAGCCGTCGCGGCGCACACGCGTGTCACGAGATCAGGCCGCGGCGAACCAGATCGAGGCGGCGTAAGAGGACAAAAGCGAGCAAATCGATGGGGACGGGGCGCGGAAGAGGCACGACGTACCGAGGTGGTGCTTGGTGCGCTCGACGAGCGAGCGGCGGTAGAGCGCGAGGACGCTGGCCATGGTGGCCTCCCGCTCGCCGGTCTCCTCGTCGTCCGCGTCGGGCTCCTTGACCGCGAAGCAGGAGGTGTGCACGTTCCTCCCCATCACGATCTCCCTCTTCCCGTTCGCGGCCGCCGCCGCCGCCTTCCCTTCCGCCTCCGCCTCCGCGGCGGCGGCCGCCGCCGCCATCACGTCCGCCGGCGGCTCCAGCTCCATCGGGAGGGGCTCCGCCGATGCCTTGCCGACCCCGTTCATGGACGCGGCCAGATCCGCCAGCCCGTTGCCCACGCTCCCCACCATCTTCTTCGGTCGCCGCGGGAAATCTGGCGAGGCGCTGCGCAGATTTGGGGGGAGAAAACCGGCAGGAGGGACACGCGACTAAACGAGGACGAGCACGAACAGCGGGGAGAGGGGGTTAGGAGGGCTTTGCGGGCCGGAATTTATAAGCGGACGGGCAGTGGGCGAGAAAGAGAAGAAACTCACTCGAATCGCGCGACTCGTCTCGCGTGTTGGGCTCGCGCCGTCGCGCGTGGGTCGGGGGAAGGTCGGACGCGGGGGAGGGGCGCCGCGGGTAGATATTTGCGTCGCGTTCATCGGGCTGACCGGTGGGACCGACAGGTAGTGGGCCCGGATTGACAGTGGAGGTTTGAGAGCGGACAGGACCGACGTGGCAAATGGACCCACGTACTACAACGACTCGATTTTTCTTTTGCTCAGAACCATTTATTTTTTTGAAAAAGACAAAAAAATACGTGTCTATTTCAAAATTGATGGATGCAGACGTAGAAAATACTTGCCCCTCTTTTTTTTATCTTCAGTGCCATTTAGCGTCTCGTGGAAGGGGGAAAAATTAAATTGGTTTTACGGTGCAAATTGGCTGACAGTTGGTCTCTAGCATTTTCTTACCTTCCTCTCTTCCTAGCATTGCAAAGTCGAGAGCATATACTGTACATTCTCTCGTCTTTCTCCTCTCTGTTTTCTTTTCTTTTTCCATCAAAGTCTGTAAATACGCTTCAACAAAGCAATGGCCTGAATTTTGGTCAAATGGAATTTTGCAACAAATGGCCCCTCCTAGGAGCACTTGGAGAGATATTTGAGGAAACTCAAACAAAAGGTTGGATTTGCATGTATCATAATCTTTTGTGTGTGTGTATTGGAAATCTGATAGTCGGTCGCCTCTCGTTCGGCCAAGGAGATTATACTATAGTGCACACTCGTAGAGTACACTTATCTTGACATACAATGGATAAATAAAAACAGGTTCATACCATTAGTAGTTGCGATGGCGAAATAAATTGCCACCCTGCTGTAAAAAGATTCGTCTAGATTTTCCTATTCGCACTTGCGGCGGCCGACTCCTCCTTTGCCTAATGATATTTTACTAAATCGCAAGGGTGATGATTCGACCACACGTGAGATGGTCTAGCATGATCTTGAGGCAAGTTGTGATGATAAATTACACCGAGCAAGTAGATCTTCTCACGAATCCAATCCACGCCATGTCGTCGTGTACGAGCAGTGGCCAATTCCCAATTGTGCTAAGCAACTAGGAGTACTCTGTAGTAGCAGTACTCTACAGCACTAAAGATTTGCCAATTTGAAAAATCCACGCTCGCCTCTTGTAGAGCCGCCAGCGTCACGTGTCTTCGATGTCGTGGGAGGGCTGGCCATTTCCCGAATTCTCGCTCTCGCGGGCCGCGACATCTCGCGCGCGTTTCTCTCCGACGACTGTGAGCATGGAACTGACAAGGTGGGCCCTCCGCACGCGTGGGGGCCGCAGAAGGGCGAAATATCGAGATTCCGAATCCGGCCGTGATAGCGGCCGGCGGACACGGTGTGCGCAACGGGAATCTTTCGGGCCCACGGCGTGACGTCAGGCTCGTCCTTTTGGGCCCCAGCTAACCAACCCCACCCACGTGGCGCGAGTGGTCGGGCCAATGGATAGGACGATCTTTTTCGCGCGCCACCACCAGTCTCCTGCGCGGTGGCCTTTGGCGCGCGCCAACGGCTACTGAATCTGAGTGAAGGAGCTGAAGACGAAGCGATCGTCTCCGTCCGCTGCCTCCTGGCTAATCTTGCAGCGTCGAGAACTCGCTGCAGGGGTGCAAGCCAGCCAGTGTGTGCTTGGGTGGGAACCCGGACGCGGCGAAGAGAAGCAAACGTGCAGCTAGGGACGGGCGGGTGAATGGATGGATGATTGGGGATTCCGTGAGGGGACTCAACGAGCGCGCGGCACGTTCTGCCCGGGGCCCAGCGGTACCCGGGGGTGTGCACTGGCCAGATCCCCTACGGAATCGATCGGGATCGGTTGTGCTGTTTTTTGCGTCGCGCCGGTGGAGAGGATCAGAGGCGAGGAGCCGAGTAAGGCCTTGTTCGAGCGCTGCCGGCTGATGGGAGGCTGACGGGTGGGGTCGGCTCCACCTGTCATCCTTCCACCAGCCGTA
The DNA here is from genome assembly GCA_015342445.1 of Digitaria exilis. Lineage (NCBI taxonomy): Eukaryota > Viridiplantae > Streptophyta > Magnoliopsida > Poales > Poaceae > Digitaria > Digitaria exilis. The sequence goes on along the minus strand of JACEFO010001924.1, from coordinate 1,706,251 downwards.
GGTGAGGCTATTCTTAATGAGAGTTTTATGATTATTAGGAGTGCCCTATCATCCGAGAATGTTTGAAACTAGGGGTTTGTTCGGCTGCTAGGCTGCGGGGCTACGCTGTCAAACCACTCCTCGCGCTTCCGTGGCGAGTGAGCCATCTCCAAGCAGGGCTGTGTTTGTGTTTAGTAAAAGAGGGGAAGAAGTATTTTTTGTTCCTGAGAAGCGTGTTATGTGAGGGGGATGAATAGAAAAGGTGAAAAAGAAATTTTATAAGAAACATGTTATGTGAGAGGGATGAATAATGTTATGTGAGAGGGATGAATAGGAAGTAAAATGAACTTTTTTTTTCCATCTGAACACAGCACAGACGCGGAACCAGCTTGGCCAATAGTACGACGTCACGTGGAAACGAGAGCTGTCGACCGGACACGCAGGGGCTAGCTCACGGACGACGTCAACAGCACACAAGACACGTACACACCTCTGTCCACGTAAGCATCACCTCGTTCCAAATTATTAGCCATCCGGAATACTATTTTAAGTGTCTAAATTCATAATATCATAAAAAAAACTTAGTCATATATTTGTGTAAATTTATAGCATCTTCAATAAATCTAGTAAAAAGTTAAGACGACTACTAACTTAGAACAGAGGGAGTAGTATCCATCTACATAAATGCATATGCAAATAGCCGTTGCTTCTCTGTGTTCTTCTGTACTTCCCTGTGGAAGAATAATCGTTTTGAGTGCAAATTATTACCTCAACATTGCATACGACCGGACGTGGCTCGTTCTTCAGTCGCCTGATGCGTAGGCAGTGAAGTGTGCAGCACTGCAGCTGGCGTAGGATACCCATGAGCCCCGCATCAGGGAGAGGAGTGGGGGGGGGGGGGGGGGTCCTTTTCGTCGACCAGGTCGCCGTTTCGTGCGGCTCCCGCTGTGCCTGTGTGCACGCGGCCGCGGGCGGGCGGCCACTGGCTAGTGGCCGGTATGCGTAGACTGGGACATACGGAGTACACGGTCGACGTTGACCCCTGTCCGTACGTGACTACGTGTGCTGTGTCCGAGACACAATACCAGCGCGTTCCAACTCTACGGACAAATGGCCAGCCTTGCCTCGGCTTCGCTACACCTGGGTGAACATGCGTGGTCGCCCAGTCAAAACCGCCGACCGCCAACACCACCTGGCCCTCGCGGGATCGCGGCCGTTTTGGCGGCTCTCATAATAATCACCTTCGCCCTCCCGTGTCTATTCTATATTACCCCATCCACACTGTGCAAGTGTGCGTGACTGCATGGTGCGTACGCAGGCTAGTCAACTCAACCTGTGTCAAGTTTGAACCCGCTCTGCTCAAAGGAAGGATCGATATGTCCTCCGCGCCCCGCCACGGCGGCCGCCGCGCGCTACTGCTCGCCGCGGTCCTCGCGTGCGCGCTCGCGGCAGCAGCCACCGCGCAGCATCCGTCGCCGCCCGGCATCAGGGATGACGACACCGACGGCGGCTCATCCGGGCAGGACCAGCGGGTCAGCACGGCCATGGTGGCGCTCCTCGCCGCCGTCGTCGCGGTGTTCGTCTTCATCGCGGCGTCCACCATCTACCTCCGCCACTGCACCGGCTACAACATCGACGCCGCCGCGGCCAGCACCTGGCGACCGGCCACGGGCGACGACGGCGGCCTCGTCTCCTCGCGGTCATGGTGGCAGCGGCGGCGGAGGCGTGGCTCGTCGCGCGGGCTCGACGCCGACGCCATCGAGGCGTTCCCGACCATGACGTACGCCGAGGCCAAGGCGCTGCGCGTCGGCAAGGGCGTCGACGACGACGCTCTCGAGTGCGCGGTGTGCCTCAGCGAGTTCGAGGACGGCGACAAGCTCCGGCTGCTGCTGCCCAGGTGCAGCCACGCCTTCCACCCGGACTGCATCGCCCAGTGGCTCGCCGGCCACGTCACCTGCCCCGTCTGCCGCTGCAACCTCCAACCTACTAGCCACCATAACAAGGATACCAGCATTAGCAACGACGGCGAGCCGGCGGCGAGGAGTTTTCCTGCGCCGACGACAGTTCCATTTGCGAGCAGCGTCTCCAGCGAGACAGCCGCAGCAGCATGGCAAGATGGCGGCCCGTTACCGGTGGCCGTGGTGATCGACGTGGTCACCGAGGAGGAGCTGAGGCAGGAGGAGATGGAGCTGCAGCGGATAGGGACTCAGCGCCGGGCAGTGCGGTCGTCGGGACGCCAGCCGCAGCCGCCGACGACGGCGCAGCTCGCCGGCCGGTGGCGCTCCACGGGTGACCTGGAGCGGTACACGCTGCGGCTGCCGGAGAGCGTGCGCAGGGAGATGGTCGCCGCGAGCGAGCACAGCAGCTTGCAGGTGCGGCGTCGCGGGGAAGAAAGAGGGGACGACGGAGGAAGCGGCCGCAGCGAGCCCCTCATCGCCGGTCGGCCGGGCACATGGCAGACGCTTCTCGGGAGGAGCTTATCAGGGAAGCTGCCGTTCTTTTCCGCGTCGAGGAGGATGACGCCAACAAGCTCCGGCGACGGAGAGGTGTCGTCGTCGTACACGAGGCTGAGAGGGAGGCGAGTTGCAGCAGTTGCTGATGGCGGCGATCCTGCAGAGGGTGAGGGGGCCACATGCGTCCTTGACCCCGCTGGAGCTGCGTCCAGCGAGGTGGCGGCGGGGGCGGCGGCGGACGAGGAGAAGGCAGTTAAGGAGTTGGTGTGGACGTAGCAGAGGAACGCAAGATCTGTTTAAATTACACAGCTATCTCGCGCGCGTATCGTCGAAAGTGAATATCTTCGTGCTGTGGGGGGCACTGATGGGATTCCATGCTGTAATTAACGTTGCACTGCTCAAAATTCTGTTGAAAAACTTGAGATCGATGTACGGACCGTAATTGTAATTTTGTACATGAAAATGGGCGTACGACCACCCATTCCGTTATTGTGCATTTTAGCAGACTTCCTCGTGTGTTTCCCTTGAGAACCACTCTCTCCATTTTGAATTATAATTTGTTTGGCTTTTTTTTTTTACTTCAAGATTTACAGCTTGCCTTGTTAAAAAAAAACCTATACAAATATAGTTAAATTTAAGTCATTCTTGAGGAACTTTTATTAATAACACAAGCCATAATAAAAAAATACAATAGCTTATATATTTTTTAAATAAGATAAGTTGTCGAAGTTACTTACAATTTGAAGGAGTGAGTACTCCGTAGGACTCTGCAATTCATATCACCATCATGTTTGGGGACGCGCTAATTCACACACAGAACAGGAGAGCTACCAAGTTTAGCGATGCTCTGAACTTTAGTAGCTAGCGCGAGAAAGGTTCCAAAATCATACCACCATTCCCAACACTAAATGTTATGTAAACTCTTAATATGGTACTCATACGGCCTACAGGCAGGTTCTAATGAAAAAACATCATTTAGGTATGAGGGGGTTTGGGTGATGACGATTTGGATGCCAAAGCAGCTATATAATCTGCAGTCTCATAGAGGTCCTTCCTCCTCTGAGCTATTATTGCTTCCATGTACTTTTTATACTCGGCAATGGAATGAGCAAGTTGCAGGAGCTCATTTGCAGCTGCCTGTGTTTCCTTGTCCTCTTTGATAATTGCATCTTGGAGCCTCTTCTCCGAATTCTATCAAACAAAATTGATTTTCTTTAAAACTATCTGATTGAGAATTAAGCAACTAGTAAAGGAAAGGAACCATTCTATGTATTTAACAAAACAAACATGAAAGTACCTTAGCAAATTCATTTGCCTCCTTTTCAGCAGAACTCAACATATTCTTCTTTTTCCCCAACTCATCTTCCATGTGTCTAGCTTCAGCGGTGCATCTTGAGTCATCATTCATGATTTCACGATCCAGCGAATTCAAATGAGCAACCATCTAACAACAGAAAATACAAGAGATTCTGTAAGAGTCCAGAATAACTTGACGTGTATGGTAAAAGCCAGGGCCAAATACTTTGTCCATATTGATAATTAGAACTTATTAAAGTAGCCGGACTTCCGGCGCAGCCATTTGTCCACGTAAGTTGAAAAAACGCCTGGTTAGACAATACCATGCTCATGTCTCCTAATATTGTGTTCTTCATCCTAAGGTATGCGTAGACATTATGCATGCGCAATAAATGTATATTATATGATTTTAATAACTATTAACTTTGATGTCAATGTTATACTCATGCCCAATGTATGCTCCTGTTTACAAATCCAGAACAATTAGTTAATAAAAAAATACACACATATATGTAAACTTTTAGGCACAGCAGACGTCCATATTAGAAATTTGTTCACTGTTCGATGGAAGATTTATGACAATTTAAGGAAGATGTGCAGATAGATCATAGATGGTTTCTAGATTTCAGAAAAGGAACCCAAGGCTATGAATAATGAAGCCTTATGTCAGGATCATCCTTTAAGCAGATAAGCCTACTAAATACAGGAAGAGGCAATGTTCTTCCACACATGTAAGTATTATTTGTGTTCGACATTTCAAAAAAATCGTTCTGAGGATTAGTTCCCCCTACTCTGATTAGTGGGCTAGGTAGCTGTGTTAGTTCTACTTCATATTGATACTTTCTTGATTTCGGACATTTCCTGAGAAGCCACCAAGATGCTGCATGTGGAGCAACAAAATGGATGAGCAAGAAAGGCCTAGCATTGTGTATGGTTTTTAAAGTGTTAAGGCAATGCGATGCCTAGGCGGGCTAAGGCGGCACCTTAGGCGAGGCGATCCCCCACCGCAGCACCTTAGGCGAGGCGACGCCAAGGATACCTTAAAACACTGGCATTGCGTACTGGTGGGATAATATACTAAGGCGGAATTCCTGCATTAATTAGTTCATGGCATTATTGCAATAGTGTGGTGAATTGTGATGTTGGTCCTTTGCAACTATTTGGCGATTATTGTGGTCGTCTAATGAATTGATGACATATTAAAAATTTCTGTAGCCAATCATCATAGATGGAAGCCCTCTGTATTTGCATGCATCTTATGTAAAGATAGGCCAAAAAGACATTGATAGTATTGTTGTAACAATATTGATTGGCATTGCAGGGAGAGAGGATGCTAAAGTGCCTCCAAATTAAAACGACCATCTGAGGTATCCTATGTGCCCAATCCATTCCACATATACCCTGTATTGATTCATAACTTGAATGAAGAGATCAACAGCCAAATCCGATTTGTTCTTTTGATACCTTGGACCTTGGCAATGTAAGTGGTGCGCACCTGGATACACATCATTGGCATTGGCATAAAGGTCAGTGGACACTTTCTGCATATATTATGATTTCCAATTTATCTATCTATTTTCAGATGACAAAAAAGGGCAAGTCTTTCTAAATGCATTACTGGTGGGCTTACTCTATTGTACAAATTCATGCACTAATTGGTTTATGCCATGGCAATGGTGATGTTGATCCTTTGCAATGGTGTATTTATCTATGATGTTATCCATTTGTCATATGCTCTTTCATTTTGCACGAGCCAATTACTAGGTGTTTAGAATCACCACAAAAAGAGACCGGGGTAAGGAATTCAAAAAAAAAAAAATCCAAAGAAGGCTGCAAGCAAGAAAAAACATAATCAATGAAATGCTCCTACTGGGGCGGGGGCAATAAAAATAATCCAGTTTCAAAGATTTGACATTTGCTCCAATAAACTGATTCGCACAGTCATCATTAATTTATGGGTCTGACTCTGAATTGCAGTCTCCCATACACTTTCAATAACCCCACATACACGAAGTCGTAATGCAGTTCCTTTTTCACAAGTCACATCCATTCTTCGTGCTTAGTTCAAAATAAATTTCATGTGTAAAATAAACCAAGATAAATGGGTAGTAACACATCTGCCTAAGTTTTGAAAAATTGATGATGCCAACTTCCCCACTTGGCCTTGGCCACTTCTCAAGTGAAAATGCAGATAATTAGAAAAGGCATAGATTACATAACCCTCAATCACAACCTATCAAAGTATAATCATAGCCTAAATCTAAATTCAATTTCCAATATCCGCCCCAAAGTATTATAATTAGCAAAATACTCAAATTCAAATACTAGGGGCTTCTTCACCACAAATTTTATATGTGGAGTAAATATGCTCAGTGCACTCCCATTAGAGGAAGCACCATTCTTCCTTGTTTTAAGTAACTAACAGCTTTAAAGGCCTGATTACTAGTAAATCCTGCCAATAAAATAACAAGAAGACCAACAGGAAAGTTTTGTCAAGTTGAATAACTGACTCCAGAAACTAGTCTACATCAACATCTGGCCAATTATTTATGTGTTGATATATCATCATAACATATTGCAAGAAAATATTGGTCATCAAAACTGTGTCACTAGAGTAACCCATTTAAAAAAATTGGGAATTGCACTAATTCTCTGATGATGGACCCATTAGCACAGAAAAATTGCAACATAGATCTGTCCAACAATTTGATGAGTCCTATCATTTGGGCATAACAGATCAAAGAGGGGCAACATGATTTTCAGGTCACATTTATTCTAAGCTATAAACTGTAATGTACTGCTTGTAAAGATGGCCGTACCTCATCATGGGTAGCCTGGAGACTGGAGACATTACTTTTTTCATCCTCCAGGATTTTAACATTTCCTTGCACCTGCTTTAGCAGATCAGCTGACTCTTGAAGATTTGACATAGCAAGCCTTTTGTTCTCCTCAGCATGAGACTTAAGTGCAGGTTTCAGCACTGTTTTATAACTTAGGCCTAGCATCTCGGAAGGTGAGGATCCTTTTGCATTTATCTTGTACTCAAAATCGATACTGGGTTTCAACCTGAAAATTTGAATAAATCAAAGAATGAGAAGTTATCTGGTTAAGAAGGATGGACAGTAATAAATCAAAGAATGAGAAGTTATAGCCTTATAGGATATGTTGCAGCACATTCATACTTTTTGAGAGCCTGGTTACACCGCTCGGCAAGCCCCTCAAGCTCCTCAAGCTTGGTAACCAGCTTCGCGTCAAGCTCCCAGCCCTTGTCCTCCAGGGTAGCTTTCCCACTCTCAAAATTTGCAATATCACGTTCAATGGCCTGCATCTCCCTATGCATCCTCTCAACATCCCTAGTGTTCACTGCCTGGGAGTCCACTTTCTTCATCAGATCCTGATTTTCAGCCGCAATGCTTCGGGCGTCCAACATTTTTGCCTCCAGCTCCTTCTCCAGATCCTGCAACGCATCTTGCCTTCCATCGACCTTAGTTTTCCAGGTCTTCACTACCTCCTCAAACTTGTGAATGTCTGCATTGAAGGCCTCCTTCTGCGCCTCCAGTGCCTCCTGCCGCGAGGGAGCAGAGGTGAGCTTATTCACCTCGGCCTCCAATTCCTGTTCCTCCTTCTCCAGAGCACGGACTGTTGCAACAGTAGAATCCAGTTTCATCCGTGATTTGGAGGCGAACTCCTCGTCGAGGGCCTCGACGGCATCATCATCGCCCGACAAGAAGTGGCAGTAGCCCTGGGTGACGTAGAGCATGAATTCGTTGGATGGGGCATCAGAGGCGGAAGAAGCCTCCGCATCGCAGTATTGGGCGAATAGGGTCAGCCAATGCAGTACGGAGAGGAGGGGCGGCCACGAGTGCGGGGTGCCGGGGGCCTTGAGCGCGGAGCGGGTGATCTTGTAGGGGCACCCGAGCAAGCGAAGCGCCTGGATGAGATCCTCCTCGAAGGTGGCCTCGTTCGGAGGGAAGTCGACGCGCTCGAGGAGGAGGCGGAGCGCGGCCTGGATGTCGCGGGCGGCGGGGAGCGGCCCGCGGAGCGTGACCGCGGGGGAGATGTAGGCGTTGACGACGCGGAGCGCCGCGGCCTGCGTAGCGCGGTCGGAGAAGTTGGGGGCGGCGCCGACGCCGACGGAGGAAGCGGGGCGGCTGCTGCAGAGGCTGGCGGCGTCGGAGTCGCGGCGGGAGAAGGCGGAGTTGAGGTTGCGGATGGGGATGGCGCTCGAGTCGAACGCCGGGGTGGCCTCCGCCGCGGAGGGGGCCAGCGAGGATTTAGGAAACCGGCGGCCGCCGCCGCCAGCACCGCGCCGCATGGTCGCCGAGGATTTTGAGATTTGGGGGGCTTGGGATTTCGAAATGGAGCGGCGGTGGAACTAGGTAGGGTTCGACCGTTCGAGGGGAAGCGAAGGGACGGGAGAGAGAGAGGGGAGAGCGCTAGCGGGCTGGGCAACTTTGGAACTGTTTCCCCCCCGGCAGGCGCCCGCCCCTCGTGGAAACAGCCAAACAGAGCACGGGCCAAAATCTATCGTCATTTGGAAGTCCACACCATCGGGCCGGGCCTACCCCACCTCAAGGCTACTGGGCTGGGCCCAGAGGGTCCCGCTCCTGTCCAGGCAGACCCGTGCTGCTCTCCATCTCGCCGAGGGTGTTTGGCTGGGCTGCACTACGGCTGCTTCAGTTCTCTGCTACAGTGCAGCTGCAGCCGCAGCTGCAGCCGGGCTGCAGTGCAGCTGAACACTCTCGAGGTGCTCATCCCAGCGCGGCCGCGGCCGCGTTTCCTCGTCCAGGCGCCGTCATCGCATGGTGTCCCTGTTACCATAGCTAATCTGCCTCCTCGTCTCGAAGGCTTCATGGGTACGATGCCGCCTCATCGGAAACCACCTCGATAGGTCTCTTTGTGAGTTTCTTCTCAAAAGGTGGTGTTAGTGCGAGTTATATTTTCCAGATCTAGGCAGTAGAGATGGAAATTGAGGATGGTGGTTCAGGGAATGGAAGATTGCTGGAATAGTCCACCTAGGGTCTGCTTTGCTTTGAGCTATAGCAAAGGCCTCCATAGGTTTTGGGATTGATTTGGATATGAAAGCTCAATTTTTTGATAAATGATTGTGGCTTAGATAGTTAGATCAAAGAACAACTTGACTCCTGATGATTCAGACATTACCTGTAACTCAGGCGTAGGTTTCCTGATCTTTCATTGTCCCATCGGCCACCTCACTCATGGAAGAAAGTAAGGTACTATCTTCCCAATGCCCTTCCTTCTTCCATGGAGCTAATTCTTTTCTATAGCTACGGTTCAAGAATTGACAAGTAGCTGGTGTATATTCACTGCTACCTGTTTCATTACTTATTTCATTGCTCAGTTCGCGCAATACTGTGATCTATGGACCCAGAATGTATCTGTTGTGCAAGTATATGTATGGCAATCTTAGATCAAATTTATTATACTCTTTCTTAGGTCTCTATCAGATATTCAGATTAGATAGGCTATTTTTAATTTCACGTGATTTGCATGATACAATAATGTGCAGTCTCTATCAGATTAGATAGGCTACAATAATGTGGACGTGAAAGCAATGGTCAACTACAACGGCTTATTTGAATGGTAACGTATGAAAAAATCTTTGCGAAATCATTGAATAGTTTCAACGTTTGTGTGTACTCCCTCTGTCCCTTTTTATCTGTCGCCGTTGGTGTGCGTGCCACGAGTTTGACTAGATTTGTAGAAAATACGTGCAACATTTAAATGTCCAAATATTTTTTTATAAAAAACTAGATCTAAATATCTATCTAATGATATTTATATTATATCATAAATTTTAATATATTTTTTTATATAATTGACCATATTGTTTTCTCGGGAAGTGAGAAAGACAGATATTTAGGGACGGAGGGAGTAGTATCAAGTCCTTTGTCTCATTCAGGTTCGGCCAGTCTGGTTCAGAGTTTCACTTAAGATCTGTCTTAACTAGGAGGCATTGAGTCAACTGGTTCAGCCAAAGTGGTTAGAGATTACTTTTCAATTTCTTTCCAAGGAGTCTGGCCTGCCACACAGATATATCACATATGAGAGGATTACTTTTCACATTGCCTCACTGTTGTTCATGGTGTGTTTAGATTGTAGGAAAAAACACTATAGCATAAGAAAAACACTGTAGCATTTGCTGGGAAACGTGTTTTGTGAAGGAGGAATAGTGAAAAGTTGGAATGAACAGTAAAAAGTTGGGAATCTGAATATGACCCTGATAAGAAGTTGAACTGTAGGTGTCGATCTGTTGGACATTCATGGGCCCTTAAGGCTGTAACTTGTCAGTATTTTCATTGCACATGATAAATTTAATATATATGTCAAATCAGATAGCTGGTAGTGATTAGTTAAGTTCACTGCAACAAAACATGCGTGTTTCTACAGTTCTTTCAGAATGCCATCGGCACATAAGGTGTGTAACCTTTTTTTTCCATGTGTGCATGTGTTATTTTGAATGTAAAAATAATACCTACCAGTCTGTTCTACCATGTTAGAACTGCTTTCATTAGTTAATTTAGTCAAGCTATTTGCAGTAGTTAATCAATTATAAAGCAATAAAGCAGCTGTGTAGGTCTAACAATGCAATCAGTAGGTATTTTATTTCTTCAGTCATTTATATTACAATTCATTTTGATCATGCATTTTTCTGGAAATTCATATATCGGCTAATTTGATCAGCATGCTCATGCCAAATAAAATATATATAGTATAGAGCTTAAATTCCCACTGGATGTTGTATGGCTTCTTATTCAAATTTTGTAAGAAGTCAGAAGTGAGCTTCTTTGTAATTTTGTATGGCTGTATGGATAATGTTCATCTAGAATTAAGCTAGCTTTTCCATTTCATGTTTTCTAGTGTCAATAGGGATATATGAAATTCTATCATTTTTATTTTTTCTGATTTATTCTTGTTTTTTAATCTTTCTAAATTTCCTATGCCTGGGCTTGTTTAGAAGCAGATGAGCTGTTGGTAGCAAATGCTGACAAACTCCACCAATATCAGCTAACGAGTGTTGTAGCAAATGGATCAATCACAGTTCTTCAGAGTTCAGAGTATTGTAGCAGATCGCGCTTATGCAGCACTTGATTTACCACATTGTTTGTTAATGGTTTCTAGTGACTAATATTAATATATAAAAATAGCTTTTGTTGATGGAAAGTTTTGTTTGATGTGTTGTCCAGGGTGTCTATGTACCTGTCTGATATAGAACTACCCAGAAAGGTGACATGCTTTGAGTAGTGTTTACTAATTCAGGTCATATGTTGTGGCTGGGGTTTTGTTGGAATCTACTAAACAAGTAACGTGTTCTTAGAAGGTGATACTTAAAAAACAAGTCAACAGCAAGCTGCAGCGAGCACTCCCATTATGAATAGAAGCAAGCTAGCAATCGGCTGGGGATAGCATGCGAAGAATAGGGATGAGCAGAGGAATGCAGTCACTGGTTCCGAATCGGTATAGGAGCTTTATTTTCGGTGCGCGAAAAGCAGGTCTGGTGGCTGTGGTTGGTGCTTCTTGATGGCATGATTAACTGGGAATATGATAAAGTAATTAACTGGGAATATGATAAAGTAATTTGCAAACAGATTGACGGAATAGCCATGTCTTCCCTCTGTTGTAACACGAAATTTTCAAATATGTCAACAATAATGATGTAAACTTTATTTCTCAAGTCAAAGATTACATGCCCCGCTTTTTACAACGCTCTTCATATTTATAGGGACCAGCTTCGTCTACTTACTTCCTGACCGTTACTTCCCGCCATGTTTTCTTATATTCTCCTACACAAACCTACCGTTACTTCCCGCCAATTTTCCCGACGAAACCTGAGAAACTTAAAACAAGAACGACGCCCCTTCACGAACTTCTCATTGTCTTCTCATCTTGACGCACCTTCATGCCTCCGAATCTTCGCTCGGCGCATCTTCGCACGTTCGCTTTAACGATCGAAACCTCGTCGCTTCCTCCGCCAATTAAACGTAAACCGTTCGTATCTTCGCTCAGTGCTCGAAGCTCCCTGGCGCCCTCGTTCGGCACTTGAGACCCCGCCTCCATCTTTGTTGGCCGAGCCGAAGCCTCCTTGTGCCTTCGCTGCTACCCTCGTTGATCGGAACGAAGCTCTTTTGTATCTTCGTCCCCGCCTCCATCTTCGTTGGCCGAGCCAAAGCCTCCTTGTGCCTTCGCTGCTACCCTCGTTGATCGGAACGAAGCTCTTTTGTATCTTCGTCCCCGCCCCTGCTCAATCGAAAGGAATTTTCGTTATCGCTTTCTCCCCAACAGTAGCCCCTTCGGGCTTTAACTTCGAAGATCGTCTTTTGCTTTGAAGTTGAAGCCCGAATTACAAAGAAAGCGTCCCCCGGGCTGGATCTTCGCGTTTGGCACGTGTACGATCCAGATCTCGCGACTGTTTGAATTCGCTGTGCAGGCTTTGCCGAGGTTCCTTATCCCCTATAAATACCGAGGTTCACCCCCCTCTTTTTACCGTTTTCCTGAATTCTTGTTGTTACTCCTGTTGTTTAGGGTTTTGACGAAGATCCCACTTTTGGTGGTTTGAGATTTCGTTCGTCAACCTCATCTGCTAGGTTTGTGAGACTTCGAAGTGATCTCCTTGATCTTATCGTCCAGTGTTTTTTTTATCTCATCGTCTCGTGTCTTTTCTAACACATTCTCTTTTTTTTCCTGCAATCCTCAGATGGCTCGCGTAAAAAAGACTATTCTTTCCTCGTTGGAGGCCAGTGAAGGTTCCGCATCTTCGGGCGACAATATAGCTGGGGATGAGCGGCCTATGGAAGAAGAAATTGAAAGTGGCGAAGTTGGTAGTGGCGAAGATCTGGAAGATGTTAGGGTGGATGCTGCAGATCTTGGGGCTGATGATACTTCGGAAGAGCCTACCTTCGACTTCGGGCGATCAGAGGTTACTTCGTCTCTTATTCGCTCTTACGAGGGGTTGGTGAACACTAGCCTTTGCATAAAACCAGTACTTCAACCAATTGCTGTCCCAGCGATTCCTCTGAGCATACGACAAGTCAAGCTTCTTAAGATTTTTCTTAACACTCTCCCTGCGAGGTGTAAAAGTACAAATCCCGTACTAAGCAGAAAGCAGGGGGCCATCTTCAGTTAATCTTTTTGTCCGTTTTTGAGGATGAAGTTCGTAAAAACGGGCAAAGGAATCCACGTTCACCTCACCTCCAAAAGTTTTCACCGCCCAGAAAAATTTGAAGAGTTGAACAAAGGCATTAGGAGTAAGCTGATGAAATTGAACATTGAATCGATCCAGGATTTCTGCTAACATGACATCACATGGAAAACGAAGTCCCGCAGTGAAAAAATCCAAGAACACCACAACTTCGCCCCTTTTCGGATCTGGCACGGTCTCAGCACCAGGCGCACGACCATTCGATACACCTCAAGTTTCTCCGGGCGAGGATGCTGATGATGCCGCGGTCGCTGCTGCGCAACTTTTGGATATTTCTGGAGTTGTCTCCGGCGACTTAGGCTCGGACACGTTTATGCAAGAACTTGCTGGTACCGCCGCTGCCCCTAACAAAGGTTTGTCCATGACTATCCCGACTTGCCCTGCTGTTATGAAATATGTTGGTTTGCTTTCCTGGGTGTTGGATCAACCTCCACGACGCTTTGACCCAAATTTTGTGAATGATTTGCGACTAAACTTGAGGTCCTGCTCAGCTTACACCAAGGAAGCTGGTGTTCAGACTGTTGATCCTTCTGCTTTCATCGAAGCTGACGATGTCTCCGGGGTTTAGAAACCTGAACTCCCTTTTTGTTTCTTTTTTTTTTGTTCAGACACTTTGGAAGTTCTTTCTCCGAATTATGGGTATAATTCCACTCTGGAATTTCAGAGAATCCCGAGCTTGCAAGGTCCTCCTCTGGGAGAAGATCGCCGTCTTCGTGCCGGAACCTCATCACCGACAGATGCTGGAATTCCCCCGATCGTTCCTTTTGATCATGAAAGTAAACCCTTTGTTAATGTCTTGTTTTTGACCGACCAATTTTCTAATCTCCTTTTTCTTCTAATTAGATTTCAAGAAATCGCTCAGAGGCCTTAACCTTCGAGCTTTGAGTATGCTTGGAGCCACTACCTGTTATAAGGTACTTAATCATTTTTTTCCTGTAATTTTGGATTTCTTTGCTTTTGCCTTGTGGCCTTCCTCGGTCCTGAATTTTGCTTTGGTTCTCCAGGCTGCTCTTATTGAAGAAGAAAGTGTGGAGAGGTCCAAGTTATTGGAGATTGAAGCCATTTCCAAAGACCGTGAAATCTCCCAGCTTCGATCTCTTGTAAAAGACTTGGAAAGCCGGATGGGTAAATATGCGGAAACCGCCGAGACTGCGGTTAAAAGTTTCCAGAAATTGGAAAACTCTCACAAGGCTAATCTTGAAGTCATTGAGAATCTTCGCAACACCGTTGCAGAAGATGCTAATGTAAAACATGCCCTTGAGGAAAAGGCCAAACTCTTTGAGCGGCAGGTTTCGGAGCTTCGTAGCCATCAGCGAGACAGCGACGAAGCTAACGCCGAGGTTATCGGGAAGATCAAAGATTTGTTTCTTTCTTATAAGACTGCCTTATCGTCCTTTGGTGCCGCCCCACATGACTTGCCTCAGCGCTTGGACCTTCGAAGCTTCGTCGGTTGGCTTGAAGATAGTTTGAAAGTTTGGGCGAAGTTATGAAAACCGCCAACGACAATTGTGCAATGATCTACTGCGAGGGCTTTGCTAAGTTTTTGGAACGCGAAAACCGCCTTTTGTTTGATCGGATGGTTGGGAAAAACTTCAAATTCCCGCAAGATCTTAGTTCTCGCGATGTCGAAGACCAGCGGGGCCTCAAAACTATCAAACGAAGATTCGTTCGCAATTTCTGGATTGCTTTTGGTCGCAACGTGGTGCAGGGGCTGACTGACGAAGTTATCGGGGTAACTCCCACCTTTCCTTTGTTGTTGATCTTGATTTATACCTTAAGTGGTATGCATCGTAATGTGCTGTGTTGACAAAAAAATTGCTCCTTTTTGCAGGATGCTGCTGAGCCCGCGACCGTCGAAGCTGGAAATCCTCTAGCCTCCGGGACTGGCGTCGAAGTTGATGAACGCGAGAGAGCTACTTCGCCGTCTGCTACTCCTGCCATCACCGTTGCAGGACAGGATCAAAATGCTGAAAATGTCGCGTCTCCTCAGGCCTAGATGTTGAACTTGCTTTAGGGCACTTTTTAGGCTTTGGCTCTTATGGATTTATTGTAATATATACACTTTTGCCTCAGCACCTTGGTGCTTCGAGGGTGAAAATGCTTGGTCTCTGGAAAGAAAACTCGTTGGGCTGATCTGTGAGCTGATTGATGGCCTACCTTTCACTTTTCATGTTTTGTATGAAAACTGTTATCAGTTCAAAAATAGGGAAAACTGAAGTTATCAGCTCTTGAAAGATCTTTTGATGAATCTCCTATGAGCAACCGTGTAACTCGTTTCTTTTGTCTTTAGGAAAAAAGGAAAAAAAAAGGTTTAGGGGTTTACCGCTTACTTGGGGAAAAAGCGTCCCCCTCCCCCTAGCCCCTAGGGCCTTTTTTACTTTTTACGAAATCCCGATCTGAAAAGTAATGTCATTGAACCCTAACTTTTTGGTTATTTTTAGATTCCTCAATGATTATTCTTAAAGTGGGTTGCTGGCCTGAGCTCGCCTTGATTTTTCGATATTTCGAGGTTGACTCAAGAATGAAAATGCCTTGCGCTCGCGTTTTGTGGCGCCACATCCTTCGCGCTCGAGGCTTTTCGTGTTTTTTTGCAATTGACTCTCGTTTGATGCGAGAGCGCGCTTCGAGGTATGTTTTGTTTGAGAAAGGCTGAGAGGGGCTTTTGCTGCTTTCCATCTCCAAAGAAAGCCCCCCCCTCCCCCTAGCCCCTTAGGCCTTTCCTGAGACTTTCATCTTCTTTAGAACTCTTTAGTGGTATTTTTATAGGAATTTTGGTTTTTTCTTGAATTAGATCGCTAGCCTTGTTTTTCGTTTTCCCGTGCTTGCGTCGACTTCGGACGAAGCTATTAGCGAAGCTTCAGAGTGAAACTTTTTCTGAAATTGGTTTTATGTTCTTTGGCATAAGCCTGCTATCCATGATGCTTTATGAGTGGTTATAGTATAATAGTTTACAAATTATTTACGCCCGGGCGTTGTGCCACTTGTATTGCCTTGATATGCTTTCATTTGTACAATTTGCAAAGAGTGCTTCGCGCTTAAGTATTCTTTGGCATTCCTTGAGGTACGTCTTGATTTCCTGGAGTTGATCATCCACGGCTTGTTTTGCCTGATGAGTGCTACGTTTTGAGATTATTCACGGGAAATGTCTTTGCGTTATAGGTTATCCGGAAGTCCAGTGATTCTCGCTTGCGGACATGGCCAGGAGTGTCATCGTTATCAGCCTTCGTCCTTCCCGATGCCTCTCGCTCCGAGAGCAGGCTTGCTACCTGAGTTTTGACGCATCTAATAGCGAGGTGATTGTGGTTGTTCTGATGAGGGCGGTGCCCTTTGTTTTATAGTGGCTCTTGGACGTTGGTAGGTGTCTTTTTGATTGATTATTTCACTGGCATTTAAATCCTTACCTGCCTTTTGCTTTTACTGCATTCTTAGATGCTGTGATTATTGAGAACACTCAATACTCATGTGCGTATTACTGGTGTCGAGCGTCCTTTGGTAGATGCGATTTTAATGCTGGGTATGCAGATGTCTGCCTTCTTTTTCCTCGGGTAGTGATTTCGGGCTTACGAAATTGCACCCGTCTCTTTATCTCGTCGATATGCAACTTACGGTTGTTTTTGACTTGCTTGGCCTGCATTGGTTTCTTGAGCTTCGAGTCGTGATGAATCGGTGTCCCGAGCCTAATATCTGTCGCCTTTGGCTTTGATGCGGTAAGGGATGAGGTCTTGACTCTAAAACTTGCTTTCCTTGCTTTTCTGATTATGACGCGCCGGAGGTCGGGCCTTTGGGCCCGACACGGCCTAAATTTCGAGCTCGATGTTTGAGGTATAAGGAATCGATATTTCGAGCTCGAAACTTGTTTCTTTTACACCTTTTTTCTTGTTTTTAGGCATGCGGACTCGAGGCTTCGAGCTTGAAACTTGATTCTTTTGCCTTTTTTGCTTTTTAGGCACAAGGTATCGAGACTTCGAGCTTGAAACTTGTTTCTTTTGATTTTTTGTTTTTATGCACAAGGTATCGAGTCTTCGAGCTCGAAACTTGTTTCTTTTGCGTTTTTGTTTTTAGGCACAAGGTATCGAGACTTCGAGCTCGAAACTTGTTTCTTTTGCCTTTTTGTTTTTAGGCACAAGGTATCGAGACTTCGAGCTTGAAACTTGTTTCTTTTGCCTTTTTGTTTTTAGGCACAAGGTATCGAAACTTCGAGCTCGAAACTTGTTTTTTTTGCCTTTTTCGTTTTTAGGCAAGGTATCGAGTTTTTGGAAGGTATCGAGACTTCGAGCTCGAAACTTGTTTCTTTTGCCTTTTTGTTTTTAGGCACAAGGTATCGAGACTTCGAGCTCGAAACTTGTTTCTTTTGCCTTTTTGTTTTTAGGCAGAAGGTATCGAGACTTCGAGCTCGAAACTTGTTTCTTTTGCCTTTTTGTTTTTAGGCACAAGGTATCGAGACTTCGAGCTCGAAACTTGTTTCTTTTGCCTTTTTGTTTTTAGACATCATGAATATACGCAAATATGGGGGATTCTTTCCTTTATAGATTCATGAAAATTACAACGGGTCGCCTCATTAAAAACCTCGCCCCCTTTAGGGCCCCCCTTTGCGAGGAAAAGAGTACGACCCTGAGCGAACTAAGAAAAGAAAATTCTGGGCGCGTTTATATTTCCACGCGGCCAGGCATTTACAAAAGAGTGTGAACTGTCAATCTTCTGGAAAAGGAAATCCTGAGGCATTTGGAGCGCTTGAAACTCTATGGGTAGTATTTTTTCAAAGAATCTATGTTCCACGAATGCGGTAACTCCTCGCCATCTTGGTTTGCTATGTAAAAAGCTCCTGGCCTTGTTTGCCTTGTTACTATGAAAGGTCCTTCCCACTTTTCCACCAACTTCTCTATGTTGTCTGCATTCGGCTTTCTTTTGATTACGAAATCTCCAATTGTGATTTCACGGAGTTTCACTTTTTCGTCCCTCCATTTCCTTGTTTGCCTTTGGTAGGTTTCGAGGTTGAAACATGCCTTGATTGTGTCGAGCTCTATCATGTCTTTGTCTGTGGCTTCGTTTTCTGCTCAGGCTTTGACTTTTTTTGACTCGCAAGTTTTCTGCCTTGATTTCTTCCGGGATCATCGCCTCGGCTCCGTAGAGCAACTTGAAGGGTGTAAACTTTGTTGCTCTTGACTCGATGATGTTGTGGGACCAAACCACTCTAGGTAGCTCTTCGATCCATTTTCCCTTCTTCAAATTGAACAAGAATTTGTGAATACTAGAGAACATTATTCCATTTGCTCTTTCGACTGCCCCATTTGACTGCGGATGGTATACTGAGGCGAATTTCACTTTTGTGCCAATGTAGGAGCAATAGTTTCTGAATTTCTCAGAATCGAATTGTTTTCCGTTGTCTACGGTGACCTCTCTTGGTACGCCGATTCTATAGACGATGTTTTGCTAGAAGAATTTTTGGATGTTTGCGGCAGTGATTGATGCTAGAGCTCTGGCTTCGATCCACTTGGTGAAGTATTCAACTGCTACTACTGCGAATTTGCAATTTCCTTGTGCCGTGGGCAGTGGTCCTACCAGGTCAATTCCCCATCTTTGCAAAGGCCAAGTTGGTGTGATCAATTGAGTGAGACCGGCTGGTGCGGCTTGATTATTTGCATTCTTTTGGCATGCTTCACAGGTTCTGGCTACTAGCTCCGCATCCCTCACCATGGTTGGCCAAAAAAATCCTTGCCTTATTGCTTTTCTGGCTAAGGCTCTTGCGCCGATGTGCGAGCCGCATAAGCTGGCATGAATTCCCTCTAATATTTCCAATCCTTGATCTGCGAGGATGCACTTCAGCCAAGGGGAGGATACTCCTGTTTTGTATAATTCCCCGTCGTTCAAAACATAGTTCCTTGCCCTTTGATTGATTCTTTGATACTCCTTTTCTGAGCATGGTTCGAAGGTGTTTTGTAAAGCGGCGATGATGGGTGACCTCCAATCCTCCCATATGATACGGTTTAATCTTTTCTTTTGGGTCGAAGGGATGGTCATGACTTCGAACATTACATCTTCGGGTAGATCTTCGTTTCGTGCTACCACCTTTGCTATGCTGTCTGCCTTTCCGTTCTGATTCCTTGGTATATGAACGATCGTGAATCCCTTGAAGTATTTCTCCATTTCCCTTACCTTTTTTAGGTATTGGATCAACTCAGGGATCCGAGCTTCGCTTATTTTTTCTGTCTGGTCGGTGATTACCTTTGAATCTGTCTTGACGATGAATCGGGGCTGACCTAGTGCCTTCATTTTCCTGAGGGCTAGTAGCAAAGCCTCGTATTCAACTATGTTATTGGTGATGGCGTATCCTCCACTTTCAAACTCTAGCCTTGCTGCAAAGTTCGCCTTTATTCCAGAAGGGGAAATGATGATCGCGGCCGTAGAGGCTCCCTTTCCTCCGTATGCCCCATCACAAAAAATCGTCCATTCCAAGGCTGTATCCTCGCTATGCTTGGCTGGTGCGATCCAATCTACGATGAAATCTGCCAGGGCCTGAGACTTGATTGCGCTTCTTCTTTCGAATTCAATGGTGTGCTCTGATAGTTCGGCCGCTCATTTGCTGATTCTTGTTGAGGCTTCCTTGTTTGAGAATAAGTCAGATAATGGCTTGTCGGTGACCACGATTATCTTGTGAGCTTCGAAGTAGTGGCGAAGTTTTCTGGACGCCACGATGAGGGCGTAAGCTGCTTTCTCGAGTTCTGAGTATGCCAGTTTTGCGCCTGATAGAGCCTCAGAAACGAAGTAGACCGGTGTCTGTCTTTTGTGTCCCTCTATGTTTGTTTCTTGGACGAGAGTAGCACTGACCGCTGAATTTGAAGCCGCCAGATATAGTAGCAATTCTTTTCCCGGTTCAGGTGGCGACAACTTTATCATTCTACCTAGATAGCTTTTCAACTCGATGAAAGCGTTGGCTTGCTCAGGCCCCCAGGTAAATTCCTTGGCGTGCCGCAATGTTTTGAAGAAAGGTAAGCTTCGCTCGGCCGCTTTTAGGACGAATCTATTCGGAGCTGCGATTCTTCCGGTTAATTTTTGCACGTCCTTTGTAGACTTGGGCTCTTCCATTGCTATTAGAGCTTTTACTTTGTCCAGGTTAGCTTCGATCCCTTTTGAGGTGACCAGGCACCCCAAGATTTTTCCTTTGGTCACTCTGAAAACACACTTTTCAGGGTTCAAGCTTAAATTTGCCGCTCGTAGGTTGCTGAAGGTCTCTGCCAAGTCTTGCAAATGTTCTTTCCTTGCGATGCTTTTCATGACTATGTCGTCCACGTAGGCTAGGATGTTTCTTCTTAATTGACTTTTGAGTACTACCCAAGTCATCCTTGAAAATGTTGGTCCCGCATTTTTCAATCCCTCTGGCATACGAATGAAACAATAGGTTCCGATTGGGGTGATGAAGCTTTTTTTGTCCTCATCTTCTGTTTTCATCCAGACTTGGTGATACCAGGAAAAACAATCCAAGAGAGAGAGCATCTCACTGTTAGCTGCATCATCGACTACACTGTCGATCCTTTGAAGTGGGAAATCGTCCTTTGGGCAGGCTTTGTTTAAATCGGTAAAATCGATACACATCCTCCATTTTCCGTTCTTCTTTTTTACTGGGACCGTTTTGTCTAGCCATTGGGGATATTGCACCTCTCTGATGACGTTGGCTTCGAGCAGTCTTTTTACTTCCGTTTTTATTGCTTCCACTTTTTCCTCGGACATTTTCCTTAGTTTTTGCTTCTTTGGCTTTATTTTGGGATCGGCGTTGAGACAATGCTCTATCACTTGCCTGCTCACCCTGCGAAGGTCTTTGGCTGACCATGCGAAGACATCTTTGTTTTCCTTTAAGAACTTTATTAGTGCCTCCTCTTCTATTGATGTTAGTTCTGCCCCGATTATAACCGTTTTCTCGTCATCGTCCGGGTCTATTTTCACTCTTTTTGTTTCCTCAGCTTCCTTCATGCTTGAACATTTATCTGCCAGAAGCTCCAGGAAATCTTTTTTCAACCTTTGTTCTTCTGTAAGCGCCAGATGATGCACACTTTTTTTCTCCTGGTGTGATCCCTCTTTCTATGTCGCGTGCCACTTGTTGATTCCCGTGGATGGTGATCACCCCCTTGGTTGCCGGCATCTTCATACACAAGTAAGTTTGATGGATTATGGCTTCGAATTTGATGAGAAAACCCCTGCCGAGGATAACGTTGTAGGGATAGTGCATGTCTACGACATCGAAGGTGACGTGTTCTGTGCGAGGATTTTGCATATCTCCAAATGATACTGGCAAGTCGATTTTTCCCAAAGCGATGACCCTTTTCCCTCCGAAACCGATGAGGGGTGTCCGAGGGTTGCAGTAGTTTCATGTCTATTTCCATTTGATCAAAAGCCGATGCGAAGATAATATCTGCTGAGCTTCTGTTATCAACGAGTATCTTGGTCACTGTCCAGCCTGAAATATTTGTTTCAATCACCATTGCATCGTTGTGGGGAAATGAATTTAAATTCATGTCTTGCTCGGTAAAGATTATGGGGATATGCGACCAATTAGTCTTCTTTATTTGTCCCTCTGGTAGGATGGAATGCACTCTTCTGAAGTATTCCCGTCTCTGATGCTTTGTTTCAAAGTCTAGAGGAGATCCCCCCAGGATGGGAAGAATCGTGCCGTATGAGGGCATCTGGTTTTGACTCAAGGTTGGAGGTTTGGGTGAATTCTCGGTCGGTCTGTTTGGTGGTGGTGGCAACTCTTCTGGTCTTGAGGCCGTGGTTTGGACGGAGCTTTGTTCTATCTCGCGGGACCCTTGATGGTTTCCTTGAAACCATTGAGCGTTTATGGAGCTTGAGGACGTATTTCCTGGGTGAGATGACTGGTGCCAGTTGGAGGCATAATTGACCGTCCTGAGTTTGAGATTTTGCTTTTCCGTTTGCATTTCTTGGAGAACTTTCTAAGTTATTGGGCATCTGGACGTGCCGTGATCGGATCCTTCCCCGTGGAATTGGCAATACCAAGTTCGGGGTTGGCCGTCAATGTGGGGGCTTCGACCTCGCCCCCGCCCTCGGGCTCGTCCTCCCCGCCCTCTTTGGCTTTGTCCAAAGTTGTGGTTCTGACTTTCGTTGTGTGAGGGGAACTCTGAGTCTCTGAATTGTGAGTTGTCAATGCTGAAAAACCGGTCTTGAGAAATTGTTGTTTGCGAAGGGTGGCCTGGGGGAAAACGGAGGTCATCATTCTTTCTCAAAGAATTTCTTTCAGTAATTCTTCTACGGTGGTCATCATCGGATCTGCAGAATTTCTCCTTCTCTAAAAATAATTCCTGAATGTTTTGAGGCTTGTTTTTTACCAGTTCCGAGGCGCAAGGGCTGGTCCTAATCCATGGATGCAGGCGTCTATGACGATTGAATCTGGCACGTCCGAGGTTTGCGCTCTCCAACGGATAAATCTGTTGAAATATTCGGCCAATGGCTCTTTGTCACCCTGCTTGTAGTGGAAAAGGTCTCCTGAGGACAGCGGTGTTTTTGAGAAACCCTGGAAATTTTGCAAAACCTTTGCTCTCAAGTGCTCCTAGCTAAAAATGGATCCTGGCGGAATCCTGGAGAACCAAGCCAATGCGGCACCCTCGCAGGCTATAATGAAAGACTTTGCCAAAACCAAGTCATTTCCCCTGGCTGAGGCTACTGCCACCTCGTAGCTCATGAGGAACTGCCTGGGGTCGGTATTTCTGTTGTATCTGGGTAGAGTTACTGGCTTGTATGAAGCGGGCCATGGCGCTGACTGTAGTCCCTCAGACAGGGGTGAAACTGGGTCGAAAGTTTGGAGGATGCGCCTGGACTGCGTGTTGTTCTCAGGGGGTTCTCCGTTTTGATGGCTAGTTCTAGTGAATTGCTCGAGCTCGCTCTGCAAGGTGCGAAGTTCGTGTCTCGCTGCGCTGAGTCTTTTCTCTTCTTCCATTGCTTTTTTTCTTGCTTGATTTTCCTCTTCGAGCTTTCTCTTCTCCGTTCTAAGCTTCTCGACCTCGTTCAAGAGTGCTTGTAACTCAGAGAGGGCCTCTGGCTGTGCCGAATTTTCCTCCAAGTTTGCTTGCTCGATTTCTGCTTCTAAATTCAAGGTATCTGTTCTTTGTTTTTTTTCCGTTTCCGTTGGGGTTCTCGATCGCGTCCGTTTCATCGTTGCTTGTTGCCTCCTGGGGAAGCCTCTTTTTGGGTGGCATCGTGGATTTACTCTTGGCCAGACACGCGGTGGGCGCCAACTGTCGTAACACGAAATTTTCAAATGTGTCAACAATAATGATGTAAACTTTATTTCTCAAGTCAAAGATTACATGCCCCGCTTTTTTCAACGCTCTTGATATTTATAGGGACCAGCTTCGTCTACTTACTTCCTGACCGTTACTTCCCGCCATGTTTTCTTATATTCTCCTACACAAACCTACCGTTACTTCCCGCCAATTTTCCCAGCGAAACCTGAGAAACTTAAAACAAGAACGACGCCCCTTCACGAACTTCTCATTGTCTTCTCATCTTGACGCACCTTCATGCCTCCGAATCTTCGCTCGGCGCATCTTCGCACCTTCGCTTTAACGATCGAAACCTCGTCGCTTCCTCCGTCAATTAAACGTAAACCCTTCGTATCTTCGCTCGGTGCTCGAAGCTCCCTGGCGCCCTCGTTCGGCACTTGAGACCCCGCCTCCATCTTCGTTGGCCGAGCCGAAGCCTCCTTGTGCCTTCGCTGCTACCCTCGTTGATCGGAACAAAGCTCTTTTGTATCTTCGTCCCCGCCTCCATCTTCGTTGGCCGAGCCGAAGCCTCCTTGTGCCTTCGCTGCTACCCTCGTTGATCGGAACGAAGCTCTTTTGTATCTTCGTCCCCACCCCTGCTCAATCGAAAGGAATTTTCGTTATCGCTTTCTCCCCAACACCCTCAATTATGGCATGATTAACTGGGAATATGATTAAAGTAATTTGCAAACAGATTGGCGGAATAACCATTTTCTTCCCTCAACTATTGTCACAAGCTCAGTTTCGTCATCGGACTATTAAATGGCCAATTTAGTAGTTCTTAAAGTTCGCCTTCAGCCCCAATTTCACCCATAAACTATGAAAATTGTCATTTTTGTCAAAATTTACTTTTGAGGTTCAATTTTGTACGCAAACTATCTACTTGTCAATCTTAGTCCTTGGCTTTTCTTTTAGGCTCTCCTCATCCTATGTGACATGCTATATTTTCATGTCTTGTTAGCTATGACGCTGCTCATTACGTGACACCATTTATTTCTGTTTGATACATAAAGGAAACACTAAGGTGTTGCAGCTCAAAACTACCGTCCGGGGGCAATTTGCTAGGATGACGGGTATTAGTCAGGTATGAGTTTAATTAATATAATGACTATAACACCCTTATCATTATTAATTTACAGTCACAAAAATTTCAAAGGGAAGTACCTCTAAGTAAAGAAATCATTTACTTTAGTTGGGTCTGTCAATGAAATTTTGCCATAATATATATTACTATAATCTTTTGGTAAATTTTGCATATTACATTTCTATATGGAATGGCAATATGGCATCTGACCCGAATCGTAATTCATGCTGATCCAATCAGAAAATCCAATCCGTACAACAGCAGGAGTTGTAGTAGGTTAAACTAACCAATCTCAATTCTCAGCCAATCCCATGGGGAACAAGAACAGATCGGCGATGCCGGATCGCAGCCGCCGCGCAGGAGAAACCAGCACGTGCAAGCCAGCAGGTCGTCGTCCGACGAGCATCCTCGATCTCCCAGACGACCTCCTGGATCTGATCTTCCTGCGCGCGCACTCGTCCGTCTGCCTCGTCCGCGCTGCGGCCGCGTGCAAGCCGTGGCGCCGCGTGATCCAAGCGTGCCTTCTACTGCTACCGTAGCTGCACCTTTGGCGCGTTCCTGCTCGCCGCCGGCGACGAGGTCAACACCAGCAGCATTAACATGTCATGCTTCAGGTTGCTATGCGTGTCTCTTGTTAGAGACCAAGACACTGGCACCAAAACTGCCTGGGCGACCATGTTCTCGGCACGATATGGTGACTGGATCTCGTTGGGCTGCAGAGACGTCGGCGCCATCATGCCCAGTAGCTCATGCTGGATTACCGCGAGAACAAAGTTTCTTGGACGTGCCGGGGGCTCTCTATACTGGTCCAGCGAGGAGGTCAACAACGCAGTACTCCACCTTGATGAGAGCTCTGGCTCGTTCTCGACTTTCATGTTACCAGCGGATGTTCGAAGTCGCACCCACTGGTCGTCATACTACAATAGGGGAAAGCCTCCGCGTCGTCGGTGGCGGCACCGGCACCGTGCTCCTTGGTCGCATCCTCATCAAAGATGACCTAGAGTTTCTTCGGTGGTCACGCGATGGTGGTGGTAAATGCATTGTTGAGAGGAAAATATGTTAGGATGATCTCCTCAGCCCCAAAAGGCCCAAAGGCCATTGGACCTTTGATCTGCGCCCTGATCGGGGGCGCCCAACCCTAAATGGTTGGTGGGCCCCTGTCGCCAGCGCTATAAAGAGAGAGGTGGGGGGCCACGGCTCTACTCACGAGGTTGAACTGAGTACACACCCCACCGACACTCAAACTCTAGACCGATCGAGAGGGTAGCGCTCCGGCGGCGGGAAGTCCACCACGACGTCCACCGCCGTCCCTGGCCAAAGCCGGTGGCGACCGGAGGGCCGACGAGATCTACTACGCAGGGCTTCCTCATCTACTCCGACCGTCGCTGCCCGTGCGCAGATCTTCCCCAACGAACCTGCCATGGCATCAACTGAGCCATCCAACTCCTCTACTCGTGATGGTATAAATCTAAGCCCTATCCCTTCTCCATTTCTAGATCTAGTATCACACACATACACATACACACTCACACTCACAGATCACACATACACACTCACAGATCAAGTATTTTCCCATCTAGATCTATACACTAGCATCACAGAGAGTTAACAATTGGTATCAGTCGCCTACTAGATGTGTAGATCTAGTTCGGATCTAGAGAAAAGAAAAGGATTTCGAAAGAAATCAAGAGAAACAGAAAAAACCTAGAAACCCTAGATCCAAATACCCTTGAACCGAGAACCTTCGAGAACCACAGATCCATATCCCCAACCACAGATCTACAAACCCCACACATAGATCTGGCAACACAAGCCGGAGATACCTACCGCCGACGCCGTACCGACGCCGTGTGGGCAGATGCGTTTCGCCGCCAGGACGCCGGTGTGCGAACGCGCACAGAGAGAAGCCGTGTCGCCGCCGGGACGCCGGTGTGCGAGATGGCACAGATCCACCACCGAGGAACCGCTCGACGGCGGTGCGTTCATCCTTGATGAGCGCACCGCCGGCAAGAAGACCCACGGTGGCACAAACATCCTGCTGCCGCCGTTTAGGAGTGGAAACAGTGGGGAAGAAAGACTAGAGCAGAGAGAAAGAAGAGCCCCGGCCATGTCTTGCCATGGCACGGAGACTTGGGCAGCGTGTCGGCGAGGTGCTCGCCCGGCGTTGCCACCTAGACCGGCTGCGGCCGGGAGGGGGAGAAGGAAGGAACTGACCCTAGGGTTAGGGTTTTCTGCCGGCCGTCGGGTCTTTATACTCGCGACAATGACGCGTAGCCATTGGATGCGAACGAACAGCCACGATTTGATCTCGCCGCCACGGGCTTCTTTTGGCCCAGGCGGGAGGGAGAATTCCCGGCCCAGGCCCAGGTTGTGGCCTGCGAGCCGAGAAGAATAGAGCGAGCCAAGCCGAGCCGCAACAGAGCCGAGCCGAGCCGCAAGAAGAGCGAGCCGCGGAGCGCCGCGCGCGCAACTGGGCCGAGCTGTTGTTGGGCCGCGGAGCGTGCGAGCGGGCCGAGCCGAGAGCAAGCCGCGCGAGCGAGAGTTGCTGGGCCGCGCGCACGCGTTTTGGGCCGTATGGGCGGCCTATTGCACAGAGTTGATTTTTTTTTATTTTTTTATTTTTTATTCATTCAGACGCTATTTGCATAGAATTTGCATAGAATTTGAATCTCTATCCATTTTGAACCAAAGGGACAAATGTTTAGAGAATATATTATAGAATTTTGCTTCTGAATAGAATAATATTACAGTTTCCGCTGCATAGATGATTATTTTTTGACTTGTGATTTAAATTTGAACCAAAGGGATAATTTATTTTCTCAAGTCATATATTAAATTTCAGAATAATTGTGATATTATTATTTTCTGACCAAAGTTGAGAATAATGATATTATGATTCCATAGATATGTTTATTCCATGCATTATTACTTTTTCTGCCCAAAGGTGATTAAGTTTTAATGTAAAAGGTCACTATGTGTTTTATTTTCTGACCAAAGTTGATGATAAAACATATAGTCATATTCATATTTATTCTCATATATTGTTCTCACTTGTTCCTAATTGATTTCAGCTGGAGTTGCCATCAGAGATATCCCAACTCTGAGGGGAGATAATTACAATGAGTGGTACAAGAAGTTGAATCTCTTCTTCACCATGCAAGAACTGGACTGGATCCTCACACATCCGGTGCCTGTAGAGCCTCAGGCGCCAGTCAGAGGGGATGATATGACAGATACTGCTTGGCAACAAGCACAGGATGTTTACAAAGCATCCAAAGAGAGTTATGATCTTGTGAACATCAAATGGAAACCTGCTAACAAGAAATGTGTAGCAGTGGTGGAGAACACCGTAGAGCCTACCATGTTGGGGGCAATCACAGATTGTAACAATGTTGTTGAATACCTTGCAAAGATAAAGAATCAGTACACTGGTTCTTCCAAGATCTACGCTCATCAGTTGCTTGAGCAATTGGTTGGTGTACAGTACAGAGGAGGTGGACTCAGAGAGTTCATCCATCGCTTGGTTAACATCAACAACAAGTTAAAACCGATGAACTTACAGTTCAACGAGGGTCATATTGTCTATTTGATCTTCAAATCCCTTCCTGCAGAGTTTGAGAACTTTGTGGTTGGCTACACTTTGAGTCCTGATACTTGGGACATAGAGAAGACAACTGCAATGTTGGCCCAAGAGGAGGAGAGACTCAAGATTGCACATGGTGGTTCAATCAACTATGCGCATAACAAGAAGAAAAAGACTCACTTTGTAAAAGGTGAGTCCTCCAAGGCCAAGGCTCCCCAGCAGATCCAGCAGTTCCAGCAGCATCAGCCCAAGCTTGGGCAATGCACTGTAGACAAAGATCAGTGTCTCTACTGCAAGAAGAAGAGACATTACAAGAAAGATTGTCCAGACTACTACAAGATGCTGTGTGAAAAGAATGGTGAGAACATTATTTCATTTGTAAATGAATCTCTGTATATAGATTATGCGAAATCTACTTGGTGGATTGACTCTGGAGCAACAATTCATGTTGCAAATTATTTACAGGGATTCATCCAAACGCGAACAACTCAAAGAAGAGAAAGAAAGATTAAAGTCGCGAATGGAGTGGAAGCCGAAGTGGAGGCGGTGGGAGACCTTCTCTTGGTGCTTGACACTGGTTTTGAGTTGCTTCTCAGAGATGTTTTCTATGTTCCTTCTGTTAAAAGAAATTTGATTAGTGTTTCAAAACTTGATATTGATGGATTTGAATGCCGTTTTGGAAACGGCAAGTGTGTAATAGACAACAACGATTCGATTGTTTCTATTGCTTTCAGAAAGAATGATTTATATTTACTATGTGAATACCGTTTGTGATGTGAATGCAAAAGAATCCGTACCCACCAACAGAAAAAGAAAGAGAACTCAGAGTATGTCATCGAAATTGTGGCACTGTCGTTTAGACCACATTTCGAGGGGGAGAATAGAAAGGCTGGTTAAGAATGAAATTCTTCCACCTCTTGAGTTCTCAGACTTAGACAAATGCATTGAATGCATAAAAGCGAAATATGTAAAGATAACCAGAAAACATGCGGAACACAACGCATGCATCTTAGAAATAATTCACACAGATATCTGCGGTCCGTTCCCAGTTACGAGTATAGACGGTTATGATTCGTTCATAACTTTTACAGACGATTATTCCCGTTATGGTTATATTTACCCGATTAAAGAAAAATCAGAAGCGTTGGATAAATTTAAAATATTCAAGGCTGAAGTTGAGAATCAACACAATTTAAAGATTAAGATAGTACGATCCGACCGTGGAGGGGAATACTATGGTCGGCATACCCCATATGGACAAGTTCCAGGACCCTTTGCAAGGTTTCTACAGGAACAAGGAATTGTTGCCCAGTATTCAATGCCGGGCGACCCACAGCAGAATGGAGTAGCTAAAAGAAGAAATCGTACCTTGATGGACATGGTACGAAGCATGATAGGCTATTCCACACTGCCAGAGAGTCTATGGATGGAGGCCTTGAAAACCGCCATCTACATTCTCAACAGAGTTCCCAATAAAGCGGTGCCTAAAACACCGTATGAACTGTGGACAGGCAGAACACCCTCATTGAATCACCTAAGGGTGTGGGGGAGTCCTGCTGAAGCAAAGATATTTAACCCAACCATTGGAAAACTAGATCCTAAGACAGTGAGTTGCCATTTTATTGGCTACACAGAGAAGTCAAAAGGATATCGTTTCTACTGTCCAGATAGATTCACAAAGTTTGTGGAGACAAGACATGCTGCCTTCCTAGAAGAAGAAATGATTCGGGGGAGCACGGTAGTTCGAAAGATTAATCTTGAGGAGAAGCGGGTGTGTGCACCCACTCCGATGATCCAGAAGCCATTTTTCTCACTACCTACTGTGGCTGCACCCTCAGTGTCACTCCCTGAGTTGTTCCCTCCTGTGGCAATACAGAATGAAAATATGGAACCTGTCCTTCAGGATCCTATAGAAAATATCGCCGCAGATCAGGGGGAGCAGCATCAGCCTCCAATAGAAAACGTACCAAATGATGAGGCCCCTAGAAGGTCTCAAAGAGTGAGAAGGACAGCTATCCCAGACGATTATGAAGTGTATGAAATAGAAGAGTTTTGGATGGAGGATGATCCCACCACATTCGAAGCTGCCATGAGAAGTGAGCAATCATCCAAGTGGCTTAAGGCCATGGAAGATGAAATGCAATCGATGAGTTCCAATGGAGTTTGGGACTTAGTAGAAATTCCTGAAGGAGCCAAAACAGTAGGCTGTAAATGGGTCTACAAGACTAAACATGACTCCAAAGGGAATATAGAGAGATATAAGGCTTGACTCGTGGCTAAAGGATATACACAAAAGAAAGGTATAGACTACAATGAGACGTTTTCACCAGTCTCTTGTAAAGATTCTTTTAGAATTATAATGGCTCTAGTAGCTCATTATAATCTAGAACTACATCAAATGGATGTAAAGACGGCATTCCTAAATGGGGATCTAGAAGAAAACATTTACATGGCACAACCTAAAGGTTTTGCTGTGAAAGGAAAAGAACACATGGGATGTCATCTTAAGAAATCCATCTATGGATTGAGGCAATCCTCAAGACAATGGTATTTGAAGTTTAACGAAACGATAAAGAAATTTGGGTTTAAAGAGAATATTGAGGACAATTGCGTATTCGCAAAGTTTAAGAAAGGGAAATACATTTTCCTTATACTGTATGTGGATGATATCCTACTGGCAAGTAATGATATTAGTCTATTACTAGAAACAAAGAAATTCTTGTCCTCTAACTTTGACATGAAAGATCTCGGTGATGCTTCTTTTGTTTTAGAAATTGAGATTCATCGAGACAGAAGAAATGGGGTTCTAGGATTGTCACAGAAGACATACCTAGAAAAGATTTTAGAGAGGTATAATATGCAGAATAGTAATCCTACTCCTGCTCCGATAATCAAGGGTGATAGATTTGGAAAATTCCAATGTCCCCAGAATGAATATGAAAGACAACAGATGAAAGCGGTACCGTATTCTTCGGCTCTTGGGAGCTTGTCTTATGCACAAACGTGCACTCGCCTGACTTAGCCTTTGTCACAAACGTGCTTAGCAGATATCAAGAAGAACCAGGAATAGAACATTGGAAGCTGGTAAAGAAAGCTTTCCGCTATGTGCAAGGCACGAAAGGTCTCATGCTGACTTACAGAAGATCTGATTCCCTAGAGATTAAAGGGTATACAGATGCAGATTATGCTGGAGATGAAGATGACAGAAAATCCACGACAGGTTACATCTTCATGCTTGCTGAAGGAGCTATTTCGTGGAGAAGCTCAAAGCAACCAGTTACAGCATCATCAACGATGTATGCTGAGTTCATAGCATGTTATGAGGCCTCGACGCAGGTAGAATGGCTAAAGAAATTCGTACCCGATTTACGAATTGTGGATAGCATAGAAAGACCATTAAAGATGTACTGCGATAACCAGCCTGCAGTATTCTATGCCCACAACAACAAAAGAAGTACGGCTACCAAGCCGATACAAGTAAGATTTTATTCGGGAAAAGATAGAATCCAGGATCACACCATAAGTCTCGAGCATATGAGATCAAAGAATATGCTTGCGGATCCGCTAACGAAAGGCCTACCACCCAATGTGTTCAAGGAACACTTAGCCGGTATGGGTTTAAGGGAAAGCCTATGATTCCTGGATTAGAAGGCCCGATAAGATATAAGAATTCGTTTCTGACTAGAGACGTGTACGGTGGCTATTGATTCTATCGATAGAGGATCGTGACGATGAGATAAGCTCTGTACATAAATCTAAGATGAGATGAAAGAAATACTGGAAAAGAAAATAAGATAAAGAGTGAGATCAAGGG
Organism: Digitaria exilis; assembly: GCA_015342445.1. Classification (NCBI taxonomy): domain Eukaryota; kingdom Viridiplantae; phylum Streptophyta; class Magnoliopsida; order Poales; family Poaceae; genus Digitaria; species Digitaria exilis. The sequence continues at coordinate 1,674,554 of JACEFO010001924.1, read as the reverse complement.
GGAGATTGTTAGGATGATCTCCTCAGCCCCAAAAGGCCCAAAGGCCATTGGGCCTTTGATCTGCGCCCTGATCGGGGGCGCCCAACCCTAAATGGTTGGTGGGCCTCTGTCGCCAGCGCTATAAAGAGAGAGGTGGGGGGCCACGGCTCTACTCACGAGGTTGAACTGAGTACACACCCCACCGACACTCAAACCCTAGACCGATCGAGAGGGTAGCGCTCCGGCGGCGGGAAGTTCCACCACGACGTCCACCGCCGTCCCTGGCCAAAGCCGGTGGCGACCGGAGGGCCGACGAGATCTACTACGCAGGGCTTCCTCATCTACTCCAACCGTCGCTGCCCGTGCGCAGATCTTCCCCAACGAACCTGCCATGGCATCAACTGAGCCATCCAACTCCTCTACTCGTGATGGTATAAATCTAAGCCCTATCCCTTCTCCATTTCTAGATCTAGGATCACACACATATACACATACACACTCACACTCACAGATCACACATACACACTCACAGATCAAGTATTTTTCCGTATAGATCTATACACTAGCATCACAGAGAGTTAACAAAATATGCTTGTCCCAGGAGGCAGCAAGTATTAAGATACAACAGTCATGGAAATTCTTGGATATGGCTGAATCGGTGAACCCTGGGCATGTCGTAGTGTTGCCAGGCGATGAGTACATGTGGATGTTCTCTGTCAATGTCTAGACCATGATGATGATGCGTTTGCAAAAGAGGAACTGGCATGCCCATCAGGTGTTCCTGTATGAGCTGCCGTGGCCGCCGACCATCAAGGTGTGTGTCTAAGACACGTCGCGTAGGTGAAATTATTTGTAACCAAGGGACTCCTTTTTAAGTTTATTATTTGAATTAAAAAATCATTATTCAATTTCAAAGCATGGTTGTCGAGCTCAAACTTCATTGTCCTAAATTAGCATATGATGAATATGTGTGCTTGTGTGTTCTTACCAATACCTCCGCAAAATGTCTAGCCAAGCATGGGTATTCAATTTTGATTGTTCAAATTGTGTTGTTCCATAAACTGAGTTAGCATAGATTTAGAGCTACACTTGATCCATATCAGAAGTTAAGCAGGCAAATTATTCGCATGAAGTTATCATTAACAGAAGTTGAAACAGGATCATATGAACTCTTCTTTTTGTTGTAATGGACTGTAAAGAATGTACGTTTCCGTACATCCCTTCTATTACTCTAGGTTTTTGTCTGCCACAACGATCCACATTGATGTAGATTTTGTGAAGTGCCATTGTTCCTGCAGAAACAAAATGAAATTGAAAAAGTGAGAAGGTTTCATGTGGTGTTTAATTTATTCTTTCTCCCAAGCAATTGAAGCAGGTACCTTATGCTAACTAGTAAGCTGTAAATAAATAGAAAATCCCATATAGATCATTGTTATTAAGTTGATCACGGTAATTGTTGACGCTTTTTTTTTAGGCTAGCTGAACATTTGCGAGGTAGAAATCACCCCACTGAACTATGCCAAGGTAACAACTTTCCCGTTCTAGTTCTACCATATTTATTCATCACCCAAAATGAAATTAGATTTCTGAGTAATATAATATCACTAGTTAATTTTTTTGCTTCTCCATCCGCATGATTTAATTTGCTAGGTGACTCCGCGCTGATCCATCCGAACTGAGGAGGATCTTCACTGTGGGCTTGCCCCACCTTCACACATCCTATTCGTACCAGCAGCCACGGTTAACCAAACCGTCAGGAACCGGTCCGATTTGACCGCTTCCCGACCAAACCGGTCTGGCCCGGTTGCTAAAAACCCTAGTTACCGCTCCCAAACCGAGCCTAGCAAACCGCTACTACCGGTTTTTTAGGTTTGGGAACCGGTAAAACCGCGGTAAAAAAAACCCGTGGACCGTCTTTGCTGCCATTGCCATCACTCATCAGCCATGGGCCCATGGATGACCCTCAGACGAAAGGAATGTATCCATCGTCGGCGGTTTGGTGTATCGACGTTCTGTGGACCCTGCACTGGAAGGAAGATAAATACATGCACATAAGCAAAATGACATGGTGACATGCAGGTACTTGCACATGCATGCCTCCAGCTTGTGAACCAGCCAGAGAAACGGGGGTATGCCTCCGCCCGTGTGCCCAAGGTGTCCGTGCACTACTCGTGCTCATGCTCCAGGAGCAGCCCAGTGGCCTGCTGCCATGGCAACGCCGTTGCCATCTCCCGGCGTGTGCTGTCCTTGGGCGAAGACAACAGCAAGGACACATTCGCATAATTATCCTTGCCTTGGAGGCGTGCGTCTACCGGGTTACCTCGCCCAGTCTTTGTGATGTTACCCCGCCTCCTCAGCCGCTGCTGCATTATGTCTGGCCGTTGCACTCCGCAAGGTATGTTCAATGATGTTTGGTGGCGGGGAACAGATGCCGGGTTCACAATTTCGGCGAATCGCTTTTTCGGTGAGTAGAGAAATGGAAAAACGATACGGATATGCAATTTTATTTTTATTTTTAGCACAAATTTAATTAATTTAGAAAAATAAAATGCTACAGTAGCCCTTGGGAAATACGAAGTTCCTAAAATTTTGTATTTGTCAGTGACCTCTGGAATTTTTATCATATCGAAACTGTAAACCCAAAGAACGAGTGCTTCCGAGTTCCGAGAGATCAGCCGTTGTTTTAGCTTTTTGGAGAGTCAGCTGCTCTAACATTTGTCCACATAGATTTTGGGGGAGACATGCATGTCGCTCCTTAATCAGATCAAGTGGCGTTGCCAGGGCACGGAGGGAGCATGATGGGTTGCTCTGGCTTGGGTGTCCGGCGGCGAGTGGAACATGTATGGATGTGGAAATGTAGGTGGCTGTGTGCACGTTAGGGCCGGCTTCCTGCATCTGTGGTGCCGGCGTGATTAGGTGGGAGCAATTGTTGTTAAGCTAAGTCGACTAGATTATGTAGTGAGCTTCGGTCTTAGACTCCCCTTGTAAGTAAGGAATAAGCTTGATTGTGGGTTTCAGTCCTTGAAAAAAGTAATGCTCCCCGTGTAAATATTATGCAACAAGTTTGAATTTTTAAGAATACTTCTCAAAATAGCATGTTTATTGTAAACAAAAGTGAGCATGCTTACATGAAATTAAAATATTTGGCTCAAATCTCTCTATTTTCTCTTCTCCCTTTCTCTCTCTCTTCACTATCCTCTTCTTCTCCACCACCCACCCTCACTCTAACCTCTTCTCTCTCCATTATAGGGTGAGAAGATGAGGTGGAGAGAATAAAGGAATCTGAACCATCCATTATTTTTTAGATGAAGTGGTCCAAAATCTGGGTGAGGATAGTTTTTCACTAAATTTTATCACTAGTATGTTTCGGACGAATCATATCTTAGGACTAAATCATTCTAATGCATGCCTGACCCTTGAGAGTAATGATCTACATGCCACACTGTTGCAATCCAATTCGCAATATTACGAGCTGAAACGAGTGTGGGCCCTAAACGCACTCACTAGTACTCAGGGGGTGGAATGTGGTACGTGGTTATCTGAATTATCCGATATCCGCATCCGCAAAAATATCCATATTGATATCCGTATCCGCATTCGTTTCAAATGTGGATGTTGAATTGGAGGTATCAGTATCTGCATAGCAAAAGTGGGTGTGGAAGTGGATATCCGAATCACCTACGGATGCGGATGTGGAAGCAAAAATATCTGCATCCGCACACTCTCATGACATATACTTTTAATTGTTTCGTAATATTACTATATATAAAGACTAAGCTTTATTAATTTGAAAATAATTAGCTACATTTTGATATGACTAATCATATTGATTTTAATTGAATAAAATTATATATATACTTTTTATTTTATTTTTCTTTGATAATTATTGTTATTTGTACTAAAATATTTATTTATTTGTATTTTATATTTTACACTGTTATTAACTATTTAAATATTTATGAATAAATATATTTTGATTAGTTGTTTTTTCTTAACTAGGACAGCTATACAATCATACTTTGATATATAAAGACTAAGATTTATCAATTTGAATATAATTAGCTATATTTTTTATATGACTAATCATATTAATTTTAATTGAATAAAATTATATATATACTTTTATTTTATTTGTTCTTTGATCATTATTGTTATTTCTACTAAAATGTTTATTTCTTTGTATTTTATATTTTATACTATTATTAACTATTTTAAATATTTATGAATAAATATGTTTTGATTAGTTGTTTTTTCCTTAACTAAACGATTATACAATCATACTTTGATCTCTTCATTGTATAATGATTTAGCGCATTCGAAATGTCTTTGTAATGAATATAACAATGTTCCTAATCAAGTAAACATCCGCATTCATATCTGCATCGCACGATCCGTTTTGTATTCGTATCCGACGACATTCGCATTCGTATCCACATCCGCATCAAAATATGGTAAAAGGTGATATCCGCATCAAAATATGGTAAAAGATGATATCCGCATCCGACATTGGATCCGCTTCCATCCCCTGCTAGTACTACATAACGTAACACGGTCCAACGCTGCTAATCTCGACGGCCGAGATCAATCAGCTCCGATCCGAGAGGATGGCGTGCGTCTGACCAGGGGCAACGGGGCAAGCCAAAGTCGCATTGCGAGCATGGTTTTTTATACCGGTTCAAACCGGTCCGATTCCCGTGGTTTTCGCTAAAACCAGACCAGACCGGTAGCAAAAAGTCCCGGTTTGCCGTCCCTAACCGAACCTAGCAAATCAGACCATCCCGCTAACTGGTCGGTAGGACCGGTTTACCGGTCCGGTTTTTTTAAACAAAAAACCGCTATGGGAGCGGTATAAAAAACCCTGATAGCGAGTTGAATAACGAGGCCGGTCGCGATAATGCACGTACGTCTCGGTTGGCGTGGAAGGTTACCTATCTTTTACGGCGTTGACGCTCTACGTATGCTGCCTAACTCGATCAACTTTTCATTTGCGCAGCATTCGCAGCTTAGCTTGCATGGCCCGGCCGGTCATTCCAGGCAGCTTATTAGTTTTTGTTTACTTCACTGCTGGATTTTAATTTGTTCCGGAAGGAGAAGGATACGTGCGTACTCTCTCTCTCTCTCCTTAATTTGACCTGCCAAACCTTAATTTGCTTAGGTCACGGGTTGCATGCATGCCAATGGGAAATGAGAAAATTAAAGAGAGTGTTTTGTAGCGGCCATGGTTAGTTGTGTTTGTAAACTTTGCAAACTTATCACATCGAAAATTTTGCCCATTAATAAGAAGTATTAACCATAGACTGTAAATTCTGAGATGAATCTTATAAGCATTTTTATGACACGACTAGCGATTTATAAGGAAAAATATGTGAGAACTTTCATCAGGATAAAATTGGTGCTCACCGTTTCCAACATATTGTGTAGGACCGAGTAGCGACCACAAGGGGGATAAATGGGAGCCAATCAAAATTTCTCAAAAAAAAATGAGAAACTTGGCCTATGTCCAAAAACACTACTAGAAAAACTAGCATTAGTACCGGGCATAGGCCCACTTTAGTATTGGTTATGCAACTGATATTGTATTTTTGGGTACTAAATGGACAACCATGTAGCTAGTACTAAACTAGTCATTTAGTACCGATTGAATTAAATGGTTTGAGCCTCCCAAAAAAATTGAACCACGTAGGCCCCTTTAATGCCTGCTATGAATTGGTATTGCATTTCTGGTACATATTTATGGTCATCTAGTTGTAAATACATTTATTTAGTAATATTTTTTTGCTTTGCATCACACATCCAGATATGTTCGAACCCTTTGTCAACTATGTAAACAACTTGACGATTGCTATTCTTATTTCTTCCCTCATACATGAATACATGGTGATACACATCATAAGTAGAATTCTATATTAAAAAGTAACATAAATAATTTTTTTTGCACAAACATAAATAATATATTAATAATGATAGAAATAATAATTTAGAATTTTATATTGGTGCACTTTAGAATTTTATATTATAATTTATAGAATCTAATTTATGTGTCACTTTTAACTTTTAATAATGACAAAATTAGGACTTATATAATTATATGTAGATTTAGGGTATTTAACTTAATTTTTTGACGGCATATGTGGTTAATTTATATGAAGATTAAATAAAGTTTATTTTAGATTACTTTTTATAATGTCAAATGTGCATAATTTGGATAAATGTTTAGGTGTTCATTTTAGACTATTTTCATAGCTAGAGGTGGTTAATTTACTGGAACAACTAATAGATCCAATGGTTACTATGATTAGAGTTGTTAGATTGATAGCAAAGATGTTTCTAATTTTTGTGATAATTTATAAGATTTCTTTATTTTTTCTAGAGTGTCCACCTAGGATTCTAGGTGGCTTCGTGAAGGTTTCAAAAGGAAACTCCAAATAGTAATGGTAGCCTATGAAACTGTAAAATGAAACTTTGCATTAGAAGACCTAGTTTCACTCTTCAACTCCAATTTGTTTAGATGACATGGCACACTTGGAAACCATGCAATGAAACTATGCTCCTTTCATGCACATTAATAAGTGGAGCCAAACATCATCATCTATGGAGACATGGCAATACAATTACAAAGAAAGAGAATGGATAAGTTTCATTACGATGAAACTCTATATACATTGTCCCCAAGACAATGAAATTGGATAAAACTAGCATTGGGAGCTGGAGGTTTCATTTCATCTAGTATTTGTCCAATCCCATGGATCACAGTTGAAAATAGTGAAATGAAAAATTGCATTGGGCGACCCTATTTAGTTCTTCTACCTAAACTTATTTAGATGATGTGCAACTCTTGAAAATCGTAGAATAAAACTTTGCATGCCATGTAGGATTATATGTTGACATGTTATAGAATTTAAGTAGAAAGAAGAAACCAATTTCGTCTACATGGAGCTCTTTTTACACAAACACCAACATTCTATTAGTCTTGGAATTAAATGCAACATTGATCCTTGAAAAGACAACATGAAATTATGCATTGGAATGATAGTTTTAAATATTGTTTCATGGCTTTCTTGCTTACGTGACTATTTTGGAAACATTCACAAAACCCTCCATTAAAATTAGCCGGAACCCATCAGCTGTCTAAACGTTTAATATTCCCCGTTTGCGTTTGAATAAGTACTTCCCCTTGTTCAAAATATATTATCTCGTAACCTATCTTGTCCAAAATTTTATTATAAATATGAAAAAAAACCATCATTAAAATACTAAAATATATATGATGAAGCAGGTCAATACCGAAAACTTTTAAAGTAAGACGAGTAATCAACAACACTAAAAATCAACGGTAATTTCGATTGTTGTGAGTTTGTGACTACATTGATATTTGATCCATGGTGCAGGACTTCAAATCTTCCATTCGGAAGGATTTCTTTTTTCTAATAACATGTCCGTGTTGGATCAAGAGCCTTTTGTACTACATGTCTTGGGGATAGCGAAGCAACAGATTCCACAGGCCCATCCGTGGAATGCATTCGGACGAAGTTTCATCGCCCCTGTTCGGCTGGCTGCACTGCAGCCAGCCGAACAGGCCGATCCATGCGAAGGACGGAGCGAGACGGCGGCCCCGCGTGCGTCGCCGGGCACAGAGGGACGCCGATTCGGTCCGATCCGGGCAAACAACACTGGCCAAGTTGCGTAGGGATTGGCGGGGACAGTCAAAAGCTCCCATCCATTTATAATGTTTGTAATGTGCCACGCACCACCCAACTTGCATAGCATTCTCTCTTGCATTCCTCTGCTGCCTGTGCCTTTCTCCTTTTTTCCGGCTTTCGCTGTGCTGCTGATAGCATCGTATGATTCGTATCGCCGTGGTCAAGTCGTCCCCCGAAGCCGTATCTCGTCATTCCTGTGCAACAGCGGCGATAAAATAACTGGCCAGTATCACCCACTCATCACTCCAGAATGGCATGCCTTGCATGGAGCACCAACCTTACTGCAGGAGAAGGTTTCTTTTCCCTTGCTGGTGACTCTGAAAGAAATTGGAGTCTTGGGAGATGCACGAACAATTCGAGCTGCGAAAGCGGGGAAGCGGAGGGGCGCCGCACGCGTGATTCCGCTCGCACGAGTTGGGTGACCTGCCACGCATGATTTGCCGCTTTTCTCGATCCATCTCACTTTGGTAGGTGCTCGGCAGCTGGATCCTCACCTCTTTTTGGAGCATGCCATGCCCAGCATTCATATTCATGCAAGCTAATGCTACTAGGGTTGTGCTCTGAGCAATGCGCTTTTAGGATTAGGAGGCGCCTTTTAGGTTCATTCATAATTCATCAGTAGCCGTGCTCGCCACCAAAGTGGGTACCAGAGTAGACGTCTCCATTTCTGAAACAGGCTCCTGCCTCACCATTTCTGTACTGCACCGCAGCAGATTAACGGTGCGTTCAGTTCCCCAAACTCTACCCAAAAAACATTATTCATCCAATTTTTTTCTATTTATCCCATTCCTCCTACTCACAGAACACACTCCCTAACACGACCTACAGTGTTTTTATGAATCTACAGTGTTTTTTTCTCCCAGTCTAAACTCAGTGCATGGTGAAGTTGACCTGCTCGTCTATCTGTCCTCGAGGTGGGGTTTGTCGAGCACTCGTGAATCATGATTGGGATCGGTGATCATTTGGAGTGAGATACGATGCTCCATGCTCCCCAAGGCAAATCTCACACTATACTACCATGTGCCATGCTGGACTGATATTCTTTCTTATCCTAACCACTGGGTCATTAGGAGCGAGTGAACATGCCTCAAGAATCACGAACTGCCGTGCCCCGGCCGTATGCATTGTTTCTTTCCCCACTGTTTGACTAATACCAGGAGTAGTTGCTTTCCAAATTCCAAAGACGGCTACGCGACGGTCGTGATGCATGCAGAACAATAAACTAGTACTGCTACTGCAAGTCGTGGCTTCCTTGCCGACCCGGTGATCATCCAGATTTGTTTTGAGTTGACTATGAGAAGCCATGAAGCAGAATTTCTCGGCAAAAATAACAAGAACATGACTGAATGTCTGAATTGAACCATGGAACTGAATTTTTTTCCTCATTCGTTAACTTCTTTCTTTCTACTAAAACTCTCTACCCATGTACAAATTTGTTTATCTTCCTCCCAGAGAACCAATTTCTTTTCTCCATCCAACCAAGAAGAATTGAGAATCCGGAAAATAATAACAAAAAAACAGAGGAATTCCCCTGTTCCATCCACCCACCATGCATCCGCTTCGCATGGCGCGAGCCGCGAAAGGTCAGAACGGCATGATGTGACTGGTCTTCGACTCGTAGCCGGCGAGGCAGCTCTTGCCGTTCACCCTGAAAATCTTGAGCAACTCCGTCGCCATCTGCCTCGCCGCCGGCGAGCACCCGCTCTGCATCAGCAGCAGCAGCCTCGCCAGCCCGCCCTCGCACGCCGCCGCGGCCGCCACCGCTCGCCGGTCCCGGTACCGGTGGCACACCGCCCACAGCACCGACACGGCCGCCTCGGCGCCGCCGCCCTTCATCATCCTCGACACCACCGCCGGGATAGCCGTTTCCGCGTCCTCGCAGATCGCGGCACGCCCCTCGGCGCAGCCCACCGCCGCCTCCAGCACCCGCAGCGCCTGCCCCGGGCACCCGGCGTCGGCGACCAGGACGCGCACGGCGGCCTCCACGGCGCCCAGCCGGACCATCTCGGCGCGCCGCGCCCGCCGCGTCCCGGCGATGGCGGCGAGGCAGGAGAGCCCCGCGGCGACGGCGTTCCTGTCTAGTTGACCCTTCTCATCCACGGGGCCGACGAGGCGGATCAGTTCCGCCACCAGCGCCTCCGACTCGGCCACCGCCGCCGCCGCAGCCCCATTGCGGAGGAGCAGGGACTCCGCCAGCCTGGCCGCGTCGACGCGGGCCTCCAGCGAGGTACCGCTCCTCCGCATCACGCGCGCCAGGGACGCGGCCGCGGCGGACGGCGCGTCGCCGGCGAGCGCCGCGGCCACGCGCCTCTTGTTCTCCTCCTCGATGCAATCGGACGCCGCGATCGCCGCGAGCACGCGCACGGCGGCCTCCGCCGCCTCGAGTCCTTCGTCCTCGTCCTTCTCCGCCGCTCGCCGGAGCACGGCCGCGACGGTCTCCGCGGCGCCGGCGGCCTTGGCGAAGGCGTTCTTGTCGAACTCGTCGACGTCGTCGTCGTCGAGGAACGCGGCGAGCTTGCGGAGCGGGGGGCAGGGGTCGGCGCCGGGGGCGGAGACACGGCGGAGGAGCTCAGCGGCGGCGGCGGCCGGAGTGGGGCCTACGGCGGAGGGAGCGGGCGGCGAGGACGAGGACGAGGATGGGGAGGCGGGGGCGGCCGTGGACGCCCAGAGCGCGATGAGGCGGCGGAGGGTGAGGTTGGGGATGAGGTCGGTGGAGGGGAGAGGGAGCATGGTGGCCGGGCATGTGGTGTTGCCGGAGTCGAGCCAGCGCTGGATGGAGGCGCGCTCGTACGTGACGCCGGTGCAGAGGCTCACCGGCGAGCGCATGACGTCGAGGGAGATGGGGCAACGGAAGAGGCTCGGCACCTTCACCTCCAGGCCCTGGTACTCGGCTGACACCCGCCCGCTCATCTCCCGTCTTCCCATAGATGGGCTCTAAATCTGATGTTCACTGATTAGCTAAGCTTCCTTGGTGCTGTTGGTGCCTGTCCGCAATGGCGTTGGAGGGCAGAGAAAAGTGGAGGTGAGGGAATTGGAGAAGAAGAAATGGAAAGAGTTGAGGAAAGCAGGGACAGGGCCAGTGGTATTATAAGCAGTGGTGGTCTTTTTGTGTCGCACCCTGGATTGTTACTTTATTAAAGAAATGGCCCATGTTGGGTGTTTCCTCCCTTTCTCGCTACCATTTGCCCAGCCACTGTCCCCTTTTAGTTTGCCAAATTTTTCGCTATTCCTCAACAATTTTCTATTATTTATCCTACTTATAAAACATGATTTCTAATAAAATTTGCTACAATGTATTGTATTTCTTCAACCTTTTCAATCTACAGGGCATTATGTGTTGAAAGCTACAGAAATAATGAAGCCGGGAGTGACCTGTACTACAATTCACCAATGTTACAAAAGAATCCATTTTAGACGAACAGATTAATAAGGTTACCATAAAATATCTTCGGAGATTCACATATACGAAGTATTTTGGAGCAGGGAAAAACTTAATTTTGGGGGCAAATAATCATTTGAGAAGTTCGACCTACTTATCTTCAAACTACTGCTGCATCTGTCTATTGTTCCGCAGGAAACTACTTAGTAAACTAGCAAAAGAAGACATGTTAGCATTCCACATGGCAAAGCATGCGGCACAGATAACAAAACAAATTTGCCCCAATCCTTTCTTGCGTTCACACAAGGCAGTATCACAATTCACAGCATGTTAGAGAAACCCCTTTCGTACCTTGAACAAAACGTGCCACAATCATCGAAAGTCACGTAAACAAGTCTGAACAAGCACACACACCACTCCAAAGCAGTGTCAACTGCAGCTAGCCAGCCACACGACACTGCTGGAACGACAGGGACCGGCTCGGGAGGTGTCGGCTGTTGCTTGCTCACCATGGGACGGACGTGCGAATGCTGGGTCTTCGAGGGTGCGAAACGGAAGAAGCACAAAGAGGAACGGGGCGTGGGAATGCTGGCGTGGAAAGGACGTGGGGAGAGTCAAAGGGAGCGAATTGAGATGACGTATGGACTGGGAGCCGGGGTCGCTTTCGCTCTGCTTTGGTCGCCCCCTTCAAACTTGTTTTTCCCTCTTTCCAGTTGTTTTGCTGCCAATTGGCGAGGTTCCCAAATTCTGCGCTCTTTATTCTTCTTTCTACTAGCATCGAAGTAGTAATAGAATAGAATGACCAGTTTCACTAACCCAGTCAACGATTTGTCCTAGGGATGGACCAATCGTTTGCCTTGTTGTTGGGTTTCAGCTTTCTGGCGTTAGTCAAATCTGGCATGCGTTAAGTTATTGGGGAACACGACGGCACCGGTTCTGAAGGTTTGGCAAGGGTTGAGTGAGAATGAAGGGCATGCATTTGATTCTCATCTTTTTGGTACAGACAAATCAGCACAGTCCAATGAAATGAAATGAAAGCCGCTGTGAAGAAAACCTGAGCAGAATTCTGATCGAGTACCTGGAAAAAAAAAATACCCTGCTCTAGAAAAATACCCTACCTGGAAAATTTTTGATCGACTAGCAGTAGGAGTACCTGGAAGAAAACCGTGGCAGAAAGTCTAGCTGGCAGTTCAGTAGTTCACCGGTCGCACGTACGGACTACGGACCCCGCGTTCTAGAGTAGACAGCAGATGCCACGGTGTGTGCCTGTCCACGAAGTCAAGCAGTCGGCACGCTGCCACGCGGCGCGGCCACGACGGCGTGACGACCACGCTCGCGGACCAGCTGGAGAACACGACAAGGAGGGGGGCAGCGCGGCGGGTATTCTCGTTGCGAGGCGGCTTGGCCACACGCGGCACCGCCCGTTTACCGGTCGCGTTCGCTGCTAGTGCCAGCGAGTAGGGCTTCGCCACGGCAGCGTGCGTGCCCGTCGTCACCGTTACCCGCCGGAAGGCGACGCGCGGTGGCTCCGACCCATCGGCCGACGGCGATGGCGACCATGGCTGGTCGATCCGGACAACCGGCCGTGTGGCGGCGCGCGCGGGGAACCATCCGATCGACGCAGCGCTAGGCAACAAAGGTTACAGCTAGCGCTTGGGGCTACGCTCTCTGCGGCGGCGCCACGCGGGCTCGTTGCCACCAGTGTCCTCGTACGCCGACGAGCGAGACGATGGCGGATTCTAGGAAAGAAGGTTCTAGACGGACGGTGGGACGACGACATACAAGAGGCGTCGACTTCGCCTGTTTCAGCTTTGGTCCGCAGCATGTGCGTCCGACAAGCGGTGCAGCTCCGCTCTGCCCCGATATTCTTGAGCCCGATTGGTTTCATGCCAAAATTTTGGTATGCCATGGTTTTGACACAAAATCTAGACAATAAAAACTTGCGATCATTTTAGTTGAAAAAAAATAAACCAATTAATACCCCAAGAATTGACATGACCAGATTTTAGCAGGCCAAAGTTTTGGCAAAGAAGCAATCAATCCCTTTATTTCCATTTTTTTCGTTGGACATCGATCCTTATGAGGATTTGATTAGGTTTCATCTGGTTGGACTTCTTGATCTGAATTCTTCTATTTAGCAAGGGTATATCCACTGTATATGTTTTCTAGACACTACTTTCCATAAAAAACATAAAGACAATTTAAGGTTTATCAAATTAAAGTTTTTTTATTTAGAGCAATAATATTTCTAAACAAAATTTATTTACCATCAGAGTTCCATGCATAATGTCTCCCTTGCTCCGCAGGCAATATGGTTGCACCACTACTGCTAATCACGGTCCCTATCGCACGATCAACATGAGCCATTACAAATATCGCAGATCAGTACTATGTCCGTAACCAAATATTTATCATTGTTGACTTTTCGTCACAACGTTTAAACATCCTCTTATTAGAAAAAAAGTATCATTTTTAAAATTATGTTTAACTTTCGTTATCATCAAATATATTCTAAGCATATTAATTACCGTTTCAACTGTTTGCATTAATTTGTTAAATCTGACGTTGCGAGAAAAAGTCAACATCGTTAATAAATTTGGATACGGAAGGAGTACTACTTAGTATTAGTTTCATTTAATACACTCTGCTTGATGCATAATCAGTTGGATTCTGACTTTGACCTACGCTATATATATATATCTTGTTCCAACTAAAATGGGATAAAGGAGTCGATGGTAGCGTGATGATTGATCGGTCTGCGGTGGAGTGCACTGATCTTCCTTTTGGTTGAAGGAGAACCTGCAGTGGAGTGCACAGTTCGGTCCAACACTCCAACTAATCTTGTTTCGCTACTACAGACCACCCGGGGTTCAGGTGCTTTTCCCACTCCCCGACGCGGCGTGTGTGCGTCGATCGCGCACCGGCACGTTCCTGCTGAGCTGAGAAGATTAGTGCCGATCTTAATCCACGGCAAAATGGTCCTCCGTGGCGATTTCACCGGTCAGTCGCACATATACAAACCGCGACGCTCTTTGTTCTATTTGCACCCCAGCCAGCCCATGCATGGTGCGTCGGCGTGGCTCACCCTGGGCGTTCGGTAAAAACCGAAAATTCGGTTCGGTTCGGTTCGGTAGAAAATAAGTTCGGTTTCCAGGATTGGAGAACCGATCGGTTAGCCAAATATTAAAAAACCGACAAAATCGGTTTCGGGTTTTCTATTCGGTTTTTCGGTTTTTACCAAAAAAACCGAAATCAGCAATACATACAGTTTGACAGCAAGTCACATATGAACAGAATCCATACAGGCAATATATTAGAAACTTCAAACTTGCAATTCAGAGTTTCATACAATCATATATCAACAAATAGTATCGTAGAATAGTCAAAACTCAATTCACTCAAATATTACAAGTTCAATCAGCAAGGCATAAGCAAGCAGCATCAACCATCAATTATTCAATTAAGCAACAACATTCCAGGTTCCATCAGCAGCAAGATTGCAGCCATCTGCCCATCTCAGTGATCTCACCAGTCACCACATGTCCACATCAGCACAGTCCACACTCCACAGGCCATCAAGAGGCAGTACTGTTATCCTTAGAAATGGCCAGTGCACCAATTTCTACAAAAAAAAATATTAGTTTCAGTGAGTACTATAGTCATCTTTGCAATAAATGATAACAACTAAGACTTAGCAATAAAAATTACCTTCCTCAAGCTTGGCCAATGCATCTGTGTCCTCTTCAACACCTTGGTAGTAGTTTCCACGAAGCCAATCATTTGTACAAACAAGTCGTTCAACCATTGTTGGTGTGAGTGATGTCCTAAAATCATCAAGTGTTCTTCCACCAGCACTGAAGGCCGACTCAGAAGCTACTGTGGAGATAGGAATTGCTAGAAGATCACGGGCCATACGAGACATTATGGGCAATCTAGTAGCATTGTTCTTCCACCAATTAAGAATGTCAATTGGTTTTGCGGGGTCCTCTCTATCCTCTGAAAGATACTTGTCTAATTCAGATTTCACAGTGCCACTGCCACCCCCATTATTGCTCATTTGTTGTGCAATTATGGAACTCATAAGTCCAAAGCTCACAGCTGGTGTTTCCTGACTTTCACAAGGTGCCTTGTCACTTGGAGCTGGAGCATACAATTCTTTGTACTCCTCAAACATAGCACGAAAACTAGAGTTCACTGTACCCCACAATTTCTCTCCTATTTCATCCCCAAACATGACCATAGTAGCCATCTTGACATATGATGAAAGCTTAAACCGAGGATCAACAGCAACACAGAAAAAAATAATGATGTTAAGCAACTGATCCCCATTGTCTTTCTCTCCTCTATTCTCTCTATCAACTAGCCTCTCTCCATACTTCTCTCCCCAATATTTGTAATATTTTACTAACATTCTCTCACCCATTTCCTTGCGTAATGTATCTTCACTATGACACCATTGCCTAAGCAAAACCAAAACATCAGCAATCTCATGAAAGTATGTATGAGATGTTGGATGACTTGTGGCAGAGACACGAAGGGTCAGGTCATAGAAGTGTTTAAGAAATTGTGCCATTTTCCTTGTCTTTTCCCAATCAGATTTGGTTGGAACTCCTGGACCATTGTCACTCTCTAATTCAAGAATATAGTATGGATCTTCATCACTATACCTTTCAAAGGCTTTTTCATACTGTTCTGCAGTGTTCAGCATCAAGTAAGTTGAGTTCCACCTTGTGCAAACATCTAGGTTCACAAGTTCTTTGGTCTGAACCTTTGCTAACTCTGCACATTTCTTGAACTTTACTAACCTAGATGTTCCACTCCTAATGTACTTAACAGCAGCCCGAACACGAGCAACTGATTTATCAATTTGTTTCAGCCCATCACCTACTATTAGGTTGATAATATGTGCAACACACCTCATATGAAGGTACGCTCCTTCAGCAATGCAACCTTTTGATTCATTTAGTACCCTCTTCATGTACTTAATTGCACCATTGTTTGCACTAGCATTGTCTACTGATATTGTAAACACTTTCTCAATTCCCCAATCAGCCAAACAATTCTCTAAAGATTTTCCAATGTCCTCCCCCCTATGGCCCTTAACCAAGAAAAAACCAATAATTCTTTTCTGCAAGTTCCACTCTTTGTCAATAAAATGTGCTGTAACACACATGTAATTCATACTATTCTTAGCTGTCCATGTGTCTGTTGTCAAGCTAACTCTCTCACAGTTAGCTTTTATAAACTTTCTAAGTTTCTCTCGCTCATCTTCAAACACTTTCACACAATTTCTAGTGGTTGTTCTTCTAGATGGCATAATAAAGCTTGGACATGCGGCTGCCATTAACTTTCTAAGGCCAGGACGTTCACACAATACAAAAGGTTGCTCATCTTCTATTATCATTTCAGCAACACACCTTCTGATATGATCAGGATCAAATTTCCAAGTAGATAAAGCACCAGCACTACTATCACCAGCACTAGGTTGCAGTTGCAAAGTACCTTGATTAACTACTACAGGTTTGTTAGGATTCTTCTTGCAGATTTTCAGATGGCTTTTCATAGAGGACGTACCATTTGTCTTTGCATCGCAGCGTAGTAATTTGCCACAGTACTTGCACTTGCTTCTCTCCTCCCCATTATCAAGTTTGGTCTTGCTGAAGTGATCCCAAACATCTGACCTTGGAACCATGGCCTTCCTCTTCTTGCTTTCTTCATCTGCCACTTCTTCTCCATCCTTGGATTGCTGCTGCTGGTGCTGCTGATCATCCACATTTACACCTTCATTTGCAACTGTTTCTTCAGTTTCCCCAACCTAGAAAAGATCAAAACCACCCATGTCTGGATCTACGATTGCCTTGCCATTGAAGAAAATCAAGGGAAAAAAGGCAAAAACTTACATGGGAAGACTGCTCTGTTCTTGCGGCCATTGAATTGGAGGAGCTTGACGACGGTTGTGCCGCACCGCCGCCGAGTCCTTCCGAGGTGACGAGGTCCACGCCTCCACCGCTCCACTGGCAGTCAGGGCGCGTCGGGCGTCGGGCGTCGGGCGCGTCGGGCGTCGGGCGCGTCGGGCGTCGGGCGTCGGGCGGCGTCGGGCGTCGGGCGTCGGGCGTCGGGCGCGTCGGGCGTCGCCGCGTCGGGCGCGTCGGGCGTCGGGTGCGTCGGGCGGCGCCGCTAGGGTTAGAGAGTGAGAGAGACGAGTCGCCGTCGGGGATGGGGCGCCGCTAGGCTTGCTCGGGCGCGGGGCGCCGCTGTGGGCTGGGCTGTGCCGCTGTGGGCTGGGCTGTGCCGCTGTGGGCTGTGGCGATGGTTTCGGTTATTCGGTGGTTCGGTTCGGTTTGGGTCAGAAACCGATCCCAAAGCCGAAAACCGAACAGACTAAAAATGTAAACCGATCCCGAACCGAAAAACCGAAAAACCGACATTTCGGTTCGGTTTCTGTTCGGTTCGGTTCGGTATTCGGTTAATCGGTAAAAAGTGCCCAGGCTGAGGCGTGGCGGTGCACACAGCAAAGTCAAGCTAACAAGCCGGTCGCCACAGACCTCGTGGGCAGGGCAACCGTGGCCGAGCTGGATCAGAGGAGAACTGGGTCAAGCGCCACGGCGGGTATTCTCGTTGCCAGCCGGCCGGCCGGCTGCTCGATCGGCCACGCGCATCCACCGGCCGGCCGTTTACTCGATCGTAGTCGTAGCAGTGGCCAACTACTCCAGCTGATTATTGCCTTTGCCTGATCTGCTCTGAGTCTCTGATGACCTTCCGCTCTGCTTGGCGATCCGTCGGTCGACAGCGACGACGACCGCGGCCGACGTGTTGGCTCGCGCGAGCGAGCGACCGATCGAGGAAGCTCCTGGCCGGCGGCGCCACGCAACAAAACCTACAGCTAATTGCTAGCTCTGTGGTGAATAAGCTGTCTGCCTGCGGCGACCGACGCGCGCGGTGATGTCTCCCGCGCGATACGACGGGTTGTAGACGAACTGCGCAGAGGCGCGCGCCGACGAGACGATGGCGACTACTTTTCCCAAGCAAATATGGAGTACTAAACAGACGGAGGGAGTACTACATTAAAAAAACACGAGTACTAATGTTGCATGCATGGTCAGGGTAAAAGATCAGCATGTCTCCATCCATCCTCTTTAATTTACTGGCAACTAGGTAGCTGGATTATACTGCTGTTGATCACAGGTGCACTACCGCAAATAAGAGCCCGGACAACCTGATTGGCCGTGCCAAAAGTGAGGTATCACGTTTCGTTGAATACGCTGCTTCGACCACAATCATGAATCATGTCCAGTTTTTTGCTTTGACCTACGCTACCACCTACTGGTAGCAGGGTCGTAGCTTTCTTTGACGAAAATAAAGCCAGTCTCTGTGGGTATTATATGCAATAAATAGGGTGCTATGTAGGCAATTTTGGTGACTTGGCACTACATTTATGAAGAAAGAGAAGAAAGCAGTGTCATCGCCATGACACTCCTATTCCCCAGTTACCAAGACAACTTGAGTCTTGCATGTCACCTAGGAAACTACAATAGATGAAATTATGTATTGAGAGAGGAGTGTTTTATCCTAGTTTCAATTATTATTAAGTGTTATTAGATGACGTGTCACTCTAGGTAATAGTATCCATAAAACCTCTCCTGAGACTGGCCTAAGAGGATAGCGTGTTAATCGTACGTGTGATCAACGCACCTCGATCGGCAAGTGCACTTTTGGTTGAGGAGCTCCATACAAATCCTGTTTGCGTGCAGGTCATTTGTTCCAGCCAGTCTTTTGTTTGCCTTTCCAAATGCTTAGGGCGTGTTTAGTTATTAGTGAGAGGAGAAAATAACTTTTTCTGGGAAGCAGACGGATGAATAAAAAATTGGAGAAGAATTTTTTTTGAAAAGCGTGTTTTCTGAGAGGGGTGAATAGTAAGGCTATCCCCAACCCAAGTGATGTCTATGTGTGCCATGTCATATGGACACTACTCAAGAAACTATGATATCCAATGCATCACATCTACCAAGAGTCTAAATAATTAATTAGCCACTTCATTCACTTTTTTCTCTGCATTCTATTGACCAATCATGTTGTTTCCTCATAAACTATAAAGACACTACTCTCCCCCAATGCTAATATTAATAGTGTCTATTGTATTGGTTTTCGCATAGACACTGGGTCTCATGCAAGACCTAGTTTCTTCCCATCTCTTCTCTCTCTTATTTAATACATGACTAATCACCTAAAAGTCCTATGTGGCACTACAATTAATTCTAGGGACACCATCCTACTAGGAGGGTTGGGAATAGCCTAAAGCCCATCCTCTTTACCATCTGTTGTTTTCTACTGGCATCTGAGGCAGATATTACAACAAGCACTTATTGGATCGTTCTAGTTGACAATCATCTCAACTCCGAGTCGGCGCCGGCTGTGCTGCTGTGCTCTGAGTCGGAGACTCGGAGTCGGAGTACACACGGCCGTCGATGAACTCCGCGGTCGTGCTCACGGACGCGCGTTCCCGTCGACCGCGCAGAGCAAGCAGCCAAGGAGACAGGCTATATAGTACAAACCCCGAAGACGCAAAGCTTCGACACGTGTGCGCGTGGCCCATCGGAGACTCGGTCGCAACGATAATCGCCGCTCGCCGGGACGCCGACGCGCGTGGTAAACGTAGCTCCTCGCCTCCGACGATCTATCCGTACGTCGACAGCCACGGCGGCGGCGGCTTCGGTTGGCAGTCTGGCACCGGGCCGGCGTGCGTGTGGACTGCGCTCGCGAGCGATCGGGAACCACACGCGAGCTCCGATTTTAGGTACGAAGGTTCTAGACCCGCTGGGGACACCGGCCAGCGCGTGATGCCGACGCCCTGAGCCGCCTCCTCACGGAGGTTCTAGACATGAGCAAAGGAGTGCCGCATTTCAGACTGAGGCCGTCGACATCTACAACGAGCGAGACTTTTCGTTCTCATCCAGGCCGTGTGTTTCTCGCTGTTTTTATCGTGGCTGCTCTATCACCATCTACAGATCATTTGCTTTGTAGAACAAAAAATTATCACCATCTACACCGGCTGACCGGCATTTACGCCCATGTTAGTCAAATGAAGTTGTACCACCAGCACATTTGAACAGCCGCCGTATCCTATCAGGATGGATAATGCTTTGCTAGAATGCCAGTGGTTTTTGACTTTTGAGGGGAAACATAGAAGCTACAGCTAATTGGCATTACCCAGAAAAAGAAAGAAAGAAAAAAAAAAAAGAGAGACGGTGCCACGAATCACGATGTCTCTGTCCTCTCTGCAGGCAATTAGGTAGTTGTATCATTACTGTTGATCACGGCTTCTAAACATCGTCCACAAGAGCTCTGCACTGCACACCACACCTCTGGGCGACGACCTGATGATTTTGAACAACAAATTATTACGTTTAATCAATCGTTTCGATTCTGACTTTGACCTACGTACGCTGTTTGCAATAGTATTTTCTTCAACTCCCTCTGAAGGAAATATGACAATCAGGGGAAACGCGTGATGGTTTGTACATGTGTCGTCTACATTCTGGTACGGCTGAATTTGTTCTTTAACCTGCAGATGCTATCTGCACCAGGTTCCCTTTCGGTTCAAAGTTCAAACTTCAAACTCACAACATGCAGCTCTCCGTTTCCCATGGAGCTCTTCCCCAGTGTCGACAGCGAGAACATATGCATCAGACTGCAGGAATCTAGCCTTGGTAATCAACAAGCCAACACATGAACCATCCATCGGGGAGAGTGGGTAGAAAAACACAGAGATCACAGAAATGCTGTCCTGGGGTGATGGCTACGAGCAGCAGCAATTGGTCCTCCAACAGACTCAAATGGTAACTTGATGTTGCCTGTGCCGGTGAACTGGCGGAGGTAGGCAGTCCGTCTGCATGCTAGACCCCAGACGAATCGCTCTGTTTGAAATTTTGCTCCATCTAGTAATCGTCCATCCATCCAATCTAAAATAGGCCACCCCTGTTTCCATGTCCGGATTACGAAGGCGTTGGCAAATGGCAAGTGATATATCTGTGGACGACCAAAAATGGTTTAAAGCCGATCAGGCTAGGACAGCCGGTTTAGACCGCCTGTACAAGCGGTTAGACCGGCTGAGCCTTGTAGCCGATCTGGCAATAACCGCCTGGCACAGGCGGTCAGACCGTCTGTCCCCGATTTCGAGTAGAATCAGGTTTTTACACATTTTTAGATCTGTACAAGGACTTCCTTGCGGGGCAAGACCTCCCCACCCTATAAATATAAAGAGCCGTGGCCGATTGAGGACATGTACCCAATCGTACAAATCATTGTCTTACTTTTTATCCTCAAACCCTATCTTTTCCAACCCCTTTGCTTTCCTTCTTCATCTCTACGACGTTTTAGGACGTTCTAAGTGGCCTTGCCGATCTTGGAACAACCTAGCTTCGTAGGCTCCGACAGGGTCCCTCCCGAGGTTGTGATCGTAAGCTTTCGCGGCGCCTCTGGTACAGGTGGTCTGACCGGCCCTTACAGGCGGTCTGACCGGCTGCGTCCAGGAGCTCCGGCGAGGAGAGTTCGACAACCGCGCGATCTAGCGCTTTCGTGTGTTGACCAGAAGTGCGTCAACATATTTTGACGACTCCGCTGGGGAAAGAAATCTGGTTTTTGAAGACCGATCTACTATCCCTAGCACTATGGGCTTCGACGTTGGAGAAGACAACATCGTGACGGCCTCACTTGAAGATCTTTCTGTTGAAGATCATGAGAGGTTTATGGCGCTCCAGAAGCACCTCGAGGCGGAGTTCTTGAAGACGTTTCGGAAAGGTCGTGAAGATCGTTCGGCGAAAAGTGTTCGAGACTTCGTAATGCCTTCCTTCAAGATGAGTAAGGGGCAAATTAAGGTAATTGACAATGTAAGCACTCCTGCACCTCACCCTACTGCATCTACTCCTATAGCTTTGGGTTTTTCGGATCGTGATGCATTGTTTGAACAATTATTGGAATGACTCCAAAAATTGGAGGGTAAAACTATAGATACTCACGAATTACCTGAGCGTAATATTTTCTATGGTATGCCACCGAATTATTTTGCTGGACAGACTCAACCACCACCCAATATGCTCAGACTGAACACGGTCAATGCAAGTGGGTCGACAGCGGTTGGATCTGCAGCCGGTCAGACCACCAGCGCGGCCGGTCAGACCGCGACAGGCGGTCAGACCGTGGCTACAGGCGGTCAGACCGCGTGTTCTGGTGGTCAGACAAATTCGGCTAACGCTATGGTGTTCGTGCCGGAGCAACCTTTGCTGCTATCTACTGTTCCAAACTCGGTCTCCGCTGGTCGTGCTGGTCCAATAGCTACAGCAGGCGCTACTTATTCCACGACTATGCATACTGCAAATTCGGGTGGTATTCCCGATGATGTTTTCAATGCACATAGAGATATACAGAATAGGTAATCACCTCACTTGAATTATATAAATTCTATGCAATCTTCGGCTCAACAAAACCCCCAATGGGCCGAATTTACAAGATTCAGGGATGAATTGTCTAATGTGATGAGAAATAAGCTAGGTGTTGACTTTGGTAATACTAGAGTATATCAAAAACCCTATCATTCTAGCTTTGATACTGTTCCTTTTCCCAATGGGTGGCGCTTGCCTGATTTTGTAAAGTTTAGTGGAGATGATGAGCGCACCACTTGAGAACATGTTAGTCAATATGTAGCTCAACTAGGGAAGGCAAGAAACTATGAAACATTTAGAGTACGTTTGTTCTCGTTGTCACTTACTGGTACTGCTTTTGCTTGGTTTTCTTCATTAGCCCCTGGTTCTATTACGAGTTGGAATCAACTAGAGCGTAAGTTTCATGATCATTTTTATAGTGGCAATCATGCGATGAAATTAGCAGATTTAGCATCGGTTAGACAAGGTCGGGATGAGACTGTCTTTCAGTTTATGAGAAGATTTAAAGACATTAAAAACCATTGCTTTAATTTGTCTATTTCTGAAGTTGATCTTGCTGGCTTATGCTTTAGAGGTTTGAAGTCTTCCATTAGAGAGAAGATAGATAATTGTGATTATATTCGGTCGCACAAGTGCATATTAGAGCTGAAGTAGCTGAATGCCGAATGAATAAAGAAAAAGAGAGTTTTAAGACACGCCGGTCCAATGTTCATATAGTTGATTATGAATCCGATGATTCCACCGATGATGATAATGATGTTTACTTAGCAGGGTTTGTATTACCTGCTAATAAGAAAACTATGTCATGCTCATCTCTTAAGCCGATTCATAAGAATCAGCAAGAAGACATAAAGTTTACTTTTGATGTGTCCAAATGTGATCGTATATTTGATGAGTTGCACAAATTTGGTTACATCAAGATTTCTCATGTCATACCACCTACGGAAGAATTGAGGAAGCGTGCTTATTGTAAGTTTCATAATTCTTTTTCGCATGCTACTAATGATTGCAATGTTTTCCGTCGACAGGTTCAATCGGCTATTAATGAGAGCCGTTTGAAGTTTCATGAGATGCAAATTGATGAGACTTCTTTTCCGGTCAACACCATGGAGTTGCAGCAGCCCAAGGTCTTGGTTCGGCCGCATGAAGCCGAATCTACTCAAGGGAAGAACGTGGTGATTGGAGAGGAAAGACCATCTTCAAAAGAGTCGGTTAGAAAAGTGACTTATGAGAAGACAGCTGATGGAAAAGAGTCATTCAAGGTCACTGTGAAATCCTCTAGACAAGGGGGGCAAGGGCCAGTCGCTACTTCTGAACTGCTGGCGCCCGGGTCTGGTATGCTACAGGCGGTCAGACCGCCTGTCCCCATGGACGCCCAAAGATGCTGATTCCGAAGTGTACAGAAGTTGGTACTTGGAAGATGAACGTGGCAGAAGCCCAAAGTCACGTTTGATATGCTTAATGACAAGTACACCAAACAAAAGGCCGTTCTGAGCGATCGGCCGTTAAAAAAAAAAGAATGAGATCACCAATTCAGCATGAAAGGATTCCTTTGCCTCCTTGCATGAACTTGGATCCGGTGTGGGATGACAATGGAGTGATGTGGGTGCCATATCATTCGACAATGCAACCTTCGTTTCATCCTGGATTGTATGCTAGACATGACCGATCGGCTTTCCGTCAATCTGGTCAGAGGCACTGGACACAGGCGGTGAGACCGCCTGTAACAGGCGGTCAGACCGCCCATCAGGGTCAATTGCTAAGGGCTCCTCTGAAGCAGGTTTATCGACCTAAGAAGAAGGAGAAGGTGCAGAGCATGGATGTGGACTCAGAGAGGACTACTGAGTTCGATATTATTCAAGTTGGAACTATGGATGTTCCTATTGAGAAAAGTCTGGCTATGAAGCCTACTTTCGATGAAAAAGTGGTGGAAGACCAGGGATATAGTGCTAGCCAAACTCAGCAGTGCTTTCTTCCAAAGTGGTGTCCCGACGGGTTGACTCGCACGCAAAAGAGGAAGCTTCAGAGACTTCGTTTTCGGGAGAAACAAGAGCAAAAGTTGGAGAAGTAGAGAGATGAATTCTTTAACCAAGTCAAGCCCATGATTCCACAGAAGAAGGAGTAGAAGCCGAAGGAAGACCAAAAGGCGGTCCAACCGGCTGCACAGGCGGTCCAGACCGCCTGTCATTTAGGATCCGTAGCCCAGGCGGTTAGACCGCCTGTACAGGTGGTCAGACCGGGTGACGCAGAAGCGCCCGGTGTTTCTTCTTCCAGTTCTTTGGCTCGTGATGGCAAGTCAACATCGGTTCCCACTGCTGAGGATGATGAAGAACTTGTTGATTACAGTTCTTCTCTGGAGCGCATGAATCTTGATATGAATGTGCTTCATATGTCCATGAATAGGGACATGCTTTCGGAAGAGGAGGTTGCTCACCTCGATTTTGGTACTAAGGAAGCTATATTCCAGAAGCCTAAAGCTGAAGACAATCACTTGAGGGCTTTATATCTGAAGGGACATATCATCTCGCGGATGTTGGTCGATGGAGAAGCTATTATGAACTTGATGCCTTATTCTTTGTACAAGAAGCTTGGTGGTTCAGATTCGAAGCTGATCAAGACCAACATGACCGTCAGCGGCATTGGAGGAGAAGAACCTATTGGTGCCAAGGGGGTGATTTCTATGGAGTTTACTATTGGGAGCAAGACCTTGGCCACTGCTTTCTTTGTCGCTGAGACTCAAGGTAACTTCAGTTTAATCTTGGGTCGTGATTGGATTCATGCAAACCAATGCATTCCTTCTACTTTGCATCAATGTTTAATTCAATGGGTAGATCATGATGTAGAAAGTTGTGCATGGTGATACTTCTGCTTGTGTTGCTTTAGCTGATAGCTCTTTGGTTGGCATTCATGATGAGTTAGATGTTTATCAGGCTTAGATCTTTCTGAATTTGAGTTTATCAGCTGTACTAAGAATGTCTTCATCCCTGCTGTCATAAAGCTGATGAACAATCGGTTAAATCATCTCATATGATTTAATGGATAATCGAGAGTGGTTGCAGCAGAGACTTGAACACTATCGGTCGCATCAGAACGATATGTGTGAAGCCATTGAAGATTTTGATGATATAAGTAAGCTTGGATGTGGTTTTACGTCGGCCGATCCTCTTGAGGAGGTAGACATTGGTGATGGTTCTTTGCCTAGGCCGACATTTGTAAATAAGAATTTAGATCCTGCTTTTAAATCTGAATTAATAAAGTTGTTAAAAGAGTATGTCGATTGCTTTGCTTGGAATTATCATGAAATGCCTGGTTTAAGCCGAGAGCTTGTTGAGCATTGGTTGCCTATTAAGTCTAGTTTTAGGCCTTATAAACAACCAACTAGGCGTTTTAATCCTGAAATTTATGACCGAGTTAAAGACGAAATAAATTGATTATTAGAAGCAAAGTTTCTTAGACCTTGTCGATATGCTGAGTGGATTTCTAATATTGTGCCCGTGGAAAAGAAAGGAACGGGTAAGATTAGAGTGTGTATTGATTTTAGAAATCTTAATCGTGCTACTCCTAAAGATAAATATCCTATGCCAATAGCCGATATGCTTATCGATGCTGCGTCTGGACATAGAATGATTAGCTTTCTTAATGATAATGCTGGTTACAATCAAATATTTATGACCGAAGAGGATATATCCAAAACGGTGATGAGACGTAGGTGGCCGATCTTCCGTCACGTAAGGATAACTCTCGTTTGGGCGGAGTGAAACACACCGATCCGGCTTCAAGTCAGCAACTCGAACACTGCAATCTTAGCACCACGACTCATCTGGTTATCAACCGTGTCACAACCCGGTTGACCTTGCCAAGAAGGCTAATCCCTGCAAGCGAAACGAAGAACACAAGCAAGAACTTAAATGAACGCAGCTCTCAATATTGGTGACAATCTGCGGATGAATGATTAAGCACACAAGTTGGGGTTCTACAAACCGAAGACGGCGACTGTTCAAAGACAGATTAATCTAAAGCAAAACCCGAACCCTAAATAAGGCGGCGGCTACTAAATTATAGAGCTTAGGGTTGTGGATGACCCCCTCATGCCCCCTAATGGGCTTGATGACGATACACGGCCCAAAGGCCAAAAGACGGTGATGCAACACCGGGACAGATTCTAGACGCCATCTTGTTTGGATGATTCCTGACGACTCCGGACGAATTTGGGCTTCAAACCAAAGCCATTGGAAGCTCTATAAAATCTTCTTTTCAACCATATATGGATCGTCGAAATTGGACTCTGTATGTGACCTGGGCGTCCGTTTTACCGAAGGAAGCTTCTGGACTCCGAGGTGGACTCGATCTCGAGTTGTAATGGGCCTCCACGTAGCTTGGCCGACCCTCGCTGGTCCTCCACGCTTCCAAGCCATCCTCCATGTGTTTGTTGATCTTGTCCTTGGTTCCTAAACACATTATAAACAATAGGTAGTAACACATTCTCAAAACTATTAATAGGAACATTTAGGAGCGAGCTCACCTCTAAATTTAATTGTCTCGCACGAGCTCTTGTAATTGGACCTTCACTGGTTTGGATGTCCGGCGGTGAAGCCTCGTGTATATCCGTAGAAGTGATGTCCTCATCATCCTCCTCCTCTTGAATTGGAGTCGTCCTCGACTCAAGCGCATCTTCTTCTCCCAAATATGGCCGCAAATCTGAAATGTTAAAGGTGGGACCAACCCCGAACTCGGGAGGCAACTCAAGTTTATATGCATTATCATTTATTTTCTCAATTATTTTGAAAGGACCATCAGCTCTAGGCATTAACTTGGACTTTCTCAAATATGGAAAACGTTCTTTTCTTAAGTGCAACCACACTAGATCACCTGGTTCAAGTTTTAACTCTCTCTTACCTTTGCTACCATCAATTCTATAATTTTCAGTCATCTTTTCAATGTTGTGCTTAGTTGTCGCATGCATTTTCATTATAAACTCAGCACGTTCCTTAGCATCACTATGAATTCTCTCAGTAGTAGGCAAAGGTAGAATATCAATAGGAGCACGGGGGTTGAAACCATACACTACCTGAAAAGGACTTACCTTTGTGGTAGAATGTGTTGCCCGATTGTATGCAAACTCCACATGAGGCAAACATTCTTCCCACATCTTTAAATTCTTCTTTAAAACAGCCCTCAACATAGTGCCCAACGTACGGTTGACCACCTCCGTTTGTCCATCGGTTTGTGGATGACAAGTGGTAGAAAATAACAACTTTGTTCCCAACTTGTTCCACAAAGTACGCCAAAAATGACTTAAGAATTTCGCATCACGATCTGAAACAATAGTAGAAGGCATACTATGCAAGCATACAATCTCTTTGAAAAAGAGGTCAGCAATATGAATAGCATCGTCACTTTTATGACATGGTATAAAATGAGCCATCTTAGAAAATCGATCCACTGCAACAAAAATGCTATCCCTCCCTCTCTTAGTCCTAGGCAATCCTAACACAAAATCCATAGAGATATCTGCCCAAGGAATAGAAGGCACAGGGAGAGGCATGTACAAACCATGTGGATTCAGGCGAGACTTAGCTTTTTGACATGTAGGGCAGCGAGCAACGAACCGCTCAACGTTCCTCCTCATCTTTGGCCAAAAGAAATGTGTGGCCAAAACATCCTCCGTCTTCTTAGCGCCAAAGTGTCCCATCAAACCTCCTCCATGCGCTTCCTGCATCAACAAATGACGAAAGGAACCAACTGGAATACATAGGCGGTTAGCTCTAAACACGTACCCATCATTAATCACGAACTTGTTCCATGTACGTCCCTCCTTGCAATTCAATATCACATCTTTAAAATCAGGATCAAACGCATATTGTTCTTTAATTCTTTCAAGCCCAAAAATCCGACAATCAAGTTGGGACAGCAAAGCATATCGCCTAGACAAAGCATCAACAATCACATTATCCTTTCCTTTCTTATGTTGAATGATGTAAGGAAAAGATTCAATGAACTCAACCCATTTAGCATATCTACGGTTCAGATTACTTTGTTAACGAAGGTATTTAAACGCTTCATGATCAGAGTGTATAAAAAATTCTCTAGGCCACAAATAATGACGCCTTGTCTATAAAGAATGTACAAGAGCATATAATTCTTTATCATACGTAGAATAATTCAAAACAGGGCCATTCAATTTCTCGCTAAAGTATGCAATGGGTTTACCATCTTGCATCAAAACACCACCAATGCCAACTCCACTAGCATCACAAGCAAGTTCGAAAGTCTTACCAAAGTTTGGAAGTTGCAGCAATGGTGCGTGTGTAAGCTTGTCCTTCAAAGTTGCAAAAGACTCCTCTTGTGTTGTTCCCCAATGAAACACCACATCTTTCTTTGTCAAGGCATGTAGTGGCACTGCAATGGTGCAATCCTTGACAAAGCGGCGGTAGAAACCTGCAAGACCAAGAAAACTCCTCACCTGTGTGACGTTTTGGGGTAGCGGCTAGCTCTGAATGGCTTCAATCTTTGTCTCATCCACCTTAATTCCCTGTGGAGTAACAACATAGCCAGGAAAAGAGACTCGATTGGTGCAAAAGATGCACTTCTCAAGGTTAGCATATAAATGTGCTGCTCTCAACGCATCAAAAACAGCACGTAAGTGATCCATAAGTTCATCCATATACTTGCTGTAAATCAATATATCATCAAAGTAAACCACCACAAATTGACCAATAAAAGACCTCAAAACCTCATTCATCAAGCGTATGAAAGTACTAAGGTGCATTGGTTAAACCAAAAGGCATCACTAACCACTCATACAACCCGAGTTTAGTTTTAAAAGCTGTATTCCATTCATCTCCAAGTTTCATTCTAATCTGGTGGTAACCACTACGCAAGTCAATCTTTGTGAAAATTATAGTGCCACACAACTCATCAAGCATGTCGTCTAGCCTAGGAATAGGATGACGATATCGAATAGTAATATTATTGATGGCTCTACAATCAACACACATACGCCATGTACCATCCTTCTTAGGAACCAAAAGCACAGGCACAACACAAGGACTAAGGCTCTCACGTACATACCCACGGTCCAAAAGGTCTTGGACTTGTCGCTGAATCTCCTTAGTTTTCCTCGGGGTTGGTTCTGTGAGCGGCACGGTTTGGCAAAGAGGCTCCCAGAATCAAATCAATCTGATGCTCTATTCCTCTCAAAGGTGGCAGCTCCGGGGGTATCTCAGCTGGAAAAACATCCTTATACTCCTGCAAAATATTATTGACCGTAGGAGGCAAAGAGCTAGTAATATCATCAAGTGAAAACAACGCTTGTTTGCATAACAAAACATAGCAAACTTCACCCTTAGAAATTTCAGCAAGGTCACATTTTGTTGCAAGCATAACTCTACCCCTTAATTTAATTCCCTCGCTCTCAGATTTATGGGTGGGTGTCTCCTTTTTAGGTGGGTATATGGAATTAGCAACTTGCTGATTTTCAGATTCATCCTTACTCAAACTAGTAACTCTTTCTTTATCAGCTTGTACTATTTCTGCAGGGGTTAAAGGAACCAAAGTGATTTTCTTTCCCTTATGCATGAAGGTGTAATTATTACTTCTACCATGGTGTGTAGCATCATTATCATGTTCCCAAGGACGACCCAATAAAAGTGAACAAGCTTGCATAGGTACCATATCACAATCAACAAAATTAGCATATGCACCAATGGAAAAATAAACTCTACAAGTGTATGCTATCTTTGTTTTACCAGAGTCATTAAGCCATTGAATGTAGTAAGGATGTGGATGTGGTCGTGTGGCCAAGCCAAGCTTCTTGACCAGATCAGAACTCACCAAGTTGTTGCAACTTCCTCCATCAATAATCACACGTGCACGTCGGTTCTTGATGACGAAGAAAGTCTGAAACAAGTTGTGACGTTGCAACCTCTCAGGCTGCTGAACTTGCATGCTGAGCACAAGCTGAACAATGATGTTCAAGAAACCCGAAGAATTATCTCCACCATGAATGACATGGTGGTCGATATCTTCAGCAGCACCCTCTTCATCATCATCGTCTTCTATGTCAGAGGTGCTGATGTAACCTCCATCCTCTGTCGCCAAATATGCCTGCTGACTTGGGCAATCCTTCTTCACGTGTCCAATGCCATGGCAGCGATGGCACTGAATGCCAGACGTGCATCCCGTGGAGGCGACAGATGAGGAACTCTGAGCCGATGCCTGCGAATAAACATTTTTACCTGAGTCTGCAGCACGTGAGAAGACTTGTTTGGTGTATTCGAAACACCGCTCGTCGTTGCTTTCTTGCTCGCTGGTGGAGCTGTTCGAAAAATCAAAGGCTTGGGCAGCCCAGAATGCGCCGACGTGGTGGTGCGTGGTAGAAAGGATGTCCGGGGGCATTGCGCCTGTCCTGCTGCTCCTGCAATTGTCGTCCCTGCAATTCCTTCTCTGCAAGCATAGCAAACTGTAACAAATGGTTGACAGTATGAAAGCCCTTGTAATCAACTATATCCTGTATATCACGTCGCAGGCTTGAATAAAATCGAACAATGGCATCCTCCTCACCCTCGACTATCCCACAACGCATCAAACCCTTCTGAAGCTCACCATAGTAATCCTGCACACACTTATCAATTGATGAGACGTAGGTGGCCGATCTTCCGTCAGGTAAGGATAACTCTCATTTGGGCGGAGTGAAACACACCGATCCGGCCTCAAGTCAGCAACTCAAACCCTGCAATCTTAGCACCACGACTTCTCTGGTTATCAACCGTGTCACGATCCGGTTGACCTCGCCAAGAAGGCTAATCCCTGCAAAAGCGAAACGAAGAACACAAGCAAGAACTTGAAAGAACACAACTCTCAATATTGGTGACAATCTGCGGATGATTGATTAAGCACACAAGTTGGGGTTCTACAAACCAAAGACGGCGACTGTTCAAAGACAGATTAATCTAAAGCAAAACCCAAACCCTAAGGAAGGCGACGGTTACTAAATTATAGAGCTTAGGGTCGTGGATGACCCCTCACGCCCCCTAATGGGCTTGATGACGATACACGGCCCAAAGGCCAAAAGACGGTGACGCAGCACCGGGACAGATTCTGGACGCCATCTTGTTTGGACGATTCCTGACGACTCCGGACGAATTTGGGCTTCAAACCAAAGCCACTGGAAGCTCTATAAAATATTCTTTTCAACCATATATGGATCGTCGAAATTGGACTCCGTATGTGACCTGGGCGCCCGTTTTACCGAAGGCAGCTCCTGGACTCCGAGGTAGACTCGAACTCGAGTTGTAATGGGCCTCCACGTAGCTTGGCCGACCCTCGCTGGTCCTCCACACCTCCAAGCCATCCTCCATGTGTTTGTTGATCTTGTCCTTGGTTCCTAATCATATTATAAACAATAGGTAGTAACACATTCTCAAAACTATTAATAGGAACATTTAGGAGCGAGCTCACCTCTAAATTTAATTGTCTCGCACGAGCTCTTGTAATTGGACCTTCAATAGTTTAGATGTCCAGTGGTGAAGCATCGTGTATATCCATAGAAGTGATGTCCTCATCAAACGGCTTTTGTATGTCCAGGCTTTGTTTGTTTGTTTGAGTGGATTGTTATGACTTTTGGTTTAAAGAATGCCGGTGCTACTTATCAAAAGGCGATGAATTTGATCTTCCATGATTTGCTTGGTATTATCTTGGAAGTTTATATCGATAATATTGTTGTTAAATCGGCTGGAAGTAGTTCTCATTTGGCCGATTTGAGATTTGCATTTGAAAGAATGCGCCAGTATGGTTTGAAGATGAATCCACTCAAATGTGCTTTTGGTGTGTCGGCTGGGAAGTTTTTGGGTTTCATAGTTCATGAGAATGGCATAGAGATTGATTCAAAGAAGGCCGACACTATTGGCAAGTTGCAGGCGCCTAGCTCTAAGAAAGAGTTGCAAAAATCTTGGGCAAAGTGAACTATTTGAGAAGGTTTATTTGCAATTTGTCGGGAAAGGTGAATGCTTTTATTCCTTTGCTTCGGTTGAAAGATGATGCTGAATTCACTTGGGGGGCAAAACAGCAAGAGACATTTGATGAGATTAAGCATTATTTGTCTTCGCCACCAGTTCTTCGGGCACCTAAGAGAGGGATTCCTTTCAAGTTATATCTCGCGGCCGAAGAAAATGTTATTGGGGCTGTTTTGATCCAAGAGACCGAAGGGAATGAATATATTATTGCTTATGCAAGTAGAAGATTATTGGACGCCGAAATAAGGTATACTTTTATTGAAAAGTTATGCTTGTCATTATATAATGCTTGTACAAAGTTGAGGCATTATTTGTTACTAAATACTTGCATATTTGCTAGTCAAGCCGACATAATTAAATACATGTTGCATAGACCTATATTGAGTGGTACAGTCGGCAAATGGCCTTATGCTTTAATTGAATATGATTTAGTCTTTGAGCCATTGAAATCTATGAAAGGACAAATTGTTGCCGATTTTATTGTTGAACATAGGATTAGTGAACATCTTGATTTAAATGTCGGCTATATTACTTTTACCCTCTGAAAATTGCATTTTGATGGATCGGTTTGTAAAAGTGGTTGTGGAGTTGGTGTTAATTCTTATATCACCAAACGGTGTTGTTTTTGAGGCTCTTAACCGATTAGATCATAAATGCACTAATAACCAAACTGAATATGAAGCTTTATTATTCGGGTTGGAGATGTTACACGACATAGGAATAAAATATGTGGAAGCATATGGTGATTCTCTTTTGGTAGTTCAGCAAGTATCTAAAGTTTGTCAATGCTTAGATGCATTTTTGAATGCTTATCTTGATAAGTGTTTAGATATTATAACTTGCTTTGATGAATTTGTTATTTATCATGTACCAAGAGAAGAGAATCCTAGGGCTATAATGTTCAGAAAAGAAATTTTCATGAAAAGAGGCCGATGATTTGTGAAGCCGACGTTTCTGCTCTGGAACAGGCGGTTCGACCGCCTGTTACAGCCGGTCTGACCGGCTCAGCCGGTCTAACTGCGAGTACAGGCGGTCTGACCATCTGCACCTCTGAAAACATCGATTGGGCTGATAATGATTTTCAATCTGTTGTGGCCGATGCTGGTGATTGGAGGGAGCCTCTGGTGAAGTATTTGCAGGATACTAGCAGGTCAGTGGATCCAAAAGTCCGACGATGGGCTTTCAAGTTTACTTTGATTGATGGTGAACTATATCGTTGGACCATGGATGGATTGCTTTTGAAATGTTAAGATCCTGATGAAGCTAGATTGGCTATGGCAGAGGTTCATGAAGGGGTTTGTGGTACACATCAATCGGCTCGAATGATGAAGTGGCTCCTTAGGTGGGCTTGTTTTTATTGGCCTACAATGATAGCCGATTTTTTTTCATTACTACAAAGGATGTGAAGAGTGTCAAAGGTTCGGGGATATTCAAATTGCACCTGCTGCATTGATGCATCCGATCATTAAACCATAGCCTTTTAGAGGATGGGGTTTAGATTTTGTTGGTAAGATTCATCCTCCTTCATCCAAGGGCCATTGTTTTGTGATTGTGGCTACTGATTATTTTACCAAGTGGACTGAAGCAATTCCCCTCAAGAACATGACACATAGAGAGATGATTGAGTTTATTACTGAGCATATTATTCATAGATTTGGGATTCCTCAAACATTGACGACAGATCAAGGGACATCGTTTATTTCTAAAGAGGTACGTGAGTTTGTTGGATCCTATGGTATTAAATTGTTCAATTCATCTCCATATTATGCTCAAGCCAATGGTCAAGCCGAGTCTAGCAATAAGATTTTGATCAAGCTCATAAAGAAAAAGATTGAAGATCATCCTAAGCGGTGGCACGAGGTATTATCTAAGGCATTATAGGCGCATCGTATTTTTAGGCATGGTGCTACTAAGGTTACTCCATTTGAGCTTATCTATGGTCAAGAGGCCGTTTTGCCCGTTGAGGTAAATCTGGCTGCTTATTGATTGGCTAAGCAAAATGATCTTGATGCTAGCACATATTGTGCTTTGATGATGGATAATATTGATGATGTGACCGACAAGCGTTTGGAGGCCTTGGAGGAGATTGAAAAGGATAAAAGAAGAGTGGCTCGAGCATATAACAAGAAGGTAAAACTCAAATCCTTTCAAGTTGGTGATTTAGTGTGGAAGACTATTTTACCTATAGGAACAAAGAGCAACAAATTTGGTAAATGGTCACCGAATTAGGAAGGACCATATCGTATTGTGAAGATTTATTGTGGGATTTCCTATATAGTGGAGACTTTGCAAGGATTTCAGTTGCCAAGGGCACTAAATGGGAAGTACTTGAAGAAGTATCATCGAAGTTTTTGGCAACATGCTTGAAAGGATATGGCCGATATGTGATATCGCCCTTAGGGGAAAAATGGCCGACAATAGAGGGTCGCCCTTAGTCTGATTAAATGTTTTGTGGTAAACGAAGTTTTACAAAAAACAGGGGGGCATATGTTGTCAATCAAAAATGGCTTAAAGCCGATCAGGCTGGGTCAGCCGGTCTAGACCGCCTGTACAAGCGGTTAGACCGGCTGTGCCCTGTAGCCGATCTGGCAATGTGCCAGGCGGTCTAACCGTCTGTCACAAGCGGTCTGACCGCCTATCCCCGATCGAGTAGAATCAGGTTTTTACACGTTTTTAGATCTGTACAAGAACTTACTTGCGGGGCAAGACCTCCCCACAATATAAATATAAAGGGTCGTGGCCGATTGAGGCAATCATACAAATCATTGTCTTACTTTTTATCCTCAAACCATAGCTTTTCCAACCCCTTTGCTTTCCTTCTTCGTCTCTACGACGTTTTAGGACGTTCTAAGTGACCTTGCCGACCTTAGAACAACCCTAGGTTCGCAGCCTCCGACGGGGACCCTCCCGAGGTTGTGATCGTAGGCTTTCGCGGCGCCTCTGGTACAGGCGGTCTGACCGGCCCATACAGGCGGTTTGACCGGCTGCGTCCAGGAGCTCCGGCGAGGAGAGTTCGACAACCGCGCGATCTAGCGCTTTCGTGTGTTGACCAGAAGTGCGTCAACAATATCCAAATGCAACAAGCATCCCGGCTTTTAAATGTGGACTCTCTATGTAGAGGTTACCGCGCGAGGTGTTCTGGGGTTTTGTTGTTCTGTTAAGTGGGTAGGAGAGCATCTCTTTTGGTGATGTTGGTCTTCATAAAAAAATGTGGGCTCATAAAATGTTTGCTGATTTTTTCATAAATAATAACTTGTGTACGAAGCTTACATGGTCAATCTTGTGCGATCCCTCTGTCTAACAAAATATAATCATGCAACCCAAAAAAATCGAGAAAATTGTGTACATCACGAGTTTATTAGTCATGGAAAAAAGAGGGGATGAAGCATCATGGGGCTGCTGGCGAGCGTTTTATTCCTCAAGAATATTTGCACCTTCTCTTCTCGAGGTCTAGCCGCAATCTTCTTAGTGCTTCCTTGAGCGGCATGTGGTTTAGATGACTGATGACTATAGTGTCCATTCTCCTCGTGTGTGGCGCCAAGTAGAAGAGCCCAAACTTGAGCCGACGATGTCTATATCTTGTGAGTTGCTCTCTAAGAAACCTCACCGTGTTGTTGATGCTCTCCTTGTTCTCCTTGTAAGCTTCCCACTTGGACATTCTCATACCTTTTAATCTATGAACATATTCTGACATTATTCTCATTTGCACTGACAATGACACTTCGCGCCCCAGTGACGTGATTTTCAGCAAAGTGCCCATGTGGCCCCATAGCACGGAATCTTATTCACCTTTCTTGAAATCATATACTCTAATGCCATTCTCATTACATACACCGAGCCTACATTTCTGCTTCCCGACCTTAAAGTTAGCCTTCGTGTGCCTTTTCCTGCCATACATGATCGTCGTCGTAACAAATTTTGAAACAAAAATGCTGGACTAAGCATTAATGCATGTATAACAAGAGAGACAGAAAAGGTGTGCAAAGCATGAAAGATAGCTCTGTATAATGTAGAAAATGTAAACTAACAGGTTAGCACATTCGAAAATAGATTCAATGCACGTGCAATCTTGTCAAAATTTTCACTTATTGGCCTATGTATACATTGCGCTTGGGAGCTGTGTATATGTTTTGGGTTGAGAAGACGCTAAGTTCAGAAAAAAAAACCACCACGAGAAACAAAACAAGTATTCTGCCAGTCCCCAGCATAAATAATAAGAGAAAGAAAAGCTTGAGACCAACGAAACAGAAGTAATCGCTTTCCGTTGAGAAAGAAGGGTTTTGTAAATTCGGATTCATTCCCTTACATATTCACTTAGAGATAAACAATAGAGATTTACTTACTCCTCAAACATTTGATTTTTAGCCACCTCTCAATCACCCCAAGTTTACACTACACTAGGTTTTGAATTGATGATGGGGATTTGGGGGTTGGGGGGAGGGGGGGTTTACCTCCATGGCCGGCCATAGAGGAGCTTCGGGGAGGCTCGCCGGCCGGTGGTGGAGGCGGAAGAGACGGCGGAGGCGGAGACGGTGAGGGTGCCGCCGGAGCTGGGCGGCAGGGGACCCCCATTGGCCGGTGGTGGTGGCGGGGGCGTCAGGGCTGACTTGGTTAGTGTCGGGCGGCAGTGGAGGCGGCGGTAGCCGTCGGAGCCGACTGAGGCGGAGGTGGCGGGGGAGTCGCGAATTGCGTGTGTGTCGCGAGTCGGAAGAGGAAGACGCCGGGAGGAAAAGAGACAAGGGAGGAAAGAGAAATAGATGAAGGGATGACAGAAAGTCTGAGATGTTGAATTTAGATCCAATGGTCATAACTAGGTGATTGAGGGAAACCAATTCTCAATCGATTGACAGGGAGATACTCCCTAAACAATAAACAAGTTGGTCCTTTTTTTCCCCAAAGGTTAGCAGGAGAACTGATATGATGTCATTTAATTAGAGGAAGCAAATCAACACTAGAAGAGAAGGGACCTTTAGTACCGGACCAAAAGCCCATTTAGTACTGGTTGCAACAACCGGTACTAAATGCGCCTCGGCTAGGAAAAAAAAAGAAATACCTAAGGCTTCGTGCGCATGCGGGGTTTTGAACCCATGACCTCTCGCCTCGCGCATAGCCCCCTTAACCATCCCACCTACGAAGCACATATGATTGGGAGATGCAAGCTATCCTTTTAACTATTCCGGATGGACCATTTAGTACCGGCTCGTAACCATTTAGTACCGGCTGATGTTACGAGCCGGTACTAAATGCCACAATTTAGTACCAGGTCATGTTACGAGCCTGTACTAAATGCACGGGGGCTTGGGAACCCCCAGGACCATTTAGTACCGGCTCCTAACACCAGCCGGTACTACATGGTGTCATTTAATACCGGTTGGTGTTACCAGCCGGTACTAAATGGTCTGAGGGCCCTCGGGAACCCTCAGGGACACGTTAGTACCGGGTTTTAAGACAACCGGTACTAACGTTAGAGGGACGAATGCTCGATTCTCTACTAGTGCAAGTCTTACCTAAATTCGCTGACGTCATGATAAATTACAGTAAATCAAACTCGATGAAAGAACAATTAACTCATAATTAGACTAAGATACTGACTATGCTACGTTCCCTTTAAATTTACTCGCTTTCTATAAATAAGATAGGCTGGGATATATTGTGTCCACGAAGAACAACTACAAGACGGTGAATATATGTTGCTGATCGGTCGCCCAAAATAAAAAAAGGTTTGCAGCTCGGCTATCTGATCGTCATGGTGGTAAAATTCGAAGATGTTAATGGGCGGGGTCAAGAAATTGGACGAACCTGACATCTGTTGTTGTCTTGTTCCCCGTAGCCATGTCCGCACTGTCCGATTAATCTGCTAGCTATGGCCTTTTGCAGTTGAGCTACGGTGTAGTAATAATATATATAAATAGAGGAGCGTGAGCATATGAGTCGTATAGTTTTTTTTTTAGGGTTATATGACTCGTATAGTTGGAAACGGAAAGTAGTACAAATTCCAATCGGCCCGACATATTCATGGACCAGAACCACTAGGTTTCATGGATTGAGTGTGTCCCCTTCCGCATGACCCAGCCCAGGTATATGGAGTAGTACAACTCGAGTATA
The DNA here is from genome assembly GCA_015342445.1 of Digitaria exilis. NCBI lineage: Eukaryota > Viridiplantae > Streptophyta > Magnoliopsida > Poales > Poaceae > Digitaria > Digitaria exilis. The sequence goes on along the minus strand of JACEFO010001924.1, from coordinate 1,635,940 downwards.
GTTGTTTTTTTTTTCTCGTCAGCCGATATGTTTCCAGGCCGGCCCATGCCCATGGAGCGAGCCGCGTTGTAGGAGAGCTGTGTTTGCCGAGCCGTGTTGGTTTTGGCTATAGTTCGATGGACAAAAATTCTTGGTTTTTGCAGTTCTTACAGCGCTGTCGACCGGGCCCAAGCAGGCTGATAATTGTTCGCGCCACAATCCACAAGAACTCGAAGATTTTGAAAACACCCCACGGTGTCCCACTAATAATGTCGTAGGCTCGTAGCAAGGAACCGGAGCTGGCCTGTGTTCAGATTCACCGAAAAGCACTTCTCCAACTAGTTTTTTCTATTCATCCCTCTCACAGAACACGCTTTCCAATGTACTATTATTTTCACTTCCAATCTGAACGCAGCCCTGGCTCGGATGGCTAGCTCCGAAGGTGTTCCGGTAGCCCACACTGTGTCCTATTTTATTCTCCAGTCTCTGGTCTGTACGCGCGTGCGGGTTCAGTGGGACTCTGCGTTTCCCGCGCACGAGGAGTCTCACGCTTCTCCGATCTCTGGTTAGTTGTGTTTAGATTGGGGAAAGATTTCTAAAAAACACAGTGTTTATCAAAAATACACTATAGATGAATAGTGTTTTGTGAATGAGAGGGATGAGATGAATAGTGAAAAGTTAGATAAATAGTGTTTTTTAGGAAAAATCTGGGAAACTAAACGCACCCTAGGTATGGGGGAGAGTGGGTGTGGTGTGCGTGCGTGGTGCGTCTATGGTTTAGTTTTGGCTAGCTTAATAGACTTAACCGAAGTCTATGGTTCGATTGTAACAATAAACTTCTTATCTCAACCGACGGCAGTAACTGTTTTTAACGGCCCTCATATATTTTTAGTGTGAAAACAGTAGTTTAGCTTTGTCTTTTATCGTGTTAACCGGTGGTGGCCTTTTATACCTTTTGGACTTTGGTTGTTCCTCGAGGTAATCATAAACCCACAAAGTATAGTCAGATCATTTATGTTATTTTGTGGTATATTGCCTCAGTCCACCAAGTATATTCATATAGTACACTAAAACGTGTACAGTACGAGTGAAGTTCTAGACTAAGAAGATATTGAACAACATCCTATGGGCTATCGCTTATACTGCTTCCTAAGAAGTTCAAGCCTTAGAGGTAGCATCCAATTTACACCCTCCAACTAGTAGGATAGTTAGATTTTTAACCATGAACTGCAAAAGTGGACACTAATGAGTGCCCTCCAACACTTGAAATCAGACAAATTTGACTATGTAATTGTTTTCATATGTGGTTCTGTGCTTTTTTTAAAATAATAAAAGTCCAACTTATTCTCCAAATATTCATAACTAATTAATTTCAAATAAGTTGGAAATTTTATATTGTTTCCTAAGAATCTAACCTATTTATGTTTGCCTATTTTTGTAGTTATTTAGAACTAACTACATATTCATGTACATAGCACCACTAGGAACAGTATGGTTGGTTGATAGTGACTAGATCGATCCCAACAAAACAAAGCAATCAAACTATTAGGCATATAGTTGAAGTAGCATGATTTAGGCTTCTTAGCACTTGGTCTACCGCCATCAACATTATCTTCCTTAGTTGGAGGAGATTGTAAGCAAGACTGTCTATCACTTAATTGTTCATAGGCGTGCCACATAACCATTATTTATCTAAATTACATTTTTTACGGTAGGGGTATCAAATACAGATATCCATCACATAGGTTCCATCTTTAAAAAAAACTGGTTTCAAATTCACATTTTCTATTTTAAATGAGTTTCTTATGATCATTAGATTAAAATGTACTTTTATTCTAGAAAATAAAATATCACCTTTGAAACCATCTAAGTAATCCGGTTTCAACCGTTGGAAAGCATTTAGTGTTAGGCTTTGTTGTTCATAATAAAATTTAATCATTATGCTAGTCAGCTGGTGTAATTTAGAATTTTCACTTTCTTACTTCTATGCTATGTCTAAGGCCTGACGGAAGTATGTACATAAGGAGTGTTGAAATTTCGAGTCCTTCTATGATGCCTTATACTAGGCTATACTAATGTTAAAAAGGATTAATGTAAAATCATCATATGGTAAAAAACAATTACATATTACTAAAAACTTCACCTCTGGTATGGGTAATATGTGTAAGCTGACGGGACTCAGATAATCAGATACTCAGGTGTTGAGCATAGCATGCCCCGGTGGGTGGGTCCCGTCTGCTCCTTTCGTTAGCAAAGGGGCAAAGGGCCATCCGGGAGACCGTCGGCCATGATTACGGGCACGTACAATCCCAAAAAGCAGCAGCTCTCTCCCTCTGTCCCTCCAGGATTTGTCGCCTCGTCCTGCCTGCGCAGGAAGCCTGCCAGCTTTTGTTGCACGTACTCTGATTTCTAAATTTCTGACCCTCTATTTTTGTTTTTTTCCTAGAGAAACACTGGAGGAAAAACGACCCTTCGTTCCCTTCCAATCAGTTACCAACCGGTACTAAGGCCCATTTAGTACCGGTTGGTAAGCACAGTACCCCAAAGGATCATTTAGTACCGGCTCGTAACAAGGCCCGGTACTGAATGCCACCATTCTGCACCACACAGGGTTACTTTAAAAGGATAGCATCCTTCCCTCAACCACAAGTTCTCTATAGGTGGGGTGGTTAAGGAGGAATCGCGTGAGGGGGAGGTCGCGAGTTCGAGTCCCAATGACCGCACACGCGCATTTACGCGTGAAAAATTCGTGTGACTTGTGACGTGTGCAGGCCCCCAGCGAGTTCAATTTTTTTAGGCTGAAAATCATTTGGTACCGGTTGGTATTACCAACTGACAGATCGGCGCCCATCGGATTGACAGTACCGGTTGCATAACCGGCACCGATGGTGCCTAGCAACTGGTACTGTGGGGCTTTTTTTCTAGTGAAAAGTCTATTTTTCACCCTTCAACTATTACAAAAGTCTGATTTTCAACCTCAAACTAGAAAACCGGACACTAAAGGCCCTCCAACTATCCAAACCATGCAAAATTGGCCCTTTGGGTGGTTTTGAGGGTGGTTTTGGATTTTCTAAAAATATCAAAAATATTATTTAAAATTTAAAAAACCCTAACTGATTCATTTTGTTCAAAAAAATATGAAATCAGTGCCAAAAGTTCTCTTGAAATGTAACCAACCTATTGGCGCACCATTTAATGTTATTTGGGTATTACATATTTACGTTACTAATGTCTTATTGTTTTTTAAAAAATAATTAGAATAAAAATAAATAATATGCAAATAACTTCTAATGATGCCCCGACATGTATGTCACATTTTTAGAAAAACATTTGCACCAGATTCTGATTTTTCTAGTTCAAAATAAATTGGTTATGAATTTTTTTAATACAATTTTTTTTAATTTTTTTGGAAAATATAAAATCATCTTCAAAACCACCCAAAGGGCCAATTTTGCATGGTTTGGATAGCTGGAGGGTGTTTAGTGTCCGGTTCTGTAGTTGTGAGTTAAAAATCAGACTTTTGTAATAGTTGGAGGGTGAAAAATAGACTTTTTTTTTTCTATTGTTCCAAGTTTGCATGTGTGACCATCATGTGTGACATCTCCCTTTCATCATTGGCAGAACCACACATAGATTGCTCGTTAAATTAGAGTGGGGGAAATCGATCATGATAATCTACATCTCCTTTAGGCTCCTTTTGGCTGCATGTCCCAACTTTTCTCGTTCACCCGGAGCTGGCCGATGCGTCTTGTTTCCTGTAGTTTCTTGTTCCAATCCAAGATTGTTTATTCACAATTTCGCATGCCGCCGTCGAAAGAGGTTGCTGATCGATGTTTCTTCAGTAGGACTAATAACTCTAACGACTGCCTAACTTAATTAATTTGGCCGGGAAGTTAAAGTAGCTACCCGACCGGGCTGTAGTTACCATTACAATTAAGAAGATATAGTAGCTTCATCAGGTGCTTGACTTTATCTGCTTGCTTGCACGCACACGTTGGGCTGTTGTGGTAGCTAGCTCTGATCTGTTGTAAAATTAAACTATTGAGATATATATATAGTTTTTTCTACTCCCAGGTGTAGCTACCCCTCCTCCTAACGACCACCGGGCTTGTCGCTCAGCTAATTTTTAGGATCAGGCCGTGTGTGCATGCACCTACATGCAACTACCAGATCGATTTAGTTAATGAATAAATTAATTAAATAATATGTCAATGCTCCACTAGTCTTACACATAGAAGCTTTGGGAGTTTGTACGCACGTATACTTCGGGAGAGAACGTAAACATAATTCATGTGTATATACTTTTCTGTACAAACTTTTTTTCTGCACATGTATCGCTCGATACTTTTTCTTTTGAAAACATGTATCCCTTGATACTTTCTGAAAACCGGTATCACTTAATACTTTTTGAAAACAGGTATCAATAGATACTCATATGGAAAAAGTATCAATTGATACGTGCTATCATCTGGAAAGAAGTAAGAGATTGGAATTGACTATATGTGACTCGAGGGCAAACAAAACACTACTAGATTGATGATGCATGCTGTACTGCTGTCAGCATGAGCAGTGAGGATGAAGTATCATTGAAAAATTAATGGGGCAAAAACGCGATCTGCATGCAGAGCAAGGAGATTATGGTTGGGATTAGGAATAAACAAATCGATCACACCTCTCAATCATACATGTGAAAGCAGTCTCGGCAATCCCTGCTTCAGACTGCAGCAATCTTCAATTCCCGCCCATGCATGCGACGATCCAGTAGAAGGGACAAATCGCCGGCGGCCTGAGGTCGATCGCAGCCATGGAACTATACCACCCGTCGCATGCAACGGTGCAACGTAGCAACAAGAAAACAACAAGGATCCTCGACGAATCGCCTCTACAGAGAAGGTAACCTCACAACGGTGGTGTGATGACCACATGCCGGTTCCTCGACGGATCACAGAGAAGCGAAGGAAGGTCCAGGTCTGCGAACGGGGTTAAATAGAACGGAAAAATAGGATCTCAGTTGCCTATCGGGTTTTCCTAACGTACATCACATGCGCGATATCCACCAGCACGGGTTTAAGAATTTTAGTACAGGGTAAACATATGGGAGCAAGAGTAGAAAGGATTTTCTATATATATATATATATATAGGGCGCGTCTATTTAGCTCCATGCGTGTTGAATATTATTCAACGCGATGGCTGGACTTGGTCATAGCTCCGACGAGGTAATCTGGCTGGAGTATTTACTCTGTTTTTCTCCAGGGTAGTAAAATAAGCTATTGGTTCAATGCCGCAACCGTAAAAAATCGACGTGGGTGTGCATCTCGTTAAACGTGGGGGAGTAAAAGCAAGCAATCATGAGCTCTGCCTGCATGCAGTCAGTGAGGTAAGTAAAAGTTTGTTCTCTTGCCCAGCTGCCGTGTTTTACCCCGGTCCTCTTCCTCGATCTCGCCGCCGGTAGTTTTGTAGAACTTCTCCAAGAGTTTATGTTTCCATCAGACTGGTTCGTTGTTGTTTACGGCTGCAGCCAAAGTCAAACCAGGTAGCCAGCAGGAGAGGGATTTTCGGCCGTAGTTGATGCTTGCACGTAAGGCAAGATTTCCACAGGAGCAATACAACGCATGGATTTGAGTAATTAGAGACATAGCCATACATGCATGCATGTATCCACTATTCAAATCATCAAAGCCTAACATGCGAGGTATTGTGACAAATTATTTCTTGTTCTATAAGATTAATCCTTAATGTTTGTTTAAAAAATTTGTATGAAAAATCAGTAGTCCTTTCTCCATGGCTAAATCTATTTATGAAAATTTATTTCTTTGAACTCCCCCAAAGTTTGCCCTTCAAAAAAAATATTTCTTTGGTCTCTAAATATTTTTTGAGAAATTACTCCCCCACATTTATTTCTTGTATGTAGTTACTCCGTTGGGTTCTAAAGATTATTCCTTGTGTATATGAGAAATTACTCCACTTGCTTATGTAAACACAACTATTCAAAATTATCACTTGTTCTATAAGATTACTCGACGTGGTGTAGGAATTATTGTTCAAAAGGAGTATTTTTCAAGCATAAAAGGAGTAATATCCACACTATAAAAGAAGTAATTTTAAAATTCTAAAGCAGTATTTTTTAGATGACATGGTGGCAACAATCTTTTAAACCTCACAGCTGGAAACATACATGAAGAACAGCTATAGGAAGCTTCGTGTACCCAGTCATGCTTGCATTCCTTTAATAAGCCATTATTTTACATATAATATAAAAAAGAGTGTGCCCATCACAGTTGAGTTACTTGCAGTAAAAAACATCATCTTTTTTTTTTGCAACATGTAAAAAAACATCATCATCTGACACATCGAGAGCATGTGAGCAACTACACGAGAACCACAATCTGCAGACGAGCACATGAACTCTTGCAACATGCACAGAAGTACAACGAAACCGATCCATCAGAAGTGCATCCCGACGCTCAAAGCTCCTGGACTGTTCCCAGCGTTCATCTAGCAGCTAGGAGCACTAAGTCAGGAAAGTTTGCCAAAACAAATAAAACACAACTTTCTGAAAGAATAAAACATAATCAAAGGGCACAGCTTACAAACGATGTTGTTTAGCTCCATGCCTCTCGTAACTGAATGTATCACCATCTTCTATCACTGCATTCCATCAAAGTATGAGAAATATAAGAAACCAACAGGCTGGTAAGGTATGTGATGGCATCAGCCATCATGCATGGCCTGAACTGATCAACATAAGCATGTGGTTAGAGAAAAATAATACGTCTTACCAAATGCTACAAAAATTACTTCTATGCAAGATTGTATGCATTACATATATGAACATTTAAAATTACTTCTAGACATATGAAATACTCGTTTTATATGAAAGATTACTTCTCTAATGCTAGACAAATACTGATCTTATACTTCAAAATTACTCATGGAAACACTAGTTGTGAATTACTCCTCAGAGAAATTAAAATTACTCTTGGTCCGTCTATGACAGTGGTGTATCCTGTATTTGGAAAAAAAATCATCTTGTTATCTGGAACCCCATCCTTGCATTTGAATAAACTTACATTGTTCTCCGAAACAATCACCCCAGTCAGCACATGGTGATGGAACAGAGTCACAGATCAATTGTAATGGAAAATTATTACTCTAATTTCTAAATTACTTCTCTTAACATTTACAATTACAAGTGTCCATACAAAGATGAATTACTTTTATAAACAGTAAAAATTACGTAACATGCTAACATATGAATAAATTCTTAAAACGTTAAATTATTCTTGCTCATACTATGGTAATGGAATGGATCGAATCGAAATGAAGGTTACATCTCTTTTCTTTATTACTACTATGAAATTTAAAATTAGTTCTGGACATGCTAAATTGTGATTTACTTCTCAGCGGATTAAGAACTACTGCCGGACTTTCAAAAAGAAGTTCCTGTGGCAGAAGAACAATATTTCTGCAAATGCATAATTGCTAGATTCTTCCTGTGTAGATGCATCCATCTGTTGGTAATTACTCCTGTAACATGAAAATTATTCCTACCTTGGCATTGTTATTGTTGCTCAAAGAGTAATTTTCAATGTTCTTAAAAAAAAGGAGTAATTATCAAACATAAAACGAGAATCGACCTGATTCCAATTACCAATAGGGCAATAGGGTATATGATTCAAATTCTCAACCAAGGTTGTCAGAGTGATCGAGCAAGGGAAATAAGAAAAAGGTAAATCCAGGGGCTCCAAATCTGAAAGAAAAACTTCCGTCCTGCAGTGCTCACTATTGAGTTCCTGTGTGCATCTCTCCAAATCTGAAAACAGCAGGACAGCGTGGGACACGAAATGAATTGAAACGAAATAATCAAGAAAAGCCCAAAAGGTAGTGACGGAACATAGATCTCAAGCCTCGTACCATCACCAACAAGGAACTAGATGCAGGAGGAAGGAGGCACCGGCAACCCAGATTGAGTTGGGATGCATCCGGCTTACACCTGTGGCGCCACCACCATTGCCGTGTGCGGGATCTGTGGATCTTGATTGAGTTCGTGAAGAGAGAAGACAACTTGTGGAGAGAGAGAGAAAATACAGGACACAGTGAGAGAAGAGTTCGGCAGCCATCCTATACGTTTCTGTTCAAAGGAGTAAATTTGAGAGCGTAATTTACGGTCGGTTACAAATATTTTACGGACGTGACCGGAATTTAGCTCCGTGGGCGGCGCTCCGCCGACGCGTTGAATATTATTCAATGCGCTGGGAGCCCAATATACATTACCTATATATATATATATATATATATATATATATATATATATATATATATATATATATATATATATGGGAAAATCCTTTCTACTCCCAGGTGTAGCTACACCTATGTCTATATCTCACACATTAGAGAGTATCTTTTCATACTTAAGGTTTCTAAAAAAAAGTATGTACACATACTTTACTTAAGGTTTCTAAAAAAAAAGTATGTACACATACTTGATTTTTCAAAATGATAACCATGAAAATTTATGAGTGGAACTCATATTTTCTTTGCACCTTGTGATATGTTACATTTACTGTATAGAAAAATAAGTATGTCCATATACTTCATGTATAAAAACATTATTTTTGCATAGCACTTTTAAAAATCAAGTATGTGTACATACTTTTTTTAGAAACCTCAAGTATGAAATAATACCTTCTAATTTGTGAGATACACATATGGGAGTAGCTACACCTGGAAGTAGGAAAACCTCGTTGTGCCGTCATCGAGTGCCGCTGCGACATACGGAGCTTAAACAATGGCTGTCGCCGGCGAGCCGTCCCCGTCCGCGGCGCCGTACCTCCGTCGTACCACACATCATTTCCGCTCCACATACGAGCCTAAACGAAAAATATAATTGATTGGGAAGGTAGATAAAATCAAATGGATTTCAATTTAGCCAGCGTAAGAATGCATATACTCTCCTATTCCAAATTTATAAGTCATTCTAATTTTGTTTTGGGAGTCAAAACATCTCAAGTTCTTCAGTTGAATACGTGTGTTTTCTTTCTTCCCTACGTGTGTATCGTTATTTGGTACTTTTCTTTACCAGTTGGGGGCAGGCGACTGTTTCACTGGTCGACATCTTCCACTCTGCAGCACAGGATACCACGCCACAGATCGATGAATCCGGCCCAGTGTGCCGTCGCCGAGTGCAATCACCTTGTCAGTAAATCGATGCATCCGACACCGATGCGATGACCCTTGGTCCTAACAGTAGGTCGCGCCGGCTTGGTGCTCCATGTCCATGACTTGGACGAGAACACGTGGAGATCGAAGGCGTCATCCGACAAGAGCTTGTGCGGACGCAGAGCAGCGATACGGAAACCTCCTCCTCCGTCGAGGCTGGGGCTGGGAAGCAGCAGGCCGAACTCGTACAGATGGGCAAGCGGATACGGGGTTGCTGGAAGAGGGCGGAGCGACGGGTGGTCGCGATCTGCTTCGTAGACGAAGTAGTCGCGGTGGCACGGGTCGCCAAAGGAGAAGGAGATCTCGAGGACGGCGATGTTCTCCTCCGAGCACACGACGGTGGGCTCGGCGGCGAAGTCGGTGCTCGTGTCCAGGCCGGGGCAGTGGACGCACATGTGCGAGAGGCCCGGAGGGTCGGCGAGCCAGAAGGTGACCTCGACGGCCTGACCGCAGCTTGGGCGTGACGCATCCAGCGGTTGTCCCGTTCGGGCGGTTGGCTAGGTATGCCACTTTGAGGACCGAGCCTAGCTCGGTTGGTTCGCTCCAGGGGTGGGAGCGCTATAGTTGGCCATGCAACCCGAGGCCCGCCGGCCCGGCCCACGGCACGGGGTTTCGGCCCGGCACGGTGGCTGTGGGCCCGTGCCAGCCGGCCCGAGCCGTCATGCGGGCCATGGGCCGCCACCTCGGCCCGTGGCACGGCACGGCCGTTGCGGCCCGGTAACCTCCGGTAACCTCAACATTTCGGTTAAACAGTTTCAACATTTATATTAAACAACTTAAACACTTTGGTTAAACACGTTCAACATTTACATATGTTCAACTGTGAATGTTTGAAAATGTTGAAGCAAGAAAAATGAAATGTTGAAACAGAGAGCACGTAATGTTTAAAACATTATAACAGAATGTTGAAAAGGTGAAAATGGAGTGTTGAAAATCAAGTACATCTTCTCCATGGCCGGTAGCGGGCTTACGGGCCATGGGCCGGCACGGGCGGCACGGCACGGAAAATTGGCCCATGGGCCGTGCCGTGGGCCGATACCTTTGCACGAGGCACGGATGCGGCCCGGCCCGGCCCGGCCGGCACGATGGCACGGCCAGGCACGACGCCGTGTGGCACGGCACGGCACGGCTCGCTGGACATCCGGAGCGCACCCGCCAGCGTTCGAACCCCAAGTTCGACGCTGGTGTGTGTGGTGGTGTGTGTAAATCTAGTATGACGCGTCTCAAGATCTCTTAAGCAGTCTCGTCTGTGTTGAGTCCGGTTAATATGAGCGCCTAAAATCTTTACATGACGGGCTAGTGCTCCTGTCAACTTTCAAAAAAAAATATATGCCACTTTGTCGAGGGCCCAATCGGGACGCCGCCGAGAGACTGTGTCTGCTAGGACCGGCATGACAGAGGTGCCCAAGGGGGCGGCGGGCAACTCCTCCATGTAGCCGACTAGTAGGTGTGTCTAGTCAACTTGGGGATTAATTAGGGTTTAATTTCCTCCCTACCGTGTGTGTATATAGGAATATATATTGGGAAAAAAAGAAAGAAAAAAGAGAGTTCGAATCAAATACAAACATATACGCACGGATATGAATACAGTTATTTTTTTGCCAAATCAAATTCGAATTCAGACTATATAAATTGTATTGGATATGTATCAGACATATTATACATTACATATCTATAATATATATTTAACTTTGCTTATGCGGATACGAAGGGACACGATTATCCGAATTTGGATAATGACTGTATCATTTAAGGCCTAAGAGCCTTCGATTAGTTGATCGGACAGATAATATCCATACCACTTTCCAAGACGGAATGGACCCCAGGCACACCAGGTCCTCCGCCTCTCCCTAAAAAAAAAAATCTGCCTCCCCTATAAAGCAAGTGGGGTCCACCGGGAGAAGAGAAAAGGAGGTTGAGGGGTATAAATCGAAGCCATCCATTTCTGGATTTAATGGTTCAAAATTTGGGTGACCAGTGACTTAGTTTCACCCAGGTGAGAGATATACACTCCTCAAGGTTTCCTTCCTACCGCAGAAATATATATTGGGAAAAGGAAAGAAAAAAAAAAACTCGACTCTCCGAGAGTTCTGCACATCTATGCACCGATACAAATACAAATATTTTTTTGGCCGAATCAAATTGGAACACGGATAATATAAGTTGTTCTAGATGTGTATGAGATATTGATATACATTACATATTTATAATAGATATTTAACTTGGGTAATGCGGATACGAACGAATATTGATTATCCGAATTTGGATACGGACTGCATCATTTATGGTCTAAGAGCCGTCGATCGGTTGGTCGGACACATAATATCCACACCACTTTTCGTGACGCAAAAAACTTAGGCACACTAGGTCCTCCGCCTCCGCCTTTCTGTGACGGAACAGACCTAGAGGTCACGAGGGGGTTGCGAGCCTTCGTGCAGGAGTTGGTGGCCGGCGGCTCGTCGACCCGGTAGGGAGGCAGGTGCGCTGGCTTTCTCTTTTGGGGATGGGGAGGCAGTTGTGGGTCTTGCGGAAGATGGGAGAGTGGAGCATGCTCGATCTCCTTGCGGCGGTGCTCGTTGTTGACGGCAAGCCTGTTTCCAAGATCCACGAGGCTTGGGGTGCGTCCCCGGCCAATGGATTGTCTGCGTCGTCTTCAGCTCGTCCATGGGGGCAGGTGTTTTATGCGGCTCTTCTGACTTCTGAACGCCTTATGGCAATGGAGCTTCTCTGGATCGAGGGATGGCGGCGAGGTGCTTCCAGCGGCGAATCTGGAAAGGTCAAGGGACCATAATGTAATTTCTTTGTTTTTTAGGGACCTCTGTGCTAAAAGGTTGGGACATCTGTACAACCACTGTCCCAACCTTTTTTTTTAAAAAACACATAAACCGTATGTCCAAAGCTAAATTTTGCCATCGGACAGAGAAACAACTCAACGGAAGCATCGGCTATACCGAACCGAGATCTAACCTCGTGTGCTTCTTGGACGCAGACCAGCCTACACTCCCTTCTAAAAAAAAAATGCAAATCTTAACAGAGGATTCAAACAAGTTTTAGGTTTGACCAAACTTATATAATAAAATACGAATATTTTGCATGGTTAATTTAATCATATTTATTTTGTAGCATAAATAGTATTAGTATCATTTGTATAAATTGACTTAAAATTATTTGAGTCATCGAAAACAAGAGTTGCACGTTTTTCACGAACAGAGTATGTGGCTAGGTGCTAGCTAACTTTTTGCTTGGCCATACGTGCACGCACTTATCCCAGCATCCGTAAGGATCAAATAGCTCTTTTTCCTTTCCATTTTTTCTTTCGGTTTGAAATGGAAGGATCACATACACGGTTGTGCATGAACCAAAAAATTCTGCCGCTCTGGATGACAGACAACTGGTTGCCTTCCGGCCGGACCCAAACCAGCTTGACTTAAGGGGTTGTTTGGTTCCATCGGATTCAATCCGGACCCAGAATGATAGATATAACAAGAAATTTATGATAGGTACATCTAGAGACTGAGATTTATTCTGGATCAGAAACTAATTTATTCGTGATGGATACATCAAGAGACCCGGAATAATTCTCTACCTCTTGACTAGTGGATTAATTCCTTGCCTTTTAGGGTTAATATAGTGAGTAAATTAGCTTTTGACCCGGAATGACCAGCCTCTTACTGTACCTATCATAAATTTCTTATATTTTCATTCCGGCTCGGACTGAATCCGACGGAACCGACCAATACTATTCATCCCATCGAATTGCATCACCGTCGCGGACATGCGTTTGTTACGTTGTTTATTCGATTGTCAGATGGAAGCTAGTGCATGGTTTGTTCCGCATGAGTTTCAGGCGCGTCAATCAGTCACGGAGACATGGATCGCCACATTTCCTCCTACGCCAACGAACCCAGCCGAGGCCGTGCGCGATCGAGTGCGGCGTATATACGTGCGCCCCATGCCCGTCGGTCTCTGGGCACACGCACGGACGCCACGGGATCCACGGATGCACAGAGCGTACGTCCACGGGCGCATATCCGACGCCGCGTCCGACGAGGCAGACAGGGACCCCAGGAGCCCCGGGCAGCTGCGTGCCCCCGCGCCGGCCGCCGCCGCGAACTCGGCAGAAACACACCAATTCTTTCAGAAATTCCTGCCCGCTTCGGGACTTCGCTGTTTCGTCGGCCACGAGCTCGACAAGCCAGCAGCGTCGGCCATGCATGCACGAAGTCCCCTCGCTCTCCTCCGTCTGCTCGAGAGAAAGTCGCGGCTTGCCCGGCCGCGCCTTTTCCTCGTTTTGTTTTGTTCGTGTACTCAATGTAGCAGCGGCATCCCTATCTGTCTGTCTGTGTGTATGGCCAGGCCACTTTTTTTCTCTGGTCCACAAACGCTGCCTCCCAACATGTTCAGCATGCTTCCCCCGGCATCCCAGCCCCACCGCGCCATCACGCCGGCATGCACGACTCGAGCACAGCAGCAACACCGCCCTATACATGTAGGTCATCACAAGAACACAAAGGGTACATTTACATGTCGATGGCATGGTTTGACTAATAAACTAACGCAAAAGCTATGCGGTACATATTTAAGGGGCTTTTTGCTGGTAACGAATAATCTGGGTGATCGAAGAATTTCTTGAGCTTGCATTGTCGCTTGTTTCTTTTTACAGTAAGGTCCCAGTTGCAAGGGCGGGCACTGAAACGAGGAAGCATGTCACCCACAAAACAAGGAAAAATCTGTCTCTGTTGGTTATTCCCCCTTCGAGTGGGGCATGTGTGTTTGCCAGGTCCGATACTCTAGCAAGCAATGTCGAGCGCACTCGGCTTGATTTTACATGCATTTCTTGCTGAAACTGTGTTGCGATCTAAAGTTTATTATGATACGACTGTGGCCAATCTATTATTTGTAGACCTCAGCAAATCGTTCTTTGCACAATGCATATGTACGATAAGATTTGGCAAAAATGGCCCATCTAGCTCATTTCTTCTTGCTTGTTCTGGATCCTGTCCCATCTATATATAGTAGTTGACCATGCATGCTTTAGGGTAACAAAGGTTTGGCCCATTGTCTCTAGTGCTTCAGCCATGGTTTTGGCCTCTCGGGTTTCACCTCTCATGGATTCATCCTTGTACGATGCTCTTTTAAGGAGAAGATAAAATAAAAATAAGAAAATATCCTAAAACTGAAAGTTAATTGATGATCACCCTTGATGTTTTAGCAACCAAAAAGGCACTTTAGAGTACATATGTGTACTATTTCTTTAACAAAATGCATTGAGCCATGTTATTCAAACATGCTGCAATTTATAAAACCATTAGTATTTCTGACAACCTCTCTAGACTGTTTCTTCTTGCTTCGATGGGATCAAACTCCATGTTCTATCTCCTACCCAATGTATATTACTCATTTCATTCCAAGATGTAGGTTGTTTGACCTTTTTAACCCAAATTTGACCGCTCGTCTTATTTAAAAAATTATTAAAAATATTATATTTTTTATGCTTTGATTTAGTAATAAACAGACTTCAAGAATGAATTAAATTTGACTATGTTTGCACAAATATTTTAAATAAAATAAGTGGTAAAAAAATCAAATGACCTACATTTTAAAGCGGAGAGAGTATTAGGTGTCTGTGCTTCTTAGTTATAAAGGTTTTATTGATAGTAGTTGGTGTTTTGGCTTAATTAGGTTACACCTTTCATGTATATGCGCAACGACACAACAAGGTAAAGTTAAAATTTAAGCAATATATGCATATACTCTTCTCAAAAAAAGAAACATCCAAAAAAAATTGATGGCTACATGACAATGATGATGTTTTAGCAACCATATGATCCTTACATTCTTTTACAAATCTTCAAACACACTCCAAGCTGCAAATGAAACTTTGAGAACCAGTCATAGTAAAACCATGTCTTTCTAAAAGAGCCTTTTTACCCATTAACTAAAAATCTTACTAACATCTATAAAAAAATATCCAAAAAGTTCCAATATCCAAATGTGATCATATAGTTATTATTTTTTTGGAAAACAAATACCAATTGTGAATCCATTTAGTGGTTAAATAATCATTGCAAGAAGGATAAATCATCAGATAGTCAACAAAACAGAGTAATTTCCAGGGAGCACGCAGGCTAGTGGACAACCTTTTTTAGTGGGGTACATTTCCTGGTACCTGTTGGAAAATTTCTGCATAGATCGACATCCCCTCGCCTACTTTCTTCCCTGGGACGAGACATGAAGTTTGAACAGCTCCATAGTCCATTGTCCATACCATGCTAATGCAACTGGTATATAATAAAATTATATAAACACAACAACGACCCCTCTTCGCCGCTTGTTGATAGCGTCTCTCATGCATCCTTATGATGCCCCTCACACCTTCCCCTAACCCATATATAACCACACCTCCCTTCTCCCCTCGTCGCCATTTTGCTCATCACACCTACCCCAGCTCTCCTCTCCTCTCTTCCTCGTCTCGTCGCTTTCCCTACTCCATTGACGCGCACTTGCAGGGTTACCAGGAGCTCCACGCCTTCATTCTCTGCCACTCTCCATGATGGCCACCGCCGGCTGCTTCCAAGCAGGAGCCGCCGGTAGCAGCCGGGCGCGGCGGCCGTTAGCGTGGCGGCCGGTGCTGGTCCTTCTCCTCCTGCTGCTGGTGCCGAGCTGCTGCCAGGCGACGCGAGGCATGCAGCCGTTCAAGGGCAAGCCGCTGGACCCAGGCACGGCCAACCATTTCCTGGGGTTCTTGCCGCGGGGACTCGTGCCTCCGTCCGGCCCCTCGCGGCAGCACAACTCCATCGGCGCCCAAGACCAAAGCCATCCGTGACGACCGAAGCAAGCCGGCCGGCCGGGCGAGGCAGATGTAGAGTAAGACCGACCGATCGAGGAGAGCTTATTATTTCTTCATCATCATGGATTAAATTCATGGTTGTTAATTGTAGCTAATTTAAGGCACGTAGGGATTTAGTTAGTAGTGGCAGTAACATATATTTATACACTTGGGATGCAACGACGAAGTTCGTTCGTTGTAGGAAGATGATGTACATGCATGATGGTGAGGTATTTTTTTTGGGGACAGACTTGTCTGGTGCTTCTTTCTTGCTTCTGCTTGTTCCTTTTGTTTCTTCCCTCTGCTGCTCCTTTTTTGAGCAGAGCAAGCTGGACGGAAACTTCTGCTCCTGCTGCTGCAGCCATCAGCCCATCACTGCTTTATTTTTTTTTCTTCCTCATCTCTTTTTGCTTTGCTAAAGCTGGGCAGACAGGCCAGAAGAGTACGAGTGTACAACAACCACTGCCTAGTACTCGTACAGGAGGCAATCAACATCTGGCTCTGCTTTCTGGTCGTCGTCATTGATCGGCCGAGCTATGGGCCGTGTTTAGTTCCAGAAGATCTTTTGGACTCTACTATTCATCTCTCTCAGAAAATACGCTTTCCAGAAAAGTTCTCCTTTTAACTCCTTTCAACTTTCCTATTCATCCCTCTCACAGAATACGCTTAAAACCTCCCAACTAAACACAGCCGTGCAGTTGCGTGCATGCTGTGATTGCTCCTGCATGCGTGGAGTGGAGCATCAATGGAGTACAGGAGCCAGCACTAGCAGAGGAGGAGAAAGGGAAAGGAAAAAGGAGCAACCGAGAGCAGCACTGCAGCAGCCGGCTAGCTGGACGGACCTGGCCTGGCCGGCGAACGAGCGAGACGATCGTCGCGGTTGCTGCAGGCCGAAGTTGACAAATTGCTGTAGCGGTTTGGAAGGGGCGCCCAACCACTAAATGTTACTTTTTGACCGCCACGCTTTATACCGTGCTCATCCTTTCCATTTTGTACCATGAATAAAGGCGCATGAATAATCTGCAGAGAAGTGGTGGTGTTGCAAATCGAAGACATTAGTTGAGTGATTGTACAGCGCATCAGAATGTAATGGCGTCTGGGTTGCTGGATGGATCGACCTCACCTGAGCTGCGGGCCTTTCCTCCTCCTCCAGCCCTTTTCTTCGTTGTCAGCTTTCGGTTTTCTTTGGGAGCAGTAATGGCGATTAGCAAGCGAGTGGATGGAAGCCGCCCGCCGCGTGTACATGCATGTCCTGCCACTCGGCTTCCGTCACCCTTTTGACTCCCCGGCAAGAAGGATCCGATCGATCCAAGATGCATGATGTTATTGTTAGACGCTAGGTCTAGGCTGCCATTTGAAAGCAAAATTCCATCTGTCGCAGTAATCTCG
Organism: Digitaria exilis; assembly: GCA_015342445.1. NCBI lineage: Eukaryota > Viridiplantae > Streptophyta > Magnoliopsida > Poales > Poaceae > Digitaria > Digitaria exilis. Next base: position 1,618,520 of record JACEFO010001924.1, on the reverse strand, counting down.
GAGGAAGCCGTCTTGCTTTGCAGGTCCAGCAGCAGAAGGCCAACGGCAGTACATCACGGTAGCCTGCTGTCTGCCCGTGTTAAATGAGACGAAAGACCTGACCTTCGATGCTTGCTTGTACAGTTTTGCAGGGGAGTATGGTCGGTCGAAGACACGACACGAGCTGCTACAGCTGCAGCCATCGCCCAACAGGATCGGAGGAGGATCTGATGCGATGTGACGAGGCACAACACAAACAACTCGGACGGGGAGGCCGACGAGAGGCATGGCTTTTTGACTCGCCGCCCCTTTTCGTTTGTCTCGATGGGGAGACGACGACGACTCGGCCGGCAGCCACGGAGAAAATCGCCGGTTTGGCCGTGGCAGAGGCGCAGCAGGAACGACCCGTCAGTTCTGCCGGACACGGCACGCCCACTACTTGCTCACGCGTGCTAGGAGAAGAGAACCCCGTGTCGTCGTCTTCGACAGCGAGTAAAGTTACTTACACATAAGCTCGTACCCAAATTTCGTCGGAAGCCAAACGTTTCAGACCTTGCGCGCGCATGGGTATGCTCCTGGTCCTGGCTATTGGTTTTCCACGAAGGTACCGGCCAGGCCAAAAGTCTTGGCGGCAGATGCAAGCCTCTTTTTTTTTCTGTTCTGAAAGTATATCTGGACCGCGACCGCGACGGGTTGACGTCGTGTGCTCATATATAGGGTACTAGTATCTCACGTTTCCCTCTGGACAAGCAACAGTGAGTTGCTTCTTCTTCCTCGATCGGTTGACTAGTGTGGGAGGCGAGCGTTATTAGGAATAAACAATGATCACGATGCGCGCGCGCGCGTCATCAGCATCGCCATCAGATGTGGAGCGCCTGGCATATCTATGTCATCACGCATCAAACTTATCTAGGACGGACGGCAATCTTTTTTAGCCATGCATGCATGTGTGATTCGATCGGGAACTCTAATCCTCTACTAATGTCTAGTCTAGTTAATTAGGTAAGCAACCGCGCTGACAGCAGGTGCCTGTCAACGGCGCATGTACGTGTGTATTTGCGGTGGAATTGGGGTGTGCGAGCCAAAAGGCGGACACGTCATAATGGCTCGTACCCAAAGCCTACACATATAGTACTAGGACGTGCTGCGAAAATGGCATAGGCCTGTTGGCCATCACTGTACGTATCAATCGATTTGTTTCCGCAATTTTTTTTAAAAAGAACTAGCACGGAAAAAAGTGTGGATGATGCACGCGTCGCCGGTCCCACGTGCGGCATATACGAGTTCAGTAACGCTGAACAGCTCTCGCCTGTCTGCGAGGCCGGGACTTAGCATTGCGAGGGGCGAGCAAACGCGCGCGTGGAACTGATCGTTACGCTTGCGCTTGCCGAGGCCTAGTTTTTTTTTTGTCTGCGCTCTATATATGTGTATCATGTTGCCTGCCTCCTTTTGACGCAATGCAATGCGCCACTGTCGGTGGTCGGTCCCGTCCCGTGCAACACGCTTGCCCACCGATAGAAACGGTGGCCTTTGTGAAACCGAGCCAAACAAGGATATGCTGGTAGCGTCGTGTATAATGTATATTATGATCTGTGTCCGACAATGCTTACGCACATCTGCCGGAATCTAGCACGGCCGTCGCTCCGTTCACGCGATAGATTCTTTCCTGCCAAAACAAGGCACAATAAAGACCCGGGCGCGAGGATGTCCGGCCGTCGCCACCAGCGACCACAGGGCCGGGAAAACTGCTTGCAACTCCAGTCCGGCCGACGCCCCACCTTTGGGCCCGTTTCCCTTCCCAGCTCTCTTGGTCGCCCACGCCGCCCGTCCATATGTCTCCGCCAGGCGCTGTCGACGGTCGGCCTCGTCCCGTCATGTGTTGCCATGCCATGATCTGTTTCCCCTACCGGAGCTACTGTATGTTCACATGGAAAAAAATACTTTTTTTTTCTATTCACCCTCTTTAGATAACATACATCTCAGTAAAAAGAGTACTCCAGCATAAACGATACAAAGCACACGATCACTGCCCATCATGTCTTTCCGCTTCCTCGCCCAACTTGATCCAACTCAGCGACCAACGGCGGCGAGTTTACGCCGGTCTGATTGCTAGGGCAGCCGAGCCGGGCATCTTCTCCACCCGTTGGCTACTGCGATTGGACTCCACGCCGCCGTAGTAACTGAAACCTGCTCAGCAGCGGCGCGAAACAAAATCATCAGCACGACGCATGGCCAAAAGCAGGTGCCATCATCTTTGCTTAAAGCGAAAGCTCTCCATGCCCAATCCTTCTTCCTCACCGGCGGGCAGCATGACCCGTGCTATCTATCCATCGCTTTCATAGACGACGGCGACACAGCAAATCATATACGGCCAGCCATGTTAGCTTTGCGATAGCCGAGCTCCCTACCGTCTATGGTCTTGTTTAGATCGCCAACTTTCTCAGACTTTCTAGTCACATCGAGTCACATCTTCTCTCACAGACATGCTTACCAATGCACTATTTACATCTCCAACTTTCGCCAAGTTCATCAACTAAACAAGGCCTATAAGATGCTGTACCAGACTACCCGTCAGTCGGAGCTGATCCCCTTTCCAGCCTGCAACCGCAAGTATCCGCCTGCTGCCCGTGAGTCAGCAAGGCATTTGCAGTGAATTCGATGCCGATGATGGCCAGCGCAGGCACGCAGGGCAACTCCCTCTGTCAGTAGGGTACACCACGCCACGATGGAGTCAGAAAGGGACCGATCGGCTCTTTTGTAGCAGGTCAGCAGCACAAGTCAACGGGCTGATCTGCCACTGATCTCTCTAATTACCGTACCGACAGGAGAGGCACGCACATGCAGGCTCAGCAATTCCAGTGACCGCTCTGCTTTCAGGAACCGCACCTGGCTGAATTTTTTTTTTTTTAAAAAAAAACGAATCTTGGATCTACACACACCTGTGCTAACACAGATGCAACTTCCAGAAAAATGCTGAAAACCAAAATGGCATGAGTATTCGGAAATTAACTAGGCGTTTTGATACATATTATGAAGAGATTATTGACAGATACCATCAACCTGGAGAAACTCTTGTTTTGAGTCCCGCATGGTCAAGGCACACAACTAGGATTTGAAATGTTAATTGAGACATGCCAAATTAAAAAGGCCACTATACCATAGCTCTAAAATATCGTCTGACGTAAGTCGGTAAAAAAATGACTTTAGCGATGAACGATGCATCGGTATAAGTCACTTACGGATGGTCAGTCGTTATTTCTCATTTCCTCGTCGAACCATGCTTCGGTATATATTTTCAAAAATAGCATCGAATCATCCATCGGTATATATAAGTAATAGAGTTAAATACACCAGCGGCCCTTGAACTTGTCTCGATGTGCCATTTAGGTCCACGAACTCTCAAAATCGAAATCTAGCACCCTGAACTTGTTAAGTTGTGTCACTTAGGTCCATATCCCTTGAGATGGCGCCACGTGGCATGAATATATGCAAAAACACACTTAAATTTTATCATCTTCTATATTTACACCCCACATCTCTTCCACCCCTCTCTCATCTCCCAATCAAGCTAGGAGCTCGAGCTTGCATATGGAGAAGATCAGGCTCAGCCATGACGGAGCTAGACCTCGCCCGTGGCATTCTGCCAGCCCGCCACCAAATCCCCAAGCCACATGTTGTCCTGGCCCGTGATGCATGCTGCTGCATCCTTCCCTGCGCGTAGCAACCGTCGCCACCAACGGCTCCTCCTGCTCTCACGGGCGGAGATGGTTGCAGACCCGGCTACCTGGGTGTGTTGGCATCGATGGCAGGGAGGACGTGTGGCTAGTGCGTGTATTCCGACTGCAGGTCGTATATATCAGACTCACTGTACGAGATGGGTCACCAATGATTCAATTCAAGCGAGACCACACGAGCAATTCTATATTGATTGCGCTCGATTGAGAGAGAAAAAGATGAGGCATGGTGATGCAGACTCGGGCGATGTGTCCGGCCGGCGGCTGGCGGGAGCTTCTACTCTTTGTGGCCTTCACGGCGCTCCTTGTCGCCTACTCGCCGCGCAGCTGCTGGCGGCACCGACGAGCACTAGTGGCCTGCTGCACCTGGATCGGGAGCCCCCCACTGACGAGCACCGCGGCTGGCCCGCCTCACCAGATTGAGAGGGAGAGAGGTGAAAGAGAGAAGGAGAAGGTGATAAAAACTCAAGGGCCTTTTGGCATATATTCATCACGCGTTGAAGAGGTATGAACCTAAGTGGCACAACTTAACAAGTTGAGGGTGTCGGATTTCGATTTTACTAGTTCGTGGATCTATATGGCACCTCAGGACAAGTTCAAGGACCAACGATGTATTTAACTAAGACCATTCGTCGGCATAGATGGATCCAGGAAAGCGGACCTACTTTTCCATTGGCGTGCGTTTTTCGGCCTAATTTTGCGGTTAAAATTTCATTGGACCCACGGATCAGTTGCAAACCCGACCGTGGCCCTGGGAGTGCTCCATGCCTACCACCAGGCCACTAGATAGATTGTGAGAAGGTGTGCTATTTTATATAGGGAGCATATCCTATGTCGTATCCTATGAAACTAGGTTAACCGAGACCACTATATGCCCATCCGATGACTAGAAAAAATGTAAAAAATGTAAGATAATTTTACGAAGAACCCTCCGACTCATCCCTTAATCACGTTCTATTCCTACGGAGACTCCGTTCCGTGCGATGAGAAATACCTGGTGGATCGATGGGGATGGTGTGAGCAGGTAGCTGCTCTTGGCGTTCTCGGCGGTGGGCGCGGTGGACTGCTCCAAGAATGGGCAGAACAGCGGTTGCAATGGTGGCATGATGGACGACGCGTTCACCTTCATCGCCCAAAACAGCGGCATCGACACCGACGGGGACTACCCCTACACCGCCCGTGACAGGAAGTGCGACCTCGTCAAGAAGGCCCGCAGGGTCGTCTCCATCGACGGCTTCGAGGACGTGCCCCACAACGATGAGAAGTCACTGCAGAAGGCCGTCGTGCACCAGCCCGTCACCACAGCCATCGAGGCCGGCGGCCGCGAGTTCCAGCTCTACGAGTCGGGCGTCTTCACCAGGCGGTGCGGCACCTTGCTGGACCATGGCGTGCTGGAGGTGCGCTATGCAGCACGGAGGACGGCCAGGGTTACTGGCTGGCGAGGCCGGCTACATCAGAATGGCGTGCAACGTCAGCTCGCCATGGAGGCGTCATACACCGTCCCCGTGGTCGTGATCGCAGAGGTCGAGATCACGGCAACTCGGAACGGGGCGGCGTCTGGCGACGGAACCCGTGGAACCGGATGGAGGGGATGGGATCGGGGGGCTATTAGCAAAAATATCCTACCTATTTTTCTAGTCATCGGATGGGGATCCAATGGTTCTAAGTAGAGTTTCTACGGGAACCTGGTTTCCATAGGATATGCTCTCTTTTATATACTAGTATCTTGGCACGTGCGGCACGCACGTGCTATTTAAAAAATAAAATAAAAAGAAACTAATTTAGAATAGTGGCATGTGTTATTAGAAATAGAATAAAAAACTAATTTCAGAATAGTTCATCAAGAAATAAACAAAGTATTCAGAGCGCTGAAAATTAGATGAAAAATAAAATACATAGAAGGGTAGCCGTGATTATTAATCAAGAAATAAACAAAGTATTTAGAGCCAACATTTAACCACTATTGTTGCCTTGTAGTCGATGAATTAATACGAACACTAATGACAGCAAAATCGAGCGAACAATACAACCACATATACTTAGATGTATTTCTCTCTACGTGTGTCCCCATGGAGCGGGGAGCAGCTTTTAAATCTTTAGGGATGTTTGGTGCATAGTCATCCCACATGAATTTCAAGGCTTCAATGAGGAACCATTTCCGGAGTATTCTTACATCCTTGTAGTTTTAAAAAAAACAATTATCAGCATAGAGAAATTTCAATAACGTTGGGAATACTTGAATAAGCATATTACTAATATAAAGTAATGAGATGTTATTACTAACCGCATGAAGCAAACAATGGAACAGTTGACCATCCCAACTGTTCATGAGTTCTAAAACTATAAACCCCGTCAAGCAACTGCGAATTAAAACACATCCCATGTGAAGATTTATCACGCAAAAAATAACACTCATCATTGGATGCACAACTTCATAGTTACATGTCCGGTGTTTTAGGAACAAAGATCGGAAATATATGATGCCAATCATGAACATCATCATTCCACAATGGATCGACTTCTTCCATAGCTCGCTCATACGTCTTTGCAATTTTCTGTATTTTAGGAAGATAGTAAAAGGACAGATGACTATAATGATCCCATTGGCTAAATGGTGTAGGATCGATTATAGCTATAATCCTATCCTTTCTGTCCAATGCGAACACGCCATAATTTTCACGGGAATTCTAAGTCACAAAAACCTATAATGACTGTGTTAGTGTATATATCCCTGAAATTCTTTTTATTACATTTATGAAGCACCAAAGGAGGTTGAGTAAAACGTACTAGTTGACATTCTGAAAACGTAACTCCACTAAGGACAAACATCAAAGTAGGTGGCCAGGTTTTGGGTTCAGGCTTTACACGATGCGAAGGATGACGTCTATAAATACAGGTCCTTTTTATATGCATCCGGATCATCTCCTATCTCAGGAGGCATGGTTCTTTTTTTTAGGCTTGCGCATCAGCCCAATAACCAATCTTTCCATAGTGCACGTACATATCATATACATATATATTACTATAATGTTGTATGCTTTTTTTTCTTTTTTTAACATGAGATATCCTTTATTTAGGAGACAACAACAATGTTTCCTTTTTTGTACAGTAGGCAAATATGCTGATTCTTTCTTGGCCAATCATCTAAAGCTAACTCTAGTCTTTTCTTGATTTTATTGTTCTTTTCTTTTTTTTCATTGTTTCCCCCAACCATGGAGATATCTAATATCTTTTTCCTTTTTTCATTGCAATTGTGGACATGGATGTGCTTTATGTCTTTGATTTTAGGAATAGAAGATACACGTGATTTGTGACTCGACTATATAGTTCCACAGTGCACATGCAAATATTACATTTATTATCGTTCTTTATAGACTGACAATATTTTTTTTATTTATTTTCCTTTCAGTGGATCAGCTCACATAGGAAACAAGGATATTTCTTTTTTTGAGGCAGGCGAATCAGTTGATTATTCTTTTTTTCCTTTTAACGGCCATACATGCACCCACCCAGTTTATATGTTCAATTTGATATATATAGGAAGTATAGAGAAGCATCCTCCATGTCTAATATGGTGTCCCCTTTAATTTTTCTAAGACACTTTATAAGCTAGAGATCACTGCATCTAAGCAAAATATGAGCTCCGCCAACCACTTATTCGGACCTAACCAAGGACTGCTTCTGTTCTACAAAGGAGATGCTCAGAATCATATAGCTAAATACATCACATCCTCTGTCATAGACCTGCACTATCAAATGGTTCTCCGCATTGCCTTCGTTCACGTAGCTGCACGGAAGGTTCCAGCAGCTCCTTCTGCAAGCAGGCAGCAGCAGGGTCACCAATCCATCATACATGAGCTGTTAGCTAGCTGCGCAAGCAATGGAAATTTTTAAGGAAGAAGTCGCATGTAATTTTGTTTAATTGAAGGAAAGAAATTACCTCACGATCTTGTACTGGCACTATCGTCTGAGGGGATTCAACGCAGAAGTGACTTTGGGTTCGCTTATATCGAGGGCCCAGTTCAAGAAATATTAAGAAATCCAAGATTAAACAAAATGTAGAAAGACCAATTTGTTCTTCAAAAGTAATATATTCTTCCAGACCAAACTTGTCTGTTCGTGGCACATTAAATTAAACAAAATTAAGATAACTAAAAATGACCACACCATACAAAATTCAGATAACAAAATTGTTCTTCAAAAATAAAATATTCTTCCAAACATTCCTGCACTATCACTCTCACGCACATACAAGATAATTAAATGTCGAAGTCCCGTCCGTTGTTGATCATGTACTCATAGACGTATTGCAGGGAACGTACGACCGGTGGCCTTGCACAATCTTCTCTTGCGTTTGTCGTTGTACGATCACGCGCAACAACCGCAACTTTGACCGCATCATGGGCCATCACGTCTGTACGCAGTTCTTCCCTCACCACTGCACGAGAATAAACCATAAGTAAAAAAAACTTCCAATAAATACTTAAATATTTTTATAGAAGAATAATCATATGTATATGGTACCTTCGAGATCCAGAATCCTAGGATATACCTCACTTTCAATCAATGTGATTGATGTGTTAGCGCTCTCCTCAAAGCACCCTGCAAAACATTAAAGTTAAAAAATTAAAAACATTATATCTATCTCTTATATATCTTCTATATCCTATAAAGAGCTAGCAAATTTTGCAACGAACCTCTGTCGCGGTTTACGCAAATTCTCGTCGCCATCATGTAGCTGTTTTGATGCTCGGCATCAATCAGCCTACCACCAGTAACCTAGCAATAATCTGTGATGATGTGAAGGAATGCGATGCGGCTACACCAAGATCCATTAAATTGTTAAGAGCATAGTGAGAGCAAACAAAATTACAAAATAAGGACAATGATGATACACACATGAACCTTTTGTCCTGCAAGCATATCTCCCTAGTGGTGTATGGATGCAATGAACATCGGTCTTACTGGCCCAACGCTAGCAACGACAGCAAATAGATCGACCTCAGATCCATGAACCATCTCAAGACCATCAGCTAGAGTCCTGTAAAACAATTAATAAACCATGGTCTCTCGCTGAACAGCTTTTGTAGAAAAATCTCAAAGAATTTGAGGCGAGGTATGTACTGGTAGGCAAGGGGCATGATGGCATTGAGGCAGTGGCTACAAGAGACATATATAGATGGGGTGTGATGGCTTATTTCCTTTTTTTCCTATTTGGTTTCCTTTTTTCTATCACAGGAGACGGAAGGGAACTACACCAGGGAGAAAAAAGAAAGGGATCAGGCGACATGATCAGGGGATCAAATGGTTTATTCTATTTTAATGTTGTTTCCTTTTTTTCCTATGGTGAGAAGGAAGGGATCAGGCGACGTGATCAGGGGATCAAAGGGTTTATTCAACATGGGGTTATTTCCTTGTTTGTTGTGGGGGATATTAATTTTCTTTCTTTTTTTGCCGCGGTGGATATTGGCCATGGGGACATTCCTTTTGTTTTCCCGTGGGACATTCCATTTTGTTTACTATGGGGGTAGATTTGATGGTGAAAAAAGATTGGAGATGAGGAGGTGGGATGGGAGTTTTTAAACAGGGGGGACGACCAAATCAATCTCCCCTCCTTGGTCGTCCTTAACCCACCGTTAAACCCTGATAGGTGGGTCCGTTGTGAGGGGTAAATGGTGGATTTTTGGGTGAGAAGTGTCCTCAATTTGTTCATTCCTTCCAGTTAATGCGTACAACCTTACCCTTTTTAGTTTTTACCGAGTCCCTGCTCACGCGTGACCTGGGTGGGCCACTCCGAGTGCCTGTGACTGTGAGAATTGAGCCCGTATGAGGTTGGAGTGAGACCAAGAGCATGAATATAGTTCGTCTTTCTGTTTTTAATTCGAATTTCTGTTTTTAATTCGAAATGAAAATTTGTAATTTGTATTTCTCCCTCGACAACGTATCCTGTGAGAAGTAGGTTTGTGTGAGAACTATGAGAATTCCAATTTAGACCAGATTTGCGAAATCACCGCCCCTTTTGGATTTGCAAAATCATACTTTTGCAAATCCCCCCTCCTACCTTTCCCTTGGATGAAGATCATATGGTCTAGATTGGAGTCCTCATAGTTCTCACACGAACCTAGTTCTCATAGAATACGTTGCCTTCTCCCTCATACGAACACCAAATTTGATGATTCTTTTTTCTAAAGTTTTCTAAAATTCACAAGTTTCATTTAAGGGTGTTTTTTTATATTAATTGCTACTTTTATTACCCATTTTATATCTCTTATTTTCTTGCAATTTAGTTGATAACAAGAAAACATGATTTTGAAGAACAATTGGTAATCTAAGTTCATATTTTCTAATACTATCCCAAATATAATATTGTGTCCAAAATTGAGGTGCATTGGAGGTAAAAAAAATAAGAGGTGTTCAAATCCCAAAGTTTGACTTAAGTTATAAGAAACCATGTGAGAGATGTATCTTTTTATGAACATTGTATGGTCTCACTTTATGAAAACTATATTTGTTTTTTATTGAATGCTTATGGGCCAAAACTATATTGTCATGTCAAAATCTAGTGTACTAACTGATTGTTGGTTGGTAAAAATTAAACTTGCCTGTCGGACTATCAATCGGTATTATTCTAAAGTCCCAACTAATCATTCATCGGTAAAGACCTGTCAATTGTTAGAGGTTTATACTGACGGCACTTTTGGCGACGCTTAGGTAGTGTCGCCATAACTCTATAACGACTGATGATACGTTGGCACAACGACTTATAGCGACTCCAATGTAGTCGGCAATGTGGGGCTGTGGTATAGTGGTTTCAACGGCAAATATAATCATTCCAAGGCCGATGTTCATCTTGTTCTCTAGATTGCACCACTGTGCAACACATGAACGAGTAGCACATAGTGAAATGAACCGTCACTACTAGAGAAACGAGCTTTAGTACCGGGCGCAAAGCCGGTTTGTACCGGGCACACCAGGCGGTACTAAAGGCCGCCCATCAGTACCAGCTGGTAGCACCAGCCGGTACTAATGGGCTACCACGCCAGACGAGGTGGGATGGCCATTTAGCACCGGTTGGTAACACCAACTGGTACTAAATTATAGATATTTTTTTGTTTTTATCTATTTACTTACGTTTTCTTTTATTTTATTACACAGTTCGTTACATAGTTCATGTTCAATACACAGAAGCTCTTCATCAACTCACAACGCAGCAACAAAGTTTAAAGGCACATAGAATTCAAAAATTACAATGATCTTTAGTTCATTACATAAAAAAAATGATCTAAAAACTCACAACAAATATTCTGCACCATATAATGAACTGATAACAGAGGAGCTAGAATGAAATAAAAAGAAAATCGGAGAGCACACAAACAAAAGCAACTAAATCGAGCACATCAGATGCTTGCGGCTTGCCTTCTCCATGTGCAATCAGAGCTGCAGCAGAGCAAGCGCTTGCAACCTGCCTTCTCCATGCTCGAGGAAGAGTCAGTGCTTGTAGCGGAGCGGCTGCTTGCCGCTTCCTACGCGCGTGCCAGCCCCTGCGCCCGCCGCATCTGCTTGTCGTAGAGCTGCTGCTTGCCGCTTCCTACGCGCGCGCCGCCCCAGCACGCGCCGGCCTCCGCGCTCGCAGTTCGCCTGCACCCCCGGATCTTTAATGGACAGCAGCCTGATCTCACCCGTCGTCGCTCTTCTCCTGCAGGGAAGGATTAGAACAGATCAGGTCAGCAAGAGGAATCTGCGGAGAGAAAAGAACAAGAGATAGCGAGAGGGGAAGAGATAAGAATGAGAAAGAGTGAGCGGACAGAGAGCATGAGGCGTAGTAGATAAGGAGCACGAGCAGACGGGATTTAGTACCGGCTGGGTTTTCGACGGTACTAACTGAAGACCGTTTGTACCGGCTGGAGCCGCCAACTGATACTAAATCGCCTGAGGGGATTTAGTACCGGCTGGGGTTTCCAGCCGGTACTAACTGAACACCGTTTGTACCGGCTGGAGTCACCAGCCGGTACTAAATAACCTGAGGGGGATCTAACAATTACTCCAGTCGCATGTGGCATCATTTAGTACCGGCTGGTGCCTCCAGCCGGTACTAAATTGGCCTGATGACGTTGATGGAGGTCGGCTCAAAGTGCAACCAGTACGGCAACCAGTACTAACGTGTCAGGGACGAATGCTCGATTCTCTAGCAGTGAGTCAGCATGCCTACTCCACATAATATTAAGATATGAACTACTTTTAGCAGCCACCAGGACTGCAGTGCCTGTAGGCTGTAATATGTACATTATTGTTGGACGGTAGGGTAAACATTCATACAACTATTTCATTTTCAATCTGAAGTCTAATTATAGGATGCATAGTTAACAAGCAGCACCACAACCTAATAATCCAACCACCACTTTCCCAGAATGACAAATCAGCAGCTGAAGTAGAAACAAAAAGAATGTCAGTAGCGTTACACATAGCAACATGATTTTTTCTTCTGCAAAACACAGGCTGCACATCCAATGTCTATTGGGCAAAAACTTGACATGTAGGTGGAACATAGCACATAATATTGTGTATGAACAAAACGTAAATTTTGAAAGCTTAGATAATATCAGCAAAGAGCTTTTGTACACGTTATAGCAACCGAGCATCAGAGAAAGCAAGTGGTACTTACCTTTTTTTTATGCTTTCCTGAATTTTTATTCGAAGAAAAAAAATTGGCCTAGTTTTTAAGGAGAACGGCCCAAAAACCGTACAATTTTAGACAACATAATCCACAACCTCTATCTCTCGACCTTACAAATAGGGGCCAAACACCTCTAGCTCTCAGAAAAAGGAACAACAGAAAAGAAACGACAATCAAAGGATGTCATGAGTACACATATTTACAAGAATGGATATATTGACGGCTATACACGGTGGAAGTACCATGGTGAAGTCGACGATCGTCTGAGAGAGGAGGTCATGAGACAACACGTCATGGAGTATGATGCTGAAGCTAGGGTAGGGGACATGTTAAATGACTTTGGTGAAGCACACTTCAATGAAGAACCTATGGAGGAGGAGCCGGAGGCAACCGCAAAGGCGTACTATGACATGTTATCCGTGGCTCAACAACCCCTTCACGGGCATACCAAGGTTTCTTATCTGGATGGCATTGCACGCCTTATGGCCCTAAAGTCCCAGTACAACCTTGGTCGGGATGCCTTCGATAATATGTTGAAAGTTGTTGGCAGTCTGCTTCCAGAACCTCATAATCTGCCTCCAAACATGTACAAGGCAAAAAAAAAACTCCTCAAGGCACTCAAGATGCCCTATGAGCAGATACACGCTTGTCCAAATGGATGCATCTTATTTAGGAAAGAACACGAGAAAGCGAATTACTACCCAAAGTGTAAATTCTCTAGGTACATGGAGCACGATTATGGTGATGGTTAAAAGAAGCAGAGCAAGCTCCCCGTGAAAATCCTACAGTACATGTCGTTCATACATAGGATCCAATGGCTTTACATGAACGAGGAAACCGTGAAACAGATGACATGGCACAAAGATGGACGTCGGTACAATCCTAACAAGATGGTACATCCATCCGACGGTGAATCATGTCAATGATTTAATCAAATTTATCATGAGAAAGATAAAGAAGCCCGTAATGTTCGTGTTGCTCTCGCTATAGATAGGTTCCAACCTTATGGGATGAGGGCTACCTCATACACTTGCTGGCCCGTGCTTGTTATCCCTCTCAATCACCCCCCAACCCCCTCCCCCCGCGTCATGTTTACTCTGATGAACATATTCCTATCGTTGATAATTCCTGAGCACCCGGGGACTAATATGAATGTGTATATAGAGCCTCGGATTGATGAATTGGAGCGTGCTTGGGAGGAAGGGGTACTGACATACGACCGAACTACAAAGAGAAACTTCATAATGCATATTTGGTACCACTACTCCCTGCATGACTTCCTAGCATATGGGATATTCTGCGGTTGGCGTGTTCATGGGATGATGTCATGCCCAATATGCAAGGCAACTGTGAAATTCATTTGGTTGAAGAAAGGTGACAAGTATTCCGCGTTCGACAAACATCGGCAATTCCTCCCTCTAAACCATCCATTCAGGCGAGGCATAAAGAACTTCACGAAAGGTCTTGTAGTTACAGACCCTCCACCGATAACCGGTGCTAAGGTTTGTGCTCAGGTAACTGCTCTCCAGGACAACCAACAAGGTGGTTTTGTAGGATATGGTCAAGATCATAAATGGACTCATAGATCAGGATTATAGAGGCTCCTTGTTTCATCATCGGAAACCCCACCTTATGTGGCCAGTCTACTCTCCACTAGTGATTTGCGTGCGCCTTGGCGCGCGGCTTAATCTTTGACTAAATAAATAAATTAAAATAAAATAAAATAGATGACTTTTTTTGGTTGAGATCCAACAATCAAGAGGCCATCACTCCATGTCTTTTGGCAACATATTAGTAAAAAAGGCTCTCCTCGTATTGCTTTTTGTTCTCGAGCAAAAACCAAGTCGATCCTTAGTAATTGCCTATTTGCCTTTACTGATGATATACAATCGGCATTTGAATAACAGAGTGCACGATATCTAGTAGTAATTATATATATCATGTTATCATATAGTAGAAGAGCATCGTAGTTGGAATCATTTAAATACATAGATTAACTCGTAGAACTAATTCCATGTGTGACACAGTAATTGCATTCTCTGTGCATGACTTGGCAGCTAAAGTCTATTCATGAGGGTAGGTGCATACATTGTACATTCCTATTATACAGATGTTGTAAGGTGTTTATCATGCAACTGTCTAATAGAGGGTTATATGTTATGAGAATCCTTAGATTATTTGGTTGTTCACAATTTATTTACAAACCAAAGATCGACAATATTGAGTAACGTATAGTTTTGTGTAGGTGAGGAAAATGAATATATATATTATAAAGGATCGACCTACTGATCTTATATAATCATTTACAGGAACTAATTACTAAGGCACTTTGAATTTAAAATTTTGGTACGGTCCGAAGGTTTATGTTTTTGAATTTTGATTGTTTTTTGTATTGAACACTTCTTAATTTGATGATGTTTTGGTATCTGAATCATAGATACGACGGGTCGTAGATAAATGTCTGCGTGAATGAATGTGGAAGGTGCTTTTGGGTTTAAAAATATGTTATATAATACAGTTGTAGGTTTTGAAATTAGAACAAATTTTATGTTGGGTTTTTTTGTTGGAATGCGTTTTGGTGGTTGAATTGTACGTATGGTATTGGTTGTAGAGAAGTAATTAATAGAATGGGTTGTTACATAATTTCAATAAAATTGAGGGTTCTTTAAGAATATTTATGGGGGAGGGAAAAGGCCGGCGGGTTGATTGTATGGAAGTTTAGGAGTTTTTTTAAAAATTTTGATTGGCCGGTGGGGGGTGGACTACGGGTTAATTCCGAGGAAATCCGAGGATTTCTTAAAAAAATCCTAAAAGAGGGTGGACAGCGGGTTATATATCTATAAAATTGAGGGGGTTTTTTATTAAATGAGTGGACAGGAGGTGTATTTCTACAAAGTTCAGGGGTTTTTTTTATAAATTGACGAAAAATAGCACGATCTGGGCCGTTCGGCCGGCCGATCGGACGGCCAGGAAAAGCCGGCGACGTGGCCAGCCTCTCTAGCCGCCGGAGGCGCCGGCTTTCATAATGTTGAATTCCTTCTATGTTCCTTCCTTACACCATGTTTCCTAGGCCTAGGCTTGGAGCTCCTGCAAACAGATCCATGTGTGCTTGCCGTCAAACAAAGCAGGTGTGCTTGCCATAGGACAAAGCTGCCTCCATGCACAACTCGTGCAGTCAATACGAGTTCCACATATTTTACTGTTAATAGGGACTTAAACAACTGTTGACTCGTGAACTGAGCCTAGCTCAGTTGACAAGGGTCCTTGTGGTGGAACCTGGCCACCTGGGTTCGGATCCTCGACTCGGCACGGGTGTCATATTTTTCTGGATTTATTCTAGAATTTAACTGGTATTGTTCTTTCAGTGGTAGGCGACGTCCCCGTCGATTGCGAGGTACCTGTGGTGACTTCGTCAGTCTCGAGATCGGCCGGCTCAGTCTCTCGGAGGTGCTTATAGGGGTAGGGTAGCGTAGGTGAGTGTGTGTGCGTTTGTATGAGCGTCTTCGAATGTACTTATTCTCAAAAAAACTTCGGCGTGTGCACGATATCTTAGGACCTGAAGGGGGGAAGGACACCATGGATGTTGGGAGTATTCTCCGTCCTTCTGTTTGATGTACGACGAGAAGTAGATATTGCGGGGGGAAAAAAGGACACCATGGATGTTGGGAGTATTTTCCGTCCTCCTGTTTGATGTACGACGAGAAGTAGATATTGCATTACTTACAGCATCCATGAACTTATAGAACATTAATGTAGTTAAACTTTCCGAACATAAATGTAGTTGAACTTTCTGAATTCCAATTATCACTGAATTTAGATATATGGTTGAAAAAAAAGGGAAACCACATGTCTAGATTAGTTCTAGAAAATGTTTCCATGAGCATCATCAAGTAGGTCTACCGAATCTGCTGCCTAAGGTTTCCAGCACCATTTGTCTATCAACTATCTCCAGCTTCGTCTCCTGCAGCGCCACAATTGTTGTTCCTAGTTTCTGTCGCTAAGTTTCTGACCACTGTTCTCCTTACACCATTTCTTCTATTTTTTTTTCCTGCTAGTCTACTCTCCATGCCTTCTCTGTTCCTTTCTTGCACCATGTTCCCTTGTCGTTTCCTGCAAACAGATCCAGGTGTGATTGCCGTCAGACAAAGCTTCTCTCGTTCTGTGATGCGTGCATGCAGAACTCGTGCAGTCAATACCAGCATACTTCCACATGGAGCACTCCACATGTTTTACTGTTAATAGGGACTTAAACAACTGTTGACTTGTCACTTCGGTCTTTGCACGAATATATGAAAGTGCACTTGACCCTCTAGTTGGTTTTGGTGTCGATGACACACATATATAATTTTGAGGTTTCATGCTTCTATTGACTTATATGCATGAAGTAAAGAAAAAGGGGTAAAACAAAAATGAAAATTCTACTAAAGATCCCCGGAATGAAAAGAACAAGTGGTGTGAAGCTCAATGGTGGCATTAAATCTTATTTTATGTCATTAAGTATAGGGAACACCGTACTATCAAGGGGGATGTGATCTATAAGCAAAGGATGCCAAATTACCTTGAAAAGATGATAGAACTAATTTCGGGAAAGCAAAAAACACACCTGTTTCCCTGACCGGAAGTTCTGGAGTGGGACAAAGCCTTCCCGGATTTTGCACCGGCAAATTCCGGTTCTTGACAGCTGGCCCCACTTTTACTGTGCTGTCTGGAAGTTCCGTTTCTGAGCCGGAAGTTCCGGTTCCTTCGCAAAACAGCCCCTAACGGCTAGTTTTGGGGGGGGGGTCATATAAATGCCCCCTCATACCCTTTCACTCACTCACTCTCGCACCCATTTTGACAGCAAAACACTCTCTCTTCCATTCCTTTGACCTCATCTCCCCTCTCTAGCCTCCAAATCAAAGGGAAACACTTGGGGATAGATTGGAGTGGAGAGATTTGAGAAAAGAGAGTTACTTTGGTGAGGGAAGGCATTCATCCATCTCAAGAGGCACTTGAGGCATCCTTGGCTCGAATTTCGCATTTGTTACTCTTGGAGCAAAGTTAGGTGCCGCCACTAGATTTTGGGAGCGCTTTGGAAGTTTGTATTACCCGTTCCTTGTGCACGACCATTGAGTAAGTGACTAATTCTTGATTGTTGTGGTCCATTGAAGAAGGAAGCGAGTTGAAAGAGACTTCGCCCTTTGTGGGTGGCCTCAACAGAGATGTAGCTCTCTTGGGAGTGAACTCCGGGAAATAATCCTTGTCTCCGTGTGCTTTATTGTTTTCATATTTGCTCATTTACTCATATACACTCATATTTGTTAGTGATGAATCGATCTATTGGTATACAAGTTTCCACTATGCTAGATCATAGTTATAAGGTTATATTCATCTATTGGCATCTTTCTACTCAAGTGAAATTGTGATATCTAGCTTTGATTTTGAATCTTAAGTAGAGAAGTTCATCTTTACCGGAAGATCCAACACTGAGTCAGAAGTTCCGATTTTACCAGCATTTGTTGAAAGAATTTTTTAGGTTTATTAGCTACGCCTATTCATCCCCCCTCTAGGCATCTACAAGATCATTTCAATATCTTAGGACCGGAAGAGGAAAGAAAAAGGATAGCCCTTGAATCGAGGGGGCACGCCTAAACCATACTCCATCCAAAAAAGAGTACTCCTACGGCCATTACCATGTCTTCCGTTTGTAATTAGGGGATGGAAAATTTAAAACAATGGCACTGAAGAGATATGTTAATTTTCAATGGCACATAAGGGTCGAGTTACATTTTTCAATGGCATAGAAGGAATTTGCTCTTCGAGGTGTGGGACTGGAAGCAGGAAGCTGAAAAGTGCGATCGTGCCGTCGTGAGGGATCTTGAAACTCTGGAACGATCTATGAAGAGTACATGAACCTATTAGATTAAATAACAAAGCTTAATCATTCATGATGTGCGGACAAAATGAGATGAAATGTAAGCACTCTGTTGAGTTAGAGACTCAAACTCAGTCGAGGTATCCAACCTAGTACTCAACTAAACTAGACTTAGTACACAACAATATTTTTATTTAACGGTGTTGACAAAATGGCTGGGGACATCATTTGCATGGGACCTTGCATGAGTTACACTTACACACGCGAATTTTAGAAGGTCATGTGGTAAAGTGAAGCGGGGGCATCATGCAACAAATGATGTGTATGAAATGTTCACTAAAAAAATGTTGTAGATCGATAGAAATTTTAACCAAGGGAAAATATAGGGGTCAAAGTTAATAACCAATTGGGGTGTCAAATCTCTATAATATGAATCTTGGACCCAAATTGGACTCCATCACGTCACATCGCCCGCAATCTCTCGGACGTAGGATCGGCCGCGCCGACTGTCTAGGTCAGCCTTTTTCCGATTTGAACAACCTCTGAACACGAATCCTGGACCCAAAAGCTTAATCATTGGATAAAAAAGGATGGATATAGCAAAAATGAATGTATTGACTAGAAAAGCTCGCGGCGGTGACGCAGGAGGCGAAGGGATGTGCCCATGGTCGTATAAATAATAACGGGGGGCAGACCTATGGTATTATAAATATTACTTTCTAAATAAATTACCAAAGCACATTTAAAAATTTGATCTATGGAATGGTTTAGATTTTGAAATGTGGGGTACTTTTTTTCTTTTGAAGTCTATCTTCTGTTGAAATGTGAAAAATTGTGACAAAGAATTAAAAAGGAGCTTTGCCTTTTAAAATTTGCTATGTATAAAAAGTTTTTGAATTTGGAGCAACACTTATGTTGGAAAGTTTTAAATTTAAAGGTATTCCGGTGTTCGGATGTTAAGTTTAACAGATGAATTAGAAAAGAGTTTTGGATTTTAAAGTCTAGTCTATACAAATTTATTGATTTTGAAATCAACAGCTACTTTAAAATTCAACATCTTTAATTTGAAGAAGTTTTGGTGTCTAAATCGTAGGAGAAATTGAATACCGTACAGGAAGAAAGACCGTCTCTCTCTAGTCTGATCTGACGGTGTAGATCAGCATCACTTGACCTGTTGTTAGCTCCAACCAGTGTTTACCGTTGTGATGTGATAACCCTACAAAACGCGGAACCAAAGGAATGGTAAGGTAACTTGCATCCTAGCTGCTGCAGAAAGAATCTCAACTGAACAGCAGCATCATTTGGGCCTTGTTTAGTTCGCCAATTTTCACCAACTTTTCAGTCACATCGAGTCACATCTTCTCTCATAGACACGCTTACCAATGCGACCTTGTTTAGTTCGCCAACTTTCCAGTCACATCGAGTCATATCTTCTCTCATAGACACGCTTACCAATGTACTATTTATACCTCCAACTCTCTCCAACTAAACAAGGCCTTGGAATTTTGGAAACCGAACAGCGTCAATGCGTCATCATTGGAATACAATTTGCAAGCAGTAAAATTAAAGGTTACGTGTATTTCCAGGTGGCATCATATCTCCCCCGTTGGCCATTGTTTTGTGGCGTACGTACGTACAGCCGTACAGGAGAAGCCGTAACGGACTGCCACATTTCCCGCACTTGAGCCATGACCGAGTGGCACCTTCGTCCGCCACTGGCAGGCTGTTACCCCGAATCCCGTCTCTGCCACCGCCGCTCATTTGCTTAACGGAGTCCAGATGGACTAAGCCATGACCGAGTAGTTGTACGTGCTAACAAAGTCCAGGTAAAGGTGCAGTTTGTTTGTTTGTTGCGCATGGCTGCTGAGTTGATCGAGTCGTAGGAGGTCAGGTTAGATAGAGAGTTGTTTGCGTGGTGCCGATCTTCACGTACATATGCGGAGACGAGCGCTTGGTTCTCGCAGGCATCGCTGTGAGGGTCGTGCGGATCGTGGGCGTGAAGGCCGGCAAGGAGGTTAGCTCCGTGGTGTGTCCTCTGGTCCACATGTACGCACGCATGTACTCTTTGGTTCTTTCTGCCGAGTCCAAGATATTGGCTCCGCGGTGTTATTCTTGCCAGAGAAATACTGGTCATCTTCCACCTAGCGACGTGAGCTGTGAGTGCTTCCGTGAGGGCAATTCCGAGTGGCTTTCCAACAGTACTGATGGACTATTAAGCCGGTGGGGTGGGACTCATCTTCAATCTTCTTCATTCCGGCTGCGAGCGACTCTGGTTTCGATGGCCGCGCAGCCCCTGCCAGCGCCTCCCGCAGTGGATCGGAGGCGCTCTTCGCCTATCTCTGCTGCAAGGTCCGATCGCTCGCTTCGCTGGTGTGATTTTCCTGCCTACTGTGTGTTTTGATGTCTCTCCAAGGAGCTGGAACTGGGAGAGGGCGTCGCCGGCAAGGCCGCGGCTGGCGCTGCTGGATGAGGTGAATGCCGTGCTCCTCGTATCGGTGAGGGGTCGGATCGGACACCGCGCGTCTTGTATTGTCGTATGGCTTAAAACCTTCGATCCGTATGTTGCGCGTGTACGTGTCCTAATTATATTAGAGCATCAACGGGGACCATTATTGCAGGCTAAGGATGCGGATCACTGGATCAGAGACTCTGCTTTGCGTTCGTGCCTGCACTGCGCGGTGAAACTAAGGGGACCAACGAGGGCAGTAGGGTCAGGCTGTTTGACATCTTGAAGGGCTGCAATAATCTCAAGTGCGTGGGTCATGTTTTATTAATTTGTTAGATGACGATTATTATATATATCTGTTGATGACAAAAAATGGCATAAAGCCGATCAGACTGGGACAGCCGATCTAGACCGCCTGTATATGCGGTTAGACCAGCTAGGCCCTGTAGCCGATCTGGCAATGTGCCAGGCGGTCTAACCGCCTGTCACAGGTGGTTTGACCGTATGTCCCCGAGTCCGAGTAGAATCAGGTTTTTTACACGTTTACAGATCTGTACAAGGACTTCCTTACGGGCCAAGACCTCCCACCTTATAAATATAAAGGCCCATAGCCGATTGAGGACCTCTACCCAATCGTATAAATTATTGTCTTACTTTTTATCTCCAAACCTTAACTTTTCCAACCCCTTTGCTTTCCTTCTTTGTCTCCGCGGCGTTTTAGGACATTCTAAGTGGCCTTGCCGACCTTAGAACAACCCTAGGTTTCCAGCCTCCGACGGGGTCTCTCCCGAGGTTGTAATCGTAGGCTTTCGCGGCGCCTCTGTTACAGGCGGTCTGACCGGCCCCTACAGACGGTCTGACCGGCTACTCTCAGGAGCTCCATCGAGGAGAATTCGACGACCGCGCGATCTAGCGCTTTCGTGTGTTGACCAGAAATGCGTCAACATATTTTGGTGACTCCGCTGGGGAATGAAATCTGGTTTTGAAGACCGATCTGCTATCCCTAGCACTATGGGCTTCGACGTTGGAGAAGACAAATTGTGACGCCAACACTTGAAGATCTTAGCGCTGAAGATCATGATAGATCCATGGCACTCCAGGGGCATCTTGAATCGGAATTCTTGAAGACTTTCTAGAAGAATCGGGATCGTACGGCGAAAAGTGTCCAAGACTTCGTGATGCCTTCTTTCAAGATGAGTAAGGGACAAATTGAGGTAATCGACGATGTAAGCACTTCTGCACCTCACCCTACTGCATCTACTCCTATGGCTTCGGGTTTTTCGGATCGTGATACATTAACTGAACAATAATTAGAGTGACTCGAAAAACTAGAGGGTAAATCTATAGATACTCATGAATTACCCGAGTGTAATATTTTTTATGGTATGCCACCGAATTACTTTGCTGGACAGACTCCACCACCACCCAATATGCTCAGACCGAAAACGGTCAATGCAAATGGGTCGGCAGCGGTTGGGTCTACAGCCGGTCAAACCGCCAGCACAGGCGGTCAGACCGTGTGTACAGGCAGTTACACCGCCAGTTCTGGTGGTCATATTAATTCTACTAATGCTATGGTATTCGTGCTAGAGCAACCTTTGCCGCTGTCTACTGTTTCAAACTTGGTCTTTCCAGGCCGTGCTGGTCCAGTGGCTACAGCAGACGCTACTTATTCCACGACTATGCATACTGCTCATTCGGATGGTTCCCGATGATGTTTTCAACGCACAAAGGGATATGCAGAACATACAAGCACCTCACTTGAATTATATGAATGCTATGCAAGCTTCGGCTCAACAAGACCCCCAATGGACCGAATTTACTAGATTCAGGGATAAATTGTCTGATGTGATGAGAAATAAGCTAGGCGTTGATTTTGGTAATACTAGAGTATATTAGAAACCTTATCGTGCTAGCTTTGATACTGTTCCTTTTCCCAATGGATGACGTTTGCCTGATTTTGTTAAATTTAGTGGAGATGATGAGCGCACCACTTGGAAACATATTAGTCAATACATAGCTCAATTAGGGGAGGCTAGAAATTATGAAGCAATTAGAGTACGTTTGTTCTCATTGACACTTACTGGTACTACTTTTGCTTGGTTTTCTTCATTAGCCCGTGGTTCTATTATGAGTTGGGATCAATTAGAGCGTAAGTCTCATTATCATTTTTATAGTGGCAATCATGAGATGAAATTAGCAGATTTGGCATCGGTTAGACAGGGTCGGGATGAAACCGTCTCTCAATTTATGAGAAGATTTAAAGACATTAAAAACTGTTGCTTTAATTTTTCTATTTCTGAGGTTGATCTTGCTGGCTTATGCTTTAGAGGTTTAAAATCGTCTATTAGAGAAAAAATTGACAATTGTGATTGCTATTCGGTCGCACAAGTGCATATTAGAGCTGAGGTAGCTGAAGGCCGAATGAATAAAGAGAAGGAGAGTTTTAAGACACATCGGTCTAATGTTCATATAGTTGATTATGAATCCGATGATTCGACCGACGATGATAATGATGTTTATTTAGCATAGTCTGTATGGCCTGCTAATAAGAAAACTGTGCCGTGATCATCTCTTAAGCCGATTCATAAGAATCGGCAAGAAGACATAAAGTTTACTTGTGTCCAAATGTGATCGTATATTTGATGAATTGCACAAATTTGGTTACATCAAGATTTCTCATGTTATATCACCTATGGAAGAATTGAGGAAGCGTGCGTATTGTAAGTTTTATGATTCAATTTTGCATGCTACTAATGATTGCAATGTCTTCCGTCGGCAGGTTCAATTGGCTAGTAATGAGAGCCGTTTGAAGTTTCATGAGATGCAAATTGATGAAACTCCTTTTCCGGTCAACACCATGGAATTGCAGCAGCCCAAGGTTTTGGTTCGGCCATATCAAGCCGAATTAACCAAAGGAAAGAACGTGGTGATTGGAGAAGAAAGACTGTCTTCAAAAGAGTCGGTTAGAGAAGTGACTTATGAGAATACTGCTGATGGCAAAGAGTCATTCAAGGTCACTGTGAAATCCTCTAGACAAGGGGGGCAAGGTCCGGCCGCTACTCCTGAACTACGGATACCCGGGTCTGGTCTGCTACAGGCGGTCAGACCGGTTGCGCCAGGCGGTCAGACCGCCTGTCCCCATGGACGCCTAAAAATGCTAATTCCGAAGCATGCAGAAGTTGGTACTTGGAAGATAAACGTGGCAAAGGAGCAAGGTGTTCAGAAGCCTAAAGTCACGTTTGATATGCTTTATGACAAGTACACCAAACAAAAGGTCGTTCCGAGTGACTGGCCATTAAAAAAAGAATGAGATCACCAATTCAGCATGAGAGGATCCCTTCACCTCCTTGTATGAAGTTGGATCCGATGTGGGATGACAACGGTGTGATGTGGGTGCCATCGTTTCATCCTGGCTGGAAAGGTTCGAGAAGACGTATACAGGACAGGATTATTATCCCAGACATGACCAATCGGCTTTCCGTCAATCTGGTCAAGGGCACTGGTCACAGGCGGTTAGACCGCCTGTTACAGGCGGTCACACCGCTCATCACGGTCAACTGCTGAAAGCTTCTCTGAAGTAGGTTTATCGGTCCAAGAAGATAGAGGAGGTGCAGAGCACGAAGGTGGACTCAGAGAGGACTACTGAGTTCGATATTATTCAAGTTGGGACTATGGATGTCCCCATTGAGAAAAGTCTGGCTTCAAAGCCGTCTTCCAGTGGAAAAATGGTGCAGGATCAGGGATCTAGCGCTACTAAGATTCAGCAACGCTTTCTTTCGAAGTGGTGTCTCAAAGGTTTGACTCGTACACAAAAGAGGAAGCTTCAGAGACTCCGTTTTCGGGAGAAGCAAGAGTAAGAGTTGGAGAAGCAGAGGGATGAATTCTTTAATCAGAACAGGCCCATGATTCCTCAAAAGAAAGAGTGGAAGCCGAAGGAAGACCCACAGGCGGTCAAACCGGCTGTACAGGCGGTTCAGACCACCTGTCATTCAGAGTCAGCGACCCAGGCGGTCAGACCGGGTGACGCAGAAGCGCCCGGTGTTTCTTCTTCTAGTTCTTCGGCTCGTGACAGCAAGTTGACATCGGTTCTCACTGCTGAGGATGATGAAGAACTTGTTGATTACAGTCCTTCTCTGGAGCGCATGAATTTTGATGTGAATGTGCTTCATATGTCCATGGATGGAGACATGCTTTCAGAGGAGGAGGTTGCTCATCTCGATTTTGGTCCTAAGGAAGCTATATTCCAGAAGCCTACAGCTGAAGACAGTCACTTGAAGGCTTTATATTTGAAGGGACATATCAATGGGAAGCCAATCTCGCGGATGTTGGTCAATGGAGGGGCTATTGTGAACTTAATGCCTTATTCTTTGTACAAGAAGCTTGGTGGTTTGGATTCAGAGCTGATCAAGACCAACATGACCGTCAGCGACATTGGAGGAGGAGAGCCTATTGGTGTCAAGGGGGTGATTTCTATGGAGCTTACTATTGGGAGCAAGACCTTGGCCACAGCTTTCTTCGTCGCTGAGACTCAAGGTAACTTTAGTTTAATCTTGGGTCATGATTGGATTCATGCAAACCAATGCATTCCTTCTACTTTGCATCAATGTTTAATTCAATGGGTAGATGATGATGTAGAAGTTGTGCATGGTGATACTTCTGCTTGTGTTGCTATAGCTGATAGCTCTTTGATTGGCATTCGTGATGATGTTAGATGTTTGTCAGGCTTAGATCTTTCTGAGTTTGAGTTTATCAGCTGTACTAAGAATGGCTTCATCCCTGCTGTCATAAAGCCGATGAATAATCGGCTGAATCATCTCATATGATTTAATGGATAATCGAGAGTGGTTGCAGCAGAGACTTGAACACTATGGGTTGCATCAGAACGATATGTGTGAAGCCATTGAAGAATTTGATGATATAAGCAAGTTAGGATATGGTTTCACGTCGGCCGATCCTCTTGAGGAGGTAGACATTGGTGATGGTTCTTTGCCCAGGCTGACGTTTGTAAATAAGAATTTATATCCTGTTTTTAAATCTAAATTAATAAAGTTGTTAAGGGAGTACGTCGATTGCTTTGTTTGGAATTATCATGAAATGCCTGGTTTAAGCCGAGAGCTTGTTGAGCATCGGTTGCCTATTAAGTCTGGTTTTAGGCCTTATAAACAACCAACTAGGCATTTTAATCCTAAAATTTATGACCGAGTTAAAGAGGAAATAAATCGGTTATTAGAAGCAAAGTTTATTAGACCATGTCGATATACTGAGTGGATTTCTAATATTGTGCCCGTGGAAAAGAAAGGAACGGGTAAGATTAGAGTGTGCATTGATTTTAGAAATCTTAATCGTGCTACTTTGAAAGATGAATATCCTATGCCAATAGCCGATATGCTTATCGATGCTGCGTCTGGACATAGAATGATTAGCTTTATTGATGGTAATGCTAGTTACAATCAAATATTTATGGCCGAAGAGGATATATCCAAAACGGCTTTTGTATGTCCAGGCTTTGTTGGTTTGTTTGAGTGGATTGTTATGACATTTGGTTTAAAGAATGCCGGTGCTACTTATCAAAGGGCGATGAATTTGATCTTCCATGATTTGCTTGGTATTATCTTGGAAGTTTATATCGATGATATCGTTGTTAAATTGGCTGGAAGTGGTTCTCATTTGGCCGATCTGAGACTTGCATTTGAAAGAATGCGCCGGTATGGTTTGAAGATGAATCCACTCAAATGTGCTTTTGGTGTGTCGGCCGGGAAGTTTTTGGGTTTCATAGTTCATGAGAATGGCATAGAGATTGAACCAAAGAAGGCCGATACTATTGGCAAGTTGCAGGCGCCTAGCTCTAAGAAAGAGTTGCAAAAATTCTTGGGCAAAGTAAATTATTTGAGAAGGTTTATTTGCAATTTGTCGGAAAAGGTGAATGCTTTCACTCCTTTGCTTCGGTTGAAAGATGATGTTGAATTCACTTGGGGGCAAAACAGCAAGATGCGTTTGATGAGATCAAGCGTTATTTATCTTCACCTCCAGTTCTTCGGGCACCTAGGAGAGGGATTCCTTTTAAATTATATATCGCGGCCGAAGAAAGTGTTATTGGGGCTGTTTTGATTCAAGAAACCGAAGGGAAGGAATATATTATTGCTTATGCAAGTAGAAGATTATTGGACGCCGAAACGAGGTATACTTTTATCGAAAAGTTATGCTTATCATTATATAATACTTGTACAAAGTTGAGGTATTATTTGTTATTAAATACTTGCATAGTTGCTAGTTAAGCCGACATAATTAAAGACATGTTGCATAGACCTATATTAAGTGGTAGAATCGGCAAATGGGCTTATACTTTAATTGAATATAATTTAGTCCATTGAAATCTATGAAAGGACAAATCGTTGCCGATTTTATTGTTGAACATAGGATTAGTGAACATCTTGATTTAAATGTCGGCTATATTACTTTTACCCCATGGAAATTGCATTTTGATGGATCGGTTTGCAAAAGTGGTTGTGGAGTTGGTGTTATTATTCTTATATCGCCAAATGGTGTTGTTTTTTAGGCTCTTAACCGATTACATCATAAATGCACTAATAACCAAACCGAATATGAAGCTTTATTATTCGGGTTGGAGATTTTGTATGATATGGGGATAAAGCATGTGGAAGCATATGGTGATTCTTTATTGGTCGTGCAGCAAGTATCTAAGGTTTGTAAATGCTTAGATGGATTTTTGAATGCTTATCTTGATAAGTGTTTAGATATTATATCTTGCTTTGACGAATTTGTCATTTATCATGTACCAAGAGAAGAGAATCCTAGAGCTAATGCGTTGGCTCCGCAAGCATCAGGCTATAATGTTCAGAAACATGAAAAGAGGCCGATGTTTCGTGAAGCCGACGTTTCTGCTCTGGAACAGGCGGTTCGACCGCATGTTACAGCCGGTCCGACCGGTACGGCCGGTCTAACCGCTAGTACAGGCGGTCTGACCGCCTGCGCCTCTGAAACACTGGTTCGGCTGTTAATGATTTCAATCTATTGTGGCCGATGCTGGTGATTGGAGGAAGCCTCTAGTGGAGTATTTGCATGATACTAGCAGGTTAGTCGATTGAAAAGTCCGACGATGGGTTTTCAAGTTTACTTTAATTGATGGTGAACTATATCGTCGGACCATGGATGGATTGCTTTTGAAATGCTTAGATCCTGATCAAGCTAGATTGGCTATGGCAGAGGTTCATGAAGGAATTTGTGGTACACATCAATCGGCTCGGATGATGAAGTGGCTCCTTAGGCGGGCTTGCTTTTATTGGCCTACAATGATAGCCGATTGTTTTCATTACTACAAAGGATGTGAAGAGTGTCAAAAGTTCGAGGATATTTAGATTGCACCTGCTGCATTGATGCATCCGATCATTAAACCATGGCCTTTTAGAGGATGGGATTTAGATTTTGTTGGTAAGATCCATCCTCCGTCATCTAAGAGTCATTGTTTTGTTATTGTGGCTACTGATTATTTTACCAAGTGGACTGAAGCAATTCCCCTTAAGAACATGACACATAGAGAGGTGATTGAGTTTATCACTGGGTATATTATTCATAGATTTGGTATTCCTCAGACATTAACGACGGATCAAGAAACATCATTTATTTCTAAGGAGGTACGTGAGTTTGTTGAATCTTATGGCATTAAATTGCTCAATTCATCTCCATATTATGCTCAAGCCAATGGTCAAGCCGAGTCTAGCAACAAGATTTTAATCAAGCTCATAAAGAAGAAGATTGGAGATCATCCTAAGCGGTGGCATGAGGTATTATCTGAGGCATTATGGGCGCATCGTATTTCTAGACATGGTGCTACTAAGGTTACTCTATTTGAGCTTGTCTATGGTCAAGATACCGTTTTGCCCGTTGAGGTGAATTTGGCTGCATATAGATTGGCTAAGCAAAATAATCTTGATGCTAGCACATATTGTGCTTTGATGATGGATAATATTGATGATGTGACCGACAAGCGTTTGGAGGCCTTAGAAGAATTAGAAAAGATAAAAAAAGAGTAGCTCGAGCATATAACAAGAAGGTAAAACTCAAATCCTTTCAAGTTGGTGATTTAGTTTGGAAGACTATTTTACCTATAGGAACAAAGAGGAACAAATTTGAAAAATGGTCGCCGAATTGGGAAGGACCATATCGTATTGTGGAGGTTTGTTCTGGGAATTCCTATATGGTGGAGACTTTGCAAGGATTTCAGCTGTCAAGGGCGCTTAATGGGAAGTACTTGAAGAAATATTACCCAAACATTTGGCAACATGCTTGAAAGGATATGGCCGATATATGATATCGCTCTTAGAGTAAAAATGGCCGACAATAGAGGGTTGCCCTTAGTCTGATTAAATGTTTTGTGGTAAACAAAGTTTTACCAAAAAACAGAGGGGCATATGTTGATGACCAAAAATGGCTTAAAGCCGATCAGGCTGGGACAGCCGGTCTAGACCGCCTGTACATGCGGTTAGACCGGCTGGGCCCTGTAGCCGATCTGGCAGTGTGCCAGGCGGTCTAACCGCCTGTCACAGGCGGTCTGACTGCCTGTCCCCGAGTCCGAGTAGAATCAGGTTTTTTACATATTTTTAGATCTGTACAAGGACTTCCTTGCGGGGCAAGACCCCCCCACCCTATAAATATAAGGGCCGTGGCCGATTGAGGACCTCTACCCAATCGTACAATTCATTGTCTTACTTTTTATCTCCAAACCATAACTTTTCCAACCCTTCCTTCTTCGTCTCCACGGCGTTTTAGGACGTTCTAAGTGGCCTTGCCGACCTTAGAACAACCCTAGGTTTGCAGCCTCCGACAGGGTCCCTCCCGAGGTTGTGATCGTAGGCTTTCGTGGCGCCTCTGTTACACGCGGTCTGACCGGTCCCTATAGGCGGTCTGATCGGCTGCTCTCAGGAGCTCCGGTGAGGAGAACTCGACGATCACGCGATCTAGCGCTTTCGTGTGTTGACCAGAAGTGTGTCAACAATATCTTTAGGGTTTTTATCACTGAGTTAGCTTCTTGTTTTCGATCGGTTGCCCTTGTTGGTTTGGTTTCGTGGCAGGTCAGACGATTTCTTCAAGGAACTGCTGCAGCTCATTCCCAAGATCATCTTAGAGCGCCTTTATGGCTAGGATTGCGAAGGCCAACTAGAGGTGGGTTCACATCTGCCTGGTCTTGTTTCTGTATTTAGAAAGATGGATATAGAGAGGGGTTCAGGGGGATCGGGTGGCCCTAACTTTCTTGTTTTGCATGGGGGCTTTCGACTTGTCAAATCAGCTGAAGCAATTGGAGTGTTTCGTACATCTACTAAGCACTGCAAGCAGGTAAATAATGTGATGCCATCCTTTGTACACAATTTGACTATGGAAAATTGTTGATGGATGTTTTGACTTTAACCGAGAGGTCAAATTAATTTCGAATGTTCTTCACTTGCACTGACATGATGATTGTAGTCAAATTAATTTCGAATGTTTTGCACTTGCACTAATAAAAGGCAGAGCAACACATTTACCCAAGACAAGTTAGGATTTTCTAGCAACCTCTTTAATAAGTCCTAACTCTTTGAATGTTCGCAGTTGACATTATAAGGTCCTGAGCCACTAACCATGTGTCTGGTATTGTTAGTGCTTTCTTATCCTAGTATTTAAGTTATCCCAATTCAATCAAGAAAGAAAAATAGACTAGATATATGTATGAAGAGTTAAATATGTGTGTATGAGAGAACCAAGCAATCACTCGTCGAAAACCACACTTCTTTTGAGCATGGACTTCTAGTATAGAAATTGTTGTAGTAATTCTACTCAACACACTCACTCTTGTTTATGTTATTTAATGAATTTCTGGTACCGCTTCCCTCTAATTGGGCTGACCATATGGTTTTCCTGTCAGGTTTTTCAATTACACTTATCCTTCAGGGATATACTCAGCAATTACAAGAGAGACACAATGCAAACCAGAAATTCATGGGAGTATCTTTGTTGGGAATAAGAATCGCAATAGGGTATGTACCTAGGACTCGGTATTTAACCTTTTATTATTCTTGACAGTTCTTTTTTATTACTTTGGTTCCCCTTATTGCCCCCTTTTATGATATCTTTACCATCAGCATGTACAAGGATCACGGCATGTTCACATCATACCTTTCTACAGTGAGGTGTTTGTTCTAGCATCGTACTCAACAAGGAGAAGCAACTTAGAGAATTGGAAAATTAATCAAACAAACTTTTAAGGCTTGTTACAATGCTTGGAAATATTAGCAACCGTTCATTGTCCTAGATCTAATAGTTAAAAGTTAAAAGGAACCTGTTATGAGGAACCCAAGTGGTGGGCTAGAAACTAAAATTTAGTGGGCCAAGAACCAATTATGAAATTAATTAGAAGGATATATTTGTATTTTCACTAATCATCTTGGTCACCTCCTCCGCCTCATCCTTCTGATCAACATCCATCGCGGCCTCAGGCCGGCAGAGGATCGCCATGACCCGGCTGCGCTTCTGGAGCCTCCTGCTTATGATCATGCGACGGTCCACGGTCTACCTCCCATCTCATGTTGCCGGCGTGGATGTTGTTGGTCACGTATGCGACTAGACCGTTCCCTCGCATATCGCACGCCTGAGGAGCCGTCGTGGCCAGATCCAACCGGGGGAACTGAGCGGTTGACTTGCACAGCAAGGCCGTGAACTCGTAGATCGAGCAATGTGCCCCTGCTGCCTAACACCTAGTGTGTGGCTGACGAGGAGTTGAGGAGTGCCTCGGTGGGGATTGGGGCCTTGGAACTTCTGGCCGCTTGACACCTGTTGTGGTTGAGGACCAATGGCGGAGTGCCTAGGATCTCCCATGGAAGGGCCGCCACCCGCCGGCGTGAATGGGAGAAGCGAACGAAGGGAGCGATGTTTCGGTAGCGATTTGTTTCGGGCGGAGGGTATTAGAGAATAAAGACTAAACTACCCTTTTACAATAAAATACATACTCTTTTAAGATCAACGGTTGAGCTTATTTATTTGGGAAGGAACTGGTGGTTCCTTCCAAGCACTAGAAAGTACCTGGGGCAGGAAAATTAATCAAACCAACTCTTTCTTCATAAATAAATCGTCTTGGTTTTTTGGCATAACCAATGCCATCTCTTTACCTGTTAGTGGCAACTGGCAAGGCTGTAGAATTTTCATATTGATGGTCGCTTGCCAGCTAGACCATCTAAAAAGCGTGCTCCCACTCCAGGTACTTTCTACTCAGCCTTAGTTTAATTTTTTTATTAACTTTTCAATTCTGCAGCCTTGCCACTAACCGGTGAAGAGATGACATTGTTTCAGCCAAAACACCAAGACGTTTTATTTCTGAAGAAAGTTGGTCTGTCAACAATCACTGGGTCATACTATGATGAACCTTTCTCCCATGCCATGCTTTCCAAAAGCTGCTCTTCTAAAGAATTTAAGTGCATTTTCAGTTCTCTTGGAAGGGTTTTCTTCATGTGGTACGAAGTTTTCAATTATTTTGTTCATATTAAATGCAGTTACACCAATACTCTCTAGCATAGCAGGAAACATAAGACCGTCATCATGATGTTTCCTGATGTTCTGGAGAGTATTTGTGTAAACTACATTTGAATTAGCAAAATAATTGAGAACTTCTTGGGACATGAAGAAATGCTTCCAATAGAACTGAAAAGGCACTTAAATTCTTTAAAAGAGCAGCTTTTTGTAAAGCATAGCATGGGAGAAAGGTTCATTGTTCTAGGACTCACTGATTGTTGTCAGACCAACTCTTTCTTCATAAATAAATCGTCTTGGTTTTTGGCTTAACCAATGCCATCTATTTACCAGTTAGTGGCAAGGCTGCAGAATTTTCATATGGATGGTCGCTTGCCAGCTAGACCATCTACAAAGCGTGCTCCCACTCCAGGTACTTTCTATTAGTATAATTTTTTTAATTAATTTTTCAATTCTTAAAGCTCCTTCTCCTTGTTGAGTTTCTACATGCTACCTGCAGTTTGTCATCATCTAATCAGTTTGATTGTATAATGTGCCATGTTTCTTACGGTACAACAAGGTTGATAGCAGTCTTTTTCTTAACAATTTGGTTGCATGATGTTTTGTAGTCAGTGTTTCAGTAGCTATATCTAGCTGTCAGAAGCTTTCACGAATTATGAGTTATCAAGATACCCCCGTATTAGAATTGTGCCATGAAGGTCTAGATTAGCTGTACTACTTACCACATCAAACTTGTTCATTTGTAACAGTACAATGTATTCTTTTTTTATTCCTGATTAGTTAATGAAATCAGATAGTTTGGGGGATTAAGTAGTTGACTGTCGATAGTTGGGGGGATTATCTAGAGTTTTTCCTAAACTGAAACTTTAAAGAATTGACTCTCAGCTTCGGCAAATAAGTCCTGGAGAAAAAAAAAAGCCAGGACTATTTGAACCTTCCATTGCTGGACATCCCACTTTGATTGCGTGGGAAACTTCTCACGATCAGAGTTCACAGAAATGCATGATGAAGGCAGCATGAGTGCATGACCCATGTTGTTTACGAACCATTAAAACTGTTGTAATATTGCAGAGATAAGATACATGCTTTCATATTTAAATACAATAAAGTAAATAACAATTTTATAAATGATAAGTACATTCCTCAGATGACATACATGTTCATAAATTACATACATGGATACAATAAATTCCAATCTCGTACACATATTACAATTCCATCCATGTTTATATGAAAATCTATAAACACATACAGTAGATGAAATAGGCAGATCAAAATCAAGAATATAGAAATTCTTTTCATATTTTACTCTCAGACAACGGGTTGCTATTCTAGATAGCCATCTAACGCCAAGGTGATTTAGATCCTTGACTAGTGTGACAGTTCTACTCAAGATTAACAGAATTCAACAAGTTCTTTTATCTAAGATTGAAACCAGCCTCTATTACTGAAAATACAGCCAATTACTAATCAGGAACAGAACAACAGTAAGTGCCGAGGGGTTCTGTAATCAGGCAACTTACGATTCAGTAATCCAGTAATAGAACTAGCTACTAGAACTACAACTAGTAATCAGAGGAAATTCAGTAATAGCACTAGTAATTTAGTAACTACTGGAATTTCGTCTAGTAAACAGATCACTAGTCATTCCGTAATTCCTGAAACTGTAACTAGTAAGCAGAGACTATTGCATCCACAACAGAGGCCACGAAGGGCCAATAATCAGGATTAAATGAATCAAAATTAGACAAAGAACAAGGCTATCAATTCTATGAACTGTCACACAAATTTCTCACTACACCGCTTATCATCGTCGAGTAGCAAATCCGCCCAACAGATGTGCAATCACACCAAGCATAAATACTAGCAGATGGCACAAATAAATAATTTAACAACCGAGAAAGGCAACGGGTAACTCACAGCACGTAGATCAACTACGTGGGAAGGTGAACTCAGCGAACCGAAGTTCTGTCCCAGAAAAGCAACTTCCGTCGCTCACGTCCGAGTCGTCGAAGGCGGGAGGTTGACGGAGATACTGAGCCGACGTCGATGTCGAGGGAAACGTCACCGGCAGCGACCCGAGAAGAAGATATACACCGCGCAACAGCAAGATCAGGCACCTGGCCAAGGTGGACGACGAACAGGAACACAGGCAGCAGCACGGCACCACATAGGCGCGGCACTGCAGCAGCTACATGCCGCGCAGAACCACTCCCCACCGGAATCCCAGCGTCAAACAGATCGAGATCGAGAGAAGCAGGGAGACAGTGGATGAAAGGAGTAAAAGTCCCGTGAATTTGAGAGAGAGGAACTCCCCCAAATATGTAGGCGAGGGGAAGGAGCTCCAGCCGCTCGCGCTGGGCCCATGTGCCCCACGCGCCCGCAAAGCTCGGAGCTTCGTTAGCCGTCGCCAGTGCAGCCGCCGCTCAGCGCGCTCACGAGCGGAACGCTCATGCGAGCGTTGACGAGCAGCAGGGAAAGGGATTACCCTTATCCCCTATGGCTGGCTGCTGGGGACTGGCTCTCTTGGCTAGCGATTGGGTCTGCTCGTTGGCTACTGGGCTGCTTGGTCCTTTTGGGTCTTGTAGTGGCCCTGCAAGCCACCCTCTTTTTTTTAATCTATTAAATCAAAGGGAAAAACCCCTAAATGGACAACAATCCCCACCTTTTTTACTTTTATTTTCATGTTCGATGTCATTGAGCCCACATACTGTTATATATACTATTATTTGGCAGAGGTACTTGTTAGGTTTGAACCAAAGCCTATCCTGATAATCTCAAAAACCCACAGGTAAACGGAGGACTACGCCTTGATCCATGAACCTTAGTGAGAAATTTTCGAACAAAAGGCACATGGTACTAGGCAGCAAATCTTTTTCTCTTTCGAGGGGGGCAGGGCGTTACGGTCATGTCCTTTGTATCCATTAACAAGCTCACTAGAGAGAAACTCTGTACTCTCATGAACTGCGACCCCACAGTCATTAACAAGCTCACTAGAGAGAAACTCTGTACTCTCATGGACTGCGACCCCACAGTCAGCTCGCATAGGTAAACTCTTTCAGGAAATTCTGTAGGACAATTTCCGCTTAAAGCACAGAGTTTATTAAAAGCATATTACTTAACCTGCCATACAGAAAGAGCACCGCAGCTAATGAGACTCGAATATGAATTGTGCTCTTGGTTTCACAATGCTTCGCTAGAGCCTGCAGATGATCTGGCTATCTGACGC
This sequence comes from Digitaria exilis, assembly GCA_015342445.1. Classification (NCBI taxonomy): domain Eukaryota; kingdom Viridiplantae; phylum Streptophyta; class Magnoliopsida; order Poales; family Poaceae; genus Digitaria; species Digitaria exilis. The sequence goes on along the minus strand of JACEFO010001924.1, from coordinate 1,583,087 downwards.
TTTGAGCAACCAAACCGAACAACGCTGTTGTGCTGTGCCTTTGCTGTCACGCTACTGCTGCTAGCAGTAGCAGCAGTGACATGCCTTCTATGTTCCTTCCTCGGACGTGTTCACTTGCTCCGCTGTGTTTAGTTGCAAAAAGTAGTTTTTTTTTCTATTCAATCCTCCTCACATAACATATGTTGCCAGAAAATTTATTTTTTATCTTTCCTATTTATTTCCCTCGCATAACATGCATCCTAATAAAAAAATTATTTTTTTCTCTTCCACGTCTAAACACAGCCCCTGCAAACAGATCCACTTGTTCTTGCCGTCAGACAAAGCTTCTCTGGTTGTGTGCTGCGTGCATGCACAACTCGTCAGTCAATATACCTGACTTCCTCATGGAACAGACTGTCACTTCAGCCTCTGCACGAATATCTTAGGACCTGAAGAGGAAAGAAAAAAAAAAGGACACCGTGGATGTTGTCTGATGTACGACGAGAAGCAGATATTGCATTACTTACAGCACACACGAACTTTTATAACAATAAATTTAGTTAAACTTTCTGAACATGGACGTAGTTGAACTTTCTGAATTCCTATTATCACTCAATTCAAAGTATGGTTGAAAAAAAAGGAAACCATATGTCTAGATTATTTCTAGAAAATGTTTCCATGAGCATCATCAAGTAGGTATATGGAATTTTATAAATATATAAAATACAAAATGTGCGAAACATATAAGTGGGGGATTATAATCATAAGCGGTTATAGTTCTGCTGCCTTCCGGCATCAGAAAACGACATGCTTTACCACACTCTTAACAAGTGCTAGTATATTTCTCACTCATGTCTCCACTTGACAGCCCTCAAAATGATATGTTATCCTTCCCTCGCAAAGCATGTCTCCACTTGACACCCCTAAGCGCATCTCCAGCAGCTACTCCATCTCACTAGCCATCGCTATATTTGGCTGGAACACAAAAACGAAGCTCCAGCGGCTACTCCAAACGACTGGCTTTCCCTGTTCACTGGCCATCGCAAGGTTGAGACCCGGTAAATCTAGCGGGCCTGGGGAGACTGGCCATCTCGTCTTCCCGCGCATCTCCCTCTCCGTTGCCGCACGCCTCCATCCGCTCCCACGCTCGCACCTCTCCATTCCTATGCGCAGGCGAGTAGGTGGCCCCGGCGCCACGATCTCCTCCGCCGGTGTTGTGGCTCGCTGGCTTCTTCGACATCTAGGTGAGCTTCTCCATCCTCCTGATTCTAGCATGCGCAACATGGCTGGGGCACTGCCCCATGTGGTGGCCCTCGCTTCGCACGCCGCTGGAGGTGTGAGCCTTGCAGCCCCCGCCCGCAGAACTGTCCGCAAGCTCACGTTGCGTGGAAGCGAAGATTAGGACGAAGATTTCCATCGATTTGCAATGGGAGCGAAGGGGAAAACGGGGATTTGTGTTGATCTGGTTTACGAGCTTCTGTTTTGCTGGGATTGGTACGTCTTTTTTCTTACTGGGGATTGGTACGTCAGGTCCTTCATTCCAGAAAGGAAGAAACGATTTTAGGACTGAAATATTAATGATGGAGCAGAGTAGCAACAGATTTATTATTTATGCTAATCAACATTTTAACATTTACTTTCTATGCATATAAGACAATATAAATCATTCAAATTTGAGCTTTTGTAAAAAAAATCTGTTACAAATAGTAGCGGTTACAATCTACCAATTTCAAATAATTTGAAGTCCAATAAAATATATAGCTAAATGAACAGGAAAAGCCAGTCGTTTGGAGTAGCCGCTGTGTTCCAGGCAAATATAGCGATGGCGAGTGAGATGGAGTTGTTGGAGATGCTCTAAGACATTGATTTTCCCCAAAGTCTCAACATCTGGTGCCTAAGAAAGGACAACGCTAGGTACCAACCCCTGCAAGTTCTTCTCCCCTGCCCAATCCAAAGTGCCAAAAGGCCAGTGCGGCCTTCTGCACATGGGCGCCAGCAACGGTGGCTGTGTTCAGATTGAAAGAAGTGGGTGAAAGTTTTAGATGAATACTGTACTGGGAAACGTGTTATGTGAGTGGGATGAATAGGAAAAAATTTATTAGAGAAGTACTTTTTCCTTAATCTGAACACAGCCTTCCTTTTGACAGACTGGAACCGCGACGACGTGACAGGTGTGGGGAGGTTTAAGAGGCTGACATGCTCTGCATTTCAGCTTGGCCACTGCCTTTTTTAGCTTCCGACCTGTGTTTAGTTGGTGGGGGAAGAAAAGAACTTTTTCTAGAAAGCGTGTTCTGTGAGAGGGGTGAATAGGAAAGTTGGAGAGAATTGGAGGAAAACTTTTCTGAAAAACGTATTTTGAGGGGTGAATAGTAAAGTCCAAAAGAACTTCTGGAACTAAGCAAAACACAAGAGGCGTGTCCCCTCGATTCGCAGGCTATCCTTTCATCCGTTGGACTCGGCACAGAAGTTTGTCAGGTGTTGCAGTGCATGTTTTTTTTTTCTTTTTGGTGCGTGATTCTGGAAGCAGGAAGCTGAAAAGTGTGCTCGTGCGGGATCTTGAAACTCTGGAACGATAAATGGAGAGCACATGGGCCTATTATTAAATAACAAAGCTTAATTATTCATGATGGGTGGGCAAAAGGAAAAAGTTCATTTTTAGCCATCCAACTCTTGTATCAGTTTGGTTTTGGTCATCGAACTCCAAAACCGGGTATCTTTGACCATCCAACTATCAAAACCGTTCAAATTTGGCCATCGGGCTGTTTTGATGAGTGATTTTTACTTTTTTTTTATTTCTTACAATTTAGTACTTAGATCTTAAAATGATCATTACTTTTTGCTCGTACTTCCGATTTAGGTGATTCTTGTGGTCACATGTTACTAACGGTGAGCACTATATTTTAAAGTGATCTTTATACTATTTTATCACTATTTGTTATATTATTTTTTGCCATTGCGTGTTTTATAAGAAAAGTAAAATAAACAATTATAAAATAATATGTGACATCCCCGATTTTTGAAAGGCACGAAGTTTGACCAAAATCAAAATTTGGTCAAAATTCGACATAAATTTGAAGTAAAAATATATAATTGATCGGCAAGATTGGAGGAGAATGTTTGACAAAAAATTGGGATGAAATAGAGTATGGAAATAGCACAATTAAATAGAGAAAGAAAAAGGGAAAGGTCACTATTCACCATCTGAAAATGGAATTTTGATCAAGTGTCATTTTCAGTGAACAACTAGCCAAATGTAGAGATCGTTTGTGAGCAAACCGTTCATCATATGACCAAGGTGTAAAAAGGAAAGATGTTGAGCAAAGTACACTAAACAACTTTTATGTTTGGGTCATACCTATATCGGGTCTGAATCAGGGAGAAAATAAAGCTCAAAGATTGAATCAGAAAATAATTCAGCAAATTCAAAGTTAAAAAGGGCTGAAAACTTCAGTTTCAAATTGAGCTCAAACCGTTGAGAATCTGAAAGAGGTCTAAAAATAAGAAATGAAATTAAAGTCAAGGCAAAGAACTTTTGTGTTTTGAGGAATAGCATGTTCTATTCAAAATTTGGGAGTAATTTGAGTTTGAATTTCTGAACCAAGTTAGGGTTTCAGGATTCTGATGAACACCTTAACCCGACCGATGATCAAAGCTCAAATTCGAGCGTTTGGTCGAGAATTTCAACATGGAGTCAAAATAGAAAAGAAAAATTGAATGTGTTACGGACAAGTTTCTTTTGGGGATTGAGGAGAGTTTGAATGTGAATTCAAAAGTAATTTGAGAAAATCGATTTCGGGTCTGAAAATGGGGAATAAAATCGACCGACATTGGAGCTTCTAATCCGCGTTGCACACTGCTCGAATCGGCCATGAGTTAAAATGAAAGTTGTAGTGCTTGGATTAATCTACAAGTTCTATGTTTGGATTTGGATGAGTAGAGATGAGTTGTTGGATGAAATCGGAATCGCAATGTTGCGGTTTGAAGGAAGAGAGAAGCTAGCAGGCAAGCTGCTCGTCGGCGAGGTCGGTTTGAACCGAGCCACGCGTCGTCACCGCTCAGAGACGGCGCCGGTGAGTCATGCATGAGGTGGCGGTCATCTAGAATCAAGTTCCGTTGATAAACATCCATCCCTTGCCTCATTCCTTCTTCTTTTCCTCTTCCTCGCCATTCCGGCTCTTGTCTCAGCCGTCAGCAAAATCCGCCGTCGTCCGGCCGTTGCAGTCCAATTCCTCCCACCCAAAGCTCCATATTGACCTCCTCTATTCTCCCAACAAGATATCTTTGCACCCCATCCACCATAGAGCTCCAGCGCCGTCGTCTTCTACCCCTCCGGCTGGTTCTGGCCGCGGCTTCACGTGGCCAGGTCGCCTCGAACCACCTCCGCCTGAGATAGCTCTCCCATGAGTTTCCCCTAGGTCCGGTGGTGCTCTCAGACTAGAGAGGAGCCCGCAGTTCGCCGCCGTTTGGTCGGCCGGCGAGCCGAGCCTTGGCGCCGCCGCCTATGCCATCGCGGGCTGGTTTGCAAGCACCTATCGAGAGGGAGAAGAGGGGAAATAGGTGCGCGAGGACAACGGGGTCCTGTTGGGGCAAGTCCCGTCGTCGGGGGACCTCGCCGCCGGCGAGCCTGCCGCCGGTCAAGGCCGGCGGGGCGCGGTCAGCGCGGCTCCCCTGTTTTGAACGGGGGAGGGGCCACGGGGAAGAAGGAGCGTTTCTTCAGGGGGGTTTCTGCAAATGTTCCTTTTAGGTTTTGAAAATAGATTTAATTTTTGTTTTTTTACCTTTTAATTCATAGAAAATCATAGGAGAGTCCAAAAATGATGAAATCAATTTTGTTAAACTTGTTTTTAAGTTTGTCATCCATTAAAAATGTTAAATAACCTTGTGTAGATAATTAATTTAATTTCTTTGTTTAGATTAATTAAATAAATGTTTAATAATTTCTAAAAGGGTTAAAATTCTGAATAATTCTTTTATAATTAGAAATGATTTCTAAAATTGTTTTATGTATTTATTTAAATGCTTTATCCATTTAGAAAATGATTTAAAATCATTAAAAATCAACTAAAAATGATTTAGGGCAAGTTTTATTAAAGGAAAAATATGGGTTTGTCTTTTAAAAATCTTGGGGTAGTTTGTGTTGGCTTGCAACTTTATCGAGAAGGGAAAGTTGTTTAGCTTCTTTGAAAAGTGTTGCATCGCATATCACTAACTTGCATTACGTTTTAGTCTCTCAAGCTTCGGAGTACGAGCTCGTGGGATTCGCGGAGGAGCAGTGACAAGTCAAGGAAGTGATCGTCATCGCTCCGGAATCTCGTATCGTGGAAGGATCTAACTTGCTCGTGATTCCAGGCAAGCCCCGAAGCATCTTTGAATCACACATTTATTTCATAATATTCATGAGTCCAAATCTTATGATTTTATGTGCATTAGGTTAGGGATTGGTTGAAACCCTTTGATGCATGAAATATTCCTTGGTAGAACTATCCTTGCTTAGTTAAGAAATTTGATTAGCAATGTCTACATTGGCTATGCTTAGAAAGGTTAAGTAAAAGATGATGAGCTAGGCCATCACCAATCTTATATGATTCACAAAAGATTCGAGTTGAAAGATAGTGGGCAGAAGCTGGTAGGAGAGATTGAGGTAAGCTCGATCCATAGTTCTGCCTACTTGCTTAAGTGACTAAGGACCGTTCCGTTGTTTAAGTGATTGATCAAGTGATTCTACCTGGTTTCTTACTGGGCTATGGGACCAGTAAAGCCAATTAGATTAGTTGGTTCACTGATTGGAAATATCGCTTACCCGTGCTTGCTGGGTCGGAGAAAGGCGGGACCGTAGCCTGTAACTTACGGGGTGGTCGCCAGACGTGGGACCCACATGGGGGTGCGTTCCCGAGTTCGAGTAAGGATATTTCCGATCGTTCGCCCAGCTGATTGAAAGGTTTTTGCGTACAATAAGATCGACTGTGCGTGACTGGGGGCTAGGTATCTCCTGCAGGAGGTACAATGATCCGGATCGACACAACTCTTGGTTATGAGTGCACTTGATCAGGTTTTAAACATCGTAGAGGAAACAAGTTGAACAAGATCAGTGTGATTCATAAATGCTGGTTGAGCTTAGTACAACATTGTCGGGTACCTACAAAAGGGGTACCCCAATCTAGGCCCAAAACTACTTGGCATCAAGGCCCACGACGACATTGACCTGGCTCAACAGCCCAGCAAAGGCCCGCCATCGCTACGAGTCCTCGGATCCATCCAGCTCGAGGTAAACGACCACCCTCGAGCGGATGGTTTCCGTCTCGATCGAGGCTCGGCGGCCTCGACCCTCTCCCTCGAGCGGGGTTTCCGTCTCGATCGAGGCTCGGCGGCCTCGACCCTCACCCTCGAGCGGGGGTTTCCGTCTCGTTCGAGGCTCAGCGGCCTCGAGGACGACCCCTACCCTCGAGGGGGTGTTTTCCGTCTCGTTCGAGGGTCGGCGGGCTCGAGCTTGCCATCCAAGCTCGAGCCGGCCTCGACGGGAACAGCGCCCAACGCACTACGACTCATCAGAGTCATCATGACGCGGTCAAAAAGCAGGGATCACTGCTCCACGCCATCACCTACTCCCGGAGAGGACATCGGTCAAATCCACTCGCGACAGTGGACTCTGAGCGCCATGCTGCACGCCAGGCCTAACCCTGCCAAGTAGCACTGTGCCAACCACTCCTTTGACTTTACCCCCCGCCGGACGCGTAGCCACCCTCGAAGGCAGCCTCGAAGGAGACCATGGAACACCGTGCGCAAGACACCACCCTCGACGCCGTGAACTGTCACGAGAAGGAAGGACGATACGTCAGCCCCTGCCATGTCGTCAGCGGAGTTGGAGGGCGCGATTCCCGCTCGCGCACAGTACGCGGCATGGACGAACAGTGCACTTAGCGACAAACACATGTACTCGCACCCCGCTCCCCTTGGTCTATAAAAGGGGAAGGGAAGCCCATGCGAAAGGGAACGAGAAGAGCACGAAGACACAACGAGATCACAAGTCTCAAGCGACACAAACACACGAGTTCATACACACTCTAGAACGCACCCACACATCATAGCCTGGGGCTTAGGAGCTCATCTCCTTCTCCCACCTTGCTTGTAAACCCCTACTACGAGCAACACGTAACCAGGTGCATCGCACCCCTGCTGGACGTACGGCCCCGTGGCCGGAACCAGGATAAACCCTTGTCTCTCACTCTCGCCATCGGGGAAACGAGTGGTTAGCACCGCAATCACTCGTCGGTGCCGGTGCGACCAAATCAGGCACCGTCAGTTGGCGCGCCAGGTAGGGGACCAGCGCTGCGCTACTCCCATTCCCGATGGCGAACTCCGGCGAAGGACGGCCTCCGCTGGGCGAGAGCAATCTGCTCCCAGCGGGGCAGGAGATCCGGTTCGGGAGCCTGCGGTTCCAAACATGTGGCGACGATTACCACATGCGCATCCTCCAGGAAGATCCCAGCGACCAACCGGAGCCTCATCACCAGCTTCCGGCGGCACCGCGACGGCGGAGTCGTCCCGGACCTCGCGCACGACGAGCACGCACCGCAAGGCGTGCCGCCGACGTCAGCAACTCCCATCCCACAAGGGAAGGGGACGTTTTGCGGTCAGGAGCACAGGAGAGGGCTGCTCCCTTCCTCCCACGGCCCATGTCCGCACCACGCGTTACGACGGTGCATTCCTATCCCTACGGGCTACGCAACTCCGCGGATGCGTACGCCTCCTCCATCCGCGCTACCATGAGCGCGTATGACAACCAGCCTGGTTGCCACCCAGTTTCCGAGCGAGATTTCGCCGATCCGTTGCCCGGTGATCCCCGCACGGAGTCCGATGATAGACACGCATTTACGCGTACACACCTTGGTTGGGACTACTCGGGTCTCCGCGACCCAGAGGCCTTTATTGCCTTTCAAACAGCGGCGGATTACTGCTTCGGGTATTCCGATGATGAGTATGACCCAACCAAGGAGTGTTTCGTCATCAACGACGGACAACTCAGCGAGGGATCGACGTCCGACGACGACGGCGGAGGTGACGGCCAGGGGGACAACGATGGCGTAGATCTGACAGGCGCGCAGCCGTCGGACCCATCGGATCACTCTCCTTCCGAGGACGAGCGGGATCCGCACCATCGGCCACGAGCTAGTGGTGACGTTTCGCCACCAGCGCGCTCCGACCGCGAACCAGCCAAGCAAGACGACGAACGCGGCACGGACGCCCGACATGCGGGACGAGTGGCTCAGGCCCGCATCCTCGCTGAGGGCAAAGACGACGATCTCGCCCCCAGAACGAGCCAGAAGCTCATCGCGGCGGCCGCGCTGCTCCGAGCCATGCCGGAGGCAGCCACCCCCGAAGGGCGAAAACTGCACCTCGAGGCTCAAAAGCTGGTCGAGCATGCTGCCCGACAGCATGCCGAAAGCTCAGCCTCCCGCCTTCGACGCTCCTCAGCCTCGAAGGGCGAACGGGGAGGGGAATCCTCGGTACGCTCACCCCGGCCCAACGGCAGGGCGCGAGCCCAGTCCCGCGGCGACTCCTGCCGTGACTCGGCGCAGCGCCACGCCAACGAACCACGTACGCCCGAAGCACGAACGCTTCCAGCGAGGGTGCCCGCGAGGTCACGCCTCCGGGAAACCCGAGGCGCGGTCGGCGATGGCGATGCTCGCAACACCCTGAATCATATAAGGCAGCGAGAGGGAGCCCGGGCCCACCAACGCGGGCGGACCGACGTTGGGTGGAACCGGGATGCGGTCTCGGAACCGGCGGGAACGCGCGTGTTCAGTCGTAACATCCGCACCGCTCCGATTCCCCCTCGTTTCCGACAGCCTACCACCATCACCAAGTACTCTGGGGAAACGGACCCCAGGGTATGGCTCAACGACTACCGCCTAGCGTGCCAGCTCGGCGGCGCCACAGACGACGCCATGATCATCCGCAATCTGCCACTCCATCTGGCAGATTCCGCGCGGACATGGCTCGAGCACCTGCCCCCGAACCGGATCCGCGACTGGGACGACCTGGTCGAGACCTTCGTGGGGAACTTCCAGGGCACCTACGTGCGCCCTGGGAACACGTGGGACCTTCGAGGGTGCAGGCAAAAGCCCGGTGAATCCCTGAGGGACTTCATCCGGCGCTTCTCCAAGCGTTGCACCGAGCTGCCCGACATCACCGACCATCAGATCATCCACTTCTTCCTCGAGAGCACCACATGCTATAGCTTGGTGTCCAAGTTGGGGAGGGACCCTCCCCCCGACGCGAACCGGCTATTCAAGGTAGCCTCCAAATACGCTTCGGGGGAGGAGGCGGCGAACGCCATCTTCAACGGCAAGAAGGGAAAGCGCCCCGAAGAGACGCCCGCGGAGGGCAGCAAACCAAGGAAGCCCTCGAGGAAGTAAAATCAAGGCAATAAGGGGAAGAAGTATCGAACCCCTCACGAGAAAGGCAACAACGGCGAACGAAGCCCCGTAGTGGATCCCAGCCATAAGGGGCCTCGAGGCCTTCCGTGTGGAGGAGAGTCTTTGATGCCGACGGCGTGTTCTTCAACATGGGACGACCCACCGCCGACGGAAATCCTCGCGAACGCCTGCGACATCCAACAGCTAAGTTGCTTATACCCCTAGAGCGGCTTCAGCCCCTCGAACCCTTTTGTACATACTTTCGATTGTACAAACTCTTGTTTAAGTATTTGGCTTAGCTCTCGCAAGTTGTGAACGAATCAAGTAGACTCGAGTCCACTCATACTTGAGTGAGGTTTGGTCCTACCCTCGCTAGGACCATCCCTCCCTCGGGGGCCGCAATGGGGACGAACCCCCGAAAAAGTCAATACTTTTATGAAATTCTTGTGATATCTCGAGCGTATCGCCAAGTGCTCCTTTGCAACCCTCGAAGGGAAGACACTAGGCGTGAAACGGACAAGGGCAGGGTCGCCTGAGCCGAGTGCTCGCCTACGCCTCGAGGCTACGGCAGCACCTCACTTCCCTCCGCCTAAGTCATTCACGTACGATCGATCCTAGTGGCTACTTCCTTTCAAGGCGCATGCATTCGACACAACGTGCATCGCAGAGATACCGCTTGAAAATAAAACTCGTTTTTCGAAATTCTTGTGATATCTCGAGCGTATCGCCAAGTGCTCCTTTGCAACCCTCGAAGGGAAGACACTAGGCGTGAAACGGACAAGGGCAGGGTCGCCTGAGCCGAGTGCTCGCCTACGCCTCGAGGCTACGGCAGCACCTCACTTCCCTCCGCCTAAGTCATTCACGTACGATCGATCCTAGTGGCTACTTCCTTTCAAGGCGCATGCATTCGACACAACGTGCATCGCAGAGATACCGCTTGAAAATAAAACTCGTTTTTCGAAATTCTTGTGATATCTCGAGCGTATCGCCAAGTGCTCTTTTGCAACCCTCGAAGGGAAGACACTAGGCGTGAAACGGACAAGGGCAGGGTCGCCTGAGCCGAGTGCTCGCCTACGCCTCGAGGCTACGGCAGCACCTCACTTCCCTCCGCCTAAGTCATTCACGTACGATCGATCCTAGTGGCTACTTCCTTTCAAGGCGCATGCATTCGACACGACGTGCATCGCAGAGATGTCGCATGAAAATAAAACTCGTTTAACGATACAAACGATGTTTAACGAAAATAAGTAGGATGTATGAAAACAAACGAATTGTTCTTACATCAGGAAACGCAAGTCTCTAAACTACTATTTATACTCGGGCTCGATGTCCCGAGGCTTTCAGGGTCCGCTTCCACCATCAAGGTTGCCCCAGTCGCCACCATCCTCGCCCAGGAAAGGACGCTCTTCCGCCGTCGGGCAGTCGTGCGGTCACTTCGCCCAGCCCACGCCACGCCTGAAAAGGCGTGCACACTCCCCCACGAAGTCGCAGTAACTGCCCTAACGGTCATCATGACCCCGCACGAAGAGGTGGAAGGTACGTTCAACACACCAACCCTTGAAAGGGCGGCCTTCGTTCTACTGATCAGGGGTTCGAACCTTGGGCCTTCGAAGGGTTTCGACAGGGGCCCCAGATCAACCGAGTCAGGGATAATCGACGGTACCCTCGAAGCTCGAACGCTCGAGGAAGCCAATCGATTATGTTCGAGGCCAGGCAAAGTGTCTAGATCGAGGGACCCCTCGAGGGGGAGCATCGAGCCCTCAACCTCTATCGAATGAGGTCGAGTCCCATCTAGCATACTTTTGCGAAAAGCTTTTATGGACGTGTCCTGTGACCACGAGCCTACCCTTATCGAACGGGGCATGGACGTCCGCTCGAACTACCCGCTATCAGCTCACCCAGGCATCCGTGGCTCGATCCCAATCGTGGGAAGCATGGATCGCCTCCTCCTCCGTCCCTCGAAAGGGACCCCGAGGAACGAATAAAAATTTGGGACATCTCGAGCCAAACGAGGCTCGGGGGCTCCTAGTGCTGTGGACAAACCCACACGACCGTGTTCCTCCCCACATCGGCCACACCGCGCGGAGCGGAACATGCGGAGAGAACGCTCAAGGCTTCCCCCTCGAAGGGAGGAAGTCATCGTTCTACTGATCAGGGGTTCGAACCTTGGGCCTTCGAAGGGTTTCGACAAGGGCCCCAGATCAACCGAGTCAGGGATAATCAATGGTACCCTCGAAGCTCGAACGCTCGAGGAAACCAACCGATTATGTTCGAGGCCGGGCAAAGTGCCTAGATCGAGGGACCCCTCGAGGGGGAGCATCGAGCCCTCGACCTCTATCGAACGAGGTCGAGTCCTGTCTAGCATACTTTCGCGGAAGGCTTTTATGGACGTGTCCTGTGACCACGAGCCTACCCTTATCGAACGGGGCATGGACGTCCACCCGAACCACCCGTTACCAGCTTCAACCAGGCATCCGTGGCTCGATCCCACCGAGGGAAGCACGGGTCGCCTCCTCCTCGACACCCTCGAACAGGGAGCGCGAGGTACGAAAAAAGCTTGAAACCCCCCAACCTCAGGCGTAGTGGACGAACCCACACCTGAGAGAGCAGCGAATGCTCTGCACATCAAGCTGAGACCTTGAGAGAATGCCAACCACTCTCCCAAGGCCTCGGGGGCTACACCCGCGGGTGCGCTAGCGCGCCCCCACGGATTCTCGGAACCCACGAAGAGATAAAGGCCTCGAAAGCCTCGACGAACTCCAGCCTTCGCGGGATTAAACTTCATCCCTGCGAAGGCTCGGGGGCTACTGTCGGGTACCTACAAAAGGGGTACCCCAATCTAGGCCCAAAACTACTTGGCATCAAGGCCCACGACGACATTGACCTGGCTCAACAGCCCAGCAAAGGCCCGCCATCGCTACGAGTCCTCGGATCCATCCAGCTCGAGGTAAACGACCACCCTCGAGCGGATGGTTTCCGTCTCGATCGAGGCTCGGCGGCCTCGACCCTCACCCTCGAGCGGGGTTTCCGTCTCGATCGAGGCTCGGCGGCCTCGACCCTCACCCTCGAGCGGGGGTTTCCGTCTCGTTCGAGGCTCAGCGGCCTCGAGGACGACCCCTACCCTCGAGAGGGTGTTTTCCGTCTCGTTCGAGGGTCGGCGGGCTCGAGCTTGCCATCCAAGCTCGAGCCGGCCTCGACGGGAACAGCGCCCAACGCACTACGACTCATCAGAGTCATCATGACGCGGTCAAAAAGCAGGGATCACTGCTCCACGCCATCACCTACTCCCGGAGAGGACATCGGCCAAATCCACTCGCGACAGTGGACTCTGAGCGCCATGCTGCACGCCAGGCCTAACCCTGCCAAGTAGCACTGTGCCAACCACTCCTTTGACTTTACCCCCCGCCGGACGCGTAGCCACCCTCGAAGGCAGCCTCGAAGGAGACCATGGAACACCGTGCGCAAGACACCACCCTCGACGCCGTGAACTGTCACGAGAAGGAAGGACGATACGTCAGCCCCTGCCATGTCGTCAGCGGAGTTGGAGGGCGCGATTCCCGCTCGCGCACAGTACGCGGCATGGACGAACAGTGCACTTAGCGACAAACACATGTACTCGCACCCCGCTCCCCTTGGTCTATAAAAGGGGAAGGGAAGCCCATGCGAAAGGGAACGAGAAGAGCACGAAGACACAACGAGATCACAAGTCTCAAGCGACACAAACACACGAGTTCATACACACTCTAGAACGCACCCACACATCATAGCCTGGGGCTTAGGAGCTCATCTCCTTCTCCCACCTTGCTTGTAAACCCCTACTACGAGCAACACGTAACCAGGTGCATCGCACCCCTGCTGGACGTACGGCCCCGTGGCTGGAACCAGGATAAACCCTTGTCTCTCACTCTCGCCATCAGGGAAACGAGTGGTTAGCACCGCAATCACTCGTCGGTGCCGGTGCGACCAAATCAGGCACCGACAAACATGTATGCAAAATATTTTATAGCCTAGATGGATAAGTAACAACTCAACTGATCTAAAATAAAGAAAATATAAGGATCAAGTCTTAGTACTGCTTTTGGCAAAAGAGTCGAGTCAGCCAAATCCACATAAAGCCCACTCATATTCCTTGAGAGTCTTTTCTTTGGTAAGGCGGGTAAGTCTTGTTGAGTACCTTCGTACTCAGGGAATCTCCCTTTTGTTTCTCAGAAGAAGCTACGGAGGAGATCACCAAGAAGATCCAGAAGACCTAGATCATCGTGGTCCCGGTGATTTTAGGGTTAAGCCGGAGGCTGTAGATATTTGTGATATAGAACTACCTAGACTGGTTTGTATTAAACTCTTAGTAATGGCTTGACTTGCATTTAAGTTCTCTTCAAAACCTGGCTTGTATTAAGTAAGAATCTTGGTATGTTGTGTAAAAATGATAATGTTCGTTGTGTTCTCCTTACCGAAAACGATCCTGATGTATGGCAAGTATATGAGTTAACATGGTTTATCGAGGAGTCCTTGGGACACTCGACAGATCACCAGTTTAAACTGTTTGAAGTGCGTCCGATGACCGTAACAGGTCGTTATGGCGCACTTGAGCCAGTTTAAATTGGCGGTTCTGCCACATAATATAATCAATATTTTAAAAGATAAAGTTCATCGTTATGAATGCGTAACCACTAGAATCACTTGAATCGGAGATAGGAGAAAAAATAATAATCATTTTAAGATCTAAGGATCAAATGGACTAATTTAGTGCTTTTTAGTCCTTAGATGTTAAAATGATTACTATTTTTTTCTTGCATCTCCATTTTAAGCAATTCTAATGGTCATGCGTTCGTAACGATGAGCTTTACATTTTAAAATATTGATTATATTATTTTATAATTGTTTGTTTAAATTTTTATATTATTTTTTCCACACAACGACCAAAAAATAATATAACAAATAGTGATAAAATAGTATAAATATCACTTTAAAATATAGTGCTCACCGTTAGTAACACGTGGCCACAAGAATCACCTTAATCGGAGGTACGAGCAAAAAGTAATAATCATTTTAATATCTAAGGACTAAATTGTAAATAAAAAAGTTAAAACCACTCATCAAAACAGCCCGATGGCCAAATTTGAATGGTTTTGATAGTTGGATGGCCAAAAATATCTGGTTTTGGAGTTCGATGGCCAAAACCAAACTGAGGCAAGAGTTGGATGGTCAAAAATGGACTTTTTCCCGGGCAAAATGAGATGAAACTAGACTGGTAGGCGCGCTACGCTGCACCACTCAAGTTGTATTATGCATAATCATGTTACGAAGTTTAGTTTATGTATTTTTTTGATAGAGAAAACAGATTTATTGATGTCACATAAAATTGGATCATGATTTTGATATTATTTTAATGTATGTTTGAAATTGTGAGTCTTTGAAGGAGTGAAAAAAAAGTTTGATGGTTTTGTAGGAATTAATTTTTAGAAGGGAAAAAGAAAGGGGTCAAGGTAATGATGGAAGAAAAAAAAAGAGGTCAACAGTATTGTAGGTAAAAAGTTAAAAGGTTTTGTACAAATTATGTTTTGCAAGAAAAAAAAGATAAACAGTATTGTGGGTCCCACGTATGAAGAGTACGTGGGGTCGTGGGCCCCACTTAATAGTGTACGTGGGCCCCACGCGTGAACAGTACCCTCGGGGCCCACTTAAACAGTACCCTGGTCCCACGTGGGCCGCAACTCACGGTAGCTCACCGATTCTTGGCCCTTTATAAGCACTCATGTTGAGTTAGAGACTCAAACTCAGTGGAGATATCCAACCTAATCAATTAAACTAGACTTAGTACACAACAATAGTACAAAAGTACTATATTCTTTCCACTTACTTTCATTGGCTAGCTGCCTTTTATAGCGCGCGTACTCTGATCCTCTTCTACGAATCTACAACTCTCTTTACTGAGCGAGACTTCATCTATATCCTAAAAGTGGATTTTGATTCCCATTTTTTCTTTGAATGACAGCTTCAACTAGGCTCCACCTTAGAGAGGGTTTTCTGTTTTAATCAAGATAGGGTCAGGGGCGCGTTGGAACGGTAGCTGCTTAGTCTCATCCGAGAGTCCAATCTCTTTGTACTGTGCTTTTATGTCTTTGAATAAAAAAGAAAGAAGGGGGTCTATTTTTATTTTAACGGTGTTGACAAAATGGCTGGGGACATCATTTTGCATGAGTTACACTTACACACGAAAAAAATAAGACGTGACTATATTTGAAATTGAATTTTATCATAAGTGAGGGACCATGACACCCTAAGAGAGGGTGAATTAGGTGTCTCTAAAAACTAAGGCTCCCAGCACATATAAAAACCTATTTCAATTTCTATCTAAATGTGCTCTAGGTTTTCTCTATGTATTGCTATCTCTACCGCTACAAAGTTTTGCACCCTAGGTCCAATCCTATACTACCATGGCAAGTCTAGGAAAGGTAAATACGGAAAGTAGTGCAAGTATAAAATATGGAAACTTAAAGGGTAGAGAAGAGCAAACTCCTGGCATGACGATTTTTATCGAGGTATCGGAAAGCTCACGAGCTTTCGACTAATCCTCGTTGTTGGAGCCCCTCTCAAAGGGAATGCCCGCGCAAGGGCATAAACTCCCCGGTCGAGTAACTCCGTGGGTGACCACGGGACTTCCCCACGCGCAAGTGGGTCTCCGCTCGTCCCTCCCTGAATGCTCCTCGCCGCCTTCACTTGGTAGAGCTTCGGCCAAACGCCAAGGGCCTCTCCTCCCTTGCACAAGCACCGGCGGCCTCTCCACAAACTCGGTTGGAGGGTCTCGCAAGACTACAAGCCCCGTATTACAACACTTGGTGCGTGCAAGCACCGGTAAGCAAAGAGGTATGCAAACCTCGCTGAACTCTAGGCGAAACACCTAAGAGATACGCTAAAGGGTCTAGACTAGCACTAAGCACTTGGCTAATCACCTAGATCTTTCATTTAGCACTTTGGTGGATTGAGCACTCAAGAATGTGTAGAACACTTGCCAATATCTTCCCTGAGCTCAAGCACCCTTCAAATGGCCGATGCACCTCATATTTATAGCCCCAACCAAAGGAACTAGCCGTTGCAAGCCGTTGCAACTTCCCTGCGTACCACCGACTAAATCGATGGGTGCAGGAGGGAACCATCGAATTAGTCGATGGTGCCACCTTAGCTAGCCGTTGAACCAGCCGTTCGAATCCTTGTGTCACTGACATGTGGGCCAACCCAACCACCGATTGATTCGGTGCCTGCTCTCTGGTACCATCGAATTGGTCGATGGTTTCCACATAAAGAGGTCTTCAGCCTTCTCGCCAGCACCGACTGAATCGACGTCACCTTCTTCACGACCATCGAATTGATCGGTGCGTTCCAGGGACAAACCAGCTTCTGAACCTTCATCATCGACTGATTCGATGCCCTCTTCTTGACACCATCGAAATAGTCGATGACCGCCAAAATCGATACAGTACCGAACTGCACCTCTGAATGCCATCACCGACTAATTCGATGCCAACTTTTGGCACCATTGAATTACTAGACGGTCACTCAACCACTGCTGGTTAGCTCTCTTATCATCATCAACTAATTCGGTGCTCATGCTTTTGCGCCATCGAATTAGTCGATGGTCTTTTTCCTCTTCTCAGCCCCTTGGTCACCGACTGATTCGATGGTCTTCTCAGCCTACCATCGAATTGGTCGATGGTCACTGTGTAACTTGTGTAACGCTGAATTTGCTTCTTTCTTCATGGGCTTTTGATCTATCTTCTTTGCCATCTTTTCTACGTGTTTTGGATACTTCAAAATATGGCTAAGGACACTTTTCCACGTGAATTGGATGGCTTCAATTTGGATAACCAACATTTGGATATTGATTATATAGGCATTTGGATGGCTTCCAAAGTATCCTTGGGACCTACAAATATCTACAAATATCATCTCGACAAATTGTTAGTCCCAATGATTATGTTGTCAATCAATCACCAAAATCACAAACTATGGCCTAGGGCCATTTTCCTTACAAGAAGGTCATGCGGTAAAGTGAAGTGAGGGGCATTATGCAATAAATGATGTGTATGAAATCTCTAGTCCTAAAAGGACTCTAAGGGATTGTCGCGTCGCTTCTATGATGAAGCTGCAACGCATGCCATCCGCTCGGCTTCACCACGTGACGCGAATCGCCTGCTCGCAACGCGCCCACACGTGATTTCGTCGGCCCGCAATCACCGGCGCCAGCTTCACCTTCGCTTGCTCTCCCGCTCGCAACGCACCCACCCGCAATTGCCACCACCATCCATCGCCTTCCAAACTTGAGCCCGCCTGCCCTCGACTCCACAGCTACCTCCACAACCCATCCTCGCCAAGCCCCCGCACTCCTCGGTCGGGAATTCCTCTTCTTGGATATGTGCTGCCTATTTCTTCTACTACCATCCATGTCTAAGCACTGCATTCTGTAATAGTGATCATTATTTACACTCATGTGTGCTATTATCCTAATTGAGTAGCTGATATATTTAACTTTGAATTGCTCCACATCATCATATATATTGGTGTATTTAACATGAAGGTCTTTGTTTGTCCAAACTATAACACTGTTATTGGATTGCCATGAACCTTGCACATCTGGTTCAATACTAATGAACTACAAGAATTACTCTTTGTGTACCTAATATCTATTTTTTTTCTTCTCTATTGAAAGTATATTAATGAACTGCAAAATTCCTATTTTTTGCTTTGTGGTCAACATATAATATTTCGCCCCATGTGCTACCTTGCCACTTTAGACCTGTCCAATTGATATTTGCTAATTTCTGCATGTAAGGAGGTGACATACGCAGATATAAGATGACTATGAAAGGCGCCTATGGTAGCATGCCTCTTTTGCACCATATGTAATGATGTTTATTTTGTTCCCTTTCATCAGTTGATTGGGAATCCAAATGGTGTCTGTTGGATGTGTTCTAATTTACATTAATTCCGTTGCTCAGACATTTTCTTGGCTATGATGATCACCCTGTTATGTTAATTCTTGGCTGTTTTCTCAGTTTGTTTAATATCAAAATGGTTTCATCAATCTGTCATTTTGTATTGTCTTAGAGAGCTGGGTGCTGTCATGTACTTAAATGTTTAGTGACATATTGATTCACCTCAAGAAAATAAAGACCAGGGCGATGAAAAAATATATGCTCAATGTCATTTGCATTGGACGTGGTAATCCATTAGAACGATTAATAATTTCTTGTTTCTGCCAGCAGGTTTCATTCTGGGTGACTGACCGGGCTAGGCTGCACTCCGATGGATGGCTCCCTACTGCAATTCCCCACTTCCCCGTGTAATTTGATCCCTTTACAAGTTCCAGATGGGTTGGTGTATGGACATGAGTTTACAGTAACCTGCCACTGTCATGGAGCAACGATCTTCCAACACTGGTAATTCTCAATTTTATGGGTAATTAATTTTCTGTTGGAGAATTGGTTGCCTTTGCTTTGTTGTGGTTCAAGAACTTCTGAAGCTTACAAATAAAGCAGATGTGAGACATAAGAAAGGTTGCCTTCTCTGTCGTCGTACATTCTGTTTAACATAGTAAGCTTGCTCATCCCCGTTAAAATATTTGCAGTATTATTAGCATGGAATAATTTGGTTCAAATCATTTCCTATGTTGCACCATTGGTTTTGTGTTTCTGGAATGTTCTATTTGTGGTAAGCTACATTCAGTTTTATTTTCTCCTCATAGTACCCAGGCACATTGATTTTTTCATATTCCTAACTTTATGGGTATAAAGACATAGGAGCTGGAACCAGTCAAAATTGATGGAAGGGGCATAAGAATGGTAATTTAGTTGCTAGAGAAAATGATAATTAATTAGTTGTCTGCAAGTTAAAAAAATATTCATGTTGATACTCTTGTGGTATGTAAAATGTTCTTAGATTGATAATTTAGAGCTTCAGAGATTACATTGTCCTGAGGTGGTACTTGGCAGTATCGAGATTGAGTATACCAATGATTTTGTGGCAGTGTGGCATACCATCTCCGGGTGATGATAGTAGTTACAGTTTAACATATTGACGAATCAACGCGGTATTTAAATCAACAAGCGTCATACCCTCTAATGGTGTACATGGCCCAACAAGTTCTTAATTACTTTGCAGTATTGTTACCTTCATAATACTGTATATGTTACATTATAATGTATACCCTATAATTTTTATCCCAACATTAATCAAAAGATAAGTAAATGAGAGACACAAGTGGGAGTAGATCAGTTTTTTGCACTAGTCGGAGCGCAAGTAACATCATAATTGGCCTCTGTTCCTAACACAGCAGGTGGTGTGCTTGAGAGGATCCTACATCTCTCTTTTTCATTCACTGACCTACTACATTCTCTGGTCCCAAGCATCACTTTTCAGTTTCAGGCTCTGTGTAGATTACTTCGCAATTTCAAATGAAACTACTAAAGAACATCTTTGCCGGTTACCAAATTGAAATACGTGTCTCCACTTTCAGCTAATGTATCTCTGTGTTACAGATTCCGCCATGAGTCAATCACACGTAATAGGACAATCAATAATTTATCCATTCATGGGTCAGTATGTGGCACAGATATTTTCTCATTGACTGTGAAATATCTATTCCTTTTGTTTTGTTTTAGTCTAAAAGATATCATATAGGGATATGTACAATTTAAGTACTATACCACTTGTTTATAAGAAAAAAGTTTTTTGTACTATTTCATCGCACAATAGTACTTGCGTTCTTGAATTAACTATTTTTTTGACGAGTTTGCTTTGATTTTTACATTATTATTGTCTTGTTGAATGCTTAGTTTATTACACTATAATTTGGTTTCCACCCATAGCAACGCACGGGCACGAATCTAGTGTTCACTAAAAAATTTTGTACTTGGATAGAGAATTTTAATCATGGGGAAATATAGGGAGTCAAAGTTAATAACCAACTGGGGTGTCAGATCTCTATAATATGAATCATGGACCAAAATCGGACAACTCCATCATGTCACATCGCCCGCTATCTCTCGGACGTCAGATCGGCCGTGCGACGGTCTAGGTCGGCCTTTATTCAATTTGAACAATCTCTAAACATGAATCCTGAACCCAAAAGCTTAATCATCGATTAAAAAGGACTGATATAAAAACATGAACGTATTGATGGGATTGCAACTTTCTGTTAGGCTATATGGTTATCACGAAGTAATGTTCTATTTGATAAATGCCAATTGAAAAGTTTCTGGCAGACTCTATTTAGTGGAATATATTATCTCCAATTTTGATCTCGATTGCATTGAAGTGAAGACCTCTAAGAGGTCCTGATTCAGTCATTTCGAACCGTGGAGACGTCAGCGCAACACTTCTTTTACATCCCATTGAGGGCCATTTAGTTTATTGATTAGTTGATGATGCAGATTATTTTAGACTTATAAAACATTTCCTTTACATTTGGCTACTATAGGTTATAGGATTAGACTAATTCTTTCTGTAATTGAGAAGGACGAATCCCTTTGATTATCTAAACATCGTTAGTGTCATGTACCAAAGCAATTTTAGACCTGGAAGGCTTAGAGTAATTGAGTGAAAACAAGCATATTATATATAAAGATATATCCATATTAGAACCACCACACATTTGTTCTACTATAAATCTTCCAAACTGGTTATGGAAAGTTCATACTTATTAGCCAAATTTAGAGACTATCCAAACAAGATCTTATTCACCATATGGTTCTGAAATCAACCAAAGAGGTTGCTTGCCACAAAGTCTGTTTCCGTTGTTTCCCTTGTTTTCCCTATCGGTGTGAGATTGTGCCTTGGCGGCGACTTCACGTGCAGGAGGAGATTGCTTGCCACAACATATTGGCTTGAAGTTGCCCAACAGAGCGGTCTTGATCTTGTTGATATCTCAATCCATCTAGTCGGGCCTCTCGAAGTAGTTTTGAGTTCTCCCCTCGTTGATGTCCCAATCCAACTGGTGAGGTGGTGTCTCGAGTTCTCCTCGTGTTGCAACCGGGTGAGTTGAGTTGTGGAGTTCATCGTGTTGACGCCCCAATCCAACCAGGTGAGTCCTATTTTTTCACTCCTTTCTTTTTTATTTTTCTGACTATAGCCTTCCAAAACTGTAGTCTTGTATTTTTCTACTGGCACTATCTTGTGCATTTCGTTCAAAAACATCAACCAAAAAATCATCTATCTACCCTCTATCTTCGTTGCAACATATGGGAACCAAATTTTCATTGTTACTGTAAGATATGCCGTGGAAAAAAATTAACTTTACTTTTATGTTGATTTGTTGAACATAAAGTTTCCACATAGATAAGGGATAAATTATTTTGCTTCTTAAAATGGAATCCTACCTAAGGTGTTGCCAAAATAATTTGATGTTAACAAATTTATAAAAAAAACTTGACCTGTGGGGGTAGAACCGCCCCCACGACTTTCATTTGAGAGAGAAGACATTCTCACGTAGGTCGAGAAAACCCCCGAACACCTACCCAACCCTTACACAGCGGCACTGTTGCCCATGTGAGACGACCATCGACCTGGGCCGGACCTTCGACCTGTGCTTTGGCGTGGTGACAAATGAGGGGATTTTTTTAACCTCAGAAATTTGCTCCCACTGGGAGTCGAATCCAGGACCTGAGGAGTGCTACTGAGGCTATCTAACCAATCTAGCTAGAGGCCCGTTCGCATGTTTACAAATTTATGACTACCGACTAGACCATTTCCCATCAATCAAAAAGTTACAAGTTACTTAGTTATTATCCCAACAGATAATTCTTCGATACATCATTGGATATAGCGAATACAAGAGGAGTTGGTCAGTCTAGCGATGAGCCTCAATTTGGCATGAATCTAGCTAACGTTTGCCTCTTGGAGTTACGATGATGGGAGGTGGTAGTATATAGAGTGCTTGTTTAAATTAGTTTGAGCTTTCTGGTAGCTTCTCAATGTCAAAAGCCAGAAGCTCAAACAAACAACAAACTTCACATGTACCTTCCGGAAAGTTGTGCAAGCCTAGAAAAATGGAGCTTATACAGAAAGCTAGAAAGCTCATTTTTGTGATATTTTTCTACCGTTTTTCTTAGAAAGCTAAACACATTTTCTAAAAGCTAGTGTTGGCCTTTTAGAACCAAAAAGATAGCAAAAGCTTCTAATAAAAGCTCAAAAGTTGCATTTAAAAAAATACAGGCCCTCTAGAGATAGAAAGAGGGGTAGCCGGGTAGGGGCATATAGAATTGATAGCGACTAATTTGTCCACCTTCTTATATCCATATGGGATATGGCAAAGGGAGGACGTCGTGCAAGAGTGAGTGTGTTGAAGATGAGCAGTGTTCAACTTTTCCGCTGGCTCTAGATAATATGTTCAAAACAAACCAATATTGTTATCATGTCTCTTAGACATGTAACATGTTTGGACACCATCCATCCTCAATCGGTACACCTACTCTACCGTCCAAAATTACATAGAAATGTTTTCTAGACGGAGTCTAGTCCACCAAATGTTCTATTCCACATATATGTTTCTTTATAGTATATAGCAAAATATATCAACTTGAAGTATATCAATCAACAATTTAAACAGCGGATACTGGGCTATAGGATTTGGCGGCAGGGTTGTCAAACTGCTTTTTGTGCCACTATAGCTCGCTATTTTTATAGTAGTAGTCATGAGCGATGTTATCTCCGTAAAACCGATATAGCTCAATATTTAAACATCACTATCAATCTACAAGTCTTACTATGTGGTTTCTTCCTTACAACATTCCAGCTACACATGTGTAGTGTAATACTCCACTATAACCCAAAATGGTTTTTGTAGCTACGCTACAAACATATGATTTACTCACTACAAAATAGTTTCCCACTTACACCATGGCTTTGTCACTGGGAATTTGGAGCGACCTAGAAATTAAAGAGGTTCGATGGGAGCCAAACAAGTTGTACATATGCTTGGCACATGTTTACATGTTTGTGACAGACCCATTTCCTAACAATAAAAACATATGTTATTTGCATTGTTATCCTAATAGGTATGCTTGATACAATAGCGCAAATAGCGGAATACAAGAGGATGTTGCTCACTCTCTAGCCATGAGCCTCAATTTGGCATGAATCTAGCTGGCAGTTGCTTCTTGGATTTGCGGTGATGGGAAGTGGTAGTATATAGAGAGAAGAAAACAGGGGTAGGGGCATAGAGAATGTATAGCGACTCATTTCTATAGATGTGTGCAAAACAGGGGTGAAGACCTTACCTCTCAATTACAGAATTTGTCGCTAGATCCCTGTGGCAAAGTAAGGACACGGCGCAAGAGTAAGCGTGTCGTGAAGAGTCCATTTTTTCGCTGGCTCCAGATATTCTAGCCAAAACAAATAAATGTCGCTTAGACATGTGACATGTGCAGGCACCATCCATCCGCAGTCGGTAGACCCACTCAGACGTCCAAATGTTCCGAGACATGTTGTCTAGAGGGAGGCCGGATTCCCAAATGTTGTGTGCCCCTTTCCTCTACATCTGTATTTTTTCTAGAAAATATAGTAAAATATACCAATTTGACATATAATCAACCAACGATTTGAAATATGGGTAGTGGGCTATAGGATTTGGTGGCAGGTTTCTGAAACCACTATTTGTGTCACTATAGCCCGCTATTTCTATAGCAGTGGTCATAAAACGTTAGTTCCGCCAATTGCTATAGACTGCTATTTAAAACACTACTATCAATCTATAATCCTTATTGTGTGGTTTCTTCCTTACAATATTCCAGCCTAGCTAGTATTGTGTTGTGTAATACTGCACTATAATCCATAATAGTTCTTTTAGCTGCACTACAAACATATGATTTCCTCAAGCAGCAGTAGGCAATAGTTGCCTAATACCTCAGGGTTGTGTTGTCACTGAGCATTTGGAGCGCACCTAGAAATTAAAGAGGTTCGATGGGAGCCAAACAAGCTGTACGTATGCTTGGCACATGTAGTTTATGAAAATGACCTCACGTATTCACGTTGGCTCTTTGGCCTGGTCTTGAAATCGACTACTGCCGTTGGTTCTGTTTGACCAGCTAACTACCCATCCTACTCCTACCGTGTTAAATTCAGCAGGAACAAAATAAAGCAGTTGGATTGCATAAGAAATGGCTTTTTTTAGTTGGTAACATAATAAATGTATAGACAATATAAACAAGAGGCTTTTCTGGTGAGCATGAATGCAGCTGACTATATTGTTTGCATACAAAAGGACATAATCATAAATATAAAAAATTTTAAGCATCTCCAGGTAATGCTTATAGTATTCCAGAGCAGACCAGCAGTCCATTTAATACGTCTAAATCTAGAAGCCACAAATTAACAACAGATCTAGTATTATGCTACCTGGAGATCCCAATTAATTAAAAATATAAAAAAGATCCCAGAAAATCATTTTATTCATCGTCACAGCTCGCTAGGGATTGACCGAGTTCACATGTCCACGTGCGAGTGAGGCGATCGGCACCGTCAAAATTACCCACACGTGTAATGGACGTCTACGAGCTTCGATCCTAACCGGACCACTTGGGAACAGGAAAGACGGCTAGCAAATCCACGTGGAAAAACACAGCCTTGGCCCCACCTGTCGGCCACCCATAACAGAGAACCCATGGAGTTGAAACCCCGGCCCGGCGGCGCACAGGTTATAAACAGACAGGGTTTGGTGGGACGAGGGGACGACGCCATCCCGGATTCAATCCGAGACGAGAGAAGCGTTGCAGAGGTCTCTTTCTTTGGAGGCTGTCACAGGGGCCGCGTGGTTCGTGGCAGCCAAGAATCCTGAGGAGGAATACTGGCTCGCGAGAACGAAGCCGGTTGCAGAATTCTCCATCCGGCTGCCGGTTCTTGGCTCCGGCCGCAAACCTTCCTCTCCGGCGAGGAGGCGGGCGAAGCGGCGGCGAGGGAGGATCCGACCTGCGGAAAATCCAGACGATGAGGGTAAGTGATGTCTGCTTGATTTCGTTCTTGTTTGGTTTCTGCTCCGATTCGTGGGGATGGGCCCGTTTCTTTCTGTTGGTGTATGCGGCTGAGCTTTCCGAAGGCTCTGTTCCGATTTCAATGGAACAGTGTCGGGATGGGCAGAGCCTCGTCCTGATTGGGTTCTTGATGGGGATCGCAGACATTCGCGAAGTCGGAGTCCTCTGACTGCGGAGATTTCATTCTATAGGATTCAACTGTTTGTGCTAATCATTATTAATCGTGAATCTGACTCTCATACGGATCATTATCCATCAGTTACCTCAGCGCCTGGTTCACCGGCGTGCAACTGAAAATTTCACTGTTTCGTCGTCCTCAGGGCGTTTCGGTCAGAACAGGAGTCATACGGCCAGAGCTCCTATTCCTCGCAGAAAACATGTGAATTCAGACTGAAAAAAAAATTAACTCGCCCATGTTTTTTTCTTTGGTTGTCGCTCTCTGCTTCCCCTGCTGAACTCGACAGCCATGAACTGTTCGCCGTGGGGACCGCGAGAAATTTTCGTCTCTTTTTTTTTCTTTTCATTTCTTGGCACGGGCCCGTTTTTTCTTCCTCTCTTCAGCGGCAGCAGTAATGCACGGTACCGTACGGGGTGGAAAAGATTGTTCCTTTAACTCGCACGCATTAACGCTGGCGAGAGATCCATCTCTGGCGCGGCGGCGGCGGCGCAAGCGGCCGGCTTCAATGCCCGGCCCACCTGCTGCGCCGCGTGCGGCCGCAGCCACAGCCAGCCAGCCAGCAACGCAAGCAGCAAGCCACGGCGGCGGCAGCTGCGGCGAGGGGCAGGGTCCGGCTCTGCAGTGCAGGTCTCCTTGTCCCTTGTCTTCTCTTGTCTGCCTCTGCTGCCGCCGCCACTTCCTTTCCTTGGGATCCGGGCATGCTTTGCAGAGGAGTACCTATAGCTGCAGCTGCTGCTGCGCGTGTGGATGCTCTGCAAGTGCTTTTCTGGGTTCTTGGAGGATCGTGCTGCCGACGCTACTGGTGGTGCGCGGTTCTCCAGGCACAGTTTGAAGGCAGCAAAGAAAATATCATTTTCGTAAACAGAAAAAAAAAACCTTTGCCGGGAGGTTTGTTGATGCGGTGGTGCATAGCGACGTACAGTAGCATAGCATGATCTCGTTGATATATTTTACAAGTGGGCGTAGGAGAATCAGGTGCCATCCGAGGTCAAGAGGGTGATGGTTTGTTTGTCTGCTCATGACGACAAAAGTTGCTTGTTCTTTTTCTTCTTTTTCACTCAGAAAAAAGAAAGGTTTTGCGGCTTGGTAGTGGGCTGCTCTCGTGTGTGATGCCATGACGTGTGATGTACTGATGTACGAGTATATCCACCCATTTTTTGTTCGGCGGGTCGCCCCCCACAAGTACATATAGGCTACTGAGCAAACAAGCTAGCGCTTTCTTCTCTCGTTTGCATTGTTCATCAGGAGCACGCCAGTAGTCAGTGTTTTAGGAATTGTAGTAAACGTCGGCTTGATAGCACCAGCTCTCGTTTGCGTTTTAGGCTTGAGAGCACCAGCTCATGCATGTTTCTGCCACATATTTGAGAGATAAAAAGGAGCTTCTTTCAGGAAATGGTAACCTTCGATGTTCCCATTAGGGTCCTTTTACTTTGTGTTGGCTGCTTCTAGAGGATTTTGCCGTAGGACTTTGTGTTCGATGTTCAAGTTGCAGTAGGGTATAAAACTGTGCACATATGCTGCAATTTTCAGTACTATGTAGCTCAATTTGCTCTGCTCGTTGCGTCTGGGTTGTAATGTTTTGTAGCTGCCTGCTTAAATTACTCATATCATTTGATGTATGATTGTGCTCATTTGCCTTTATTGCTGAATAGTGCGTCATGTAGTTTTTCATGGTTACTTACTAGTTAGTCCTTCATTCTGCCGATATAATGTAGTGCTAACAATCTCCTGCCATCATTGATAAGCTTGACAATTCAGCATTTCTTCTGGATCAACATGATCCAGATTTGACGCTCTGCATTTCTCATGTTTGTTTTGCAGTTCTGCTGCCCCTAATTATGCTGTGACTGTGCGAGGATGAACTGGCACATGCCAATATAAGCTCCTGTTGAGGGTTCTCCTGCATGTTTATAGTTTTGCTTGGTAAATAGGAACTCGAGGAACATGTCCAGCCTTGACTTTGATGGACAGGACGACACATTCCTGGATGTGTCTGATGATGTTAGAAGCTCAAAATATTCTACAGCTAGATGCAGCACAAGCGACCAATTATCAGTATCATGGAGGCCTGAGTATGAGTTGTGGATGAGTGAACCTATGAGCGTCATTGAAAGGCGGCACAGATTCCTGATTGGATTGGGCTTAGCTCAACCTACTGCTGGAATCGCCTTTCAGCACTGGCAGGGCGAAACATTGGCTGATTGTGCACTTCGTGACCTGGAGGAGAGAATTAGTAGCATCTGTTCTTCATATCAGTCGTCGATTTCTCATTGTGCATCAGCACAGGATAGTACTTATTGCATACGGGATCTGGATACTGAGAACAGAGTTGTAGTTCATGAAAGCGAGGTTGGAACAGATAAAATCATGAATATAAACCAGTCTGAAGGTTTTCTCAGTTTCTCT
The DNA here is from genome assembly GCA_015342445.1 of Digitaria exilis. Classification (NCBI taxonomy): domain Eukaryota; kingdom Viridiplantae; phylum Streptophyta; class Magnoliopsida; order Poales; family Poaceae; genus Digitaria; species Digitaria exilis. Next base: position 1,555,086 of record JACEFO010001924.1, on the reverse strand, counting down.
CAGCTTGTTCATGAGTTCTTGCGAAAGGGTGGTGGTCGAACCCGTGTAAGAGGGTCGAATATCAGTGTCACTGATAAACAAAAGGATCCCAAGAACATCTGTGGACGATTGACAAGAAAGAAGGGAGGAAATAGAATTTGCATGTATCGCACAAATATGAAAACGCTGAAGACAAGCACATTCTCCCGAACAAAAGTTGATCAGCAGAACAAGAAGTGGATGGACTTCTCTGCTGTCTACATGTGCCAAGAAATTCAAGCCCACGGGGGTTCAATCAGGGTCATGAAGTTCAGCCCATCCGGGATGTATTTAGCGAGTGTCGGTGAAGACTGCATTGTGCGCATTTGGACGATTCAAGAAGTTGAATCCTCTCCTGATTTGTATGTCAGAGAAGCGCCTGTCGAATGCATGGACAGAAACAAGGGCTCCAAAATGAAGGTGGAAAAAGACTGCAGGCGTACCCTTGCCATAATACCCAAGTTAGTTTTCAACATTGCAGAGACACCACTGCATGAGTTTCGTGGTCACACAAGTGACATCTTGGATATGACATGGTCAAAATCAGATGTAAGTTTTTCTTTTCCCTTTATCCTCTTTGCTTTGCTGACTCGTCATGCCTAGGGGAACAACTTTGATATCAGTTCAATCATATAATTTTTTTTTGTTTTTTTGAGGAAATTCAATCATATAATTGAGTTCTTATCTTTCGATCTAATTTTTCTATGAAAACTGACTATTTAATGTTTCCTGCAGTTTCTCCTGACTTCATCTAAAGACAAGACAGTACGCATGTGGAAAGTTGGCTCTGATGGCTGTCTAGCAGTATTCAAACACAGAGACTATGGTATGGGCTAACATCAGGAAAGAAATCTTACATGCTTCGACATCCCATAGTAGATTCTATTTTAGATAGTCAAAAGCTTCTTACGCCAGGAAAGAAATCTTACATGCTTTGGCATCCTATACTAGATTCTATTTAGATAGTCAAAAGCTTCTTACATCAGGAAAGAAATCCTACATGCTTTTACATCCTAAAGTAGATTCTATTTTGGATAGCCAAAAGCTTCTTTGAATCTTTTTTTACTCTCTGAATATGAAAGTTATCATTCCCACATATTTTTTTCAATCTAAAATATTCATTATTGCAAACTGATATTTTATTTTTATTTGTCAACAGTAACATCTGTTCATTTCAATCCGGTTGATGAAAGATACTTCGTCAGTGGCTCAATAGATGGCAAAGTCCGTGTTTGGGATGTTTCTGAGAAGCGAGTCATTGACTGGGCTGATATAAAGCACATCATAACTGCTGTGAGTTACCAGCCAGATGCAAAGGTTAGTATCTGATCGAAATGTTTCTAAGCCTTTTCTATTTTCCCTTGTTGAGTACGAACTCAGGCATTTTTACCCTTGTTAGGGTCTTATTGTTGGCACCGTTGCTGGGAGGTGCCGCTTCTATGATCAGACAGGTACTGTTAACATCCATTGCTGATGCTCTTATGACTTTGTTTATCGAAATGGCTACCACTGTATTACAATCTATTGCTCCTATGTACTTTGAGTTTAGGTGAAAACTACATGGAAGCGAAGAAAGAACTGAAGGTGACCAAGAAGAAATCTGCTAGGAAGCAGATCACCAGTCTGCAGGTTAGCTACCCTGGATCAATCGAATGTTTCTCTCCTCATAAGAAGCATTATTTGTTGATGTAAAAAAAAAGAAGCATTATTTGTGTTAACATTGCTCAATCAATTCTGCTTTAACAGTTTTCAGGAGGCGCTACTTCTCGCATGTTAATCGCATCAGCGGGTTCTAAAATCCGAGTCTCTGAAGGCACTGGCATCAACCGAAAGTTTGAAGGTTAGAGCTCCCTCCAATTTCTCATTCTTAAAGAAAGACGGTTAAAGTGCTGCTGATCCATATCCAGTACACTCTTGAACGCTGTTTGTCCCCCGTTGGCTTTGCAGGACGTCGAGGCTCCAAGATCCTGGTACCGCCGTCTCTGACATCCGACGGCCAATACCTCGTGTCAGCAGGCGCGGATTCCAACGTCTACATCTGGAACTTCGACAAATCACGGGGCAAATGCAGCAAAGGAGCGAGAAGAGTTCGCTCCTGCGAGCACTTCGTCTCCGAGGGCGTCACGTCCGTGGCGACATGGCCGGGGCTGCTGGACCAGCAGGAAGGTCATGCCGGGGATCTCCGGTCGCCGCCGGAGAAGGGTCCCACACTGTGCCGTGACAGGGAGTGCTGCTCGTTCGGGACGTGGTTCGTCGCCGACGACGGCGGGAAGGGCAACGCGACGACGTGGCCGGAGGAGAAGCTGCTGCCGTCGCTCAAGTACGTGAACTGCGGCGGAGTGGATGAGTGCCGCTCCAAGGTGCCGGCGGCGGCATGGAACACCGTCGTGGTCACCGGCGGCCGTGACGGGGTCATCCGGTGCTTCCACAACTACGGCATGCCGGTGAAGCTGTAGACGTGGTGCGGTGGCTTCTGTGCTGAGAGGGCAAAGAACTGAAGTAGTGGCATAGAGCCTGCTGATAGAGTATCTGACTGTTCCGTTGTAGAATTGTGAAGTACATGAGTGTCAAAGGAGCTTAGAGAGGGAACATGTGCATGCTATGTATGTAAGTTATGGGGGAGGGGAAAGATAATCCAATGTTTAGATTCGTCAGGCGTTTTTTCATACAAGCTGATTAGTTTAGTGCTCATGCAAGCCATTTCATATCTGTGGTAAATAGTAAGTCAAAAAAAAATCTGTGGTAATTAGAACAAAGTTGCAGCTCCAAACCGCCCAGACCTCCCCCGTTGATGGCAAGACGTGGCCTTCGGTCATCATTCGTCCACTTCGGCGAGCAGACTGCCCGACCACATGTCCCTGTCCGTTTCGCTCAAAAAAAAACATGTCCCTGTCCGTACGAGAGCGGAACGAGATCCTCTGCGGTTCGCTCTGGTGGCTGACATGTGGGCCTAGGTCCACAAGTCAGTGACCCAACTGCAGAGAACATGTCTAAGACAGCTTGTTCCATAACGCAGTCTGATTTATTGGTGCGTATAATTTTTTTCTCGTCCAAAAGGCTGACCTTGAGCGATCTTGCTTACTCCCTCTGTCCCAAAATAAATATCTTTTTTTACTTCCATACGTCACTTGATTATCCATCTTATTAAAAAATTTTAGATAAATACTAAAACAAATATGTCATGATAAGAGTATAGTTAATGATAAAGTAAGTTACAATTAATTAAATAATATTTGAATAAATTTTTTGAATAAGAAAAAATAGTTAAATTAATGTTTGAAAGTTAAAAGCAACAATTATTTTAGGACGGAAAGAGCAGTTGCCGAGCGCAAGAGGTGAAATCAGATCGGGCTGGCTGTTGGCCGCGACGTTCCTTGCGAGCTGGACAGGCGTCCACACTGAGCGTGAAGTGCATGTATGACAATACATCGTTGGTGGCTTTGTGGAATTGAGGCAGTTTCACGACTCTGATCTGTGCGGATAAGTGTATCTCGTACGCAGTTCTGAATGTCCCAGCTAAATCTACAACATTTTTTTTAGAAACGGGCTCAATCTACAACTCAATTACTACATCTAGTTCTTTATCGTACATCAGCAAACCCGTTACTGGGTGCACGGTTGACTCGTATGGTAGCCTTCCGCAGCTAGTCCAAGCATCTCATTCTCATGCCATCAACTTACTGTCCCCTCTCTAGTATGATGACACGGTCCTTCCTCTCCCTATCACAATCGAGCAAGAAAGTCCTTGTAGATCTCCAGGTGCTAGACATCTACTTACTTGATTCACGGGCCCCGCTAGAATACCAATATCCCAACTTCTATCACTAACCTACAGCCTTATCCATTCATTTGGTTGCCATTTCCCCTTCACGAGATAGAATCCTATCCATGGCCGAGAAATACGGCCATGTCTTCATGCTCTCCTCATCCTTCTTGCTCTCCTGCAAAGCAAAGACCAACGTGATTCACTGTTAGATATTGAGATTCCATGTGATGCAGATATAAAATAGCTAAAAATGCAAGCTAGCATCACGGCAAGCAAGGAAATAATAACAAATTTATGCCTAAACTTCATGAGGTTTGGATTTACCTCGTATTTCTGAATCAACGACGTCCACAGAGATTTGCACTGTGCTGGTGTACGACTTATTCCCTGGTTCAACAGGCTACCAGAAATCTCCTCCCAGAGAACCATTCTTCCTTTCACACTCTGAAATTTATCATTCATCTCCCCTCGCATCTGTATTAAGCTCTTAATTTCCTCTGGTTTCCACTTGTTCTTTTTTGAAGACTTAACTGGAGCAGGAGCTGACTGGATGGAGTCCTTACTCATTATGCCGATCTTGCCAATATTCTGTTTGTTCCCTCCGTTGACGATTCTTGCAATTTTTACAGCTGTAGGGGATTTGAATGAATCCCAAAAGTGCTCCAGTGTTTTAGGCTGATGCGAATCTGAAGAGAAGAATGCTTCGCCATTGGAGCTTGTGGTTGCATCATCAGGTGTTGTGCTCACGGCCTCAGGAAGGGTCTCTGTGATATAAAGTAGTGACGGGTCAAAACATCTTATACCATAAAAATAAAATGAATACACACCAATATGAATTGATAACCAACTAAGAAATAACAAAAAATAGACCAGATGCCAGTTTGACTGTTCGATTATGACTATACCTTCCTTACAGACCAGTCTGGAAGGTTCCAAGGACATATGAGGTTTGTAAGGTTCCAAGGACATGATACGCAACACCTTATTCAAAGATACTATTATACTGCAGTATAACAGTAGTTCGTAAAGCATAGTTGGTTATGACTAATGAGTACCTTCAGCCTCAACGTCTGGGTTATCTGGATGTGTTTTATAACTGCCTTCAAGACTCATAGCTGGACTCCTGCTCAGATGGCTAGTAGCTGAGGAAGGTCCAAAATTTCCAGATGATTTAGATTCAATATGTTCTGAGAAACCTGCCATGGTGTTCTCCGTAGCAACCGCAATGACGTCAGGCCTCTTTCCACTATATTTCCTTACCATTTTCCTCAAGATTTCTGATACCATCCTCTCCATGTGATTAAGTGGACAATTTACAGGACAGCTTGACAACGCAGCATGAGCTGCTTTGTAGAGTGCATCTAATAATCTTCCGTTATCAAGCCATAGACATCTTGTTGTAATTTTAAATTTCCCTTTCAAACCCGACTGCCCTGAAGCATGTTCTTTCTGAGGTCGGAAGATCTCCATACTGCAAAGGAATAACAAGCTATGTGTTTTAGATGCACCAAATAAACACCAGGTATGGTTTTACATGTCGACGGTTATAGAGTTCACATAAACAGCCTGATTTCACATAAGGGTTTACATGTCGACGGTTATAGAGTTCACGTAAACGGCCTGATTTCACATAAGGGGATAAATTTTGCTAAGGATGGACGAGATAAAAGTTCCATAATTAAATGCACACAAATTACCTGACAAAAATAATACCATCAGATGCAATTCTTAATCTCTCATCAATGCAAAGATCTGTGGATGTACCAAAAGCCTTGTCGCCATCGCTATACATGAGCTGTATGTCATGTTAGATTGTTAGACCTCAGGGGGGGGGGGGGGGAGGATGGGGCTCAGCTGAAGACAAGTAAATGTAGAAAATAAATGGTTCACCTGAAAATCCTCCTTTCCTAAGGAAACAAACCCATTGGACAGGACTCTTCTGTTTCTTAGATGTGACACACCAAGCATCTCTCCATTTTTAATCACCTGCAATTATAGGAGCAAGAAGCTTATCAACCACATATAATGAGCTGTACTATATGATAAAATGATAATAATACTTGGAATTTGAACATTAAATTAGAAAGTTTACAGCTCTGGGAATCAAATAAGTTTCTTTTGTGAATACTTCAATGTTGCTTTAGAAGAAAAGGTCCTGCATTCCTTGCTGTTTGCTGGAATACAATAGCCTTGCAGACAAAGAATCCTTGACATCTTCTCTCCCTTAGCATACAGATCCGAAGAAAGAATACTTACTGTTGTGTGCTTTATGCCAGTTGATCTTCCAAGTAATTCATGTTCTTTGAGAAACAGGAGTTCTCCATGCACAGGCAAGAAATGTTGTGGTTTAACAATCCGAAGAACTTCCTCCTGCGAATAATTAATCAAAGGCATAGCATCACCGCAAGGGCTTAAGGCAACATCACAACATCATTTAAAAAGGAGAAAGGAGACAACACTGCTAATATGCTATTGCAATAATGAAGGAACTAGTAGTTGCTGGGATATCAGATCACATCAAAGAAACCAGCAGAGAAGGAAAATTTACCAGCTCATCGCGGTAGGCATGCCCAGAGGTATGGAGGCCAGAATCTTTACCCATGACAATTTTTGGGCCAAGATCACTGAGGCGGTTCATCATCTTCATCACCCGCGTCTCATTTCCAGGAATTACCTGAAAAGAAGAGTATATGAAGGTGATAATTAAAAAGGCTTACTCTCAAAAGAAAAGCAGTTTTATTGTAAGCCAGCCTTAGCATTTTGGAATGATTAAAAAGAAATGAAGTACTGAACAACCTGAATATTTCCAATTTCCATTAGCAAATTCAGTGTCACTATAGACCTTGTGAACTAAAAAAAAAATGATGCATGTACATCGATTTCCAATTTTTTCCACTTGTAAATTTGGTGCCATCCTTAATGTATCCTGACTAATAGCAAAAGGTTAATGATCGTGACCTTCAAATACTATTAGAGAGTTTAGTGGCCCAACAAGAGGGAAGCAGACTAACAAAAAATAAACTAGAATAAGTAGCAACCATGGCCTAGAATTCTAGTTTCTTTATAACATAAGCAAGTCCTTCTCGATACAGCTACCAACATCAAGATTAAACATTGATGTAAATACATAACCAATATTAACAGGTAAAAACATCCCAAAGGTTCCGAAAACAAATATTCCAAGGGAATAAAGCGAAGAATAAACAGGAATACCTTAGCTGAATAAAGAAGGACATCCTCTTTGGATAATTTAAGAGCATGACTTCCTCCATACGATGCAAGATTTAGAGCTGCACGTGGCTCTCCCTGGTAAAGTTTGATACAGAGATGTGAGAGTTGTTAAGGCGGTCGATGAGCAATTGAAACTCAGAGTCCATTAGCCTGAAGTATTACCTGTGAACCTGTAGTGACGACCAGAAGATCTTTAGGAGCATACGCATCCATGTCTTCTACTTTGACCTGCAGGGTGTTTCTATGCAATTAGGAAACCAAATTCTAAGACATCGTAACATGTAATATCAAAAAAATATGCCAACAGACATCATGCAGCATTAATATATTTATTGACTAAAGGTAAACCTAGTAATACTTGGAAACAACTCAGCCACCAAGTCAGTGTATTACTCACCATCGTTAAGACACCTACCCATTGGCATAAACAACCGCTATTATAGTTATTTCATTATATGTTTTATGGGTACATTTGGTGTACATACATTTTTTTCCAGGAATCTGAGGCCATAACAAAGAAGGAACACTGACAAAGGTTAAGACAAACAGGAAGCTATACACCTGGACAAAACACAAATGCACAATCAAGCATCAAGTTACTCTAAGCTGCCATATCTGCCGCAACTAGCACTCAACCATATGAACACAATGGATTAAATGATCTGCAGACCCAAATGGAAATATCAAGCAACTACAAGCTGTTTTAGAAAGCTAGTCTACAAGCTGCCAGACCTTTTAAAAAGCTAGTCTACAAGCTGCCAGGCTTGATGCAACTAGCACTCAACCATTTGAATGTGATGGACCAAAAGATCTGCAGGACCAAATGCAATAGATAGCTATACTGAAATAGCCCAGGAGCTCACGCATAGAACACACACGGACACACAATGGTTTTGGTGCTTGCAATTGCTTGCAGCATTTTCTGATTTCATTCCTACTTATACACAACCGTAGGCTACTAATATGGAAGGATTAGATACTTCCTAATGACTGCAGGCACTAAATCCCTGATTGCCACTTACAGCACTTTGAACCTGGACACATACAGCACGCACAGGATTATTTCCAACTACTTCTCCAACAGTACTAAATCGCCACTTACCCATGTTAAACTGAAGCAAGTAGGACTCAAACTCCTTCAGTACACTCAGAGGAGAAACATATATATTTTTCTTTACCCAGTGCAAACATTTGAGGAAAAGGAGCTAGCTGAAGTTAATAAAAAGGTGTAAACATTTTTTTCTAACAAAGGATGCCGGCAAATATAAATTCGATGAAGAGGCCCCAGAACCTGCGCAGAGCGGGAACCTACTGCACTGGGGTACGCCCTTTTTTCAAGAGGCCCCAATAGGAAAAGTATTGTCCAAAATGTTGCGTAACAACATCACAATAGCAACCAGTGCAAAGAATATCTAATTAATCTAGAAACGTTGCTGCATACCAAGGTTGATGGATCCAGTGGTGCTTTTCCATCCTTGAATGCAGCTTCAAGGTATGTCCTGAGTGACATTCCAACAAACACCTGCTCCAGTTCACCAAAACTAAAAACTAGTTAAAATATCATCCAAAAGGAACAAGGTAAAGAGAGAAATATACGCTAAATTAAGATTTCAAACAATTACCATCTTACGGCCCGTCAAATCTGCAGCAGCTTTGATGCTCCCAATTCGATGTATATTTGAAGCGAATTGTGTTGTAATTACTCTTCCCTGTGCTTCTGAAATATGTCGCAACAATGAACCAGCAACAACAGATTCACTGATTGATCTTCCAGGGGACAGAACATTCGTTGAGTCACTCATCATCTTGGATTGAAGAGAAACAAAATAGGAACGACGAACAAAGTGCAGTCAGAAACATATCAACAAAGAGAGATGTTCATATCTCTTTGGTTTACTAATATTTGCACATATGTTCATTACTTTTAATATGTGCATAGCTGCATCAGTGTATATGAAGCCAGGCAGGATGTGTGCATGCTAAGTCAATGAGCTTAACCAAAGGTCAAAGAAACAAAAATATCTCAGATGCACAGATATTAAATTGACTTACAAGAGTGACACCTTCTTTGGAGAGCTCTTCCAAAGCTTGTCGATCAAAAATTTTTCCATCCACTGGTGATTCATCAATCTTCCAGAGAAAATAAAGTTATACAGGATAGTTCAAATTACATAAATTTAGTCATACAGTTATTGTTGATAACTTACTTTCCAGTCACCGGTATGGAAAATTATGCCATCACCACACCGAAGCACCAAGCCACAGCAGTCAGGAATTGAATGGGTTACACGAATGGGTTCGACTTCAAAAGGCCCAGCCTGAAATCTCTTTTTAATTCTTAAAACCTTAAGCCTGGATGAGAGGAATATCCCAAACTCCTTCAAACGCTTCTTTATTAGCTGCTCAATTATGAATAAATGCATTTCAAAATCATGAAGACGATGTCAATAGTGCCAAACAGCAACGCTGTCAATAGTAATTAATAGTCCTACCTCCATGGTGAAAGATGATGCAAAAATCGGTGTGCTAGAATCCAGTGCTGGGATGACCTATTAACAGAAAAGATAATGGGAAATATGAGCATGTAGCAGTGCCAGAATTATAGGTTGATAGATGAGAAAGATCAGATGCATAATATCCATATAACAAATTCCCCTCGCATCAAGTAAATTTGATAGTGAGATAGGAATTATTTCTCTTCTCTGGAACATGCAGGAGAGTTGTGTATCATTTCATTAAGGAGAGAGGTTACAATACAAGGATAGTGAAACAAAGTGATTTTATGTATTAAAAAGAAAATAAGGCCTTGTTTAGATGAGGAAGTTGGTGGAAAGTTGGAGGTGTGAATAGTGCATTGGTAAGCGTGTATGTGAGAGAAGATGTGACTCGATATGACTGGAAAGTTGGTGAAAGTTGGTGTCGGTGCCTGACTTGGTCACACCGGCACTAACTAGTGATCGCGTCGCTAACTCTGCGTGGGATGGCGGATTTGGTCGATCGGTCTTTGGACACGAGGTTTTATCCTGGTTTCGGCCGTGAGGCCGTACGTCCAGCAGTGGTGCGTAGCACCGGGTTTCGTGTTGCTCGTAGTAGTTACAAGCGAGGTGGGAGAGGGAATTGAGCTCCCAAGTCTCTGTGATGTGTGTGTGTTGAGTGTGTATGAATCGCCTCTTCCTCCCCTTTTATAGTTTAAGGGTGAGGAAGGCCGTACAGAAGAGATCGTGGTAAGTGTGCTATTTGGTATACTGTGACGCCATGCCGTGCACTGTGCTGGCGGGAATCGCGCCTTCCAACCTTTGCTGACGGCATGAATGTCGCCATCGCTGACTTTTCGTTAGCCAGCCGTTGCTTCGAGGGGTGTTGATCGAGGGTGGATGCGGCGTTGTGTCTTTTCATCATTCCTCGAAGGTCCTTCTTCGAGGTCCTGCGTCGTGATCCGGGGGAAAACTGGTTGTAGAGTTGTTGGCGTCGTGGTACGGCCTGTCACCGGCCCTGTCCGCACAGGATCTGGTTCAGGGGCACAGTGCCTGGCTCAGTCGGAGGCGACCGGTGTCCCATCCGAGGCATGGCGAAGCGGAGTGTGCGGTCATGTCCCACATTTATTGCGTCCGGGGTAGAGTCTTCGAGGCCGGCTCGGGGGTCTCGGCCACAGGAGGGGTTGATCATGACGGGGATTCCCCTTCGAGGGCAAGGGGTACCCTCGAACGAGACGAAGATTCCCGTTCGAGGGCATGGGGCGCCCTCGAACGAGACGGAGATTCGCCGTCGTAGTGGGCCTTTCTCGAGCCGCCGCGCCTCGGACTTCACCCCTATGGCCTTCTCGCTGGGCCAACTTGGGCCGTTATTTGGGGTACCCCGTAGTTTGGTACCCGACAGTTGGCGAACTAAACAAGGCCTAAGAATATAAATTCACTCTGAACTTAGGGATAGGATTATAGGAATTCTAGAAACACCAAAGCACAAATCACGAGCTAACTAGATAACAAGCAAACCAGTTCACTAATCCATACAAGAAGAGTGTTTTAATAGGACAAACTTGGCCCAAAGTGGCATCAATTTAAAAACACGGAGAATTTTCTAATAGTCCTAGTTCTGGACTACTATCAACATAGAAAGATATTGAGTTCTTGACCACTAGATAGGATTATGTATTATAACATTGTCAAACCAAAAAAAGAATTTCCACCCAGTGTTTTAGTAAATCACACTATGAGTCAACAAAGAGATGCTAGGTACCAAATCAACCATCCTGCATACAACATATTTTTACTTTCGGCAGGACAACAAAAGTGTCCTTTGCGTATTTCGACTGTATAATTATCTGAGACTCAAATAACGGTCGAAGATTGTCACTTTGCATATGACTTAAGTGTGTAGCAGATCATTGCCAAGCAAGCATGTTGAATTCATGATGAACTGGAATGGTGTACTCGAGCAACAGAAGAATTATTTACCCAAGGCAACGCACCGATGTGATCTTCATGGCCATGCGTTATGATAACTGCTTCAATTTTGTGGCTCCATTTCTTGATGAATGTGGTGTCTGGGATAATCTTTTGCACACCAAACTCATCATAGCTGCCACATTTTAGATTATAATTCAGTGAAAACTAGCATGCATGGAGAAGCAAATGTAATACAAAATACATATGGAATGTACAGAAAAATGCTAAGCCATTGTGTGGCGTGTGATACGCTACAAGAGAAATAGAGATTAACTGAAGTCCTCAGTCATACATATGACTTTCTATCATAGAAGGAACTTTATTCAAGCCTAAGCACAGAGTATAAAGAAAATGTTAATTGCTACACTATCTGGCAGCGTGATAGTTTACAAGAGAGATGGGATACTTATTGAATCTGTATATATAACTTTTTTCTAGAAATGTGGAGTTACGGAAAACACAAGCACACATTAGAAAGACATTGAAAGTAATGGGAAATGAACTGCTGTCAGAACAAGAGCAAGATATAGTTTGGAATACATACTCTGGGAACATCACCCCTGCATCAATCAAGATATACCGGTCATAGTTCCCCACAAGCATGCAATTCATGCCAATTTCCCCAAGACCACCAATTGGGAGTACTCGGAGGGGCGGCCCGTCCGCCCCTTCATAGAACTGCTCCATCTTTCGCTTGACTGAATCTTCCAAGCTCTTGGTGGCACCCTCTGTTCTTCTCAACCTTTTCCTTGGTGTTCTAGATTCCTGAGGTCCTGCACACACAAGATGAGAATGCCCTCAGGCCTTAGCTTCTGAATATCTATCAGCAGAAGCATTCTCCATTTCCATATTACAGATATAGGATTGTAAACCGTTGAATCCCTACATCATATGGCAACCCAAAGCCCATAATACTTTCTTAGAGAAATAGAGCAGAGATGGCTTACAAATTAAAATGGCAAGTGGGTTTAAGGAGCATTTTAGGTGTTGATGAATCTAACCCATCTCATTTCATCCATTTTTTTTTTCTTACGGGAAATGAACAGCTGTACTAGCATTAGAGATTTAGGGCATGGCGACCCCGCTTCCAGCGAGCTTCGGAATCGAACATTGACGGGTCAATTTGGGATCGGAACCCACGACACCGGGTTCACACGAGTTTAAGATACTTGCAGCACGAGTCCGTTTCCAGTCCCACAGGCCACAACTACATTCGCAACAAAGCAGCAGAGATAAGGAGAGGAGGGGGGAGCCGTACCTTTCCCGGAGGACGGGGTCGCGACCGCGCAGCACGAGATGGAGACGGAGGCGGAGGAGGAGACCGACGCCGCGCTGCGGCGAGCGAGGCCGCATGGGCAGAGAGACGAGAGTGAGGCGAGCGCCACCATGGCGGCGGTCGGCGGCAGCAGCGGCGGCGGCGTGGGAGAGGAAGGAGAGGGAGCGGGAAGTGAAGCGAAGAAGAAGATAACGGAGGGCAGCTCCGGCCCGCCTTTCGGCCCTGGCGAGGAAAAGTTTTGTTCGAGGTCTTTTGGATTGGATTGGGCACGCAGCTTGGCCAAAAATATCTCTCATCCACTCTTTGTGTACTATATAAAGGATTTTTCTTTTCTTTTTCGGCTCTATATATATATACACTAATTGTAAGCTTGTACTCCCCCGTTCATCTCTCCAAGGCCTATTAAAAAAAAATTTCAGCTTGGCCTATTTAAGTTTTGGACGGGTGTTTGGTCCCTCTAAATTCTCCAAGGGGAACTGTCGGGTACCAAACCACGGGGTACCCCAAACTACGGCCTAAGGTGGCCCGGCGAGAAGGCCACAAGGGGAAGCCCAAAGGCGCGGCGGCCCGAGAACGGCCCATCACGCCGGTGCCGCCGAGTGGGGAATCTCCATCTCGTTCGAGGGCAGCCCATGCCCTCGAATAAGAATCTCCGTCCCGTTCGAGGGTACCCTTCACCCTCGAACGAAGTTCCGTCACGGTCGACCCTCCCTCCGCGGTCGAGATCCTCGAGCCAGTCTCGAGGACTCTACCCCGAACGCAATAAATGCGGGACATGACCGCACGCTCCGCTTCACCACGCCTCGGATGGGACACCGGTCGCCTCCAACTGAGCCAGGCACTGTGCCCCTGAGCCAGGCCCTGTGCGGACAGGGCCGGAGACAGGCCGTACCATGACGCCAACCACTCTACGACCGGTCCTCCCCTTGATCACGACGCAGGGCCTCGAAAAAGGACCTCCGAGGCATGACGAAAAGACATGCCACCGCATCCACCCTCGATTGACACCCCTCGAAGCAACGGCTGGCTTACAAGAAGTCAGCGATGGTGACATCCATGCCGTCAGCAAGAGTTGGAAGGCGCGATTCCCGCTCGCATAGTGCTCGGCGTGGGCAGCACAGTGCATCTCGCAACGTCAGCACCACGAACACATATGTACATCTTCCCTCACCCTTGGTCTATAAAAGGGGAGGGAAGCCCATGCAACAAGACGGGCCATTCTCAGTCCAACACATATACACTCAGCACGCACACATCACCGGGACTTGGGAGCTCAATTCCCTCTCCCACCTTGCTTGTACTCCCCTACTACGAGCAACACGAAACTCGGTGCTACGCACCACTGCTGGACGTACGGCCTCACGGCCGGAACCAGGATAAAACCCTCGTGTCTAGACACTGATCGATCCAACCCGCAATCCCATGCAAAGTTAGCGACGCGATCACTAGTTAGTGCCGGTGTGACCGAATCAGGCACTGACAGGAACCCGCAAGACTCTGATCGAATTAGTTGCCACGCATTGTGTTTCTTTTTCTAGATGGCCATTGTGTTGATCAATATCCAAGAGCTAGGTAGCTCATTTTCTAGCTTTTTTGTTGCATTTGTTTATAGAGAAGCCAACTTGGTAGCTTATCACTGTGCGGGGATAGTCTTGTATGAGCATTCTCGTTTCTGGCTAGACTAGATCCGGCTAGTGGACCTATTAGTTAAAAATTATAATGCCACCAAAATTAATAAGAGTCCTTATTACTGCAAAAAAAAGACTAATCCCAGGAGACGACTCTTTTTTTTAGCGGATTATCTATTTGTCTCGCGGTGTCTTGCTATAGTAATTAGGTTTATTATATTCATTTGTCAATTACACTCTAACTGTGCTATTAGTCTATATTTAATATTTTTAATTAGTATCAAACATCCATGTGAAAATTTTTTACTCGGAAACTAAACAAGACTAAATTGGTAAGTGTTCTAAGGTGATCAAGAGATTCTCCTTTTAGTCACTTTTAAGCCTCTTGAGATCCAAATTGGTGAGCCAAAAGTGGTGCGCTAAACTTTAGCTCTTCATTTGAGGGGGCTAAACTTTTTTTTTATTTTTTGAGAATGTTTGAGGGGGCTTAACTAAAGGTAGCCTCTTGGATCCAAACATGTCCTTTGTTATCACTCATATTTCAATGAACATGATTCTCTAGGCTACTGGTTAGAGAACCTGAGTAGCAAGAAAATAAAAGAAATTATGAAAAAAAATATAGGTTGGGCTTCGGTAAAAGAAAAATGAACATGATCCTTTCGAGATTTGGGCCGCTGTTGGCTGTGTTTTCGTTGGTGGGCCGTTGTTCGTGCATGAGCTGTGGGCTCTGGCCTCTGGGCTCTAATTCCTTCTCGCGAACAGGACAACAATGCCTAACAGGATTCATTTTCAACGACCCTCCCTAAAAAGATAATTTTCAACGACTAGTACTGTACCAGTACCGTACAGAGTAGTAGGGTCAAATATGTGCATTAATATTTTTCTGGTCTGGCTGCCAACCAAACTACTCCAGTTGTGATCGCGACAAAGAAACTATAACGGAGTCGCTTTTTTGTTGCACCTAACTTGAGCACCATCAGCACGCCTTCAATTTCCATTGTTGAAGTCGAGAGCTGTTCAGATTTCCCAGACAGCGAAACAAGAACGAACTCGCGTCGTTTCTCGCCATCCACTTCCGTCCCGTCCCGTCCCGTGTGCCATATATATTAGACTTTTATGGTGGAGGCATCATGCAAATACAAAAGGTTAGATTGATGTGGAGAGCACTTGATGCCTGCCTTGCGTTGACAGCTCGTGTGTTCTAAGCAAACTCACCTCGTCTGCCTGCTTTTTCAAGGACCAGCAGTGGTTGCATAAACAACGTCTCCCTTCGCTTCTGCAAGAATGCCGCAGCGTTTGCACGGAGGTTCAGCGTCCCTTGCTCTCCAGGCTCTCCTTGTATTTTAAAATAGATAAAACATACGCAAACATGACATCTTGCAAATACTTGCGCTGTTCTCCATTTCCTACCAGGTTTCTTTCTTTTTGTTTTTGGAAATTCGTCTGTGCTATTTTTTTCCCTCCTAATTGATCTGACGATGTAATTCATATTTTATTCAACACACACACAATCTTTGGCCAAGGGATTGAATGGGAATGACGACACCATTTCTGTATTGCATAGTGCAAACGAGTAGATCAGGGACATACACATGGACATGGAAACATCCCACCAACGTCGCCATCGGATGCATACACATGACACATGAGGGTTGAGGGCAATGAAGTACTCCTACTTAGATCTCGAAACACCCACAGCATTATTCGTTCAGCTAAAAATGAAACAAAATGGAAACCACTTGCCAACAAGTGCCGGAGCACACGGGTCATGTGAGTCGGCAAACAAACCAAGTGCCGGCAGGAGGATATAAGAATCTCCGATCATGTGATGATACACAGGCACACAGCGATCCAGTCGTGGCAGCACGTAGTACGTATGCTTCTCTTCTCCGCTTGGGAGAACAACCCCATGAGGCCATGGCGAAGGATTTTCCATCATGAGGTAGGTAGCTGCCGTTGCTGGGTCATCATCTCTTTTACTCGCCGGTGCTTGTGAAGGAAGCGTTCTAGGAAGCATAGCAGTGGTTACAACGTCGCACGGATGGCTGAACGTGCACAAACAACTTTGTTGCTGCGCACAGAAAAGAAAAACGCAAAGCCAGTGCTCACCTTGCGAGCCTATTGTTATTCAAATCAAGTCATTTTCTTTTCGTCTCCGTATCACTGTGCGTTGCGAGACGGCGAAAGGTGCCCTGCTGAAACCTTTTGCTTGCAGGGTTAGGTCCATGGCCATTCCTTCCCGAGCTTCTCCTCCTCTCACGCAGCTTTCCCTCCAATCCGGCTACCTGTCCCCTTTTTTTTTACTTTTCTCTACGCGCTTGGACAGGGGTGTTTACACAAAGCATCGATGCTTTCGTTTCCTTTCCCGGGTGGGTGTCCCTTTCGCCCCCCCGCCCCCCCCCCCCCCCGCGGGCGCCAGCTGAGCAGTGGGCACCCCCTTCAGCTTGGTGGGAGGGAGCCACGAACGCGGGAATGACGGTGGTTCAGACAAGGGCGTCGGAGAAGCTTCAGGAGTAGTCGAGGAGATGCTGCTGACTGGATGTGAAAAATCCCTTTGTTGGAGTCAAAGGCCGAGCATTTCGGTGACCAATTTTTGGTTAATTCTCTTCTTCGAGCACACCGACAGCTCCCAATAGTAGTCTCAGAGGCAGTGCTGAGGCAGATGGAATACATACACAGCTGTAGCAGCACATGCAGAAGCTCTACTAAAATGCTGGATGAGCTTGCTGGCCCATGAAGTGACATGGACGCTCCCTGGTTCTCGGGGCTCAGATCGACCAAAAAATACAATTAGTGCTGAACTAGTAGACTGTAGTAGTCGTCATTTGGCTCGATTAACTATGGACAATATGATCACATTCCTCGTGTCTAGAAAAAGAATAATTGTTCACTACTAGAAAATGTCAAGGGAAGGCAAGGGGCAAAACAAATGAACATAACATTTCCGTATGTCGTGCACTATCCGAGCTGTTATACAAACCAAAAGACAAACCAATTCGATCGAAGCCACCTCACTTGATTTCCTTTCTTCCTAGTATAGTTGCCCTCAATTTTGAGCTCTGCTCCTGGCTCCTGCTCGTCTATGCGTATGTGTACCCGGCCACACTGGCCGTCTGCAGATCGTTCCGGTTGCCGGTTGGTCGTTGAATTGAGCAGCATCCCCTACTGCTGTAGCTTATCCAGCGCCTGCAGCAGGACCGGCCGGAAGTTGGTCATGTTGACGCTCACGTCCTGCTTCATGATGATCTCGGCGAACGTCTCCCACCGAATTGGCTGCTTGTGCAGCGCCGCGGGGTCCCTGAACACCGTGTGATCCCGCGGGTACTTGTCTTTCAGGCTCGTCTCCTCCTCGCCGACGTAGTACTCGAGGTACCGGAGCTGCATGTCCCTGGCCGGCTGCCCGTAGAAGTTGGTCGCCATCCAGTCCATCTTGCCCCACGGCACGATCTGCAGCACCACGGCCCCCGTGGGCAGGAAGATCTGGTTCGTTAACCCCGCGCCGTGCACGCCGAGGAGCACGTCCGCGGCGTTCACCTGCGCCGCGAACGCCGGCACGTCCGCGCCGGCCTCCGCCACCGTCACGTTGAACCCAAGCTCGGCCGCCGTCTTGGCAACCTCGTCGAGGTTCATCAGCTTCCTCGTCCCGGAGCGGGAGATGATCAGCATCCGGGGACGCATGCCGGGCTCCTCGCCGAGCACCGCCGGCGCGTCCCGCGGCAGCGCCAGCGCGCCGCGCACGAACCGGTTGAAGTCGACCATGGTGTAGTTGCGCGGGTTGCGGGTCGGGTGAGGGGACAGGATCAGGTCGCGGTCGCGGTAGAGCCCGACGAACCCGCTCGCGAAGCAGTGCACGCCGTCGTCCTCGTCGAAGTTGATGGGGTCGTAGTTCGACAGCTTCCGGAGCAGCGGCGTGTACTTCTGCACCCACCACGGCTTGTAGTTGGTGATCAGCAGCTGCACCTCGCCCTTGAGGTGCCCCGCCGTCAGGAACAGCGGGATCATCGCGTCCGTCATGTCGTGGAAGAAGTTGTCCGTGTACCCGGCGATGGAGAACACCACGGCCGGCACGGCGTGACGCTTCGTGCACGCCGGAGCGGCCGCCGCGGAGGGGGTCGACTTGACGCTCACCTCCACCACGCCAGGGAGGAGGAAGTCGTCCTTGCGGGCGTAAGGGCGGAGCTTCTTCTCGCCGCTGGCGTCGAAGCCGCCGCCGCCGGAGGGGTTCACAAGGTACACGGTCTTCTGCTTCGGGCTCACCCGGATGTCGCCGGACAGCTCGCACACGGTCGGGCGCGCGTACGGGAAGCCCTCGTCGACGCCATTCTCGTCGCACGTCATCTTGCCTTCGACGCCGCCATTGGGATTCTGTTCCCCTTCCTCGGCTGAATTAAGCATTGAAACGAGTCAGATCTAGCTCATCTCCGTCTATTCCTACCAAAATTGCTAGCTGGGCGCACCAATTTCGGCCAAGTACATACTACAGAGCTTTAAATTTCTGGGAGAATGCTGGTTTGTTCGTTCGTTCTGCTTTCCATTTAAAGTTGTGCGCGAAAAAAAATCAAAAAGAGCGGAGATGTGAGATTCCTTACATGGCTTTGGCTCCGCCGCATTCTCGCCGTCGTCCTTTCTTCTGGTTAAGGACTCGGGCAAGCCGGGCTCATCAGAACCCGCCGCCGCCATGTCCTTCCTGATGGCAGCTTCCGGCAGACCGGGCTCTTCGGACCCCTCCGGCAGATCCACGGCGTCACCTCTGTCGCCGCCACCAGCTGGCGTTTCCTGCGGCGGGATGGCCTCCGTCTCCGGCACGGACGGCTTGGACGACACCGGCGGCGAGTTCTGCAACAGGGCGGACGTGTTGGCCGTGCTGGCTGCAGACGAATCGAGCAGCTCCGGTCAGATTAGCGAGGAAGCTCGAGGCCGGATGGAATCGAACAGAACAGAACAGAACGAAATGCGTACCGAATACGGGGGAGTAGATTGCGAAGAGCTTGGCGAGGGAGACGTAGGTGAGGAGCGCGAGGCAGCATCCGGCGATGAGGCCGATGCCGAGCTTCTTGGGCTCGATCTTGGACGCGAAGCCCCTCATGAGCCGGGGCCGCCGCTCGCTGCCGCCGCCCCCCGGCAGCTTCGACGGCCGCGAGTACGCCGTCGACGTCATACCGGACCCTTGAGCAGCCGCAGCACCTCAGGGATCCAGCGACACAATGCCCTCCGCCTAGAGGAGAGGAGTCAAAGGGCTGCGGCAGCTGGGCAGGGGAAGAGGAAGAAGAAGAGAGCAAGGCTGCGGCGTGCGGCCTGCGGGAGCTCGAACACGCTAGAGGGGAAGAGAAGAAGATCCAAGGAGAATCGCTATGGCTGTAGCATTTGTAGCAGCAAAGTCCCGTGGTGCGATTAATTTGCTGGTTTGTTGGGGAAAAAAAGAAAAGGAAAAAAAAGATTTTCCTTATATATAAATTTGTGGAAGGCCCATTTGGAAGTGGAGCTTATTCGAGGTGGGGACGTGGGGTTGGGTGGAGTGGGTCGGTGGGATAGGGCTTGTCAGGTGGTGTGGCCGTGTGTGTGGTAGGGTGCTTTTGCGACGCAAGCGAGCTGCTTTGACGATCTGGGACGCCAACGCGAGTGAATGAATGAACTTGGTGGGCTGTCATCAACGGGGTGTTTTCTTCGTTTTTTTTTTGGCATGTGCCCACCTGATTTCTAGAGTGTTTTGCATGTGGTTGTTCTTGACCTACTACTTGTTTGGACTTCGATTCACCTTCTATTCTTCAGTGTTGATAGCTTGGGAGTGGTGATTGGTGAAAGGGGTGCAGTGTATAAGCTGCTAGAAACTCAATACGATGCTTCGCTAGAGGTTCTTTTGGTTCCAACCATGCGGGCGGGATGCAACTAGCGCAAAGTAAAATTATACATGTGAGGGCCTTTTGGTTGGTTCATTAGGTGGGGAGTCCACGCTTGTGAACACAAAACTTAAGAATCTAAAAAAAACTAAAAAACTAGACCCAGCCGGGATAAGAGCTCCGGGGTTTTTCGTTAAGAAGGGAGACCCTCTCCGAGTCCAGAAAAACCTCTGAACCCCGGCTATGGCAATGAGGGGATTTTTTTTTTAGAAAAACCAACCCATAAATCTGCTTCCGCGAGAAATTGAACTTGGGTTGGTGCGACCGTACAATATCATGTGTTAACACAAAACTTGAATTCTACGCATTTAGCATCAAGCTATTTTCTTATCAGAAATAATGATGTACGTAAACATAAAAGCTTGAATTCTATGCAACCTACTAGCATCCATCATGTTTATTTCTCAATCACAAAAAATGCCACGTGTGGATGTAAATAGTCTCGTCATTTTACAAACCTCAAAGACATTCATAAGATGTTTAAAAAATGCGTCAGCTACCGTTACTATCATAAAAAAAAATCAAGTGCTATTTTCAAAGACCATCCATCCACCAAATACATCACCTACGCACCGACAGGGGAGATAATTATTTCCATGTTCCACAGCCTATACGACTACAACCAACAAATAAGGGAGTTTGTGCTGAAAGATAACACTGTCCGGAATATCAAATGGTGGAGGGGGCTTGTGCTGAAACATAACGGGCCTGCTCGCTTGATTTTTTTTGCAGCGCTGCGGCTGCGGCTGGGCTGCAGCAACAGCCAGCCAATAGTAGCCGCTGCAGCCACAAGGTTGCTGCAGCTATTAAAAATGAGAACATTTATTGCAGCCGAACGGCTGTTCTGCAGCTAGAGTTACAACTGCAACCGAAGCTTCTGCAAAAAAGCTCAAGCGAGCAGGCCCAACACTGTGTATCTCGACACCAGCAAAATAAATTGAATAGGTTGTTATCATAATTTTTACAGGCTGGCCTTTATTAAAAGGATCTTTTCAGAATGCCATAATTCTTGTGGCGAATCTCCTGCAGCTGCTACCATATAATAGTATATGATTCCATAAAATGGCTAACAAACAAAATTTAAGTTAGTGCTACATGATGAAGCTTAGCAACGATGGCAATTGAAACAAGTCAACGATGAGATTGAGGGGACTATGCCCGTTTGGATATGCCTGTGGCTGCAAGAGAAAAGTCGTATGGCTGCAGTAGCATGCATAGCACTCTCTCCGGCTGCACAGCTGTTGTATATGACCCAGAGCAATCTAAAACAAACACCCCTAGTTTATGATGCACTCCATAACTAGTTGTTGAGTTGATGGCTGTTGGATTGGAAGGGGTTTTGTCTGTTCGCCCGGTATAAGGGCATCCACAATGGAGGAGAAAAGCACTTCATAGCGAATAAACAATTCATTCAACTACCTCTACACATTGTGCAACAAGTCCTTAGAGTAGTCCATAGTTAAAGGTATCCATATGTATATGGGCAGCCCATAAAAGGTAAACAAATATTATTTCCTCTCTCCTCACTCACTACTCTCTCTCAATAGATTAACTTTCTACCTAGTTATGGGGCCCAACATACCACCTCCTTTCACTTCCAACATTGTGCCCGGTAATAACTAAAGACCACTTTACATGGGTCCCACTCATATGGACTACTTAGTCCAAATACATTAGAGAAGCCCTAAATCGTTGAGTGCTTTTTGTTGAGTTGCTAATTGAGCGCTTGAACTTGTCTTTCTAGCTACTCATTTTCTTCAATCATAAAAGCCGCGGCAAGACTTTCGATTCCCTTTGGGAAAAATGTTAGGATCACAACTTAAACATTGTTTTTAGGAACCTATGGTGGGGGAGCTCCACCTGAATTTTCTCATTGCAAAAACAAGTTTTACAAGTCATTATGCCGCTCGAGGCATAGGATGATACATAAAGAGAGAGGGAAACACACGACCACTACTATCTGATTACATCAACTACCATGGTGCACGGCACGCCCAAAGCCGCAGGTGTTCCTGGAGCAAATAAAACAAGCCAAGGATTGAAGGCTCATGTTAACATATTCAAAAACCTTCTTGTTTTATCGTTTCCACACCAGCCAGAGCAGCGCCAGAATGAGAGTGTTCTTCACAGTGTAGTGCCAGTTAGGAAACATGGAACTCATTGCCTGACAAACATCATCAACCGAACTGAAAGGCCAATATGTGGTAGCACAGCCTGCCAAAAAGGATGAACAGCAGTACATTGGACAAACAAGGGCCTGTTCGAATGCTCGTAAGTGGCTGGGCGAGCCGGCTGGTGTGGCTGGGCTGGCCGGCTGGGCCCACAAGTCAGCCACCCATTCCGTCTGGGTTCCAGCCAGCCCCAGCCGTGGCTTTTTAAGCCATCCGAACAGGCCCCAAGTGATCAATGCTTTCTGGTGTATTTGTACAGAAAGGGTAGTTCGGTGTGCTAACCATACCACGATCGAAGAAATCTGAAATGGTAATCTACCGCCAACCAATCTAAGCAGAGATGAGTTTTTTGGAAATACACACGAAAATTTACATCTCTAAACACGATTACAAGTTGCATGTGTCAATGTGTATTCATTTTGAGTAAAAAACAGTCGAGGTTTTTTTTTTTGAGAAACAACAGTCGAGGTGAAATTGATCTGCACATGCAAAACAAAGAACACCGAGGCCTGACTTAGCATTACAGGGCCCATGGCTCGTGTACTTGATCTCGACAGATTTGGGCCGGGACCGGGCGCCAGATCTCCCTGATTTCGTCTCATTCATCAGGAACAAAAGCAAACAAATCGGTGGGTTTGAAGAACCAAGCCCAAAGCCCGAAACTCTGGAGGTCGTCTCGTTGTTCTAGTTAAGCTTCGACGGGTTTTGCCATGGTGGCCTGCTTTGTGTTTTTTTAATTTTCGAGTTCGTAAGCTTTAGGCCTCTAAATTGGAGCCTCAGTATTCTTTCTAAAGGTCGATCCACAAAAATTTATGGATTTCCAACTCTATAGGGTGATTAAATTTAGAGAACCCCATTTCTATAGGCTTTGGACCATAGACCTCCCCAAAATAGGGACTCGTTAAGAGGCCGTCTGGAGATGTTTTTTCAATTTTTTTAAAAAAGATATTTTTCTATTGAGAGACTAAAAACAAAGATAGAGACGGCTGGGGATGCCGTTGGTTCGGGACAGCTCTGATGTGCCACCTCCTTGCTTGCTTGTCCGTCATTATCCCATCATTGGCTGGGCTGGGTTCCGACATGAATCCCCGAGCTGTTGGCATCCTGGGCTGGAGAGCTGTTGGGCCGCAATGGTTGCTAGGGCTTGGTTTCCTGCGATAGGCTGGGCTCAGAGAGAGATGCAGGCTGCGTGGGCCTTTAACTATATTTGAAACAATTTCATGATCCCCGCAATTTTCATTTTAAATATATTTGTTGCAACATATAATATCGATAATATAAGCATGTTACAACTCTTCGAGTGATTCTAGCTCTTAAAACATTTTCTTATATTTTAATAAAAAAGAGCTACCTCTTGATCAAATCGTTCTAGCTATGGATAAGAGAATGATTTCAAGTCAGTCCATACCATTCTAAGGCCACATGTCACATGTGTTCAGTTCAGTTCAGTTAAGTCGGTTGCCCATCATGGTTTGAAACAAGGCGCGTCTCTATCTTTCTCTCGCCCAATTAAGACCTGGAATCAATGCATATGTTTAGAGGTGTGGAATGTCTCTTATTGTTCCAAACATGAGTCTATTTTGTTGCAATTAGTTCAGCTCTTAGATTGAATCCGCGCTCTACTAAATTTTTTTGTGAAAAGAACATTCAACCTTTAGAGAAAGAAACTAGCACTTGACCCATGTCTAGAATCATCATATGAACATGTCCACATTATATAAGTTACTTCTTCTGTCCCGGCTCCCAAATTGTAAGTCGTTTTTGCATATGTTGATACATAGTTTGTAATATGTATATAAACATAGTGTATATCTAAATTGACAACAAAATCTACACACCTAAAAAGCCAAACTATATATAATTTGAGGCGGCGGTACTGCGGTAGTAGTAGACAAATAAGCTTCTTGTTTTCTCGTGTTTCAGCTGTTGCTAAAATCAGTTCAAAGCTCCTCTTTGCTGGCTGTCCAAACCCTCAGTGTCACCAAATTGAACGTACACTAGATCTGTGCATTCTACTAGAATGCACGTCAGAGCAGGCGACAGCTGCCAGAGTTGCTGCGAGTCTACGAGCAGTGAGTTTGGGACAGAGACATTCCGATGCTTCGTGTCGTATGTACGCGACGGTGAAACTACGAAACCAGCAGCTGTGGGCAGCGACGGCCGACGGATGAGGCGGCGAGACGGTCCTACTGTGCCGGACTGCCGGTGTTGGCAGGGAAGGCCGCTGCCGGCGCCGGAGGCCGAGCAGTCGGACTCGCCGTGGCCCCCCTTTTTTTGTTTTTTCTTTGCGTGTGCACACATCGCATCCTTTTTGTTCGGTGGCCGGCGGCCGCACAGCACAGAGCGCAAGAAAACCTTTTGCGGCTGCGGGCAGGTGCTCCGTGACCGTGACGCCGGTGTCGATTCCATTCCATACGTCTCCATTTCATCACCGATCAATTTTCTATGCCACCGTCGACCGTCTCAACCATCCGATAATGCATCGGATGGTTGAGCGAAAGGGTGGGTCCCGATAGTCAGTGAGACGCACATTACTCGTGCAGTTTGAGGAGGAAAAATGAAAAGGACCAGACAAAGTCGCATGGCGAAGAATGAACAAATGAAACTATAGTATATATAAATGAAAGTATGAAACGGCCAGTCATAATCTCCTTTGTTTACAAGCAACAAATTTGTATACTCCCTAGAAATTAAAGAAAAAAGAAAGCAAGAAAAGAAATAAACACTACCTACCTGCAGTTGACGGATTCCATCTGTTGAAATGGAGAAAACTTTGAGAAGGAAAATTCCTGCTCCAGTCAATTAATTAATGAATCAGTAGCTACCACTACTGCCCAAGCCCAACTTGCTCTCTGCCTCTCTCTCACCTACTGACCGTCTGACCCGGCCAACAAAGGGGAGGAGGGAAGAAAAAAAAATCTAACAATGAAATTTAATAAAAAAAAGGGGGGAAATGAAAAACAACAAATGAATTGAACACTGCTTCATCTCAGCAGCAGCCGCATGATTCTTGCTCATCGCCCAAATTACCAATTACCAATACGGTAAAAGTGATTAAACAAATCAATCCGGCTGTCAGGGCACGGATGGCTCGATGATTTGTCGCGCCAATTGCTTGCACCGGATCAGACCGGGCAGCAAAAT
The DNA here is from genome assembly GCA_015342445.1 of Digitaria exilis. Taxonomy (NCBI): domain Eukaryota; kingdom Viridiplantae; phylum Streptophyta; class Magnoliopsida; order Poales; family Poaceae; genus Digitaria; species Digitaria exilis. The sequence goes on along the minus strand of JACEFO010001924.1, from coordinate 1,529,510 downwards.
GAAATAATAATGAATCGTTAATGATCAACACGAGAGATTTTTACAGGTCCGGGAAGAAGTTGCCGCCGTTGAGGAACTCGAGCACGGAGACGGTGGCCGGCGACGGCATGGTGGGCGTGGCGAGCAGGAGGTTGCTGCGCGGGCTCGGCGCGAACGGCGGCGCGGCGGAAGCGGCCTGCTGCTGCTGCTCCGCGCGGGTGCCGGCGGAGTGGAGGAACGGGCTCAGCTCGCTCAGCCACGAGAGGCAGCTCGGGTCGAGCGGCGGCAGCGGCGAGAAGAGCCCCGTGGAGGCCGCCGGGGGCAGCGCCGCGGGCGAGAGGATCCCCGGGCGGCCCGCCGCCGCGAAGCCGTCGAGGTCCGCCGAGGCGACGGCGAAGGCGGAGGAGGAGGCGGAGGCGGTGAGGAAGAAGTCGTCGTCGGCCGCGCCGCCGCCGTAGCTGTAGGGGAGAGGGCCGGGCGCCGCGTGCGGAGGGAGCGGGCGCACGGACCTCTCGATGGCGGCGAGGCGCGCGGCGGGGGAGAGCGCGGCGGTGGGGGAGAGGAGGAACTCCCGCGGCTCGAAGTCCATCGGCTGCGGCGGCGGCGCGTCGGAGGATGTCCCGGCGGCGGCGGCGGCGGCGTCGAATTGGGCCTGCTGGGAGGAGGAGGTGGAGCCCGGGCCGGTGAGGCGCTGGACCAGCGCCATGAAGTCCCCTGGTTTGGTGTGGATGACCTTGGGCGACGCGTCGTAGATGATGACCGGCTGCCTCGCCTGCTGCTGGTGATGCTGATGCTGATACTGCTGGTGCTGGGCGATTTGCTGTTGCTGCGGCTGCGGGTGCCGCTGCGGCGCGACGGGGGGCTTTCTGACCTTGTGGGAATCCTTGCTGACGGCGAGCCGCGGCGGGCGCGGGCCCTGCAGCTGCCGGCTTCGCGGCGACGAGCGGTCGCCCGACGGCGCGTCCATGCGTGGCGGCGCTGCAGCTAGACGACGACGGCGACGAGGCGGAGGATTCGGAGGCCGGAGCGCGCCGTACGGGGCTTTGTATAGCAGCAGAGGAGAGGCCGAGGGTGGAATGGTTCAACGCGGGGAGGAAGAGAGGAGAGAAGAGAGGGAGGAGGAGCGAGTCCGGAAGTGTGCTGTTGACGACGTGGAAGGAAAAGTCCACGAGCTAGGCTAAGCTAGCCAACCGTCTCACTGCTGTGTGTTCAGATTCCGAAAAAATACCTTTTTTTCTCTATTCGTGGCTACAGAACACCTTTTTTAATGTACTATTTATCTATTAATCTAGAAAAAGTACTTTTACTCTCATCGAGTAAATCTGAACTTAGGCTGCTCCATCATTGCCCCTGGCCACCCGCTTTTGACAAGATGATTAGTTAATTAATAACCCGGGGATTAGGGTGGTGCAAACCAAATCCAAAGCCGGCGAAGACTTTGTTGCCGCTCGTCTTTGCGGCAGGAGCACCGGGGTCACGGCGGTAGCGACATTGGGCTTTGGCTGCGTGCGCTTTTCGTGATGCTACCCAGCGTTGCCCCTGCGTCCGCCTCACTTTTTTACATCTCCCGGAGCTCAGCGCAGCGACAAATTGGGCAACAAGCAACCGTTAACTGTATGTTGTGGGCTGAGTCTAATGCCAAAATTGCAATGTTGGTTTCGTACCGTGTTATAGTATTTTAAGGTGCTTTGATGGCTGCTGCCTATTCAAAGAAATGGTCAGAGATTGAAATTTAAAGACCAAAGCCCAGATTGACTATATCGTATATCAAGAACATAATGATGCTACGATTCAATCACCAGATTTTTCAGTCGTGTTGGAGCTGGTCCAACCGGATTCTAATCCAGTGCCATTCTATCTACTGCTACTTCCGTTCCAAACTATACGTCATTTGATTTTTTTACCTCAAATTTGATCAGTCGTCTTATTAGGGTTCAGGGTACTAGAATTATGCAAAGGTACTAAAATTTAGGTCATATTTACAATCATTGTATTATTAGAACTATCATAACACAAAAATATATTCTTCTATAATTTTTTTTATAAGACGAGCCATCAAAGTTAAATAAAAAATTAAACAACCTATATTTTAAAACGAGTAGCAAGGCAACTCCAACCCGTGCCCTCTGACTCCCACTCCCGAGCGCTAATCTTCGTCGAGCCACCATCGCTCGCTATCGCCCCTCTCCCACACGCTCCTACGCCCGATCGCCAATCTCCCGTGCGGAGTTGCTCCTTGTCGTCCCCATCATCTCACCCGCCTTCATCGTCGTTGCAGCATCGTCGGCTCGTCGCGGGTGGCCACCGCCGCAGGGACGTCGCGCCCACCTTCGCAGCGGCCACAGGGCCGCCGCGTCTTGCCTTTTGCCGCCGTCGCAGGTGGCTTGCGTGGGCACCACTCGCTCCCACATTTTGTGATGCTACCTTGCGCTGCCCCTGCGTCCGCCTCGTCACGTTTTTACATCTCCCGGAGCTCAGCGCAGCGACAAACTGAGCAACAGCAGGCAACTGTCAACGGTATGGTCTGGGCTCCGAGTCTGATGCCAACAAAATTGCAATGGTGGTTCCGTACCGTGTTATTAGTATTTTTTTGAACATAATACCGTGTTATTAGTATTTTAAGGTGCTTTGCTGCTTATATTCGTTCTGTGGCTGCAAGCGATACACTATGGAATAAAGTGTTACACACCAGATAGTCTCACTACAAACTTCTCACCGGGTTTACGATATTTCAGTATCTAGGATACATATGAACTAGGAACTCGTCGCTCGAGCCGAAGCTCGCCGCCGCCACATCCGTTGAGTGCCAAGTTGAATGTCTCTCTCTCCTCTCCTCTCCTTAAGATACATGCCGAGCGCTCGTGAGCGACATCGACAGCCCGTTTCATGGGCCCTTTCTACTTCTGCCATTCCGGCCCAGCTAGCAAGACATTGGGCCGCCGAACCCTCTTTGTGTTTAACTTCCTTCCGTCGCCTTCTTCTTCAAAGTTCACGTCTTCTCCATCAGAGTTCCTGACATTCCCCTCATCTTGAAATACTGCTTGTCCGCAAGCAGTAGAGATTATATCCTCCTCCACCCATGTGGCCAATTCAGCCGGCCAACCTTGCCACTTGACGAGCACTTGCCATACTGCTCTTTTGCCAATGTTCTTGAGACGGCGATCCAGTATCATTTCAGGAACCTGCATAGGGGTATTCTGAGGAGGCAACGACATACTAGCTTCGGGTACATTACCTTTAACTTGCTTGAGTAGTGAGACGTGGAAGACGGGATGAACCATACTTCCAAGAGGTAATTTCAGCTTGTAAGGGACAGAACCCACTTTGCTTGCAATAGTATATGGTCCAAAGTACTTGAAGGAAAGTTTGTGGTTCTGTCAAGATGCAACTGAGGACTGTACATAAGGTTGCAGTTTGAGCCAAACCTTGTCACCCACATTGAAATTTCTCTCAGTCCTATGTTTGTCAGCTTGACTTTTCATTCTCTGCTGAACTCTAAGAAGTTGTTGCTACAACAGAGTTGTCATACCCTTTCTCTCTGTGAGCCAGGTATCGAGATCAGGAATGGCACATGAATCTACTCCATCAATACCAAAATGCTTAGGTGGATAGCCATACAAAACTTCAAAAGGGGTCTTGTTTAGTGCTGAATGCCAGTTGGTATTGTACCAAAATTCTGCTAGAGGCAACCACTGAGACCACTTTGAAGGACAGGAATGAATGAAACAACGAAGATAAGCTTCCACACATTGATTCACACGTTCTGTTTGTCCATCACTTAGAGGATGATATGCAGAACTCATACGAAGTTCTGTTCCTGACAGCCGAAAGAGTTCTTGCCATAGTTGACTAGTAAAGATTCGATCTCTGTCAGATATAAGAGCTTGGGGCATACCATGTAGTTTGTAAATATTATCCAGATACAACTTGGCTACTTTGAGTGCAGAGAATGGGTGAGACAATTGCAGAAAATGAGCATACTTGGAAAATTTGTGGACCACCACCAGAATGCAATTGAAAGAGGAAGATGTCGGTAGTCCTTCAATGAAATCAAGAGACACAATCTGCCAAGCATGATCAGGAACTTCCAAATGTTGGAGTAGACCTGGATATGGAACTCTTTCTGCTTTTGCTTGCTGGCAGACGTCACAAGCAGCTACCCATTCCTGAATGGAATGTTTCATCTTTGGCCAATGGAACAATTTCTTTATTCTGGTATAAGTGACTAAAAAACCAGAATGGCCGCCAATTGGGCTTGAATGTAAAGCATGCATCACTTGTTGCTGTAAAGACATGTTGTGGCCTAGCCAAATTCTTCCTTTATACTTGATAATGCCTTTGACTAAGCTGAACTTTCCTTGATCAGGTTTAATAAGAAGTCCAGCTAACAACTGCTGAGCATGCTCATCCTCATTGTAACTGGCTTGCAAGTCTTGTAACCACACAGGTTGAACAGTGGAAAGAGCCATACTTTCAGAGTCAAGAGAGTGGGTGACTCTGGAAAGAGCATCAGCTGCATTGTTAGTAGTGCCCTTTTTTTTAACATATTTTATATTGCATCCCCAAAGTTTTGTCATTGCTTTTTGTTGCCAATGAAAGTTTAAGCCTTTGATCGTCCATGTGTATCAGGCTTTTTTGGTCGGTCTGAATGATAAATTCAGTAGGCTGTAAATAGGTCCTCCAATGATCGATTGCCATAAGAATAGCCAAACTTTCCTTTTCATAAGTTGATAGTCCTTGACTTTTAGGACCTAGGGCCTTGCTGACATAAGCGATGGGATGCCCGCCCTGCTGAAGTACTGCTCCTATTCCTTTGTCAGAAGCATCAGTTTCTATGACAAAGGTCTTATGAAAATCTGGAAGTACCAAGACTGGAGCCGATGTAAGGGCATATTTGAGAGCCTGGAAGGCTTGTTCAGTAGTTGAGGTCCATACAAATATCTGTCCCTTCCTTAGTAAGTCAGACAAAGGCTTGGACATGATGCCAAAATATTTAATGAACCTTCTGTAGTAACCAGCCAACCCAAGGAAACCTCTCAATTCCTTAACAGAAGTTGGTCTAGGCCATTGTTGCACAATAGATATCTTGCTAGGATCTATTGCCACACCTGCAACACTAATCACATGACCCAAATATTTTAGCTGGTTCTTGGCAAAGGAGCACTTTGACAGTCTGATCTTGAATTGGTGTTCCTGAAGCAGCTGAAAGACCATTTGCACATGCTTCACACGATCCTCATAGTTCTTGCTATAGATTAATATATCATCTATAAACACCACTACACACTTTCTGAGAAGAGGTGCCAAGATGTTGTTCATAATAGCTTGAAAGGTGGTTGGAGCCCCAGTTAACCCATATGGCACAACCTTGTATTCAAAGTGACCAAATTGGGTTTGAAATGCCGTTTTGTACTGATCCTCTTGAGCTACTTCTATTTGATGAAAGCCTGACCTTAGATCAAGAGTGGTAAACCACTTGGCTCCCATCAATTCTTCAAATAACTCTTCAATGATGGGTAGGGGAAATCTGTTTTTGATAGTATATGCATTGAGCCTCCCAAAGTCCACACATAACCTCCATTCACCGGTTTTCTTTTTGACCAATAACACAGGAGAAGCAAATGGGCTGGTACTGTTCAGTATCATGTGATTTCTCAACAGCTGTGCCACTTGTTGTTCAATCTCGTCCTTTTGAGCTGGTGTATAACTATAAGGCCGTAGCTTAAAGGGTTGAGCTCCTGGTAATAGGGGAATAGAGTGGGTCATGGACCTCTTTGGGGGTACTCCACTTGGTTCCTCAAACAAACTCTTACACTGCTGCACCAATTCTGAAATTTCTTGTGGCATAGACAGTTCAGATGTGATGGACTGTTCCACCTAATTAACATGTACCATGCACCAGATTTCGTCTTCTCTCTGCATAGCAAACAATTGATCTCCAGAAATGTAGTGACATTCAGAATTGTTAGCCAACAGACCTTGCAGCTTGACTTCTTTTCCTTTATGATAGAAAGAAAGCCACTTCTAAGCCCATTGCACTTTCATAGGGATGTGTTTTTCTAGCCAATCCATTCCCAAGATTGCATCATAACACTTAAGTGGTAAGATTTTGAAAGAAGTTTGAAAACTTTCCCCTTTTACAATCCAATCACAGTTAACTAGCTCATGTGTGCATAACAGAATTCCCCCATCAGCGACCCTAACATTTATGGGACGTTTCAGAGCTCTCCAATTAGGCATCAATGAAGCTAGCTGCTCACTTATGAAGCTGTGAGAGCTACCAGAATCCACCAGTACAATAGCCTTATGTTGCTGAACATAACAAGATAACTTGATAGTTTTTCCTGAATATGTACCACTCACTGCATGGACAGAGATCCCCATGAGATCATCACCTGAATCAGAATCTGATGCATTCAAGATCTGCTTGACTGCTTCCTTAGGTCCAGTGAACATTTGCCACAGTTCTTCAACCACATGTAAAGGAACATTATCAGGATAGTTGTGTTGAGGTCCCCATTTAGCCCCACGCTTGTAACACAATCCTTTTGCCTTTCTATAAGCCATGAGTGCAGCCATTTTATCTGGTGATGACTTTCCTTTTGCAGATTTAGGAGATCTTTTATCTTCAGCGATGGTTCTATCTGAATATCTTGAAGATTGAGCTTGAGTTACCATCTTGTTAGATACAAACCCACCAGCAGAGTCATATCGTTTCACTTCTTTGCTAGAATGTCCCAGCAGAACCTCTTCCTGTAAAATGGCAAAAGAACTAGCAGTATCTAGATCTTTTGGCCTATGGACTAGAACAATGGATTTGATCTCAGCCTTCAAACCATCAACAAACCTACTGGTAATAACCGAGGGATTAAAATATGGGTCATGAGCCAGCATCTGATGTACCAGCTCATCGAAAAGCTCTATATATTCAGCTACTGTTCCAGTTTGTTTGATATGAAAAAATTGCCTAATCACAAGGTTATGTTGGTCCCTTTCAAACCTATCAACAACTATTTGACATAGAGTTTCCCAACTAACTTTCTTAGGTCCATCTCGATGGATTGCATCCAGAAATCCGCTGAACCAGAGAAATTCATCACAGCAAGTTTCACTCTATGTTCAGGTAAAACAGCATATATATCAAAGAAGTTCTCACACTTCTTGATCCAGATCTTTGGATTAGATCCATCAAACTTGGGAAAATCCATTTGAGGCATAGCATAACTATAAGCACCAGCTTGAGAGTTCATAGCATTATCGAACCCATTGGAAGTGAAAGAGAAGGAATTCGTGGGGTGATTCGCACCTTTGACCGGGGTTGGCACTGGAGTCGTAATGAACCCAGCACCAGCACCCCGGTAGAGTGTTGCTTCGCGGTGGCCAATTTGCCCAGACGCCCCTGCTTTCACAGAAACCCCCAGATGGGCAGGGGTGGGCGTCTCGATCTCGAATTCCTCCTCCGATTTGATCTTCTGCTTGGGCATCTCGTGGACGAAGAGGTCCATCTTCTTCTCAAGCATGAACACCGAATTCTGAAGATTTGAGACCTTGTCTTCCAGTTGGGGCTTCCAATCCTTCACTTGATGCTGTTCGTCGGAGATCTGCTGCATCGCGGCTTGCATCTCTTCGATCTTCGAGTTGGTCTGGTTGGCCTTCTTCCCCAACTCCTCCAGCTTCGCCAGCACCGCGGCCAGAGCATCAGAAGGCGGAGCCATGCCGCCAGTACGCACTTGGAATCGAGTCAGGTGCGTGTGAGGAAGATCCAGAGCGGCTTTTGGTGGAAGGTTGTGGGATCTATGGCTCTGATTACCAATTTGTTACACACCAGATAGTCTCACTACAAACTTCTCATCGGGTTTACGATATTTCAGTATCTAGGATACATATGAACTAGGAACTCGTCGGATCTCGAGCCGAAGCTCGCCGCCGCCACATCCGTCGAGTGCCAAGTTGAATGTCTCTCTCTCCTCTCCTCTCCTTAAGATACATGCCGAGCGCTCGTGAGTGACATCGACAGCCCGTTTCATGGGCCCTTTCTACTTCTGCCATTCCGGCCCAGCTAGCAAGACATTGGGCCGCCGAACTCTCTTTGTGTTTAACTTCCTTCCGCCGCCTTCTTCTTCAGAGTTCACGCCTTCTCCATCAGAGTTCCTGACATAAAGAAATGGTCAAAGATTGAAATTTAAAGAGCAAGGCCAAGATTGAAGGCATCGTATATGTCCTTGGCTATATATCGTGTATCCAAGAACATAACGATGATACTATTCAATCACCTGATTTTTCCATCGTGTTGGAGCAAGTCCAACTGGACTCTCATCTGGCGCCGTTCTATCCTGCTAAAAAGAGACCAGCGATGGAAAATGCTCTCTAGCCGGATTCCTATTGCTTATCCGTGAATGGTGGTCATCTTAGGCATCCGATGTGGTTGCATCGGTTCATCGTTCACTTACGCGACGAGTTTGTCTAGATTACCGATATAGCCACATCATCGATGCATATTCATCCTCCAGCGAACGAGTCAACTAGCTACAAAAAAAAGAATGATAAATGCATCTTCTCCTCCGATAATATCTTGTTTGGTTAATCCCTTTCCCGGGGATGAATCGATGGAAAGATATGAAAACTATGTAGGAGGAACCCATCTTTCTCTCAAATAAAATGTCTCTTGTGACTGAGTTCACTCATAGGACGATTCATCGCTTTGTGTTCCTCGGATCAAGGGGAAATGGTGTTGATTCATTCTCAACCTCTCATTAGTTAGAGTACAATTTATCAAAGTAGAGGTGAACGAGATATATGGATGTAAACATGAGAGATTGATTACAGCGGGCAGAGGATTTCTTTTTTTTTTTGGTTCTTGGAGGCTGGAATCCCTGTCTAGATAAAGTATTTTTTTTTTGAAAAGATGGTAGTGTTTGACTATCAAATGAAAACGTAATTGCTAAATCATGCCTGAGTGTTTTTCTCTCTTTACACTGAATTTTTTCTTTACCATCTCTCTTCCTGCTTCTCCGCTTCCAGGCAACTCCAACGAGTAATTTTTAAGGTTTGGGGTTTAGGGTAGCAGATGATGTTGGCGGTCAAGATGGGGCGGTGGATCCTCAGTTGGGCAGTAGAGGCAGTCAAAGCTCCAATCAATTAGCGGCGCCCACCATGGAAGGTGACGTTGCAGTTGGTGTGGGCGCCGACGGAGCTAGGCCGCGCGGGGACAAAACGGGGAGTGCAGGCGCGGCGGTTGGTCGTGGAGCCATTGCGAGACAGAAGACATGGAAAGTTAGGGGATATGATATATGGGAGTTGACTCCATCTGGAGCATTCATTCTAGATCTGACGTGTAAAAAAACAAGCAGTATTGATAAGCGTAAGCTCTTCAACAATCAAGTATTTGTCAGACAGTTCCAATGGGAAAAAAGCTCGACTCGTTCGCTGCTCCGGAGGCAAAGACCAAACAAGAGTTCTAGAAGACCAGAACTAGCACGTGCAACGGTGAATCATAGCACTGACCCACACCCACCTGGAGGTAGAGAATTTGCATTCACGATCCACGAAGCTGCGATTGCGCTAGAGGAATAGGGACGACAAAGGACGGACAGCGAGGGAGTAGGGCCGGCTCCCTGTTGGGATAAGCCCAGCATAAATACGCGAACCGAGTTCCACGTATAAATAAGCCCAGCCAGTTCCACTTGCCATGCATCACTGCATACCCAGTTGGCCATGGCGTTGGCGTCCATCGTCACCACAGGATTTACCCTCGACGTCACGTGACCGTACGTTACACCACGGCAATCGGCACGTACGGTTAGGGATGTGCTTGCAACAAATTGCCGACTGTTTCTTTTGTTTTTTTTTTTCAAAATAAAAAAAAAAACTGCGATCGAGCTGCTTTGTGCGTGGACCAGGGGGCATGGTGCTTGGGGTTATACGCGTGGGTGGGTGGAACGAGCGGGCACGGGGGGCACTCACGTCGAGCTCCAAGCAGCGCCAAAATTAAGCTCTCGGCAAGGTCACCGAATTAACCTAACGTTCCCAGTTCGTCTTCTCTAAGCAACAACAAAGTAAGATGTGAAACCCGTTGGTTGAGTAACATGTTCATTCAACGAGCAAGAACATCCATGACGACTTGACTCATCTCGTTTGTACACTGATCGATCCCCTTGACCCCTTGCTTGTACCTTTGCTTTATTTTGGCCTTATCTTGTTTGTTGCTTAGTAGGCGATCCTACCATTATATCAGTAACCGGTGGCTCACATTAGCCCTAGGACTAGAAGTCGTTGCGTTGCGGTTGCGGTTGCGGCGCCCCGCCGGCACCACGGCTCTCGGTCGTGACGGCGGCTGAGGAACGAGCGAGGCTCCTGAATCTCTCCGGCCGGTCAATGCCAGTGGTCGACACGTACGTGCGAAAGCGGCGGGCAACGCCTGTCAGCTACTCCACACTGTCAGCGTAGGACGGTAGGAGTACGTTTTTTTGGAGCGATGACTGTCAGCGCACGGAGTACTCCGTAGGAGTATCATCATGCAGGCAAGCTACAATCAAGGCTTGAAAGCCCAGCATCAACGCCCATGACAACGAACGACGGGCCAGGGGAGGTACATGTGCTGATGTGGGTCCATCGAGAACGAGGCTTCACGCCACGCGGGCTACGCGGCACGTGCATGTCGCCTCGTCGTGGGGAATGTCTTCATGTGCCTGCCGCCTTCTCGGGCTAGACCAGCTCGAGGCTGTGTTTAGGCGAGGTTGGTTAGAAACATGTGAGGGGAATGAATAAGAAAGGTGAAAATGATACGTGTTATGTGAGGGGGATGAATAGGAAAAGTAAAAAATAAATTTTCGGGGATACGTGTTCTAGGAAAAGCATGAATAGAAAGTAAAATGTATTTTTTGGAACCTGAACACAGCCCGATTCCTCTCTTCCACAGTTCCACTCTTCAGACGGCAGCTCGGCATGAGATCAGACGGCAGCTTCCACTCTTCCCATCCGTCTCATCTCGCCATCTCGGGAGCTGTCCGCCGCGTGCGTGGAACACGGCGATCGGATATGTGCATGTGCTCGCCGGCGGTTGAGAACATGAGTTTGTTTTTTTTAAAAGAATTATTATTATTATACCAAAGACGCCCACAAAGTCCCAATATAATAAGTTTCAGTCTTTCAGAGGCTTAAAGCCCTCCATTCGTGCCGTTTCTCCAAAAAAAAAAATGCTATTACGCTGCGTAGACAAAACAGCCCATTAGACTTAGGACCTCCTATACAAATAGGCCCGTATTTTTATCCGATCTCGGCCCACGATTGGCCCATGAGGCACCTCGACGCAGAAGGCAAAGCCATTTTTGGCTTGACACAAATTCTTATATGAGAAAAGGTGCAATACCGTAAATCAAACTCTGATTTCACCTCAGTATTCCTCACAACCTGTTTTCTTTTTAAACCACACCTACCATCTTTGCAATCCAATTGTCCTAACTAAAAAAATATATAGATACATTTAAGTTTGGCTATTTTCAAACATTAGCAAAGAGAAATGGCGCTGGGCATAGAGAGATGGCGCTGGACAATCTGAGTTTGAAATTTTACATTGCTTTTCAAGTGTAGAAATAGAGCGGTGGATTTGGGAATTGTTTTGGTGCTGGGTGTCTAGTGCCAAACGAAATGTTTTGTTGCATTTTGATTTGTTTAAGGCCAAAACTGTTGTACTGCACGTGAAAAGGTGGATGAGTACTGGTTTATTTAATGTGAAAAACTTCTTCTTTTGTGACATGCACACGCCACAAGTTGAGCATTAGTGTGGCAGTACCACCAAATTTAAACTGACTTAAGTGCGCCATAACATCCGATGAAGGACATTAAACACACTTCAAACAATTTAAACCGGTGAACTGTCGAGTGTCCCAAGGACGCCTCGATGAACCACTTAAAACTATTATCTTTGCCATACGACATGATCGTTTTCGGTAGGTAAAAGACAACAAGCATTATCATTTTTACATAACATAACAAGATATAAAGGTACAAGATAATACAAACCAAGTTTGAAGTAACCTTCAATGCATGTCAAGCTATATTAAGACCAGTCGATGTAGTTCTATTACACAACCATCTACAACTTCGGCTTAACCCTAGAAACACCGGGACCATGATGTTATAGGTCTTCGGGACCTCCTTCTCGACAGCTCTAGGAGTTGCTTCTAAAAAAACAAGAGAGATCCCCTGAGTACGAAGGTACTCAGCAAGACTTACCCGCCTTACCAGTAGAAAAGACTCTCAAGGAGTATGCAAAGCTTTTGGTGGTTTGGCTGACTCAACTTATTTGCGAAAGAGCTTATTAACCTTTGATCCTTAACTTTCAATTTTTACATCCGATTAAGTTATTACTTAACCATCTAAGTTATAAAAGCTTTTCCAAACAAGTGGTACTAAGCTTCATCCAACATATTGAATCACATGTCATCTCTTTCCACTTGTCTTACTACGGAGCTTAGCAGCTGATTAAGTACACTCATAACCAAGAGTTGTGGCAATCCGGACCGATTTACACCCTGCAGGGGATACCTAGTTCCCAGCCACACACAGTTGTTCCTACCGCGCGCGACAAACTTTCAGTTGATTGAGCCAAAGACCGAAATAATCTTTACTCTAACCCGGGAACGCACCCTCACGTGGCCCCCACGTATGGCGACCACACCATGAGTTGCAGGCTACGTCCCCGCCTTTCTCCGAGACAGCAAGCACGGGTAAGCGATATTTCCAATCTATGAACCAAACAACCTAATTGATTTTACTGGTCCCATACCCAGTAAGCAACCAGATAAAATCACTTGATCATCAGTTAAACCACGTCAACTCCTTAATCCATTCACCAATGGGAGCAACACTATAGGATTAAGCTCCATCTTAGTCCTCGTATCCATTCTTGCTCACCTCTTTCTTTAGATGACACAACTTTGATTCGGGCTTGACTTGGATTCAACATTAAAGCATTAGCTTAGCTAAGCATGACTAAATGTTGACATCTTATCTAGATTCTTTAAACAGGTGACAAAGATGTCCTGATATCAAGGCAGGGTTCAATGCATCAAAGTAGGTTTCAAGCAATTCCTATACGTAATGCATATAAAAGCATAATGATTGGACACATGGAATTTCATAAACAATAGGAATATATGCATCGGGGCTTGCCTGGGATCACAAGCAAGTTAGAGCCTCCAACGAACTCTTGCGAATCTGGAGCGACAACGATTACTTCCTTGAATTGCCGTTGATCCTTCGAGAGTTCAACGAGCTCGCACTCCGGAACTTGAGATGCTAAAACGTAATGCAAGTTAGTGAGATATGATACTCCACGCTTTTCAAAGAAGCTATGCAACTTTCCCTTCTCGATAAAGTTGCAAGCCAACTCAAGGTACCCCAAGATTTTTAAAAGACAAGCCTATATTTTTCCTTTAATAAAACTTGCCCTAAATCATTTTTAATTGCTTTTAATGATTTGAAATCCTTTTATAAATCGATAAAGCATTTAAATAAATAAATAAACCAATTTTGTAAATCATTCTAATTATTAAAGGATTATTCAGAATTTTAGCATTTTATTAAGTATTAAGCATTTGTTTAACTAATCCAAATAAAGGAATTTAATTAATTATCTACACTTAATTACTTAACATTTTTAATGGATAACATGATTAAAAACATGATTAACAAAATTAATTTCATCATTTTTGGACTTTGCTATGATTTTCTATGAATTATTTAGTGAAAACACGAAATTTAAATCTATTATGAAAACCTATTACACACTTTTATTGAAAACCCCATGGACTTTCACTTCTTCCTCCCCGCGGTCCCTCACCTCTGTTTCAAACAGAGGGGCGGCGCTGACCCGCTCCGGTCGCGCTGACTAGCGGCGGAGCTCGCCGGCGGCGACCTCCCAGACCACAGGAACGGCACCTACGGCTTCCCCAAGAGCTGGCGCACCTATTCCCTTTCTTTTCTTCCTCGATTGGTGCTCGGAAACCAGCCCACGACGGCACAGGCGGCGACGCCAAGGCTCGGCTCGCCGGCCGGCCATGTAGCAGCAACACGGCGGCAACCCACGAGCCTGCAAGCACCAGCGGACCAAGATGAAGCTGTAGCACCCACAAACTTGGACCAAGAGAGAGAGGAAGGCTGGCCACATGCAGCCACGGGCGGAACTTGCCGAAGATGGAGAAGACTGCGGCGCAGAGGTCCTGTGGGGGATGAGGTGCAAAGATACCTTGTCTAGAGGATTGTGAAGGTCGATACGGAGCTGTGGGTTGGAGGAATCGACCAACGACAGTCTGATAGTGGCGTGCGACAGTGAATTCTGCCGGCGACCGAAAGAGAGCCGGGAACGGTGAGGAGGAGGAAAAGAAGAAGAAAGGAGGCGAAGCATGGTTATTTATCGACGGAAAACGACCCCAGATGACCACCACCACCTGCTGTTCGCACTGCCACGGTGAACTCATGCGCGGCGACGCGTGGCTGAGGTTACCGCCTTCGAACTGACGTCGGCCGCCATTGCTCCTCCTCCGAGCTCCGAACCACGATATTGCATCCAACTTTTCTCTCAAAATTTATTCTAAACTTGTCAAACTCCAAACATAGAACTTGTAGAGTAATCCAAACACTCCAACTTTTGTTTTAACCCCTGACCGATTCGAGCAACCACCAAAGCGGAATCTGAGCTCTAATGTCGGGCGAGTTTTATCCCCATTTTCAGACTCCGAATTTGAATTCTTCAAATTACTTTTGAATTTCTATTCAAACTCTTCTCGATTCCAAAAAGGAAATTGTTCGCCAATACTTCAGTTCCATTTTCTCTTTTGAAGCCATGCCAAGATTCACAACCGAAGGCTTGAATTCAGCCAAATTTCCGAACCGGCTCAATGTGGTCATTCCCTCTCTGAAACCCTAGCTTTGATACGGATTCAATTCTCGAATTATTCCAAACTTTTGAATAGAAATTGACCTGGATCAAATACAAAAGTTCTTTGTCTTGAATTGAATTGCATTTCTAGTTTTTGAACCGCTTCCAAATTTTCATTGGTTTGAACTCAATTTGAAGAAATCCCTTTCAGCCTTTGAAACCCTGAATTTACTGAATATTTTTTCTGATTCGATTTCTACCTCATATTTTCTCATAGATCCGAACCCTATCTCGATCTGGCCCAAACATAAAGGTTGTTTAGTGTACTTTGCTTAACATATTTTCTTTTTACACCTTGGTCAACTAACCATTAATTTGCACACAATTTAGCAACGAAGATGGCTGTCCAATATGCCGAATCTGAAATTTGAATTTTCTATTTTCATATGGTGAATAGTAGCATTTCTCTTTTTCTCAGATTCAATTAATTGAGCTACTTCCAAGTCTTTTTTTGTCCCAACTTCCATTCCAATATCTTCCATAGGTCACATTTGAATATTTGAATTTTCTTCTTTCAAAAACCTGTCGAATTTTGACCAATTTTGACTTTGGTCAAACTTCGTTCTTCTAAAAAATAAGGGATGTCACAATTAATGCCATGTCTTTCCAATTATGTCAGGCAGTAAATTTTTTCTCATGTAGGGGTATGAGAGTCTTTTTTTTAACATGCCTTGGCAACATCATTTTTTTGTCTGGCGATAGATATAAGGAGACGGATGGAGGATGGGGTACTTACAATCGCTCTCTTTGAGTTTGATACCGGCCAAACAATCTCACTAAGGGGGTGTTCATTTCTATGAGGTGCTAAAGTTTAGCACCTAAAGTTTGGACAACTCCTCTTGTAAACTTTAGTACACTCGCTCGTTTCCCTTCCGATGAACTTTAGTCTACTTTAGCCCTTTAGCCCCAGGAAACGAAAACCTCTTAAGCGCTTGTTCGGTTTCTCGGGTTTCATTTCTGAGCCGGGTCAGTTCCATGCATGGATTGATTAAATTCATGCGAATCACTCCATCCAATCCTCTTGGAACGGGATTTGTTTTTATAAGGCCCGACTAATGCAATGGTTATGAGCCTTTGAGGCATGGAACAGGTCGAATCATGCTGGGTTTTAAATTCTTCCAGGCCGAACTAAACAAACATTTTTCGTTGGACTAGGATTGACTCTAGCCCAAGATGTTCCATATGGTTTGGAGTTCATTCCATGATCTACCGGGCCAAAACGAACACGCCTAAGCCATTTTTGTCTACTTTAGGGCTTGTTCGATCCTATTGGAATTGTTTCCGGCCGAATGATTCTTGAGGCATAGATATAACAAAATTTGTGATAGATAGAATAATAGGCTGAGATTTATTCCGGGTCGAAAACTAATTTGCTCATGGTAGAGATGACAACAACCAAGATTGATTCCCCACCTGTTGATTAACGGATTGATTCCTTGTCTCTTGTTATATCTATCATGAGTAAATTAGTTTTTGACAAGGAATAAATTCGGGCCTCTTCTTCTATCTATCATAATTTTTTTGACAGAGGGACCCCGACCCTGCAGGGAGGAGGGGGATGGGGATGATGAAGAAGCGTGGGGGCAGTGGCAGCCGACGTGGATCCCTACGCTACCTATCGCGCATGCCCGCACGGGGGCACGGCGACTTTTCTTCTGCTATTTCCTTGTAGCCATGCATCCACCGGTCCGCCTTGTACACCCCCCCCCCCCCCCCCTCCGTCCCCGCCGGAATCGGGACGGAAAAGTGAGGCGCCGTCTGTCGCTGACCCCAGCCGAGGCCGACGTGGTTTGACCGCTGCGTCTCATCCATCCATGATCTGATCCATCCGTTCATCCATCTCATCCGCCAGCGGTGCCGTGAGGCAACAGCTGTTGCTTGGCAGCATCGGCACATCACTGGGCCATATCTTTTTTTTTCCCCATCTCGATGCGATGCCGACAAGCAAACAGAAGGCGGCGGCCGCCAACTGGTTTTCGTGTCGTCGATCGGCTAGCAGTAGTAGCACAAACGTTAAAACGCGCACGCCTTCCACGTGCTCAATTTCCACTCTTGGTTCCGGCGCAGCGTCAACGTCACGGTCGTCTATGCTGCCGCATGCGCTGGGTTCCTTTCTCTTTCTGGCATTTTTGACGTCCTGCCTGCGCGCGCGCACGCCAAAAGGCCAAAGGGAGCAGCTACTCCAAACCCAAGCCCCGACATTGGTCGGTCTCTCTCTTGTCCGATCCATTTGCCGCTCGTCCGCGATTCATGATCCGTGTGAGTGATACGTACGGTGTCAGCTTTGCTCGCATTGTATAATGGATACCATTTGTCGTGTTTATGATAAAATTACACATTTCAATGGAGCATTGTGTCGGGAATGGAAAAGAAAGAAACAAAACTATATAGAGACTAGACGCGTTGTTGTGTCTTGGCCGATTCCCATGTCCGTCGTCGTTCATTTGGACTCTACGGTTCATCTCTCTCAGAAAACACGCTTTCCAGAAAAGTTCCCTTTTAACTCTTTCAACTTTCCTATTCATCTCTCTCACAAAACACGCTTCACAGAAAAAGTTCTTTTCCTCCCCTCCCAGCTAAACACATCCTTGGATACTCTTTCATTCACAGGCATGCTTCTGACAACGTCCGACTGGCATTTGCAGACGCGCCTGTCTGAACCAATTAGGTGCCGCCCGACCGACGTGCCAAGCTTCCGTTTTTCTTGAGGGGTGGCAACCGAAAACGCACGCTTTTAGTCCCTCCTTTGCACGCGCGCGCGTAGCCAAAGCCAAGCGCCAAACCGCGAATCTCCCTGCATCAAGGAAAGGCTGCATGCCGTACCGAAAGTTTCAGGCAGAAATGGAACTAACTATGACGATTTATATACACTAATATAACTAAACAGCAGGCGCAAAGTATGCGCACCACTGTCCATTATCTCGATATTGTTTTTCGCAGGCCAGTGTACGTGTTGTTAAACATGCGAAATGCGTTTATAGCACATGATATATATTTGGGAGTGTGTATTGCATATTCTGTCAGCAGGCAGATAGGTGTACAAGCTGAAGATCCCGTCCTAGCTAACTCCTGCCTCCTTCCTTCATACTAGTTGCGAGTAATTTAATTTGCAAACTTTTTGAACGGATCATCAGATTTAATATGACCATTTACACACCGTACCCGATCCGGTCGCCGTACGTGGCCAGGTCATGGTCTCTGCAAAAAGCAGGTTGATCCATTAACAGGCTCTAGTTTTGGTCATAATAAAACAACCACTCGTAATTTTATATGCGGCATGCAGTTGTTTGTGATCGGATCAAAGAAGCGAAGAGTATGTAGTAGGAACCGGCTGAACAGAAAGGAATCCAGAGTATTCAACCACTGCTGAAACAACTGCGTGCCAAGATAAATCCACAGGTGGAGCGGTAAACGGTCGCTGGAGATAGGCACCGGCACGTGACAAATACGACTGCGACAGCAACCCCACCAGACCCCAACTATTTTTACACGCGCGTGTGATCGCGTTTGACAATGGAAAGTGTGCCGGTCAAACTGGGCTGACAGGCGGGCCCAGCCGCCAGGGCACCATCGTCGTCGTTGTCGATCGACACACTGTCGGATCGGATTGCCAGCCACTCAATGATGTAGGTGTCCTCACGCTTGGCGGCAGCTTCCGTCTGGACGAGGGCGAGACGCACGTGTGATTTGGTTAATTATTCCATTTTATTTAGGGTTGGTATGTGTTTAGTTCCGGTGACAAAATGTGAGTCCTGTTCCAAAGCCCATGCTTTCGTGTCTAGCGCTGTAAGAACAGGATGCACGTCACCACACTAGCTTTCGCGTGCGTGCATGCATGCATATGCATGGTCTTCCCCCTGCTCCCTCCATTTCAAATTACGGTTCATTTAACCTTTCTTTACTTAAATTTTAAGCTCTCATTTTATTCGAAAAATGTGTAAACATATCATCACACAAAGTTAGAGGATAAACAAAGATTTATACAAAGAGATGAAAAAAATCAATACTTAAATAGTAGCGAATATTACCTCTAATACAACCCACTACTATTCGAGATTTGATATTTCTTTTTTCTTTTATCTTAGAAAATAAAATAATTTCTACGCCTCAAAAGTGCATGGAGCTGACAGGTTGAACTGGTAGTTTGGGATATGCTCATGTATATCCATGTACTACGTTGTCCTTGATCAACAAGGTATAGCTGGTCTGAAATTGGTATATTCCGGGGGTTTAAATTTCGAATCGAGGAGCTGGTTAATTAGATAGGGCAGAAACGTCAAAGGCACGTAAACCCAAGGCGAACGGAATCTTTCAAGTGCAACGAGTTGAAGAGATGCAGAAAAGACCACGCCGGGAGAAGGGATCAATTAAAAAGTCAAACCGCCCAGAGGATCAGAGAAGAACACCGCCATGGTCAACGGGGGCCAGCCAGCCAGCCATTCGATCGTTCGTTCCATTCCACGGACCAGCACCGACCTGGTAGCTATAGACTGATACCAAACCCAACACAGCAATTTCTTTTTAACTTCAAAAATAAATTAACTAGTAGTAGCAATTAATCAATGTGGCATACTGCTCAATCGTATTCCAGTCTTCAATTTTTTAAACTCTACAAGGGTCCTCGTATTTTCTAATTTACTCTAATGTGTATTTTTTTTATGGTAGACAATGCATTAATCAATTTTTCTAACTTACTCTAAAGAGTAAGATGCATGTTGTGATTTTGCCTGTCTTAGTATTAGGTGTGGCTCAGTTTTTTGAAAGTGCCCATAAAGTTAGGAGATATATGCGCATGCGGGTGTGTGAGTGGGTGTACATGTGGGAAACTAAAAACAAAGAGGAAAAAGCTAAGGGATAAAACACGACTTAGAAAAAAATGCTTTATGGATGCATGTTAAATTCGCGTAAATTGAGTGTTGAAATTAGAAAACAGAGAGAACTTATGGGAGCCTAAGGACGTTTTCCAGATTTTATCACTAATCAATCAATTAATGGTAGTTTAACGCACGCCACCGCACCAACCCATTAGACAATCCCTGACCACACGTACAACTCAACACGCATCGCCGCGTGCTGACTTCTTCGCTTCCCCTTCCCCTCGGTGCTCCACGGCCTCCTCTCGGCTATAAAACGCACCTTCCCTTCCCCTTCTTCCATTCGTTCAACTCCAACTAGCAACGTCATCTCCTCCTCCTCGATCTCTTCCATTCGCAACGCAAGCTCCCAACTGATTAGCATCAACACAAGCAACTAGATAAGCAAGCAGCAGCGTGGATCACAACAAGCGACCAACAGCTAGCATGGAGGTCTCGTCGTCTTCGGCGGCGGCGGCGGAGGTGCCGCACTACTTCCTGTGCCCGATCTCGTTGGAGGTGATGCGCGACCCGGTCACCCTCGCCACCGGCATCACCTACGACCGCGCCAGCATCGAGCGGTGGCTCTTCTCCTCCTCCTCCGGCGCCGGCGGCCACGCCACCTGCCCCGTCACGCGGCGCGCGCTGGCGCCCGAGGAGATGGACCCCACCCCGAACCACACCCTCCGCCGCCTCATCCAGGCCTGGTGCGCCGCCCACGAGCTCGAGCGCTTCCCCACCCCTCGCCCTCCCCTCGACTCCTCCCGCCTCGCCTCCCTCCTCGACGACGCCCGCCACGCCGGCAAGGATGCCGCCGCCGCCGCGCTCAGGGAGATCATGGCCGTCGCCTCCGAGAGCGACCGCAACCGCCGCTGCGTCGCCTCCACCCCCGGCGCCCTCGACTTCCTCGTCTCCGTCGTCACCGACCACTCCACCTCGTCTTCTAAGTCCTCACTCGCCGCAGCCGCAGCAGCAGCTGACGAGCTGTTGGATTCTCCGAGGCCGGCGAGCTCGCCGGCGGACGACGCGCTCGCCGTGCTCTACACGCTCAAGCCATCGGAGACGAGCCTGGCTCAGATCATCGAAAAGAAACCAAACTTCTTGGACACCATGACCTCCATCCTACGCCGGCCAAGCTATCGATCACGAACCTACGCCATCCTTCTGCTGAAATCGATGATCGCCGTGACGGAGCCAGCTCGGCTGATGAACATGAGCTCCGAGCTAGTACAGGAGGTGGTACACGTCATCTCTGACAGGGTGTCGTCCAAGGCCACCAGGGCGGCGCTGCACGTGCTGTGCAGGCTCTGCCCGTGGGGCCGGAACAGGGTGAAGGCCGTGGAGGCCGGGGCGGTGGGGACACTGGTCGAGCTCCTCCTCGACGAGCACAGCCGACGCGTGGCCGAGCTGGGCGTGGTGGCGATCGACCACCTCTGCGGCTGCGCTGAGGGGAGGTCGGAGCTCGTCGCGCACCCGGCGGGGCTCGCCGTCGTGGCGAAGAAGGCGATGCGGGTGTCGCCGGCGGCCACCGAGAGCGCCGTGCGCGCGCTCCACGCCGTGGCGAGGCACTCGCCAACGCCGGCCGTGCTGCAGGAGATGCTCGCCGTTGGGGTGGTGGCCAAGCTGCTGCTGGTGCTTCAGGTGGATGTCAATGAGAAGGTTAGGGTCAGGGCCAAGGAGATGCTCAAGGCGCACGCTAGGGTTTGGAAGGACTCGCCGTGTATCCAAGGATACCTCAAGGCATCTTATCCATGTTGATATATACAACATATATGGTGTACATTATTACATTGATTATTTAATTTGTTGCTAAAAGGAGCACGCATTTCGATTCTCCTTGATTTCAAGTTAGTTTCTCACTACACATTTTAGTTAGTACAATAGGTGTACAGAATACTTTCATGTTTCAACAAAAAGATTGCAATGTTCATTATTTGTCCTTTAGAGATACACTCTCCAATGGGAAGATTGTATCTATTGATCGATGTTGATCTTAGATATTGCAAATTTGGAATAAATCAAGCTGTACATTAATTCTAGATTCAAATACTTCATTTCATGTTATTATAATTGTGACACTAGCTAGCTAGTGGTATGGTTTGTATAAGGGGCATATTTGTGATTAAATTATACAAAATAGTTCATTCTTTCTGTAGTATTTTCTTGCGTATGATTTTATTATCAGTTAGTACATCAGTTCTTTGTTTAATTTCTGGTTACAACTAAGAAAAGATGGGAATTATGGAGCACGACAATAGCATGATATGAGAAGATGAGTATAAATAACGAGCCAAACTTATGTTATCCCATATGCTAATTGCTCAATTGGACTGCCTCTGAGGTTTGCTCATACTTTATTGTGTTGCCTCTGAACTTTTAATCGTTTCTGAAATTTGTGAACAATCAATGTGTATAAATGGTTAAATTATAATTTTTTATGATTCTAATTTTGGCTTGGTTGCTCGGAAAATCGGTGCAACATTGAACCCTTGTTCCTACATTTCAGTAAGACGTCAACAATACTTTCTAGAAAAAGAAAATTTGTAGCACTGTATTTTTTTTCTAAATCACGTTTTTTTGTATAAATATTTTTTCTGCAAAATCGTGATATCTTGGTACTAGTTTCTGCAAAATCAACATCATTCATATGCACAAGCTAATGAATAAATCAAACTTGATTGAAGCAGCTGCAACCAAACACATTTATTTAATTAGTTAATTTACTCGAAACGAGGACCGGTTAATTAAAACCATAAATGCATATTAGGATCAAATGGTGAAAATGGAGAAACAATAGTCAAATGTTTATCCTACTCCCTCTGTCCCAAAAAGGATGCAACTATGGGTTGCGTGCCAACTAAAGTGATCCTTGTTTGACCAAGTTTATAGGAAATAATATTCATAGTTATGACTCAAAATATATTTATTATGAACATATATTTTGTGATTAATCTAATGATGTTTATTTCATATCATAGGTATTAATACTTTTTAGTTTATAATTGGTCAAACTTAAGCTACTAACACATGGTACTATTCCAAAGTTGCATTCTTTTTGGGACAGAGGGAGTAGCTATTACAACCCACACTTGTCAGGACGACGACGATAGCTACTAGAGCGAAGACAATTCAGTACATCGAATTAATCTTCAGCCGTATAGTACTAATCCTACATTGCATTGGAAGCACGTTAGTTAACATCGATCCTCAAGAAACCGGCTAGTTTGACTCCGCCGTTCAACTTTGATGTTAGATGTAACCGCAGCATGCTCTCCAAATGAAAAGCTTCGGGAATTCCTTGTAGCAGCAGCTACAGCTGCAACTGTGCTTCAAACAGGTCAAAGCAAATCAAAGTTTCGATTATGGGCGCACAGGAATGCATGCATATGGTGCAAAGGGCGATGGATCCGTGCGACTTGTACGTATCTTAGCGCCCATTCTTTGACAGATCAGAGAGATGCAATGCACCCGATCTCGACCCTCGTGCATGCTTGCAAAATCAACCCCTGCTGCAACCGTATTATTAGACGAGCGATCAGAATTCAAAGGACACATGAGCTGACCGGCCGGACAAGCTTTTTTGTGGTTGTAGGCAGCCTGGAACGATCTGCAGAATGAATGAAAATATGAAATGAACCCTATAGGTACGCGATAAGATACGCATGGTCCAACCTCCTCCAACTAATCATATAAGGGCACATGAGTCGGCAGCGACACTTGCATGCGCACGGATGATACTACGTCTAGAAACATAGCACGAGAAAGAAAGCGGGATCGCCAAGTGGTTTGCTAGCTAGCCGCTGAACTGAATCTTGGCGCCAATTAATGCTTCGGCGAGATGCCTACATTCAGGTCTTAGTTGCAGAAATGTATATGTTTCGAAAAATAGTTACAGAAATATATAGGTTTCAAAAAAATAGTTACAACAGACGCGTCGGGTAGTAGCTAGGAGTTTAATGAGTATTTGCATTGTTGTGCAATCATGCATAGTAACAAATTTAGAAGTCAACTTGTTGCTTTCTTTTATCACGAAGACTGGAATAAGAGGCTAAACTTGAAGAGGGATAGTAAATAAAAGAAAAAAAAGGTGAGAAAAGTCTCTAGCTAGCGTCAGTAGTGTTTTTTTGCTTTCCCTGCTGTGCTGTGTTATTACTTTTCTGTGAGGGCGACGATTTGTACTGCCACGATATGATGTTGCTGTTTAGGTCAACATCATATTTCAATATGGTCAAAAATCAAAAGCGAAGATATTGACATTTTTGCACTTCCACTAGCTAGGCGGCTATTGCAGTGTCTATATTGATTATACTATGTATATAATGATACATACACATACCATGGGCTGTTGCATGTCAAGCCAGCCAACAGAAACGGAAGAGATAGAGGGAAGGAAAAAAAAAAAAACGTTTGCCACACCTATCCGGCTGCCGAAAGGCTGGAGGAGTACTCCACTGACGAAGCAAAGCAGCAGAAGCAAACGAAGACTGAGCTCAAGTGTTTCATGCATGTACAGAAATATAGAGCGCAACAAAGTTGTGCTATTTTGAAGTTACTGGACGTTCTTAAAGACAATTTTATCCATGCCTTCTTCAGAAAACAGCGCCACATGTTTTACCTGAGAAACGCGCGCCAGTGTTCGTACGTGACAATGGAAAGTTAGCTACGAATTGAACGAAGGGCTAGGGCTGAGAACTGGCAGGTTGATTTTCTCTGGTATCCACAGCGCTGACAGTAGCAAACGTTTTGGCCTCAGCCGTTCAGCAAGCACTGACCGACCAACGCTAGTACTGAGAAGATTTTGAGGTGAGATTGAGTCAACACAGGGACTGGTTATTTCCACTTGTTCAGCGGGCACAGCGAAAGGCCAGCAGGCCGGTCAGCGGGGTTGACGGGTCCACGTAGTCACGCCTGCATGCACTGGTTAATTGATGATCGATCACTCGGAGGATGGGAAGAAGCAGGCAGGAAGGAAGCTAGCCACGCCCTCGTTTGCTCGATCTGTATCGATCGATGTCATATTCTTCAATTAATTATTCCTCCCATACCGGCACGTGACTACGTGAGTGCAGTGCCGGTTGCTACCAGCCTCGTTCCTCTCCCGCGTCGACCTCGCCAGTCGCCACGGCACTACTCGAAAGACCGGAGATGGCCGTGGGCGTGGGGCGCTGCCGTTGACAATTAATTTTGTTGAGAGAAAGCATTCGTTCGCTGCATATATTGAACAACACGATAATGCTAGCTTTATTTAGTACTAAGTCTAAACAATAGGGCCTTTGGAGGTCTTTAGTACCAGATCGTAACATTATTTTTAGTGCTTACGGGACAGGTAATATTTTATTATTTCAAGTATTCTCCACAATCTTATTTTCTATATTACTCAGGAAGAAAATAAAACATCGCCAAGTCCAAGGGTATATTGGTCTATTGCACTATGTTCTCTTTTTTTCAGAATCTGAATGTGGTTAATGAACCAAACGGTTTTAGTAAGTGATTTGTTTCTTTGTGAGAAACGTTCCTAGAGAGAATCTGGATCTAAATAAAACGTTTCTCTATGAATCTCGATCCCAACCAAATGTACCCTAAAGCATCTGTCTCTCTTCCTCAGGTAGACGCGTTCTATGTGTGAGATGGTAAGGAGATTATGTGTGTTGGAAGAAGTCATAGGTCCAAATACTACACACCATGGCATGCGCATATTTGGCGTAAAAAAATGCATGACTCGCAACTTGTAACATGGGAACCATGAGTATCAAGCAAGAACCTCGGGTTCTCTAGATAACAATTACAATTACTTAATACTGGCTGGATACAACTTTATTTGCTTAAATTATGCAAACTGAGTGATAAATCATCTAAACAAGTTTAGGCTGAAGAATAAAATAGAGTCCCATAATGCACAGTTTCACTTTACTTTTCATAGACCAAGTCATTGCATTAAATTGTGATACAGAGGCTGGACAATGACAGATGAATGAAATCCTCTAGCTCCGAATGCTAGTTTCACTATTTCATAGACAAATCATAACATTTAATTGTGATACATGGGATTGGACAATGCCACATGAAATGAAGCCTCTAGCTATTTAGAAACAACACTTTTGCGATTATTTTTTACCTAAAAGACCTGTTTTGTGAGGAAGCCGTTTTCTTAAAAAGGGTAATTTGTTTTTGAAAAATAGTAATTTTATTTTCATTTATAACCCTATCATTACATTTCATTGTTCCTTTTCTTTCGGAAGGCTATTTACTTTATTCAACATAGATGCAGTCAGAGCATAAAAAAGGAGTAATTTGTCACTTGTGCAATTAAAACCAACTGAACTGACCCCGTCATCATAATCTTTGAGAAAAATTCATAGCTGAATCCATCAGCTGTGAAAAGGTAACCCTGTCCTTGGGTTGAAAAATTGAAAGACAGGGAAAAAGGTATGATTGTCAACATGCGCTGTACAAAATTCCATTTCAGATTATTTCTCAGCACAGAGAACGTGCTTCGATGGTTTCTTGCACGCAGGCGTAGCTGAAACCTTGTCTGAACAAGACTCTGGCTGTCATTATTTCAAGATTTGTATGCACAAGCTATGAACACATCAAACTGGACAAATTTACAAAGTTACACATCTGATTCTTCTAAAGGGGGACCCATCGAAACCATGAATATATGCAGATTGGATCAAGCAGTGAAAAGGCAGAAACAATAGCTTGGTTGGACCATGAAAGAATTGGACAGCCTTTGGAGCAAGGATTGTATAACAACATTTTAAAAAGTATTCCAAGAATAGATTTTCCCATCTGTTGAGAATGACATGTGGGTCTTCACATGTGAGACACTGTACCCATGACATTTTCCAAAAATAGATTTCGCGGTAGCCCGTTACTCTACGTAAAATGTTTCTTTTAGATGGCAATGGATTTTTTGTGTGTATGTGTGCATTGAGTCTACTGTTCTATTTCCTTTATTTACTTTGCGCAAACCTAGCTAATCTGATCCATATATACTAGATCAATGCTAATTCCAATCTTAAGGCAATTTGGTTTCGCTCTCGCTTGGCTGCTGGCTGCAATACATGGACCACCTGAATGACTTAGCGCAGACACCTTTCACTAGCTAGTAATTCTCTCAGCTGTTGTCGGCTTGTCGCTAGCTTCTAGATGACTAAAAAGCGCCACGCAAAAATCAATTAAACATAGCTTGCAGAGACCATTTTGACTTTTAGCAAGAAAATACCTTTTCCTCATATCAGCTGATCCACTTTTCAACGATTTCTAGAGGGATAGAAAAGGAACACACAAAAGTCATTGACAAGGCAATAAAAATTTCATGATAAATTGTAACATCTGTGATTTTTTTTGAAAGAAATACAGAATATAGGCTTGTATAAGTGTGTTGCAAAGAAATTGTGTATTGTCATGTCGAATGCTCAGACAGGCCACATGAATGTTCTCCGATTCCGATAGTTTCTTTGCAGCTGAAGCCAGCATTTGGGCGAGATATAGTTTATGCAAGACTCATATACACAATCTACCCACATCAAATTTAATTAGGTTGGCGAAATTGCAAAGTTACACATTCAATTCCTTTAAAAAAAAGCTCGACAGAACCCTTGCAAACGGTTTAGAAAAGGTCAGTTATTTTGATAAAACTACAGGTACTCTCTGGCTCGCCATACAAAACTTATATGTTCCCAACTAGGGCTGGATAACGAGCGAGCCGAGCCGAGCCGTCCATGACAACGAGCTAGCTCGGCTCGGCTCGTTAAAGAAACAAGCAGAAATGCCTGCTCGGCTCGGCTCGGTCCAGCTCGCGAGCTGCTCGAACTCGCTCGTTATTGTAACGAGCTGAAACATCAGCTCGGCTCGGTGCAAAACTAAAACGAGCCGAGCTGAGCTAGTGCCGAGCCGAGCGAGCTAACGAGTTACGAACATTTTGACCAGCCCTATTTCCAACTGCTTTGTGCGATCGGAAAGCTTCTAAATTTTGTAGCAGCTATCTGCGGCTCTCCTATTTATTGTCGGCATGTTGTGTGTTCTGCTGAGTGCAGACGCGCTTCGTCGTTCTCTGCAGCGACATGAATGTCAGCGGATTATGGACACACATGAATGAATGCACGGTGCAGGGCAGCATGGGTGATGGAGCACAGTAGCAAGTTGTGCTAGGCTAGCTCAGGGTGCGTTTAGTTTCATCCACTCCCACCAAAAAAACACTATTCATCCAACTTTTCCCTATTCATCCCACCCCTCCTAATCACAAAACACTATTCATTCGTGGTTGCAAGCCACTGAATCATTGCTCCATTAATTCGAGAGGTATCCGCAAGCGGCAGGTCCCAATACAGATCAAATTGCTCTTGACCGTGTTTGCCAGATACTCCCTCAGTCCCTCTGTAAAAAATATATAAATCTTATGTTTTAGGAGTCAAACAATTTGAAATTTAACTAAATTTATATAAAATAATACTAATATTTATGTTACAAAATAAGTGTCATTATTAGACTAATCATGGAATATATTTTCATACTAAATCTATTTAAAGACATAAATATTCTTAAACCTGTCCTCCTTGTAATGTGAAAGGTGAAAAATGAGGGATCAACAAAGAGCAAACAAATGGATAGAGAGAAATGCCAAGTGACGTTTCCTTCTGGAAGGTGGTTTTGTTTCCTTGGTTTGCAAAGCCTCTGAACGCCTTGCAATGCTTGGAAGTGGCAAGGAGAGAGTGGAACTAGGATTTATAGTACCAGATGCTCCAGGTAGATGTTATATGTGCTGCCGGTTAGGGTACCAGAAGGGCACCGAGATCTGTGTCTGTGTCAGTAGAGGTAGGATTATGTCCAATCAAGCGTTTTATATGTGTACAGTTACATCAAGCGTACATAATAAATAACCGCACCCATCTCTCTTATGTTTCATTTTATTAGCACTTGGTACCATGTGCATTTGTGGCTATTTACGCTCAAATATTTGGTACTGGGTGGTATCGGTTTATTTTGTTAATTTGTGTATATATGTGTGAATAAACTGTAATGTACCAAGTGTGTAACATAAGCAAAATGATATACCAGGTGTATTGATAAAAAAAGATAAGTAAAAACTCAATCACGGAGTGATGTTTATATACTATTTTAGATATAAGTTATGTATCCGTTGGAACATTTATTTAATGCAAATCTGCATATAATCTTAGCACTCTCTCCAGCTTGGCTGATTCAAAATTCAAATACACCGTGTGCAAAAAGGTATATTGTGCTCTTGTCCATTTGCAGGCACACGTGGACCTCAAGCGGGGATAAAGGACCTTTAACGCTTACTATACCAGCTTTGTTCATGTTCATGACAGTGCAAATTTCATCCACTGATGCATACAGTTGCAAAAAAAATGAAATAGAATACTCCCACATGGGGCAAACTATCACATATCTTGATACAAATCCAGCGTTCAGAATAACGTCTTCTCGGAGCGCCGGGAACAAAACTGATTTCTCAGGAGAGACCGTGCATACATACCTTGGGCTGAACGCCTTGCAATGCTTGGAAGTGGCAAGAAGAGAGTGGGACTAGGATTTATAGTACCAGATGCTCCAGGTAGATGTTATATATACTACTGGTTAGGGTACCAGAAGAGCACCGGGATCTGTGTATGTGTCAATAGAGTTAGGATTATGTTTGTCGGGTACCTGCAAAAGGGGTACCCCAATCTAAGTCCAAAACTACTTGGCATCAAGGCCCACAACGACATTAACCTGGCTCCACAGCCCAGCAAAGGCCTGCCATCGCTACGAGACCTTGGCACCCGTCCCGCTCGAGGTGAACGATCACCCTCGAGCGGGTGGTTTCCGTCTCGTTCGAGGCTCAGCAGCCTCGAGGACGACCCTTACCCTCGAGCGGGGTTTTCCGTCTCGATCGAGGCTCGGCGGCCTCAACCCTCACCCTCGAGCGGGCGTTTTCCGTCTCGATCGAGGCTCGGCAGCCTCGAGGGCGACCCCTACCCTCGAGGGGATATTTTCCGTTCTCGTTCGAGGGTCGGCGAGCTCGAGCTTGCCATCCAAGCTCGAGCCCGCCTCAACGGGAACAACGCCCAATGCCCTGCGACCCATCAGAGTCATCATGACGCGGTCAAAAAGCAGGGATCACTGCTCCACGCCATCACCTACTCCCGGAGAAGACATCGGTCAAATCCACTCGCAACAGTGGACTCTGAGCGCCATGCTGCGCGCCAGACCTGACCCTGCCAGCAGCACTGTGCCAACCACTCCTTTGACTTTACCCCCCGCCGGACACGCTGCCACCCTCGAAGGCAACCTCGAAGGAGGCCACGGAGGCTCGAATTGGACCCCGTACGCAAGTTTCCTACCCTCGACGCCGTGAACTGTCACGAGAGGGAAGGACAATACGTCAGCCCCTGCCATGTCGTCAGCGGAGTTGGAAGGCGCGATTCCCGCTCACGCACAGTACGCGGCATGGACGAACAGTGCAAACACATGTACTCGCACCCCGCTCCCCTTGGTCTATAAAAGGGGAAGGGAAGCCCATGCGAATGGGAAGGAGGAACGAGAAGAGCACGAAGACACGCAGAGAACACAAGTCTCATACGCACCCACACACCATAGCCTGGGACTTAGGAGCTTATCTCCTTCTCCCACCTTGCTTGTAAACCCCTACTACAAGCAACACGTAACCAGGTGCATCGCACCCCTGCTGGACGTACGGCCCCGTGGCCGGAACCAGGATAAAACCTCGTCTCTCACTCTCGCCATCGGGAAAACGAGTGGTTAGCACCGCAATCACTCGTCGGTGCCGGTGCGACCAAATCAGGCACCGACAGTTGGCGCGCCAGGTAGGGGACCGGCGCTGCGCTACTCTCATTCCCGATGACGAACTTCGGCGAAGGACGGCCTTCGCTGGGCGAGAGCAGTCTGCTCCCAGCGGGGCAGGAGATCCGGTTCGGGAGCCTGCGGTTCCAAACATGTGGCGACGATTACCACATGCGCATCCTCCAGGAGGATCCCAGCGACCAACCGGAGCCTCGTCACCAGCTTCCGGCGGCACCGCGACGGCGGAGTCGTCCCGGACCTCGCGCACGACGAGCACGCACCGCAAGGCGTGTCGCCGACGTCAGTAACCCCCATCCCACAAGGGAAAGGGACGTTTTGCGGTCAGGAGCACAGGAGAGGGCTGCTCCCTTCCTCCTAGGGCCCATGGCTGCGCCACGCGCTACGACGGCGCACTCCTATCCCTACGGGCTACGCACCTCCGCGGATGCGTACGCCTCCTTCATCCGCACTGCCATGAGTGCGAACGGCAACCAACCTGGTTGTCACCCAGTCTCCAAGCAATA
Organism: Digitaria exilis; assembly: GCA_015342445.1. NCBI lineage: Eukaryota > Viridiplantae > Streptophyta > Magnoliopsida > Poales > Poaceae > Digitaria > Digitaria exilis. Next base: position 1,498,401 of record JACEFO010001924.1, on the reverse strand, counting down.
CTTCGCCGATCCATTGCCCGGCGATTCTCGCACGGAGTCCGATGATGGACACGCGTTTATGCGTAGACACCCCGGTTGGGACTACTCGGGTCTCCGCGACCCAGAGGCCTTTATTGCCTTTCAAACAGCGGCGGATTACTGCTTCGAGTATTCCGATGATGAGTATGACCCAACCAGGGAGTGTTTCGTCATCAACGACGGACAAGCCAGCGAGGGGTCGACGTCGCACGACGACGGCGGGGGTGACGACCAGGGGAACGACGATGGCATGGATCCGATAGGAGCGCAGCCATCGGACCCATCGGATCACTCCCCTGCCGAGGACGAGCGAGATCCGCGCCACCTGCCACGAGTTAGCGGTGACGTCTCGCCACCGGCGCGCTCCGACCGCGAGCCGGGCAAGCGAGGCGACGAGCACGCCACGAACCCACGACACGCGGGGCGAGTGGCTCAGGCCCGCATCCTCGCGGAGGGCAAAAACGACGATCTCGCCCCCAGAACGAGCCAGAAGCTCATCGCGGCGGCCGCGCTGCTCCGAGCCATGCCGGAGGCAGCCACCCCCGAAGGGCGAAAACTGCACCTCGAGGCTCAAAAGCTGGTCGAGCATGCTGCCCGACAGCATGCCGAGAGCTCAGCCTCCCGCCTTCGACGCTCCGCAGCCTCGAAGGGCGAACGAGGAGGGGAGTCATCGGTACGCTCACCCCGGCCTAACGGCAGGGCGCGAGCCCAGTCCCGCGGCGACTCCTGCCGTGACTCGGCGCAGCGCCACGCCAACGAGCCACGTACGCCCGAAGCACGAACGCTTCCAGCGAGGGTGCCCGCGAGGTCACGCCTCCGGGACACCCGAGGCGCGGTCGGCGATGGCGATGCTCGCAACACCCTGAATCATATAAGGCAGCGAGAGGGAGCCCGGGCCCACCAACGCGGGCGGACCGACGTTCGGTGGAACCGGGATGCGGTCTCGGAACCGGCGGGAACGCACGTGTTCAGTCGTAACATCCGCACCGCTCCGATTCCCCCTCGTTTCCGACAGCCTACCACCATCACCAAGTACTCTGGGGAAACTGACCCCAGGGTATGGCTCAACGACTACCGCCTAGCGTGCCAGCTCGGCGGCGCCACAGACGACGCCATGATCATCCGCAATCTGCCACTCCACCTGGCGGATTCCGCGCGGACATGGCTCGAGCACCTGCCCCCGAACCGGATCCGCGACTGGGACGACCTGGTCGAGACCTTCGTGGGAAATTTCCAGGGCACCTACGTGCGCCCTGGGAACACGTGGGACCTTCGAAGGTGCAGGCAAAAACCCGGTGAATCTCTGAGGGACTTCATCCGGCGCTTCTCCAAGCGTTGCACCGAGCTGCCCGACATCACCGACCATCAGATCATCCACTTCTTCCTCGAGAACACCACATGCTATAGCTTGGTGTCCAAGTTGGGGAGGGACCCTCCCCCCGACGCGAACCGGCTATTCGAGGTAGCCTCCAAATACGCTTCAGGGGAGGAGGCGGCGAACGCCATCTTCAACGGCAAGAAGCGAAAGCGCCCCGAAGAGACGCCCGCGGAGGGCAGCAAGCCAAGGAAGCCCTCGAGGAAGTAAAATCAAGGCAATAAGGGGAAGAAGTATCGAACCCCTCGCGAGAAAGGCAACAGCGGCGAACGAAGTCCCCGTAGTGGACCCCCGCCACAAGGGGCCTCGAGGCCCTCCGTGTGGAGGAGAGTCTTTGATGCCGATGGCGTGTTCTACAACGTGGGACGACCCACCGCCGACGGAAATCCTCGCGAACGCCTGCGACATCCAACAGTTAAGTTGCTTATACCCCTAGAGCGGCTTCAGCCCCTCGAACCCTTTTGTACATACTTTCGATTGTACAAACTCTTGTTTTAAGTATTTGGCTTAGCTCTCGCAAGTTGTGAACGAATCAGGTGGACTCGAGTCCACTCATACTTGAGTGAAGTCCTACCCTCGCTAGGACCATCCCCCCTCGGGGGCCGCAATGGGGACGAACCCCCGAAAAAGTCAATACTTTTATGAAATTCTTGTGATATCTCGAGCGTATCGCCAAGTGCTCCTTTGCAACCCTCGAAGGGAAGACACTAGGCGTGAAACGGACAAGGGCAGGGTCGCCTGAGCCGAGTGCTCGCCTACGCCTCGAGGCTACGGCAGCACCTCACTTCCCTCCGCCTAAGTCATTCACGTACGATCGATCCTAGTGGCTACTTCCTTTCAAGGCGCATGCATTCGACACGACGTGCATCGCAGAGATACCGCTTGAAAATAAAACTCGTTTTTCGAAATTCTTGTTGATATCTCGAGCGTATCGCCAAGTGCTCTTTCGCAACCCTCGAAGGGAAGACACTAGGCGTGAAACGGACAAGGGCAGGGTCGCCTGAGCCGAGTGCTCGCCTACGCCTCGAGGCTACGGCAGCACCTCACTTCCCTCCGCCTAAGTCATTCACGTACGATCGATCCTAGTGGCGACTTCCTTTCGAGGCGCATGCATTAGACACGACGTGCATCGCAGAGATGTCGCATGAAAATAAAATTCGTTTAACGATACAAACGATGTTTAACGAAAATAAGTAGGATGTATGAAAACAAACGAATTGTTCTTACATCAGGAAACGCAAGTCTCTAAACTACTATTTATACTCGGGCTCGATGACTCGAGGCTTTCAGGGTCCGCTTCAACCATCAAGGTCATCCCAGCCGCCGCCATCTTCGCCCGGGAAAGGACACTCTTCCACCGTCAGGGCAGTCATGCGGTCACTTCGCCCACGCCACGCCTGAAAAGGCGCGCGCACTCCCCCACGAAGTCGCAGTAACTGCCCTAACGGTCATCATGACCCCGCACGAAGAGGTGGAAGGTACATTCAACACACCAACCCTTGAAAGGGCGGCCTTCATTCTACTGATCAGGGGTTCGAACCTTGGGCCTTCGAAGGGTTTCGACAAGGGCTCCAGATCAACCGAGTCAGGGATAATCGACGGTACCCTCGAAGCTCGAGCGCTCGAGGAAGCCAATCGATTATGTTCGAGGCCAGGCAAAGTGCCTAGATCGAGGGACCCCACGAGGGGGAGCATCGAGCCCTCGACCTCTATCGAACGAGGTCGAGTCCCATCTAGCATACTTTTGCGAAAAGCTTTTACGGGCGTGTCCTATGACCACGAGCCTACCCTCATCGAACGGGGCATGGACGTCCGCTCGAACTACCCGCTATCAGCTCACCCAGGCATCCATGGCTCGATCCCAATCGTGGGAAGCATAGATCGCCCCCTCCTCAGTCCCTCGAAAGGGATCCCGAGGAACGAAGAAAAATTTGGGACATCTCGAGCCAAACGAGGCTCGGGGGCTCCTAGTGCTGTGGACAAACCCACACGACCGTGTTCCTCCCCACATCGGCCACACCGCGCGGAGCGGAACATGCGGAGAGAACGCTCAAGGCTTCCCCCTCGAAGGGAGGAAGTCATCGTTCTACTGATCAGGGGTTCGAACCTTGGGCCTTCGAAGGGTTTCGACAAGGGCCCCAGATCAACCGAGTCAGGGATAATCAACGGTACCCTCGAAGCTCGAACGCTCGAGGAAACCAACCGATTATGTTCGAGGCCGGGCAAAGTGCCTAGATCGAGGGACCCCTCGGGGGGAGCATCGAGCCCTCGACCTCTATCGAACGAGGTCGAGTCCTGTCTAGCATACTTTCGCGGAAGGCTTTTATGGACGTGTCCTGTGACCACGAGCCTACCCTTATCGAACGGGGCATGGACGTCCACTCGAACCACCCGCTACCAGCTCAACCAGGCATCCGTGGCTCGATCCCACCGAGGGAAGCACGGGTCGCCTCCTCCTCAGCACCCTCGAACAGGGAGCGCGAGGCACGAAGAAAGCTCGAAATCCCCCCTACCTCAGGCGCGGTGGACGAACCCACACCTGAGGAAGCAGTAAATGCTCTGCACATCAGGTTGAGACCTTGGGAGAGTGTCAATCACCCTCCCAAGGCCTCGGGGGCTACACCCGCGGGTGCGCTAGCGCGCCCCCACGGATTCTCGGAACCCACGAAGAAACGAAGGCCTCGAAAGCCTCGACGAACTCCAGCCTTCGCGGGATTAAACTTCATCCCTGCGAAGGCTCGGGGGCTACTGTCGGGTACCTGCAAAAGGGGTACCCCAATCTAAGTCCAAAACTACTTGGCATCAAGGCCCACAACGACATTAACCTGGCTCCACAGCCCAGCAAAGGCCTGCCATCGCTACGAGACCTTGGCACCCGTCCCGCTCGAGGTGAACGATCACCCTCGAGCGGGTGGTTTCCGTCTCGTTCGAGGCTCAGCAGCCTCGAGGACGACCCTTACCCTCGAGCGGGGTTTTCCGTCTCGATCGAGGCTCGGCGGCCTCAACCCTCACCCTCGAGCGGGCGGTTTCCGTCTCGATCGAGGCTCGGCAGCCTCGAGGGCGACCCCTACCCTCGAGGGGATATTTTCCGTTCTCGTTCGAGGGTCGGCGAGCTCGAGCTTGCCATCCAAGCTCGAGCCCGCCTCAACGGGAACAATGCCCAATGCCCTGCGACCCATCAGAGTCATCATGACGCGGTCAAAAAGCAGGGATCACTGCTCCACGCCATCACCTACTCCCGGAGAAGACATCGGTCAAATCCACTCGCAACAGTGGACTCTGAGCGCCATGCTGCGCGCCAGACCTGACCCTGCCAGCAGCACTGTGCCAACCACTCCTTTGACTTTACCCCCCGCCGGACACGCTGCCACCCTCGAAGGCAACCTCGAAGGAGGCCACGGAGGCTCGAATTGGACCCCGTACGCAAGTTTCCTACCCTCGACACCGTGAACTGTCACGAGAGGGAAGGACAATACGTCAGCCCCTGCCATGTCGTCAGCGGAGTTGGAAGGCGCGATTCCCGCTCACGCACAGTACGCGGCATGGACGAACAGTGCAAACACATGTACTCGCACCCCGCTCCCCTTGGTCTATAAAAGGGGAAGGGAAGCCCATGCGAATGGGAAGGAGGAACGAGAAGAGCACGAAGACACGCAGAGAACACAAGTCTCATACGCACCCACACACCATAGCCTGGGACTTAGGAGCTTATCTCCTTCTCCCACCTTGCTTGTAAACCCCTACTACAAGCAACACGTAACCAGGTGCATCGCACCCCTGCTGGACGTACGGCCCCATGGCCGGAACCAGGATAAAACCTCGTCTCTCACTCTCGCCATCGGGAAAACGAGTGGTTAGCACCGCAATCACTCGTCGGTGCCGGTGCGACCAAATCAGGCACCGACAATGTTCAATCAAGCATTTTATATGTGTACACATACATCAAGCGTACATAATATATAACCGCACGCGTTTCTCTTATGTTTCATTTTAACCACTCGTTTTGTTCCAAGTAAAATAAAATAATATTGGCACTTGGTACAAGGTGCATTTTAGCAACGAATACAATAATCTTGGCACTTGGTACCACGTGCATTTTGTAGGTAATTACACTCAAATACTTGGTATTGGGCGATACCTGTTTATTTTGTTAATTTGTGTATATATGTGTGTGAATAAACTGTAATGTACCAAGTGTATAAGATAAGCAAAATGATGTACCAGGTGTGACGATAAGAAAAGATAAGTAAAAAAATCATTCACGGAGTGATGTTCATATAATATTTTAAATAAAAGTTATGAATTGGTTGGAACTTTATTTAATGTAAATATGCACATAATCTTAGCCGTGTGTCACTTGGCTTATTTAAAATTCAAATACAACGTGTGCAAAAAGGTCTACTGTGCTCTTGTCTGTTTGCAGGCACACGTGGGCCTTAGGCGGGGATAAGGGCCCTTTAACGCTTACCGTACCAGCTTTATTCATGTTCATAACAGTGCAGATTCCATCCACTGACACATACGAGTGTAAAAAAAAATAAAATAGAATACTCCCACATGGGCAAACTATCACACATCTCGATACAAATCCAGCGTTCAGAATAACGTCTTCTGGAGCGTCACGAACAAAACTGATTTATCAGGAGAGAGCGTGCATACATACCTCGGGCTGAGATTCTGAAGCCAGCAGAACAGAACGACTGTAGTACTCTCCACAAACCAAGAGAAATTGACAAATTAAATAGGAAGCAAACACGCACAAGAGTCTTGTTCGGAGTTGAGAATCTACCCGAGAATAGACTGAAAGCTGACGACGATCACGATCTGCCGGCACCACAGGGCTCACACTGGCAACGCCAAGGTTAATTTCGGCTTCAGCGGTTATTTACAGCATGCAACGCACTGGCTGATCAAGGCATCGAGCCATACAAAGGAGAGAGGACCATTCCGCTGCTGCCTCTTCGATCTAGTGGTAGGATCGCACAAGGCAACACGGGGCCATTCTCTGGTGCATGTACTTTACTTTTCACCTGTCCAAGTCCAGTCCTACTAATATGGTCAACTGGGTTGACTAGTCCATGTATGCAATGATTGATCCATCATCTCTAACACGAGGAAGAACAAAACAGGCCACCGCCACCCACGCGAGTCTTTCTCTCCCGCGTCCGGCGACCGGCGCTAGTGGCGGCTCAACGGCCTCAACCCCACTGCGCGCGTTCGGCCTCAATCTCGCTAGGCGCTACTAGGTACCTGTGCTGGGCCGCCGCGTTCGGCCAGTGAATCGTGACCTGTGCTAGCGCGCGCTCCCTCGTCCCCACGGGGGCCTCTTAAGCTGGATAAGCCCACCTAATAATGAAGCCCAATAACAAAAGGTCCTGGCCCGCTAACATGAGTCACTTCTTCTATCCATTATATTTTAAATTATTTAAAACTTGTTTTACTAATTTACATGCACGCAATTCAATGTTCTTAAAGACTTGCTCTCAACATTTTGTAACTCCGACTCCAATGTTTTACAGGAACGAAACTAAGACTCTCCTCACCTCGTTGGATCTAAAAAAAATAGATGGCTTAGACTGTCTCATGCATACCGAGACCCAAACGCATTTTGCGTCACGCATAGTGTTTTTGCGTCGCCAAAACTGCCTCCAACAGAAGACGCAAAGGCACGACGCATTTTGCCTGCCTCCCGAACCGCGACGCAAAGATGGGGCGTCTCTCTCCACGCGACGCAAAAAAGGGCGTCAGCGGAGCGGAGCCGGCGAGGCAAGGCGACTCCGCGGTGGGAAGCCGTCGGCGCGGCGGGGCGTGACAAGGTGGGACCGTGGAGGTCGTGACTGGCGAGCTGCTACGTTGCGTCGAGCGCGACGACATCCCCGTGGAGGTCGCCGGCGCGCCGCTCCTCAAGCCCCGCGCGGGATTCACCGCCTGTGGGCGCGAGGAGCTCGAGCTTCCGTGAATCGAGCTTCACGCGCGTCGAATCGAGCTGCTCGAGCTCGAGCTCGTCGTCGCCCCCAAGCTTCCTCGCGAAGGAGCCAGCTTGCTGTGACCCACCGCAGGGACCCGCGCGCGGACGCCGACGAGGAAGAGGACGTGGAGAAAGACGAGGAGGAGCGCCACGACGACCCATCCTGCCACGCGACCTCCACCTCCTCCAGCGCCGCCGCGGCGTCCACCTCCTCCAGTGCCGCTCCCTTCCCTGCCCTGCAGCTGCAGAGGAGCTTCCCGCGGTGGCGGCGGCCTCGATTAGAGCTCGTGGGCGGCGGCGGCCTCGATTAGAGCTCGTGGACGGCGACAGGGATTGCCTAGCGCGGATTGGCGAGCTCGTGAGCTGGAGATGAGGACGAGATCCGGCGAGCAGCTCGATAGTGGCGGCTTGATGCTCGGTGATGGTGGTGGCTGTGGTGGTGGATGGCGTGAGGCGACGGCTGCGGCATGCGGCGGACGCGCGCGGCAGCTCGCCGCTGCTGGTGAGCCAGCGGCGCTGCTGCTCTCTCCCTGCTCTGCTCTGTGAAAGGGCGACAGGCGGATGAGAGGAGCCGCCGTCGTGCTGCCAGAGGAGCTGGCGCCAAAGGAGCCGTCGCCGGGCGCGAGGTCCGGAGAGCCACCGACGGCCGCGAGCACGAGGAGTGGGGCGGCGGCAAGGATGCATTTGCCTTCCGCTGTTGGAGAGTGGAGGATTTGGGTACGTTACCCTAGTTGCTATGCGACACCCAAATCAGCATTTTGGGTCTTCGTTTTGCGTTTCCTTGTTGCAGATAGCCTTAGATTTACCTCCCCTCAGCCTTCTTCTCACTCCTCCCGGTAGACCCCACTGCCTTTATAGAGGGCAGTTTTTTTATAGGGGATGGATTTTTTTATAGGAGGAGGAAATAATATGGAAAAAGGAGGAATATGAGCCATCTATTTTTTTTAGATCCAATAGTTCAAAATTTAGGTGAGAAGTGTTAGTTTCACCCAGGTGAGAGATAACTTTCCAATCTAATTATAGTTAGTTTGTTTATATGCAAAATTTAATATTTTTCATAATTGTACCAGGATAATTTAGATGAAGATACATGTTAATTATTTTTTTTCATAATGGAAAGATGTGGGTAGCTTGGATATACACCGTGTGACATTTGGCTGCTGAAAGCATGACGCCATGAACGAAGTCTCCGGTCGGCAAACTGAACGACTAAGACGTGAGTGAAGGCGCACAGTTTTCACGAATTCATATTAACGATAGCGAGTTGTTCGAAGAAATTAAGGCCAAACGCAGAACGCTATCGCCGTGTCATCGAACGGACATCTCGTCCGATCGCGTCCTTTCTTTTTCCGGTACGTGTTCGTCTTCGCGTGCACCCGGCGTGTCAAAAGGGAGCATCAATTCCACGACAGACGACAACGATGATCAACACAGAGAGACAACGCAGCTGCTTATCGGAATCGCCCATTGACGTCCCGGCCGTTCCACCAATCAACCAAGCTAAGAAAACCGCCATGGCAACGTCGTGGCCTGGCTGCAGGAACATGCTATGCCTATGCATGCTCGGCCTCTCCTCTGTCCTGACGATAGCCACGGCGGCGAGCGCTACCGGCGGCGGCGGCGGCGGTGGCGACGAGGCCGCGCTGCTCGCCTTCAAGGCCGAGCTCACCGGCGGCGCGCTGACCTCGTGGAACGGCAGCGTCAGCTTCTGCAGCTGGGAGGGCGTGTCGTGCACACGTGGCCGGACCCCGCCGCGGGTGGTGGGGCTGGACCTGCTCAAGGGAGGTCTCGCCGGGACGCTCTCCGCGGCCATCGGCAACCTCACGTTCCTGCGAGCGCTCGAGCTGGGATTCAACTGGCTTCACGGCGACGTCCCGGCGAGCCTTGGCCGTCTCCGGCGGCTCCGTTACCTGGACCTGGGCTACAACGCCTTCTCCGGCGAGATTCCCGGCAACCTGACCTCGTGCGTGGCCATGGAGCAGATGCTCCTCGACGCCAACAACCTCGTCGGACGCATACCTGCCGAGCTCGGGAACACGCTGACGCAGCTCCAGGTGCTCCGTCTCGGGAACAACAGTCTCACGGGGCCTATACCGGCGTCGCTGGCCAACATGTCGTCCCTGTGGCACCTCGCCCTTGGCAATAACCAGCTCGACGGCCCGATCCCACCGGGGCTCGGCGGCCTCGCTGGGCTTCAAATCTCGACCTCGCCGTGAACAAGCTGCACGGCGTGGTCCCGCTCTCTATGTACAACCTGTCGTCGCTGTGGAGCTTCCACGTGGAAGGGAACAGGCTCCATGGCAGCATTCCTGACGACGTCGGCAGCAAGTTCTTCCCTGCCATGGAAGACTTGAGCTTTGCCAACAACAGGTTCACCGGAGGCATCCCTTCTTCCCTCTCAAATCTCACCACTCTCACAAGCTTGCAGCTCTCGACCAATGGATTCACTGGACTTGTGCCTCGCGATCTAGGGAGGCTGCAACGTCTTCAGTATCTTTACATGCCTTACAATCTGCTTGAGGCGGACGATACGGCGGGCTGGGAGTTTATCACTTCGCTGGCGAACTGCAGCCAGCTGCTGCAGCTGAGCCTCAGTTACAACTACTTCGGTGGGCAGTTGCCCAGCTCAGTGGTAAACCTGTCAGCCACCCTCCAGTATCTCTATTTGTCAGACTGTCCTAGCATCTCTGGCAGCATCCCCCAGGACATCGGCAATTTGGTTGGGCTAAGCATACTTGGTTTAGCAAACACCTCGATATCTGGAATGATCCCCAGCAGTATCGGTAAACTAGCAAACTTGGTTCAACTTAGCTTGTACTGTGCGAGGTTATCAGGCCTCATACCATCATCACTTGGAAACCTTACAAGGCTGAATTGGCTTGCTGCATACAGTAACGGCTTGGAAGGAACAGTACCCGCAAGCCTTGGCAAACTTACCAAACTATATCTTCTTGATCTATCAGCAAACTACCGTTTAAATGGTTCAATACCCAAGAAGATTTTGTTGCCTTCTCTTTCTTATAGCCTGAACTTGTCGCACAATTCATTCTCTGGACCCCTCCCACCAGAAGTTGGTAACTTGATTAACCTCAACCAGTTGAATCTAGCAGGAAATCAGCTGTCAGGAAGAATACCTGATACCATCGGGAATTGCCTGGTCCTAGAGTCATTGATGCTGGATGACAACATGTTGGAAGGAAGCATACCACAATCTCTGCAGAATGTAGAAGGCCTCCAGGTACTGAACCTGACGATGAACAAATTGTCAAGTAGGATACCTGACGCCCTTAGCAGCATTGCTGCCTTGCAAGAGTTGTATTTAGCACACAATAACCTGTCAGGATTGATCCCGTCATCTCTACAGAAATTAGCATCGTTGCACACATTCGATGCATCATTCAATGATTTGCAGGGTGAAGTGCCGAATGGGGGTGTTTTCGCGAACTTGACCGACATATCTGTAACCGGAAACAGCAAGCTGTGCGGTGGAATAGCTCAGCTTCACTTGGCTCCATGCTCCCCACATACCCTAAGCAACAGCAAAAAAGATAGGTCCAAGTCTTTGATGATTTCCCTGACAACAACCGGAGCAATATTGTTGTTGGTTTCAGTCCTTGTTACTATCTGGAGGCTTAAACAAAGACCGAAGAGTCAAGCTCCACCCACAATTGCAGAAGAAGGCTTCCAAAGAGTTTCATATCAGGCATTGTTGAGAGGAACAAATGGGTTTTCAGAATTTAACTTGCTTGGCAAAGGAAGATATGGCTCGGTTTACAAATGCACTTTAGAAGGTCATGATACACCAGTGGCTGTAAAAGTATTTAACCTTCAGCAATTAGGATCTTCCAAGAGTTTCCAGACTGAATGTGAGACGCTGAGAAGGGTACGTCACCGTTCTCTCATAAAGATCATCACGTGCTGCTCAAGCATCGATAGTCGCGGTCAAGATTTCAAGGCATTAGTTATCGACCTCATGCCCAATGGGAGCTTAGATGGTAGGCTTCATCCGAAATACAGCATCGCAAACAATACCCTGAGCTTAGCTCAGAGGCTAGATATTGCCGTCAATGTCATAGATGCTCTGGATTATCTTCACAATCATTGTCAGCCACCAATTGTTCATTGTGATGTCAAGCCAAGCAACATTCTTCTTACAGAAGACATGAGTGCTCGAGTTGGAGACTTCGGTATATCAAGGATCCTGCTTGAAACTGCAGACAGAACCGGGCAAAATTCAAATAGCACAATTGGAATAAGAGGTTCCATTGGTTATGTTGCTCCAGGTAAGTCAAATTATTCTGTTCTTTTAACCATTACCCCAGCTCTTTCATAAATATTTTATATTGATGAATGTAAAAAAATGCGCAAATGTAGAGTATGGCGAAGGTTCTCCCATCTCAGCTCTTGGTGATGTTTATAGCCTTGAGATATTGCTACTAGAGATGTTTACAGGCAGGAGTCCAACGGATGATATGTTTAAAGAATCAGTAGATCTTCATAGGTTTGCAGAGGCTGTTTTCCCTGATAGAGTCCTGGAGATAGCTGATCCAACAATATGGGTGCACAATGATGCCAACGATGAGATCACGAGAAGCAAAGTTCAGGAGTGTTTGGTCTCTGTTGTTCGGACTGGCATATCTTGCTCGAAGCAGCAACCCAGAGAGCGCATGCCGATACAAGATGCAGCCATGGAAATGCATGCTATCAGAGATGCAAACCTGATGTTCTCTAGTTCTATTGCAGTGGAACATGGCGTGCTAATAGGGCACGCGTCAACTTTTAGCAAATAGGATTTACGCTGAATAAGATGACTGCAGATTGTTGTTTTAAGAGTTAAGACATGGAACAACTGAATGTGCCATATGCCCACATACACGCACTCATTGCTTCCTTAAAGTTAAGGGATGTGTGGGTCTCCTCTCTAATGACTTTACCTAGGGGGATGGTTGATCCGATGGTAATGGTAGACGATGGTAACGAAGTGAGAAGTCTCTGCGCAACCCATTTTTATAATAGAATCCTTCGGCCCTCTTAAAATAGGTTCTTGAGCCAATAAATATTCATCAGTGTTGGTCCCATATCCTCTTTCATCACGTATCTATAATCTGTTTTTGGATTTCCATGTATCATGCTTTTGAGACACGTGTTGCAGTCATTTTTTTCTTTTTGGTCTTGTGTTGCCATAAAGGTGTGCAATGGTAAAAGTTGATAGTTTCTAATCTACTAGTAAAGACGCACGTGCGGCACACACGTGATACAAATGAAGAAATGTTTTCAATTTTTTTTTTGTCCATTTTAGACGATACAAAAGGTTAATTGGACCAAATGCCATTATAAATTGTATATTTCTTATTCACACTATTACTATTCACGTAATAGAAGCGCCAATATTACAATTTTGTGTATACTCAGATGCCCCTTTATTAGGGATGAAAACGGATCGGATATGTCCGGACACGAATACAAATTTTTATTTTTTTTACCGAATCGGATTTAGATACGGACAATACAAAATATGTTGGATACGTATCGATATTAATATACATTACATATGAACAATTGACATTCAACTTTTGTTATGCGAATACGGATACAGACGGATATTGATTTTTCGGTTCCGGATACGTTCTGTACCATTTAAGACCTGAGGGCCTTCGGACGGACGGGAAATATCCATTGCCACTTTCATTCCTACATTTATATATATTCGAATATGTATATAAAGGGATATCTAACTAAATAATATACCCTTGCCAATTTATAATGGCTTATGGATCCAATTGTTATTTTCATATTGTTCAATAATATACCCTTGCCACATCACTTCCTCCATCTCACTAACATGCCAACAGGCCCATGTGTCATCCCTTCCTCCATCACTTATCCCACCAATTCATCTCTCGTCTGCACCATGGAGATTGGAGACATCGCATGCGCTCCGAACGCGAGCAACTGGCGTCACATCAGTGTTTCCAGTCCTAATTAAGCCGCCGCGGCACACATGCAGCGAGCGCGTGGCGTACGAGATGGAGGTGGAGCAGATGCTCTCTTCGATGCCATGGCCGCAAGATGAACAGCAAATTAATTAATTAAATCAAGCCACCAGTGGTGTATGCACACGTACGCTCTTTGGAAAATTAAGCCTGACTTGTATGCGGTTGACGCTTGATATGATCGATCGTTCGCTGGTGGCCACGACTCGTTGTTAGTGTCCTCGTACAATACGGATGCAGCGCACGGCCGTGCGGGTGTGAACCGTCGGAGTACGCATGGGTAGGACGGGATACGGTGCGAAAAACAATTTGTTTTTTGGTAGAAACATTTTCTAAATACCAGTTTTTGCGGGTTTGACTCCTTTTCCACATCTTTTTACTCTTATAGGCGGGTCCGACGTGAGAGGTAAGGTGGACCCAAATTGGGTAAGAATTATTTTCAATTCTACTCGTTTTTTTATAGATAGATAAATTAAACCCATCTTACCATTATAAAAAGTCAATCTAAAGTAACTTTGAATGTGCAAACCACCAAAAGTGTTATTAAAAAGAGTAATCCAACTCCTGAATATGATTTACACGCCTTTTTTATATTAAAAAGGTACTCCAAATTGCTCATATGCCCCAAATTATCGGTCACTTTAAAAAATACTCGCTTCGCCCCCAAATTATAAGTAGTTTTAGCTTTTTAAAGCCCTAATTCGGAACAGAGTGAGTAAATAAGCATATGTTACTCACCAAACTACGACCAATAAGCCATCAGATACACTTGTACTAAATCAGAGCAAAGCAACCTGCAGAGCCCGGTGAGCAGAACCCAGTCAAGCAACCTGCAAACTGCTTTGGTTACTTGACTGGGTTTATCAGCCCCAACAAAACAGTTTTAGAGCTGTCCAACTTCAATATCTTTATACACTTTGAACATATCAATCTTGAGCTTGTCCATATTTTCATGTTAGAAACCGACACATTGCCAGGTCTAAAAATTACCAAATCATAACCAAAGCAAGGTTGTACGGTGGATCAACTGCCTTCCCCTTGGACACACAAGATTCAGTGGTAAAAGCAGAGAGATGGCGCTGACAGTCTTGTAGTCATGAGCTTCAGATGTCTAGTACTCTATTTCTGCGATACATCTACAAATTTAAGGAGAAAGAACCATATTACAGATGGTACAAAAAAAATTGTCCGAAGTTCCTCATGGGCAATACAGTTACAGCATTAAACATTAGTCTACTTGATGTACTATCTACATATATACCTATGAAGAACTTAGAGAACTTATCAGTCATCACCAGCCATAAACAGGGTGCTGGACCTGAGGTGGCAAAAGGCCCATATCCATGCAGTGCTGCTTATCATAGTCGCGAGTGCCAGGAATGGCACCTGTCGCCAACCTGAGGACCTCACTGCCGGTTAGGCATTGATGAGCAAACGCCAATCCACCGTCCATGATGTTAGACAAATTATGTTGTCGTTGTGAGCTTCTTCTTATTTTGTTTCTAGTTCCGGCTTGTCCAGGCTGAACTGCCTCATCATTGAGAACCTTGTCAAGATCTGAGTACTCCATGAACCTTTCGGTCGCTGCCTCCCATGATAGGTTGTACCTTTGCTCAGGAGTTAGAGGCTGGGGTTCTCTATTCATTGCCTCTTTCACTCTTGCAACAAATTCCTCTGAAGATTTGTATGTCAAGCAGTTCGGAAATGACATGAAAAACTCATTTGATGGATGTTCTGCGCAGATGACAAATTTCCCCATTGCAAGAGCCTCTGCTGTTGCTGTGCACAGGACATCACTAATGCTTGGATTTATAAAGACCTTGTATCTGAGAACAATATAAAGAGCAGATGGCTGCATTAGTAATCAACAAAAAGTGCATTCAGGTGATAAGGAATTAATTGGGATTTGAGAACCCCTTTATAGTTTCTTGATACGTACCCATGGAGTGAATTATCAGCATGATCCCTTCCTTTGAAAAAGTTGAGACTCAAATCCAGCTTCCTGGCAGTAGACTGAACTTCTTGTGAATCCTCACCACTCCCATATACATCTAACTTGAATCCTTCCAAGTCATTTTTATGCTTAGCCATCAAATCTATCAGTTCCCTATAACCTTTGGCCCAAACCATCTTCCCAAGAAAATATGCTCCCTTGGAAAATGACGGCTCTCCACCCTCCCTATCTGCAGTAATTTTCTCTCCAATCTTCAGGAACTTTGGGTTTACACCATGAACATTGCAGACAATAGACTTCGGTAAATCTTGAGTTGCTGCAGAAAGACGCAAGACCTACAGATGGATACCATTAGAAACATTCATGGACAACAGCGTAATTAACAAAACAACTAAGCTATACAAAGTACCTTGTCACAGTATGCTCTGGTCACCCAATTGTTGATGTGTTTAACCAGAAACGCTTGAAGGGCTCCATTCTTCTCTCTCTTGATATATTCCAGGTAGTTTGTATGAACCACACCAACAACATGGTTGAACTTGTCAGTCCAGCGTTTCCCATGATGATACCAATTGAGATGCTCTGGTTCTTCCAATATTGCTATATCAGCTTCTCTTGACGGTATGAACTGTGATGTATCACCAGCAGGAATGATGCTGCGCCGCTCTTTTGAGAACTGAAGTGCATATAACATAACATGACATGTCAGTTTCAAGTAATAAAGTATCGAATTTGACACAAGGCGCATTAGGTTGTAACCTTTCCAGGGTAGAATGATATCTTGAAGTTTGATTCAAAGCCAAGCCTTTCCTCCAGCCAGTTCCTTATATAAGTTTCTTGCTCTTCTGGCGAATTGAATGTCATGCTATTTGGGTATACCAGTTCTTGATCTGACTTGCAGAGCCAAGGAACTACCAGTGTCACATCTTGTTTACTACCTTTTGCAAGATATGCTGCACGGAACAATGGATTAACTGCTGTTCCTGTCATCCACGGTAGGCTTGCTGTGGTGACAACAGCCACATGTCTTCTATTGTCCGTGACCTCATACTTTGCAGGTTCATTCCAGAAACCGTCATCAGCATGATAACCAGTACTTTGAAGCACACTGGCGATTCTCAAGTCAAGATCATCTGATGAGTTATCATTTGCAAGCAAGGATGTGTCTTCTGAAAGGGAATGGCTTTGTTTCCTGTACAATGCCTCCACTAGTCTTTCACATTGATCTGGACCACAGTATGACCATATAAGAGGGTCAGCTCTGGATAAATGGAAGAAAACAGGATGCAAGTGAACGTTTTATGATTTTTATCTGTACCTCTCCGTACACCAAGTTGATCCAAAAATGGTTCAGACTGTCTTACTACATTAGCCAGTATTTCAGTTAGATCCAGTGGAGGGATTTCCTGCATAAAGCAATAAATAAGTTAACGAGAATATATCGGTTATCAAATACCAGCTATCAATGAATATTGAGTCCAAATAAATGGTGGTTGCATTCTTTTGGAAAGACCCACAAGCCAGTGTTCAAAACAGGCACAAAGCCTCATACGCATGTCTGTAAGGTTCAGCACAGATAATATCATGTAAACAGCATGCACTGGTGAGAAAACCCAAACCCATTTACCATGTTTCTTGTACAAACTAACTGAAGAGAAATATGGAAATGGGTAAACCAACTAAGGAAATATAACACCTAGAACTACAATATAATCACAAATATGCTTGACGCAAAATCAAATAATGCAAAAGAGTATGACTTCATACAGTAGACAATTTCTCATCAGTTAACCATATGTTTAGTAATTACCTTGGATCCTTGAGACTCCATGTTGAATGACCTCTGCAGAAAAAAAAAGAAGAATAACGGTGAGTATTTTTGTTAATCATGACTCTATAAAGCTCACATAGTCCAATAGAACCAAGCTTTTCCAGTTAAGTATAACTATTGGGCATGAAAATTCATTTGAGATTCACTCTATCAAAGCAGCTTATCAGATGAATAGAGATTTTATTGGCATTATAGTAATACTTAATATTAAATGAAATATTTAACAACTGCAACAATCTCATCACCATTCCCCTCATTCAAACGGGTCCACTGAATAGTGAACACATACTCACATAAGAACTGAAATCACACATATAACTGAAATGGAGTTATCCTAAATTCCTAATTCTCAGTTTCCACTTTCTTACTCCTTAGACTGCATTTATATTGGTCCTAATAACATCTACCCATTTTTTTCACCATAGCCATTAAATGATGTCTCTGCTAAGGAGGCACTCTGCATTTTGTGACATAAATGAAGTAACTAGTGCCAGAGTGTTCATCACAATTTAGCATGACCTCTTCCTATCAGTTCAGATTGTTCTACAGAACATGTTTCAATCAGGAAGATAGTGGTCCAAATCCTAGGATTGTTTTCGCTCAATTAACTATATAAGTGAAATCGATGTGAAAATTTACCAGGCTGGACTTGAATTTCTCAACGAGCTCGCCAGTACTGCGCAGCCCCTCAAAAATCTCGCTGGTTTGGCTCCGGCGCTCGAACTCCTTGATGCCGTCCCGTATCATCCTGACCACCTCCCACTCCTTCCCTTCCTCCGCCTCCACGTCCCCCATCCAGGCCGGGCTCCTCCACCGCTCGCCGACGGGCGCCTCGAAGACGAAGGCGTTGCGGATGGCGGTGATCGCGGAGAGGTCGACGCGGGCGCGCGCGGGCCCGCCCGCCCCGCGCGGGGCCCACTCCTCGAGCACCCTGCGGCCGAGGTCCCGCTCCTGCGAGGCGTACCGGCGGCGGAGCTCCGAGATCTTGGGCTGGATCCTGGTGCGCACGAACTCGAGCTCGGCGATGGGCGCCCCCGCGGCGAGCGGCGGCGGCGGCGCGGGGGCGACCGCGGTGGAGGCGGAGGCGAGGAGCTGTTCGAGCTCGCGGTCCGCGAGCGTGCGGAGGGAGTCGGCCCGCGCGCGCATGAGGCGGAGGTCGGCGGTGGCGGAGTCCCGCACCTCGCGCCACCCCTTGGAGAGGAACGAGAAGGCGCTGTCGTCGCCCCTCGCCCCTCCGAAGCCTCCCCCGCCGCCGCCGCTGATGGAGACCGACGGGGGCGGCGACGCCCTCACCTCCATGGCTGATCACTGACCGGCCGCCGCTAGCTAGGGTTTTGCCGATTTGAGGGTTGCCGGTTGCGAGCAGCTGAGAGGGGGAGGAAGAGGAGCAATAGCGAGACAAGACGACACGCGAGCGAGGTGCCGGGGAGGCCGTGAAGAGAGGGGAAGAAGACGACGACGTCACGCGTTGATTTGGGCCGGCAGCAAGAGGCCGCCGGAAGCCGCGCGGTGCTAAACTTGGAGGTAAGCGGGGGCTGGCGTGTGGGGTCGGGTTGCCAGTGAGAGTGGATCTGCGGGGCCCATGGAATCCGGGGGTTTGTGGTGCGGTGGCATTTGGGGTTATGGTGACGTGGGCGTACGTGCGGTCGAGAAGGGAGCGCGGGAATATGCTTTTCAGTGGCTCGTGGTGCTTGGTCATGGACGGCTGGCTGAATTTTAGCGGTTTTTTTTTTGAGTGCCCTTTTTCCCGAATGCATTGCGGGCATGTTTGGTTTGGTGCCAATAGTTGACTGACCAAATTTTTGGTGTGCCATTACAATTTGGCTTTCATTTGGATGGACACCAAATATTGGCAAGCCAATACGCGCCAACAGAACTTCTATTGTAGCTGTGGGCAAGAATTTGGCCGGCGAAATGCTCGCCAAAGAATTGGCAGCCAGCATCAAAGAAAGAGGCCACGTGGTAAAAGTTGGTTGGCTGCATGGTATTCAAGAAAAAGCTGATTTGCTTTACTAAAGCACTAATATCTTGGTAACCGCTTAAGTAATTTAGGATATGTTTGCATATTAGTATTTCTTGCAATTAAATCTAAAAAAAAATGTCACATGACTATATTTTGATATAAAATAATATAATGACATGTAGGCCCCATGTGTCATACTAAAGAGAATGAATGAATTTGGTAGAAATTGGTAAGGTTACAATCCAAACGTTACTTTGCCAACGATTTGGTGATTCCCAAGATTTGATCATGACCAAAATTTGGTAGGGCTAGATGGGGCATAAACCAAACATACCCTGCATGCAAGAAGTGCCTGCTTCCAATTGCCTAGCTTTTGATAGAAACCCAGCAAACGGCTCTACATAGGTGGCACAACAAATTAAGGGCATAAGGGCCTGTTTAGTTCAAAAAATTGGTGCTAAGTTGGTGAAAATTTGGGGAACTAAACAAAGCCTAAGTACGCTCGATGTTCATGCATTCTCGATGTTCACGCTCGGTGTTTATTGTTAGTTTGTTACATTCATACAACAACTCGTGGTTGTCAAATGACATGCTTACAATTATTTTATTTTTAAAAAAAATCATCAAATCCACTCACGTTCGGCACCATATTTTTTTTTCACTACCATTATGCTCGTGCATTACTACGGGTTAACATATCATGATTCAATAAAATACATGCAAAAAACTATAAAATAAGCCTACAAAAAGTTAATGCAGGTTTCACATGCTTGACCAGACATCAAGGAAACAAAATGAGTAATTGAATAGATCATGAAATAAAACTTAATGCCCGGTAGCTAAATATGAATATATCATGAAAACCTTGAAGCCAAGAAAACACAAGCAACGCACATGAGAGGAATACACTCAACACAGCAGGTCTATTTTTCTGCATGCTAGGACAACATATATCCAAATATCACAATTTCTCCACAAAAATATAAAGAGGACACCATGTTTGGAGATAAGTCTATTTTTCTGCATGCTAGGATAGCATATTTCCAAATATCACAATTTATCCACAAATATACAGAGGACACCATGTTCGGAGAAAAGCTAAAATTAATTCACGCTTACTTGCTCGTTCATACAATTTCACTAAAAGTACAATGCTCCAAATCATGCTGAAATAGACAATGTTAAGACTACAAGTATTGATGGTAATTAATGAAACTGCTCACATATATAGCTTTTATTGTGTGATTAATATTCACCAGGAAAGAAGGCAAGAATGCTCAACTGCATCTTCATTGAGATAGCAAATCTCCTGTTCTTCGGCAACTTTGTCAATCTGATTCAAGGGGCGATGAGAGGATCTAGACCTGCAAGGAGGGGAAAAAAGAACATAAATACTATAGGAAGCAATATGACCCCTAACATAACATAGATATGTTAGCAGCATCTCCTCCAATAAGTTTTATTAGGCCAAGAAAATAAATTCACTATAAGTACTATTTGACCAACCACGAGGTGTCAAGCGTTCAAGTTTATCTTTATTAGTAATCTCAGTGTTAGCA
Source organism: Digitaria exilis (assembly GCA_015342445.1). Lineage (NCBI taxonomy): Eukaryota > Viridiplantae > Streptophyta > Magnoliopsida > Poales > Poaceae > Digitaria > Digitaria exilis. The sequence goes on along the minus strand of JACEFO010001924.1, from coordinate 1,477,740 downwards.
GCACCATGCGTCACTATGATTTTGTCACCACAAAAATTAAGCGGGGAAATCAGAATGACTTTGATTTGCGTCCAGGTAAGATCAAGCAAAAGTTGCATACAAAACCAAGCATTGAATTCGAAAAAAAATACATGGGACCGCTATCATACAGAAGAGTGTTAACTTCTCTTTCACCTTTGTTGGTTAGAGGTGTAAATAGTATTGACAGATCCAGCAATATAGTACAAGCATAACAAAAAATATTCTGTGTCAATGATATTACTGCAAACTATTAAACTGAATCATAGTAAACGAAAGGTAATTGGCCAATATGACAGAGTAGAAAGTACTAAAGTAAAGCCAAATACGCCGGGGAACATTGGCAGCCCTCGAGAGTGCTCAGCTGCACAGCAACAGCGCTGCATGTACTGTAGCATAGGCTTGTGGATTAATTGTTGGGCTGCACGGCCGCAGCCCAAGCAGACCATATAAGCGCAGCCGAACACGCCCATTACTTTTAAAATTGATCGCATATCATAGTGTCTACTTTTAAAATTAATTTGTTTTCTCAATGCACACCCATGATTAAAAAAATCATTACCTCATTGGATCTATGTCCCAGCACACCGGGGAGCTTGGCATGACCTGCTCCAATCCTGACTCCTGCACTCTTGGTCACGCCTATTCCTCCACTTGACCTGCCTCTTCAACGGAGGCTTCAGGCAACTCCAATGCAGGGCGCTGCAATCGCCAATCACCCCCTCACAACAAAGGTTTCGGCATCGGCGGATGGCGTTGACGGGGAGGTTGTGGCGGCGGGGTGCTGGCGAGCGTGGCGCGGAGGCCAAAGGACCGGACTGTGGGGAACGGGCCGGGAGCGAGGAGGCGGCGGATCAGGCGAAGAGATGGAAAACATCGATGGAAGGCTTTGGTAGTGGTGAAGCCGAATACAAGGGGAGCCGTAGTGAAGCCGGGCACGTACCGTAGTAATGCAGTGGTGAAGGGGGATGCGACATCTCTTATATTCTTTTTATCAGCCACCGTCACAGGTTTCATAGGAAGTAGAAAAATTGAGTTCGTAGCCTTTTAGAGCCTTAGGAGTAGAATGACTCTTCACCAGCTAAATTAACTACCTCCTCCTTTTTAACCCAAATTTGATCTATCGTCTTATTAAAAAATTATGTAAAATATCAAATTTATTCTTATGGCTTGATTTATTAATCAAAGTTCTTCGAGAATGATTTAAATTTGACTATGTTTGTACATTTTTTTAATAATACGAGCGGTCAAAGTTGGAGTAAAAAGTCAAACTATATATAATTTATAACGGTCAAAATTGAACTTTTGTGTTCATGGTGCATTTCGAGTCTGCATATATTGAAGTTAGGGACTAGTATTTGGAGATTTGTTGAGGACATGTTAGGCATTTGGCAAACACTCTGTTTTTAGCTTATTTGGAACTTTAGCTTATATTTTTATAAAACTTGTTGAGGGGATGTGATGCAATGTCCTTTCCAAAATCCTTTAACACCATATAATACAACAATGTTTGTAAACAGATGTAGCATTACATACATTCCTTTACAAAAACTAGTAGAGACGCACGTGCGACACGCACGTGATACAAAAGGTACAACTGTGATTAAGGAACAATGGTGAGAAAAAATATTTAATATTTAACAAAAATATTCTTCAAGTCATAATTGTTTTGTCAGTAATTTAACTATTGAATCAGAAGAATAAACACTACACTTAGTGTGTAATATATTATATATAGGTAGCTGACACTCGCGTAACCGCTCCATCCTTAACAACCACATTGTTAGCATCGTGCTACAGGTCAAAATAAAGCACGAATTCATCCTATAAAAAGTCGTAAGATCACTCCTTGACGGACCATTCAATTTTGAGCCAAGAGTTTCCTGAAACAGAATAGCTCTAATTCTTTTTTTAAAAAAATCTCATACGGTGTACGTTGCAGTGACTGGATTGGAAGCCGCATCGTTCAAAGACTGACTCTGCAAAACGTATGTGTGCGTGCATGGCACGACTGCATGCATGGCACGGTGTTGGAGACGGCGACCTGGGTGGCACCAGGCCCAGCGAGCGCGCCGACGGGTGGGTCTGTTGGGGAGCGGAGTAGAGGGATTCCGCGGGTGCCGCTATAACTCTACCCGAACGGGATGATAGGGCCTGGGTAAAAAAAACGGGTATGATTTGTTCGGTGAGAAAAATAATTAATTTTTGGCAGAAACATTTTCTAAATAGCGGTTTTAGTGGGTTTGACCTCTTTTTCACCTCCGTTGACCCTTACATGTGGATCCGGCGTGAGGAGTACGGTGAGACGCACGTGCGACACGCACGTGATAAAAAAAAGTATAGCGCATGAGGAAAAAAATCGGAGCACTATAAAATATTTAGTATTTAGCAGAAATAGTTTGATTGGTCTGCATCTCCTCCAACCTTCCTTTGCCTTTACATACGGGTGCAACTTGAGAGGCAGGGTAGATTCGATTTAGATGAGAAACACTATCAATTCTACTCGTTCTTTACAGTATAGATATAGATTAGAGCCATAGTATTTAATTTAACATAATTTTAGTAGTATATTATTATTATTATTATACTACCCTTTACTGAATTTAGCCTGCGTTTGAGTTTTTTTCAAATGAGTATAATACAATGGTAGGAGCTCGTGTTTGGGCTCCTCTGAAACAGCCAAGAAGAGGATACACTTCAATGATTTCAATCTACGTTCTGGTATTAAAAACGGCAAATATCTTTTTTCTTAAGAAATAGGAATCGAGACGGTGGCTCTCATGGGCCATCCTGATGGGCCGACAGGCGACAGGGGCAAGGAGGAGTTCTCCCGTGGACCGCGTGCGTTCGCTGTTGTTGTGCCTCACGCCAAGCTATGCTGAGCCTTTATCTAAAAATACTATACCGAGCCGATTTTGGAAGCAGTGGCGGGTAGATGTCATGTGGTAAGAAAATAATTATGTTTTCGGCAGAAACATTTTCTAAATATCAGTTTTGGTGGGTTTGACCCACTTTCCACCTTTGTTGACTCTTACAGGTGGGTCCAACGTGAGGGGTACGGTGGGCCCAGGTTAGGTGAGGAACGTTTTCAATTTAACTCGTTCTTTTATAGATAGAAAAATGTACAGAATTACTCGACTCTGTCTCTACTACGGAGTAGTCTCTAGTATTCCTCGACGACACGGTCCCCGTCTGTTCGCGAGGGGGGGAAAAGAGTAATCCCCAGTGGCCCCACCAACGCGCAACGCCACATCCCCGACGGCCCGGCCCCACGCCTACTCGTGCCGAGCCATCAAGCATCCAAGCCAACCCAGTTCGGCGGCGGATTTCGCCCTAACCGCCGCGGCGCGATGCCGCCGGCAGTGGCGTCATCGGCGGCGACCGATCCCCGCCTGGTGCACAACACGTGCATTCTCGCGCACGTGGACCACGGCAAGACCTCCCTCGCGGACCACCTCGTGGCCTCCGGCGGCGGCGGGCTCCTCCACCCGAAGCATGCCGGCAGCGCCGGTTCATGGACCACCTGCCGGAGGAGCAGCGGCGCGCCATCACCATGAAGTCCTCCTCCGTCGCGCTCGTGCACGCGCACCCAGCCACGGGCGCCCACCACCGCGTCCACCTCATCGACTCCCCGGGCCACGCCGACTTCTGCTCCGAGGTCTCCGCCGCCGCGCGCCTCTCGGACTCGGCGCTCGTCGTCGTCGACGCCGCCAAGGGCGTCCGCGTCCAGACCCACGCCGCGCTCCGCCAGGCGTTCGTCGAGCGCCTCCGCCCCTGCCTCGTCCTCAACAAGCTCGATCGCCTCATCACCGACCTCCTCCTCTCCCCCGACGACGCCTACGCCCGCCTCCGCCGCATCCTCGCCGAGGTCAATTCCTTCTACTCCGCGCTCCGCTCCGGCTCCTACTTCTCCTCCCTCCTCCACGACGACGACGACGACGGCCGACGCCGCGAGAACGGCGACGGGGACGACGACGACGAGGACGCCTTCCATCCCCACAAGGGAAACGTCTTCTTCGCGTGCGCCCGCGACGGCTGGGGCTTCCGCATCGACCGATTCGCCGACCTGTACGCCAAGAAGACCGGTGCTAGCAAGGCCAATCTGCTCAGGGGTTTCTGGGGCCCGTACTACGTCGACAAGGAGAAGAAGGCGGTTCTTCCTCTGAGGAAGGAATCCACGGGCAGCAGCAGCACCGGCGCGGACCACCAGCAGCCCCCGTTCGTGCAGAACGTGCTCAAGCCACTGTGGAAGGTGTACCAGAGGGGCCTGACGCCAAACAGCGGGGAATGGATGCAGAGGAACGTCGTGTCCGTCTTCGACCTGAAGGTGTCGCCGCGGGAGCTGCACAGCAAGGACCCCAAGGTCTCGCTGCACGCCGTGCTGCGGGCGTGGCTGCCGCTCGCGGAGTCGGTCATGGAGATGCTCGTCGAGTGCACGCCCGACCCCGTCGCCGCCCAGGCGTTCAGAGTGCCGAGGCTTATGCCGGAGAGGAGGGCTGTTGCTGACGGTGACAGCGGTTGCGCGAGCATTGTCGCCGAGGCGGAGCGGGTGAGGAGCTGTGTGGCGGCCTGCAGCACGAGCGCGACCGCGCCTGTGGTCGTGTTCGTGTCCAAGATGTTCGCGGTGCCATACACGATGCTGCCGTCCAAGGGGCTTAACGGGGAGCTGCTCAATCACAATAATCAGGGACAGCACAGCGAGCCGGAGCCGGAGGAGGAGTGTTTCCTGGGGTTCGCGAGGGTCTTCAGCGGGGTGCTCCGTGCAGGGCAGAAGGTGTTCGTCGTGTCGCCGCTGTATGATCCGGTGAAAGGGGATGCTGCTGCATCGGGCAAGCATGCGCAGGAGGTGGAGTTGCAGTGCCTGTACCAGATGCTTGGGCAGGACCTGGTGCCAATCGACAGTGTGGCTGCTGGCAACGTTGTCGCGATCCAGGGTCTTGGCCAGCACGTCCTGAAGAGTGCAACACTGTCGTCCACCAAAAATTGCTGGCCATTCTCAAGCATGACGTTCCAGGTGTCGCCGATGCTCAAGGTCGCCGTTGAGCCCTCCAACCCTGCTGATCTCGGAGCCCTTGTGAAAGGACTGAAGCTTCTTAACCAGGCTGACCCATTGGTTGTTTACACGGTGTCGCAGAGAGGTGAACATGTCCTTGCTGCTGCTGGGCAGGTACATTTGGAGCGCTGCATCAAGGATTTGCAGGACAGATTTGCCAAGGTCCAGCTGGAGGTCTCAAAGCCATTGGTATCATTCAGGGAGACCATCCAAGGAGCAGGTGTTGGTTTAATGGGAAGCATGAAAACTGAACAGCAGTCTGCTGAGAGGAGCACTCCCAATGGGAGATTCACAGTGAGAGTTCAAGTCAGCAGGCTTCCCAATGCACTGACTAAGGTCCTCGCAGAAAGTGAAGAATTACTTGGGCAAATCATTGAGGGAGGATGTTCGCAGTTTCCTCAGGATGGTGACGATTCCGCAGCAACGCTTAGGCACCGTTTGATCGGCGCCATTGAAAGTGAATTGGAAGAGATATCTGAGCAAGTGGAAAAGGAGAAACTTGACAGGTATAGGAAAACATTGCTAGGATACCTTCAGAGAATCATGGCCCTAGGTCCTTCACATGTTGGACCAAATTTCCTTCTCTTGCCTGACTTGAAATCAAGTTTTGGTGTAACAACAAGCCAAAATGGAAGGAAAGGTATTCTTGTGAGTAGCAGATGTCATATCTCAGAGAGATTGGGATTTGTGAGTGCATCTGATGCAGAAAGTACAATCATCACTGAAAGCAGCGAAAGAAAGACATCGACAGATTCCCTTGATTATGAAGCACTAAGGAACAGTGTTGTCTCAGGATTTCAATTTGCCACAGATGCAGGTCCCATATGCGATGAACCTATGAGGGGTTTGGCGTTCATTGTTGAGCCATACCTATGAGGAGCAGACATTTTTGCAGGCAGCTCCGATGACAGCATCTTCACGGCCAAGTAATTAATGCAGTGAAGGAAGCATGCCGATAAGCTGTTCTTCTGAGCAAACCAAGGCTTGTGGAACCAATGTACTTTTGTGAATTGACCACACCAACAGAGCAGTTAGGTGCAGCGTTTGCTGTTCTTGGTGATTGTCGAGCCAAGGTGCTCAAAGAGGAGATGCAAGAAGGAACATTTTTGTTCACAGTGCATTCTCACTTGCCAGTTTCCGAGAGCTCTGAGTTCCTTGAGAAACTTAGGAAGCTAACGGCAGGTGCTGCTAGTGCAATTCTAGCTTTTAGCCACTGGGAAGTTATCCCGCAGGACCCCTTCTTTACCCCGAAAACTCAAGAGGAGATCGAAGAATTTGGTGATGGCGCAAGCATTGGACCAAACTTGGCTAAGAAGCTCATGAATTCTGTGAGGCGACGAAAGGGACTACATGTTGAAGAGAAAATTGTGCAGCATGGCACGAAACAGCGAACTCTTGCGAAGAAAGTGTAATTGTTCATGAATCACGAGATCTAGCCACTTGTGTCTTCAGCTCCAGATTTTGCCCTGGTAAACTGAAAATCTGAAGTACGATCAAATATTGTATTGTAAATATGCTTAGGACAGGACTACTAGTCGAGCAACCTAGCAACATGTCCTTTTAGTGTTATGCACTTGATTCTGATGAAGAAAAAAAAACTGATACGTTTCCAAATGATAATAGGAGTAAATCTCGTCTCTGATGTGGATGATAACTCTTCCTCTGACGTAGTGACGTTTCACATATTTTAAATTAATTTATGGGAACTGCAGACCAGATTTTTGAAGGAAGGAATCTTTACTTGCATTTTAGATAAAACAACCTGGAGTCAAGAGCATGGAAACTTTTAGTGGGTTATACAGTAGACTCTAGCCTGTGGCACGTCCGCATGACTTGCCTTCTAACATTGAAGGTCGAATGGATGATTTCTTCATGTGGCATTGTAACAGGGCATGGATCTATAGTCACAAAATTTTGCTCATCTTACCATAGAACTTTCCAAAGATGTAGCTACTGTCCAATGCAAGAGAGGCTAGCTTCAGTATTTTTTATTCGCCTCTGTGTCTGCTGCATTTCTCGAACATCTGTGTCTGCTGCATTGTTCAGCAAAACTGAACTTTTCTGTTTTTGCATTTGCATGGTTATTTGTGGGCACAAAAAAGGTAAATAAGGCATAGAAATATTGCATTCTGATGCTAAATATGATTGCCAGAAGACAGAAAGAAAGAATAATAGCCCTTTTCTGTTGCAAGGAAAAGATTGTAGTTGTTTTCCTTGACTTGATGTTTGTGGTATTTGCCACTGTGATGTCGAGCATGAACTATCAGAACAAGGTAATATATATGGACGCTTCATATTTAAGTAGATCTTAATGAATGGCGAGTTTAATATCTTCAGTCAAATTTACAGAAGTTATGCTGAAAGTGCAATGCTATGTCTATGTGTCCTTTAATATGTGATGGTAAAAATAGCAATACACTTGAATTTACATCACATACTTGTTCTCCCAATCCTTTCTAATCCAGTCTTTTGCAGTTTTTGTACCGAAAATCTCCAACCAGCATGCTTGTAGGAATTATGAGATTACATTATGAACTCCATTTCCGCTTGCTACACGACCTTTTTATGTGTGTTCAACTGAGTTTCCTGTGTATGATCTCAAAAAAAAAAAAATCGAGACTACTTGTAGCTACATGTCTTTGATTGCTCGCTTCTCAGATATCCAAGATGCTCATTGCCAGAATACCACCGTATAATTTGATCATTGGATTTTGCATTCTCACTGCCCCCCTCTACTGGGAAAAGTTGGAGAACCATGACTATAACAAACTATTTTGGGAAGCGTATCTATATCAGAGATAATGGTTTTCAATGGAGTGAAAGTTTAAAAAGTTTGTAAAGTTTTCCAATCTAAATGGAGGCTTAAGAGTTGCTTTTGCTTATACTATACTGTTGGATCATTGAATATGGCCCCTGATCTCGACTGGAGTGCTTCAATTGCTGCGTTAAGACTTAAGACTCTATAGAGCCAGTGTTAATTTTGTGGGTATGGTTATATCCACCAAAGAACCTTTAGACCAGGCATGCGATATAATCTGATATGGTTTTGGAGTCGGTGCTTTTAAACCATTTAATTTTTTTCGCAATAGGGAGCTTTATTAATTAACTATGTCTTTACAAGCAAGAGCTTTATTAAACCATTTCATTGACTTGTGCTCCCACCTCTATTTATTGTTATCAGTTATAATATGTACAAAAAAAAAACAACTCTTATGGTTTGTAAATGTCCGAACATGCGCAGAGATCGCCAAGTCAAGAAATTTTCTTATAGTCCTAAAAAAAATAGGAGTCTAGAACTTGTACGTGATCCCTTGAATTGCACCAATTGATCCCTGAATGCGGCCTTTTTTTTTAAAAAAAACAAATATGGGTGCCCAAAACTCGTTAACTAGTTGAACAAACCTGTCTTATACAACTTGCAATACAATACATTGCTAAATGCTTCTTTGAATAAGTATGAAGTATCCTTAGTACGCAATAAATTATTATTCTTCTTTAGAAAAATATTGATTATGTGCTCATTCTTGTCCTATCATCCTAGAGGGTCTCGGGCTTTCTATTCTTTTATTTCAAAATAAATAAAAATAAATTGTCTCTAGTATTTGAACCGCCTTCCCCACTACTGCTGCATTGCCTCGCCCTGCACCTGCACCTCCTCTCACTGGATGTCTGGACTGCCGTCAGTGGGCCTTGTACTTGGGCTACCACCAGTCCACCACTAAGGTTGCGTTTACTTTCCAAAATTTTCCAAAAAAATATTATTCATCTAATTTTTTCTTACTCATCCTATCTCTACCACTCACAGAACACTATTCATGATCATGTATAGTGTATTTTTGGTGAACAGTGTATTTTCGGAGAATCTTTCCCCAATCTAAACACACCTTAAACCCAAACTTTCTGTTCAGAGAAAACAGACCTTGTTGAATCCTATCTCTTCTTGTTGGAGTGTTTGAATGCTTGATTGGCTAAAAAATTTCTGACGTCAGAGCATCAAAACACTTTTCCAGAAAAACAAACCCATAAAAAGCGAACAAAAGTAGCCGATTTTTTTTTTTTGGAATTCCTTGTTTTTTTCCTCCTCCTCGACGTACTCCTTGATTTTCTGCACGCAGCCCCAGATGCCTCCAGGGCAGCACACAGGAAGGCCCATTCCTTTCGCCGCCAACTTCAAGGCCGTTGTGTTCACGCCCTCCTCTTTTTCCTTTCCTTTCCTTCCCTTGCACACCTTCTCCCCCTCTCCTTCCGTCACTCGCGTCCTTTCCTTTCCTAGTGGCGCCGAGGCCGAGCCGGCTACTGGCGAGCGCCGCCGCCTCTCCTGGTCTCGCCGGCGACAAGCACCCGCCAGGTATACCTGCCCCTTCCTTCCCTTCTCTCCCCTTCCTACTGCCGAAAATGAGCGCCCAAAACCCTCCCCAAACCCTAATGCGAGTCATTTGTATTCGGATCTGACTCAATTGCAGGTTTATACATGTATCGCACCACCTAACTTCGATTTCCTGATTCCGTAAAAAAAGGAATTCGATTTTTTCTTCAAAAATTATCAATGTGTATACCCATGTCAAAAAAATCTTTATTCCGTCCCCTGTTTGTGTTCCTGGTCACATGTTTAATGTGTTCATCGGCTGCTGTTTTTTTTTTTTTTTCAAATGAACAGAAGCAAGGAAGGGGATACTGGATTGGCTCTAGCCGCTTTTAGCAGAAGCAAAAAGAGGAAGGAAACCGGAGATACAAGGTCTTGTTCTCGCCATGTCTCGGTCACCACACCTCCCGCCCCGCTGCCCACCCGTGGGTCCTCAGATCAACATGAGGGATGACAGCTTGTTCACCCAGAGCTGCAGGTTTCCATCTGGGGATCCATTCTATGGTGAGCCACCGTGTTGGCTTGATGATCTGCTTGCAGATTCTGGGAGAGTTCCCAACCTTCCTCCTCTCAGAAGGGCCTGTAGCGATTCCGATGCTATCTTGGACGCCCTGTCGTCGTTTCAGAGCCCGATCCATTCGATCGAGGAAGGGGATCTAAGCCCGGGTGGGGAAGCCGAGGACCTGTTGGATGCTATCAAAGGTGGGGAACGTGGTTCTGTGGTTGAGGCCAGCTGTGTTTATGGGCCGAACTCGCCGAGACAGAAGAGTAGGCTGACAACTTCAGAGAGCTCCATGGTAAATGCTGTGCTTGAGAATGTCCCCAGCAACCCCTTGCAGTACCTGACCATCGACACCTCCTGTGTCATGAATGGTAATCTGGCTAATGGAACTGCTGATGCCAATGATGCTTTTGTCCACCCTGATCAAGACAAGTCATTTAAAAGGTACACTAATGTTTGTGAGTGCAATATCTATTGTACTTTCTTCAAATGTTCGCTGATTCAGAAAGTAGAAGTTGGTGCCAATCAATAGAGTTATTGCATCTACTGAACTGCAGTTCATAGTGAAAAAAAGCCAGAAATATAGAAATTTTTATCAAGTGCAGTTGTCCACTGCTTTGCAGAAATACAATTTACTGCTAATAATTATAACTTTGTGACTTATGATTTTAGCAATTCCTTGTAATTGTGCGGGTATGTATTGTGGTTAAAAGTTAGTACTAATCCTCGTTGCTTGACTTTTCTAAAAGCAAGAATATACTGTTAGTTTACATACTTGACACCCCTCGGATTGTCCAACAGTAAAAGTCTCTGCCATTATGGGTCAACCGGAATTCTGTTTTTCCAAGATGTGTAAATTATAGGATTGCATATAATATGGACCCTGAACATTGGTATACCAGAAAGTTAGTTTGCTAATGTTATACTAGCTTGAATAATTAGAGGCACTAAATGGACCAACTAAATTAGCGATAGGCGATACCTTTCAATGCTAAGTTGCTAACTATAAGAAATTCATTTAGAGAAGCTCATTGTTTATGATTGTCACATACTCACCTTTTCTAAACAGTGCTTCAAAAAAAAGTGTAATTTGTGCCTTTTAATGGATATGTTTTATGCTAAATCACATTTTTCTATGTTAACGGGAATGTTTTTGTGATGAGTAGTCCAAGCTATGGTCATCCTGATGTTTACTAACAGAAATTCATGGCTAAGGTTCCAGTTTAGAAGTTTGATGTTACCTGGTCAATATATTGTCCTTACATTCTCACCACATTTGTGCTTGTATCTCAATATTTTGTGTTTTTTTTCATGTGCAATAGATTATGCTTCATGCCTAGAAGTTTTTATTTGATGGATGTTGAACTTTTCTAGTTGAAATACAAGGGTAAAAATCCCATGTCCATTGAAATTCAATGTTGATGCGTACTCAGAAAATCAACTTTTGTGCAGGCGCTCAGGACAGAGATCTAGGGTCCGGAAACTTCAATACATTGCTGAACTTGAAAGAACTGTTGACTCACTTCAGGTAATTCTGTTGATCTTTTATTTTATTTTCATTTTGATGTTAATGGCTTCTAGTACTTATTGTATGACAATAATGTCATTTTATTCTTGTCAGAACATGGGAGCTGATCTTTCTATCAGAGTGGCATCACTTTTCCAGCTTCATAATGCTCTGTCAATGGAAAACGAGCAACTGAGGATACGAATTTCTAGCCTTCAGCATGCAAAACTACTTAAGGATGGTATGTCGAAGAAACATCATGTTTTTTTTTTAGGTTTTTATAACTTACAATTTAGAGTATGTGTCCTTTTCATTATCATATTGTGCATGTAAGATTTGCGGTTATACCACAAGAAACTATTGTAAAATGACGATGGACAGAAACTAGAAACTGGCTTTGCTACAACCTTTTTTTTGGTCTGACCAGTGTTACATCTTAGATGAAATTTTATTTGCATGACTGTTTAGTCTGTGACAACCAAGATATTTGACTGAAAGTCTTCAGCTTAGTTTGAATGGCCCAGTGAAGACATGTCAGTGGGTATACAAGGGTAAGCTAGGCTAACCGTAGAAAAAAACATCTCAGTCCAACACAGATTCTTAGGAAGCCTCCATTTTTGCTGGACAGGATCAGAACTTTTGCTGATTTTTTTGTTCCTGAGCTATCTCCTTTTCTGGCTTTGTTGTCTCTTAAAGATATTGGCCTGTCAGAATATTTTGCCGCTTCTGCTTACAAGGAGATCATCCTTTTGAATCAGTTGCCAATTTTTGTGTGGCATCTTTGAACAAAAAAAATGAAGATATTTGCATAGCATCTTTAAAGAAAGCTAAGTGTGCATTCATGCTAGGCTCTGATAAAGCCTAAATCCATTTAGTATGTACTTGGTATGAGGAGACATCAGAATTACCGGCTCTTAGAAGTTCAAAGAGGGTCCCTGTTGCCTGCAACATGGCTGATTCTTGCCTGCCGGAGTCCATGTTGAAGCAAATGAAGCAGATTCCGCCTGACAAAACCAATAGAGTAAACGAAGTAGATTCCACCTCTTGTACCAAATGATTTCCATTGTTTTTTTTTTCTGATTTGCAGTGCATTGCATACTGGCACATTAGAATCCCAAGCGCTTAAGACATAATTGTATATAAAGAATTTTTTCCTAAGTTGTGATCCTAATTGCAAGCCAGAGAAGCCAAAATCGAAGTAGTATCTAGTTGTACAACTGAAGCTTATGGAGTATGTAGTTGTAAAACTGATGCTTTTCTTGAAACTAGTCAGTAATCAACTAACTGTGAAGTTAATAAAAAACAATGAGGTGTCTTTAAAAAAAAATTATAATACAGATACAGGAATTAAGCACGGTGACCGTTTGAATTGAGATTGCATACGCCGAGACCTAATCTCCCCAAGTCTAACGACAACTTCAATTTGATTTATGAATTTTTTTATATCTATAATATTGGTAGTTTCTTTCTTTTTTTTTGGGGGGGGGGGGGGGGGGAATCAAACCTTGGATGTACTGAAATTATGATGACATCTTAAGGGCCCATTCACCTTTCCTGCTTGCAGCCAAATTAAATGACACAAGTGAAGAAAAGCAAGATGAACATATCATATGAAATAGCTTTTGTTCCTTTCTCTTGTTTCTTAACATTATAGTTTGACCAATAGTGTGCCAGAAATTTCTGTTTTATTGTTTTGATATTGAGATTTTTAAATGTATTTTTTGTGTGGGCGCAGTTTACTATGTATGGCATACACAGGTTGTTTGTGAAGTTATTTCTGTAATCCATTCCTGTACAAAGAAAATTATTTGCACATTACACTATTGCATCCATTAGGTATTCCTTCATAATATTTGTCGATGAGTATGAAATATTTTGACTATGTGTCTAGAGTATGCCAGTCCTAGAACATTATTTAGACTCACCTAAACAATATGTTTCTGAAATGAAATTCTCAGGTCAGACGCAGGCCCTAAAGAATGAAGCGGAGAGGTTGAAGCAGATGTCTGCCCGTCACCGCAGGAGCAGAAGTGTCACTTCCTGTTATAGCACGAGCCCTTATGGAGACGCATCGGCAGTCAATTGGCAGATGCCTGACATGGCAAAGCTCAACCTGAACGGCAGGTCAGTCTCCCCTAGAGGCAGCTATGGTCTGTGACAGCGTCTGACCTGACCCATGTCAGATGAAAAACCGAGGCATTTACCCTAGATAACTTTTCGCTAACCTTACCCAGGCATAGATTTGAGTTGAGGTCCAATCGTCGGAGTAGGAGAGTAGGGCGTATTTGGAGAATTACAGAGGTTATCAACCTAGTTTACCTAGTAGAGTGCTGCAGTTTGACTCCCAGATTTGAGACCTGACAAAGTGGTGCGAGCCTGGTTGGCTTGCCGTCTAGCAGTTGCAGTCTGCTCGTTTGATGCCCTTCCATGTGCTGGTAAGGCTGCAGCACTTTGACGATATCTTAAGCCATGCGTTGAGGTTTGAGATATGGTCGCTCTTTGATGCTGTTTTTTTCTTCTGGTTGCTATATCTTCGCATTTCATTTCAAATTGTGATGGCGTCCGATGATCCCCCCGATGTTTCTAAATTCTGTCGCTGCTTTGCGTTCACATGGAGAGATCTTTGTTGGTTGAGATAATGGGGTTTTAAATTTTAGCTCGGTAACCGGGACCTACATGGACCTCTTAACACGCCACGAGAAAAAAAAATGACTGATATAAAACCCAACTAAGATTTAAGCCCAATATAGTAACGGTGGCCCCCCTCAAAAGGGTGGGAAACAGGCAAGAGATTGCGCCTACTGTTTTGATTACCTACCAAGAATACATGGGCACGATTGGAAAAAAAAATGCACTTTAATCCAAGTATGAAAATGTCTTTGGTACAGAAAAAAATCGCCTTTTAAACAATGAGATGCTTTTTAGAAAAGCTATTCCAGTCAATGCAGTTGGCAAGAGGACAAGCAGCTGGGCGCGATGAACTGGGTGAGGCCCAAGACGGGAAGGGAGAAAGATTCGAGGTTGATTAGACTATAATTCTCGACGCTTTCCAGTGGCTACCAACTGCACATGTGTAGGACTATGCATCTCTTGCTCTTTTTCCTGGACCAAACGAGGGCTTTAGAATTAAAGATCCAGCGGTAGGTGTATGCATGTCCAAGAGTTGGATGATGCTTGCTATCTTTATACAACATGCATAGTGAGGCTGTGCTGAGTCTTATCCGGTATAATCGATTGGTCCCTTCTTGCTCCAACCAATTACACAGAAATTAGTACTCTCTCCATTCTAAATTATTAGTCATTCCATTCTAAATTATTAGTCATTCTTGTTTTTTACCAGGTTCATTGAAGATGCTATGAATCTAGACAAGAACTAGGTTAGATTTCTATAAAATTTAATGAACCTAGACACCTAAAATGACTTCCAAAATGACTAATAATTTGGAAAGGGGTGAGCAGTAGTTAGATGTTAGATCAGATGCCTCCATCGACCTAGCTATATATGCATAGTGAGGTTGAGCTGAGCCTTATTATCTGGATTAATTGATCGATCATCTGTCTCTCCACCCAATTTACATTGAAACTAGCAATAATTAGATGTTAGTGTAGATCGTATGACTCCATCGACCTATAGCTAATATCAAACGTGGTTCCGTCTTACGCGCGCGAACACTGCCAAATTAATGCCAATTAATTTTTGAATGGCGTTGAAATGTCCGGGATCCTGAAAACCTCTAGATCGACTTGGAGATTCGGATAACTGATCGATCGATGGCCATCGAACGCCTGATGCCGGCGGTCGGTGGGGTTGGGGAGATAAGGTGTGCCAAACAACCAGGGGCATACAAACACACTACTTGGAATCTGGGGAAATATAGCTAGCAGTATGATCAAGTGCAGGCATGGTACTACGGCTGGGGCCTTGGAGGGAAGAAGATTTCGTCTGCTCCTGGCGGCGTTTTGCCAAGGGCGGATGGACTCGACGTCGGAACTACCAGCATTATGAGCGGGCGTGCGCGTTACGCCTCACCAACCTCCTCCCGCTCCGATCCACGGCGCCCGGACAAATGCCGTGGCGAGGAGGGACAGCGCCCACGCCAACCAACGCATCCTCCTGCTCCCTCATCGTCCCAGCGAATCGAGCGTTGAGATGGCAAGAGCTTTCTCGGTTGTCAAATACAGCAGCACTCCCGATTTTCTATCCCAAGTTGGCGATGAACAAGTATCAACAACCGCGGATGCCCAATGTGTAGTACGTGTTCATCAACACGGTCGAGTGAAACCCAAGCTCTTGCGTGTACTACTGCTTCGAAGCTCTGCTCCCTCACATCGTCAAAAGGCGACACCAATCTCAAAGCACACACACATGCATCGTCCTAGCCTCCAGGTCCCCACGCCAACCGCGGACCATCAATCCATCACTGAGTGAAGTACGTACCGAATTAGCAGATGGAGGAATCTTCTTCGGTTGAGACGTTGCTTTCTCCTCCACTGATGGTCCACGTACTGCACACCTCCTCTGCTCTGAATCAAGCTCGATCCCTAGCTAATCCCTGCACCTGCGCTAGAAGAGAAGCCTTTTCGCCACATGCGCTGTGTATCGCCACGCCTGTTGGTGTGCCACTACCGCCGCCATTGATTTTAAAAGCCATTACGCTTTCCTACACCGCACGGCTCACCCACCCACCCAATCACTCACTCACTCAAACACTCACTCCAAGGAACGAAGCCCAGTAGCTTCAACCCAGAGCCTCAGACAGAGCAGAGCAGAGCCATCAGCTAGCAGGTGCCTAGTGAGCCATGAGCAAGGAAGGCAAGCACCACAAGCATGAGCACCGCCTCCGCCGGTGCTGCGGCTGCCTAGCCTCATGCATCCTAGCCCTAATCCTCATCGTAGCCTTCGTGGCCCTCGTCGTCTACCTCGCGCTGCGCCCTTCCAAGCCCTCCTTCTACCTGCAGGACCTCCAGCTCCGGCGGGCCATCACCGTCGGCGACCCTTCGCTCTCGGCGTCGGCGCAGGTGACGCTGGCGTCGCGCAACCCCAACGACCACGTCGGCGTCCTCTACCGCCAGCTCGACGTGTTCGTCACCTACCGCGACGAGCCCGTCACGGTGCCCGTCTCGCTGCCACCTCAGTACCAGGGCCACCGCGACGTCACCGTCTGGTCCCCCGTGCTCTCGGCGCAGGCCGTCCCCGTCGCGGCCTACGTCGCCGACGACATGAGGAAGGACGTCGACGCCGGGTTCGTGTCGCTGCAGGTGAAGATCGATGGGCGCATCAAGTGGAAGGTTGGGAGCTGGGTGTCCGGGAGCTACCACCTCTTCGTCAGCTGCCCCGCCGTGCTCTCCGCTGGGTTTGCAGGTGGCGCCGGCGCCAATGCCACGCTGTCGGCGCTCAAGTTCGCGCAGCCGACGGGATGCAGCGTCGAGGTGTAAGGCCGCACGGTGAATTCATTAATGCAGCACTAAGTTATAATTTTTCTTCGGGGTACATTACTTCTGTTAATTATTAAGCTGCTGTTAATTTTGTTCGTGTTTCGTCTTCAGTTCATGTGCGGGAATAAATTTATGTAATATATATACATATGTAGCCGTTCCGAAACTTTGACCTCAGTTAAACTGATCTGAGAGCTATGATTTTTCTTTTGCGTGCATTATATGGCCGCTAGATTCAAATTCTAGTGCCCCTCATGTATTGCAAATTTTCAACAACGAAAGAAAAATGGCCAGTAGGTTGCTGCAGGTACCGAAGATTACCGAATGTTACCTCGCTCTGTGATTAAAATAATGCATTCGTCACCCGGGCATAGGCGCATGCGCATAGCCCTCTACCTAGTACCTATGCGTAACAGCCAGAGAGATCGATCAATGCCCTCTATGTTCTGTCCATCGTGGTATAGTCGGAGCAAGGAGGTGAAAGAAACTACCGAAATGTTGCCGTCCGTGAAGACGTTGTGCTAAACGAAAGTGAGTGGCATTAGGCGAGGCGTCACATCTTTCCACAGCAGAGCTAGCATGATCCGACATGCATGGCGCCGGTGAGACAGTGACAGCTCGCCAGCCACTCAATATATGAGTAGCCGCTAAACGAGCACAAAAAAATTATGTACT
Organism: Digitaria exilis; assembly: GCA_015342445.1. NCBI lineage: Eukaryota > Viridiplantae > Streptophyta > Magnoliopsida > Poales > Poaceae > Digitaria > Digitaria exilis. The sequence continues at coordinate 1,460,186 of JACEFO010001924.1, read as the reverse complement.
TCCTACGTTTACATTTTTTACAAACTCAAATATTATTAATTTTAATCATAAATTATAAATAATAAAGAACGGCAATGTAACAATTATATTCATAGATTCGTTATAGAACCAACTATTACAACATGAAACTCTTTACTTGAAATAAATTATATTTATAAAAAATATTATTAGTCAAAATTAGAAATGTTTGACTTTCAAAAACCTAAATGTAACTATATTGTAGAATGAAAGGAAGCTATATTCTAGAAACGGAAGGAGTAGAAGACTGAAACCTTGTTTATCATAGCACATTACCATCATTAACTTATATTTATCATAGCACAATATTGTCAAAACCAATTGAATAGATGGAGTGTAATTCCTGAGACGAGCCTAATTAATCCATCTTCAGCTCATATTTATCATAGCACAATATTATCAAATCATAAACTAATTAGGCTTAATATATATTCGTCTCATCAATACACTTTATCTATGTCAAAACTAATTACTTTACATTTAATGTTTTTAATTAGTATCAATTATCCGATGCAAAAAGGCATAGTTCGAGGGTTAGCAGTGTCACGCGCGTGCGTGGTGCGTGCCGCATGCTTGGCGTAAGAATTACTTTTTTATTTTGAGGCCAGGGACTTAGAGCAAATTGTCCACGTGAGACTCGATTTTTTTCCCGCAGTCCACGCCGCCGCAATCGGCCCTTACGATTGCATCCGATTACGATTGCATCCGATTCCCAGCAGGCTGCGAACTGGCTCCTGCCCACGCCGCCGGACGTCGCCTCCACGACCTGCCGCCGTTCGCTATCATCCACCGGCCACCGCGCGCTAGCTGTTCTCGACGCCACCGTGACCTCTCCTGACGCCCTGGCGACCTGGCCGCTGCAGCGCCGAGAAAGTGAAACAGCATGGGAATCAAATCCCAATCCGTCACCACCTGTAGAGATGGGTGCCGCCGGCTCGTGGGAGGCCAAGCGCGGGAACCCCGCCGGCGCGAAGGAGGATGGGTGCGGAAGCCTAGCTGACGCGAGGGAAGCGGCAGCGCAGCAAGGGAGGCAGGGCGCGGGGTGGGCGCCGGCGCAAGAATCTGGGTCTGGCGCGACGACTTGTACATGGTGGCGCCGGCGTGAAGCTGCTAGAGCAGGAGGGCGGTGACGTCTGCGCGGCAAGTGTGGAATCAGCAGTGCGGGAGGGAAATTTCGCGCGGGAGATGGATTTCGCGTGCGCGATGGGAGGAATGCGCGCGGATTTCTCCGATGCCTAGCCGCAGGGGATAGTCAAACATGCCTAGCGAGAAAGCCAGGATACCTACCGGGGAAGTGAGTCGAGGAAGATGCCGACTCTGTTGGATCGATGTTTTACCGATAAATAGCGAACCATATTAATTTGCCTCTTCTGTTGGAGTTGCTCTTACGCGCAACAACTTATCACTCGTGCGTTTCCTGCGTGAGAAAGACGAGGATTATCTGGGCCCATGTGACTAGTCACCCATTTGGAATGGGTGGGCCGTGCCTAAGGCTGGATATCGAGCTGCTCATTATGGCTCGGCTCGTTAACATGTTGGCTCAGCTCGGCTCGTTATACTAACGAGCCAACAGCCCAGCTCGGCTCGGCTCGGCTCGCTAGCGAGCTCGAGCTGGCCCGTTTGGCTTGTGAACCAATGTAAAGAGAAGATATGCAAATAAATCATCATTAAATATAGCTCGTTTGGCTTCTTTTGGCTCGTTTCGGCTTGTTTTGCCCAACTATCATATCACATTAACTGAAAATAATTAGTTTCCACCACATGCCAGTTCAAACACGAACAAGTATTGTTTAGCCGTTTAGGAAACAAAACAGCTTTAAAATAAAAACACCCAAAACAATATAATCAAGCGTTTGTTCCACTAGATCAAATGGTTCGAGCCAGTTTAAATTTGCTGGCTTGATAATTAGCTGGCTCGTTAGGACCCGCGAGCTGGCGGCTTGTTATAGAACGAGTCGACCTCGAGCCGAGCCATTAACAAGCGAGTCGAGCGAGCTAGCGAGTTATAAGCTTTTCGTCCAGCCCTAGCGGTGCCCTTGCCGTTTCACGACTTAGGGTGCGTTTAGCTAAAGATTTTTCGAAAATACACTGTTCATCCAAAAAACACGGTAGATGAATAGTATTATGTGAGTGGGAGGGATGAGATGAATAAAGAAATGTTGGATGAATAGTGGTTTTTAGGAAATTTTCTGAAACTAAACGCACCTTTAATCTGAACTTCTGAAACTTTTTTTTTTTCCCGTGAGCATTAGGATTGTCAGAGAACTGGATCATGGAGGCACCGACAGAGAACTGCAACATAAACAGTGCGCACGCACCATGCTCATCGTCTACATTGTTGAGTTTCATGCTAGTTTCCTTTCCTCCCAAAAAAAAAACGAAAAGAAAAGAAAAGAAAATATCATGCTAGTCGTGCTCCTCCGTCTCGATTTTATTTTGCGTGGCCTTGACGGGCCTTTCTTCCACTGTCTCACAAGCCTGCTTCAACGTGCTGGGACCAGCCCATTTGCTGTTAGCCGGCTGGGCATTGGCAACATGCATGTGGTGGCCTAGGCCTACTACCATGTATGCCGTGGAATAAAACAAACAGGAGTCTATACTGAATTTTGCCGAATATCGAATGCAAGAATCCTGATTCCTGATTCTCCATGGTTGGAGTGGAGGACGTGTGCACAACCGCACACACAAATGCAGCACTGTTTGAATCGACTACTGTTTTCCGGAATGTAAGAATCATTACCCTACAGCTATAAAACTTTCATATCCTACATCCCTAAACCTTGCCCTAGTCTTCTGTTGCCAAATGTGTTCTAGAAAATTAGTATGGTATTTGTGCTGCTTGAAACAATCAAATCCCTTGGGTGTATGAAAATCACTCATGTCTTTTATACTAATCCCAAAAGGGGAAAAAGAGTTACTCCAGCTTATGCAAATTTATTTTTTCCAGGTATATACTAATCCCAAAAGGGGAAAAAGAGTTACTCCAGCTTATGCAAATTTATTTTTTCCAGGTATATACTAATCCCAAAAGGGGAAAAAGAGTTACTCCAGCTTATGCAAATTTATTTTTTCCAGGTATAAAAAACTTAAAGCATGCACCAGCCGGGAATCGAACCCGGGTCTGTACCGTGGCAGGGTACTATTCTACCACTAGACCACTGGTGCTTGATGCTTTGAAATTTTGGATAAGTTATTTGTATCAATAATCAGGATGCACAATGACAAGCATAATTTTTTTTCTTGATATTTAAGGATTATAATAGAGACATGGGGCCAGGCCCTGCCAGTCCCTCTAGTGGCTCCATTCATAAAGGGTATAAACAGGTGGAAGTGAACATGCAAAATCGTATAGAATAGTCGCCGGAGACCCAGAGTAGAGACATGGTGCAAGTGCAGCCATCGTGACTCGTGCGGTCGAGGATGTCATGGTGGAAAACGGCTCAAGTAGGCAGCTGCGGTGCAGTAAAATGAGCGGCTATGCATGGTTGTGACTTGTGAGCGGACAAGGCGCCATGAAGATATGGAGAGATGTGGCTAATGAGATGATAGATTTTTGTATGTGCCAATGTTTTCCTAGTGGACTTGTGGTGTCAGTGGGCAGTGGTTATATATATAGATAGGAATCGCGGCGGTGAGCTGATGGGCTCCTCCTTAAAAACCATGCAAATTTAGGCCCTCTCTAGAGCTGGAGAGGAAGTTCCATGATTTTTGGGCCCTCAAGTGAATCAAACAAAGTGAGTGGCACGGGCTTGGGGTGGGCCTTCAGCGGTTCCAGGGAAATGCATGTGCATGCATGTACGACTTAGCGGTTCCTCGAGAAAAAAAAAATATAAACGACTAAGCTTATCGAGTATCGATGTATGGTGCTCTCGATGGCTGGATCTACGTAGACGTAGTGGAGGACTATACATGCATCCCACCGTGGAGCTTTTATATATCGGCATGGTTGTGGTGTAACTTGTTTTCCGTGTCTTTTCTGCCCGGCCTGTTTCAAACCTGTAACTCTGAGTGTGAATGAACTCCTGTCCCATAAAACAGCTAGAGCACAACAAACAACATGGCAGGCTGGCACTGGCAGCGCATGCTCTCCCTCAACGTTTGGTTCCTGCAAAAAATTTTTTTTGGGGTCAACAACTCATTAATTTAAATGTTATGCACAGAACAGAGAAGAAGAGACGGACCTTGTTTTGCGAGGTTGTCGGCTAGCTTGTCCCTAGAGGGAGCGAATGAACCATGACACTTCAAATGCCGTTTTCCCACTAGATTAGACTTGTTGGAGATTATAATTTAATAATTTATTGAATCCTAGATCATTTTTTCATGGCCAAAGACTAGCTGGAGCAAATGTTCAGTGGACAATGGTGTTCTCTGACCCTCCTATGGATTATTGCATATCAAATTGTATTATTACCGATGAGTGGATAATTTTTAGCTACTGAATAGGCTTGACTAAGTGGGTCTCTCAGCGCACCCAACTAATCAGTCAGCATATTTGGTTTAAATTTGGTTAAATCTTGAGAAATTTTACAATGCTTGGATGGTACCAGAACACAAACCTTTGTTTACTTTTGACCATCGGTAGGTGTTAAAAAATCAGAGTGACAAGATAAATCTCCGTGTTGTTTCTACTTGAAGTGTCACCCAGGAGACCTCCATAATTTTGATGTCACGGTGGATGTGTATATTTAGGATCAAGGGAGCAAGGATACAAAGAAAGTCAACCATATTGCTCAGTGAAACGACAAACGCTAGCTCATCCCTTCGCGGCCACACAAATCTTTTTGTCCCATTCCAGCCACTATACCACTTCATATTTTCTCATGGATGCAATTTGCAGGACAAGAAGCCACGTAGGGTTTGCCAGAGACCAGCTCAAACACGGATCGCATACTCGCCCGTGCCAATCGGCCTATAAATACCACCCCAAGCACCACTCCAGGAGAACCATCCTAAACACGAGCTCACAATACTCACAAGCTATAATATAGCTAGCAGCTCATAGTAGTACACCTGAAACTATAGCTAGCTAGCTAGCTGATAGCAATGGCGCCATCGAAGCTTGCCCTCTTCCTCGCCCTGTCCATCCTCACCTTTGCGGTGGCCGTGCGCGGCTGTGCGCCATACTGCCCTACCCCTCCAGTGGTTCCACCCCCGCCAGTGGTGCCGACACCATCTGGTGGCGGATCATGCCCAATCAACGCATTGAAGCTGGAGGTGTGCGCCAACGTGCTGAACCTGCTGAAGCTCAACCTCCCCGTTTCAGGTAACAACCAGTGCTGCCCGCTGCTGCAAGGGCTTGTCGACTTGGATGCCGCCGTATGCCTCTGCACCGCCATCAAGGCCAACATCCTCGGCATCAACCTCAATGTTCCCATCGACCTGAGCCTCCTCCTCAACAACTGTGGCAAGATCTGCCCTGCAGATTTCACTTGCCCTGTCTAAGCTAGCTAGTCACCAGTTGGTGTCTTGGTGATATGGACCGTACCACCCATCTACGCATCATCTAGTAATCATCATCCATCCACCGCCTTGCTTGCAGTCCTTGTACACTAGTTTATGTGTTTGGTATCATCCATCCCCTCTAAGAAAGTGTCTGTACGTATGCATGTGTTCTCTTCTCTTTGGGTCCGAGTGATCGCTCGGGAGAGCTCATGCATGGTGTGTAAACTGCTGTTCTGGTTCATACAAACTTATGTCTTTGTAACTTCATATACATATGTGAAATAAAAGTTTATATAAGTTGTGTCAACTCGAGTTGTGATATTTATGGCATACATGTGTGATATTATTTGCATCTCACGAAGAATGATCGGCATGCAAGTTTAATCTACGATGGAATAATGGATTATGTACGTGCGTGCCAAATTGCCAATTGGCAACGTAAACAGAGGCTGTAACTTTATATACGGGAAATAAAAGCTCATAGAAGTTGTGTGATAATTAGTATTTAGACCTCAAGTCGTTTTGAATTCTCTGATCATCACGGAGAGTGATCAGCATCAGATTTGTGATGAACCGACAGGTGTGTGTGCGCATGCCATAACTTCCAATTGGCAACATATATAAACAGAGATTGGCATGAATACAGAGGAAATGAATCGTTGATATACTAACTAGTCTCGCCCTCGATATATTAAAGCAAGAAATTTCACTTCGTTTACACAAGATAACAAGCACATTATAAATACTGTGAATGCAATAATAAGGTGAGGGAATTCACAAATTTTAATGCGCTTAGAATGATGGTTAATGAGGCACACATCATCCATTTTTCCTGCTTTCTTCTGCATTTTTTCCCCATGTGCTGCTTCATAAGAGTTGCCAGCTTAGGTTGCCTTGCATCTGAAGAATAGGATGCACGACCTAGAGAGCACCAATGATGCAACATTAACACGGTTAGGAGGGGTTTTTCAAAACGTCCTCTATATCTCCAATGTCGCTTACTCTCACATGACGATCTGAATTCTGATGATGGGTTACATCCATGTATGACTCACACGCCATATGCGGCTGATAAGCAACTACACATGATTTGCACCAATGGTGCAACGTTGAAGTTAGTATCCCCCCCCCCCCCAATTCAATTGCATATGATGAAACGAGAAATATGAAATTTTAATAGCTGGTGCCTAGAAACGTATATGCATATCTGATTGACAGAACAACATATATGCCTCTGGCAACTAGCTATGGCATAACGCTGGACCACACGCAATGTTTTTGAAGTTTCTATTGGACGTACTATATGTGATATTCATATAGTCATCATGTCATGTCAATATCAACTCTTTAACTTGGACACCAGATCATCAAGTTGGTACACTGCTTTAAGAGGTCATAGGCTAAGACAAAAAGAATAATCGATTAACTACTGACAATATTGGACAGATAATACGATTCAAAATTTGTGTAGCCAATTGAATGATTAAGATACTAGTATGTGTGAGTTACTAACTCTGAATTGGCTAATGGTAGACTACTGGCCTAGCAAGCTTGTTGTAAGAAATTTTTTGAACGTCACCGATCCAGAGATAGGTTCAAATTAATCCGGCTAGTAGTGTCCGATTTGGTGAATCTAATATCTTTTTCAATCATCCAAATGGATGGCTCATGCTTGCAGGTTCAATAACATTTTTACTGTTAATTAGTTCCGATGGCACATGCCAGGTTTGTTAGGGCCCCGCCCACCTTGTTTCCTAAAACAAATCCAATTGTCTTGTGTTTGTGTTAACGATAAATTTTGAAGCCAATGTCCCACTAGTTAACGATGAATTTTGAACCCAGTGTCCCACTCGGAGTCTCCGAACTAATTATCCCTCCTCTCTACTGGTTAGATTGATGTCTGCTGTCGGAGACTTGGAGTACGTAGCTGCTCAATGTTTAGAAGTCTACATCCATGGTACTCCCTCAGTTCCAAAATGTAGGTTGTTTGACTTTTTGCAGCCCCAACTTTGATTGCTCGTCTTATTCAATTTTTTTTGCAAAATATTATTTTTTTTGTTATGGCTAGCTTTAGTAATAAATGAATTTCAAGAATAACCTAAATTTAATTAAATTTATACAATTTTTTTTGAATAAGATGAGCGGTCAAACTTGGGGCTAAAAAAGTTAAACGATCTACATTTTGGAACGGATGGAGTAGTATACATTGAATTGCTATTCTTGGTTCAGAGAAGATGCTGATTGGTTATGATGCACTCTTGATTATTTACAAGATCTCTCATTTCTCTAAACAAGGTGTTCCTTCTTTTTAAAGACACAACATTTCTTCATATATTCAATAATGAAAAAATAGGGGCGCAGCACTAAGCCTGAAATTGGGGAATGAAATGAATTGTGCCTTCCTTTCCTATAAAGTTTGGTTTTTTACCCTCAACATTTTTTGATAGAAAATCTGTCATACCTGATTTTCTTAAACAATTCATTTCTCGACCTGAAACATTAATTCCATCGTCGTAACATCAACCCCCCCCCCCCCCTCTTCAAACAAAAGAGGAGCGTGTGCTTCATTCTGACCTTCGTTACAGTAAAGAGGAGCGTGTGTTTGTGCACGAAGAGAAGCACCACGTTCAGAAAGTCGTGTAGGTTGACACGGGTACCGGATCTTTTATTCCAATGTTTTGTGTCGTGTCTTCCATCCGATATCCGAAGGAAAAACGTACTTGTATTATATATACGATCGTCGATGTGACCATGCATGCTCGATCTTACACACGAATGTTCGAAAACCCACCAGAAATATACTAGTGCGTAGTGTAGTGTACCATTGCTTTGTTTTTACTCGTCGTCGGATGGGCCAGAGACGTGCGTATGTGCAGGAGTGGTTACCTACCCTACAAGGCTACAATGCCGACAAGGACGATTTGCATGACTCCCGACACGTCGACCACTGATCGGTCATCAGCCACACGTATATTAATAATAATGAAACCCATGTAAAGACATGCAACTATAGTACGTACAAATCGTCGATCGTAGGTGTAGTAGTAGAGGTACGATTACGAGGTATAAAGTAGTTCATGTGAAATGGAAACCTGAGCAGGAATTGTTTGAGCGTTGGCCACCACAAGCTGGAGACGCCAACTTTGACCTGAATATACAATTAGCAAACTAACGGCACGCAGGATCGAGAGTAGTAGCCGCACGAAGCACGTACGTCCAGAGATAGATCCTTCAATTCGCTCTCGGCCATGACCTCGTGACCTTGCCCTAGCTCAATATCTAACGTTGCCAGGTCGTCATCGATCCGTGCAACGCAAGTGGCCGGGCCGGGGACGACGACTTGTGTAGACTTCGATCTCTCTGTCTAATCACTACACCAAACTAAAATTGCTTTGAGCCCTTGACGGTCAGAAATTTCCTCGGCAGCGAATTGAGCCCGCCAAGGTACCTCAAACTGGTGTGTGTGTTCCAGCTCATCGGTTTGGCTCGTCCTTCACTTCACGTACCAATTTAACGTGGCAGAGATGATCTTCAACTACTCTATGTATGCACGCAGACAAAAGACAGGTGATGTTCCGCGTTGATATGAGCATGACCCCTCGATGATTAACAGAAATCAGCATGGTCATCATCTCCACCGATTCCATCAGATTACGTTTTTTTCTTTTTTTTTTCTTTCTTTTTTTTGTTTTGTGCGGCCCGTGACCCTGAATGAAAGCGCAAGCATGCCCCACGCCAGAATGTCCGGCGCGACAATATGTTCAGGTTCCGTCCACGTCCTCGTTCCGTTGTCCACACGACAAATGCGCACGTATTATTATCCATCCTCCTCTTGTCAATTTAGTTATACACCAATCCGTCCATGCATGTTCTCGACGAGGTACAGCATATAACATAACCCTAGCTTTTAATTATGCAGCTACCTATAGCTAGCTTAGCTACATCCTCTTATAGTTATCTCGCCGGCATGCATTTTTTTCCCGCTGGAAAAATTGGAATTCTTTAAGGGAACAGATCGAGTAGCTACAGCAAGCCGCGTGTATGTACGTGCATATACATGCAAGGCAGCATATGCACACGCATGTTGTCGGCAGAAGTGCGTTCTAGAAACAGGGTTCGCTAACTCAACCGTCAACGGTGCCGGTGCAATTGAGGACCATTATTTTTTTGAACTGAAAAAGAAACAAAAATATGGGAAAGTCTTCTGCTCCAATGGGCCTATGGGCTGCAGTTTTGGAGAAAAAAAAAGCTCTGGGCCTTTATTTACAGAGGTGTGTCTGCGGCAGACCTCCTAAAGGCACGATGGACTTGGGCCTGAGTCTTTCTTGTGTCTAGCTCGCAAGTAGGATTTGAACAACTATTTTTTTTTTTTGCAAACCGATTTGTGAGTTTTCTCATATTTTGTACTGCCCCGGATTTAAAATATTTCTTTGGACAAAACAACTTTACCGGACTTCTAGTGGTTCAAAAACAAAGAGTAAGGCCCCTGTTCGATCGCATAGTTTTTGTTTGCAAATGTCACATTAGATAGTGGACACTAATTAGAAAGATTAAATATAGACTAATTACACAATTAAGTATAAATAGCGAAACAAATCTATTAAGTCTAATTAATCTATCATTGGACACTATCGTGCTATTGTAAACATGTGTTAATGATGAATTAATTAGGCTTAATAGATTCGTCTCGCTATTTACACATTCCATCTATTTTTGTAATGGAATTAGTACACATTACCCCCTCCCAGTCCCCTGAACTTTGCCCAAAGTCTAAACTTTAACCTCAGTCGATAAAACTATCTAATTCAGACCCTCAATCTTCTCAAACCAGACATTAGCCCCCCTCGACCATACCAGCTTCGGTTTTGGATCCTTGTTGGCATCCACGTCAACTACCGAGCCGTGTGGATCCCTTTGCCAGTCGCCTACCCGCTTGACCACCAAGCCACCCATGCCGCGCCGCCGGTCTCCAAGCCCTGGCCGCCGACCCACCGGGATTCCAAGCCATGTGAGCTCTACCCTGATGCAGAGCCACATGCTCGGATGCGGAGCGGTGGGCGACCCGACGCGGAGAAGAAGGATGCCAGGATGGGGCCACCTGCGCATGGCGTGGGGGAGGAAGGAGAGGACGCATTGCGATGCTGCGCCCAATGTGGGGAGGAAGAGGGGCTAGATCCGGTGGCGCTGTTGTGGGTGGGTGGGGGAGCTTGTTTTTTTTTCGAATCACAGTACAGACGCAGACGCTCACATACACGCACGTATATCTGCCCCTATAAACATACGCATGCAACCCTACCCCTATGAGCACCTCCGAAAGACTGGGCCGGCAAATCCTCCAAATTGACGAAGTCACCACAGGCGCCTCGCTATCGACGGGCACGTCGCCTACCACTGAAAGAATAGCGCCGGTTAAATCCTGGAATAAATCCAGGAGAATGCGAGCACCAGTGCCGAGTCGAGGACTCGAACCCTGGTGGGCTGGTTCCACCACGTGGGGGGGGGGAGCTTGTTGGCATTGTGAGTCTCACAATTTTTTTTGGTGGCCCTTGCTTTTGCTGACTGGGAAGGATTTCTCAATTGTCGTGGGCAAACACTAGAATGAAAAACTAGACTGGAATAGTTTGAGGGTAGGTTAGATGTCTGGTTTGAGAAGATCAAGGTGTCAGCTAGGCGGTTTTGTATATCGAGGTTGAATAGGCTCCGGCTCTAGCTGACACCCTGACAAGTTTTCATGGTGGAACCAAACATGCCCATGTGGTTTTAGAACTGGCACAAATCCACTTTTACAGCAGTGATGGTCGGCTCTAGCTAATAAAAACGAATAATAATTATAATTGCACATAACGCAACAATGTTAACTTGCGATATGATATTTTCCTAATTCCATACCTCCAAAGCTTGACATAACTTATGCTCGACACTTTCCGTCAAAACCCACACCCTCCTTGAATTAACATTAGCAAGTTGAAGCATTTAGCCACCTTTCAGAAAAAGCCACGCTTTTTCTTTGGTCCCCTCAATCTCTAGGCTTGTCTTGGGATTGCCACCTTCTTTGGCATGCATGCATAAAGCTACGAGCTCGATCGATCTGCCCACTGCACCCCTGAAGAAGGCAGAACACCACGTCCCACATGAAACAAAAAGCTCACACATTACATTCTCCCATCTCTCCCTATGGCTATATATAATAACATTCTCCTATTCTCATTCCATCAAAACAAAGGCTAGACTACTGGATCTATCTCCACTGTTAAGCTAATGCCTGCAGTTGCAAGTTGTTACCATCTCCCTCTCATTCTTTTTGACAGGTCCAAGATACCAGATTGTTAACTGCGTGATCAAACGAGCCCTTTTCTCCCTTTGTTCCTTTTTTTACCAGCAAAATAGCACACCATAGAAAGAGGAAAAGGGAAGTAATAAAAAGACAGAAAAGGAATAGAGAGCACATGGAAGAAGTATCATATGGGGTTGCTGTCTGCTAGGCCTTTACTGGCTACTACATACTTGTATATTTGTATAGCAGCTGCAAGCTCATGATGCTTCATGCAAAGGAGATGGAAAACCACATCCTATTCCTTGGATCCCAAAGCCGTGCGTGCATGATTGTCCACTCTATCTCCAGCTACCACTCTATACCTGCTCATAAGAAAAAAATAAACTACCTGAGATGTAGTATGTAGCTGCCTAGATACCTAGTCTGCATTGCCATGATCGTCGATCGGTACCTAGCGAGAGATCCAAGAAGTGCTGTAAGCCCTCACTTCGACGCAGCAGAAGAATGGATGATGCTAGCTGCCTTCATCTCTGCTTTCGTCTTTCTTTCATATGATCGATCGCATGAAAAGAGGCGCTGATCAAAAGAAGAAAAGGAGAAGAGAGAGAGAGAGAGATGTATAGAGGGCCGCGCTCCTTTCTTGTCAAAAGTCTCTAGCAAAAGCCCTCTGCGACGTAGAAACTTTGTCTCTCCATGACGCTTCTTTAGAGATTCATACAGCTTTTGTTCAAACAAAATCCGCAACTGTTGAATCGACATACATGCATGGACATGATGACCGGCCGCGAGCCGACTGTATTATCACAGATGTATAGTGTTGTTTTAGTACTATATATACATCCTACCTAGTGAATCAGAAAACTCTTCGCAAAAAAGAAAGTTAATAAAAGAACAGTTTGCAATTAAATTCATGTGTGCAAGCTAGCAAGAAAGTATGGACAGTAGTATGTACATGTAATGAAATTATCAAATTTGAATGAACTATGTGTATATATGCATTTATCGTATATCCCAGCATATGTAGAAGATGAAGAGTCTTGAGGTGCTCAAAAGCGTTTGCACACACTGTGCACTTTAAAAAGTAGGAAAAGCGCCAGCAGTAGGGAGTGCGTACTTCCGATCGAGAGACAAAACTCACCGATCCAAAAGATGTCGAATCCCAAGGATTGCATGCATATGAGCATGCATGAATGATCGAGCAAGCTAGGGCAGCCGATCAAAGTTAGATTCTAGGGCGCTGTCTCATGATCGATCACAGATAATTGGAGGGAGCATTTCTGCATGCAGTGCAGATGCATGATCAAAAGAGGCACGTTCCAAGTTAGCCCAATCCAGCTATCGATCATGCATGTATGTCCATGGCTAGCTAGGATGCATATCATGTTTTCAAGCAAAGCAACAAGTTGGTCTAATAATAATAGTAAGTACGCTCGAAGTTATATATACTCCTACTCGATCTATCCTTTCCTTTCTAACGATGTCCATAGAGGCATAGATCGATGCCATCATTTTATTGTATAACATGATTTGCTTGTTCCACCTGCATGCCCCATAGTATACGTTGCAGTAGTATGTACTTCAGACCAAGGGGAACAGTTATTAATTAGTTACAATAATAAATATCTAATGCTTGGTCCATTTTCCGGCAAAAAAAAAATGCTTGGTCTTGGTCTGTCACTCTATTGAAAAATACAAAGACATTCTGGTTTTAAAATGTCAAATCTATTTACCTTTATCAACAATTAGATAGCAAACTGTGCATAATCAGTTGTCTAGGTTTCTAGAAGTTGTGCACACTGTGCATAATCAGTTGTCTAGGTTTCTAGAATAAATCACATACTCAACACGCGTGTTCGATATTCTTGGATTTATTCTAGACGACAACAATTGACTAATGATTTTGTGTCCAAGCATGTGAGTATGTGAATGCGAAAACTATGCGATTAGATTCATATTTCAGAGTGCTTTAAAAAGAATTTTTTTTGTATCTATTGATGATATATCTTGAGAGAATAATGGTTGATTTCTAACCTTAAAAACCAGGTCAAAATAAAAAATACCCATAATATATATTATTCAATGGATACAGTACGTTGAAGCGTTGCAACTTAATATGGTCCTAAAAGGGGCATTTGAAGTCTAAATTCTAGTAGTACAAATTACATAATTGAATTAAGTATTGGAATTAAAATGCCTAGAGCTGTCCTTACTTAGAAGCCGTTATTGTCTTATTGGTTCAATAATATTGCAAAATGGTGTTTCAGAAGTTGAGAAAAGAATAAATGAAGTCATAGCTTGAAGATAAGTTTTACTTGGCACACTGGCCATTGTTTAGTTCTCCGACTTTTCACCAACATGGCACCTGCTGACAACCGCTTCATAGTGCGCCAACTTGCCACCAAATTTAGAAGTGTAGTGCTAACAATGGTACATGATAAGCTGAGGGAATGGCATAATTTAGTAGCAAGACTTCTGAATGTGAACCTACAGGAGGGTACTGATATCTTCAGGTGGTCCTTAAATTCAAATGGTTTATTCACAGTAAGATCAATGTATAAACACCTGGTGAATAGTGGTATTAAAGTGTCAAAGGAAATCTGGCATACAAAGTTACCACTAAAGATTAAAATCTTCTTGTGGTACTTAAAAAAGGGGTAGTGCTTACAAAAGATAATCTAGCTAGGAGAAATTGGAATGGGAGTAAGATTTGTAGCTTTTGTAGCTCGAAGGAAACGATACAACATCTTTTTTCGAATGCCATTATGCAAGATTTCTTTGGCGTGCAGTTCATATGTTTATGGGAGTTGCACCTCCTCTTAACTTTGGTGATCTATTTAATCAATGGTTAAAACATGGGGGCCAAACACAAAATTTATCCATTTTAACAGGGGTTGCTGCTTTATGTTGGGCAATCTGGTTAACAAGAAATAAGGTCGTTTTTGACAAATGCCAACCAAAAACTTTATGCAGGTTCTTTTCAGGGGAATGCATTGGCTTCGTCACTGGGCACAATTGCAGCGCAGTGAGGATCAGTAGGAGATGATGATTCAGGTGTGCCAAACGATGGAGACAATGGCACTTGGCTTCTTTGCTTCCTATGGATGGCCACATAGTTTACGGCTTGGTTATTGATGAGAGTTATGCTCTAAAATAAAATTTGTGGACTGTGTCTATGTGTAATAATGTGTGGACTGATTCCTCTCTTGAGAGGGGTTGAAGCTGGAATTTTCCATTATCTAAAAAAACAATGGTACATGTAGAAGAACTGTTGTCCATGTTGGGAGAATACAACACAAATTTTGATGCATGACTCTCACTTTTGACAGAATACCACTCATGCCATTTGCTAACAAAGAGATGCCTCAGCGAGAGCACCTACGAGTGCGTGCAGTACTACAATAAAGTACGTACTACACGCGGTCATGAAGCAATACTATATATTAACGTCTACTTCCAAGTTCCAACAATACGCATAAGTAAGCCTGCTCACATTATTCCTGTCTACATAGTGGGAGAAGACGTACTAGTATATATCATGCACGTATCTCCCATCTGATCATGGGAGTTTGATTCATGAAAACATCCATAATAAGATCACTAGTACCATTCTAATTTTAGCATGCTTTTGCTATTGTTTCCATCGGTATATATGAAAGGCAAAAGATATAAACCATTTCCGTACAGTTCTGCAAAAAGGCTAATTTGAACAAGTTAGCACTTTACAGACTGCATTCTTTGTGTACGTACAAATATAGATTCAGTGCTAACAAAATGAAGGGTGAATGATGGAAGATCTTTTTCTTTCCTGAGGATCCTAAAGCATAAAACTTTAATTCAATGTCCACCAAGAGGTGATGCTTCATTTTTTTTTCTTTTGTTCGCATCTCTGTGCTAATAGCTTTCACACACCCCATTGGTACTTTCCAAAGACGAGAATGTTGGGCATTGTGAGAACCTAAAGCAAAGCCAAGAGAGAATTAAAAAGGAAAAACAGAAAAGAGAAAAGAGGCAGGGGTCCTTTTGCAAAATCACATTAGACTAGCATCGAAAGTAGTGTCCTTTTGCTACATTCATATGAGAAGATTGTTCCTTTGCCTTCTAAAGTGGCTACCACTTTGCACAAGCTCTAAGTTTTGAATCCTGATGCGGTTGCAATTGCATTTCCAGTACCACGTCATGCATCTAGCTGCTGCTGAAGCACAAATTAACTAACAAGTATACCACCAACTAAACACATGGTTTTAGTAGTTATCTACCTGCCGTTAGTTGATCACCCTGCTTTGGGACAGGAACTTTATGTGCATACTTTAATATATGTCGAAAAGGCTTAGCGTGTCTGTTAGCTCACCTCATCAAATACAATTGATCGATACTGTGACAAAAGTGCAAGAATCCATTTACACCTCTTATCCATTCACTTCGCTATGTGAGAAGCTACCTTAGTTACATACTTTCCATGTTGAATTTCTCTTACTGAACTTATGTCAGGATAATTGATTAACCAAAATAGTGTTTGAACAGAAATTAACAAAACTAACAATATTGAACTAATCATGTATATCAGTACGATACAAGCATGTGCACGCACGGACATACATGTACCAGTAATTATTTCCAGTCTCTTTGTCATGGGCGTAGATCAATTGCAGTGCACGATTTAAAACTAACTTTGACTGAAGTGCAAAACTAATGGACTAATTTGGTCGTCTATAAACATGATGCAAACAAAAAGAGCACCCGCTCTCATGCCCATATAAGAAAAATAAGAATCATAGGTTTAGAATTTATATTTTCAAGGTTCCAAAAACCAAACCAATGGATTATTTCCCATTCACATATAACTCCCTACGTTCTTAAATATATAAGGCATTTAGCATAGCCACGTTAATGCATGTTTAACATTAAACTAATTAATCTGTCCTCATATACTTAAGGACAGAGTTAGTATCACTACTACACAACGATTATCACCACCAGATCTTAAACCATTTTTACCGCTGAACGACACATTGTGTATTTGTGTTGTGACTTGTGAGCAAAGAACAAATATTATTATTTTTTATTAATTCTTTTGATCTTATTATTGGATGCAAAGTTGTAGATCTTATTGGATACTATGACTTTGATGATTTTGAAATTATTTCTTTTATGTTGTTTGATAGGCACAAAAATTGTATTTTAAATATTTAGATATTTAAATAATTTCAAATGAAAAAATATAAATTATAAATTCGTAGATCTTATGGAGACCTATAATTTTGATGTAAAATTTATCTTCATCTGATTTATTATAAAAAATTCATAATTTTTTCTTCTAATAATTTGGGGTCTATTGGTGGAAGCCCCCAGTCAACAATAATTACCGGTTCGTATTATGAATGGCTGTGAAAATCAATTCCATTTTTAGTGTCGGTTTGTGGGTCTGCGGTGTGTTGTTCATTTTCACCGCCGGTTGTCTCACCGCTAGTTTATTTTAAACCAATGGTGATGACTTTATTGGCAAAAATATAATATATTATATAGCAGTGTGTATCGCTTAACTGAGCTACCAATGTGTTGCAACGTCATATTGCCTTGCGTAAGGCACAACTGAACTCTTTTGATACGATTCAATACGTCGCATGCTCTGCCTAGCTAGTAACTTTTTAATTTTCTTTTTGCAATTTTTTAAAAATACGTAGGAGAGTTACGTACGTATTTTTGTATTAAGAAGAAAAATTTAGTTTGTTACAATACGGGTCAACCGGGCATACGCACACAAGACTCAGTTACCTCTAAGTGACTATACGGCAAGCATTATAACTTGAAGAGTAAACGCTAGTCTTGTTGACACGTCCTCAACCTTAACACACGTCGGTGTCAGAGAGAACACCTGCAACGCCAACAGGTAATTTTTTCCGTTAAGAAGGCATGATGACAAAGAAATTTTACATATCTTTAACTAATTTCCAGCATGCCCAAATCCGCTGGTGGTTCACACAAACCCCATTCTTCCAACATTACAATGATCTTTCCCAAATAGAATGGTTTTTACAAGAAAGTGAGAAACCAACCAAACATTACAAAAAACGACGAACAACAAAGAAAAACTGTAAAACACATAGGTCATTTGGCATTGACGGTTGATCATCGCTAATCAAATAAAACAAACGCTACTCTCGTTAGGCCGCTTGAAGAAGAACGCCCGATCCACTGCCTTAAGCAAGCCAGCATCATCTATGAAGCGACGACTCATCTCGTCCATGTCATCGTCGTCCTCCACGCTCATGTTCAGATCAAAGCAAGACGAAGACGGCGACGCAGTAGCGGTTATGACTTCCTCTTTGGGCTTCTCCTCGCTCTCGGTCTTCGCCTTCTTGGTCGTCGGTGGCGAGGAAGTTCTCGACTTGGCGTCGAAGCTCTCACAGCTTAGTACGATGATGGCGTCGCCGAGGGCAGCCACGTCACCGCCATGGCTCCGTACAAACCCCATTTCGATGGCCTCCAAGATACCCTTGTGGCCACCAGCCTGCTCCACGTCATCCACCATGATGACACGGTGCGGGTTGTCACGCACGGCCTCGTAAAGCCTCTCGAGCAAACCATTACTATTGTTGTTGCTCGCCTCCGGCAACGACCGCGGCCGCTTCCGGTGGTGGTGCTCGTCAGCGGAGTCCGACCTCGCGGGAGACGAGGACGACGCTGTGGTGGCTGCGGCGACGGACACGAAGCTCTTGCGCGAGCCGAAGACGAGGCGTGCAAGCTCCCTGGCCACCTTCACCTTGCCCTCTGCGTCACCTCCGAGGAAGAGCAGCCACGTGTCCTCCTTCGGGCCCACCGCCGGTCTCGAGCTCGCCGGAACGTCCACGTCACGCGTCCTCCTCGTCCTCGCCATGCCGGAACGGCACTGGAGGACGGTGCTCGCGATCTCCGGCGCTAGCTCCGCCTGCCATGGCACCTCCTTCTCCAGCGCCGAGCAGAGCACCTTGAGGTTCTCGGCGCTGAGCTCCTTGAACTTGGAGCGGCCGCACTGATCCACCTGCTCGACGGAGCCATTCGACGCGCTCGAGTCGTGGGACTTGTTGTTCACCTTTATTGTCGCGTTGACAAGCTTGACGTCGTCGTCGACGACGACGATGTGGACCTGGCCGGCGGTGCCGCACCGGGGCCTCGTCCATGGGTGCTCGACTAGCCATGGCTGGTACGGCTGGTGAAGGTGGTGGTAGTGCTGCTCGTACGAGGAGACCGAGGAGGACGACGGCGACACCACCGTGGACAAGTTTACTGGCGTCCGGTGGTGAGAGTGAGACGGTGTGTCGCCGCACGTTAAGCTCCATTTCTTGCAATGGGAAGGCTCCTGCATTAAGCACAGCGCGCAACATGCTTAATTTCATCAACTGTTAATTGTCATAAAATAAAATTTCATGCTTAAATTCATCAAATGACATGCTTAATCAATCTAGAATAACAGTAAGCGGGAATGCTTATTACCTGATTGCGGCAATGCTGGAGCCAAGGAGGAATGGTGGACGCCGGGAGGACTGATCGTGCCAACTCCTTAGTGGCGCCGCACTTTGTGTCGGAGCAGGCACCGCAGCAGGCGGCGGAGGCAACGGCCGTCGGCTGGCCGGAGCCACCGGCATCCAAAAGTGACATGCAACGCGACACCGACCCGTTCCCACTACTTCCTTCGCACTTGGCCCTGCTCGACAGGTAACTGACGGCCATTGCACTGCTGAGACAAACAACCGGCGGTGATAAGATTCATCTGTCACGGCTGCATATTTATGCTCTTTGCTGAGCACTACTTGTCTCTGTACTAGTACTATGATTCTTTTGCTACATGTCGTTTCAGTCAAATCGAGATGAACAATGGATACAATGAAGACATAATTAATACTAGCAAGGAAAAAAATTAAAGGCCCAAGTTATAGAGAAAATTTGAAGCAAATTGATGTCAGCTATCTACATGTAACGTCTAGCTTTTGTCAGGCCGGAAAGCATGTAAAAGATGCAAGCTTTCACTCGCTCATGGCAGGCAAGATGTCGAATGCCATTATTTATGTCAAGTTTTAATCAGTTTTTTATCCTGATTTTGCAATTGAGAAGTGGATAGTTGGATATGATCATATACGAGATGAGGTTATTCAGTATATTTACCTGTCGTCGACGCAGTTGAGGCTCAAGGCGAGGCTACCAGCCGGCACAGCGAGCGTCTGGAGTCCCCAAAGGCTCTCCAGCGACGGCTGCCCGGCCCTACACCTCATGTAGCTCTGGTACGTGCCGTACCCGACGAGCCAGACGCCGTCGCCGCCGCGGCACGCCAGGGCGCGCACCTCCGCGACGGCGTGCTCCACGGCGCAGTAGTAGTAGCAGCAGCTCGACGCCGCCGGCCACATCACCCCCCTCCCCGCCCCCGCCTCGCCGCCGCGCGCCGCCCAGAACTCCGCCACCCACCCGAGGTCCTCCACCACCACCACCACGCCGCCGCCAGTGGCGGCGGCCTTGACCGCGCGCCGGAGCTCCGCGAGCCGCTGCTCCGCCTCGCCCCTCGCCATGTCGCGGAACACCGACACGGCGAGGCTCACCACCTGCGCGCCGCCGCGCATGGCGTTGCCGCCGCGCTTGATCTTCTCCACCGCCGCCCGCGTCGCCGCCTCGGCGTTCACCGCGCTCTCGGCGACGACCATGACGCGCCGCTTCCTCCGCGACGCCAGGCACTCCAGTATAGCCGCGACGTCCTCATCGCGCACTTGTTCGAGAGGTAGTAGCAGAAGCTTGCTGCTAGGCTTGGTTTCTTCTTCAGATGGAGCACTAGGGTTAGGGTTTCGGCTCCCGGCGGCGGCGGAGGCGGATGTGGTTGAAGCCGAGGTGTTTGCAGCTGCTTCGATGGAGGAGACGACGGCGAGCTCGACGTTGGCCTTGACCTGGGTGCTGGAGAATCCGGCCTCGCGCATGACGCGGCTGACGCTGGGGTCATCGAGGATGGAGATGACGAGCTGCTCGAGCTCGATCTTGACGGCGAGCACGGGGGGCTGCTGGGTCTCGACGGAGGAGCCCCGGCGCTGGTGCGCCTGAGCTCGCTTGAAGGCGGCGACGAGCGCGTTGGAGAGGGACGGAGGGTAGTAGACGTGGCCGCCGCCGGCGAGGAGCGGCGAGGCGGAGGAGGGAAGGCGGTTGAGGGCGACGTTGAAGCAGAGCTCGAGAGCCTTGCACTGGAGCGGGTGGGAGTGGGACCGGAGGCAGGCGGCGCGGAGGAGCCCCGTCGTCGTCGACGACGACGACGACGAAGAGGACGGCGGTGGTGGCTGCTGGTGGAGCATGGCGCTGGCCACGTGGAGAGGCGTCACCTGCGCGTTGCCGCGGCGGCGGGCTAGGGTCACTGCTTGCTTCACCACCACCGCCGCCTCCGGCGTCAGCGCTTGCTGCACGGTGCAGCCGCCGGTTCTCATCCTCGCTCTGATCTCGAGAGATCAAGCGAAAGCTTGTAGGATCACTCGCGCACTTGGAGAGGTGTTTCGTGGAGAGAGATTAGTATAGCTGGGGTTTATCTTGCTTTGATTGAAAAAAAAAACTACAGTAGAGAAATGGAAGTGTGTGCAAAACTTGGAGAGGGAGAGGGTTGATGAGGGGTCACTCGATGGTAGTGATGGGGTGTCTGGGCAACTGCTGCTGCTGTAGTGCTGCTTTATATGCTAGCTGCCTGGTGTTGTGGTGGCTGTGTTCATCTTTTTGCAGGTGCAGTGTTGTGTTCTACTCCTATACGGCTGAATACACTGATGGGGTGAAATCTGGATGGTCTTTTTGGTGTCTGGGTTTGTGCTTTTCTTGCTAGGGAGGGCTCAGTTGTGTTTGTTCTTTTTTTTAGAGAGAGAGAGAGAGGGTGAGTTTTTTTTTCTTTGGTCCAAAGTGGATTTTGTGGTGTGAAAAAGGGCACAAAGCAGCCCGATTTCAGCTTTCTTTCTCTCCATCTCCCTCCTCTCTCATGTCTCTGTCTACAACACTGTATCGCTGCTCATTTTCAGGTAGCAGGCACCGAGGACTAGGAGGAGTACAAGCTAGCCGCACAGTATCTGTAACTAGATTGTTTGTTTGTTTCTTGTGCTCATGCACTTGTGTCATCAACTCGGCTGCAGAGCCCTGCACTGAACACGCTGCGGCCTCTAAAAGTAATGCTTGAAATTTACTCTGGTTAGTGTTAATTATGTTTTTAACTAACCCACATGATAGTGCGAATTTCATTAATATAACAAAAAAAAATATAAGTCTAGGGCGCTACTATCAGTGCTAATTATGACATTCCATATGAATATGCATCAACGTGACCACTGCAAAGTGCAAACCGATCCGCCTCAGATTTAGAACCTGTAGAAAGATCTTTGGTGTCTCTATGCCTTTATCGATTATCTCTCTGTTTACTGTTATTGTGTGACAAATGAGTTTGTACGTTCATCGTCGGTCATCTCTGCTTTTATGGACCGATATGATCAATTAAGCTTCTTGTTTTTTTCTTGGGATAAATATGCAAACCTTGGTGCAAGAAGAGGACGAATATGTGGGATGTGATGGGATGCCTGCCCTACACAGAGCGGTAGAGATTCTATTTGCCTCTTGCTTGTTGGTAACTACTGTTTCTCCTTTTAATTTCCACAAGAACGTTATTGGGCCTCACAGTCTAATTTTAATGATGATATGAACACAAGGCAGTAACTCTAGTGTTGTGACTTTCATATAAATTATAATTATTTATATAAATATTATAGGGTTATCTATGGCAATAGCTCAAGCCTTTTACTTATAATCGTTGTTATCTCTACCGCTCGAAGTTTTGCGACCTAGGTCCTATCCTATACTAGCATAGTAAGTCTAGTAAAAGTAAAAGCAAAAAAAAGTGAATATGAAATGCAGAAAATAAAGGTTAGAGAATGCAAACCTCGGCACGGTGATTTTTACCGAGGTATCGAAAAAATCACAAGCTTTCCATTAGTCACCGTTTTTAGAGTCCGTCTCAAAGGAATGCACATGCAAGGGCCAAGCTCCCTGGTCGAGTAACTCTGTGGATGGCCACGGGACTTTTCCACGCCGTCTCCACTATAGTAGAGTTTCGATCAACTAATGGAGGGTTCTCCACCTTGTCATAACTAAGCACTTGCAGCTACTACACAAACTCAATTGGAGGGTCTCGTAAAACTAGAAGCCCCGTATTAGTGCCCACAAACACCGATAAGTCAAGAGGTCTGCAAACCTTGCTAAATTCTAAACTAATTCATATTTTATATGTTCATACATAACCTAGTGAAGTCTACAGCCATGGAGATTTTCGCAAAGAATGGGTGTCAATTCAGTAATAGGCTTTGCTTTAAGCTGCTGACTTCATTTATTTGACTTAAATCATTTGTGTGTTTTTTACTAAGGCCAGATTTTCATAGAGGCCGGGATATTTTCATTCCTTTATCTAAAAAAATACACGACGATCTAGTGAAGAACTGGTGATTAATCATGATGTTCGGTGACACTTTGGCATCGTACATACTTAATTTGAATCGAGAAGCTAATAATGCAGAAGCTGTGCCAGGCAAGGCCTTTTCTTCTCCTTTCTACTTCTGTTTTGAATCAGAAAATTCAAAAAATAATGGTGTATATAGGACATCTTGCGACATTTAAAAAAAAAAAATTTAAACTAACATAGATGAAAAATAATGCACGTCTCGCTGGCTCACAAGCACGCAACAAACGCGAAAAGTTAGTGGCATATACCACTCATTAGTACCAAGGGCACTTTTTGCATGAACCTGTTGTTCGTAAGACGACTATAGTACAGGCGTTCATGTTGCATGCAATTCAGCAAAGAAATGCACTGCCGGCCAGGAATAATCCTCTGCATGTATATGCAGTAGGGCAATGATGGTGATGCAACGTCTGATGCTTTATGTGCGATCGATCGATCGATTTGATCCGGATGGATAGATGTGGCCTCTCATCTTTTGAGACAGCAGGCCCTGATCATCAACCGATTGGTAACAAGATGAGCGATATGGCAGGAGCCTGGAGCAAGTGTGTGTGCATGGATCGGAAACAGTCGATCTGGAAGCGTGTACGGCCAGGATCTTTCCCTCTGGACTCAAAGTATGAGGAATAAAGTGTCACTCAAACAGATGCCCATATGGCCATATGCTTTAATTTCTGGCTCTTTTTTTCGATGTGTTATGTGTAGCAGAAATCAATTAACATCAGTCACAAGTCACAGTGATGTTTAGTATATACTTGCTCAGAAGGTATATAATTGGTAGCTGGTAAAACTAAGCTCGATCGTGTATAAATCAGAAAAAAGGCAATTGTTTCGTTCATTGAGTATATGATGTTTCCCGAAAAAACAAAGATGTGTATAATGTCATTGTCATAAAAAAGTGTAAAAAAATCAAAATAATACCATTGGATGATTTTCAGATATTCCATGAATGTAAGTTATATATGGTCATTTATAATAGCTTATCTTCTACGGAGGTGGGTGACTCATGCATCATATTTTACAAATCTACGTTTCTGAAAATTATATTGCGGGTGGCGGTCCATAGTTGCACACTTACACGGAAGAGAACATTCTATCGATAACATTTCCTAATACAGTTAGGAAACATGAAAAGCAGTTATCTCCCTGCGTACGTACGTGGTCATCAGTCAAATGGAAGTGGCCATGAAATGTACTGTGTGTCTGTACGCGTCATCGTTGAAAGCAAGATACTGCATTACCACCATACGATGCTTTTAATTTGCTTCGTTCTACGGACGTGAACAGTAATCATAAGCGTCGAGAGTTAAAAGCCAAAGCCTGTGCATCAAAGTGCGGTTAAGCTAAGCGCCATTGACCGGGTCATAATCGCGTACATTCGTCTCGAAAGTCGTGCTTGAACGTTCTTCTTTATTGGGACGTGAACAGTGGGAAGGAAAAGGCATGGGTTGATGATAATAAGTTGCTCATACTCCTATCAGCTGCTCATGGTCACTAGCAAGGATACCCACCTTCATTCCTCAATCATCATCAGCTCATCCCCCACTTCTACCATGCAAAATACATGCAGAAATGAGAAATGTTCACAATCGATGAGTCCATGACATATCACCGTCAAACGAACAGTAGTACTGGCAACGGAGACATTACATATCTGTTATTTTTTTTTGGAAAATAGCTAAGCTTTATATATTGGAGGATATACGAAATATGATCTTCTGAAACCAATTAATCTGTAAGTCACAGTCAGGAAAAAGCTCTCTGGTCACCACAAGGCCAGGCCGGGGCCAGAGGACAGCAAGACTGCAAGAGGACAAGCCCTAATGATGGCAAAGTGCAGTGGGATACTCTGCAAAGGTAGAAAAAACGCCAGAAAAGGAGAGCTCCATAGGAAAGTAAGGCCAGTATAGTAACACAAACAAAGCAAAATAAGGAGAAAAGATTATTACTCCAAAAAAATAAAAAGAGGGAGAAAGAAATGAAAAATATTAACATTTGGGAAAAGGATTAAAGGAGCAGGGGAGGAAAAGAGTGTGCGTAGAATCATATGGAGAAAAGCAAGGGAAAGAGAGATGCCCTGATGATCTGAGACCTTGTGGTTTGTGGTCTTTGCTTAGTTAACGGCTGCACAAAAAGCAGGAAGAGGAGATTGAGAGAAGAGATCACTGAACACAGAGGGACAGCACCAGGGTTAGCCTGTCGATAGGTTGGGCTAATAATGAAATTGATCAAAGATTAGTTAGGCCCGTCCTTTGCTGTTCCAGCCAGGGGGCCCCGGCCGAATGAAATCTGCTTAAAGAAGCTTGTAGAGAGAGCGCGCTAAAAAGCAGTTATGTGGCATTATCCGGCTAAAAGCAACCAAGATTTTAATATTCCAAAAACTCTCAACACTCCAGCTCTCAGTACCCACACTGACCTGACCTGTCCTGAACCTGACTCCGATAAGAAGAGAACAGTGTTGTCAGCTAGGAGTACCTGATTGCCTGAATGTGCTGCCTGATTGCCTGAATGTGCTGCCTGAACAAATAAAAAGCGCATGTCAGGTCATTCCTTCCTGCATGGCTGCCTGCTTGAATGTGCTGCATGCAGGCAGCCACAGCACAGTAGCTGATTGCCGTTCACTGGCCATTACTACACGCAGATGGAAGCATGTATATCAACGCATGCCAGAGTCCTTTCACTTCGGCCGTTGTGTTCGGTCATGAACAGGGCCGTCATGCAAGAACATGGAAAGAATGGCCTGGTCCCTGTTCAGTTCTCGCTCTGTATGAATGTACGGTCATTCCTTTCGCTTTCTGCGTGATTCCTTTTGCAGCCATGGCTAACGCGAGATAGGTGTCCAAAATCAAAGCCTGCATGCATCTTGTAGCAGCAAACTCAAGAGAGCAAAGAGGAGAGGGAAAACGATTGGGACGACGTGACAAAACGCTGAGGATTCGGCGATCGATCCGTGACGAGACAATGGACGAGCTCCAAACCAGTCATGCTCGTGGGCTCCCAGACGGGGACCAACCTGGCGCCATTCTTGCTGCGCAGATGGGGACAAAATAAATAGTAGACCCACACGAATTTAATTTCAGCCCACTACAATCATTGGGCTAGCTCGGGCTGCCAAACTGCCATATTTTTACCCGAATAGTGAACCAACACGAAAACCTGGCCCAACCCGAGAGAAAAACCCCGACAAGGCGACAGTGTCCCCGTGTGGTGGGGGGGGGGGGGGGGGGGGCTCAAGCCTCGGTTTAAAGTTACAGTACATCTCAATAAAGGAGACTACATCACGAAAATAAACCAAGAAAGCTCAACAGAGGGAATGATCAATTCTTTTTTATAAAACTGAAAAATGGCTTGCTTGGTTGATGTCTTCATTGTTGTCTCGTTGTCCACACAAGGTTCTGCAAAAAACAGTGTCCACATAAGCACCAATGTGTGCATCAACCCCTCGAATGTAGGGCAGGCTTGGTTGGGTGTCAAAACTTGCCTAGCCAAATCATGGGCATGCCAAAATGTGGGTATGCCAAAATGTGGGTATACCAAACTTTTTAGCCAAATCTTGGCAAGTTTCAGGTTTGGCACTATGTTTTGGACTCAAACCAATCAAGTGCCAAAATTAATTGACTTTGCCCTGATTTTGGCTTGGCAATTTTGGAAGCCAACCAAGCAAGCCCGTAATGACAGGTTTCTTTTGTGTTAACCGTTCCACCTTTGTAAAACCGTTACCCCTTGGGTAGTTTCGCATGGTAGCTTTGGCACACTAGCATGTTGAGGTGGCCTAAGATGCTGACGTGGACAAGCTAACATATGTGCCTATATATTTGACATAAGGACTCTCTTATCTACCCTTTGCTTACTTCTCTCTTCCCAATCGATCTCACCCATCCTTCTACCCATCGACCCCCTTTGCCGGGGCAACGCGCAAGCTTCGGCTCACCATGGCAATGGTGGAGTAGCTCCCAAGCTCAGCCTGATGACCAAGTTGTGGTTGGGCTTGGGCTATGTCACGTGGCCCTTCCTATGGTGTTGGAGGTCATCCTTCCCTGCCCTACACCTACATCTTGGGTCATAAAGGCCTCGGTCACGCGATGAGGGGCTCAATACTGAAACTTTGGGACGACGGAGGCTATAGATACAAGAGTTGGAGATAAATATAGGAGTGATCAAGGACAGAGTGGACAGTGGGTGATGGTACAGGCATGAAGGGATGGACAATGGGCTATAGTGGGCGGTGAAGAGGATGATGGGTGTAGGTTTGGGAAGCGGTAGATAACATGCATGTGGGGGCAGGGTGGCATGGATGACGGGAGGTTGTAGGCGGGTGTGAATTTAAAAGAAGAAAGAGATTAAGGGTGCGTTTGTGAGCTTACCGAAGTTTGCCACGCCACTAGTGTGGCTGCACCAATGGTTTGGCGCTGAAATCGATCACCACACTTCTGTCGTCCTATGGTGCAAAAATGAACACTACTACAGAATATATTTTCAGAGGCGGGCAAAAAAGATTTTCGGGGCTGATTTTTGGATCCGCCTCTATGGTAGGGCTTCTATTAAGGAGGAATTTTCAGAGGCGGTTTTTCGCCCGCCTTCATTAATCAAATTAAAAAAAATAAAAAACTAGAAACCCTAGACAGGCCCGGCGGACCCATCATGGCTCCACCGAGCCCATCTAGGGAGCCACCGCCACCGCCACCGCCGAGTCATCAATCCACCGTCGTTAGATCTGCCCCACCTACGGGTCATCGCCGTTGCCACTCACCGGAGAGAGAACTTGGGACGGCAGATCTGGAGGAGAGAAGGCTGGATCCGCCTAGGCCTCCACGCTCCTCCACGCGCCCATGCGCCTCTCCTCCATGCATCGTAGCGCGTCGCCGCGCGTCACCACGCACCGCCGAGCCACACGCCACCGGATTCACGCACCGCCACGCCCACGCGTTGCCACGCCACCTTGCCTCCACGTGGGTAGCACCGCCATGCCTCCACACGGCTAGCGCCGCCGCGCCTCTACACACTGAAGCACCGCCGCGCCTTCAAGCACTGCAGGGACGCTCCGCCTCCAGACCTCAAGAGCAACAAGTGAGCAAGCTCCTCGACGACTCATCTGGAGAGCACGAGGGTGGGGTGGGTGGGTCAGTGTGCGTTTGGTGGAAAATGAGAGAAGGGAGGGCTGACGGCTGTGGGAGGGGAGAGAGAGGAGAGAACTTAGGGTTATGGTACGAGAGAGTGGTGTTTATATATGATGAAGGGTTATCGGGTCGAACTGGGTCTGTTTGGGCCTTAGTATTTTTTAGAGTCGGGCCTCATAAGTGTCCGCCTCCGAAAATTGGTTTACGGAGGCGCACAACTTAAGACAATTGTCTCCGAAAATAGACGATTTTGAGAGGAGAACATTTTAAAATATCCGCCTTCGTAAATCGATTTTGCGATGTGGACAATAACAAATGCTTTCAAAATAAAAAGTGTCTGCCTTTGTTAATGCTTGTGATTAACGGAGATGGGCGGAATTTTTGTCCTTCTTTGAGCTTCAAAATGGAGTGTCTCCTAAAACCATATTTGTAGTAGTGGAATGGGGGCGCTGCAACCGGACCACATTGCGCCTAAATATGGTGATGAAGCAAACACTAAACGATACTTTTGCGAAAATATTGTGGCGCAGTGTGTCAAGTTGTGGTAATGAAGAAATGTCCCCTAAGAACGAACAGAGGGGCGAAAGGATTAAGGAATAAAACAAAAATAGGTAGGCTATATTTCATGGTGTAATCCTTGTCCAGCCATGCCAATTCTGCAAAAATGGCTCACAAAAACCACTTCATACCTTGTTCGATCAATAGGCGATTGGAGGGAGTGGGAGGAGTTGAGATGGATTAGGGGCACGTTTGGTTTGAAGCCTAGGTTTACCAAACCAATTTTTTGGTTTGCCCATAACATTTGGCTTCCGTTTGCTTCATGACCAATTATTGGCTTGCCAACGTCCGCCAAAATAAAATCAACATGAATCGCGGGCAGATTCTGGGCGGCCAAAATGCTCGCCCATGAATTGGCAACCACCTGGTGGAAGCAAGACAAACGTGGCAAGTTACTAGAGGCTGCACATTAACCAAGAAAGCTAGATGAGTTAGCTTTATGTGCTAATATCTCACAAATAGCTCATCTAATCTGGAATCAGATTGCATATTAATATTCCTCACAATTAAATCTATAAAATAAGAGGTCATTTGACTATATTTTGAGGTATTAAAAAATAATGATATGTAGACCCCACATGTCATATTGAGAAGTCAAATAGGTTTGGCAAAATTTGGCAGGGCTATAATCCAAACGTGAAGTTGCCAACGATTTGGTAATACCCATGATTTGGTCATGACCAAAAATAAGTAAGGCTAGATGGGGCACAAACCAAACATGCCCTAGATCCTCTCCGATCCTCTCAATCCGTAGGGCTCGTTTGAAAATAAGTGGATTCAAGTAGAGTGGAGTGGATTAAGAATAAATATAACTACTATTCCCTTCAATCCCTCTTATTCTACTCAATCCACTCGTTTCTAAACAAGCCATTAGGAAGGGGATTAACTCAATCCACTCGTTCGTAAACACGCCATCAGGAAGGGGATTAACTGAAAAAGGCCTTAAGGAGTCATATACATCATACATGGTTTTTACTAGTTTTGGGTGTAAAAGAAAAATTAGTTGTTGGTTAAGGTGTGAAGTGAACCATCTTGTAAACATTAGAGGGTAATTGAAATACAATATTGGACTCATCAGAATTGGTACCAAAACTAAATATATAATCTTATTCAAAATAAAAAATCTCCAAATAAAGAAAAGTAGCAAATGCTATCTGCGCCTTAAAAGTTATAAAACAAAATTATTGACATTGAGTGACAGTGTTCACATCTAGATTGTAGCGTGCAGACAGAGGCCTTATGGGCCTGCAACTATAGGCCTATAAAACCTTGATGCTATTCGATACTCTGTGGGGGCTAGGAAGCAACATGGATTTTCAGTGTGGTTGTGGCCACATAGAGTCTATTATAACCATATATTTTCAAATCAACGGTTGTGAGGAGCCGAGAGAATCAGAAGGAACTCTCTCACGCACACAAACGGAGACAGAATACTGTAAGAGCATGCAGCTATCTGTAGCTCTCTAGTGCTAGCAGGCAGGCACGCGCGGCGGAACAAGTTTACCGAACAGTGCTACAAACAAAAGGCCCAACAAGTTGCTCGGAATAAACTACTCCAACAAGATGCTAAGCATTATTGGAATGATTGGATGGTGGTCATGTTACATGGAATCTTCGTATTTGCTAGCAGTTGGCACGGCTGCACTTATATATAATTGTATTCTAGGTCTTTGTCATTGTGCTGAGACGTACGATGACGTGTTGTAATTGTAAGTCAGGTGTATCGTTTCTTGGGTGAATTGAGATATATAAGATGTTTATTTCCAGCGAAAGGCGAAAGCAGAACGAAATAATAAAGACTTACTCCCTCCGTCTTATAAAAGATGTCGTTATGAGATGTGTGCACGCGTTACTTTCTTAACTTTGACTCGATTCGTAGAAAATATATGTAATATTTATATCTTTAAATAAATTTGTTAAAAAACTATATTCAAGATCTATATAAAGATACTAATGTTTATAATTTTAAATATAATTGGCTAATGTTGAAAAATACTATTTTTCTCGGGAAACGAGAATGATAAGTATTTTGGGACGGTGGGAGGAGGCACTTTGCTGCGCGTTGTGATTTCCATGATTCGCGACGGGATCAAATCCACAAAAGGGGGGGGGGGGGGGGGGGGGCGCCAGCTCTGGCGGTGTGTTAGGAGCTGGTAGCATGTGCCCTTCTCTCTGCTAGCCTCTTATTAGCAGAAAACAAGCTGGTCCAAAGGCGATATGGCTGCCTCCATAGACCGATTATTGCTTGTAATAAGGGGGTCTTTATATTCATTTGGATGTCAGATATGCCAGCAGTGCCATCTCTATCTATCCTACGGGGAGCTACCTGCCCCGGGTTGGCAGATTAAAACCAACAAATTTAAAAATTAAAACGTGGTCCATACCATAGCAAATTATTTATATTCATTTGGATGTCAGATATGCCAGCAGTGCCATCTCTATCTATCCTACGGGGAGCTACCTGCCCCGGGTTGGCAGATTAAAACCAACAAATTTAAAAATTAAAACGTGGTCCATACCATAGCAAATTACTAATCTTAAGAAGGGGAGGACGCTCGCTGCTGGAAGCTAAAGGCGCGCGCGTCTGGATCGTCCTCAGCTGCCCGAGCCCCCGTGGCGGCGTGGCGACATGGAAGCACAAGCACCTGAGTTCGCCGGCGGCGGTGGCGCCGACGTCATCCGCCGCGCCGTCCTCATCGGCACTGGCTCCCCCGGCTCCGAGAACCAGTGCGTCGCCCTCGTCCGTGCCCTCGGCATTGCCGACGACAACCTCACCGTCTATGTCAGTCAGTTACTCAGTTCACCTCCCACATACCGTTTCCTCATTCCTGCTTATTTCACACGTAACTTCACCATTTGGGTTGCTTATTTGTGTTCCATGTAACTTTAATTGTCAAAGTTTCAGTTCTTTTTTTTTTGTTTCGAAACGTTTGTGCAGCGTGTGACGAGGCCAAGAGGAGGGATCAACGACTGCCTGGGCGTCCTCCCCGTCTCCCTGCACAAACTGATCGACAGATTTCTCGTCAGGCCGTTTTCTCGCAGAGCGGGGCCGCGGAAACACGTCCCGAATGGCGGACTCGCCGCGCTGTCGCCCTCTGTTCCGGAAGCGGACGCCAAGGAGATCGTAGCTGCCGCTCGCGACGCATTCGACAAGTAAGTAAAAGCCTAAAACTTCTGCTCTCTGTAACTCTCTATTCAATCACATATTCACATTGCTTGCTCTCCCTTGCTCAAATAAATATGGAGTTTTGGCGCCACCGGACGGGTTGCCTACCCTGGTTAGCTAATTATAAGTTTGTATAGAGTAGTACACATCATTGATCATTTCATTCTAGAAACAAGCAAACCAAGTTACTACATCATATGATCCCCGTAATAAGATCTTACGGGTTGTCTAGACACTCATTTGCAATGATGCCGAGATCGACGCCGAGTGACAGTCAACTCTTCTTCCAGGGATCAAGGCCCAACGTTAGTTGTTGCTTGTGGACAAGAAACCATATCATGTTCAACCTTGATAAGGAAATTAGCTCCAGACTGTGTCTTTGTCATTCAGGTAGCATTCAAACTACTATCAACATCTTGGCTTTTGATCACTGTTATTTCTGTATTAGTACTCTAATAGAACCACTAAATGAAACATAATGCATTAATGCTATTGCTTGCCTTGGGCAGGTCGATATAGTGCTGAAGATGCGGATCTTCTTCGAGATAATCCGGATGCGACACCCAAAGGTTTCGCCCTGAAAGCTTTGACTTGGTCGTGGCTCCCCGTCACGATTGACTGCTAAGGGTGGACGGCACCAAGAAGTTCTAAACCTGTTGCGGAGATGGATTTTTCCACGAGAGCCACCGCCGAAGAATCTGGTATATGCATACGCCATGCTTTCTCATTTCTCAGTCATCAGTGGAAAGTCCCTTATTGCTAAGCGATGCCACGCTGATTCAGAACAATTTGTTGGTAGTGTAGATGTTTACTGTTGGGGCGCTGCACCAAGCTGATTCTGCTGCCCTACGTACTGCTTATGAAGCATGGCGTAATGAGCTTGCCCCTTTGGCTAAGCCACTACTAATTGTCAACATTGGAGGACCAACAAGTAATTATTACATCTTTTTGGCATATTTCATTCTTTGCTTCAATTTGTGGCGTAGTGATCCTGGCTGTCTTTTCAATTTTCATCATACTCAGATGAATGTGGTTTGGTTTTCAATGTTCAGAGAAATGTATATATGGTGTAGACCTCGCCACAGAGCTCATAACTTCTCTGTATAATGTGCTAGGCAGCTGCGCGAGTGTCCGAATTTCATTCTCGAGAAAAACACCACAAAAGGTAGAGCACCTGCTGGCAGTTGTTACAGTATGCGTAGGGTTACCTTCGGATAATTAAAAATGTGTATGATCTCTGCTGGCAGATTGCCGATGTCATACTTCAAGCGTTTGCAGGACATCCCAAGGTCTACATTTGGGACAACAAAGGTACATAAAAAACAGCACAGGTTATTCTTTATCGAACTAGGATCTGGATTATTTGCTCGTATGTTGTTCAGCTTCGCTAACAACTTTGCTTTCAGATCCTAACCCACACTTGGGCCATCTCGCATGGGCTGATGCTTTTGTTATAACAGCGGACTCACCAAGTATGCTAAGTGAAGCATGCAGCACCGGGTATCTGTTAACAGCTTATTCGTACAATGCAACTTATGGCGTGCCTTCTTTGAATCATCATGTAATTAATTGGAAGCCTGTTTATGACTAGCTTTGAATCACAATTATTTGCTATAGGAAATCTGTTTATGTTATCGGGACGAAATATTGTAATTGGAGGGTTTCAGATTTTCACAAGACTCTGAGGGAGCGAGGGGCTGCCCGCCCGTTCACTGGGTTGGAAGATGTAAGTTCGATCTCCATCTCCATTGTTTCCAACTATTTGTTTGAGTAGAATTTGATTGAGGTTTGAAAATACTTTAGTACTCCCTCAGTCTTAAATCCTAAACGGCATATTTTTAAGGACCGAGAAAGCATTTTACTAGCCTATTAGTTACATGTGACCTAGCCTTCAGAGGTTGGTATGAAGTGTTAGAGGTTTGTACATGAATTTACACAGCAATAGATTTAGTACTCTATTGCATTTTGGAACAAGAGTGATGAATATTTTCCGTTACTAATATGACATGCATGTAAGGGTCTGTCAACTATTTGTGTTTTGGGGGGATTTCTTCAAGCTCACGTGTATATTGGAATGAACTGTATGCATCAAGTGTCTCTAATTTTCACTACGAGATATCGTCCCTCTTCTTGTTTTCTTGCAGATATCAAGTAGCTGGAGCTACCCTCCCCTAAATGATAGTGCTGAAGTAGCTCCTTGCATTCGCGAAGCCATTGCAGAACGGAGTTGGACAATCGGATGATATACAACTATCATAGTAGGTCTATGCTGTTTAGTGTCTCCATTATATTACTCAAGTTTTTGGGTTGGATATGTCGCTATTTTGTTTAATCTGTGACTGTGATTGTAGACGGAAGAGCTGCAAACATTGTAATAATTTATTGTAGCCTCTTATGAGGTCAAGCCCATATACTCTCTCTTTATCTAAAAAGTTATTTAAAACACTTGGTAAAGACAATTTTGAAAGAACACTTTGAAGCCCTAAACAAATTAAATTAAAAAGTTATGAACTATAAAGTTGTATAACTTCTAAAGTTGTACATCTTTTATATTGGCCATATCTTGATTCAAACAAATCTATAGAAATGTAGTTCATAATATCTCTATCTCTCGTATAGTTTCTTAAAACTAGAGAAGAGGTTATAACGTTCATGCACAATGTTACTATCACTTTGTTGAATGAAGAAATGACCATAATAAAATTTGTAGGTATTAAGAAGTTATTCAACTTTGCTGTTGGATTCATATTTGAACTATTTTTGCCAACGAAAAGTAGGTTTGGATTTCTCAAATTTCAAATTTGAGTTTTTTTTCAAACGATCTCGAATGGAGAAACTGTCTAAATGAAAGTTGTAGATTTCAATAAGTTGGGAAACTTTGTAATTTACAATATTTTAATTTAAAATCATCTTGTCAACAGAAACTAAGTTTGAATTTCTAAAATTTGAATTTCAAATTTTGTAAATGACCTCAGATGGAGAAATTTCCATAACGAAAGTTGTAGATTTCGAAAAGTTCTGAAACTTTATAGTTGACAACATTTTTACTTGAATTAGTTCAAGACCTCAAACAAGAAATTTACTCTCGGTTCAGTATAATATGTGGGGAATCAAAACTCAATATAGACGCATAAGATGGTGCGGTGTAGTGGTAGAGGAGGCTAGCGTGAGAGAGAGGTCACTGGTTTGAATCCCATGGGCCGCGTAGCATGTGGATTTTATGTGAAAAATGCTTGACTTGTTGTACACTATACCTGAAGAGTGAAGTCAATATGAGGAGAGAAGAAAGAGATGGATGGAAGAGAAGGAAGAGATGGATGCAAGGGAGAGACACACCACCAACCATACCATAGCTTGCCTCGTATCGTGTCCGTACATACACACCAATGACGTGCGGCAAAGGCACATGGTGACCAGCGAAAGAGAAGAGCATAGGCCTGGAAAGGTTGGTTCTATGAGGAAAATTAAAGACAACAACCCTTGTCCAACCGCCCTGCGATGATCCGTCCAGCCCCTGCTGGTGGGGCCATCCATCGATCCCCGTCACTGCCCCGCCCTGGCCGATCGATCCCTTTGGCTCAACTGCATTCCCCTCCTCCTCCTTAGTTTGGATCCTTTGCCACCGCTTGCTTTGCTCGGCAGGCAAGAAAAAAACAAACATCTTGAGAAGTTATACAATTTTGTAGATCAAAACTTTTTTAAATGAATTAATTTACAGCTTCAAAATATGCTTTCAAAATTGTCTTTGCTACGTGTGCAAAAAATGCATTCGGTCTTTGTTGAGTGTATCTTTTTGACACTTGGCAACTAATGTCTTCATTGAGTGCCAAGGAAAAACACCCGGCCAACCATTTGTTTGTTGAGTGTGTTTTTTAATACACTCCACAAACATTAATTTTGCCGAGTGGTTTTTTGCCTGATAGAATGCACTCAACAAGCATCCACCGTTTTCCGGTAGTGAGAGGAACACAGTCAAAATTTCGGTTGTAGAATTTCGTTTAACTTCAGTAGTTTAAAACACATCGAAACTATATTCTAGAGGGAGGGTGTTGCAAAAATGCGCTATGTCTAGTTATTGCAGTGTTGTTCTTTAGCAGCATCCATCTTGCATACATAGATCAGTACTCAGTAGGCCAAGTATCATAACTTCACAATTCTTAGTCTAGTTTGGCGTACTAGTTTGGCAGTGCAATGTCGTGACCGTGGGGGGACAGTCTAGTCTTTTCATAATGTATATTTAATGCACTATTTGCGAACCAAGGTTAAGAAATTTGGTGAGGCACCAATGTGGGATGTAAGCTGCCAAATAGCCGTGTTTGCCCGATTTAGTTTGGCGAAGTCCAAAAAATTCGTTATAAGACCAACATGTAAACGCAGGGCCTTCTAGCAGGTCTTGCATAACTTGCTCAACATTAACCCCCTTACAAGTTGGAATACCAACGACCTGCCCACTCGGCCATCGAACGTGTCCTACAATCCAAGGCAGTTGATCAAAACTAAGTTGAAGCCCGGCCGCCCGATCCGGGCCAAAGCTTCTATATAAACATGTACATTGTACGCAACACATGCACATCCAACATACTAGCTAGCATTTCCCAAAAAAAAAAAAACATACTAGCTAGCATGGCTTCCTCCCTCGGCAACAAGCAGATCGCTCCGTTGGCACTAATGCTGCTCGCCGTGGTAGGCATGACGGACTGCATCCACCTCGCGCTCGCTGCCCGGCAGCCAGGCGGCCTCGGAGACGAGGCCATGAAGGCGAGGTACGAGAGCTGGATGGCCGAGCACGGCCGCACGTACAAGGACGAGGCCGAGAAGGCACGACGCTTCCAGGTATTCAAGGAGAACGCCGAGTTCATCGACAGGTCCAACGCCGTCGCCGGCAGGAAGTACCATCTGGCGACCAACGAGTTCACTGACATGACCCACGATGAGTTCATGGCCAAGTACACCGGCTTCAAGCCCCTGCCCTCTGGCGCCAAGAAGGTACCTGGCTTCAAGTACGAGAATTTCACTCTCTCGTCCGACGACCAACAGGAGGTTGACTGGCGCCAGAGTGGCGCCGTCACTGGAGTCAAGAACCAAGGCGGCTGTGGTACGTACTCGTCTTCGATTGACTGAAAAGGCCAAGTTGACTGATATTATTAATTTTAGCACATTTAATTTTGACTATTTCCTTCTTTATACATGGCCGAAATTTAATTTATATATATATATATATATATATATATATATATATATATATATATATATATATATATATATATATATATATATATATATATATATATATATATATATATATAAAGGTTGTTGCTGGGCGTTCTCTGCCGTCGGGGCCGTGGAGGGGATAAACGCGATCACAACGGGGCAGCTAGTCTCCTTATCGGAGCAGCAGCTTCTTGACTGCGACACGAACGGCAACAATGGCTGCAACGGCGGCAACATGGACAGGGCCTTCAATTACATCATCAACGACGCCGGCGGCCTCGCCACGGAGGACAGCTACCCGTACACCGGCACCCAGGGCACGTGCCAACTATCCGGCCAGCCCGCCGTGACGATCAACGGCTACCAGGGCGTGCCCAACGGCGACGAGGATGCGCTCGCCGCGGCCGTCGCCAACCAGCCGGTGTCGGTTGGAGTCGACGGCAGCACGTTCCAGTCTTACGGCGGCGGCGTCTTCCCCGGCGAAGGCTGCGGCACCGACATCACCCACGCCGTCACGGCGGTAGGGTATGGTGTGGACCAGGACGGCACTCAGTATTGGTTGCTCAAGAACTCGTGGGGCACCACCTGGGGTGAGGCCGGGTATATGAGGCTGGAGAGGGGTACCGGCGCCTGTGGTATTGCTCAGGATGCCTGGTACCCAACTGCGTCTGCCTGAACAACAAACGACAACAACAATTCACATATACAGTAGACTATACTACTCCTACATGAAGAAAGGCATGCATAATTAAGGTATCAAGGAAAAGAATAAAGGCTGCACACCGGCCGCCCGCAGGATTAGTTGCTTGCTAGATGTTACGCGATGAATTCAGTATAGCCTGGCGCAAAATGCGCATGTAAATGACATTTGTTTCCCAAGCTTGTAATACACGAATAAATGCAGTATGAGAACGTGACAATACCTAGATTCGTTTATACGCACACATCCATCTCTCTCTCTCTCCCTCCCTTTGACGTCCCCAATGTCTCATTCATTGACGTCTACAGTTGAGCCTCTGCTTTTGGGCGGCCGCTCTGAATCCGCACGGGATGGCGTTGGACATGACGGCTGCGGCCCGTAACATGAAGCCCCCGCGACGGGGAGATTGACCTCTGCTGCCGGACCAAGAACAATGCCGTGCGAGTCGGCGCGCCCGGGGTGGGCAAGACGGCCATCACCGAGGGCCTCGTCGCGCAGCGGATCGCCGAGGTGCGCATCAGCCAGGTTATCAAGATCGGAGGACGCGAGCGGCAAGGTGGACGAGAAGCACATGCGCGTCGGCGCTGGCTCGCGGCCGATTTTTTTTCCGGATTCAAACCAATCAAGCGCCAAATTTCATGGGCCTACCGTAATTTCGGCCCTGAACCAAGCAGCCCCTTGCAAGCGGGCCTTAGCCCATTTCGTCCACCCTCACTGGCCCAATCCACTCGATCTGCTCGCGCTCACGGTGCTGTCGGTCCGGCGCCGTGTTCCATACTTCCATCGAAAAGCAGATGAACCCTAAATCCCCAAAAAAATCCCCATCGGCACCACCACATCACTGATCAAATCGCCTCCCCACTTCAATCCCTCTTCGTTTCTCGCTCCTCATCTCTCCGTCGGCGGGGCTGTTGGGTTGCGGAGCCGTGAGCGGGCGGGCGGGCGGTGACGGGCACAAGCCGCACCCTATACGCACGGCAGCTTAGCGGCGGGCGGGCCTGTGCAGACGCAGCGCACATAGCGATGGACTCCCGGAAGGTAATAGGCACGCCTATGATTCCTACTGTCACGCAACCTCTGATTTTTAGTGCCCATCCCAGGATTCTTTAGGCCATATAATCATTTTCGGCAGTGGTGGAGCTGCCGAATCTGCACACCTAGGGCCACACATATAGGCGCATAAACCACTCAAACCTGTCTATATAACATTAGTCGTAATAGTAAAGCATAAGATGCATGATTTGGACTTTCGAGCATATCTATGAAGTGTTGTAAAATCTAGCTGGTGCTGATTTCGTTCGTCCCTTATCAATAGTAGAACGTGAACAGCCTGCACATGCAGATTGGACATTTCGAGCAAACCAGGGAAGCAATATGTAAAACACAATTCATTAGTGAACAAAATGATAAGTGGGAGCAGCATGAAATTAAGCTACGAAAAAGGCACAGACACTATGGTCTCAAGTTTCCAGCGGGGTAAACAGTAGAAACAGTTTGCTTGTAGCCGATGTGGCTGTGGGAGGACGGCTCCTCAGCATGCATTATTTATGTATATTGTTCTCGCACGTAGACAGGGGTCACACTGATAAACTACTGTCGATGTCAATTCATGATGGCAGGTGACTCAGAGATCGTGGGGAGGCAGTGAAGAGAGGAAGTAGGTAGTTTTATGGGATTCAGAGGTGATATTAGCCAGTGGGGGACATCACTGCCAACGACAGCTGCTAAAACAAACAAAGAAATAATGTTCTGTTCTCGTATCTAAACTATTCCTTTATCTTCATTCCAAATGTGCTCCACCGGTCATTTCCCTTTATAATTAAAATGCCACTAGTTTTTCCCACATCAGCTTACTTCAAAACTATGTAAGGCCATAAGGGACCTACGATTTCAAGTGTTTCCCGGAGACCCGGACATGGTACTAGAGTTAGGATAGGTTTGTGCTCAACTAAACCCCAAGGTGAAGACACCTGGTGAACCTGCTGGAATTGTATTCTGCAGTATCGAGAAGGATTGGTTTATTCATAACGTTGTATTCCCTACATTTTATACAGCACATGAATTTGTTGAAGTTGTGCAATACCTTGCCTTTCACTGTTCTATTTTTTTTCCTGTCATCTACTAACCGGTTTGGTCAACCTGTCAGGCAGAGAACACTTGTGGTATCGCCAACCTCACTACCTCAGCATATAGCATTCAGTCTCCAGAATCAATGCCTATATGTGAGACAAAGTCAACCAGTGATTGCCTCCACTGACAGAAATTACGTCCCCCAAATTTGGATAAGTTTTGAGGAACAGAAATACAACTGATGCAGGTAATGTATCATACGCTGTGGTACAAACCATTTACACGGGACATGCCCTGTGAGCAAAATTACATGTTTCCTTTGTGAACGCGACGACCATGTACCAGCTCAATGTCACTTAAGTTCAATACTCGCTACAGTAAATCAGCATTGTCGAGAACGCTTCAGAACCACTCTGAAACCGGGGAGAACTGTCACACCAGATAATCCACCCAGTACAACAGAGCTACATGATAGCCATGAATGCCAGTTGAAGGGGAATAATGAAATGACACCAGTCAGCTGTGATGGCTCGAGCCCCATAAGAACCCAGGTAACAGACACCGTCCCTGCAACTATGACACCTGAGCCACTAACACCAGCGTCAGGATTTACCTGCCTTGACTACCATGAAGACAATGGCCACTCTGCAGATAATTCTAAAAATGAGCCGCCTAGAGAATTGGAGCCATATGGTTGTAACCACGGATGCCAATCTAAGGTTTGTAGTGAAATGGTACCTGATGTCTCAAGCATCAATCATGGTGTTCAAGAGCAATCATGTGATCGGATGAGCCCCATAAATCAAATACCAGCCTGTGAAAACAACAACCCTGAAGCTATGAGGGATGTGGTGCTAACAAGTGTTGTAAGAGTCACCACCTGCTTCAACTGCCATGATGAAGGTCATTGGGCAAAGAGGTGTCCCAAGCAGAAGGCACCTAAAAAAATGAAACTGTGTGGCGTCACCTGCCTAAATTGCAATGGCAACCACTACACAATTAGGTGCCCCAAGAAAAAGAAGCCTGGAGAATTGAAGCTATGTGATGTCACATGCTTAAGGTGCCGCAACAAAGGCCACTTTGCAAATAGGTGTCCTGAGCAGCACTCTAGGGAGTTGGAGCCATATGATGACAACCATGAACGTTGATTGTGATACTAGAGCCTAGCACCACTTGCTTCGAACTAAAATGGCTCTGCTGCTGGTGGTACATATAAATCATTGTCATATGAATAAATCTTTAGTGCTCTACTGGGTTTTTTATTCACAATATGTTTTATCTGGCTACTCGCAAGCTGAGAGGCTTGTAGAGCTGTACACTACATTCTTTCACTACACTACTACTTCTGTTTCAAATTATACTCATTCTATCTTTGCTTAAAGATTCAAACTATTTTATATTTGATTAAAGTTATAAAATAATAACAAAGGTTTATGACATGAAATAGATATATTATAAAAAAATATATTTAGTAAAGAAAATTGATGATACTTATTTGGTATCATGAATGTTAGTACTTCATTGTATAAATTTGGATGATATATACAACAATCATAGTAGGCCTTTGCTGTATAGTAGCTCCATGAATCCATGATATTACCCATGCCATAGTGTCACCATATTGATGTCTTAACATGCTGGCAAAAAAGTCCTATGTATCATGTGTTTAATGTGCGTGATACTTCAATATCGTGGAGGTCCTTGTTGGACAGTCAAAGAAGAAAAGGAAAGAGATGCTCCACTGACATGTGTTGACGTGCTGTTTTTAACTACGTGTTTCGTTTTTTATATATATTGTGCTTCGTTTTTTTACTTTTTATACTCGATGTCTTTCGGTACAAACTGTCGCTTGAAGATCCATTTGATACATCTGCTTCGGCGTGCGTGCTCACGTAGTCTTGCGCGGTGCCAAGTAATCGGAGCCGTAAGCCGTTGCCGGTGAAGCACTGCAACGGGTGCTGGGGAGCCTGGGGAGGCACTGCAACGTACAGCTGCACCAGTTCTTTAAGGGCTAGCGGCGAAGCACTGCAACGGGTGCTGGGGAGCCTGGGAGGGACTGCAACGTACAGCTGCATCTGTTCTTTACGGGCTTGCAAGAACAACGATATATGCTGACAAAAGTAGTGTTGTACTACACCACTATAGTCAGCAGCAGCAGCAGCTTTGCTGTGCTCCGCCTTGATGTTTGATGCATACCGACATGGGCCAGTAACAACTTAGGCACGAACCAGCAACCCAACAAGGTGCTAGGCACAAAACCACACAACACGAGATGCTTTGACCAAAATGAACCTTATTCCTCAGGTAAGAAAAAAGACGAAACAAGGGGGGCGGAGAATAGCATTCAATCGGGATGCAAATGAGCTACTACACTCGGTTCATCACGAGACGCAGCTGGCATGTCAAAACACGAGCTCGCAACAGCAGTGCAAAAACTCCACGTCGATCCATCGCTGGTGGACCGAAAGAGGGCACGCCACAATACAGAGCATCAGAGCTCTGTAGTGGAGCGTCTAGATGGCTGCGAAGTACTCTTTGCTTCCCTTGGGGTCGGGCTTCATCGACCTATCCCCGGGCTTCCATCCGGCCGGGCAGACCTCGTCCGGGTTCTCCTGGACGTACTGCAATGCCTGAGGAAATATTGAAAGGAGATGTCAGCTTTAATGTCATTGAAACTGTTATCGATGGACTGTGAAATCAGGGCGAAAAAACTAGGTGCTCTAAACAAAACTGGTCAGATGCAAACCAGCACACACAAATGCCCAAGGATTGTACCACGATTGGCATACTGGGATTATGGTTTTGTTATTTTTCATTTGGAAACTACAAGGGCATCCCAGATCAAATAACACACTTGTTTCTACATTGTGACTTGTCAATGATGCATCTTGCCCTCTGAGAAATAGTAGTTTGGCAGGTCTTCTCAGTATAACAGATTGTGCAGCAAGTTCCAAAGGAAGTAGATAACTTAAAGGTGTAGATACATTTCAGTTATTTATCTTTTAATTTTACTGCATTTGGATTAGAAACATACTTTAAAAGTTGGATACAGCTTATTTTGATCCTTAATAGAGAATATATTGCACTGTTAACAATCAATCAGGTAAATGTTGGATCTTGTTCAAGTCGTGTATCACAAACACCATGAACGAAGTGCAATTATTTTAGGTTCCAGTGACAGCAACAGAAGAACTTCTCATTTCCCGAGTCCAGAGCAACAGCCTATTGGTAATACAGCTATGTAGCACAACAAAAATGGAACATACCTGAAGGGTCCTCATAGTCTCATCCACACTGCGTCCAATGGCAAGGTTGTTAATAGTAGAGTGCTGAATCACTCCCTCCTTGTCAATGATGAAGAGTCCTCTCAGAGCAATGCCCTGCCAAAAGATCATTCTGATTCAGAGAGTAGCATACAGCAGCAAAATTGGAAAACAAAAGCAAAAGATCTCAACAGGGAAGAACCTAGGGCAGAATATCATGTGGTTGAAAGGAATACCTGGCTAGGGATCAGAACACCAAAGGACTTTGAAATTGATTTGGTAACATCAGAAATAAGTGGGTATTTAAGATCGCCAAGACCACCAGACTTTCTGTCTGTCTGCACCCATGCAAGGTGGGAGAACTGCATCCAACAGGAGCCATTCAGGTGTCAATATATGAACAAAGAAAGAATAAAAAAACTAAGAAAGGTTATGATAAGACAAAAACACACTATCTCCAGTAAAAAAAAATGT
This sequence comes from Digitaria exilis, assembly GCA_015342445.1. Classification (NCBI taxonomy): domain Eukaryota; kingdom Viridiplantae; phylum Streptophyta; class Magnoliopsida; order Poales; family Poaceae; genus Digitaria; species Digitaria exilis. The sequence goes on along the minus strand of JACEFO010001924.1, from coordinate 1,416,405 downwards.
ATCTATACAAGTCAGATTTATACTTCAAATATGTCATTAGGACATTTTTCAAAGTATACAGTTTTAGAAAGTTTTGTAGTCTGTTTATATTCTTTTATAGCCAACCATGAGCACAAAATAATACTAGCTTCAAGAAAAAATCAATGTGAAATGACTATCCATACCCCTATTAAATGTCGTTACAAATATTGTTTTCTATCAGAGCATTTAATTAGCCGTAAATAATGGAAATATTGCAATAGCTACACCATTGGTATCATCAATGGGCAAACATGGCAGAAGAACATATTCTCCCGATGACATGGACAAACATCGTAAAATGGAGTGAATAGCGTACTTAAGTAAACAGTAACGGTCAACTTTATGAACACTATACAAAGTTAAAAAGACATTTTAAGGTCTCAAGTGAAAGGCCTCAAGTGAAACATACTTTCTTCTACAAAATGCTAGAACTGAATAACGGATAGTGACATGTCACTACCATGAACATTCATGTGGATGGATTTTCCTACTAATAGCTGTATTGGTAATGCGTGCATATCAGCACATATATCTCTACTACTTTACTCACATGAAACTGGTGACAGAAAAGGTGACCTTGCTTTACAGTTACAGCATAAAATTGTGTGATTGATGTTTTCTATCTCCAGAAACATATTGTCCAATGTTGATCTTAGAAATAACGGGACTATGCTCAAAGATTGTGCTTATAGGGAGAGCAACTATGCCCCAAAGATGGTTAGCATGTAAATTTTCCAATATAGGAATAGTATGCTTGCATGAATTTAATTCTATTATGAACTAGCACATATCAGAGTTTGTATGTATTGCAATAACTAGCTACCACCTAGAACCAACCACAGAATAATTCTGTGCACAAAGATGTGTTAATTCATCATCCACACTCTCTTATCCTTGATCAGGATTTGACCAATTATACTAAGAGATACTACCATAATCCCTCCGTCCTAGTTCGATCAGCGTATTTGTTAAATGCAGCAAGACCAAGTAGAAGGAAAATTCTCCTGTCATCCATTAATTCGGCATCGTGTAAACCACGGACAACACTTCGGTTGCTGGCTTGCTGCTCGCGTATACAAATAACGGCTGCTGCTCACGTATACAAACAGCCGCTTCCCAAGTCTGCATGCCATGCACATCAACGTGCCTCGTTAATTACACGAGTAAAAAAACGTATGCGACCACATGGATACAGCTGCCAAACATTATACGCTTAGCAATCTTGAAAACTTTTTTGGGCATTAAACGCTCATCAAATTTGGACAGAGGGAGTGTCATAGAAATTATGGTGTTTTCACATACCACACTGTCAATGGAGACACCAAGAATCTCGGTGTTCAACTTCTCAAATTCCTCGTATCTGTCACTGAAGGCAGTAATCTCTGCAAATATCAAGATGGGTTTATCTAAATCACTGAACAGCCCGCAGCAATCCAAATGAATCTTCTTAACATCATACTAACCAGTCGGGCAGACAAAGGTGAAGTCCAAGGGGTAGAAGAACAGAATCACGTACTTCTTCCCAATGTAATCAGATAGCTTGACCTGCAAAAGCAAACAACGGTAACATCAGTCAGAACAAACACCATTGCCGACCACATAACTGTACTACGCTGCTAGCATTTTGGGCCAACAAATCAGTGTAGGAGCCAGAGCATAAAGCACGCAAAATTACGCAGAGCGACAGATGCACATACGTTGATGAACTCCTGGTCGAACACGGCCTCGGCCTCGAAGTCTGGCGCCTTGTTCCCGACCAATGGCAAGTCATCCTACAGTACAGAGCACAGGGACCACGTCCAGAACAGTGAGCGAGCAAAGCAGAGGAGGGGACGCGAACCAGGCCCAGGTTAAGGCGAGGCTAGGCGATACATGAGGGGGGGACTTACGACGCCGCCGGCGCGGGCGACGAGCCTGGTGGCCCGCGCGGATCTGGAGGAGGCGAGGCGGAGGGGCCTGGCGGCGGCGGCGGAGCGGGTGACGGAGACGGATTGCGGCGCGGCGGCGAGGGCCCTTGCGGCGTGGGCGGGCGCGGAGGAGACGGCGGTGGCGGCGGCGAAGGAGCAGGCCATGGCCGCCCGGAGTGGATGAGGGAAGCCGGAAGGGGATGGGTGGATTGGGTTTGGGGGTTTGGGGTTGGTGATTCGTTGCGATGTGGTTTCGGGGGGGATGGTGGCTGGCTGGCGGAGTGAGTGAGGTTTTAAATACAGACGTGTCAGCGCCACACGCGCTTGGCGCTTCTTAGGGGCCTGTTTGCTTGGGCGGGCGTCTAGACTGTTCCGAGCTAGTACGGATTAGGGTATATTCGTATTTCGTGAATCACCTAGCATTGCATTGTGAAGCAAAAGGACGCTCAAAGTAGAACCACTGAGTGCACATTTCAGTATGAAAATGGCGTAATAATTTGACGTGTAACATTAGAAATAAGTAGTAAAGGTAGACATGCTTTTCCAAAATGAATAATCATGTTTTTCTTTTCCTTTTTTTTTTGAAACGAACCAGAATAATCATGTTTAGGGTGTGTTCAGATTTCTAACTAAACACTATTCATTCCAACTTTTCCCTATTCATATTGTTCCTCCCACTCCCAGAACACGCTTCCCAGAACTTGCTACAGTGTTTTTATCTAAAGCTACAGTAGATACTTTGAAATCTGAACACACCCTTATAGCATAATAGATGAAAACAGGATAAGACCACTAACAAAATACTGTAAAATACAGTAATAATATCAACATATACTATTAGAGGAAGTGTAGCATAAAAAATACCGTTTTTAGAGAGACAATGCGGCACTGTTATGATGGCCTCAAACATTATACCTTTCTTATTATAGTATAGATGAAGAATGTACAGAAAAGATAACCCTTACTGTGCTCGTATCAGAGAGATCACAAGACAAGGGGTGAAATGATCAAAGTTTTTTTTTAAGGAAAAAGTCCATTTTTAACCGTCCAATTATGGGCTCAGGGTGTGTTTAGATTAAGGAAAGATTCCTTGAAAATATACTTTTCACCAAAAAACACTATAGATGAATTGTGTTCTGTGAGTGGGAGGGATGGGATGAATAGAGAAAAATTGGATCAATAGTGTTTTTTTTTAAAAAAAATATTTGGGAACTAAACACACCCTCAGTTTGGTTTTAGCCATCAAACTCCAAAACCAGGTATATTTAGCCATCCAACTATCAAAACCATTCATATTTGGCCATCCGACTATTTTGATGAGTGGTTTTAATTTTTAATTTACAATTCAGTCCTTAGATTTTAAAATGATTATTACTTTTTACTCGTACCCTGCTTTAGGTAATTCTTGCGGTCACGTGTTCCTAACGGCGAGCTTTATCTTTTAAATGGTCTTCATACTATTTTTTCACTATTTGTTATATTATTCTTATGTAAAAACAACAATATAAAAAAATAAAACAAAGAATTATAAAATAATATGAATAATATTTTTAAAAATAAAGCTCATCGCTACGTATGCATGACCACTAAAATCACTTAAACTGGAGATATGAAAAAAATAACAATCATTTGAAAATCCAAGGACTAAAAATAGTAATAATTTAGATGTTTAAGGACTAAATATTAGTCCTTGGATCTTGAAATGATTGCTATTTTTTAAAAAAAAAAAACTCCGATTAAAGTGATTCTTGTGGTAATGTGTTCGTAATGATGAGCTTTATCATTTAAAATCATAGACATTATTTTGTAATGTTTTTTCCTTATATTGTTGTTCTTACATAACTACATAAGAATAATATAAAAATAGTAATAAAATAGTATAAAAAATATTTTAAAAGGTAAATCTCACCGTTATGAACGAGGGACCGCAAGAATCACCTAGAGCAGAGGTACGACTAAAAAGTAATAATCGTTTTAAGATGTAAGGATTAAATTGTAAATAAAAGAATTAAAACCACCAATCAAAACTAACTGATGGCCAAATTTGAAAGGTTTTGATAGTTGAAGGACACTCGGTTTTGGAGTTCGATGGCCCAAACTAAGCCAAGAGTTCGATGATTAGAATGGACTTTTTCCTCTCTCTCTTTTTTACGGTATGGGCCCGATCTTAAGGACATCAATGCTATATATACTTAAACATCCATAGAACATTAGGTTAGGTTTATAAGGCTGACTGACCTTATAAAATAAAGTATTATTTTTTTAGGATCATAGGGAGAGAGCATCCCACCTAAGTTTTTTTTACAGGCTTTTAGGCAAGCCAAAATGTTATAGCAACACGATACATCATAGATTAGCTAGGGAGGACGAATGGACGATAGTTCAAGACACAAAGCCGAGACATAATCTAGAAAGACAACCACCTATCAACATACTCATCAGATACACCACAACCATCACACCTCCACACCACCCCTTGTAGCTATGTCGTTCCACTGTCACCCTACACCTAAGGGTCAGGTTGTCACCATGGCTATGAAAAAAAGACGATATCCCCTTTGAATGCGATGGAACTACCTTTCAAAGCACATATGGAATCCCACACCGCATCCTCCAACACTATGCAAGGGGATGAAACCTCACAGGGAAAGGATGGAAGAATGGAACTGGAAAACCCGACGTAAAAACTTGATGGCACCACCAACAAGAAGAGCGCCAAATGAGGACACCCATTGATTCATGATGAGAATCCACAACATGTATCGGCCTTGCACTAGAACCAACACCGAGGAAAAGATAGAAAAATGCACCATCTTCATATAGGAGCACCAACAATAACACTTGGGTGGGAGGAAATCTCGACATCGCCTCCATGGAGGGGAGTGCCACCCAACCTAAAGGTGTCATCGGCATCAACAAGACCAACATAATGCTAGACTTAAAATATCCCTATGGCGGTTTCTCACCCCACCCGTCACCATTGGTTGGAGGCCACCATCGGTGATTTCCACCTCCAATTACATGTTATAACGTGCCTCAGATTTTTTTTAAAAGCTAGCACAGACCCACAAGTAGGGGGTAGCGTTGTGATAAAGCCTCCAGCGAGGAAAGCTGCACAACATGTGTCACCATTGCCAACGGTCATGAAGCATGGCAGGGATTTCTCCCGGTGCACCTCACCACACAAGTGCGCGCATGTGCGTTAGGCCGTGAAGTCCTGCTCATCGTTGCAAGCTTAGAACTCAAGAGCCGCCAAAGCTTATGACGAGAAGATGATAGGCGATCGATGGGGTTCTGAGGCAAGGAGGGCCAACCTAGAGCACACAGACGTAAGCCAGAGCCTACTGCTAGGCCCAAGACTCACATCCACCCACCTCACTTTCAACGGCCAGAGGCTATCCATGCGCGGCGTGTTAACCTTGAGATTCTTACAACAGCAGCCGTATGCCAATTTCTCCGCTGCGCAACAAGGCAAGGGAGCCGCCCGCACTACTACAGAATAGATTTTCGGAGGCGGTCAAAATCCATTTTTGGAGGCAGTTTTTGTGTCCGCCTCCGAGATGGGGCTTCTGTTAATAAGACATTTTTGGAGGCGTTTATTTGTCCGCCTCCGTTAATCGGATAATTTTTTTAAAAAAACCCTAGATGAGCCCGACGGGCCTAGATATGGACTTGTCGAGCCCATCCAGGACGTTGCAGACCGATCCACGGCTGCTGACACTGTTCCTGGGTGCGCACCGCTGCTGGCCTTGCCGCCGCCACCTCGGACCTCGCCCGTGCCGCCATGCCGCCGCCACCGGATATGGCCGCCCGGCCACCAAATCTGCCATCTTGCAACCGTCGGCTTCACTTCCGCGCTGCGCCTTGGGCCTCCGCCTCCGCGCCGTGCTCGGTTGCCTCCTCCTCCTCCTTGCTTGTGTGTAGCTCGCGTCGTCGCCGCCGAGGGAGAGAGAGGCGGCGCGGCTACTCCTCCTCTCCGCCTGTCAAGGGAGGAAGCTAGACGGTGCGTGAGATAGGCGGTGCGCCTTCGTGCTTTGGCTGGCAAGGGAGAGAGGCGCGCCTCCTCTGTGCTCCGCCGACGAGGAAGAGAGGCGCACCTCCTTCTTGCTCCGCCGGTGAGCTACTCCTCCAAATGCAGCGGCAAGGAGAGAGGGAGGGGGAGGCGGCTGGAGGGAGCGGAGGGAGTGAGAGAGGGAAGGAGAGAATGGTAGAAGAGTTAGGGTTGGTTGTTTTTATATGATGTGTAGTTATCGGGCCGACTGGGCCTGTTGGGCTTCGATACTTTGAGGAGGCGGGTTATATAAGTCATCCGCCTCCGAAAATTGATTTACCTAAGCGGACATGTTAAGGAAACCACCTCTGAAAATAGATTATTTCCGAGGAGGTTGTTTTAAAATGCCCGCCTCCGTTAATCGATTTTCCAAGGCAGTTATATGTAAACGTCTCCGTTAATAAAAAATGTCCGCCTCCGTTAATCCGTTAGTGCCTACGATTAACAGAGGTGGACATGTTTTGTGTCCGCCTCCGAAAATTAAAATGCCTTGTCTCCTAAAATCCTATTTGGAGTAGTGCTGCTGAGTGACGCTACTGCCGCTAGTGGCCGCTTTGGCCCTAGCCTGTTCGTGCGAAGGGGCAACCGCTCCTTGCCGCCTAGGTCTCCGTAGATCGAACCTAGGGGGAGAGATCATGATGTCCCTGGGACATCGAATCTAGCAACACAGGCCGCCGCCACCATGTCTGGCGTCGGGTAACCTTGAGTGGAGAACATGGGGGAAGGGAGGTAGAGGAGCAGAGCGCCCTACCACCATCGTCCTTGCTCCATGTATGATGCTCTGGTGGTGGTGAGGAGAGGGGCCAAGGAGGAGGTGTAGTAGAGCTAACCACGACGTGTTCCATTCGAGCCGCCCCCACATTCGAGTTATACATATAGGCTGGATGATTATCAAACACTCTACTTCTAAAAAATAGGCCGGTAATCGAAATTTAAACTTAACTTCTCAAAAGTTTGGAATTGATCGTAGCTTAGCTGGTAAGATTTCACGTTTAGACTGTTTCACTCTTCACTATTCATCAATTTTTTCAATATTCATCCTCTCAAAAAACACAATGCGCTTTTCAATAAAGTTGCTACAATATATTTCTCTAATTTCCTCAATCTAAACTCATCATTATGATGAAAGGAAGCCGGTTCAATTTTTTTTGAAGGTGCTCATAGAAGTAGGGTTACATATGTATATTTGTAGGAGTAAGTATATGCACGTCTACGTGAGCGTCGTTTTTTTTATTGTATTGTGTTTTGAGAAAAGAAACAGTTCAAAAGCTAGAGACTACATGAGAAGAGAAAAAAAAAACAAACTGCATTTTCCAACTGCAACTCAAAACATTCATTTAATGGGAGATGGTGAGATGGCAAGCAATAGCATCCCTATCCTACCATACAGTACATCTCAATTCTGCACACGTCACTTAATTTTGGCATACGTAGGAAACACAACCTGAAGTCTCGTCTTTTTTTCCGTTCTCCGGCTCGCATCCGTGTAATTTTTCGTCTCCCAGTCCGATGATTCGTCGTTCAAATCCGTCCGTCCACCGCTAGAGAATCCATCCCATCCCTACCTGTCATGCTTATCCTCTGTCTCCTGCAAGCATCAATACGAGGCGTGAACCGTGAGCTACCGCCAGCTGTTTTGTTGGATTTCCCCTGGGCTATTCTATTTTATATTTCCATTCATCGCACTCCTTATTTCCGTAACGTTGCTGTGTGGCCTACGTGGGCAACGGCATCATATGAGAAAAATATGTCTGGCTAAATGGTTCCTTGCAATTTAAAATTTCCAAGAGCACAAGAGGAATGAACTGGACTGCCCTGCAGCGTCAAAGTTATTAAAATTGTTGATCTTCCAGTCAGATTCAAGCATTTGATTATTTTTTTACCAGGTTTACAGACCAGATGGAAATGGGGAGGAACTTCTTTTTTTTTTTAGATCAGGAAATGGGGAGGAACTGATGATGATATGCTGAGCCACGCCTTCGGCCCACGAAGCGAAACCGCGTGGCCGGCCCATTAGAAATCCAGCCTGGTGGGTTCCCTCCGACGACCCATGTCCACCCAAACGGTGCCCTCGTTTCCGATTTATTTCCCTCCCGTTCCCTCGTTTTCTGCTGGCTCTCTCTCTTCTTCACCCTATTCCCCTTTCCGCCTTTCTTTCCCCCCTTCCCTCCCTCCCCACCTCGTCTCCCTGCTAACCCCACCCACCCAGCCTCCCTCCCCGCCGGTCCCCTCCGCCCGCCGCCGCCGGAGCCCTAGTTCCGACGAGGCCCCCGGCTCCCCCTCCGTCGATCGGACTCCGGGGACGCCCCGCCGCGCGATCGCGAGAGATCCGGGCGCTTGTATCTCCCGGGCCGTGGGGGCGGGAAAGGAGGTAAGAGCCACATGTCGGGGGTCGGCAGCGGCAGGCCTCCGGCCGCGCAGAAGATCCTGCAGTCGCTGCGCCCGCCCGTCGCCTTCGCCTCGCCGTCGCGCCCTCCCTTCGCCACCGACGACTACCACCGCTTCCCCACGCCGGCAGCGGCCTCCGCCACCTCGGGCGGCGTCGGCGCGGGGGCCGCTGCTGACGGTATAGAGGAGGGGCTCGTCATCCGGACGCCGGTGAGATGACACTTCTGCTCAGCGAGGACCTCCGGATTTGGTCCCTTTTCGGGGTTTCTAGTCAGCTTACCGTGGCGAATTTTCGTATTTTGTTGTTCATATGTGCGGATTTGCGTTTAACTAAACGAGTCCCGAGTAGAATCGGGTCAAATTCTGTCCAATTTCCTAGCTCCCTGAGAGTCTTACCACAGTGTCAGGATGCTCAAATGCTCCGTACTTGCAATTATTAGACGTCAGGTAGGCGCGAACTGTTAAAGTTATGCTTATGCAGAGCCAGGATCTATAGCAGAAGGAATTTATCTCACGCAGTTGTTGCAGTGCTGTGAGATTTGGAACTGGAGGGAAGGTTTTGTGTCATAAAGAGTAATAATCTATGTCCTGTAGATGTCGCCCACAAAGAGATCTGGGATAGAGGGAAACTTGGTCAACCTATGCTAATAACATATTCCCTTAATCATTGCCATAATAGCTTACATATTGTGACTGCAAGTATGATTTGGCTTGCAGTAGGACTTGATTTGCAAGTATGATTTGGCTTGCACCAGCGATGTGTACTCCTGCATTTGAACTCTGGAGGCTTGCCAAATGAAAAAAAATTCTTCCTTTCTGCCAGTATGTGTCTGTGCAAACCTGGCAGATCTTGTTACATTGAACAAAACTTGATGCATTATTGTTATTCAGAAGATTTCATGCACCAACAAATCAGTTTGTTTTGTTATTACTTGGCCGCTTATTTTAGGTAAAACCTGTTGATAGACCAATAATCATGGTTTTACCTGTTCTGTAAATAAAATGATCTGGCTTAGGGTCAGTATGTACATACTTTATATTCTGAGTTCACTACATCAATGAAGTATACTTGATTCTTTGCCACTAATGCTCGTATGACGTCAATTCTTTGTTTGTTTCCTAGCCCACATCCACACATACTATCGTTACAATTTAGCATATCCTTAATATTTTAGATATTTTAGGTATTCATTACAGCTATGTAACACAAGTCCGTTTCTTCTGTAGCTAAAAAGAAAAGCTGTATGTTTAGAAAATGATGCTGCAGAGTCAAGTGACTGTATCATTACCAGCACTGGATTTCCTAGCAGTCCAATGCTCACTCCGGTCTCTAGAAAAACTGTGAAACCTTCTAAGTCGAAGGCGAAAAACAATAAAGCTGGACCTCAAACTCCAACTTCAAATGTTGGTGAGTGGAAATTTAGTTAACGATATGCCATTGTCATATGCTTTGGTCCCTTCTTTACATATATTTTCATGGAAAAAAAGGTAAATCTTAACATTTTTGTATGCACAGGTTCACCTCTCAACCCTGCAACACCTGCTGGCACTTGCCGCTATGACAGCTCATTAGGTGATGATAACACTTTATGTCTTAGATATTTTTTTATTTGAGCTATCCTTTTTCATAGACTCATAGTAATGCTTGCTGTTACTTATATCCATCCTTCTGATCCTTGTTCAGGACTTCTGACAAAAAAGTTCATTAACTTGCTCAAGCAGGCTCCAGATGGCATTCTAGATTTGAATAATGCTGCTGAAACGCTAGAGGTTACATATTTTTTCATTTTCAGACATCGTATATTCTTGTCCACTTGGTATACATTCACAGATTTATTGCAATTTAGGTTCAAAAGCGGCGCATATATGACATTACCAATGTCCTCGAAGGAATAGGATTAATAGAGAAGACTCTTAAGAATAGAATCCGTTGGAAGTAAGCATTGCTTTCTTCCTTTAACCCTTTTGTTACCTTATAATGCAATATTATCTCATTAATCTCTGTCTTGTTATTTTATGATGCTAATCTTGCATGACACTACAGGGGTTTGGATGACTCAGGTGTTGAATTAGATAACAGTATTTCTGCTTTGCAGGTATTAGACTCCGTAAATCTTTTATTCATATTGAATTAACATGCTAAGTGCACCTCGTTCCTTTATACGATGATGACTAAATCTGAGCTCAGTTTCATGTTATCCATCTTTGCAGGCAGAAGTTGAAAATCTTAGTCTGCAGGAGCAAGCAGTAGATGAGCGTATAAGGTAGCTATTGCATGCTTCTCTGTAGAGCTTACTATCTGCTACATCACAGTTCCAAACAAACTCAGTACGTAATCTGGTGTTTTGTTTCCCATTCAGTGACATGCGTGGAAAACTAAGGGCCTTTACTGAAGATGAAAATAATCAAAGGTAGCTATATTTCTTTTACAGTAGATATGCTTGTATATTGCTGTTTAATACAATGTCCAAGTTAATTTGTCTATTAGGTGGCTCTATGTGACTGAAGACGATATCAAGGGACTACCCTGCTTTCAGGTCTGGTACTCTCCTTAAATAGTTAAATGGTTTACTCATGTAATATTACTGTACACCTGATAATTATTATCAGTTGCTTTGAACCAAACTATATTTTTGTCAGAATCAATATATATGGTAGATTAGTAGTTAACATTTGTGCTCTTTCTGCAGAATGAAACACTGATTGCAATTAAAGCACCTCATGGTACTACACTCGAAGTCCCAGATCCAGATGAGGTAGGAAGCAGTAAACTAAAGTATATGGGCTCTGCGTACATAAGTAAAATAAAGTAAAAATCACAATTCTTGTGTGTTTCTGCTGCCTGTGCAGGCCGGTGATTATCTCCAAAGGAGATATAGAATTGTATTAAGAAGTACAATGGGCCCAATAGATGTTTACTTAGTTAGGTAATGTTGTTTCCTCCTGTGATGCTATATGCTTGGACTGAATCCTAGCTAATCAAAACCTTGTTCTAATCATAGTCAATTTGATGGGAGATTTGAGGAGTTGGGTGGTGCTGCAACACCTGCAAGGCATGCAAATATGCCTAGACATCATCCCGTTGAAGATTTCAATACATCAAATGCTGGACAGTCTAGCACATCGGTGGATGTGGCACATAATGTTCAGCAAAGCCAGAGGACTCCCCAGGATCCTAGTTCTTCGCATGAATTTGGGACAAGGATTATTCCTTCAGATGTTGATGTAAGTCAGATTTTATAATGTTTGTTTTTAAAAAATTGTTTCCCTTTTCCATGGTCATGAAATCTGGTATGGTTAATGTGCCCATCTGAAATTACATTGAAATCACATAATTCATATCAACTAACACAACATTATGCATATATCCATGAACTTTCGATATGCTTTTCTGAGTTATAATGCTTTGAATCCTGAATGCTAATCTTTACATGTCAAACCTGCTAAGTTATTATGTAGCCTGTTGCAATATCTTTAATGACTGAACATCCTACACAAATTTTGCAGACGGATGCTGATTACTGGCTCCTAACAGAGGGAGATGTCAGCATTACTGATATGTGGAGAACAGCACGTATCCTTGATAATAATTCACTAAGCTTTTTTAAACTTGCCTGTTTTTTTAGTATTTGTAGTTGCAATTGGAATGACTTAACATGGAAAATAGCAGAAGTGCAGTGGGATCAGATGGACTTCTTGTCTGAAGAAGTTGTCACCCCTCGTGCCAATAATCAGCAGCCACTCCCAGTTGGTGGGCCACAGATGCAGTTTCCAAGCATGGATAGTCCATAAAATCATGGTGGCCTTTCCACTTCGACATCTGAAACACCTGGAGTGTTGTTTTGAATGAGATGTAGTGCAAAGAAATGGATTCTCATGTGCCCACCAACCAAGTGCTCATTGCAACAGAATTCATCACCTGGAGAAAAGTCAAGGCAGAAGTTCAGAACTGCAGATCGATGTGCACCTGGAATTCACCCTCTGTAGCGGAGACTGGTGAGGTCAACTGAGCAAGTTAACAGCTTGCTCCTGATTTGCTGAAGCACAGTGCTTCAGCTCCTCTGACAGAGGTACCTGCTTCGTTGTGAATCATTGTTTTGCTCATTCATGCGGTTAGTGCTCATCGTTAGTAACATGTGACCGCAAGAATCACCTAAATCGGAGGTACGAGCAAAAAGTAATAATCATTTTAAGATCTAAGGACTAAATTGTAAATAAAAGAGTTAAAACCACTCATAAAACAGCCTGGTAGCCAAATTTGAACGGTTTTGATAGTTGGATGGTCAAATATACCTGGTTTTAGAGTTTGATGACTAAAACCAAATTGAGGCAAGAGTTGGATGACCAAAAATGGACTTTTTCAGCACCCATGTACCCAACGAATGGGCTATGCATGCCGTGTGCACATCAGCTCAGCTGCAGTTCTGCAACCACTGCGCTGAGGTGAGAGCTCTAGCACGGGATATTCGTTGTGCTGAGTTCTGAAGGCACACACAGATCGCTGTCCTGTACGATCGGAACCCTGCCAATGAGTGAAGCCTGGACGTCTTCCCCAACGGCCATCGGCACACCTTCGCGCCCACGAACTGCCTCGCACACCTCCCCGAGCCTGCATGCCTCCAATCGAAGGTCTTCAGCATCGGCGATGGAGAAGACCGGGGCACCCATGCGGCGCAAGGCAAGCCACTTGCTGAAGCGTGACTGGGATATGCTGGGGAGGAGGTACTCGCTGGCATAGTTGCTCGCCGCCGTTGACGGGAAGAGAGCAGAGGTCGACTACTGCGTGTCCTGCGTCGGCAACGACTGCCCCCAAGAAGGCGTACTGACGTACCGTCATCATGCGATGGCACCCTGACAAGACTCCACCACAAGAAGGGAGATGTCAAGTTATAAGCAAATCTCTGAGGCTTCTGAGGTTGCCCTCACCTGCCTCACACCTTTCTCCGTTCCAGTTTACCATATATTTGCAAAGGTTATTGTCTCATTCATGCCTATGGTGTTTTGAGCTATTGTTAATTATCTCAGCACTTCGGAATTAAAAAAAAACTTCATTTGATCACATTCCACTGCTGCAAAAAGATTATTTATACTCCGTCACGTGAGGTTGTGATAACTGATAAGAAAGTAACATCACTAGGCAAGAACAATTATTGCATGTTCAATATAATTGCAAGAACAATTCTGGTTTATTGATTTAAGGCATTTTTTGCTGGTAAAATACAAAAGCACCAGATTTGTTTTTTTTTCCCCACACCCAGTTCTTCTCCCACTTTTTTATTTGAGATATTCTTCTCCAAATTGTTGGGAAGTGAGCTGCAGGAGCCACGCACTTTCCGGTTTCCTTTTTCAGGGCACTTTCCCTCGCTGCTTCCCTAGCGGAGTCCATTCCCGTTACTGAACGCAGTTTACATGCTATTTGGAGTGGACCAACACCAAACAATGAGATTAATTCTTCACTCACTTATCTTTCATGGGAAGATATAAACTTTTGGATTGACTTTTTGGCCACATTTCTATTTTACTTCTGTTAATAATACTTAAAAAAGATACTTTTTTTTTGCATGTGGCTACCGTAGGACAAATGCAACCTGACGAAATTAGAATTAAATGTTTCCCGTAGCATGCATTGGTCGTGTGCTAATGAACTTTCAGCAAATTAAAGCAAATATTATCTCAGTATACCATCTGTCTCTAACACTATTCTTCTCATGCCTGCTTTCAAAGCAATGTCTGTTTAATTGTAGCCACAACATGGTAAAAATAACTTATGCCATATCAAAAGTTTAGATGATATGTTACATCATCGTTTTGACTACATGGCCAATGTGTCTTAGACATTTTGCTAAAAAGATATAAGAAAAATACTGACACTACCTTTTTTTGAACGTAGAGAACGTACTTCCAAATAGGCAAGCCAGCTCACTCCAGAGAACGCTCTACCCCATATAGGCGCGTGAACCACACGGCAGGGTTTTCTAGTAGTTACAGAATCCCACCTCGACAATAATACTGAAATAATTGCAGGATCCTACTTAGCTAGTAACAGTCCCCGAAGAGCAAACTAAGAAGCTTTTGCTCATGTGTTAGAAGCTGCCGGGCTCTCTGTCACCTTCGACTTCTTTGGCATGGGAGCAACCTCGACCACGTCATCGTCCTCGGTGTCGCTAACAAGCTCAAACACAGGCCTCTTGCCTCCCTGAAGCAATTCCTCCTGCTGATGCTGTGGAGTCGGCTCTGGTTTCTCTATCACCTCATATTTCAGCCCCTTCTTGTCGTCCATTGCGTCGATGGAGACGGTCGAGCCCGCATTTATTTCTCCCTTGATTAGCATCTCGGAGAGCTTCGTCATCACGTTCTTCTGCAGCCACCTCCTTATGGGCCTGGCACCAAACATCTTCAAGAGCCGGAACATGGTATGTTATCAAACTGAAATAGATCATATTGATAAAATAGTTTTCAGATCATCTTGTAGAACTGCACTTACTGGGTTGTAGGATTCTGACAAGATAACACCCAAAGCATCGTCACTAGTGGACAGTGAGATGCCCTTGTCAGCTACGCCGGCAACGATGCCGTTGATTTGAATCTTTACAACTTCCTTCAGCATGTCCTGTGAGAGCGGCTCAAATATCACGATCTCACTGAGCCTGTTGAGGAACTCAGGCTTGAAGTATTTATGAACCTGCATAAACACAATACATTCATATGACAACCAGAGCGACAACCTCGTGCGGATCTTCATAGCTTGGGATTCACATACCTTCTCTGCCACAAGGTCTCTTGCAGCCTCCATTGTTCTTTCACCAGTCATGCCCTCTGCTAAGTGCTCTGCTCCCAGGTTCGAAGTCATAATGACGATGGTGTTCTTGAAATCAACAGTCCGGCCTTTGCCATCAGTCAGCAAACCGTCATCGAGGAGCTGAAGAAAAACATTGAACACTGCAGAATTTGCCTTCTCCACCTCATCGAAAAGGATGACACTGATGGGCGCCTCCTGATCTTCTCAGTCAGCTGACCACCATCATCGTGGCCATGGCAGCTTTAATGTGTTGTAAAAGAAGCACCAGGATCAGTGAACGAAACAACAAGCATTAAGTGTATGCAGTTTAACAACAAAATAAAGAGTAGTAGACAACCCTGGAGGTGATCCAATGAGACGCATCACGGACCCAGGGCTAACGTATTCAGACATGTCAAAGCGGACCAGCATCTTCTCACTGTCAAAGAGCTGCTCAGCAAGAGCTTTAGCAAGCTCTGTCTTCCCAACACCAGTTGAACCTAAGAACAGGAAAGAGCCTATGGGTTGCCGGCGCTTGTCAAGGCCAGCCCTTGACCGCAACACTGCCTGTGCAACCAAGTTAACCGCTTCATCCTGGCCAATAACCCGCTCGTGCAATCTGTCAGCTAGATGGATCAATTTTTCCTTCTCCTGATCAAGTGTCGTGACAGGAATGCCGGTCCATCGGCTCACAACCTTCAAACACCATTACAACAAGATAAGTAAGTTCTGTTGGAACAACATAAATAACTTTTAAAAAATAGGGAAAAGTCTATTTTTCAACCTTCAACTGTTACAAAAGTCCGATTTTCAACCTTAAACTATAAAACCGGATACTAAAGATCCTCCAACAATCCAAACCATGCAAAATTGGCCCTTTGGGTGGTTTTGTGGGTGGTTTTGGATTTTCTAAAAATAGCAGAAATATTATTTAAACGTTAAAAAACCATAACTAATTCATTTTGGACCCAAAAAATATGAAATCAGTGCCAAAAGTTCTCTTAAAATGTAACCAACCTATTGGTACACTATTTAATGTTATTTGGATATTATATATTTATATTACTAGTGTTTTATTGTTTTTTTTAAAATAATTAGAATAAAAATAAATAATATGCAAATAACTTCTAATGGTGCACCAACATGTAGGTCATATTTTTAGAAAAACATTTGCACCAGATTCTAATTTTTCTAGTTCAAAATAAATTAGTTATGATTTTTTAATAAAAAATTATTTTTAATTTTTTTGGAAAATACAAAACCACCTTCAAAACCCCTCAAAGGGCCAGTTTTGCACGGTTTGGATAGTTGGAGGGTGTTTGGTGTACGGTTTTGTAGTTGTGGGTTGAAAATCAGACTTTTGTAATAGTTGGAGGGTGAAAAATAGACTTTTCCCTAAAAAATATTAGTTATGATTCCTACTTGGGCAATCTGGCTGACTCCAACAACTGCTTCCTTCTCTTGTTGATTATTGTGACCTTGTGTACCTGCGGCGTTCTCTTCTTTCTGTCTGTTGAATTGTATTCTTGTGTTAGCGCAGGCTTCGTCAATGAGATCAATTGCCTTATCAGGAAACTGTCGGCCTACATGCACAAGTAAAATCAGGGTAGGTTTGTCTTAAGTATACTATGGATGCATGCAAATCACTAGGTGGAGGAGATATTACAATTTGTATAATGTTGTATTTGTTCCATGTTCTTATTAGCTCTAGCAATGTGATCAGAACAACTGAAGAGAAGGCCAAAAGTACAGCAATAAAATCCACCAAAAGAATATTGTCAAAAGGAATAAATGGAATTTGCAAGTTCTCTCATCTAGCCATGCTCAATCTAATTGCTTAGCACGTAGTAGTCTATCACATCTTGGATAATCTACATAACTCTATACATCCATACAAGTATATGAAATCTAGAATTGTCAATTACTATATACTGAAGCTGTTGTTAATGACGCCATTCTTTCCCATATTCTTTGTGAATTCCTCCTGTTCATGTAAAAGTTACAACAAATTAATCTCCGAGTTACTGACCGGTGATATATCGCGCAGCAAGTTGCGCAGCAGCAACAATTGCACTATCTAGAATCCTCAGGTCATGATGCTCCTCATACCGCTGCTTGAGCCCGCGCAGGATGGCGACGTGGCGTCCGTGCTCGGCTCCTCGACGTGCACCTTCTGCAGCCGCCGCTCGAACGCCGCGTCGTTCTCGATATACTTGCGGTACTCCTCGAAGGTGGTGGCGCCGACGCATCGGATGCGTCCACGTGCCAGCGCCGGCTTGAGCATGTTGGCGGCGTCCATGTTGCTGTCCTTGACCCTCCCGGCGCCGAGCAGCGTGTGCATCTCGTCGATGAAGAGGATCACCTTGGCGGCTGCCTCCTCGGCCTCCTTGATCACGCCCTTCATCCTCTCCTCGAACATGCCGCGGTACGTGGTCCCGGCCAGCATCGCGGGGACGTCGATCTCGACCACGCGCGCTCCGGCGATGGGCGCCGGGACGGTCCCCGTGGCGATCCGCTGCGCGAGGCCCTCGGCGATGGCCGTCTTGCCGACGCCGGGGTCGCCGACGAGGACCGCGCTGCTCTTGGTTCGGCGGCAGAGCGTGCAGATGACGCGGTCGATCTCGTCGTCGCGGCCGATCACGGGGTCCGTGTCGGCGGCGGCGGCGGTCATGTCGCGGCCGTACTTGTCAGTCAGGCCGGAGAGGGAATTCGCTAGGCCGAAGGGGTTGGGATTGTAAACCGGAGGCGGCGGCGGCGGCTTGGACCTGTTAGCCCCCCTGGCGGCGGCGCCAAGGTTGTTCACGCCGTGCAGCGTGGAAGGGGCTGGAACTGGAGTCGCCGGCGAGGTGAAGCGGCGGTGGGACTTTCTGGTTGAGGTCCGGGTCGGCCCTTTTGCGGACGATTTGTGTGGTTGAGACGACATGGCTGACTCGCCGGCGGCAGGAAGATGGCGCCCCAAAGACGACGACGAGGGGGTTCGCTGTCTTGGGCGTTGGGGTTTGTTTTGATTGATAACGATCAAAATGGTATAATAATGGATTCAGCCAGCAGCAGACGGCGGCCGACGAGGGATCACGATTGGAGGGCGCGTAGCTTGCTGGGGTTTTACTAGGGTCTTATCTTCTAGTATGGGTATATATAATTATATACGCATCAAAGATTGCGCCCTCCTCCCCGGCGGCGCGCGCATGGGCCCATCCACGCCGCCGCCCCTCTCAGGACCGCGCGCGCATGCAGGCAGCCCGCCCGCCCGCTCCGCCTTCCACCCCCTCGCCATGCTCGACGACCCCAACATCCTCAACTCCGTGTCCCGCTTTGCTGTCCAAACGAGGGCTCATCTTCAGCCGGGCCTCTAAATTAGAGCATCTATATTTCTTTAAGAGGTCAGCCCACAAAAAATTATAGGTTTCCAACTCTAGTGGAATGACTAAATTTGGAGGGCCTCCATTTCTAGAGGCTTTGGGCCACAATTTGGAGGCCTCCCCAAAATAGGGGCTCATTTATAGGCCCGGCTGAAAATGATTTCTCTAATAGGAGACTAAAACAAGAAATAGAGGCCCATTTGAGGGCCCGGCTGGAGATGCTATAAGTGGAGATGCTGCCTGTGACTTCATGGAGGACGTCAACTCTCTCTACCACGACCAAATTCTTGGCGTGTTACTGGTAACATATATAATGACATGCAATTCACAGCCATTTAGCTTACTACGATTATTGCTAGTGCAGAGCAGGGTTTACATTCGATAAGTATAATTTATCGGAGGTCAATGATAAACATAAATATCGGATATATTGAAACTTTACGATGATAAAAGAGTTTTTTTCGAACAAAATTTAGAGGAAAATTTTAGTGTACCATCAGCGTATTGAATGTTTGGAAGATCACCACCCAAATTCGCCTCAAGAGATGTCAAAGAGCCCCTCAATCAAGCATCAATAATCAAAGACAGTAGGGGGTTAGCATCTAGAACAAAAAGTGAGGGAGATGAAGGATCACTTTTGCACTTAAAAGACATCCCTGGCACACCATTCAAAAGAACTGATGATGATCCAAAAGTCAAAATATGTTCTCACGTAAAATATGTTTAGTTAAGCAGCATCCGAGCGAAGTGGATCCAAGCCCAAGGTCCTGTTTGGATCCACCGAGAGTATAATAAACTGGTTTATATAATCTAGAGGGCCTCCAAACGGGGCAGTTTTTATACCAGTTTATATAATCTAGAGTACCATATTATTATAACCCATAATCTACTCCACCCCAGCTAAAACCAGATTATAATCCCTAAATTACTGTCTGCCCATGAACATTATCAGATAATTACCTTATATGCCACCGCTTCCAACAAAAAATGAGGGGCGGGCATGTTATTAGGTAGTTCAAATAGCTAGATTACAGTTTTCAAATCTGGCCTTCAAACACCTCCACCCAGTTTTTTTTTGTCATAAACCAGTTTTTATAATCTATCTTCATAAAACAATTTATTATAATATCTGTTGGATCCAAACAGGCCCTAAAAAAATTAGGGACAGACATGTTATTAGGTAGTTTAAATAGCTGGATTACAATTTTTATAATCTGGCCTGTAAACACCTCCACCCATTTTTTTTATCATAAACCGGTTTTTATAATCTATCGTCATAAAAAAATTATTTAATCTCTGCTGGATCCAAACAGGCCCTAAACGGGAGACCTTGGATTAGGGAATTTAGGAAAATTTTCAGTTCTGCATTTTGAATTTGTGCTGCTTGATTGGTTCTATGGAGTAATGTTTAGACTAGAGCGACAGTGCAAGGAAGCTATACATGTTTCAGTGAACAGTAAAAAAATCTTTTCACCGTTTGAACACAGATGCTACCTGCTACTACTCTCAATTTATCGATTAGCAACTACTAGCATGTATTGGTTGATCTTTCTATGTCTACATTTTTATCTGTTTGATCAGTCAACTGTATGTTGTGCTCTATAGGTGATTACTGATATACATGCTCTCTTCTACACCAGTTCCAATGGTTTATTCCTAAACTGTGAGCACATTGCTTTGATGATTTTTTTCCATCAGCTCTGAGCAGTGTGTGATAGACCACTATTATCAAATAATAAGTATGACATATGTCAAATAAGCATGCTATCAAATCCCAATATTTCTGTTCTAAGATTATTTATTTGCACTCCATAAACCTTATGTATGTACATGATTAATAGAATATTCACAATGACTAGAAAATTTCAGTGTGGACAATGCTATAAACAATATTCTAACGATCTTACTACCAAAGCAGGTCAGCTAGTGATTGGAAGAGCAAGTACACATGCTAGGTAAAGAAATTTACCAAGTTCTGTATGAAGTATCTGTAGAGATAAAAATGCTACCTATTAATATTCGTATGTTCTGAATTGTAATTACAAGGTGATTTCAAGCTGTTGAGAATCTTTCATATTTATTAGGGTTATTGAAAAAAACATAATGACCACATGAGTTTATGTCTACCATGTTGGATGTACGAGGGGTACTAGAATATATAATCAAGGCAATTCCTCATGTGTCCATTTAATTCACAATGGATTATTAAATTATAAAAATATTTATATTTATTTGTATGGACTTTTTAAAAACCTATAATTTAAATTAATTGGCATGTCTTGGATAAGTATATAATTTATTATTTATAATTTGCATCTTTAATATATGTCTTTGTTATTTATACATTATATGAATAATATAAAATTCTTGCTTATAATTTATTTTTAAACGTGTTTGCGACACTTATATCTCCAACAGTTTTCCAAAGTAAGAGTTTTGTTTTCTTGTCCTTCTTTAATAAATTAATGTATCGAATGATTTTGGTCGAATATTGTTTTTAGTTTATTTGATATTTTAAATTGACTCAATTCAAACAAATATTAGTTAAGGTTGTATATTATTTGTTGGTGTATATTTAAAAATGATATGAAGAGATTTGCCTTAAACTATCATTTTATACAAGTATATTTTTGCTAGATTTATATGAGATAAGCATTTTATAAAAGTACGTCTAAAGGCTATATCCAAAATATGATTTAATTGTGTCAGGAGAAAATACAGCCCGTGACAACTATTATACCAACATAACATGTGCTCCCAAATAGAAATGATTTGGCTAGAAAATGTAGCTCTAGCTCTCAAAATAACTTTAGACAATGCATAGGTGAACATTTTAATGTTTTTGGAAAGATAGTACATATGCAAATGCTTATAAACATGTTCATTCATTCACCCTATGAATAGGCAGATGTCAAAGATTGATGTAGTCAGCACGTCTCATTGTCGAATGGCACATCTAAATGACTAAAGCCAGCGAGACCCTAGAATAATTCTAGTAAAATGTGAAAACTCCTGTGCTGAGTAGAGGATTCGCGGAGCCATGTATGGGCCAAAGTCGGCAATGACCCCCTCCCCGCCCTTGCTTGTGCAAGATTTCACAAGCACCTGGATGCAATTCATTTCACTAAAAAAAACTGGATGCAATTCATTAAGACATGCCGATAGCACTGCAACACGAAGGATTTTAGGACTAGCAAGAACCATCAGTTGATTCTTTATGTCACACGTGTGTTGATGATTCAATTCTATATGGAAATATTCCTCTTCTACCTCAACCTCTTGTAATACCTACTCACTGCACGTTCCTTCGCTTTTTTTTTCCTGTAGCTATTTACCAACAGGCCCTCTAAACAAGCCCCTTCTCTTAAATTTATAGGGTGATAAAAAAACTACACTCTAGCAGACCCCTACTTCTAAATTTGGGAGGCCTCCATATCTCTTCTTCCACCTATATTCCTGGAGGGTGAGATTTAGTTGGCACAAAGTTGAGTTTAAATAATTAACCCTAAAAAATTTGAGGGAGCCCTTACTAAAAAAAATTTGAGGCTTTGATTTGTGGTGGTGGGGGGGGGGGAGGGGGGGGAGAGGGGAGGGGAGGGAGTTGTTGAAGATGCTCTGAGGCCTGCAAAGAGTGCTAATAGACATGATATAGTGTTTATGAGTCAACTGATATCATGAAGCATCTACTAACTTGCATGTTTGCAGAGAACTTAAGATACTTGCGGGTGCGTGGTAGTTTATATTCTACTCTTTATATTAGAGAACTTAAGAAATGATTCTGTGCTTTCTATGAACACCAAATTATCAAAGAACCCCAAAAGCTGAGCAATAAAAATAAACTCAAAAGCAAGATAAACGATTTAAAATTTATTAACTCAAATTTGTGCAACCATACTCGAGTCCGCAATCAGTATCTAATCATTGGGATGCTGACAAGCACTAAAGGAAGGAGGGTTCACAATTTTGGCGAAATTTGGCCGGAATTTCCGGAATTTCGCCTTTTTGGTGAGTAGCGAAACAAAAGAACAATACCGAAATACCATTTTATTTTTATTTTTAACATAAATTTACTTAATTTTAAAAAAATAAAATGCTACATTAGCCTTCAAAAAATACGAAATTCATGTTTCATATTTTTCGGTGACCTCCGAAATTTTTATTATATCGAAATTGTCAACCTTACATAAATGGTAGTTCCATCAACGCCAAACCCTACTATTTCACTTCTCCGATAATCCAATTAAATAAACGACTGATGCACAACCTCACTAGCACTTGAACTAAATTAACATCTAGTCAGAGGATATAGGCTACCACCCTCATTTTCTTCTCCACAGGAGCACGATTAAGGTCAATGCCATGGTCATAGCCGGAATCGCTAGATACCTCCACGAGAACCCTCTTGTCTGGGCGGCGCACATTCTTCATTACTTTGTACTTCAGATCTTTCTTATCTTCAGAAGCATCAATGGTGACAGTAGTATCTACATCTACTTCTCCTTTAAAATGCATCTCAGCGAGCTTCGTCATCACATTCTTCTGCAGCCACCTCCTTATGGGTCTTGCACCATAGAGCTGTGGAAAACCAACGTAGATGGATTAAGAGAAGAAAAGATCTCATATGCGTTAGCTGAAAAAAGATATAATATCTTTCTTACTGGATTGTATGATCCTGACAAGACAACATCCAGAGCAGCTTCACTAGCAGATATATTAATGCCCTTATCAGCTAAACGAGCAATGATGCCTTTCATCTGAGCATTAGCAACTTGTCTCAGTTTATCATGTGAGAGTGGTTCAAATACCACAATCTCACTCAGCCTGTTCAGGAACTCAGGTTTGAAATGTTTCTCTGCCTGCATGACCAAAAACAAATTTTGGTCGACGTTGGCATCATACTGTATGACTGAACATTCAGAGCAACTATTTTTTGCAAACCTGCTTAATGACAAGGTTACGTGCAGCCTCCATCGAAATTTCGCTGGTCATTGCTTTAACTAGGTACTCTGCTCCAAGATTTGAAGTCATAATAATGATGGTATTCTTAAAATCGACAGTTCTTCCTTTGCCGTCAGTCAAAACACCATCATCAAGGAGTTGGAGGAAAACATTAAACACTGCAGGGTCGGCCTTCTCGATTTCATCAAAAAGGATTACACTATATGGTCGTTGTCGGACTTTCTCTGTTAGTTGTCCTCCATCTTCATAGCCATGATAGCTTCAGCAAAAGAAAATGAAAAACATTTAATATATATGTATGAAACAAATAAAATTTGAGAAGATATGCAGGTGAACAGCAGAGATAGATTAAAAATCTATAAAACCTAGGAGGCGCTCCAATGAGACGTAGCACCGAGTGACTGCCAACAAACTCAGTCATTTCGAATCGGATCTACATCTTCTCACTGTCAAACAGCTGTTCTGCAAGAGCCTTTGCAAGTTCGGTCTTGCCAACCCCAGTTGAGCCCAGGAAAAGAAAAGAGCCTATTGGTTGGCCAGGCTGATCCAGCCCAGCCCTTGACCTTAACACTGCTTGTGCAACCAAAGTGGCTGCTTCTTGTTGGCCAACAACTCTCTCTTGCAATCTATCTGCTAGGTGCATTAGCTTTATCTTCTCATCCTGGGCAAGTGTATTGACAGGAATGCCAGTAAATTGGCTGACCGCCTAATACAATGTTACAAAACAACCAAGTTAAGGCGGTGAGATTCGTGTACCACTCCCACCAAAAGAAAAGAAAGCCACTGAAATTTAAACTAACAAATATTATCTTTCTAGCCAGGCATCGAAAGCTGTTAACTGAAACGAAAGTGTACTGTACATATGTGTAGTTCTTGGCCTGATCTTTTATAGGTTTTATCAATGTATGTTAATGCTCTTCTCACTTAATTTTATACTTCAACATAACTACTCGTGAATAATGATTTCATCGGAAGATCATATGTCGTACTGGAGTTGTGCATAGTTATATTTCCACATATCTACTCATAAACTAATATTCAATAACCATATTAAAACGATGAGATGTTCATTTATATGGACATATTGTAGTTTAACTATCATTGCTCAGTATTAATGACCACGTCTAAACATAAGAATCAAGATAACATGCCTGTGCAACTTGATCTGGGCAAACAATTGCTTTCTTCACACCATCCACAAGGCTATGCAGTGTGTTGTTCCCGTTTAGCTGCTTGTCAGTATGAATCCTTGTGATGGCGCTTGCTTCATCAATAATATCAATTACCTTATCAGGAAATTGACGACCTTTAAGAATATAAAATGAATACATCAAGTATGTAACAAACAAGTGTGTGTGCGTGTTGTTTGTGTGTTGTGTGTATGTGTGTGTGTGTAAGACATAAAAGTTCAATAGCTGTACGCAGAAATGGCAGAGATAAAGAGAAATCATCACCTAATTCAGCAATTGATAAAAATTTTACACTCACCAGTAATGTAGCGGTTGGCAAGCCTCGCAGCTGCTACGATGGCAGCGTCCTCGATTACGACGTTGTGATGCTCTTCGTACTTCCTCTTGAGCCCCCGCAAAATGACAATGGTCGCTGCCAAGCTCGGTTCCTTGACGAGCACCACCTGGAACTGCCGCTCGAACGCGGCGTCCTTCTCTATGTGCTTGCGGTACTCGTCACAGGTGGTGGTCCCCACGCAGCGGATGTGGCCACGAGCCAACGCCGGCTTCAGCAGGTTGGCAGCGCTCAAGCTGCCGGTGTTATTATTCCTGGCGCCGAGGAGCATGTGCATATCATCGATGAACAGGATCACCTTGCCGTTCGCGCCCACCTCGGCCTCTTGGATCATGTTCTTCAAGCGCTCCTCGAACATGCCCCGTAGTATAGCCCCAGCCATCATTGCAGCAAGGTCAAGCTCCACGACACGCGCTCCGGAGAGCGTGGCAGGGACATTATGGCCCGCTGCAATGCGCTGTGCAAGTCCCTTTCCTATCGCCGTCTTGCCGACCCCAGGCGCGCCGACGAGGATGGCGTTGTTCTTGTTGCAACGGCAGAGGATGCGGATGACGCGGTCGATCTCGTCGTCGCGGCCGATCACCGGCTCCATCTTGCCGGCCTCTGAGGTCATGTCACGGCCGTACTCAGACAATGCAGCCGAACAGTTTGTGTTCGGCTTCGTAGAACCGTGTTGCGCAGCTGACCTGGCATGAAGGGCTTCCCTTAGTACGGCCCCCAAGGTGGCTGCGGCTGCTGAGGAAGGGGCAATGGCACCCATGGCCTTTGGTGGTGCCTGGCTCACCGGGTTCGGGTAGAAGGCCGCGGTTTCGAGAGCCCTCGGTGTGGCCAAGGAAGCATGGCGTGGCATGTTGGAGTTGGAGGCCGTGGCAACCCGGGATGAGGATGCCAAGGTCTCCCAAACATTGGATGTGGAGGCCAATGTTCCGCGCAAGGATGCTGTGGAGGCACACAAATCATTGGCGGATGTCGTGTAGCGACGATCTGAAGGCAAGGACAAGGGCATCCGTAACTGGCCCGAGTCATCAGTGCGGCCGAGCACATCGGCGGACGGGTTGGATATGGCGGGCCGCATAGTTCTGGAGTGAGTTGGATGCATCACAGTTTGAGTTAGGAAGGAGGAGGAGGCAGGCGCTGAAGGAGGCGGGACCATGTGAGTAGGGTTGTAGAGGGGGCTTCCTATGTGAGTCGGAGGCGGTGGTGTTGAGGCAATGAGCTTTCTTCGGTCATGAATGGATCTTTCTTGGTTGGGGAGCATTGTGATGATGATGAGCAGCGATGCTTCTTTAAGGGTTGTGTGTTTCATAGGGTAGAGTCAACCGAGTATATATTAGCGGCGGAGGCGGTGTGCATCTTCTGCCCACCGCAACTCGGGTCCTAGATATCCCAGACATTATGGCACAATAAATTTAACAAATAAAGAGAAGATATCTTCTATAGGATCTATATATATATAGTACATATATAAATGCTAGAGTATCCAAACCTATATGAAAATCTCAATCCTAGTCGCTCCATGTGTCATAGTCTCAGGATCGTTGGATTCTACTACATCTTGATCTCCAACGGCATTTTTGGATCATTGGATTTTGCTACATCTTGATCTCCATCGTCCTTTTCCTGTTCCTTGCCCCTTGTCTTCTCTCCACCCCTTGCCACCATGGCCTAGTTTTAGGGGGACAAGCATTGGCTATTGCTCTCCACAATGACACTTGTGGAGATGCATCATATGCCTGCTTCTGACCAAACCACTATTTGAGTCCTAGATCTAGGTATTCTAGATATTATAGCACCAATATATTGATAGAGAAAATGGTATACATGCATTAGAATATATATAGTATGAATATAAGTTTTCGAAGATATAAACTTCGATGGAAATCTTGATACTTATGACGCCGGGTTAACATGATCTCTTGGCCATAGCTTGATCTCCACTGTCCTCTTCTTTCCAATGTTGTTTTTTTTCGAATAAATTATGAGGTCCTAGCCTGGCTCCCCCCTTCCTCCACCTCTTGCTAATGTAGCCCCTCAGGTGTATGAGGACCAACACCCATTCTTGCTCAATGTCCAAAACAACACCGGTGGTGACGCGACATATGCCACCTACCATGAAACAACCCTTGGAGCCTAAGATATTCTATATATCATGTCATCAATAAAATAAACAGAGATAGGGTGAAGTTGTGTCTTCTATGTAGGATCCATATAGTCCATGATATAAATGTCTAGAGATCGAAAACGAGATAAAAATATAGATACTTGATACTCCACATCATCAAGTCTCTTACAACTGGATCATGCCACAACTTGATGTCCATCATCTTTTTATTTGTGTTCCAAAGAAATTATAATGTTCTAACTTGGCTCTCTGCCTCCTTCCATCTATCACCACCACCATGATGATGGTAGGGGACAAGGGGTAACGTGTCATGTGAAAGACAGGGGGGGTAATATCTTCTATATATGATATATATGTAATTCAGGATACAAATGTGCAAAGATCGATCTAGACACAAATCTCATTCCATATTGCTCCAAGTCATCACAATCCCTAGGTCAACGGATCATGCGACAACTTGATTTCCATTGTCCTTTTTAATTTTCCAAAGAAATTATAATGTTACATCTTGGCTTTCTCCGGCTGCCACATGTTATAGACAAGGTCCTCCAGGTGTAAGAGGACGGACACTAGATCTTGTTCTCCACAACAACGACAGTGGTGACGGATCATACATACACACCGCCACAAACTAAACTACTAGTTTCACCTAGTTATCTTAAGCTTTATGGCATGGTTAAATTTAAACAAAGAAAGAGGCAAGTGATATAAATGTCTGAATATCCAAAAATAGATGGAAATCTCAATCCTAGGTGCTCCATGGGAATTAATAGTCTCGGGATTGCTAGATCCTGCTAATTGATCCACCATCCTTTACTTTACCCTTTGTCGTTTTACGAAAGATTTTTTTTTTGAGGTTTCAATCTCTTTTGTCTCCACTTGTCATCCCCACGGTCTAGGTATAGGAGGATAGGCATATATTCCATCCTTCTTCCATAGATATGGCATATGCCCACTTCCCACCAAACCACTATTCAAGTTCGAGATATCCTTATAGCACCTGTAATATTAATAAAGAAAGAGAAAAAGTGATATATGCAATAGGATCTATATACTATGAATATAAATGGCTGGAGATCAAAACCCATATGTAAATCTCAATCCTTATTGCGTAGTGTGAACATGATATGTTGGTGATAGCTTGATCTCCATTGTCCTTTCCTTTCCTCTATGGTTTTCCAAATAAATTGTGATGTTCCATTCTGTCTCTCTCCTTCCTCCACCCTTCTCTACTGTAGGCCCTTAGGTGTATGAGGACCAACACCCATTCTTGCTCTCCAATACAACAACACTAGTGACACTTCACATGCCACCTCCCATGAAATTTCTACTAGAGTCTAAGATATCCTTGATATTATGTCATCAATAAAATTAAAATATAGAGGAGAGAGAAGTGATATCTTCTATTAGGATCCGCATAGTACAAGATATTAAGATTTGAAGATCAAAACCTAGACAAAAATTTAGATCCTAGATGCTCCACGTCATCCAAAGAAATTATACTGTTCTAACTAGCCCTCCCCTCCTTCCACCAATCACCTCGATAGCACGAAAGGTGTAGAAGAGGATTAGCAATGGCTGGTGTGCTCCATTATGATGGTGGTGGTCTTGTGTCATGTGCCACCTCCCATGTAACCACTACAAATAAGTACACTAGCGGTCCTTAAACTTGTCCTGAGGTGCCACTTAGGTCCACAAACTCACAAAATTGAAATATGGAACCCTGAACTTGTTAAGTCATGCCACCTAGGTCCATATATCCTTTTGAAATCTGATGTGGCATGGCAACTTAACGACACATGGGTGAATATATGCATGACACGTCAGATTCAAAGGTGTATGGAACTAAGTGGCACAACTTAACAAGTTTAGGATGCCGGATTTTGATTTTGCAAGTTCGTGGACCTAAATGGCACATTGGGGCAAGCAGGGCCACTTGTGTATTTAACTCAATCTAAAAAGAGGGAGGGAGGTGATCATATATGTAGGATCCATATATAGTACAAGATAGTGGTGATGCTTCTTAGGCTCTAGAATAATATTCCGTAAATGCACATAATAACCTACTGTAACATTTCACCATGAAGTTCCAAAGTATCATAAACTTACTAAGGGAAGCAATGTGGTTAAAGAATACTAATGAACATAATGATAAAACTTTCTAGGAATATCAACCCACTAACTTAGGGGTGGTAAAAGAGACACAAGATAATGTCCAATCTATGACCGAGTCGACAAGTCTGTAGCGAGAAGCCATTAGAAGGTCTGGAGTGACGAACGGCTAAAAGCATATAGTGTAGCGATCTCACCCGAGAAATGGGCCCACTTAAGTATATTCCACCTTCCATTGGTGCTAATACACTAAAATGTTCCCAAGTGCGGATTCGACCGTCGAGTCAAGCTCGACCAACGGCTACTGAAGATCGTCCGTCCATACACTCACTCGAAGGCGAGCTTTCCAAAGATCACATCATTCCACAAATTAAATTACAACAAGTCTTAGAGTTATTACAACCAAATTGAAATGATACGGAAATTAAATAAGTTTGAGTTCATGCAGCGGAAAATAAACGAGATACTAGCGACGATCCAAAGTATCGTCACGATGAAGTCAGCCGTGACGCTACTCCTCACGGTCCTCGGGAGAGGCCGGCTCCCACTCGATGCTGTAACCAGGAGGAAGCTGGGAGGCCCAAGCCATAGAGGCAGCTACCTCCTGAGGGGACGGTCCTGAAAAATTTAAGCCACAAGCAAGGCTGAGTATACTAGTTATACTCAACAAGACTTAACCGACTGGTGATCACTACATCACCGACTCCTAAGATGAGAGGCTGTTTGGCTAGTGGGGTTCTTTTGCCAAAAGCGACTAAGCTGTTCTCTAACTTCTTTTAATTTACTTTTAATTCTTTAGTCTATCCATTCTAGGTGAGCCTAGCTAAACAATCAAGTTTTTGCAATACAATTATTTCATACAAAGATTTCATCCTTCCAAGTTCCATTTCATAATATGCCATACATCGGTCAAGCAGTCTCATTAACCGCGAGAAGCGGACAGTTCGAACCGAATTTACTACCTGGCCAGGGAAAACCCAAACATACGGAATGGTTGGAAATGCCAACACACCCCAATCCTTTCTCCTCTCTCTGCGAGTGGCTCCCGAGTCCCACTGCCTCAGGGTAAAGGTTTACCACTACTGGGACTCACGCAACTACCCTCATGTGCCCATGGGATAACGTTTCCAAGACAAATGAGCTGTCGGACCTGCTCGCATCAATCGGATACCGGGACTTACCGGTCCCATAAACCGTGCATATGTGTGGTACGTTCAAACGCTTGACACAAAAGTACCACATGTTTCCACTTTAAACATCGATAGACGGGTATCTACAATCATCCGTCCATCATCTATAGTGTTTCTGATATGAGTAGTCATACAACTCCTATATCTCGCGAGTGTCGGAAAACACTCGACTTCTATCGTTCCTAAGCATAGCAACTATCGAACCTAACATACTAGTGTTCAATCAAAGGAACCTATGATCATGCAATCTAGGGTTTCATTCAACTCCTTGAAACTTAAATGCACAAACATATGATCAATTAAATTGCGTAAGTAAAGTTAGGTTATGCTCCGGGGCTTGCCTTCCGGCTCGAAGCGGTACTCCTGCTCGGGGCTTGGATCCACGTGCACCACGTTCACCTCGGACTCCTGGGTGACCTCCTCGGCAGCGGGGACTAGCTCGTAGACTCCGTCGGCGAGACCCGAATCTATACGAAATGCATGGAATGCTTAAGTATCGAGATTTAAATAGTGCACGTTTATTTTGATCTTGTTTGATAAGTTGGAAAGGATAACATTAGTTATAAGTGAATATTTCATCTCCCTGTTGAACCTTTACCTTGATTTTTGAGTTTTAGATTTTCTCTTTTCTTTTCTTTTTCTTCTCTTTTCCTTTTTCTTTTTCTTCTCTTTTCCTTTTTCTTTTTCTTCTCTTTTCCTTCATTTAAGTCCTTTTTCCATTATTCAAAAGGTGACCTTAGGAACATTATTTTTAGGTGCCATTGGACTAGAGGCTCACTCATGCCAAGGCAGAAGCTTAGCCCAAAGTTTGGCTCCAAATAATTTTTCTATAATTTATTACAATTTCTCTCATCTTTTTGCCTAAATTCAAACTAAAATCATAACAAAATAATTGCAAGGTTTTTATCCAAACCACTTGGCACAGTGGCTTAGGATGTCAAGAGTGACATCTCTGCAAGTTTGCAAGTGATTTTGATTTTTGGTTATTTTTGTGAAATTTCACCATATTTAAACTACCAAAAATCATTTAGCCATTTTCTAGTGTCCAAAAATTATCCTTTTCACTTTTCTAAGGTTTCTTATGTCTTGATTGAATTTCTGTGTGAAGGATGTGATTTTTCACTGAGTAATTTATTTTCTATGATTTATTTGCCAAAACAGCAGGGTATATGTTTGGAAAATCATAACCCTAAATCTACTGGAAATTTTTGTGCACCCTTTGCGCATTGGGCTAATGATAATCACCTTAACAACATATCCCAAGCTCAGCTCCAGTGCATGTGTAGATTTTGAACTATGATGAAATGTGCTCAAACCTAAATGAATTTATATTTCAAAATCTACTGCTCAACTGAGTGAGGTTCCAAAAAGAAAGTTGTTCTTCTAGATTCACTGGTCACTACAAAATTGGTTTGACATTTTTCTGAGTTTTCTACGATTTTCTACGAATTTTTGAAGATCTCAGCAATTTAATCCAAAAATTAAGAATCTGTTTTACGCGGGGAACCCTAGAACTTTTGAACTTCTTACGAACAGGCCCCTGCACTTTTGCGCTCGGCCCCCTGGACAGAGGTTGAAGATACACTTCAGTCCAGGGCTCGCCGGCGTGGTTACGCCGGCCAAACGGCGGCGAGACCGGGCCGGGGAAGTAGGGGAAAGTGAAGAGGGGCTCACCACGGCTCGTTTGAGCTAGGTCTCGAGGTCGGGGATGGCCGGAATCGTGCTCGGCGACGACGGTGGCGGCTCGGCAACTCCGGTGAGCGGCTGCCGGCGACGTCGGGGTCGGAGAAGCTCGGGGAAAGGGTCGGTGAGCACCAGCGTGACACGAGGAAGCTAATGGTGCCCTTGGTTTGGCCGGAGGTGGAGGGAAACGGGCTGTGCGCGTGCGCGAGCGGCGGCGGAGTTCTCTGTGAACTCCGGCGAGCTACGCCGGGGGCTCTGGTGGGGGATTTGGTGCGGGGATTGCTCGGTGAGCAGCAGTGGAGGTTGGGGAAGCTCGAGAGAGCCTTGGTTTGGCCGGGGGAGCAGCGAGGAGGGCTGTGCTCGTGAGCGAGCTCGGCGGCGATGCTGCGGACTCCGGCGAGGTTTTTCCGGTGCTTTGAGCGAGGGGAACTGTTGAGAGCTTATGTAGGAGCGAGAGGGGAGTGAGAGGATGCTCGGCAAGCTCGAGAGGAGGGCTGGGACAGCTCGGTGACGTCGCGCGGCGACAGAGCCATGTCGCGGCCGTGTTGGCGCCGCGCGCGGTGTCAACGCGCGCGCGCAGGCGTGCTGCGGGCGGCAGACGCGCGTGGGCGAGGCGTGAGGCGACAGAGCGTGGAAAGGAGCACGCGGGGGACGCGAAAGTCGCGGTTTGGACCGGCGGGCAACGGCGGCGACGGCAAGGACCGGCGGTCCGCGGCGGCGACGCGGTGGCGAGCGCGGGGTCAGCGCTACAGTGCGCCTCCGACCGTGAGACCTTGCCAGGCGCATGCGCGGCGAGGGGGGACACCCAGCCGTGTCACTTGTCGACGCAGGCGAGGACGGACGGCGACGGGAGCTGCCGGCGGCGAGCTCGGGCACGCGCGAGCGCCGCGCTGGCATCCCGTGAGCACGCCGTGAGCGGTGCAAAAGTCAATTGATTGGCATGGCTCTAATTTCAAAATTTTGAACATAACTTGAAAATCTTCCAACATGAAAGTTGTCTAGAATTTCATTAGACACGTTACTGCACTGGAAATTTGAAGAAAAAGTTTAAATCTTGGCTGTAATTCAAAAAGGGGTAAATCCCTGTTTTGAACTGAATTTCTGAAATTCGAGGGGCTAAATGGCAAAATTGGCCAAAGTGTCCAAAGAGGCAAAGTTCTGAAATGTGATGAAGAACAACTTTGCTTTTGGGAGATTTTGATGTTCTGTGGTAAAATCTTGAGTTTTGGCTAAGATTCCATTTCAGCTTTTGAATTTGAATTGAAATTTTAAATTTCCAAGATTGGGGTTGAAGTTTTGAGAGGCTTCCAAGCATTTTTAGGCTATGGTCTGAAAATGAAAGTTGCTTGGTTTGACTTACTCTACAACTTTTATATTTGCACTTTTTCAAGTTTCTTGGAAATTTTCAAAGTTTTCCTTATGGGCTCATTTGAATGATTTTGGCTCAATTTAATTGGTTTTTCCTATTTTCTTTGTTTTCCCTGCTTAATTAGCCTTGGCTTAACTTTAACATTATTTTAAGGTTAACTAAAACTAGGGATGTTACAGCCTACCCCCCTTAAAAAGAATCTCGTCCCGAGATTCGGGAATGCTAGGAAGTGCGGAATGTGCGGTACCTGGTGGGTGGTGAGAAATCCAGGAAAATGACGATTAAGATATTCCTCGGTCTCCCATGTTGCCTCTTCTTCAGTGTGATGAACCCACTGAATCTTATACATTTTAACTGAGCTTCTTCTTGTGTGCCTTTCTTTTTGATCAAGGACTTTGAGAGGTTGGGCAACGTAGGTCAGATCGGGCTCAACTTCCACGTCTTCTTGTTCCACGACTTCAGTCGGAACTCGGATACACTTCTTGAGTTGTGAGATGTGAAAGACATTGTGTACGGCTGATAGTTTGTCAGGAAGTCGTAGACGATATGCTACGGTGCCACATTTCTCAATGATTTCATAAGGTCCGACGTAACGGGGTGCAAGCTTTCCCTTTACTCCGAACCTTTGGACTCCTCGAGTTGGTGAGACCTTAAGATACACATGATCACCGACTGCGAATTTAAGAGGCATTCTTCGGCGATCGGCGTAACTCTTCTGACGAGACTGAGCGGCTTTGAGATTTTCCCGAATAACCCTGACTTGCTCTTCGGCTTCAATCACCAGGTCAGGTCCGTATATTTCTCGCTCCCCAGGCTGAGACCAACATAACAGAGTTCGACACATTTTCCCATACAAGACTTCGAAAGGTGCCATTTTCAAGCTTGCTTGATAACTGTTGTTGTATGAGAACTCGGCGATAGCCAGACATTTATCCCAACTTGTTTCATAGTGAATGACGCAAGCTCGAAGCATGTCTTCAAGGATTTGATTCACTCGCTCGGTCTGCCCATCCGTCTGCGGGTGGTAAGCCGAGCTTCGAATAAGCTTGGTGCCAAGAGATGCATGGAGTTGCTCCCAGAACCTTGCCACGAACTGCGGACCTCGGTCCGAAATGATTGTTCTAGGCACTCCGTGCAGACGCACAATTTGATTGAGATAGATCTCGGCATACTTCTTGACGGCATAGGTGGTGTTAACCGGAATGAAGTGAGCGGTCTTTGTGAGCCTGTCCACAATGACCCATATAGAATCGTGCCCTCGTGCGGTCTTAGGAAGGCCAACAATGAAATCCATACTGACATCCTCCCATTTCCATGATGGTATAGACAGAGGTTGAAGAGTTCCAGCCGCCTTTAGATGACTAGCTTTTACTCTCCGGCAAGTGTCACACTCGGATACAAATCGAGCGATATCCATTTTCATCTTGGTCCACCAAAAAGTTTTCTTCATATCCTGGTACATTTTATTGCTGCCAGGGTGAATAGAGAACTTAGAGTGGTGAGCTTCACTCAGAATTTTCTTCCGTAATTCCGGATCTTTAGGTACGACGATACGGTCCCCAAACCATATCATACCCCGGGCATCCTGACGGAAACAGTTATACCGTTCCTCCGTTCCTTTGGCCAGCTCCTCCCGAATAATTCCGACCTTTTTATCGGTCTGCTGGGCCAGAAAGATCTCATCGTGCAGTGTGGACTCGAGAGATATGTTGTTTAAATAGCCATGCGGAACAATCTCAAGATTGAGTTTCGCCAGCTCATGGCATAGAGGGTCAGCATATGATTCGTCCGAAAGACAATGGCAATGCGATTTGCGGCTCAAAGCATCCGCAACCACGTTCGCCTTTCCAGGATGATAGTGCAAACTCATATCATAATCTTTTGCCAACTCCAGCCATCTTCGTTGCCTCATATTCAGATTAGCCTGGGTGAAGACGTACTTGAGACTCTTGTGGTCGGTGTACACGTTGCAAGGAACTCCTATCAGATAGTGCCTCCATATTTTCAGAGCGTGAATTACGGCGGCCAATTCAAGGTCGTGAGTGGGATAATTCAGCTCATGGGGACGGAGAGCACGTGAAGCATAAGCAATAACTCGATTCTCTTGCATAAGAACACAACCGAGTCCGGTGCCTGAAGCATCGCAATAGACATCGTAGGGCTTGGTGCTATCCGGTTGGGTCAGAACGGGAGCTGAGGTCAACAATTTCTTCAATGTGCGGAATGCCTCTTCACACTTTTCATCCCATACGAATTTCTGCCCCTTCTTCAATAGCTCGGTCATTGGCTTGGCAACTCGCGAGAAATCCGGAATGAACCGACGATAATATCCCGCCAAACCCAGAAAGCTTCGGATTTCGTGGACGGAGGTAGGAGGCTTCCAGTCCATTACTTGCTGCACTTTCGTAGGATCCACCGAGATACCATCCTTAGAAACAGTGTGACCCAAGAACTTCACACTATCCAGCCAAAATTCACACTTGGAGAACTTGGCGTACAATTTGTGATCGCGGAGTCGTTGAAGAACAATGCGGAGATGCTCGGCATGCTCTTCTTCATTCTTGGAATAGACAAGAATATCATCAATGAAAACCACTACGAACTTATCCAGCTCGGGCATGAATACCGAATTCATAAGATACATGAAATAGGCAGGAGCATTAGTCAGCCCGAACGACATAACCAAGAATTCATAAAGTCCATAGCGGGTCGAGAAAGCCGTCTTGGGTATATCACAAGGACGAATCTTGATTTGATGATATCCGGAACGAAGGTCAATTTTGGAGAATATTTTGGCTCCGGCGAGTTGATCGAACAATACATCAATGCAGGGAAGAGGGTACTTATTTTTGATAGTGACCGCATTGAGAGGCCGGTAGTCAATACACATCCTCAACGTGTGATCCTTTTTTTCGACGAATATGGCAGGGCAGCCCCAAGGTGATGTACTCGGACGAATGAAACCCTTGTCCAGTAAATCTTGGAGTTGAGTTTTCATCTCTGCCAATTCTGCGGGTGGCATTCTGTAGGGTCTTTTAGAAATTGGTGCGGTGCCTGGTTGTAGCTCGATAACGAACTCAATGTCCCGATCCGGTGGCATCCCAGGTAAGTCGTCTGGGAAGACATCGGGGAACTCACAGACAATAGGAATGTCTTCAAGCTTGGGTTCAGTCATAACAAAGACACATGAGCTCAAAGAGTTGGGGGACGGTAGATAGAGTGTGGTAGATCCATGTGTAGGTGAGTTGATATCAACTATTCTCTCAGCAATGTCTAACACAACCTTGTGCTGTGCCATCCAATTAGCTCCCAAGATTATATCTATCCCATCCAGTTCTAAAAGAATCAGGTCGGTCAAGATAACTCTACTACCCAATTTAATTGGCACCTTTCGCGCCATGTGATTTGAATTCAAGTTTCCTCCGGCGGTTATTATTTTGTAGGCCGCATTTGTGGATACGCAATTTAAACCACATTTCTTAGCACAACTTGGACTTATGAAGCTATGAGTAGCACCAGAATCAAAGAGAATGACTGCAGGTTGGTTATGAATCAAAAATTTACCCGTCATCACTGGTGCTCCCTCGGGAAGGTCAGTCAAGGTGGTGAAGTTGACCCTTCCCTGCTTGACGTGAATCTTCTGCAACTTGCCCTTGTTTGGCTGGTTGCCATTGTTCTGCTGCTTGCCCTGGGGACAGTCCCTGATGAAGTGACTGGTACTGCCGCAACGGTAGCAAGAATACCCAGGTCCAGGCTGAGCTGGCTGCTGCTTCATTGGGGCCTTCTGCTGCTGCGACTGCTGCGGTGGAAAGCGAGATCCACCCTGCTGAGGAGGGTTAACCACCCAGCGGCCAGACTGTCCTGTACGCTGCTGTCCCTGTGGAGGAACAATACGGAAGCGCTGCGGCTTACCGCCACTGGCAGAGGCAACAGGACCCTTCCTCTTTTTATCAGCTTTATGGGTCATAATGGCGTCCTCCTGAGCGATAGCCACATTGACCAAGTCAGCATAAGTGGCAGGCTTGATGTTGAGCAGCCTCTCCTGCAACTTAGTGCTGAGCCCCATGCGGAACCTCTCCTTCTTCTTATCATCACTGTCAGCATGATGTCCCGCGTACTGACAGAGGTTGTTGAAAGCCTGGGCGTACTGATACACCGTGTGAGTGCCCTGAGTCAAGGTCAGAAACTCCCTCAACTTCCTCTCAACAAGACCCTTGGGAATGTGATGCGCCTTGAACGCATCCTTGAAGTTCTGCCAAGTAAGCACAGTCTCGGCGGGGAGCATGCCACGATAAGTCTCCCACCAAACCAAGGCTGGACCGCGAAGCTGCTGCGCGGCGAAGGTGACCTTGCGCTCTTCAGAGCAAGGAACAGCCAGGATGGCGAACTTCGAGTCGATAGCCCGAATCCACGCGTCAGCCTCCATGGGCTCAGTAGCTTTAGAGAACACTGGGGGCTGAGTACCCAAGAAGTCCTCAAATCGTGCAGCTTGAGCAGCCGGGGCATTGCGGCCACCCTGACGCTGAGCACCGATGTTCATGTTCTGGGCCAGCTGCTGCTGCTGCAATTGTATCTGCTGCTGCATAGTCCTCATGACCTCGGCGTGCATAGCCATCATCTGCTGCCAATTTGGCAGTGGAGGGGCAGGTGGTAGCTGCTGCTCTGGCTGGTCCTGCTGATTCTGGGCACTAGTTGAGCCTCGATTTGCCCCAAAACCACCCGGAGTCAGTCGGGTCGTAGGTCCTGCCATCTGCATGATTGAGTCTCCGTTAACCACACGAATCACAATTGCTCATAAGGAAATGATAGGCATGATTAGAAGTCAATCTCAACGTTACAAAAGAATGTGGCATAAAAGCGAAACTTTGTAGAAGGAGCAACTTCATTAATCCAAGACATGGTTCGATGAATCCATTACAACACATGCGGACAACACACTCTAATTAAGATGCTACATCAAATGCAAAGGGAACAGATACAAAGATACAAGAGATTATCCATTCTTCAACTAGCTAGACTCCACGTGACACGGAAAAGCCATGCTGAAGAGTACCTAATCTCTAACTCAACGCTCTAGAAGTCATCCACGTCGTTCACCGAAGTACGGCTCACGGTGGGGGAAAGTGGTGGCTGAACTGGGGGTAACTCCTCGTCGTCCAGCTCGGACTTGGCATCCTCCTCTGCCTCGTCCTCTGCCTCATCCTCCCCGGGAACCTCCATATGAGCCTCCAACTCAACCATCTCGGCGTTAGCCTCGTGCAACTCCTCCTGTGCCTCCTCAAGTGCATCCCTCAACAACTCCACCTGGTGAGCACAGTACTCCTTCTCCATGGTAAGCTCCGCGACGCGAGCCTGCAAGTCCCGAATCTGAGTATCCTTGGCAGCCATGTCCAAGGAAGCACAAATCCCGGCTATGTCCTTATCCGCGGACACTCTCACCATCGCATCGGCAAAGTCAAGCAGAGAATCCTGAGACATCTTGAGCAGTTCTGCCATGCGGATGCTAGCCTTCATCCAGCTAGCAAAGAAAGCCGGTGCGTTCCGGGGAAACTCCAGGAACAACTGCGGGGAAGCCAAGTAACGTGCCAACCACTGAGGGTCATCCCTGCGGGCTGAAGGCAGGAAACCAACCAAGGTGTTCTCCACCAAGTCGGGGTGCTGTGAAGTGAACTGGTTCAGCCCTGCGAAAGCGGCCAGCTCCCAAGTGTCCGGAAAGCGGTGGCCATGCACCACAACTCCCAACCTAGGCCAGTCGGGGTGCTCGGG
Source organism: Digitaria exilis (assembly GCA_015342445.1). Lineage (NCBI taxonomy): Eukaryota > Viridiplantae > Streptophyta > Magnoliopsida > Poales > Poaceae > Digitaria > Digitaria exilis. Next base: position 1,377,173 of record JACEFO010001924.1, on the reverse strand, counting down.
GTGCACCGGTGCCTCCAGGCGGGCACTGCACCGAGTCACACCACGCTCCGCGTACTCTCTGCCAAAGTAAACCGGCGGAGACGGGTAGCCAACCTCCTTCAGAATCGACCAAAAGAGGGACGGAAACCCCTCCCAGCTGAGGCAGTCCTGGCACTCCACCTTCTCGTTCACGCCAGCAAGGCGACTGGGAACGGCCATCTGAACAAAAATTCAGAGGTGAGTACCAAGAGTCAAAAAGACCAAGGAAAAACTGGGGAAAACTGAAGGTAAAGAACGTGCTCAAGCTTTTAATTAAGGTTATTTAAGCATTGATTTGATTGGTTGGTCTTTTCACTTTCTTAAGTTTATTTTTATTCTTGATTTTTAGTTAAGAGATGCATGCAAACCCTAACGTCCTCACATTTTTAAGTCAGACTTGACTTTCGGAGTTAGTGCCGGTGGCTAGGCATAGGTACGTTTCTCTCTATAGATCTAGTCGGGCTCCTACTCGGAAACCTTTCGTAGTAGTCAGAGGATCTTCGACGAAAGCTTTTTAAGATTGGGTTTCATGGAAGAGCAAACATCAATCCTAAGTTAGACTATGCCACCTAACAAAGCGCAACCCTTAACCCTTAAGGACTTCACGTTCTAGTTTTATCCTTAACGATCCTATACGTTCATTCCTTTTGCTTAAACGCAATGGAATCGGGGTTTGGTAGATTTTATTCTGAAAACATTGGTTAGGGTCTGATGCTTTTCTTGGTGTGTATGAACGTCGGCTCTGATACCAGCTGTAGCGATCTCACCCGAGAAATGGGCCCACTTAAGTATATTCCACCTTCCATTGGTGCTAATACACTAAAATGTTCCCAAGTGCGGATTCGACCGTCGAGTCAAGCTCGACCAACGGCTACTGAAGATCGTCCGTCCATACACTCACTCGAAGGCGAGCTTTCCAAAGATCACATCATTCCACAAATTAAATTACAACAAGTCTTAGAGTTATTACAACCAAATTGAAATGATACGGAAATTAAATAAGTTTGAGTTCATGCAGCGGAAAATAAACGAGATACTAGCGACGATCCAAAGTATCGTCACGATGAAGTCAGCCGTGACGCTACTCCTCACGGTCCTCGGGAGAGGCCGGCTCCCACTCGATGCTGTAACCAGGAGGAAGCTGGGAGGCCCAAGCCATAGAGGCAGCTACCTCCTGAGGGGACGGTCCTGAAAAATTTAAGCCACAAGCAAGGCTGAGTATACTAGTTATACTCAACAAGACTTAACCGACTGGTGATCACTACATCACCGACTCCTAAGATGAGAGGCTGTTTGGCTAGTGGGGTTCTTTTGCCAAAAGCGACTAAGCTGTTCTCTAACTTCTTTTAATTTACTTTTAATTCTTTAGTCTATCCATTCTAGGTGAGCCTAGCTAAACAATCAAGTTTTTGCAATACAATTATTTCATACAAAGATTTCATCCTTCCAAGTTCCATTTCATAATATGCCATACATCGGTCAAGCAGTCTCATTAACCGCGAGAAGCGGACAGTTCGAACCGAATTTACTACCTGGCCAGGGAAAACCCAAACATACGGAATGGTTGGAAATGCCAACACACCCCAATCCTTTCTCCTCTCTCTGCGAGTGGCTCCCGAGTCCCACTGCCTCAGGGTAAAGGTTTACCACTACTGGGACTCACGCAACTACCCTCATGTGCCCATGGGATAACGTTTCCAAGACAAATGAGCTGTCGGACCTGCTCGCATCAATCGGATACCGGGACTTACCGGTCCCATAAACCGTGCATATGTGTGGTACGTT